>OX422222.1:165622894-166872894 GCA_949130495.1 Sambucus nigra | reverse complement strand
GAATAGGACCATGATCGATTAGAAGAGTCTCATTCGAAGAGACTCTTATAATAATAAAAAAAACACTCAAAAGCACTTCATAACGAGCAAGTTTGTTCGAAGAGACTTCAAGAAACATACCTGTAATATTTACTTAGCTTGTATTTATCTCTAATTGTCAAATGTTTGGAACCTGTTGTAATAGTATTGAGGTTGTTTTGTACCTGGGAAGGACCATGTATGGAAGAACATGGGAGAGCTCCCATGTACTATCGAATGACCTCATTTAGGTGTGACACCTCGCTTAATTAAATACCGAATGATCATCACTTTATTAAATTAAAATAGAATATACAGTTGGTTCATTCTTAACATCACCGCCGAAAACTTTTATTTATTTACTAATCATCTAGTATTTGAAAAGCTGAAGACAAAATTTAGTTTATTTATTTCTTTAATTTTTTTAGACAATTAAACAATTAAGTATCACATCCACCATACTAAGTAAATTAGCACCACAATTAAAGAAATACTGAATCATATAAGACATGACTGGAGTAAACACCCCAGTCTAAAACTCCAATACAATAGCCGATATAACAATTAAATCCACAGCTAAACAATAAAAGAAATACAATGTCTCTAGACCCAACTGCTAATATAAAAAAGGGTGACATGCTCAACTGAGATAATAATAAAATTTGCATCGGAGCTGAAAAGAATGGAGGCGTCTACCAAGTAAATCCTGCAATTGACCACAACAACTACAGCAATGGCAAAAGATCTTGAATCCCTAAGCCGAGGCTCCCTGTAGCTGGGCACCTAAAAATTATTTTTACAAAGAAAAGAGATTTGGATAAAACGGGTCAGAGCCCGAGTAAAACAGTTAAATTTTTTTAGCAAGTGTTTAAATGCAAGAAATTCCAAATATAATATTTATGTTAGGTTTAAATGCTCTCAATTGAATTTCTCACATTGCATCTAGTGTGCATGCTTAACTTATCTATTTACCCGTCCTAGTTATTATACCCCACTTAACTAGTCATCCCAATTCTATTATAATGTTTTTCCAATCATGTGTCAATTACAAATTTCTCATTTCGTATTTAAATATTCAGATTTTTAGACTTACCTTAACTATTACATCTTTCTTTGGTACTAGATGCACACAGTAGAACAAGTCATCAACACACACACACACACACACATATATATATATATATATATATATATATATATATATATATATATATATATATATATATATATATATATATATATAATAAAGTATAAAACTTGTGTATGTCACAAGTTTGGCTCATGATGTCATCTATATGATTTCTTCCTACACTCCCTATTTTATCCTTGAAATTTTTGAATTCCCTCTCTTTTCATACACTCTAATTTATTTGTAAACCTTTCTTTAAAATTCAAAAACATGGGTAAAGAGGTAATCTTACTCTCATTGCCCCCTCTCTCCTATAACATGTAACCAAAATTCCCCCTCCTTCTATCAAACACACGCCTTTTTTCTGAGAAGATTTGAAACCCACATATCATTTGACCCTCTCTCTCTTGCTCTCACTTCACCATTAAAGGTAGTATTTGAGTTTGTTTTACTTGATTTCGGTCATTTAGGTACGATTGGGGATTTCCCCCTCAAAAAATCTAATCATTTACTTATTTTCAATCATTTGCAGATGCTTGATTTTTGAGTTCTTTCTTTGTTCGAACATTACGAATTGAAGGAATTTTTCTTTGTTGGGTTTATGATCACAATTTACTTTAGGGTTTATTATTTTTTGAGGTTCAATATCATTAGAGTTGTTATATTTGCAGGTGAACGAAAATCAATGTGTCGATGCAAACATAAGAGAAGGTCAGATTTGTTATTCATCATGTTTTATTTAAAAAAATTTCGATCCAACATTTTTTTTAAAATACATCACAAATCTGCTACTGCTATTACATACATCACAAATTTCATCACAAATATGCTATTACATACATCACAAATACGCCATACGGGTTTGAAGGTCAGATCTGCTATCACAAATACGCCATACTCCATTCGGATGAATCTGAACCCATAAGAATAGTAACCAGATCTGATCCATAATCATACAACCCAATCGAAAGGGATTAAATCCCTGCTCCCAAACAGCAATAAAAATACAACCCAGATCTGATCCATAAACATACAACCCAGATGCGAGGCAGAATACCTACGACACGGGACCGGATCGATAGACCTCAAATTCTGGGTTAACTTCAAACCCGTATGGCATCCCTATTGGCTGTGAATACTGTTTGAGTGGG
The DNA here is from genome assembly GCA_949130495.1 of Sambucus nigra. Classification (NCBI taxonomy): domain Eukaryota; kingdom Viridiplantae; phylum Streptophyta; class Magnoliopsida; order Dipsacales; family Adoxaceae; genus Sambucus; species Sambucus nigra. The sequence continues at coordinate 166,870,596 of OX422222.1, read as the reverse complement.
CTTAATTTCGCACATATATTTTTTGGTTCAATAGGTGTCAAACACATATTTTATTTTGTTTTGTTTTTTACAGAGGTAGCAGGTTGGCACTATGTTTGGTCGGGTTGCTTCTATGTGTACATGTGGATTGATTTAGCAACACAGGTTGGCGAGTGCAGAAGCGGGGTGGGTGATGTGCATGTGTTTGGGTTGTGTGATGACTTGGGAGTTGTTAGCGGGGAGGGTGATGTGTGTGTGTTGGGATTTGGTGTGAGGTGCGTGTGTTTGAGTTGTGGTGCTGGAACCCGAAAAGGTTGCGGGTTAGTGCACATCTTGAAGAGAGAACGGGTTTGAAGCAGGGGTTATGGGTTTGAAGCAGGTGGGGGGTATAGGGTAAGGGTTGTGGGCATATATTGACAGGGGTTGGGGCATGGAATTTTGCAGCCAAGTGTATGACATGAGAAATACCTGAGGGCATATGTTGATAGCGTGTGTTTTGGTGCTCATTGTTTCTGGCCCCTTAAAAGGAATGTGGAAACAATATTTGAAAAAAAAGTGCTTCTATAATAAAATATTTGCATATATGGTCATTATTACAATTGAGCCCAAAAATAATGAGACACCTCCAAAATTATCAGTTTTCATTAAAAAAAGAACTATCTGTCAAAGTAATTTTTTATTTCAAGTCTTGCAAAGATTAAAATGACTTTAAACACTCAAAGATTCACAAACACCCCAAAATTGAACTTGATCCCCTCAAAATATTTACCCACTTAAAAATAAAATTTCACCACCTTAACAAGGTAATATCTATGTTATAATGTTGTGGGTTTTGTTTCCTTTGAAATCCAGGTAGCAAACCATTGTGATCCGCATATACATTGGTGCAGGTGTATATTATTGCGAGCATGAAGCGTGCATTGGGCGTCAATCTAGACATGATGCATACACATAAGGTATGCCTTAAGCCCCAACACTGGACATCAATGAACATGTGGTGTTGAGATTATTTAGCTAGATTTTACAGGATTTCGTGTCGACATATATTTAGATTGCGTACATTTATTTTATTTGAGTTAATTTGTAATGACTTTATAAGGTAAATGTTGAATATAGTTCCCTCTTTTTTGTGCATGTTCTTTGGATTGACTATTGTTGTTGGAGTTTTTATTGCTTAAACATGGTGGATAATCCTATAAACAAAGGAGATTTTGCCCAAATATTCTAAGTTATTTACACATTTATGTTGTAAACTAAAAGCGTTCGACTTATATTAGTATTTAGGGGATTTGTAAATTTAGGACTTATTGTAATATGTATTTTGGAAATAGGACAAACATTTTATTTATAGTATTAGTCCTTATATTTTAATAAAATCACTGGCACGAACCCATATTTATAAAATATCAACCAATCACAGCATGCCACGTGCCCCTTTAATTTGAAAATATGGACTAAAAATGGAAACGAAATATTTGTTGTCCTATATCCATAATCAATATTATTTTAAGTCCTAAAAGTACATATTCTATAGTATTTAATAACTATTATATTATTTATGAAGTCTTGGACGACCTATTAATAGTATTACTGGAGTATTTTTTATTTTCTAAATATGGTGAATAACTCTAAAAAAAAGAGTAAAATTTGCCCAAATTTTAAAGAAGTTTAAACATTTTTGTTGTAAGAAGAATGAACTTAAATTGTATGTAAGTAAAAAAAACTTTCTAGAATTGGTTTAAATTGTATGTATATATGTATGGGTGTATGTATGTATCTAATAAAAATTTCAAAAACTTTCAAAAATTTTTAAAACTAATAGGTTCGTAAAATAGTTTTATATATATATATATATATATATATATATATAGAGAGAGAGAGAGAGAGGAATGGTCCAATCAATGACGATTGTACTAATAAGTGCACGTCATCACAATTGCACTTATTTATCTGTTGCGAACTAAATAACACGTATGGTCCAATCAATGACGTACACCTTTGAAAATTTGAGTCGTGCCTTCAGGCACGGGCATACCCTAGTATATATATATATATATATATATATATATTACAGTGCATGCATACTTTGCTATCATGTTCCAGTACCCCACGCACCAAATAAAGGACTATTGGTTCGGTACCTCACTTAAACCTGAAATTCAATTCACACATAATGGGAGGTGAACAGATTCCTTAGCCAAATGGGTCACGCACATACTTACGCTCCCATTCAATCGTCAAAACTATCATATCACGGATAGCACGTGTCCAAGTTCCTATGTTCTGGGTACGAGTCTAAAATCCCCCCAATGGGCTCATCAGGATAAGACCGTTCACGAGGCGAGACCTCCCCCTTGATAGCAAGCAACGTAGGTATGTCATACACATAATATCACAATCAACATTATATATGCATACCCATCCTATACATACATAGAGTATATTTCAAGTTTATCCCATAACTAAGAATTCACATTTTATTCACATTTTCCATTACTCCTAACATCCCCTGTTAACCGAAGGATGTAAATAATTTAATTAATTATTCCAGTAGCTACCTTAAACCCATACTTATTGGTTCAAAACCCAGACTCATTATAATAAGCCTGGATTATATTTTAATTCCCAGTAATCCTTTTTCTTGATAAAGTTACATTCTGCACAGAAATATAAAATTATAATTTGAGGCTTTTTTTTATTCGATTTTGAAAAAACTTTAAACTACAAGTTGTGCATAACATGATTTTATACTAGAACCCACGTGCACACTACCAATTTTCGCTTAAAACACTCCTAAAATTATGATACAATGTTTGCCCTTTTTATAAAACGATTTTTCATGCGTTTTCTCCACCATTTTTTTATGTTCAATCTTTCATTGTACAGCTCCAAACTCCCAAACAAATGTCCCCAACAATATATTAATCTATATACATGATTTCTAATATTTTATATTCACCAAATCATCAAAAACTCAACATAAATTGGATTAATTCAAGGTTGTTCTCTAAAACATTATTTTACATTTATCATCAAGAACACATGTAAAACCAATATTTCTCCCAATTTTAATTGGTAAAATTTCACCAATATTCATCTTCTAACATAAGAATTATATACTACTATCAATTCTTTTAAAAATATAATTTTCAATTTCTCAATTTATCATAACCTTTCATGAATTCCAAAATAGTAAACATGTATTCTAACATGAATATTACATTCTACTAAAATTCAGCAAGATAAACACCTGCCTTTTAATGTAGGTATGATCCGTTGAAGAAGAAATATAGCCTCAAATAATTTCCTTCCTAAATCTTCACTCCAAGTATGTTCTTGCACAAATTCTTCAAATCTTCCCTTAGACTCTTGAAATTCCTTCTTAATTCTCTTCACTTTCTCTCTAACTCTCTGTATAATTCTCCAAACCTTTGGTTTTGTGAAAATCCTAACCCCAACCTTTCATTTTATAAGTGTAATCCCATTTTTGTCTTTTCAATTACCATTAAGAAGCCCAAAAGTCACCTAAATAAGTCCCGATTAATCTCAAAAGCCCCCGAGATCTGAACATAACCCCCCCCCCCCCAAGCACTCAATTTTAACTATTTTGACCCCTCTGGACACACTGGCGCACTCAAAATGACATTATGGATTATCAAAAATGAAAATATATTTTATTTCCTAATTTAAGTCCCGAAACGACTAACATTCGTATCCCGATTAAATTTGTCATGACTGCTGTGTTTTTCACTCATGGTAATTTTAATCGTCTCATGTCATTATTAATATTCATTCACTAAGTAATATTCGATATATATAAATATTTACCCTTATCTCGCTAATTAATATTTATTTAAATCCGGATTAAACTCTAATTAAGTTTTTACCCATTATTTAAATTAATCCTACTTATTAATTAAATTAATCCCATATTTAAAATCATTAAAAATTACGGGGCATTACAACTTTTGGAATCAATCGGTGGTTTATAAAGCTAGAAAATGGGCAGATTTAGTAGTCGATATACTATCACCCAAATTGAATTATGTCCTTGGGACGTGCGAGGTAGTCTATTGACAAAATCCATGGTAATATGATCCCATTTCCATTCGATAATAGGCAAGGGCTAAAGAAGTTCACTAGGGTGTTGGTGTTCAATCTTTAGTTGTTGACAAGTAAGACATCTCCTTACTAAATTCTCGATGTCGGTTCTCATGTTTGGCCACCAATATTTCTTCTTTAAAGCATGGTACATTTTTAAGCGTACGGGGTGCATCATGAATTTCGAATGATGAGCTTCGTGCAACATTTCTTCTCGTAAAGATGTATTATCAGACACATATAATATATTTCTAAATCGGAGTCCAGTTTCTCTATCATAGGAAAATTTTGAATTTTTGCTCTAAAAATTCTATACAAATGAATCTTGGGTTTGTTTCATTAATATTTTTTTCTTAATTCTGGATGAGCGATAATGTTAAAAAATTTGGTGCAAGGGGTAAGTAATCGTAGACCATATTGCCCTATGGTAGCTGCAAAATAGTAGGAATTAAGAGTATGAAGTCTTCCTATCGGATTTCGACTTAAAGTATCGGCTACTACATTACCTTTACCTGGATGGTAATTAAGCTTATATCGATAGTCCTCCAAAAATTCTATCCATTATCGATATCTTAAGTTCAAGCCCGTTTGGGTAAAGGTATACTTCAAACTTTTGTGATGTGAAAAAACTTACACCATAAAGGTAACAATGCCAAATCTTTATGGCAAAAACTAGAGCTGCTAGTACTAAATCATGGACTGGATAATTACGCTCATGTGTCTTGAGTTGTCATGACCCATATTCAACTGTTTTTTCATTATGCATTAGCACACATCTTAATCATTTAAATGAAGCATTAGTATATACCTCATAACTTATATCACTAGAAGGAATAGTGAGGATAGGAGCAGTAGTCAACTTGTACTTTAACAGTTAGAATGATTGGTTACATTCTGTTGTATATACAAATGGAACTTCCTTCCTAGTTAGTTTTTAAAGGGGAAGAGAAATGCGTGAAAACCCTTCGACGAATCGACGATAATATCCAGCTAATCCGAGAAAAGTTTTTATTTCAGTAATATTGGTAGGATTTTTCCAATCCAAAATGGATTAAATTTTAGTTGGATCGACTTGGATTCCATATTTAGAAATCACATGTCCTAAAAGTTTAATTTCTTTCATTGAAAAATCACATTTTCTCTTTATAGCGTATAACTGATGAGTTCTGAGAGTACTTAAGACTATCTTCAAATGTTCAATATGCTCTGCCAAGTTTTGAAAATATACAAGAATATTGCCAATGAAAACAATAATGGATTTGTAAGAAAAAATTTGAAGTAATTATTCATAGCATAGATTTAGGCTAGTTTGACGTATCTCATTACAAATTATCATTAATTGTCAAGACGAACCGAACTCAAACATCCCCAAGTTTGAAGACTTCCCAACATCGCAAAAGGTATAAAATGATTTAAAGTTTGAATTAATTTACGAATTCATTTTCAGAATGTTTAAGTTTGATCAAAAAGATGATTAAGACTATTTTACTTGAAAAAATATGTTTTTGGAAGACCTGTAGGCGGAGTTTTAAAAATGATTATCTTTTACGTTTAGGTCGATCAAACGACATTTGATATCGTTCAAACGACATATACATCTCATTCGAATGATATGGCTATATCATTCGAATGACATATACATCTTGTTGGGATGACCCCGCCGACTCAAAATTGTTATAAATTCCTGTTTCATGATCATATTTGTTTAAGACTTTTGAAGAAAATGTTAATACATATTTGGTGCATAATTTTTTCAACTTTTTGTGTTCTAAAGCACTTTTTAATTCACAACAAAGGATCCTTGAATATAATTCTTGTGAATTAGTTTAGGACCCTAGAAAGTTTTATATTTATTTAAATACACATTGTGGAGTGGCACTCCATGGATGAATTGTGAGCGAGGATTCATTGCTGACAAAGGCTGAGGTTGGCTGACGATTGCGTGTCATTATGAGTACTTGTGGGTGTTCCGGGATGAAAATAGAACTGCGTGTTCTTGTGGGTTTGTTGCGGTTAATCCATTGCAGATTTCATTATGTACTTTGTAAGTTAAAATTTACTATTCACAGTGAAATAAAGATTTTTCCCTTTGTTTTTTTCCTTGAAAATTGACCGCGTCGTATTTGCATGTTTTATTTATCTATTTTATCACATAGTTGCACGATTAGGATAAACAAGATAAATTCGGTTTGAAAAGTTGTAATTTTTGTTGAAATCACCCTTTGCGAGTGTCCTCGCATTCTCAAATTGGTATGAGAGTGGGTTACACTAATTTATCGTGTTTGATCTTCTTTGCTTGCTTTTTGGGTGATTCTTTTTCACTACTCTTGTGATTTTATTTTTGTCTCTCGATGGATTCTCAATACATTTACGATTTAAATAGTTTAAATTTGAAGTTTGTGAAAAGAATTGATTTTTTGGAAAAAAAATCTCGTTTTAAATCCGCTATGGATCTTTTACAAACGATTCAAAATCAAAAAGATTTTTATCGTGAGAAATTTTTTGCTTTGGCCCATGACTTTATTTCTGTAAAATTGTCCAAAAACGAGAGTGATGATAGAGTCCAATTTTTAGAAAAATAATTGGAGGACTTTAAGAATTCTAGGGTTTGTGTTTGTGCCAAAGATGATAAAAATATTTTAATTGATGAATTTGTGGCACGTGAAGAGACTCTTAGGGATAAGTGTGCATATTTTACGAGAAACGTGATAACCTTATTGGAATAATTGAAAATTTAGAGAAGGAGTCCCTAAAATTGGAAGAGTCTAATTCTTTGCTTGAGTATGAAATTTTGGAGTTAAAAAATGATTTGACAGACTCGAGTAATGTTGGTAGCAATGGTAGTGGCTCGTCTTGTTCTAATGTTTACGTTTCTAAAGCCAAGACCATTATTTATTTTAGAGGATCAACTAATCCCAAGGACGTTAGAAAAGGTCAACCCATAGGTGTCGTTCCACCCATTTACACATGTTCACATTGTGGTGGGAAAGGTCACCTTAAGTATTTTTGTTTCGATCTTTGAAAAAGTCCTAAGAAGTTGAAGTCTGGTTTTCCCTTGGTTCGAAAAACCCCCATCCGTCATTGCACATCTACTTGGATTAAAAAATCACTTTTAGTAGCCTTATATGGTAGACTAGTTGATTCTTATTTGCTTGTACATGATCTTCTCTTGCTATATCATATAAATGATTGTGTTTGCATGTTTGTCATACGCTAGTTGTACTTCTTGATATATTCTTGCTAGTTTTATGACATGTGTACTTTTTGTATTATATTCTTCTTTCATTGAGTCATATTTGAAAAATACAAAAAGATTTTTGTTTTTGAAAAATATTTCAAAAAATTGAAAAAGATTTTTAGATCTCTGTGTTTTTGTTTTACACATTTGATGTAGCATATTGGTGTGTTTTGAATCAAATTCACTACGCAATTTCCATGTGGCTAGGACACTTTATTATGACTTTGGATGCTTAGAATGTTCTTAACCATGTTTAAGGAGTTGTTTCGAACTTGACTTACTTTATGGATTCGACTTTGTACATGCCTCCACACACATAGCCCTACCAAAAAAAATGCTTTTTGAGATAGTGCTCCAGCCGCCTAAAAAGTCCTCTGGCTGTCTAAAAAGCCTTTTGTTATGCCATTTGAGACGACAAAGGGGGGTCATATTAGACCCCCATTTTAAAAGCTTTTTGAGACGACAATAGCTATCTCAAATTTTTTTTGAGACGGTAAGTACGCCGTCTCAAAAGGTCATTGCTTATAGGACCCTTTTGAGACGGCGAAAATGTCGTCTTTTAAAGTTATTTTTAGAGACGATGTATGTTGTTTTAAAAGGTCTTCGTTTATGGGCTACTTTTGAGACGACAAAGAAGCCGTCTTAATTAATTTTGTGCCAAAATTAAAATTTCATCCATTCCATAAAATGCTCAATGTACTTTTAAACAAAAACTCTTGAAAATAATATATGACATATTTGGCATCCCATTTCAACAAATAGAAGAACAAATTTTCCATTCAACTAAAATTAACGTTCATACAAAGATAAAATAGACAATTTCAACATTATGCCCACCAAACTAAATATCGCTACAAAATTTCACATGTCTCATTAGAATAAATACATAAAAACCCATATATTCATAACATAAAATAATGTAAGAAAAGTAAACTCATAATATTGAAGCATACGACCTCCATCAAAATGTGTCTTTCCTTGTCCACAAAAGATTTTGACATGCAATAAAATTTATTTACTGTCAGTTACGTAAACAAAGAAACAATTTTTTTTAATAGTTCCTATTGATGACTAACTTTAAAAACCTTATCAATTTTGTATATCTTCTTTTTATTTACATTTAAACACTTAATATTTTTTTTAAAATCGACAGGGTATCCTTTGTTTATTCACGAAAAGAAACCTGTTTAGACATAAAAATTAACTAAAAAATGACTAGTGTTTTTAATGGAGAAAGTGCATCAAAATTAAGGCTACTATATAAGGTTTAAAGTTGTTATTCAAGCTTTAAATGGACCAAAATAATGCCCTAGATACAAATGTTTATGACTTACCCCGATATGATGTTTTGTCGATAGTTTCACGTTCCTTCTTAAGCATTTACTTAGATTTATTGAACTGAAGTTGCATCTCTTGCAAAGCAGATTGTAATTTTGCATTTTATTGTATTTTCACTGTTTCCACATCAACCTACAAACAGAGAATGTAGATGCAATCCATCTTACCACTTAGATCCTTTTATGCAGACGAGGATTTGGAAGCAATGTAGAAGTCTAGAAGAGCAGTTAATTTTAAAAATTTTATTAACTATCTAAGAGTGAAGGCGAAGGCCATTACCTGATTAGCTTGTCGGCCAAGTCCCATGAGAAAGTTATCAGGATGAATATATCGATGCAAAAAGCCTTTATAATGAACATATTCTATACTTGTAACAACCTAGATCCAGGAAAAATGTATAATTAATGAATCATCTCTAATGCAAAACATATAAAAATAAAATCAGTATTACATCAAACTATCAACGGCAATAATCTTTAACAAAAAGAATACTGATGCAAACATGAATATTTCTTGATATTCCCTTTCAAGAGACACCAAGTAAGAGTTATTTTTTAAAAAGAACTGCTAACCACCTTAGAATCAAATGGACACTTTTTCTTCTCAGTCAGTGAGATGGTACAAATAATGGGGTCTGAGACTTGTTTGCTCAGACTGAACATAGTAGCCAACTTCCATTCAATTTCAAATTATGCATAAATGTATATTATACCATTGTATCATGTACTAGACACATCAATTATCACGTTTAATTAATGGAAAATTACGCAGTGCCTGAACCTACCAAAGCATCAATTCAATTCAATGTTCTATTAATCTGCAGCCCATCATGATGTTAACACAATAAGTAATTTGTAGCCCATTACGATGTTAAATAATGTTTACCATTTTATCAGCCAACATTAAAACCCTTTTCAATGAAAATTTTGGACCACAATACACAAATAAATCTTCAAGACTTGGTCCCAACAGATCAAGGACAAATATATTATCATCATCATCTGTACCAGACCATTTTGTTCTAGGTATACCACCTCAAAAAATAATTTTACTCCATTTAGAATAAAATATAAAGTTCCTTTGTGGAGTATTACTCTTATGCTGCTTATAGGTAGTGAACGATACATGAGTTGTTATAACATGAACAGAATATCAATAAAATAACCTTTATGGCTCTCGAAAAAATAGAGGCTGCTATAGCATGGACGTTATAACAGGACTGTTATAATCAACCCTTTATGGTTCCCAAAAAAATAGAGGCAACTTCTGGCCATAAATTAGGGCACAACAAAAACACTGAACCTATTGTCAACCAATAAAGACAAATCACCATCCAACATTGCAAAATAATCAGTATATTATGTATTTATGAACAAAAAAACACTGAACCTATTTTCAACCAACCACATGAACTTTGGGACAAGATAAGAACCATTGGAGGGGATAAGGAAAAGGAAAAAACATATTAGATGTTTCATGCCAAGAGTTAACAACCTTCAAAATACGAAATATGGATTTGTGGATATTTGCAAAAGTACTCATCTTACGAATTGTTGTTATTTTGAACTGGATGGCATATCAAGTAGTTTAGTTTTGTGGAGAAATGATAAAGTGGAGATTGAAGTAATTTCAAAGAGAAAGAACATTATACTTATTAAATGTATGATGAATTCGAAGAAGAAATCCTGGTGGTGCTTTCTAATGTATGCAGATGTGGTTGTGGAGAATAAAGTGTTAATGTGGGAGGACCTCCAATAGAGTAGGGGTAATAGTGTCCTTGTCTTAATGCAACAAGCTGCAAAAATTAAATGAAGTTCATGGGATTACTAAAATTAAGGGAAATTCACATGGAACGATGGAAGGCTGGAAGTAACAGACATTAAGGAGTACATAGATAGATTAACGACAAATGTGGCATGGGGCCCCTATTTTAAGGAATACTTGTTATTCACAAAATAATTAAAGGGTCCGACCACTGCTCTTTGGTTGTTAATTTTTCCAGCCATAAAAAATAGTGCATCATCCCTTCGATTTGAATCAATTTGGGGAACAATCTAGGAGTGCGAAGAGGTAATAGCAGTTGGAATATCTCGTGTGAGGGATCTTATCTCTTTCAATTTTCTCAAAGATTGAAAAATTATAGGAAACAAAAGTAAATCTTGAAAACATTTTAAATTAATATTTACCTCTTAGCTTATATTTCTCTTTTAAGTTGGGGTTCATATCTTAACATATGGTTGTGAATGCATTATTTGACGAGATTTGAATAATGAATTAGTATGTCTAGTGAGGTTATTCTTGAATCTTTATTTTAATCATAAGGCCATCTCCCCGTCCAATACTGTTGATAGAGATATGACCCAAAAACTAATAATAGATATTTTCTTTGGTACATAGGGCGATGTTTGTTATAGTCATGTTATAAAATGTTCAACACATGAGTATGAGTAGTACATAAAAAATTATAAGAAGAGTAGCTGATCTAAAACAGTAATGATCGAACATATAGAGTAAGGTTTTAATGGTCCTTTCGAACCTATAGAGTAATGTTTTTTATGCATAATTTAAAAGGATGACTTCATAAAATTCAAAATAAGAATCCATGGAAGAACCATTAATAAAAAAGAGAATGTATGATTTCTAAAAGTTAACAATTTTTTAGAAATAATATTGAGGAGGTAGCAAGGCCGTCATCATGAATTCTCAAACTTTTGAGGAGGTAGCAAGTCTTGAAAGGCTTTAAAGTCGGGGAATCTTCCCACAGATCTTAATATCAGTGATAATGATGGTCTGACCACCTATGAAAATATCAAAGACAAAATGGCCACAAATGGTGAAAATGAAATTAATAATGGGCCAAAAGACGTCAATACTGAAAACAAGAATGATGGTCCCGAAGAAATGGAGCAGTAATAGAGGATTCTTTTTATTGCAATGTAAGTTTCTTTTTGCTATCGCGGACTGAGATTGCCCAAGCAAGGACCATCACCTCTCTTTTTAATGCGAGCTTAGCTTCTATTTAGATAACCGAATATACATTGATCTATGTAGTGAGTCTCCAAATAAAAATTAAGTCCTTTTAATGAGCAAAACAATTTACTTAGAGAGAAATAGGAAAGACTATATTATCCATCAATGTCTCTCTCCCTGAGGACCTCTGTCCCCTATGCTATTGATAATTTGATATGCAAGTTAGGAAATTCCAATAAATGAACACACCTGCCTCAATTCTATAAAATTAATGAGCAATGAAGGCTAACAAAGGTGCTATAAGGACATGAACAAAGCCTAAATAAATGTGAGCTAAAGTTGCTAAAAAAATATGATGTTTTATTCCATAGACAATATGATCCCAGAGAGTGTTGAAAAATTGATGCAACTTACAGAGGCATTTATGATTTGAAGCTACATTTAGTCGAGTTGGGATGAATTTAGAGTACCTAAATACAATAAGTATTATAACTAAAATTCATTTCATTAAAAAAAAGGAAAGTTCATAACCTACAGAATCTATTCATTTTTTCGTTTATCTTGCAAAACATATGGTTGACACTCATCTAGAAACAATGTCGATACTAAGGTATAAGGCTTTAGATGAACTCAATACTTGGAAAGATAAAATCATTAGCTAGAGCTCTTCCATAAGTCCATGTCTCCATCCAAGCCTATAACACCCAGGCATGGCTCCAGTAGGTGTGTCCTCTTCACTTGCAAATATTGTAAGATGAGATATGTATCAAGTGGAGTAGATAAAGGATATGTGTTTGTATAATACATAGTATATAAACACACTAACACAAACCTTCAAGAATAAAAAATGGATCTGTAAAAATAGCGGGGCTTAAACTTGTTTTTTGGAATGCAGCTCTCGAGACTAGTGATCTACAATTACCATGAGGACACCGACTGGGTGGATGCACACAAGTGAACATTGATGGAAATATATCACTTGAAGTAATCATGTCTAAACTAGCATATCCATGTACTAAAATTCTTTTAAACATTATAATCAAAGAACAACATAATTGAAAGAAAAAAGGAGTGATAAAATAATTACCAATGAAGGCACAACCAGCGTTCATCGGGTCCCACCCACCCACAACCATAGTTCCCAAATTAGACTCCCTAGTATTTCTCAACATATCAGTAAAATCATAATCATCAAAAACTAATAAGTACAAATTTAATAGTAAGTACAGATTTAACATTGTTTAAGGATGACAAGGGCAATCATAAACATATACATGTGTATATCTAAGTAAAACAGAGATATATTATACTAAAGATGTTTTTGTCTATGTTTGTTTAGATAACTCATAGTTGAAATGAGGCTAAAAGTCAAAATTACATCAACGTATAACATCAAAGCCACCACTTTCTCACCAATAACCATAGGTTATCATTTCACAAAGAAACATCATGTATAAACTAGCTTTGTATTTCATCCAAAGCATTAAACTTCAACTATAAATACATAACTCTGGATATTATTTGAAGAAAATTAAATTCAAATATATTAATATATACACGTAGTAAAGCAAGCCTTATACCAATTCCCAAATACCCAATACACCATAAATTGCTTTTAACCTTCACTCAACACTATACGATTAAACAAAATGACTATGCTGTCTAAATCACACACTTAATCAACATATAACAAACTCATTATTTTCATCCATTTCATAAAAATGCTTCAAATCATTTAAGAAAGTCAAAATAAAGTAATCTATCAACAACAATCAAATAATGTTACATCAACTACTAAGGTCTATAATTCTCTTAATATCGCTTTTACCACAAGCGCATACTAGTTAATTTATGCAACTCGAGTTCAGTTAGGAAATGAACACTTTCCACATGTTACTTTTGTGAAGCTTGGGTTGTTTGTGCTTCATTGTTGTTTTCATTCTCACCCCCTAAAACCCACTTTTAACGTCAATAGGAGCATCTACTTTTCAATTTTCTCAAACAAAAGTTCGACGAGGACAAGATCACTATTAATAAGTAACTTTGGTACCTCTTATGGTTGTTATGCCTATTTTTTCATCTCTTAGTTATTGGTTTAAGTTACATTTGTACCTTTTGGATGTCCAAAACTATTTGTGGTCCTTTTCGTTGTTTTAATTTTTCACCCCTCTTCCACTCCAAAAGCCTATGGTAATCCCAAAACAATTTTATACTGGTTAGATTTGAAAATGGGTGTATAATTAAAAACATATTTATACATATACTTAACACATTCAAAGAACTAATAAATTAGTCATTCATACTATTTTTATAAAAAATAGAAATTACCTGAACTAATAACTATTTATGGAGTACGAAATAAAGCAACCGTAAATCACAAATCGTATAGGTGTCCCAATCACATAAAGCATATCTAATTTACTATTGGTAACAATAGGTCGTAAAATTATGTAATAAATGCAATAAGGTTATTTCAAAAAGTGACGGAAATCAAAGGGATTTTGAAAATCAATTGTGAGTGAATTTCAACCTGCTAGCTAGTTCATTGAGCAAAGCACATACATATTTAGTAGTCTTCGACATTATTTTTTTCATTAAGTTACATAAACCCTCTTAAATAATGCGTTATTTAGACTTAACCCTAAGATGTCAACCCGACATGTTCATCTTCTTCCCCCAAAATAAAAACCCCAATCCTAAATTGAAAGAGCTACATTGAAAATCAAAACAAAATAACATAAATTCATTCAGTTATTTCAAAAGGTGATGGAAATCAGATTGATTCTACAAATCAATTGTGAGTGAACTTCAACCTTCTATTTCATTGACATCTAATGAAGCACATGCATATTTGGTAGTCTTCAACACTTTTTTTCATTAAAACTAAAAAACCCTTAAATTAAAAGAATTATAATCAAAATATAAACAAAACGACATAAACCCATTTACACGAAACAAGATCAAAATAATCAATATGATCCTAAACATTAGAAGGGTCAAGATTCCAAAGCAGAGATATTATCATTTAGTTTATCAATAGATATAACAAAATAATAAAAACTTAGGGTCATATATTATGGGACATACCTAAAGAGAAAAAGAGGCAATATATGTCCTAAAGTAAGATACTGCATATAAAAATTGTTGTGATTTAGGTCACAATCTCCCAAACCCAAATGCAAAAACAAAAATAATAGAGAGTGATATAAAAAAATAATAGAGAGTGATATAGAGAATACGTCTTACCCAAGACCCATTGAGCTACCGTCACTTTTGCTGGACAAATAATCTATTTTGACGAACAAGGGAAGGCGGGCAAGCGAGGAAGAAAAAAGGGGGCGGGTAAGGGCTAAGAATTTTTCTATTTTCTTTTCTTTATTTTCTTGGTATAATGCCAATAGAAAAGGAGGGAGATAAATCTCAAAAGGTGGGAACCGAAATAATTTAGAAATCTCATAAAGTTTATCTTTTGAGACGGCTACTAATTTGTCGTCTCGTTAGGTAATACTTTTTTAGACGGGGAATAAAAGATGTCTTAAAAAGAGTAATTTTTAAGACGGTTAATTTTATCCATCTCAAAAGCATAGTTTTAGAGACACAAATTTTAACCGTCTCAAAAGGTTTCGTCATAAAAAGTACTTTTTTGTAGTTCATGCACGAGCTTATTGGATTTTGATTTCATGATGTACATTTGATCTTGGTGAGATGTTATCCTGTCAATATTTTCATCTACATGTTCATTTGACCATGGAGGATTTGTGCATGTAAGAACCGTTGCCCATGAGGAATTTGGTTTGAAATTGAAAATATAATTAGTGCATAGGAAAGGGCTGCAAGTGTATAATTATCACGTCGCGAAGGCCACCATTTAAAAGAGCTAAAAAAATAAGGCAATAAAAATAATAATATGCCAAAAATGGGTCAATTTGTTTATGTTTGATATATTCATTCAAAAGAAAAGAAAAGAAATATTTTGAGGGAGTTTGGATGGAAATATCAACGGGTTTGTTAGCCTTTGAGATGATCATTACACATGTTTGATTTACATTATCATGTGATGATATCTTCTCTTCGTCGTGATGCTTTGCACTGTATGCTTATTGATTCTACTTCTTTGTCTATTTGTCTATTTTGATAAAAAAAAGGAGAGAGAAAATTAAAAATGGAGTTTTTTATATGAGTTTGAATTATAGGGGAGTATTTATTTATGATTTACTTTGTTTCAAACTTGATGCGTCACGAAGGTATATGTTTGTTGTCTCATGTGTGTAGGTACTCAAAGTAGATTTCAAGACACACGAATGAAGACAAAGTTTGGATAGAGGGAAGAAAATGAAGTTTGAAGAAAAAGAAGCTTATGCCATTCTATTCTAGGGTTGGGAAGGGTGTTAGTACTTTTTGTGATTTGTAATAGGAGATTTTGATTTTAATTTGGTGTTCGATCTATTTGTTTATTTTGTACCAGAATAGCCAAAGGGGGATATTTGTAAGAACAATTTTGAAGTCATTGTTCATAGCATAACTTTAGGCTAGTTTGACGTATCATATTACAAATCATCATGGATTGTCAAGACGAATCGAACTCAAGCATCTCTAAGTTTGAAGACTTCCTAACATTCTGAAAGGTATAAAATTATTTAGAGTTTGAATTAATTTACAAATTCATATTCGAAATGTTTAAGTTTTATCAAAAAGACAAATAAGACTATTTTACTTAGCAAAAATATGTTTTTAGAAGACCTGTAGGTGGAGTTTTAAAAATATTTTTTTTTGACTTTTAGGTCGTTCAAGCGACATTTGATGTCGTTTAAATGACATGTGACTTTCGTTCAAACGACATAGACATCTCATTCGAACGAAATGTCTATATCATTCGAGCGATATACACATCTCGTTCGAACGACCCCGCTGACTCAAAATTGTTATAAATATCTGTTTCATGATCAGATTTGTTTAAGTCTTTTGACGAAAATATTACTGCATATCAGGTGCAAAAGTTCTTTAAGCTTTTGTGTTCCAAACACTTTTTAATTCATAACAAAGCATCCTTGAGTATTATTCTTGTGAATTAATTCATAACCCTAAAAGTTTTGTATCTATTTGCATACACCTTGTGGAGAGGCACTCCATGGATGATTTGTGTTACTTGTGGGGATTCATTTATGACGAAGGTTGAGGCTAGATGACGACTGCATGTCATAAGGAGTAATTGTGGGTGTTCCTGACTGAAAATAGAACTGCGTGTTCTTATGGGTTTCCTGTGGTTAATCCATTATAGATTTCATTATGTACTTTGTAAGATTCAATTTACTGTTCATAGTGAAATAAAGTTTTTTCCCTTTATTTGTTTTCCTGAAACTTGGCCTTATCGTATTTGCATGTTTGATTTATCTATTTTATCAGATAGTTGCATGATTAGGATAAACAAGATAAAATCGATTTAAAAAGTCACTCCAGCATAATTAAAATTGGGGTTGCAATTTTGGTTGAAATCACCTTTTGTGAGTGTCCTCGCATTCTCATAATTGGTCCAAAAAAAGTATAAAGATTCGGTAATTAGATCCATAAAATCTGTTGGGGCATTGATTAAACCAAATGACATTATGATAAATTCAAAATGTCCGTAACGAGTTCGAAAAGAAGATTTTGGAATGTCCTCCTCTCCGACACGTAACTGATGATAACCAGATCGTAAATTTATTTTAGAAAAGACCCTTGCTCCTCTAAGTTGATCAAACATATCTCCTATTCGGGGTAACGGGCATTTATTCTTAATAGTTAAATAATCCAGTTTATGATAGTTTATGCACAGTCTAAATCTTCCATCATGTTTCTTAATAAATAATACGGGAGCTCCCCAAGGTGATGAACTTAATTGAATGAAACCTTTTGATAAAATATCATCGAATTGTGTACGAATTTCTAAAGGCTCCATTCGATATGTGGGTATCAAAATAGGAAGTGCATTAGGTTAAATATTGATACTGAACTCAATTTCTCTAGAAGGGGGTAATCTTTGTAAATATTTGGGAAAAACGTCTTCAAATTGTTCCAACAAATTTGGAATCAAAGAAGAAATCTAAATTTGAGAATTTGAAGGGCTTGATGAGCCTATCCCTTGGAATATAAAAGAACAATTATTTTCATTGTGAAAATGAATTTTCTTATCTTGACAATTGATATAAGCCTGGAGTTTAGATAATACGTCCATTCTGATAATAATATCGAATTCACGAATATATAATATTTTCAAGTTCACTGACTGAGTTCCTAGACCAAGCTAAATTTTACAATTCCTATAGCCTCGTGTTGATGTATTGATTTCACCTATTGGTTATTCAATATCCACTGGACTAATTAAGGAGACTTGAGATAATCATATTAATTTAGCTAGTCTAAGACTGATAAAAGAATGCATAGCTCTGATGTCAAACAAATTATATGTCAGAATATGCTGAAAAAAAGACACCTTTAATCATGGCATGTGCATTTTGCATAGGCCGTGTGGCATAATTCCTCCCACAATTCAGAATTGACTGAACTCTCAGAGTTGGCTTGAAGTGATTTGGAATTGAACGTTTTGGATTTTGTGAGGGTTTGTTCAATTGGAGATGGATTGGAGCTAATTTTATCTTGGACATTGTGATCGAATATGTCCTATCTCATGACATTCATGACAAATGATCTTAGAACGGGTTATGTTGTGATGGATATGGGAATAATCTTGTCCACTTGAGTTTGTATATGGATGGGGTCTAGAACGAGATGAGGTTTTGATGATATGGTTGTTCCTAATAGTTGGGGGTAGAGATCGAATCAAGGTTGAAGAATTGCGTTCCATAATGGCTGCAACGTCAATCAACTGGGAATACTCACGAATTTGTAAAGGAGTAATTGAATTCTTAATTCTTGGGTGTATGTAACACCCCGTATTTTTGTACATTTAATATTTAATTAATTCGGGAATTTTAAATTACTGGTGTGTTGTAATTTTAATTGAATTAATTATGGCAATATATATATTTAAATATTAATCGGGGAGTGAATGGTTAATGTTTAGGGAAATTTATTTACTAAGTGAATAGTAATAATTTAATCGCGTCATTTCGGGTATTAATGACGGGGTATGCACTTATCCCAGCCAGGAGTCGATATAGACTAAATTGGGTGTGAGATAAGAATTTTTATAAATTAATTGGAATGCCAATTCTAAGTGCGCGGTTGTGTCCGGATGGGTCGAGATATTCAGAAAAGAGTACCCGGGGGTAGTAATTGGGTCTCGGGGCATTTTTGAGTATAGCCGGGCCCACACGAGGCGATTTGGGCTATTTTAATTAGGCCCATTAGGTGAAAAACGGGATGGAGGGTTTTAACCTAAGTGAGGGATTAGGAAATCAGCAGCCAACACAATTCTAAGCCTAGGGCTTGAGAGGGAAATTAGGGGAAAGCTTAGCAAAAACCAATCTGGGGATTTTGGAGCCAAATTGAGGGACTACGCTAACGGATCAGACACTACGAACACTTACAGGCAAGTGGTTAACTGTTGTGATCTCTAAATTGATGATAATCAATTCATATCATAGTGATGTGTAAACCAAAATTCGTTTTGGGGATAAATGCGTATAAAAATGGGGGTTTTGTTCATGTAGCTATTGAATGAGATTGAAAGTAAGAAATAGGTGTATTATATATCCCTAAGTAAAGATAAAATTAAATTTGAATATAATTGATGATTAACATGGAATCTGTGCGAGTTCTTGGATGAAGAACATGAATCTTGAATGACTTAGGGTTTAATTGATGAACACAAGATGTCAACCTGCCAGAATTTTTGACACATATTTAAACGTATGCCATTTGAGTTGTACTTAGGATTAGAGTGTTAACCATACATGCCTGGAAAGATATTTCTCTTAGCTATCCAATGAACTTGGAATCAGATCAATCGGAGTTCTGTAGAGGGAGAAAACGAAATTTTACTAGAGGGTGTTTAATCTGCCAGCAAAATTTGAGATTTTTCTTTTTAAGCCTCAAATGTCTAAAATTTTATCGGGGAAGTGTTTGGGAACTTGATGAAATATATTGATGGAATAATGATATGGAAGTAGGTCTATGATTGAGTGTTTAACTTTAATTTTGTGAGAGAGTTAAGGTGGAGATTCATAGGCTTGATTGTGACGTACTCTAATTCGAGATGATAAGAATATAATTACAGAAAAGCGTGAGCGAGCTTAAATTCGTTGGGTCAGTGGGTTAAATACGGTAACTACTGAATTGATATAACAAGGGGTAACTAGGACCCTTAGAGTTATGTGAATACTTGAATTAATACGAAAGTGAAATAAATTCGTAAAGCAAACAAGTACGGTGAATATTAGAGAGAAATATATTACGTACAAGTATGAAGAATTGGGTTGTGTAAATACCTATTGTTTTATAGAATTACTTGGGTTGTGAATGCCTATTGTGTGTTTCCTTGTGATAGGAACAAAGACTCAGGAAATATTAAGTTACGGGCTAAGTAAGTGAGTCCGGGGATAATGGTTGGGTGACACCAAGTTATTAAATTAATGAATGTGATAATTAATGAAGGTAGAGTCGGAGGGTAGACTTGGAAAAGTATTAAATTAATTAATGTTGTAATTAATTAGTTTAGGGTCGGGTTGTAGACCCGGAGTCTGGTATAAATTAATTAATGTCTAAATTAATTAATTGGGAGTCGGACCACATACTCAATTTGGTATAAATTAATTATTGCGTAAATTAATTATATTAGAGTCGGACCACAGACTCGGATTTGTGTTGATTAATTAATGTGTAAATTAATTAAATAAGAGTCTGATTGTAGAATCGGGTGGGTATTAAATTAATGGGTGTGTTAATTAATTTAATTAGAGTCGGATTGTAGACTCGGGGAGGTATTAAATTAATAAGTGTGTTAATTAATTTAATTAGAGTCGGATTGTAGACTCGGGGAGGTATTAAATTAATGGGTGTGTTAATTAATTTAATTAGAGTCGGACCACAGACTCGGGGAAAGTATTATATTAATTGAGGCGTGAATAAATTATATTAGAGTCGGACATAGACTCGGGAGGATCATAAATTATTAAGTGAGAAAATTAATTACGTTGAGTCAGGCCACAGACTCAGGAAATTACAAGCAGTGTACGGGATTTTAAGTGCACGGTAAAGCCGGAGTTTATATTATATATATACGGTGTAGTGATAGTATATATATACGTGTTCATATATTGTGTGTGATATTAAATTACAGGCAGTGTACGGGATTTTGAGTACACGGTAAAGCCGGGGTTTATATTATATATATACAGTGTAGAGATAGTATATATATATACGTGTATATATTGTGTGTGATATTAAATATCAGTGACTAGATATTTATTCAATTTATATACTCTAATGATATCAAGGGAGGTTACGCGATGTGGGTGAATCCCCTATCTTGAGGAGTAGGGCGAGTATATCCCCAGGTCATAGCGTCCGGTATATATGGGTGAGGGATGTATCTCACTTTCAGGGAAGGAATATGACCGCCTCCACTACGTTTATATTTTGGGCCAAGTTGGTGAGCGATTCCAACTTGGATAACTAGGTTTTGTGAGCACACGTAGTGAGATAGCATTTTAGAGGGAATCATCCGGCGAGGGTATACTCGAAGGGATGGATGTACGTATATTATATGTGTGGATATTGTGGTAAAGGTACATATATAATGGTAGTAAATATTATATACGGGTAATAATACAGTGTGTGATGTATTTACTTTATATAACTAGTTACACGGTTATATGCTAATATTTAAGAGGAATTAAGTAAGTTAATTGTGAGATAACTTATAATTCAAGAATCATTATACTCGGGTTAGAGTAGTATGGCAAGGGATGGTTATACCAGGACTAGTTGAAGGGGGTAGTACAACTAGGTGGGGTTAGTGTAACCGGTAGGTGTGCACAATAGTGGAGGGGTGAGAATGTCCACAAGGGAGTACGACACTAACTTAAATATGAAGCGCATTCATGCATTTTAAATTACTGCAGTTAATTCACTTGCTAAATATTTTCAAAATGTTTTGGGTTCTAACCCTTGCTATAAAACTATTTTCAAAACCTTTTAGGTGTCCAGCCACAGGGACGCCAGGATTGATATTCTATTCCAGGGACACGGAGTTGCAGCATATGTGGATGCTAGCAGGAGTTTGGATTAGACGCATCGTTCATTCATTCCTAGAGTAGGAATCATTTCTCAGTTCAGTTTTATTTAGGGCTTGTCGCCTAGACTTCTCAGTACAGTTTTCAGATGTAATCCTTCAGTTGTTTGATGTTTGTATTGGATTATTTTACTTTGGTGGTCGATGGTTTATTCGGCAAGTTATTTAAATTAATTATTCAGTTGATTTATTCAGTTGTGTGAATGGTTTATATTTAATTCCACATGTACTATTTTGTTAAATTAAAAAGTTAAAATTTGGCACCAGTTTTTGGAATACTAGGTGGTTAGTATGTTTTAAAAAGTTTTCGACAGTGATGCTAAGGATGATCCAACTGGGATTCCTGTTTTAATTTGGTATAGGACTGATCACCCGGTATTTTATTAGGCGGGGGTGTCACAATGTAGTCCTCTTTTAAACATCTTACATCTCTTCATCCTAATATCTACGTATTCCAGGGCATAACGAGATAGTTCAGTAAACTTAGCCTCGTATTGAGCTACTGAAAGGGTAGCTTGTTGCAATTTTAGGAAATCAACTGTTCGTTGGTCTCGCTCAGTCTCTGGAAAATACTTTTCAAAAAAGGCCTCTTCAAACTATTCTTAAGTAAAATTAGCAACATTTTGATTATGGGATATAGCTTGCCACCATAAATCTGCCTCCCCTTTAAATATGTATGCAGGTAAAGTTATTAGGAGCTTAGTAGCTATATCTACCCCATTCAGGATTTTCATAATCTGGCGCATCCATTTCTTAGCTTCATTAGCACATGAATTTCTAAGAAAATATGGAGGTCATCGTCGTAGAAATTCCTTAAGATCATTCATTCCACGAAGTTCTTCGGAAACATCTTCTGGAGTAGAATGAGTAGTCTATTGTTATTGGGCTAACTTAGTAAGTTCCTAGAGACACCGCATGATTCCTTCAGTCTGAGTTAGTTCAGCTTGAGTTCCAACAGAGGGAGTTCGAGTACTAACCATCCTAAACATAGTTTAAATAGTAAGAATTATAACAATAAATAAAAAAACAAGCCTACTTTTTATACATAAGGTTATTTGTATAGTACTATTATACATCACTATTTTTAATAGTGCGGCTAACATTTATATTCTATAGTATGTAAACAACTCTTAACGTTAGATTCCTATCTAAGTAGGAATGATTGTGTCATCACTCATTGTAGACTCGGGGCTCACTAGATAATCTCTTGGGTCTGCATCATCCGTTAAGTCACCGGTAGTGTTAGGGGAATACCCTCCGTGTATGTTACCATTTGATGTCGCTTATGGGTACATTGGTGGAGCTGGTTGTTCATCGATAAATGGTAAATTTATGGCTTCTTGCAGTATAGTCAAATCACTAGTAAAGTCATCCACTTTTTGCATTACCTGCATCTCGTCCAATCCTCTATTAGTCAATGCTAGCCTCTTAATTCCATTACTTGAACCTACCTAGTCTTCTTCCACTCCACGAATCATTTCTCTTAGTTTGTCCACAACCTCTGCTCTTACTTGCGTTTCCTATCTGTTATCTGGCTCAAGATCTATGTTAGACAGTAATGTATCCCATGCACCCATACTACAAAATGGATTTACCATATAATAATAGTAATAAAATATGTTATCAAAATTGAATAATTAATATCTTATCTATTTCTCGATAGAAAGCTAACCCGACAATATGTTTTAGATTTGAAACATGCTCGGATACCAACTTCTCACACACTGCTTTTTCTTATTAATGAACAAGAAGTAAACATAAAGCAATGAATTAAAGTTAAGGAGAAATAACATAACCTTTTATTCATTATTAATATATTACATACAGTTAAACCACCTCAGGGGTGAGTTACACGTTTCTAGTACCTCAACAATATAGAAAATTAAAAAGCACCACTCCTTGCTCCCGTCTGATTTAATCTCTCCCCATATGGTCACATACGCAAACAGGTGACCGGTTTCTATCTCTAGTAGGGAAGAAATACTATCTCCTTTCTCCTGGAGCATTCGCAGAAGGAAGGAATTATCACAAATATGCTACGCATGTTCTACCAGTTCTATAACAATGATACATATATAAATGAGAGTTCAAGTGTGTATAGAATAAATGTTTAAAATGACTGACAATAATAAGCTAATAATTCCATATTTATCAGATTATAAACATCAAAATGTTTGAAATTCATAATTCCATAGTGATAAGTCATGTGGATGCAATTATTATGCAACACAAATAAATATGAGAGAAAGATTATCAAGAAGAGGACAAGGAATACAAGATGTCAATCACACAACAAAGGATGTACGTGGTTCAGCCAAGATGTGACTACGTCCACGGTGGTGCAGTCGATATTATTTCTATATACTCCGGAGAGTGATTACAGAGAATACAACTTGTCATTTTGCCCCGAACCTAGGGTTTAATATATACATGTGCATGTAGATGAGTGGAGGTGATGGGTTCCTCCCTGTTTTCCATTTCCCCCATAACTTCCCTTCATGGGATCGTGGGGGGAGTCCGGATCAATTATAAAAGATGAGGGGCCTGGAATTTGGGCCGCGGGTCCTGGACTTTGGGCCGCTCGGACTGGGCTACTCGTCCAGGCCCATAGTTCTAAATTTCAGGTATCCACAATTGCCCCTAAATTTTTGTTGGGCCGCGTTTATGGGTCCAATGGATTTAAATGATCAGCCATTGTGGCTGATTTGTGATTTTTTGAAAACTGTGAAGTTGCTTTGGCGGCACTCTCTTCGCTATCTGTGCGCTATGATTAGAATTGAAGGCTTGTTGGGATAGCCACTTTTTCTTCCGTCGTTTCAGCCTTTCTAGTACTTTTCCTTCTTCTGAGAACTCTATCGCCTTGTACCTTCTTCTCTGAATCTCCATTCCCATTGCTTCTTAGTCGTCTTGAGCTCGTGCTTCTTCATCACTCGAACCGATCTTCTGTTTTGTAAGTTTCTCGTGCCCTTTCTTTGCACTTTCTCTTTGGTTTGTAGAATTTCTTGAGTTTTTCAATGGCGAAGATTGGAAATAGGTCAATCTCTGAGTTCAGGAAGTTCTACAATATTCCTGAGTGGGTAGATATTGAATGTTGTGCCTCCCCTCCTAGGAACGTTAGGGATATAGAGGATGCCCACTGGATCCATGTTTTGTTGCTCTCCCAGGGGGGACTTATTTTTCCCTCTAATGATCTATTTCTGCATTTTTTTGGTTATTTCAATATTGTTCCCGCACAGTGCTCACCCAATGTGTGGAAGATAGTAAATGGCGTCCATAGAATAAACCAGTTGTATGGTACTAGGTTAGGACTTGTCGAGATCTGTTTCTGTTATTCCTTCTCTTGAACTAGCTGAGGTGTCGTATACCTCAAAGCTAGGAGTCCTGATAGGGTATTGGTAGTAAACCTACCTGATTCCCATAAGGACTACTGGCAAGAGGGTTTCCTCGTTAGGAATTGGCATTTCCCTCTCCAGTTTGAAGGGTCGAGGTCTGAGAGGTTCATCGTCCCTTTTTACAGGGAAGAATATATAGGTAGACATTGTACTGTTGTTTCAACCTTTGATGACTTGTGACTTTTCTAACCTCTCTTTCGTTTTTCTCCCACAGCGAGGATAAAAAATTTGGAGCCTGCTCACAGTGAGGTTCGTATCTCGGAGTTGGTGAAATCTTGGAATATCAGGGAGCCTATGGGTGACGGCGATCATCCCAGGTCTGCTGCCTTTTTGCTCGAGTACAAGAACATAGGCTCCAGCTTCATAGCACGGCCTGTGGATAGTGTTCCAGAGTTTGATTCTTTCGGAGAGACTACTGCTGAGCCTATCCAGTTGGACGACGAGAAGAGCAGCTCTGAGAGTGAGCCTGCAGGAGCTGCGAGTAATTTGGGTGGAGGGAGCTCTGACAGTAGCAGTTCTTCTGAAGAGGATTCTGAAGGTCAAGGATCGTCGAGCACTTCCAGCAGTTTAGGCGAAGAGATGCCTCCAAGGAAGAACTTGATTAGAGACGATGATGATGAGGACCATGTGCTTCTTATACAGAGGTCAAAGAAATAAAAGTCCTCTTCTGGGGCCATGGCTACTGGTTCTCGTTCTTCCACTCAGGACCAAGAGAGGAAGAGGAGAGAGGAAGAGCAAGTGAGAGAGAGGGAGATAAAGAAGGAGGAGGAGAGAAAGAAGGTGGAGGAAAAGAAGAGGGTAGAGGAGAGGAAGAGGATGGAAAGGGAGAGAGAGGAAGAGAGGAGGAAGATGGAGTCGAGGACTAAGGCGGGGCAAGCCTTAGTCCCGGTGTCTGCTTTGCCCGAGGGGGCCTCAGTTGCCACTTCTCCTCAGCTGGCTCCTGTGCTGCTCGAGAGGGCAGTTCTTCTTGCAGATCGCCAGAGGGCGCTAGGGTCTGATCAATTAGCCCTTCAGGCTAGCCAGAGACTAGCCTTGGTAAGGTTCTCTCCCTTTTTCGATTCCTTAACAAGTTTTTATTATTTCTCCTTCCTGATTTCTTCTTTATTTTTGGCAGTTTGTGACTGACTTCGTCGTGCTCTACCGTTCTCGCGATGAGTTGGTGAGAATGAATGGCGAGCTGAAGCAGCAGAAGTCCACTCTAGAAGTCAGGGGTTCTCAGCTGGAGGCTAATTTGAAGGCTCTAATTCCACCCGAGCTTCCTCTGATCTGGCCCTTATCAATTCTAACCTAGAGTGGGATGAGGCGGTTAAGGAGCTGAGCGAGCTGAGGCAGGCCTATGACCTAGTATGCTCGAGCAAGCTTGGTGTTATGGAGGAGAACAAGGCTCTGACCAAGAAGCTGAAGGAGAAGGAGTCCCAGGTAGCCACCATCAAGGAGGATTCATATAACTCCGGGTGGACTGTTGCTTATGAAGACGTCGAAGTTTAGATAGGCTATATCAGCCATTTGAACTTCAAGAAGGGATGGAACAAGGCCCTCCTAGCTGCTGGTGTTGATGCTGAGTCTCCTCTGTTCGACGAGCATGACTCGGGTCCAAGGCCAACCGTGGATGAAGAAGCCCCTGCCCCAGCCATCGAGGGTGTTGATCTTACCTCTCAGACAACTCCTGCCGATGTTGCACCTACCCAGGTGAATGAGGGCATCCCTATAGAGGGGGATGCCTCTGTTGCTGTTGACAAGGGGAAGCATCCAGCCACCTCTGGGCAGCCTGAGGTTGCTAGTTAATCCTCTCTTAGGATTATTTTTGTACTTATGCTTGTAATTTTTCCATTTTCTGCTCGATGTACTTGACCTTTATTAATGAAATAAAAAGGCTTCTTTTTCCAATGCATTGATTAATTTTTCTTTCACTTGCCCTTTTATGTCTTGTAGTTAACTGATGTAGAAGAGTATATTCCTGCCACATCTCAATTGGGCAGGACTCTTGGTCCCAATGCTAGTCCTCAGGTTCGTCAGGCCTTTGTTAGGCTTTGCAAGTCTCTTAGGTAGAGGAATCAAAAGTATAAGGAGCAGTCCAAGCTAGTGGCTAGGATGAAGAACAGGCTCCAGGATATAGAAGGCATTGGTGCCTCTGTATAAGAGGAAGTCAACGTGAGAGCTAGGTTGCTGGAGGCCACCGAGATAAATCAAGTTGGGGAATTCCTGCAGCAGGAGAATGAAAACCTGAGGAGGGAAGTCCTGCAACTTAGAGAGCATGCGACGAGCACTGTTTCAGCGGTTCTGCAAGGCTCCTCGTCTTCGTGAGTTGGACATACTCTTCATATGCCGCGAGGTTCCACTCGTCCTCCCCTCCCGCGAGCTGGTAGGAGCACTAGGGGCAGGAACAGGGAAGCATAAGAACAGCGGGATAAGGAGATGGAAGAGCTCCGTGATGATGTCCGCCAAGCATACGTAACTGCTGTTGGGCTTCAAAGGGACGTTACTCGATTGTGGCATTTATTCAAGAGGGGTCCTCGACAAGCGTGGGCTGACGGTTATGATCAAGGCTGGCTAGATGCTCCCACAAGACTATTCGAGTTCGAGGAACTTTCTTTCATCAGAGGATGGTTGAGTGCCTTGAAAGAGATTCAGGTCCCGAGGAACTCGATGTTATGGTACCGTCACGAGATGTC
This sequence comes from Sambucus nigra, assembly GCA_949130495.1. Lineage (NCBI taxonomy): Eukaryota > Viridiplantae > Streptophyta > Magnoliopsida > Dipsacales > Adoxaceae > Sambucus > Sambucus nigra. Next base: position 166,842,675 of record OX422222.1, on the reverse strand, counting down.
CTCCTCCACTCTGATGCCTAATCCATTCAGGAGGGATAATAGATGGATCCCCATTGATGCTATTCCTCAGCAACTATTAGAGTTGGACGCAGATGAGGTTGTGGAAGAGCTGGTTCCTGCTCCTGATGATGGACGAAGAGCTAGAGTGGCAGACTATCTTGTTCGGAGGCTTCCACCTTCTTGAATTTTTTGTAAGTTGTTTTTTTTTTGATAATGTAAACGCTTTGGGCGAGCTTCGCCAACTAAACGTGTATTATCGTTGTTGTAAATATAACAAGTTTTTATTCTTTTGTCTTTTTTGATAATGTAAATTCTTTGGGCGAGCTTCGTCGACTAAACATGTATTATCACTATTGTAAATATAAGAGATTAATGAAGAGTTCGTGTTTTGGGAAATTTTGCCGACTAAACGTGTTCATCCAATCTTTTTATATTCCTACTGCTTCATAATTCTTTTTGTTTTGCCATGCAAGTGTCCCCCCAGTCCAGTATAATACCAAAATACCATTGTGCCCCATTTTACCTTTTAGGTTGTGTCGTCACACTCCCTTAGGCCTAAGTAGGTCAATTGGCGAGGACACACTTGGTATTGGATGTATTCATCCGGTCAAGATTTTGCTCAACCAAAGTAGGTTTGATGGCCAGTATAAAATCTGGTCGCATTGCCTAAGAATCCTTTGTAGGGCTTTATATATTTCCAGGGACAATGCTAAGAGGTCTCTCGTGTTTCATGAAGATGACCTGATGAGGGGTATCCCCTTGCTATATCGACCATCGTGCCTGTGATTTGGAAAAAGATGTGTGATAAAATGCAGTTACTGATTTCATTAGTAATAAGGGTAATGAACTGTTCCTTTCACATAACAAATACAAGAAAAATATTCAACAATAGAATTCCTTGAGAATCTAAAAATAGAATTTCTTGAGATTAGCTGCATTCCATGCTCGTGGTATCACTATGCCCTCTATCGTTTCCAAATGCCTAGTTACTTTAAAGGGTCCTTCCCATTTTGGGCCTAGCTTACCGTCTGATGACCTTACTGTGTTGCCCAGGACTTTCCTTAGAACATAGTCCCCAACTTGGAATCTTCTCGGGTTAACCCTTTTGAGGTAATGCTTTGCGAGCTATTGCTGATAGCTCACAAGCTTCACTAGGGCCAGTTCTCCATGCTCATCGGCGAGGTCGAGTTCAGCAAGCAACGCCCCATCATTCTGGCCTTGGTCGACAAGGTCGGATCTCATTGTTGGCAAGCCCGCTTCTAGTGGAATGACTGCTTCCATGCCATATGTTAGCAAAAATGGGGTTTTTCCTATTGCTCGCCGAGGAGTTGTTCGGTATGCCCATAGGACATGGGGTAGCTCAGTTGCCCATGCGCCCTTGGCTCTCTCTAGTAGCTTCTTCAATCCATCGATCACAGTTTTGTTGGAAGCTTCTGCTTGCCCAATGCTCTGAGGGTAGGCCACCGAACTAAAGTTGTGCCTGATCCCGTGTTCATTACAGAAGTCCTGAAAGGGGCCACTCTCGAATTGTGTCCCATTATCAGTGATGATGGTTCTGGGGATTCCGAATCGAGTGATTATATTCCTCCATATGAATCTTATCATGTCAGCGTCTCAGATGTTTTCCAATGGTTCTGCCTCGATCCATTTGGTGAAGTAGTCAGTTGTAACCAATTGGTATTTGCGATTGCCGGCAGCAGTGGGTAGTGGTGCCACGATGTCCATCCCCCATTGGGCGAAGGGCCACGGGCTGATCAGGGATTTTAGGTCGCTGGTTGGTTGGTGGACCATTGGAGCGTGAAGCTAGCATTTCGGGCATTTGCGGAGATATACTGCGGAGTCCTTTTGCATATATGGCCACTAATAGCCTTCCTTCATTGCTCGAAAGGCTAGAGACCTTCTTCCGACATGACTTCCACATATTCCTTCGTGAGGCTCGCGCAACACTTTCTCAACATCGCCTGGGTGGACTCATCTAAGGTAGGGACCGTAGAAGGACTTCTTATACAAGTCACCTCCTGTGGATAAGTGAAAGCGAGCAGCTTTGACTCTTATCTGGTGGGCGGTTTTCTTATCCTCGGGGAGCGTGCCCTCCTTTAACTAATCTCTCAAGGGGTCCATCCAGCTAGGGGTTGATCCCACCTGGAGTATTTGTTCCACATTTGGCAGCTTGCTGTTGTGGTTAATGCTTGGATAAATTTGGAAATCGATAGGAATGACCCTTTTAAGGCTAGAATCAACTTCCGAGCTTAGGGCTGCTAAGGCGTTGGCATGACTATTTTGCCCTCTGGGAAACTGCTGGATGTTGATCTCCTCAAAGCTCATCATTAGTTTCCTCACCAGTGAGAGGTAGGCTGCCATTCTTTCATCCTTCGCATTGTAATCTCCACTTATCTGATTGGAGACTAGTTGGGAATCGCCGAACACTTGTAAACATTTTGCTCCCAGAGTTTGCGCCTTTTGGAGACCGGCTATTAGGGCTTCGTACTCTGCTTTGTTGTTGGAGGCTACAAATCCAAGCCTGATTCCTTGCTCAATGATGGTGTTTTCTGGGGTGATGAGAACGATGCCTATGCCTGCCCCCTTTGAGTTGGAGGCTCCATCAACGAATAGTTTCCAGGTTTCCACTGTTGCTGGGACCTCTTTTTGCTTTGTTGGTTAAGGTTGGTCGGGGAGTTCTTCGCCAGTGAATTTAGCTATGAAATCAGCGAGGATCTGACCCTTGATAGCGGTCCTTGGTTAAAATTGGATGTCGAACCGGCCGAGCTCGACTGACCACTTAGACAATCTGCCCGACAAATCCGCTTTCCTTAGGACCGCCTTAAGGGGGTGCGATGTAAGGACGATGATAATATGAGCTTCGAAATAATGCTTCAGTTTCCTCGAGGCTATCACTAGTGCAAAGGTGAGCTTCTCCAATGGCAGGTACCTTTGCTCGACGTCTAATAAGGTCTTGCTCGCGTAGTAGACGGGGTGTGGGATTCCTGCGACCTCGCATATTAATGCCGAGCTGGCAGTGTGACTGTATACCGAGAGGTACAGGTACAAAGAATCCATTTTTTGTGGTATGACAACCATCGGTGGAGAGCTTAAGTAAGACTTGAGCTCATCCAAAGCTCACGAGCAGTCCGGGCTCCATTCTATTGGTTTACTTCCTTTTAGAAGTTGGAAAAAAGGATTGCACTTCTCGGAGGATTTGGAAATGAAGAGATTTAAGGCAGCGAGCATTCCAGTGAGCTTCTGCACGTCCCGGATTGTTCGAGGGGGTTGTACCCTGTTAATTGCATCGATCTGGTCCGGATTAGTTTCTATGCCTCTCATACTGACCAAGTATCCAAGAAATTTTCCTGACTGGACACCTAAGGAATACTTTCTCGCATTAAGCTTCATTCGGTACTTCCTGAGGATTTCGAAGGTCTTTGACAGGTCTGAGAGGTGATTTTCCTTCTTCTTGCTCTTAACGAGCATGTCATCGATGTAGACCTCCATTGTGTATCCCATTTGATCCTTGAACATTTTTATGACCAGCCGCTGGTAGGTTGCCCCTGAATTCTTGAGCCCAAATGGCATGACCTTGTAGAAATACAACCCAACCGTCGTGATAAATGCCATTTTGTCCTGGTCTGGGGCATACAAGGGGATCTGGTGATATCATGAGTATGCGTCCAGGAAACTCATTTGCTCGTGAGCTGCAGTGGCGTCTACTAGTTGGTCTATCTTTGGGAGGGGGAAACTATCCTTAGGGCATGCTTTGTTGAGGTCAGTGAAGTCGATGCAAACTCTCCACTTCCCATTATTCTTTATAACTACTACTGGGTTGGACAACCACTTGGGGAATTGTACTTCCCGTATGGATCCTGCATCCAATAGTTTTTTTACCTCCTTTTCGATCGCTTTAGCCTTCTCGGGTGCAGTTCTTCGTGACTTCTGCGTGACTGGCTTGAATGTGGGGTCGACGTGCAGCTGATGACAGACCATATCAGGATCAATGCCAGGCAGTTCATACGGTTCCCATGCGAAAACATATACGTTGTGTCTCAGCAAGGTCATCAACTCCTTCTGTTCTTGATCGGTGAGAGATGCTCTAATCAAGAAGACTCTGCTACTGTCACCAACTTCGGCTATAACTTCTACCAGTTCCACGATGACACGCTCGGAGGGGAGGAGCCTGGTCTCCTCTACTCCTGGTCTTCCATACTTTAGTTGCTATTTGTAAGGTATCACACCCTCTTCAACTTTCTCGCTGGGTTGACGGCCTTATTCTCTGGCTTTGGTCGGATGGCTGCTATGAAGTACTTCCTCGCCATCACTTGGTCGCCGTGGATCTCCATTACTCCTCGCTCGGTTACATACTTGAGCTTCTGATGGTAGGTCGAGGAGACCGCCTTCATTGCATGAAGACATCCTCTGCAGAGGATGGCCTGGTGCGGTGATTCGATATCAACTACCAAAAACTCAATCATCTTGGAGATTTTCCCAGCACGAACTGGCAGCACTATCTTGCCTAGGGGCATGGTCATTTTCCCAGCGAAGCCGACCAAAGGAACAGTAGCTTCCTTTAGGTCGGCGACGCTCAACTTCAATTTCCTGAACAGGTCGAGGTACATTACTTCGGATGAGCTTTCTTGATCGACGAGTAGCTTGTCGATGTCAAAGTTGGCTATCCTGAGTGTAATGACCAGGGCATCATGATGTGGGGTCCTTACTCCCATCAAATCTTCATCCGTGAAAACAATATGCTTGTCATAGTTGACGTCCTCTGCTCGTCGATGCTTTCCTGCCTGTGACTTTGCGGGATTGATTTGAAAAGCCTGCATTACCGCTGTAAGCTTTTTCATCTCCATTCGAGTTGAGTTCCCTTATATCTGCTTGACGTCAGAAACTCCGTGAATTATGGGGAACTCATGTCCAGCATCATCCTCCAGCACATTGTTGGGTCTCATCTCTCTGTTGGCAGTCACTTTCTTTGCCCTTTTATCCACAAAGTCGTTCAAATGCCCAGACTGGGCCAATTCTTCGAGGTAAGACTTAAGAGCTTTGCAGTGCTTGGTCTTGTTCCCTCCCTCTTTGTGAAAAGCGCATCTCAACACATTGTTCCTCTTCGAGGGATCTCCCCCCATCTTCCTAGGCCACTTGATGAATGGCTCATCCTTGATCTTCGCGAGAACCTTGTAAATTGGTTATTTGAAGACGGTGTTGACCACCTGGAATGCTTTTGACGCGTCCTGGTTCCCTCCATTCTTGGAGCCATTTTTGCATCCATTCTTTCCTCCTTTCCTCTGGTTCTCTGTTTTCTCACCTACCCTGGTAGTGAGCTTAGCTCGACCGTTTTCTCCTGTATTAGAGCGGGTGACATCTTCCACCTTTGCGTATTTATCGATTCGGGCTATAAGGTCGTCAATAGTTATAGCTTCCTTCTTCGCCAGGGATTGGTAGAGGAGGGAAGAACTAGGGAGCCCAATTTTGAAGGAGGCCACTGCCACCTCCTCCGCGCAGTCCTCGATCTCATTGAATAACTCCCAGTACCTCTTCGCGTACTCTCGGAGGGTCTCTTGAGGCGTTTTCTTCATTGTCAGTAGAATATCCATCCTTTTGGGATGGGAGCTACTGGTAATGAATCGGGCCGTAAAGAGTTCGGCTAGGGATTTGAAATTCTTGATCGACCGGTGGGAGATCCTTTCGAACCACTTCTATACTACATCATGAAGGCTCGAGGGGAAAATATGGCACATCAGGGCATACCGGTGACTCCAGAGGGTCATGGCCTGTCGGTATTGCCTGACATGATCAATGGCATCAGTCTTTCCATCATAAATCTTGAACCTTGGAATGGAAAATTTCTTGGGAGCTTCCTCCTCTTCGATTTCTCTTGTGAAAGGTGACTTCATCTGGGTTTTGAGAGCTCGCCTCGCGAGCTCTCTAGTTGATCTTGTTCCATGGTGAACGGGATGCTGGTCCATCTCCCTGTGGACCCTGTTTCGTATGTGCTCATCGCTGCGAGCAGGGCTCTGGTGGCGGCAAGCTCTTCGCAGCTATTTGCGGAGGTCGTCGTCTGATTCGCCTCCTTCGTCCCTTTGAGATTCTCTCCTAGGGCTCCTTCCTCGACTGCGAGACTTACTCGCCTGAGGGCTAGGAGTGCGATATGGGCGTCTCAGATTATCAGGGCCAAGCTCCCTTTCTAGTCTTTCCAGTCTTCTTTTCAAGCGAGCATTCTCAACCTCGTATCTGCGAGAAGACTCCCTCTGCTCGTGGAGCCTTGCCTCGTACGCATCAATCAACCTGGATATCTGCGTGGACCTCGCTGGTCCCTGAATTTCTTCTGAGGCTGGTCTTTCCAAGCGAGCTCTCTGATCTGAACGTTGGACTTTAGACCTAATCTTGCGAGGAGCAGGTGTCTCTTGAATATCTCCTACTTGGGAGGCATTGTTGCTGTGACCAGACATCTTAAACTCTTTTCTTGATGTGGGCTCTTCTCAGGGAAAGATGAACGCTTCCCACAGACGGTGCGAATTGTGGATGCAATTATTATGCAACATAAATAAATAAAAGAGAAATATTATCAAGAAGAGGACAAGGAATACAAGATGCCAATCACATAAGAAAGGATGTACGTGGTTCAGCCAAGATGTGCCTACGTCCACGGTGGTGCAGTCGATATTATTTCTATATACTCCGGAGAGTGATTACAGAGAATACAACTTGTCCTTTTGCCACGGACCTAGGGTTTAATATATACATGTGCATGTAGATGAGTGAAGGTGATGGGTTCCTCCCTGTTTTCCATTCCCCCATAACTTCCCTTCATGGGATCGTGGGGGGAGTCCGGATCAATTATAAAAGATGAGGGGCCTGGACTTTGGGCCGCTAGGACTGGGCTACTCGTCCAGGCCCATAGTTCTGAATTTCGGGTATCCATAAGTCCGTTTAATAAAAATAAGATACATTACTAGTATAGTTAGAATCATATCTTAAAGAAGGCCAAGGAATTTGAACTAATAATCCCATCTTACTAGTTCACTAAAAGGTATAGAGGCAATTAATCCATTAGTGTAACTTTATTATAATCCATCCCAAAACGTTTGGGAAAAATAACCTGCTATGCTCACAATTAAAGTGGCACTCATATGTATGTAGAAATAATCAGGGCTCTCAATCATCTGAGACCAATAAGCCAAGTAAAAAGTTTCATGGGATACCACATAAGTCTACTTCATAGTTAATGATGATGCTTATTGTAAAGTAGCACAAACGTGCAAGGGCAAACTGAATCAATATGGTACATGATCTCAGTTATAAAGTGAGAAGGGTTAAAATTGATTCTAAAATTAAAGATTAGCGATAATTAAAATATTGATGATCGTTAACAAAATACATAGTATGGTAGTATAATAACATGCACATACTCAGAGTAAATGTCGATGTCACATAGTGATCTCAATAGAATTATTTCAAATACGTGAAGTGTATTACTGAAAAGTTAGGAAAAACCTACTTGCTTGGTATTCGATTGAATTGTTGTCACACTGGAATATTCAGAAGATTTGGGGCTTGGTTTTTTGTAATAGAATGTGATCAGTCAGTTTTGTATTTAAGACTTTTTTACTAAAATTTTTGGGGCTTATCTGTAATAATCTTGGGACATTAAAATAAGGACCTTAAGCTCATTTTTAAACTTTGGTGCAAGAGAGTTTTTATCTTAAAATAGTTGATGCATGTATGGGCAAAGTTTGGGGTGCAAATTCCTTAGTTGGAAAAGTTTCTAGGGGTTGATTTATAATTTTAAGTTAATTTCTTAACATATAAACTTATTTTTACATAACTTAGGCTAGAAATATCCAAAAATGGTCTTATTTTTTACCATTTTGATCAGAAAAATTAAATAAAATTTTTGAGGAAAAAAATCAGAATTTTCTGATTGGCCAAGTGCCCTCACGTGCGTGGTCAAGGTTTCTGACCCCAGTCACCATCTCCAACCTCTCGATTTTGACTTTCTAGGGTTTCAATCTTTTGACTGAGGTTTTCTCCTTCATTGTTATACCATTTGAGATGATTTCTTAACTAACTTAGCCTAATTTTTCTTGAGGAATTCAAATATATAAGTTTCATGGATCGAATCTCATTATAACTCGAGTTTCAAAAGTTTGTTTTTTCCTGCAAATCGGACCTAACTTTCATGGATTTATAGAGTATGGCAAGGCCTCTTATGAGATGGGTTTGGTTTCTTCTATTTATGAGAGTAGTTTGGTTTTGGTTTAAAAGATTTTGATGGATTTTCCATTGAGAATTTTGGATTTATAAGTTTTGAGTTCAAAAAACACTTTCGATCGATTAGCTCTCGACATGAACATCCATGGCTTTTCACCATTACACGCGATATCCTAAGGCTATAATCAGTTTACCCATGTCTTTAAATCAAAGTTTAAGTCACTACAATGAGTTTCACCATTAAAGCTCGCTTTAATGGTGTTCCTACTATATTTCACTATTCTATCCCTTTCTACATGTAAAAGCTTGCATATTATGAGTGTTCTAACTATAATAACTATGCATAAAACTACTAAAATTGAAAGAATTGAAAATGAAGCATAAAATGACGAGTTACATGAATTGAGCAAAAAATCGAGATTTGAGACTAAACTCTGGGATGAGTTTTTACTGCCCAGGACGTGGGGTATTTATACTACTTCAAGTTGGGATTTGATTGGAGAAAAAATGAGGTGGATTTGAACTAGTTTAGGGAGAGTTTTACTTGTGTGTAAATGGGGTGCACATGGGTTCCTAGGGTTTACCATGTGTTTTTGACCTCTTATGCTGATGTGGGGTAGTATGTGGATAGTGGTAAAAACAAAATTCAATAAGGTTTTAATCTTAGTCCTTGATCATTTATTTTCATTTATATCCATAAAAGTACACTTTTTGTAAAGTTTAGAGGAATTTTGGTAATTTTAAAAAGTTTATAGGGTTGAAACTATAATTTTATGTTAGTTGAGATCCGAAGGTTTAATTTGATATAAGGTTGAGGTTTAGGGGTTCAATATATCTCAAATTATCTTATTTTGAAAGTTTCAGGGACTCTTTTATAATTAACAAAAACTTCACGGGGTTGAATTTAATATAGCAAAGTTGTTGTGTTTTAAACATAGTTCCTTTCTTATTTAGAAGACTTTTGATTTTACCTAACTTACGTGGGTTTAAATCGAGGTCGTAGGTAATTTTAGGATTTGAAAATTCCCCGGTTTTTACAATAACATAATCGGGGAAAATTGTGAGCCCAGATTAGAAGGGGAAAATAATCCAACGGATATGGCCACAAACCCACAAAGGTTTGTGACTCGTATCCCCATTAGGGATAGAGGCTAACACTATTGAGAGACCAGTTCGAAGGAGGTTCTAGGTTAGCTTGGCCTTTGGATAATGATATAAAGAAGATATAGGACCAATTAGGGAACTTCTTTAACAGTTACAAGATGCAAACTCCTAATACCATAGAGTTATCCCTCTAAAAGACATTATCCCCATTATGTAATGAGGTCCATCACTATAATGTTCCCCTTAAGTGGAATACGCTTAGTATTGAGAAATTTGATAGGTCTAAAAATCCCATAGACCATATGGAAACTTATAGACCATTCATGCTCTTTCAAGACACCCAAGATGAGGTCTTATGCAGTTCCTTTCTTATTACTATAAGGGGGTGATTAGGCACTAAATTATCAATCTCAAACCAGGGACCATTCGGAGCTTCACAAAGTTATATTTGTCTTTTGCCAGCCACTTCCTAGGGGTCCAGACGATGATATATCCAGTTACCTCTCTCATTCGCTTCATACAAAAGTCTAATGAAACTCTTAGAGAGTACACCAAAAGATTCAATCAATATGCTCTACAAGTTGATGACTTAAATGACAATATTTATTTGACAACCTTTATCTCAGGCCTCACACCATAGGGTCTTCTAATGTGCTCCTGCAAAAGACCCCTATAATCCATGACATAGCTGCTCGTAAGAGCTGAGAAATACATGAATCTTGAGGATGAAATCACGGCAAGGTATTCCATAACATCACCAATAGGGAAGGAGGAAATATGTAATCTCTCATCTCGAAAAGTCCTTTGAGGCATCTGAGGCTATGACAAGGAAGGATGGAGAAAGAAGAATGGACCTCCAGAGGCCAAACACTTCACTCTAATCATAACCATTATAGAATAGGTCTTTGTAGCAGGGGAAAATCAATATCTCATACCTCTAGAGGACATGAGAAATAAATCCAAGTATTACGTATTCCATTGATACCACAGGCACAACACCAGTGACTACTTCCAGATCAAAGAATCCATTGAAAGAGTGATCAATAGGGTATATATCAAGGAGTTTATTGTGAAGTACGATGGCAAAGGTCAGTGCAATAATAATAAGAAAAATATGACATCGGTCAAATTGATGTGAACATCATCTCAAGTATATTTTCTAGGACTAGACCTTCCTCAAACACTAAAATAGCAACAATGTGTACCTCCAAAGCCAATCACCGAATGAAGTTCCCATGATATTTTTCTAGAAATAGGCCTCAGGAGAATCCTCCTCCCTCATGATGACCCTCTAATCATCACAATGTTCATGAAAATGCAAATATAAAGAGGGTATCAATTGATACTAGGATTTAGCTGACATCATGTTCTTATATTCTTTCAAGGACATGGGCCTCACCATGAAGCACATACAACCTATCACCACCCCGTTGATTGGGTTCAATGGAGGACTTACCTATTCCATGGGGTATTTCACTCTTCCTCTCATAGTTAGTTCCAATTAATGATTCTCTACCATTTATAACAAGTTCCTAGTTGTAGACCTACCCTTAGAGTAAAATGTTATCATGGGAACACCTTCTCTCAATGATTTGGAAATTATCATATCAACTCCGATGATGATGATGATGATGATGAGGTTCCCAACACCTATGGACTTGGGAGAAGTATTTTTAGACTTTAAAAAGATAGGGAGTGCTATAACACTTCTATGAGAGAAAATAAAAGACCATTGGTGACCACCTAATGCTTATTTAAGGTCCCAGAATGTTCATAAAGAAATGTTGTAGTCCTTGTGGAGGTTCTTCCCCCTCCGCCTAAAACTACTGAGCTCCCACTAGAGAATTCGTGTATAGATATGATGAATGTGGATACTATGGATTCATGAGATGAAGAGAAGGAACAAATGGTTGACTAGTTGAGGTTTGTGATCACCATTTACATCGATGAGGAGGATCCCACCAAGGTCGTATAAATTGAATATGGCCTGAGTTCCTCCCTTTAAAAGGAGCTAACCCAGTTCTTGAAAGAAAAGAAATATGTTTTCCTAGAGTCACTCAAACATGATTGGGGTAGATCCTGAGGTCATGGTCCACCACCTCTTCATGTACCCAAACCATGAGCCAGTACACCAGAAGAATACGATTTTTATCCCCGAAAAGAACACGATTGTTGTTGAGGAGTTTTACTTGCTTTTACTAGCATATTTCATTAAAGAAGTTCAAGGTCTGAAGTGGCTTTCAAACGTGGTATTGGTTCACAAAGACAACAATAAATAGAGGATGTGTGTTGACTTCACTGACATAAAAAAATCTTGTCCCAAGGATTATTATCCCTTACCTCACATTGACACATTGGTGGATTCCTCCATTGGCCACAAGTTATTCTCATTTATGGATGACTATTTTGGATTCAATTAAATTATAATGACTCCCATAGATGAGGATAAAACCCTATTCATCACGGACACATGTACTTATTACTACAGGGTTATTCTTTTTGGGCTAAATAATGCAGGTGCTACATACCAGAGGGTGGGGAATTTTATATTCAATGATCTAATTGGAAAATCCATGGTGGTATATGTCGACAACATGGTATTAAAAATGTTGGAGACTTAGGATCATACACAAAAGCTTAGAGAGACCTTTCCTATCCTAACACAATATCAGATGAGCCTCAACCCAAACAAATGTGCTTTTAGGGTAGCTGGGGAAAATTCTTAGGCTTTATAGTCGCCAGACATGGCATATAGGCCACCCTAGAATAGATCCAAGATATTTTCTATATGGAATACCCATGAACAATCAAAGAAGTTAAAAGTATTGTTGGGAGAGTTGATTCCCTAAACGGTTTTGTCTTTATGGCCACGAACAAATGCTTACATTTCTCTAAAATACTGGCGAAGGCCTTTCAATGGAATCCAAAGGTTAAAGATATTTCCAAAGTTTGAATAAGTATTTGGTATTTCCACTTCTCTTATCCCGAACCATCACTGAGGAAGACATGTAATTATATATTGATGCCTCCCCAACAATAGTCAATTCAACCTTGATGATAGAGGAATATTAGGTCCAATACCTCATGTATTATGTCAACTGAGCTTTATAAGGATTTTAAACAAGGTAACCTAGAATGGAGAATTTTTCCTTTTATCTGATCACCTCGTCCAACCGTTTGAGGCCCTAATTCCAATTACACACCATTGTTGTCATGACTGATCAACCCTCTGACAGATGTTCCACAATCTTGATACCTCAGGAAGGCTTGTCATGTGGTCTATGGAGTTAGGGGAATTTGACATCAACTACTTGCTACAAAGTTCCATCAAAGTTTATACCTTAATCAACTTTACTATGGAGATTAGTAACTTGGAAGAAGTATAATAGGATATCAAGTGCTCAAACAAATAATTGGAAATACCTTAAGAGCCAAGACAACTATTATTCCAAGAGATAGACCTCAGCCTTCTAACATGGGTCTTGGATGTACATGGTCAATCCAATAGCTAAGGAAGTAGAGTAGGAATTCTCCGTGTAGTCCTAGAAGAAGGTAAAATGAATCTTTCCCTTCATTTTCTAGTTAAAGTCTCTAACAATGAGGCGGTGTATGAAGCTTTAGTAGCTGGCATAGGCTTGGACATTCATTTAATGTAAGATAAGGTTGTGGTCATAAAGAACTATCAACTGGTGGTCAACATGACAAAGAGATTTTGATGCCAATGGTCACAAGATGGTAGGGTATTTGGAAATGATGAATAATCTCATCCAAAATATTCCCAGAATCAACATCGCAAGAGTTCATATAGCCAAAAAAAATTTGAGGATGACCATCTTGCATGAGTGGCCTCCTAAGATGAGGTGGATCCCAATGTTTTAATAGTCACCTTAGACCAACTAAACATCACCTATCTACTGATAAATGTTGCAGTGGTGGGGTAAATCTCATATTGGACCATGACCATCAAGGCATACCTCCGAGATAGGATCCTACATACAGATAAGCTCCAAGTGAGATGCATGAAGTCCTTGACATCCATATATTACCTAGAAAATGGGTACTTCTTAATACCTCACCAATCCCTCAACCCGCCAAAATCCAACAATGCCCTCAGAGACCTTCACAAAGATGTCTATGGTTCTGACATTGCCCTCAAGACCTTAGTCTATAAGATCTTGAGGCACGAATATTTATGGACCACATTGGGAAAATAATCTAAAGACATGGTACAACACTGTGATAAGTGTTAAAGGATAAACTTTATTCTAAATCTTGTGGTAGAGAATATGTCCCTAATGCTAAGTACATGGACCTTTGCTCAATGCAGGATGGATTTAGTAGGACCCCTGCCTCTTAAAAAAGGTAAGAATAAGTTTTTCATAATGGAAATTTATTACTTCACAAAATGGGCTGAAGCTAAACTTTTTCCTGCCATCACTGAGAAGAAAACCACCAACTTCTAATGGAGGAACATCATTTGCTTGTTTGGATTGCGAAGAGATTACATTTCAGACAATGGGAAAGTTGGATAACCCAGCCTTTAGATATTTTTTCTTAGACTATAGGATCTACAACCATTACTCGTTCCCAGATCATCCTCAGGCAAATGGACAAGTTGAGAGATATAACATAACCATCTTCCAATGTTTGAATATGAAATTGGAGAAAACATGAAATAAGAAGATTCCAAGCATCTTATAACCATATAAAACTATAGACAGAGGTCTAATAAGGTAAAACCTTTAACACTATGGTAGTTATCCCAATCGAGATCGAGATACCAATGCATAAGGTGGCCCAGTTCAAACTGGAGGCTAATGTCGAGGGGCTTAAAAGGTCCCTTGATTAACTGGAAGAAAGGCAAGAAGCTTCACTAATCAAAATGGCCACCTATAAGCAAAGAACAACCTCTTACTTAAAAAAAACATTCAGCATAGAGAATTCAAGGAAGGGGACTTGCTCTTGAGAGGGGTCACCATCGCCGCCTAGAAATCCATGTAAAGGAAATCAAGGGCCCGAATGGTAAATACCTTATGTAGTGACCAATATAGTAAGGCTAAACTACTATTATCTTAAGAATATGGAGGGATATGAAATCCCTCACCTCTAGAATATTAAACATATCAAGAAATATTTCAATTGATGTACTCCACGATTGAAATGAAATGAAAAGGATATTTTTGGCTACTTATGTTATGTCAATGCAAGTATTATATATGAGTTATTAGGATATAATCATTGGATCCATTTTTAACCTAAGGTCCGAGGACCCATCGTGAGTTACAAGGCATCAATTCTTATCATTAGGTTAAACTTATGGTCTAAGGACCCAAAAAGAGTAGCAAAACTTCAATACATAGCTCTAAATAGAATGGATGAGGTACAAGAGACCTCAGAAGTAAGATCCCATGGTTTACAAAGCATACATTCTTGGCGTCTAAGGTCTTAAGCGACCCGACAAGAATTATAAGGAACCCATCCTTGGCACAAATAAATGGTCTAGACTAACGAATTCCCAAGTCTTCTATCCTTGATTTACCTAGGTTGAGTAAGGTCTAATAACCCAAAGTGGCCAAACTAGAGGTCCCTCCCACACCGAAAAAATGTTTTTACAAAAAAAAAAGTATAAAAACTAGAGAAAACAAAACAACCACCTCTTAAAACTTTTCAGCTCTCATTTTTAAATATTTGTAAGAGGATCGATCATGTAAAAAGATGAAAAATTCCTTTAAAGCCACAACTGGAAAATCTAAGACTTTGAAACAACTTCCACTCTCAAAATATTTTTTGGGGCGCTAAGTGTTCATGTGCAAAAATATTTTCAAACTTCCAGTTTTAAAAACGAAATTGTAAAGTCCCAAAATACAAGGCCTCTATCCTAGTGGATTATAATTTATAGGTATTAGGACCGATTATGGATTTTAAGATTTAAATTATTAAGGCTTTAATCCTTATTTATTTAAGTTTAGAGGTCTTGGGACCCTTTGTGGAACTTCATATTTAAACCTATAACGTTTTATACTTAGTTAGTTAAGTTTAGAGGACTTAGGAAACTTTGTGGGACTTCATATTTTTAACCTTCTATGGATTTCATCCTTATTTAGTTAAGTTCAGAGCCTTTAGGACCCTTTGTGGAACTTCATATTTTAAACTTCTAAGGATTTCATCCTTAATTAGTTGAGTTGAGAGGTTTTATGTACCCGTAGTGGAACGGTATTTTATCCTAAGGCTTTCATTCTTAGTACAATATGTTTCAGAGGTCTCGTGACCCTTCATGAATTTTTTGTCAACATTTAGAAGGCTCTTTCCCTTGGTTAATTGTAAATCTAAGGTCTTATTAGATTTACTTTTTACTTCCATTCTCAATTTTTTTGGGTGGGTGGGTGGGTGGGTGGGGGGAAGTGTTTATGTCCATATTTTTTTAGATTATCAATCTTGAAAATTGCAAGATATAAACCCTTAAGGATGTTATGGTTATGGGGTCTTATGACCCATAATGGAACCTCAGTTTTTACCTTAAAGGCTTCCACATTTATGTAACAAAGGTCTATGTATCGTTAGATTTACTTCAAAAGAGATGTTACTTAGTTTCATTTATTTACAAAGAAATCTTGGGGGATAAAGGATCACCTACCTCACCTCAGACAAATGTTAACAAAAGAAAATATTTCTCCATAAATAAAAGCAGAAAAAGTAGTTGTAACGGAGAAATCAAAATTTCCAAACCCAATCCATTATTATTAAAGAAAAATGGAGTTAAGGGTGCTACATAAAAAATGCCTTGGAAAAAAATAAAATAAAACTAAAAGCCTCTATAAGGATGGGGATTCACATTAGGTTCCTTTACAACTATTTCATGTTTCTTCACTAGGGGACTTAACACAGTCAGAGGAGTGGGGGTTCATTTTTTATCTATAAATCCTTGGCTTATGGAACGGTGGCCTCAATAGCTTCATCCTCAAGAGGCCAAAGACATCGACTTAAGGAGAATGTGACTGGACCTTGTCCATGCAAGGACTTCTAAAAAATTAACCTTTGGTATGCCTCAAAGTTCAAGTAAGCCTCCAACAAGTTCTTAACCATATCATTAATATTCTCTAGAACTTCAGTATGTCTCACTTGGAGCCCATATAGCCCTTGATGTAGTTTTTGACCCGCTGTCCTCAAAATGTCCCTTATAATGATATGGTCCAAGACTTACTACTTTAAGGCCTCAATTTCATCAGTTGTAAAGAGAAGATTATGATTGTCACATCAAAGCTTGAGAAATTCATCTTGAAGACCCTTCAAAACCTCCCTATGCTTGATCAATGACTTGTCATTATCCATTTAAATGCCAAGGAGTACAGAGAAATAGTATGCAATGAATCACTATCTCGATAAGTTTTCTTGTTTAGAAGTATAGTCCTCTCCAAATGATTGATTTGGGACCTCAGATTAGCCCGATCATCCGCCCAAGCAACCATTGATTTGGGACCTCAGATTAGCCCGATAATCCTCCTAAGCAACCATATCCAACTAGTGGTGGTTGACCATAGTATGAAACTCCATATTTCCTTTATCCCACTTTTCATCCATGGATAAGTCCTTTCCTCCACGCCCTCCAACCCTCGATGGCATTGGCCATAAGTGTATCAATTAAGTGCTGGGACTGCTAGCAAAAGGAATAATATAAGAAAAAGAGTTACAAAATAAAAATAAACCACTAAAGAAAACTAAACAGGTGGGAAACTACCTTGCCAAGAACATGGGCCCACTCCTACAAATTAGATGAGATCTCCCTATCCCTCAACAAAGACGTCATCTTCTAACTATTAACCATATTCATTATTGTTAAACCCTACCAAATTGAGGTGTAAGAGCTCCCTTACTATGAGGACTTGGATCTGGAATACCTATTTGCTTTGGAGAACCTCAAATCCCCCTGCTCTACTTCAGCTGGACCATTGGGGTTTCTAGAGACCTTAGGAGCACCAATCTTATCCCCCTCTTTCACAGGGTACTTCATAACTTCCTTTCACTTGGATTGGGGATCACCGGAATATTTCATTAAAACTTTTGAGACTAGGGGATGTAAGTTTCCTGGAATAGAAGGAGCACTCTGGGCCCCAGAGGTCCTGCCTTCCCCCGAAGATGCTTATAGCAAGGTTGGGACTTTCATAACTCTAACCTATAATGACATTTCATTTGACTCAGACCCCTGTTTAGGATCATCCATTAAATTTACATGGGTACTATAATATTTACCATTGTGTTAACTTTAATGCGCTTTCTGGCATTGGATATATCCCCTTTGTTTACAAAGGGAGTAACAAAAGTTTGTTTGGAATGAAGTCGGACCATTCTCCAAACCCATTTTCATCTAGTGAAACAAAAAAAATCCAAACTTAATGACTAAGCTCTAAATAGAGAGTAAAGGTGGAAAGAGTTAAGAGGCTAGGGTACTTACATGGAGGGAAATCATACCAAGACAACCACACCCTCCACACTAGGAAGTCCTCCTCATTACAAGGAGGAAGTTAAACCCTTCATTTGGCCTTGTCTTATTCTCCTTCAAAAGCCTCAGTTACCTCAAACACCTTAAACCTAAAAGCCTTTCATTTCCTCTAGACCAAGACAAATGGATCATCCCTCATTGACTCTCTGACCACCATCTTTGGGGCCTCAGGTGTCCCTACAAAATCTATAACCTTGGAATGAATCCCAAGGACGTATCTTTATGGTCGATTAGGGGAGATCGAGATCTCAAAAAGAAGAGATGGAAACTTGAGGGCTTTCATTAACATGTCGTCTTCCACCTTACTGAGGTCAATTGGTAATAAAAAGATAATTTTTTTAGCAAAGCTCCAATTGAAGGTCAAAAGAAAAAATCAGAGAGAAATGAGGCCTTACCTACGGTCGGAGGAGTACATAAATGGTGGGACATCAGATGATCTACACTATGTCAGGAGTGTCCTAGATACACCAAGAAAGAAAAACCTTTCCTTGTATTATTTTGGAGCATTGTTGTTGTCTATAACAAAGAAGATTGGAGACCTAGGCATGAGATAATTCAACCCTTTGTCTTTAGGCTTACTTTACTATTGAACTCTATAGAGTTTGAAGAATGAGTCGACATGACATCATGTTTTGTACCCATTGGACTCTTGAAAATACTAGATCGAGGCAATCAAGGGCCTCTAAGAATTCATAACCAACTAAGAAGGGGCTACCCCTATAGACTTTAGAATTTCCACCACATGTAAAGTTAGTGGAAAATTTGCTCCATAGAGAAGAAATCATTCATTAAAGTAGACAAATTTCCAAGGAGCAGACCATTTTGTTAGTGTTTGTAACCCCCAAGATCATAGAGTTAGGGATTTGGTACTACTCTTAGATCTTTGCCAAGCCTTTCTCAACGATACATGAAGCCACCCGGGTTCCACCACAAAATTTAGGGTTATATGGCCCTAAATAATTTATTACTTGAGTATAGAAGGGTGAAAAATCTAGCATTCTACGGAATTATTTATACTTTAGTTTGCCACACACAAATCCAATTTTACCAAATTTTATCTTTGATCCATTTAAGTGTTCTTAAAAAGATGTTCTCTAAATTTTAATTTAGAAAATTAAGCTTGCATGTAACATGAAGAAGTAAGGAAAAATCACTAAAAGGGAAAAACCTATATTCTGCATTGTACAGTAATTTATAGACAATATCCACTGATTAGCCTTTAGCTTCTTGAACAGTACAACCTCGGGTCCACAAGTCAATAGTAGAGTAGAACTCTACAAGAGTTTATGCAAGTGTACTTGGAAACTAGGGTTTCATAAATCTCACAAATCACATATGGGGTTGAAATATTTGAGAAAGTAAAACTAGTTTTGGAAAATCAAAAATGAAAAACAAAGGAATAGGTATTGGAAAATTGTTTTTGGCCAAAGTGGTCTCAAATTTTTGAACAAAATAGTTTTTATAACAAAAACACGAATTTTGAGGTAGTAAGACTGATTCGAATGACATGAAGGTTAGTTCTAACTAAAGCCCAATCTCGTTTGAATGTCCCTCTCATGTAATTTCAACGAGAATTCTCTATCAAGGAAGGGATGTCTTGTTTGAGGGATGTTAGATGTTGGTTTTAATGACACTGCAATCTCGTTCGAATGAGACTCAATCTTGTTTGAATGAGACCAATTTTTTTTTTAAATTCTTTTATAAAATTCCTCAAGTTTATGAATCTAATATCCCCAAATTATGATTCATAAAAGATTGTGAAAACCACAAGTTTATACATCCGTAAAGTGTTGGTGATGAATCCATAAAAGAAGCTCGATCACTAACGTCTTTTCAAATGAACATAGAGATATTATGTTCGATTTGAGATGCTGGTTTGTAATGGGATACGCTAAAACTATAAAATAAGCCTAAGCTATGAGCAATTATAAATTCTTTCTCTTACAAATCTCTCCCTTTGGTTATCCGATATAGAACAAAGACGAAAAACCAAATATAATAAAATCCTCTAAGACAATGATCACAATGTCCTCCCAACCCTAGAAACGAAATGACATTTAAACTTTATCTTCAATTAAGCTTTTTCTCCCAATGTCAAGATTTTATACGTGATCTCGTTGAGAAGAAGGTCGCTCCCTTGAGCTTTGTGAGCACCAAATGTCAATTAGCCGATATTTTGACAAAACTTTTAGGTACACTTCAATTTCAGGATCTTAGAAAATCTTTCGGTATTTTCACTGTTGAATGAGTTCAAGTAATTTATCTAGTATAGGATGCTTATAATGTTCATAACTTAAATTCCTATTGCTAGATTGTATTATCATTGTACTTATTTGTTTTTCTTTTTGATATTTTTAGAAAAATATAAAAAGATTTTTTATTTTTAAGATAAAGTTGAAATAGTAAAAAGATTTTATTTTGATAAAATATTTGAAAAAGACAAAAAGTGTTTTGTATTTTCATTTTTCACCATATATGGATGAACATTTAAGATACTTGGATCACACCTACATTCCATCCATTCACGTGGCCTTTTCGTAATGTTTTGAAACATGACTTTCTTTCAATAGTGTATTACTAATGTATTGATATCATTATGTTGATCATATGCCTACTTTCTACATGTTAGATTCCTTGTCACCTTAATTGCACACTTGCACGAGCTTTACGAAGACTGTGCTTACTTATCATTTGTCAAATATGATGCTCTCAGCTCAATTTTGTGTAATAACAAACCAAATGTGAAAAGAGATAAGTTAGTGCATGTAGGAACCATTGCCCAGATTTCATTTTTCCCGAAAATATTGTTATATGTTAAGAAATGGATATGAGATACGAAAAAGAAAAATATTCTTTGCATTAAAATCCGTCATTTTTATAAACGAGCCTAAAATGATTAGAGGCGCATATAAAAAGATCTGCCAGGCCAAGTTGTATTAGATTCCATTGTTTCTTTAGTATATATGAGCATTATGATCTCTTCAAAATAATTAAGAATGCATTCTTATATATGAGAGATTTTGAGGGAGTTATAAAGTATAAGATTAATGTGTTTTCACAACGGACTTCTTGAAAAATACCAAAAAGTTTAGCGTCATTGGTGTGAGAATCATTTAAGTTAATGACATATTGATTAAGTCGAGTCAATTTCATTTGAGTTCACTATTTTTATTCCTAAGGTAGACTTTGAGTTCTTTATTTAAAAGTATCTCATAACTTAGAGTACCTACGTTATGAATGTTTATGTTGGTTTGCTTATGAATAATGTTCACACAATTTCATTCGATTTTCACGATTTGGATATTTTAGTGTTATTTCATGGTGACTATGTGTTTTGTACTAATATGTACACGTTATACCTTTTACTTAAAAAAATTGAAAATTTCCAAAAATAGTAGGTATGCCTTTTGAGATTATCATTACATGTGTTTTACTTAACTATCTTTATGATAATATCTTTATTTCTTATTGTAATGCTAATATTCATGACTAGTTTCTACTCCTTTATCTATTATGAACAAAAATGGGGAGAAAAATTTATGGGGGAGTTTTATTTTTATTTATAACTCGTATGTGTCATGTGGTATTTATTTGTTTTATGAGCGTAGGTATCTTTCGCTTTCATTGTAGGCTTCTCCAGCGACAAGTATCACTTTTTAGTGTCGAGTAACATATCCCAATGTGTTTTTTGCGCGAATGTTCAACTGGATTACGAGATATATGAACCGCAACTTTATTATCACAAGAAATAGTCACTGTGCCTTGTAAAATCCCATAATCTTCCAACATTTTCTTCGTCCATAAGAGTTGAGTGCAACAACTCCCGATATTAATATACTCAGTCTTCATTGTGGACAAAGATACAAAGTTTTTCTTCTTGCTCAACCATGAGATAAGAGCATTCCCAAAGTAAAATACCCACTCAATGTGCTTCTACAACCATCAACATCCCCGTCCCAGTAGGTATCCGAATAGGAGAACAAAATGTCATCGGTATCAAAAGAACACCAAATACCATAGGAAAGAGTGACACTCGCGTATTTGATGACACATTTAAGTTCGATTAAGTGAGATTCTTTAGAGGATGCCTGGTATCGCGCATCGACTCTAACAATAAAGGTAATGTCGGGATGACTAGCGGTTTAGTAAAAAAGACTACCTATCATGCTCCTATAAAGGGTTTTCTCTACGTCCTTGCCTAAAGTGTCTTTCCTGAGGTTAGTCGATGTACTCATAGGGGTGTGTCTGTTCTTAAAGGAGTCTAAACAAAAATTCTTCACTAGGTCCCTTGTATATTTAGATTGAGATATGATTATCCCATACTCAAGCTGTCAAACCTAGAGTGCTAGGAAGAACTTAAGCTCGCCAACCATTCTCATCTCAAACTCTCTATTCATTCATCCTCAAAAGTGTGAGCGTGGTGGATCACGTCGATCCAAATATTATGTTGTCCACATAGACTTAGGCAATCAAGATAACACCACTCGCTCTCCTCACAAATAACTTCTTATCCACTCCCCCTCTATTAAAGCCACGAGATAAGAGATAGGAAGTGAGCCTCTCGTACTAAGCATGGGTTGCTTGTTTCAAACTATACAAGGACTTCTTAATATAATATACATATCCCAAATGCTTAGATTTTTCAAACCCCCCTTTGGTTGTTCCACATAAACTTCCTTGTGTAGAATGACATTTAGAAAGGCACTCCTAACATCCATCTTATATAACTTGAAGCACAAATGACATGTTATGGCAAGTAGTAAATGAATTGAATCAAGCCTAGTAAGAGGAGAAAATGTCTCGTCAAAGTCTACACCTTCAATCTGTTTGTAGCCTTGAGTGACCAACATTCCTTATTGCAAACTATGGTACCATTCTCATCCACCTTATTACCTATCATATTTTTCTCGCTAGGTCGAAGGACTAACTCCTAGACATTATTATTTTGAAACTGAAACAACTCATCTTGCATAATGGATATCCAATGCTCGTCCTTCAGTGCTTCTTTCAAATTCTTGGGATCGATTAAGGAGGTGTAGCATTGATAGATAACTACATTCTCAAGTTAAGAACGAGTCTTCACACCTTGTGTGGTATCACCAAGTATAGAGAAAGGGTCATGACTCTTTCAAACCAAAGAGGGTAGATCCTCTAAATTATAAGTGGGGTCCATCTAGGTAATATGAGGAAGGATGGGATCATCACTAGGGGCTGCATTATCCTCACACTGGGGGAAAAGAGAAATAGATGATGACGTCTTGTCATCCTAATCGTAATGATTTTTGATTCCATAACCTTAGAGCTTGCAATATTAAAATCCATGTAATCCCTACTCGTCGATGAATAACCTAAAAATATCCCCATGTTACTCCGGGAGTTTAACTTTTCTAAGTTCTTTCCATCTATCAAAATGTAGCAAGTAATCCCAAAAACATGGAAATACGATAGGTTGGTATTCTTCCATATACACAACTCATAAGGCATGTGAAGTGTGTATGGACAAAGATATATCCTATTTATCATATGGAATGCGATACTCACCACCTCTGCCCAAAACGTCTAGACATATTTCTCCCAAGAAGCATGGATCTATCCATATCTTGTATCGTTCGATTCTTCCTCTCAACAATCCTATTTTATTGAGGAGTATGAATGACCGAAAAATCATGTTTGATGCCCACTCCTTCATAATATCTATCCACCTTAGCTTCTTTAAAGTCCGTGCGATTGTCACTATGTATCCGATTAATAGTGACATCGTGTTGGTTTTGTAGGACATTACACTTAGTTGTTAGGAACTCAACCACAACGAATTTTTCTCTAAGAAATCCCATGATAGAGTATCTAAAAACGTCATCGACCATTACAAGTATATATCTTTTACCACCTACGCTCTCTGGACGAGTAGAGCCCCAACGATCCATGTGAATCAACTCCAAAACATAAGTGGTGGTAATGGTATTCAACTTCCAATGGGGATTTTGAATTTGTTTTCCTTGTTAGCATAGTCAATAATGAGGAAGATAGTTTCCCAAGAAATGGTAAGCCATGAGCTAGGTCCTTTTTCACTGATCTCTTGAGATCTCCAAAATTCACATGACCTAGTCCTTGATTCCAAAGGTCCATAGAGGAAACCGTGGCACTGGTGCATATAAAACAGGACTTGGGAATGACCCATAACAATTATCTTAGATCCTCTCACCTTGTAGTATAAGTTCATTGGATTGATCATAAATATTATCTTCACACCAGCCAAATATTATCGTGAAGTTTGCGTCCCATAGTTGGCTTATTCTAATTAAGTTCTCCTTCAACCTTTTCACGTACAACACATTTTATAATTTAAGGAATATGGGTATCTCAATACATCCTCGCCCTAAAATACTGGACCTACTCCAATATCCAAAAGAGACTTTACCTTCCTTGCGATCCTTAAGAAGGGTTAAAAATGATATGACACTAGCCATGTGCCTAGAGAACCCACTATCAAAATAGCATTAGGAAGTATTGTGAACCTTGAGAGCAATGTGCATAATAAGGGATTTAATGTCTTGCTTACATATGCAAGTGGAAGTAACCTTATTTCTCGTATTGTTATTGGCTCTAGTTGGAGCATTATAAGCATTCTCAAATGGCAATCATCCATTGAAATTCTTCCATTAATCTTTGCAAAGTAGCGACTAGGAACTCAACTTTCTCTCTAAGACAAGAAAAGTCATTATATTGGTACATGAGAGTACATGTACTTTTTGTTCTACATAACTGGTAGCAAAACTCTCGAAGGTGACCTATCCCTTTGTATAATGTTCAAACATAGACTTGCTTAGGTCTACATTAGTTCACTTTCTTAGGTTGAACTTTCATTTATGGTTTAGATTGAGGCCAATAAAGACTTACCACAAATTTAGGAACCAGTTTGGGTGCATTATGGGAAGTGGATGCACCGTCATAACCTATTCCTCTCCTATCATGAAAACCTAAAGCATGACCGAGGAACATATTTCCAACTTTCTTCGATGTATCCTCTATATTAACCTTAACCTTCTGGGAACATGCGAGATATTTTTCAAGTTGGGATATAAGGTCTTTATGTTTCTCATGAGTCTCTACAGATTCTTGAAGATCTCTCGTAAAACTTGCCATTTTGTTGCTCAAGTCTCCATTTTCCTTATCAACTATAATGACCTTATCTCCCAAAGAACTCTCACAGAGAACTCGCTCTCTCTAGCCACTCTCAACTCCTTCTATAAGTCTAAAACTCTAATCGTTAAACCTTCATTTTTGTATCTTCGTTTTAAAGGACTCAGCATAAAGATCGACGTAGGTGCATCTAAGGTCACTCTTGCTCTCACTTAAAACATCCTCTCTCTCACTCTCATCGGAATGACTAGACTTATTGTCGAGTCCATCATGTTTACTAGATTCCTTATCGATGTGAGATGCACTAAATGTACTAACATGAGTATCCATGCATACGGTGAAGTTACATCCATGCGATGATTCATCCACGAAATCCACCGACTCGACATTGCTCTCGTTAGGTGTGGAATTTGAGTCAGTTTTTCCTTTGCCTTATCTCTTTAATATCGTTGGACACTGGTGAGATTTTTGACCCTTATCCTCACACTTATAACATATCTCTTCATTTTTCTTCGGGTAATCTTTTCTTTCTCTTTCAAAAATTTTCATGACCAATTTATATTTTTTATCTTTCTTAAAACTTTTTTGTTCGTTGGAAGTATTTTATTTTCTAAGTTTAAGAAACTTTTTGAATTTTTTGTAAAAAGAGCTAAATCATCCAAGTCAAAATCGTGCTCAGAGTAATACGATACTTCTTCTTTCTTTTTATATTGTACTTTCAACGCAATTCCCTTTACCTTAGGCTTAATAGTATTAGGAAACGTGCCTATCTCATATGTTTAGAGATCTCCTATGAGTTCTGCTCACATAAGATTATTTAATATTCTTAACGAATTAAGAACGATAACCTTAGGAATAAAACGGGATAGAAGTGATCTCAAAATTTTCTTAACAACACATATCATAGGGATTTTGTCATCTTAATTGAAACTAGAGTTTACTATACCTAACAGACGTACATAAGACTCATCAAATGATTCGGACTCTTGCTTAGTGATCATCTCAAATTGTGTGGTGATATTTTGTAACTTAGAAGCTTTTATGGCATTGATACCCTCGTAATTGAGCTAATGGGTATCCCAAGCTTATTTAGATGTGGTACACATCATAATTCAATGGAACTCATCAGGGGTGATGGATACAGAGATGGAACTCAGACCGTGTTAGCTAAAATTTCTCCATTTATAATCATCCTCTGTCCATGCAGAGATAGGTTTTAAACTTTCAGCATTGTTATTAATCACTTTAGGCGGTGTCCACCCTCTTTCAATTACAAGCTAGACATGATTTTAATGCAGATCTCATCCTAGTTTTGTAATAAGCATAGTTTCACCTATCAAACACCAACATCCTATTACACAAATTATCCATAAAATGGAAATTTTAATGGATCACACAAAAACTTCATGTAACCGGCTTTGATACCAATTTGAAAAAGTTTGGATTCCATGGAATTATTTATACTTTAGTTTGCCACACACAAATCCAATTTTACCATTTTATCGTTGATTAATTTAAGTGTACATATAAATATGTAGTCCAAATTCGAATTTAACAAATCAAGATTACAAGTAACACGATGAATTAAGGAAAAGTCCCTAAAAGGGAAAAATCTATATTCAGCATTGTAGAGTAATTGATCGACAGTCAACTTATAAACTGCTTAGACCAACTAAGTATGATGTTCAGAGTCGTCAATTTCTTCTATATAAAATAGCCCATTCTAGTTCCATCCATAGGAATAAGTCTTCCCTTGGTATCCACCAAACAACCTTTGTCTTCTTCAGCAGTGAAACCTCAGCTCCATAAGTCAGCAGTAGAGTAGAAGTCTACAAGGGTTTATGCAAGTGTATTTAGAAACTAAGGTGTCATAGATCTCAAAAATCACATATGGGGATGAAATATTTCTAAAAAATGAAAGTGGGTTTGGAAAACCAAAAAGGAAAAACTTTGGAACAGGTATTAGAAAATCGATTTTACCAAAGATATCTCAATTGTTTAAAAAAAATAGGTTTTTATAACAAAACACAAATTTCAAGGTGACGAAGTTGTTCGAACGAAAGATAGACCTCGTTCGAAAGGTTCCTTATATCGAAATTCGAATCTCATATGAACATCCATCTCATGTACTTCCAACGAGAATTCTCTATCAAGGAAGGGATGTTTCATTTCAAGGACGTTAGATGTTGGTTCTAATGAGACTACAATATCGTTTAAACGAGACTCAATCTTAATTAAACGAGCCCAAATTTTTTATTTTATTTTAAAATTCTTTTATAAAAAGCCTCGATTATTAAAAGATAACATCCCCAAAATATGATTCATAAAAAATCATGAAAACCACAAGTTTATACCTCCATAAAATGTTAGTGATGAATATATAAATGGAGCTCAGTCTCAAATGTGTCTTTGAATGAACTTGGAGATATTATGTTCTGTTTAAGATGTCGGTTTGTAGAGATATACTAAAACTATAAAATAGGCCTAAGTTATGAGTAATTATAAATTCTTGCTATCACAAAGAGGATGGGACACTTTTCGGGATCGGCTAAAGGTTTAACCCCTTGTTATGCTAAAGAAGGAAATGAAAAATGAGGTCCCACAACCGATAGAGGTGTGGGGTTTAGTACTTTGGAGGGAGAGATATTCTCAAAAGACATATTTTCAATAAATAAGAATATAAGAACAATAATTTTCTAATAAGAAATTAGAGAGAAACGATAATTGCTGAAGGAAATGGTGGAGATTTTAAACCAGCCTAAGGGGATCATTTATAGCTAATTAAGGCTTAGAGAACCACTATTGGACTTCTCAAACACTCAAGGTAAGATCCTTTCCAATGCAATATCAAAATGACAAGAATCTTGGTTCTTGTTTACATTTCTACCCTGACTCATTTGAACGACAATTGTTACCCCTTGAAATTATTAGAATGGGAAACAAGGGGTTACTAATGATATCGTATTTGAATAATGGAACTCTAAAGTTTCACAAACCCTTCGTCTTCACTCTTTTAAGAGAAGAAGTACTAAGGTCCAACAATGACATGTACCAAATCATATCTAAGCCTCTAAGACCACAACTTCCTGGTAAAAGGGACCATGGTAGAATCATAGTCTCAAACTTGCATGATGGACCTTAATATGAAAAGAAATGCCCTTTAAAAGTCCAACGACCCCTCTTATAGGGGTATAATATTTCAATGCACCATTATGCATGCTGTCGAGGAAACTGCACCATTTCCATACCTTCTAAACGTATGGTTAAGCTCCTGCATCTTCTCTGGTAGGTAGGTAAAAAGGATAGTCACTATTCTACCTATCGCAACCATTCACTCCCACTAGCATTAATTACTCCTATCTATATTAAAAGCTCTTATTAACTACCTACAAGCCTTTCTCCCACACTCCACCTTGATACTATAGCCGTCTGACCTTAGAGAGGCCATAAACATGCAACTAAATCCCACTCATTCTCTTTCCAAGAGGAAGCATACACACACACACACACACACACACACACACACACACACATATATATATATATAGGAGGCTTGTGAATGGTAAAAAGGCATCTGATATCATCGACAACAATTAAAATAAGAGGTAAATAGATCAAACAAGTATACACTCATTATAATATGCATTGGTAGAAAAAAAGTTAGAGTTAGGATCATTTCCAATTTCGTATATATTGTAAACTCCTATTGAATCCTAAACTAACATCGGAGAACCCTTAACTGACTCCATTAGCTAGTTCCTAAGGACCTCTCGACTAGTCAAAAAGATTGCAGTAATCTTGGACTTTCTTAGCTAAAGCCCAAGAGGTCTTTAGATTGTAAAACCCTCTTTTATGATATAATATACCGACAAACATGCTTTAATAGTGGATGTAGGATCCTCTATACGGGTTTGAACCACTTTATATACTTTTATATCACTTTGATACATCTCCTTACTAATTTGGCTGAGGTCCTATTGGGTGAACCTATTGGGTTAGAGTTCTCCAAAGATCTCAACACTCACCACCTATATTGTTTAGGATCTTAGTCTATGCCTCATATAGGGATTTATAATTGGAGTTGTTAACCCATTGGATACCTAAGTTAGACTCAAGTAATGGGATGCTGATCTCAGCCCCTAATGCTAGTACATATTTATTATGAGGGAATTCGATGTTGAAAGAAGATCTTGATGATTTAGAAGATTATGATTTAACGACCTAGATTTTATAATTAAGAATAAAATCCTCACAGTCTTCCTAATCAGATAAAGATTTAGATTTGTCTAGGTTGGTATCTTATACAATGCTGACGTCTTCATAGTAAATGTCCCCATAATAGTTCCATTATTCTCTAATTTTCGGTCCTTAAGGGGAGTTGGCTGTAACAAACCTTGCTAAGTTCAAATTTGATGCCAAAAATAAGATCCCATTGAACTTTCCCTCACTTTCATCATGAAAGTTAGGGATGATAATTTCATCCTTACTGGTATATGGGTATCTCCTGATTATTGAAACTTGCAATAGTGATTGTCCTTAGCCATTTATTTCTTGCTGGAACTCTATGATAATGATGATGTGGGTTGCATTCAGGTAACTATTTCCACATATGTGTCCTACAATTGTGTGATGATGAATCCGTGAGGACATTCTCTAGACAAATCAATCAAATTCTAGCTTTTGAATGTGTGACCAGGTCTTGTTTATTTCATGGGTGAACCAAGTCTTCCATGGGCTCATCCTTAGGTGAGGAAGGATCGTCTAAGAGGAGAGGGTCCTAAGTGAGGGCCCTATATATGTCATCTTATAGTTCTTAGGGTAGGTTGTCTCACCTTAACGATTACATGCACTCGTATATAATAATGTTATGGTTGTGAAGTTCCACACTGTCAATTAAAATAGTATAGTAAGTCCCTCGTAAGATGATTCTGGACGTAGAACGTCAAATATATACCCTTTTTGCTTCAGTATTATGACCTAATATATATTTTTCAATGCAATTAATATCTTCAAGAGATAATTTGTACACTAGTTCGAACTTGTGTTACCAACAGGGTGAATCAATATGGACACGAGGCTTTGATCATAGAGTCCTAGTAATTTTCTAAGAGTGTCGTTTCCATTGAGTCATTATCTCACAAAATTATGGGTTAAGGATGATTCGATTCAGAATTCTAGTAGTAATCCATATTCTATGTTAAGACTTGGTCAATGTAGTCTATGATAGTCTTCGTAGGGTTTGGTTAAGCAGTCAAGTTCTGATCCTACCGTTGGGGGATGTTCTTTATGTTGGTCTTTGTTATGAGAGGTAGAGTATGAGGTGGATGGGGGAAATCTTGCCCTGTCCTCATCATCCCTAAGGGGTCAAAACTATAGCTTGAATAGTTTATGATTATGTTGATAATGTAAGGAGCAAAATGTGTCATCCTGCCTCAGATGCTAATACTAAGGGTAGATAGTGATTTCAATGGAGTTTGGTATATGCCTACTTGAAGTGAAGTTGTTAGATCAGACCTTCCTAATTTTTAGAAGGAGGTTCCATCATTCTTGGGTGAGCTTGTACTCTACTGAGTATATGACGAATCTCAATTTATCAAGTATTTTTACTAGTTAACCTGGATCCTTAGGTTGGGAATAAGTCTTGTACTATTATTATTTGTTATATAGACTTTTGTGTAAGGATCGATCTCTCTATGTGAAATGGTCATCTTCTCGTAGTGTTTTGTCCTTTTCCCTAATTTTGAATGGGGACTTGGGTATCTAGGGATCTTGAGCAAGTTAGGCCGCTGGGATACACATCCTAAGAGTTTTATCCATAGAGGTCTCTGACATGGTGGATGATACTTCACCCTCACTTGTCTTAGAGTTGGATATGGCATAAAGGTGGGCATCAATCGATTCTTTTCGCCACATGGGTCGATAGGCATGAGAGATGATATATTTTATAACTTAGAGGGCCCCATCAAAGATTTCTTCGCATTTAGCTGAGTAATATGCTTTCGTACTCTGAGGGTGTACTAGGGTAGGCTCATTTGAGATCATGAAATTAGTGAGTTAAAGAAGACCATAGTCATTTATGACCTTCAGAACGTATAAATATGGTTATTTGGTCGATAGTAGGCTTGGTGCTTAGTATAGTTTATAGGGTGAGGAAAGAAGATCCAAGAAAAGATAATTTTTGGCTTTGGGGGTGGACCTGCATTCTCAATTTTTTATGGATGGGTATTATCAATGAGTAAGGGTTAGTGTATGGGGGACATTGGTCCGAGACGGTGTTTATGTTTGGATTTGTATAATAGGGAATGAGATTACCCATAACATTGGGTTTAGGGGGATCAGTCTTCTGACTTTAATGAGGTCTTAGATGAAAAATTAGAGTCCCCACTAATTTCCCACTATGCGTTATGATCCCTGGTGGAATTCATAATGTGAGTTCGGCTGGCAATTTTTATGTAGGTTAGCCGGTGGTGGTTTAGGATTGAGGGGATTAAGATGCCTATCCAACTATAATGCTACGGCGACTCGACTAATAGGAGATTGGAACTCCATGAGGTGAATATAAAGGGTTCGAAGTTTTTTAATGGAAGGATTACTTGGTACTATTTTGGGGCTTCTCCTACTTGGTTAGGGTATGTGCCCACGGCATAGCTGTCTGGGAGTTCTTCCCTAAGAAGGGCTTTGTAGAGGAGGCTGGTCTGATTGTGTTTCTATTTAACATGAGTTCCTCGGGTGGAGGCCCTCTTGGACTTAAAATTTTCATCTTTCCAATGGCTTTCCTTAATGGAATAACATGCTTGATAAATAATCTCTCTTATATTCGACATCTTATATGGTTGAGTGATTTGATGTGAGGTTTCCAAGTGACTATTAGCTCTCTTTGTACATCGGTTCATAAGTTCCTGATTAACATCCCAATATGATAATTATTGGTAGGACGGTTGACTATTTGAGAAACTTTTTCCCCTGCAACGGGTTCAAACGTGCCCACAGTCTGAGTGTCAATTTGTTATAACATCTCTAGGTCTTTATAAGTGATAGTAAATCCTATATTATATTATTTGAGAAATCCCCTTAAAATATTTCCCCAACTCTTAATTATATATTCCCTTTTCAGTTCCATGTACCAAATGAGGGATCCCTATTCTAGGTTGGAGGAGAAATTCTCTCTATGACACCTAGGTCGTCACCTCTGACTTGCATCTAGAGGTGATAATAAGATTAATTAGCATATATAGATTCCATAAATTTGTATGTTTTTAACATTGTCACTGTAAACTTCTTCGATAATTGAGAGGTATGGTAGAGAGATATCCTTTTTATGTCGCTGAGTTTGTTGGAGTTTTGCATATCCATGCTGGCTTCTTTAAGGAGTTATAACTCCATTTTCACTTGGCTTAACTTGGTATTCTGGATAGCGTAAGTAGGACCTCGTATCTTATAAGTTGAATTACTAACTCAACATTGGGTGGCTCTGGGTAGCCCCAATGGGGAGATTCAAGGTACTGTTGTTGAGGTTAGAAGTATCCATGCAAGTAAAATGGGACTTGGATATATAGTCCATAGACCAGATAGAAGGAGGGGGAAGTTGTACCCCGAAAGGTGGATACTATGGTATCATAGGGTTATTTTATGCTAATGTAGGAAGAAATACGATGTGGGGGAGGGGAAACTCCTGAATCTCTAATTTTAGAAGTAATAATTGCGTCTTTCAGGCGAGTCTATCCTTAGACTGTGCCTAGATCTCAAATTGTATACTACTTTATGACGTGATAATGTTCAGTAGTTGTTGTAGAACTTGTTCCATGATGGGGAGTGTCTTGTCTTCTTTGGTAGACATAGAGGGGACAATAGAGCAAATATGACAATCATGGTTTGGGAGATCACTGAGGAAAATAAAACAACCATATGATGCTCGAATGCGCGGTTTTAGGGTGTATAGTTTTGGGAGACTTACCAGGGAAATGTAACCTCTTATGAGAGATGGGACACCATAATTTAGGAATTATGACAGAGTGATAAGGCGTAACAAAGAATTTACAAATGCATACTCTCTTTTTATGCAAGTCTTTTAAATTATTTAGCGACAAGAAGGCGCCATTTGGTTTTGTGTTTTTTTGTAATACTTTTTAGGATATAACTTTTTGACAGATTCCAATTGTAAAGATATAATAGATCTTGTATTAGGTTTTATTATAGTTTGGTTAGCTATCGTTCATGATAAAACATTGAGTCATGAACAAATCAAGCCAAAAATATTGATTCGTAGACAGACGGTAGATAGAGGGAGTCTTGTTCATTATAATTTATGGATATTAAAATTAAAGATCATACTACTTCTCTAAGTCCAAGATTCCACATGAAAATTATGAATATTGGATACTATATCCTTTTTTCGTTGTTTTTAATTGAATTGCCTCAAGGCTTATGTACACACTTATATTTTGTGAAAATAATTTTTATGAACTAATCGAGTGAAAATTTTCAAAAATTCATGCCTAAAGATATGGGATCAAAACACATTAACTTAGTTCAACCAACTCTAATACCAAATTGAGAACACAAAAATGCTAATAGGCAAGGATATTCCGAATAAACAAAAAGTCTCTTTTTATATTTTTTTAGATTTTAAAGATTAAAACTTTAAACAAATAAACCCTCTAAAAACTTTGCACCAATTTTAAACCTTTTTTGTAAAAAACTGATTTATCCAATCTTATCTTTTTAACCTAAAACGTGCATCTAGGTGATAAGAACATAAATTAAGTAAAACACCCACAACACGTCGATGTACAAGGAAAACCATAAAGGGGAAAATCTCAAATGACCTAGCCAAATAGTTCATTGTGATAAGGAATTACAATAGTTGATAGTAGACTTACTCAATAACTCAATCCTCCCAAGCCTTGATGCTCTTTAATCTTCGATCGCTTTTCCATAGTGCAGCACAGGAGTCCACTCAAGCAAGCTACCATAATGCAAGAGCCCATGAACATCTCGTTATCCACCAATGAGACTCAACAACTGTCTATAGATTGGAACATGAAATACATCGCTTCTTCACCACAACATCACAAACATGGAGTCCACTGCATGTAAACATCTAGTAAAAAATTCACCACATGAAACAAGTTCTTTTCAGTTGTAGAGAATAAAACCTTGTTGCTGAATTAAAGATCTCAAAACATCTGATTAGAAAGAACTTGGATCTTTAACCTCAAATGGTGAAACTAGGCTTTTAGAACTTTGGTAAATAGGTAAGGAATTAATTTTTGCCAAAAGTTCTTTTTAGAAAATGAGTCCAACATGCCTATAAATAGAAAAATACAATTTCTAGGTGGCAAACTCATTTTAATGAAAATGCATAGTTCATTAGAAGGAGAATAAGCTTTTGTTCTAATGAGAACATGTTCATTCTAATGATAAATCTTTTTTGTTTTAACGAACTTTCGATGACCTTCCAACAATATGTGCACTGCTTGAGAGAGATCCCCTCATTTGAGGTTCGTTTGATGCACGTTCCAACGACTTTCCAATGTCATTTTAATTAGTCCAAATTTTGTTCTAATGAAACTTCCATTTCATCCTAATAAGATTCAATTCTAATTCTAATGAGATCAGAAACAAAAAATTGTTTTTCCTTAAAAAATAATTTGAAAAACAGTTCTAAATGATTTTGTTCAAAAACAAACCCCCTTAAAAAATATCCAAGGATCATATTCAATATGCATTCATCCATATGAGATCCCAAATAAATGTGAAGACAAACATGTCATGATAAACATGGCACAATGTATCCAACTTTGTAGCTTTCCCGCTACATCTTCATCAAACATGTCATAAGATTGTGAGATTGACAATTTAAAACCTAACCTATGACCCAAATGGTTTTTTCTGGAAATAAGCCAATTACAAAAAAATTAACTCGATTGGAAATTTATCCTTTAAAAAATTCCTACCACACACTCACTTAAATGTAAGATTGGATCTGTAGGTGGGGATTATTTATAAAACTCCCTACTAAGAGATAAATTACCTCACCAAGAGATTAATAACAACACTAAGTCAAAGGGGAGTTCATTCAAATATTGAGAAGCACTCCAAACAAAACAAGTTGAACCAGTTATATATACAACTTATTAAAATATGAGTTATGTTATATGTAGAAGGTTACTAGGAACACATAAAAGACCAAGTATAGTAGAAGGAAGCACATATGATCCATCGAGTAATCTGGCTAGGAAGGTACCCAAGGAAACTAGTTTTCAGAATACAGGAAAAAAACATTGCACGATTGAGCACGTTGTGAAATAACTTTGAATAATTGATCATGTTTTGAAACATCTTACCCGATTGAGCATGTTACGAGCGACCATCATCTTGCTCGATTAAATTATTAATGAGTTATAAAAGGTGCGGACGTTGGGAGACTATCTGACACAAATTATTATTCCATTTTCACATGATCCTAGGCGTGCAGATTTTTCATTATATATTGGTTAATGCTATTGATACACATGATAAAGCTGGAACACTTTTTGTTAAGTTAATATTTTTCTCCATGTTTTAAGGTAGACTTTAACCCATGCCTATTGAGTTTTTTCCCCATCAATCTGCAAATAGTTGTTTTGTAGAAAAAGATTCCAAAACGGAAAATAGACACTCAAGAATCTATGGTGAAGGTTGAAACTATATATGTTGCATTAATCCATCATATATAGGATCATATAGATCAATACATTAACACACAAATTCACAAAGATAAGGAAATATAGAGAGAGGAATAGATAGCGACAACATATTTTGAGCGTTTTTGAGATACTTAAAAACATTTTATACACTTGATAAGAGAAGTTTCATTATTGATATTAGGGGTTTATAAACATTGATTTCTATTCTCAAAATGAAATAAAACTGGAGCTCTTATACATGTAGCCCAAGTTAAGTTAACCACATTAATTGTTGTCTTCTTACAACTTAGTTCTTCTATTTTGAGAACTTTTCTTTTATTGTTGTGTTTTTTTATTGAGAGTTATCTTTATCGTCAACATAAATAAAGGTTATGCCCCAGTTTTTACTACAAGTAGCCAGGAAATAAGAGAAATTACTACCTCTTCTTACCATACAAAGAGAAGTACTCTCTTACATTTGGTGACTCTGCTGGGGAGGTATTCTTTAAAAAATGGTGAATGAAAACGTAAATTTCACTCTTTAATTTGATGACTCCTAGGATGAGGAAGAATCATTTATGGTTGTTGAGTTCCTCCAGTCACAGCTACTACAGGGAATGCTAATGTGGGATAATCTTCCACGAGTGCAACCGTGGGGCCCAATCGAATGAACAACCTCATGTCCAAGTTACTCCAAATAATTAGTGAGGCAACATCCATTTATAATGATTTTATTACTCCCTATCCAAAGGAGTACAATGATGAGCCTTATCCTGAGAGGTACATTCCTCTAACATTTAAGACATTTTAATGGAAGATGAGGTAATCCGAATCAACACTTAAAGAGATTTTTTGAGCACTTAGGTTCTAATTATAAAAATAAAAATCTATGTTTAAGGGGTTTTTCAAAATCCCTTACTGACAAAGCTTAAACATGGTGCTATCACAAATCCCCAAGGAAGGTTGATACATGGGAAGATATGCATGTCCAATTCTTCCAGAAATTCTTCCTAGCAAATGACGAGTTTACTCTAGTTCATCTTGCTTAAGAAAAGCAAAGTCTAGGTGATGGCCTATATCAAGAGGGTTTGGGAGATACCCCTAGACATGATTTAAGCTGCAATGGAGAGAAAGCTTCTACATATTTGCACAAAATGGTTGTTGCCATAATTCATTTGTCATTTTATAAATGATACTCGAGAAGGCATAACCAAAGCTTTCACGATAGAAACTAAAAATATTGTACTGGTCAT
Organism: Sambucus nigra; assembly: GCA_949130495.1. NCBI lineage: Eukaryota > Viridiplantae > Streptophyta > Magnoliopsida > Dipsacales > Adoxaceae > Sambucus > Sambucus nigra. Next base: position 166,805,809 of record OX422222.1, on the reverse strand, counting down.
TCGACCTCTCTCAATCATGGCAAATGTCACATGGAAACAACAATCTAGCCAAGAAATTAGAAGATATCATTTTCCACATAGGAATTATTGTAAGGGAGGTAAATAGTCATGAAAAAATGAGAAGAAAAATAATAACAAATGGAAGTTTTATAGCGAGGATCCACCTCCATTGCCTTGTTGTGCTGAAGAAGCAGTGAGTTTTTATAACACCTATGTTGGCAGATTGATTAGTTTTTCCTTCTAGGAACTCTACAACTTCTACTCCAATAACAAATGTATAAGATGATCCCAATTATTTCCAGATTCATTTGCGTATCAGTTATCCCACGATCTCATGTTTCACCTTGAGGAAAACAAATGACAACTGTGTGTCGAACGAAACTTTACAGATTCCTTATGGCAATGTAAATAAAAATTCATTTCGAGAACATGGAGCACACGTGGTGGTCACTTTCGATGATGAGGCATAAGATCAAATAAGAAAGGGAGGAAGACAAGTATAGAATCATGTGAATGATATATGTTTATAAGAATGGTCAATGTGATCATTGCCAACGATAAACCAATGGGCTAGGATAATGAGCAAACTTACCAATTTGAAGATTATGAGGTGGATCCAAATTTGGAGTACCAAGATGTACTAAAGTCACCAAAATTTTCATGGTTCTTTGATCAAGTGGCCATACCATAAGAAAGGAGGTTGGAGATTACTCGACAAATCTTGGAAATAGCAAAGAAGAAAATTGTTCCCTCATTGATATGGAAAGGACCTATGGTCAGGTTGTTATAAAAGTTTAAGTTTGGGATCACTTTCTCAAACTTATATAAACCGATTAGGTTCCCTCATAATAGACCTTCGTCCATGAAAATAAGTATAAATGCAATAAGTTTCTCTAGAGATTTGTTGGATGGAGTTTCTTCAATAAACATCATGCCGATTAACTCATTTTATTCAACAAATATCTCACAGACAAGGTTGGTGACAATAACTCTCTCAATCTGTGGTTGCAATAAACAAACTTGTAAGTCCATTGGTTATGTGAATGTTAGAATAACGATGGGAAATCTCACACATCGAGTCATCTAGATCCTATCATTTTTTAATTGGGAGAGTTTGGATGCACAACCATGGATTAGTTCCTTCAAAAAGTACCAGTGTGCAAAGCCCAATGTTAAAGGAACTGCGATTATGATCTGAGAAATTAGAAGGCCTTTTTTCAAATGAGGAAGCACATTTGGTATATGCATCTTTCTACATTGAGTTGAACGAAGAAGTACGTGTACTAAAGAGGCGTATAAAATAAGTGTGAGTGACCTATGTAAAAGTAAGGCTGGGGCCCATTGGAGATCTAGAATAAGAGTTTAAAGAATCTATACATGTTGAGAAAGATAGGCATGCCATGCTTATAACTCATTTTATTTCTAAACAACTCAGAGAGAATGAAACTAAGGATAGATCTAATGGAGCAGGAGGTTGTAATACCCCTTACTTCTGAGTAATTACTTTTATATTAAATTGCCATGTGGGTTAATTATATAAAATAAAGGAAATTGAAGTAAATATTAATTTCAGTAATTTAAGAGTTAATATTTATGAGAATTTCATATTTACCTTTACGTGAATGTAAATAGTGTAAAATTATGTTATGTTGAGTCGTTGGGCTTTAAAGCGACAGTTATGATTTATATTCCATTTCGGTTATTAGTAGAATGTTAATATGACGTTGGAATATAAAATAATGAACGATATCACGGATGTCAGTTTGGAGGGCACGGTCGGTCCGAGAAGGGTCGAGATAGTCAAAATAAGTGCCAGAGTTGTTTTTGGGTTTCGGTGGTACTTTTATCTAGTATGACTTAAATATGATGTTACAAGTCATTTTAAGTGTGTAGTAGCATTTAATGTTAGACTTAAGTCATTTGAGTATTTTAGTCTTGCAAGAACATTTGATACCTCATTTGTGTATTTATAAACCTAGAGAGTTAAAGAGAAGGGAAAGCTTGAGAGAAAGAAGAGAAAAGAGGAGATTTGCCACTTCGAGCCCGAAATCATATCAACGAAGAAGAATTCGAGGCTACAATCTTGAGGCAATTTTCTAACTTGCACATATGTATGATTGAGTCTGAATAATTTGTATATATAGTCGTGTTCTTGAGATTTAACCACTAATGGGTTTTAACAACTTTTGGTGTTTAAACCTTTAGATTTTGAATTAGATATGATTTGAGTTGGATATATTAGTTAGTTATTATGTAAGAATGATTTGGTGAAGTTATTAGATGATGATGTTGAGAGAAGTGGAAGAAAATAGATTTGGAGATTTAGGGTTCATATAACCCGTAGCCAAAATTGGGCCATCTGACCTAGGCGAATCGATTCTCCCCTAGCGAATCGATTCGCTAAAATGGTAGGCTACAGGTCTGAGTTTGGCAAATCGATTTGGGCAGTCCGAATCGATTCGGAAAAATAAATAGGAAGATTGGTTTTCTCGATCGAATCTATTCGGATGGAGTGAATCGATTCGCTTCCAAGACCGAATCGATTCGGCAGGGGCGAATCGATTCACAAAAGATGCTATTTTGCCAATTATTTCTAACTTTGATTCTACTCCTTTTCTTTTGGATTTAAGTCTTAAGAACCTTCTCTTAAGATGCATTAAGAAGTGTTATGACCTCACATATGGAGATTGGTACTCTAGGATAGCAAGGGAGTGTTCGGGCTCATTTCGGGGGACTAATTATAGGAGTATAATGTCTCTTTTTGTCTAGTAAATGAGAGTAGTACTAATATCGAGGCGAATAGAGTGTGTTGGACCTTCGAGGGCTAGTATGAGAACAATTATCTCTTGTAGCTAATTTTGTACGTACATATGGTTCCGGATATAATAAAGGTACATTTTAAATTTGGCTTATTTTGTGATTTATGGCATGCATATACATACATCTCTAAATGCTATCATAAGGGAAGTTACGCGCATGAGGTAAATCCCATGGCTTGTGATGCAGGGAGAATATAGTCCTCGGACATAGGACCGGTGGTTCCATTGTGTTGTTGTTTTATTCAAAGTGAGGTAATTTCGGGTATGATTATGACTCATTGTCGAAGGTATATGGACACTTCCCACGCGATGCGATTTAATATGCCCAGGTAGTCTTGGTTATAGGCCCTGGAAGATGGTAGCATTTAGGGGCGCATCTAGTGAGGTGACTCCCATAAGGATGGTCTTAGAATCGTTATATTTTGATTGTAACTATTCTCACGAATGGGCCATTTCATAAATGAGTAATTCATTTATAAATCAACTCTATGGCATAAGTTTCCCGATAATAAATAAACTTATGAAGTTATATTTTATGAATTTGCAAATTTAGCATGTTAAATGGAATTAAGCTATTTCTGTTAATTCGACAGGTAGTTTAATTTATAATGGTATAGTATGACACTAGGATGTGCATTTAGATGATAGCTGAGGATGATTTTTATATTGAAGAGCGAACTTAACCTGTTTATGATGTTTAGCATTCATAATTGTTATGCATTTTATTCACACGTATATCATTTCAAACCGGGCCCTGTCCCATTTATATTTGTCTTTCTTATGTTGTTCTTATTTATGATCAGGTGCTCCGCCGCAAGGACGCCCGTGTTAATCTTTCCTTCTTTGCGCCAAGGAGCTACAACATTTTTGCAGATGTTGTAGGATTTTTTTGTATTAGATGAATCATTTTCTTTTGATACTCTAGATATGATATGTTTGTATATTCGGGTGTGTTACCCCAGTTGTTGTTTATACTTGTTGATCTTTTGTATTAGTTTGTTCACCGACAACCTATTCGGTTATGCTTTGTTGAATGGTTATTAAACTGTTACATGTCTATTTATATATCAACCTTCTTTTATAAATTGGATTGTCTAATTTTTTTTATTAAACTTGCATAATTAATTGACATCCATTTTCTAAAATACTTGGCGGTTGTCGCATACTATTATTGTACGACAGTGATGCTAAGAATGCATCATTTATGGCCACCTCTTATTTTAATAAGTGGGGTGTCATAGATGGTATCGGAGCATCAGTTTCTAGAGTCCTTAAGATCTATGAGGACTTATCACGTTCTACCGTAGCGTTATCTGATATAGATCCCTATTATTAGGGTTATTTTGCTTATCTGCGTTTATGATTTTACCGTAAGGATAAATTATTTTGATAGTATATTGATTCAGTTACTTTTTATCTCAGATGCCACCTAGACGAGGTCGCACGGCAAGGGTAAATCGAGTTGAAGATGATGTAGAGACCCCACCACTGAAAGGCACTATAAATGCGATGGAGGTGGCTAATATTGTGGCCCTAGCGATAAACGCTACAATAACTGCTATGGAGCAATTATTTCCCCAAGCTCGACAGACGGTAGCACCTGTGGCTCAAGCCCATACGGGACCTTACGCATGGGAAAGAGTTAGGGAATCCTTCCTTAAAGGTCACCCTCCATAATTTTAGGTTGGCGCTAATGTGATTGTTGTAAATCAGTGGAAGAAGGATGTTCAACGCCATCTTCGTATGGTGGAATGGAGCAAAGAGCGAAAATAGATTCTCGCAACTTTTAAACTCGTGGGAGCGACTCTCCAATGGTGGGAGTCGGTGACCACTCCAAAATAGAGGGATGTGATGATGATCTCATAATTTTGGGCCTTATTTGTTCGAAAGTACTTTCCTCCAACAATCCAAAAGGTGATGAGGAGGAAGCTACAGGATGTAATCCAAGGAGAGCGATCAGTGGCAAAATATGAAGAAGAATTTACTAGCTTGGCAAGTAATCAATGGAAACTAGTATGAACTCAAGCCCCATTAGAGGCCTTGGGTGCAACCTTACCTATAATGTCGATGCCCCAGGTGGGGAACAGCCAGGGAGAAGTCATGTTGTACAATTCATATGGAGGCAGGTGTTGAAGGTTGGAGAACTGTTGGCATTTGCGGCATTTACGGCATTTTCGGACATAGGCGGTGCAACAGTGGATCTTGGTGGTCCAGTAGCCTTATCGGATGATCTTCTTGTCAAGCATGTGACCGTTCATGTGGGGCCCACATTCCCCACTGTGGATTCTTTGCATTACCTCTTCAATGTCATCCCCTGCGATGTAGTATAGATGGGTTCTATCGAAGTTCCTTTTGAATAGTGCTTTGTGACAGATGATGTACATGGCGGACAGTCTTCAGAGGGTTGCTCGGTCTTTCTTGTTGGAACCCTCGGGATACCTACCATGCTTGAGGAGGTGCCAGATATCATAGTACCAGTAATTAGCTAGCTCGGGATTTTCTGTGGTGATGAGCTCCATTTGGTAGTAGTGGGTTAGTTTGTCTTGCTTTTGCACTAGGAAGGGGGCCATTATTATTCCTTCGGGCATGAAGACCATGGAGTCCAAGGTAGTAAGGGCATCGGCTAGGTTATTCTTTGCTCGAGGTAGGTAGTGGAAGGTGATATCTAGGAATTGGGAGGTTAGTTCTTCTAAGTGGGCATGGAAGGGTTGGAGTTTCTCGTCTTTGACTTTCCATTTTCTGAGCACTTGACTGATGATGAGGGAAAAATCCCCATCGACATATAGGCATTGAATTCCTTTATTGAGAGCAACCTTGAGGACTACCGTTTCATGCCTCGTATTCAGTCATATTGTTGGTGTAGGGGAAATGCAATTTGATGGAGATGGGAGTGTGGGAGTCATCTGGGGCAATCAGAAGTATCCCAATGCCATATCCTTTTTTGTTAGCAGCACCGTCAAAGAACATTTGCCATCGAGGGTCGTCTTAATCAGTGTAGAGGATGTTTTCATCTGGGAATTCGGAGACCCATACATCATCTTCTTCCATGGGGTAGTCAGTGAGGTAATCAGAGATGGCTCTTCCTTTCATGGATTTCTATGTGATGTACATGATATCAAACTCAACTAAGTGCATCAACCATCAAGTCATTCAGCTGGATAAGGCGGGTTTCTCAAGTAGGTACATGATGGGGTCCATTTGGGATACCAGTTTAATGAGGAAGGCGAGCATGTAGTGTTGTAACTTTTGGGTAACCCAAGCAAGCACGACGCATGCTTTTTCCAAAGCAGTGTAGTTGATTTTGTACTCGGCTAATATGCGACTGGCATAATAGATGATTCTTTCTTAGCATGAATTTTTAAGGTATTGGTCTAGCAAAGCCTCAGCTGTAGTGTCAGTTATGGTTAGGTATATGAGCTAAGGGAGACTAGGTTGTAGTGGCATGAGTACTAGAGGTTAGGTCAGATATTGCTTGATTCGGTCCAAAGCTCCTTGCAGGCTTCGTTCCAAACCTTGGTTGAACCCTTTCGGAGACTAAATCCTTTCGGAGGTTGAATCCTTTTAGGGTAAAACAAAGCGTTCGTCCGTATCGTAAGTCAGAAATATGCACAGAGTGGACCATTGGAAAGGGGTTTCAGTTCCCTTAAAAGATTCATTTAGTCTTAGTCGAGATGAAGAGTTGACTTCAGTCAAATGGAGCCTCAGAGCATCCGGTGACCTCCTGATCAAGTTTAGGGGAAAATGGATCATTCATCGGTAACCGAAAGTCAGAATCGCGCATATGGCAGATCGTTGGAAAGGGGTTTCAATTCCCTTCAAATATTCATTGAGTCTCGGTCAAGCGAAAGAGTTTGAATTTTGGTCAAATGGAGCCCGGGAGTGCCCGATGGCCTCTAGGTCGGTACCTGGGGTATGACTTATGTTTGTAGTGATGAAGGGAGGTGATAGGGACCTAAGGAGAGGTTTAAGGGTGCTAGAATGGGGTGTCTACACCATTAATTATGGGACCAAAAGATGATGAATGCTTAATTATATTGGATAAATAATCTTAAAATGCTAGGTAGATAATTGAAATATGAAAGTCGGTCTAGTTCAAGGTGGGCTGCTTTAAGCTACCCATAAGAAATTTCATTCCATGAGGGAAATAGGATGTGTAACGGGTTTTTACTTTAAATCGTGGTGAGTGGGACACTTTTGAAATGAAGTTAAATTCTGACATGTGTATTTTGGAATTAAATCGCCTTTCAAAATTTATGATTCTTAGATTTCACAATGGGATAATCATTAACCCACTTACTTTAATCTTAAAGGACATCAAGTTAACTAAAATGAATTATATTGACTGGAAATGCAATCCATACATTGTCCTAATTACTGAGGACTTTAAGTTTATCTTGACGAAAACCTACCTTTCTAAGTCGAAGGAAGGGGCACCTAAAACGGATGTCCAACTCTACCATTATCAGTACATGTCCACTACTTATGACATGATTTTGAACCTCAGGGACAAGTTTGAGGATCAAAGCCATTATTAGCATATGCCCAACTATATCATTATGAAAAAAATTGATTACTCATTGGCACAACTACATAAAGAACTCCAAGCCGCAGATAATATTAATAGAAATAAGTTTGTGATTATGGTTGTTAAGAATGTCCTATCCTCTTCTATCCCTAATGGTAAGAAGAAAAAAATGGCAAGCCTCAGACAAAACCTAAAATTGTGAAACAAAACTTTAAACCTTGGGGAGAAGGTAAGAAGTTGAAAGGAGGTTATCATATTTGCAAATAGGATTAACATTGAAGAAGAAATGCCCCATTTTCTTTTCGAGGAAGAATGAAAATTTTTATTTCTCTTACATCATTAAAACATGTTTCGTGGTTTGATCTATAAGTACCTGGTGTGTAAATTTGGGATCCACTAATCATGTTTACAGTTCTTGACAGGGGTCCCAGGTAACCAAGAACCTCAGTGATGGAGAGATGTTTCTATTCATAAGCGATCATCACAAAGGCAACAGTAGTAGCAGTAGGAAACTAAGTCTTAACTTCTGGTGAAGATAATAACTGAGTATTGGTAGTGTTGATGTAAAAAATTAGATAGCTCTAATTATTCAATCACAGATAAATAAAATGAGACAAAGATTTTAAAGTGGTTCAGCGTTATAAGAATGGCCTACGTCCACTGTTATGCTATTGCTGAGTGTTTTGGGAATTCTCGATTACAAGCTCTATTAAGAAATTCCGGTCCCTTTGAATGAGGGTGATACAAGGTATTTATAGCCCTTAGGCTGTACATGAAAGGGTGTTACATTAAATGATACACATATGAAAGGGTAATTTATTTAATGTTCTTCAAACGTGCACGTCAAGATGATAAGCATTCAATGAATAGTAGAACTGTTGGTTATCTGGCAATTAATGATGTGGTCGAGGTGCAGCTCGAACCGCCTTAGTTGCTCGTTGTCCAAAAGTTCCTCGGAGCATTGGAGTTCCTCGGAGGATAAGAGTTCCTCGGAGGGTTGGTGTTCCTCGGAGTGAGTATGTTGGTCGGGAAAACAATCTTCCTCGTTGTTATTGTGCCACGTAGATTGACACGTGTCTTCTTATTATTCGTCCACATCAGCATACTAATTTCGGTGTCAACAGAAGCCCCCAATGTTTCATATTTCGAACTTTGAGGAGTATGGAACATTCTTTCTCGGTATATGACGATATTAAATGACCTTCCTGGGTTTTGGGAGCCTTTTTTTCGTATTTAAATTTCCTTCCAAATTTGCAGAATCCACCTTTTTGCATTTTTATAGGCGCTTCGATCTTCGTGCCCTTTTTGTCCTTTTAGCCGCCGGTAGTGTAATATTTCCTTTTTGTAATCATTTCTTTCGTCGTTTCCCAAGGCAAGGTATTTAAACTTCAGAGGCAATCCCATCGTCTTCTACCTTTTCAATTTCTGCTTTCGAGTTTTCTAAAGCTTTTCTCTCTCTTGTGCGTTCATTTCCTCCTTCGTTTGTCAACAGATCTCCTTTTTCCCTGTAAGCTCTTCTTCCTTCTTCTTTTATTCATCATGGTTTACATTATCGAATCTCTTGAGAAGTTCCACTCTGACTTCTCTATTCCTTCTTGGGTAACTTTGGAGGTTCTTTCTGAGCCTTCAAGTTATTTTGATTTGGCTGAGGGACACTGGTTCCCTAGCCTATTTATTGCTGAATGTGGATTTTCTTTTCCACCAAATCCGTTGTGTTTAGAGTTATGTCAGTACTTCGACGTAGTCCCTGCAAAAATAGCCCCCAACACATGGAGAATAGTTAATGGGGTATATAGGTTAAATCAAACTCATGGAACTCGTATAGGAATTCCTGAGATTATGTACTGTTACATATGGGCTATTTTAGACAACGTTTTTTTATTTAAAAACTAGGTTTTTAATATGGCCTTAGTAGTCAACCTCCCTGATGCCAATAGGGATTATTTTGAACACGGGGTAGTTATAAAAAATTGGCAATATGCCCCTTTGGTTGGAGATGCAGTATATGAGGGTCCCAGATGCCCCCCATATGGCAATGGGATAGGTCATTTTCATCTTATTTTGTTTTTGAAATTATGATTTCATGGTATTTGATAAAATGTATGACTGATATTTCAATATGTTCTTGTTTACAGTTGACAGCAAGAGAAAAACTCCAAAGGAGTCATAAGTCAATATAAAGCAGTTGAAACATATCTAGAGTTTGCATCAGAGAGTTGCAGATGAGCACATCAGGTATGCTTCATATTTGTTGCAGTACAGGAGCTACACATCATCCTTTACTGCTCGTCCCGTGGTCAGCATTAGTGACCCATTGCCAGCTTTCGAGGAATCTTCACCAGAATCTCATATTCCTCTAAGTCAGAAGATGGGCAAGAGAAGAGTTCCTGCTATCTTCGAGGAGACTTCCTCTGCCGGGGATGGAAAGAGGAACAAGGCTGAAGTCCCAAAGGGGACCAAGAAAATTGATGTTGTTCCTTCTGTTGCTGTTCAGAAGGCTGCCGAGAAGCCTCCAATGGCTCCGAGCAAGAAAAGTACTTCTGTGGAAGTGATCACTATTTCCCCCACCAAGGGTTATTTGGTTGAAACTGCTGAAGTTCCACTGAGGAGATTGAAGAAATCCTCCTCGGTTAGTTTTTCTGAAGCCATTCCCCAGCTCCAAACTAGTGGAGCAGGTGTTCCAACCATCATTCCCCCGAGCTCTGCAATGAGCTCGGTAAAATCTTGGATTATTCCTGAAGTTCAAGGCATCGAGGAAAACATGCCTAGGGATATGCTGACATCCCTAGCTACTCATCACATTGCTTCAGTAAGTTTCTTTTTATCTTGAATTTTTCCTTCTATCAATATATGTATCTCGGCACTAACTCATCACTACATTCTTTTTTCAGCTGGTGAGTTGTTTTAACACCATTGTGAAGAAAGATGAAGCGCTCAAGGCTTCAAGCTCCTCGTCTGGAGTAGAGGATGCATTCCAGGGTTTGGCCCAATCTCTGAAGGAATCCCGTCAGAAGTACGATGAGGATAAAGGTGTATGGGAGAAGAAATTGGCTGCATCTGAAGCAGAAAAAGTGCAGTTGGGAAACAAGGTGAAGGACTTGGAGAGGGAGAACAAGAAATACTCCGAGAAGCTCACTACTTTCTGGGAGCTTGAAAATAAGCTGAAATCAGCTGAGGAAGAGCTGACACTTCTGCGCAAAGCAAATCGTCAGAAGGAGGAGTTGGAGGCCAAGCTGAAAGCCTCCGAGGACCTTCTATCCGAGAAGCTCTCCTCGGAGAAGACGAAGAGAAAAATAGCTGTGAAGAAATCCTTTCGGACTGGTTGGGATAAAGGATGGGATAGGGGGTAGCAGCAATGATGACCCAGGTGAATTATGGAAGTTTGAAATTCTTCCATGATGGTTGGGTTGCTGCCTTGCAGGAATTGAAGGTGAGCGAGGACTCCGAGCTATTTCAACAACATCTCCCTGGTCCTCCTCCAGTTATTGAAGACGAAGATGAAGACGAAGCTGCATCTGAAGAATCTTCAATGATTGTGGGTGATCAAATACTTGCTCCTCAACCCAACCAGACATCTGCTGATGAGATTTCATCTTTGTCTGCTCCTCTTGAACAAATCCCAACTCCAACCGATCAAATCAGTGTTCCCACCGAGCAACCAAGCTCCTCGTCCCAGCCTCCCGAGAAAGTCTTGGGAGACAAGGAAAAGGTGTGAAGTTGTTCGGTACTATCTTTCTATTTTTCTCCTTACTTGTACTTTGTATCTCAGATCATTGTAACTTTTTCCTTATGATCTAATAAAATTTGAGTTCTTTCTTTCCATATGATTGTCTCTTCTTTATCTGCACTCGGTCTTAATCTTCTTTTTCTTTCTCTGTTAGTTTCTGCCCAGGATGGATCTTTTGTCTGCTAACGACACAAAGTTGATGCAGCAATGCCATGAGTATTATAAAGCTGGTCACACAGACCTCAGTACATCCGAAATTTCCGATATCCTTGGTCATGGTGCTTCAGAGCAAGCAATCGAAGCTTATCGGTACTTGAAGGACTTACTTGATAGAGCAGTGGCCAATAACGTGGCCTACTATGATATGATCGAGGAGCTTCAATATACTCTAGAAGATCTCAAGGATCAGTACAGGGAGTCAAATTCCTTGTTACATGAGGGGTATGAAAAGAAATATCAACAGCTTTCTGCCGAGAAGGGCTATGACAAACTCATTGCTGGGTATGATGTCAGGGAGAGGACCCTAAAAGGTGAAGTTGAGGCCTGCAGATAGATCGCCGAGCTGCTGGAACAAGAGAACAACAATTTGCAGACAGAGTTGGCACAGTATAAGTCTGCAGCTTCATCTTCCACTGCCTTGGTACCAGTCTCCGACGAAGGGTTCTCATTCTTAGAGGTTGAGAATGCCAAATTAAGGCAAGAATTGGATACTTTAAGAAGGTCTGGTATTTCTGCTACTGCTCGAGGACGAGGAAGAGGTTCTCGTGGGCGAGGAAGAGCTGCCCAGGATGTTAACGAGGAACGAAGCACTCCAGCTGCTCGGGGTCGATCAAGAACTCCTCGTAGTATTGAAGAAGCTCGTACCCTGTCAACATTGGAAACTCAAGCGTACCAGTTGAATGAAAAAGATCAGGCTTTGTCTGAAATGTCCAAGAAAATCCTGACTTTGGAAGATCAACTTACTTCGACGAAGTCTACTTTGAATAATAAGGATGTTTTTGCCAGGAACCTTCATGAGCAGTTAGAAAGATTAACTTTCCAATTCCATAAATAACCTCGCGAATTCTGGAATGCAGGCTATAATGAGGCCCTTTATCACTTGGATGCTCGCATTGAAAATGCCAATAATGAAGGTTATAAACAGGGATGGTTGAACGCCCTGGGTGTGCTGAAGCTCGAACAGGGGCACTACCTGTGGGATTATCATACTCCGGGGCTACTAGACTTGCCTGTACCACCCTATAAATTGGACATGGAATGGATCCCAGCTCGTGCCATTCCTCGGAGCTTAATTTCAAAATATCTTGGTGACTATAATCTTCATTCTCAAATTGAAGTATCTCGTCCCGAGCATCTCTTGGATACTCCTTCAGTAATGAATGTCAGAATGTTGAAGGACTTGAATTTTATCAATTCTCCTCAGACATTAAATGATCCTCCTGCTGGCGAGGAACCTGTATCGAAGGCTGAAGGGAAAAAACCAATAGAATAGGATTTTCAATGTAATAGTTAGCACACATATGTAACTTGTAATTTATTTTGAATTTTAATGAAAGACTTTCATTTTTTGTTTGCAAATCTGTATTGCTATTGTTTTGTACTTGTCTAACACTTTTATATTTGTGATTGTATAACAATTCTTTGTGGTTCATCGACCAATCTAGTAATAAAAAATTACAAGTATCAAAAATGTTGCTCGATCACTTAATAACAAAGTAATGAGTATAAAAAATGTTAAAATTTCTTACAACCAACCAAGGTTGTTTAAATTGAGCTCGTCGACCAATTATAGTTAATGGGTTTTTATCCCCGACCAGATATACTTGGTAAATTTTGTCTTTTTCAATAAATGTGCCCGACCAACCAAGGTCAAAGATTTTTCCTCGTCGACCAACTACAGTTAGTGGGTTTTTATCCCCGATCAACTAACTTGGTTTAGTTTGGAATATTTGTTCTTTGATGAACTTTTATGTAATAACTTACTTCCCGACCAACATAAGTTGGCATTTGAGAGCATATTTTGTTTTCAAACCAACCGAGATTGGCATTTTTAAGAATGTTGTTCTTGCCCTTTTACCAACCGGGGTTGGTCATGGGTTTGAACTATCATGCCCACTAACTCTTTTACCAACCGAAGTTGATCACATTAGTGTTCACCTCCTAACCAAAGGAGTATAGTTTGTTCTCGCTATTTTACCAACCAAAGTTGATCACGCTCGAACTATTAGTGTCCACTAGTTATTTTACCAACCGGAGTTGGTCACTCTAGTGTATGCCTCCTAGCCAAAGGAGTATAGTTTGTTCTCGCCCTTTTACCAACCGGAGTTGGTCGTGGGTCTGAACTATCGTGTTCTCGCTATTTTACCAACTAAAGTTGATCATGCTCGAGCTATCTACTAGTTATTTTACCAACCGGAGTTGGTCACGCTAGTGTATGCCTCCTAACCAAAGGAGTATAGTTTGTTCTCGCCCTTTTACCAACCGGAGTTGGTCGTGGGTTTCAACTATCGTCTTCTTTTTGCTGTCGAGCAGCGTAGTGTACAACACTAGTATTCCCCAAAAAACTTTCAAATAAAGTAGAGAAAAATGGTGAAACATCATCGTTTTATTCATATTGATGGACCTGTTGTACATTTTACATCACTGATAATACTTGCGAAGGTGTTCAGCATTCCAAGCATTCTTGAATTCCTCTCCTTCTAGAGTTGCTATTCGGTAAGTTCCTGGTCGAACAACTTCTGTAACTCGGTAACGTCCATGCCAATTTGCTTCCAATTTATTGTGCTTCTGAATGACCTTCTTTAGCACGTAATCTCCTTCCTTTAAATCGCATTTCTTTACCCTCTTGTTGTAGAACAAAGCTATTCGTTGTTGATATGCATCATTCCTAATGGATGTTTCTTCTCTAACCTCCTCGAGCATATCCAAATCCAGTCTTCTCATCAAGTCACTGACTGGTGAATTGAAATTCAGCACTCTATGTGTTGGAAGACCCAACTCGGCAGGTATTACAGCCTCACTTCCAAATGCCAGCATATATGGTGATTCTCCAGTTACTGCTCGGGGAGTTATTCGGTAAGCCCACAATACTGATTGTAGCTCATTAATCCAGTTAGCTTTAGCCTTATTTAACCTCTTCTTCAAACCATTTAATAATGTTCTGTTCGTCACTTCAGTCTGTCCATTGCTTTGAGGATGGCCTGGTGCTGAATGAACCTTCAAAATGTTTGACTGATGACAATAGGCGGCAAACTCCTCGTTATCGAATTGTGTTCCATGGTCTGTAATGAAGGCATGAGGGAGACCATATCGACAGATGATGTTCTTCCAAATGAATTGGTACACCTTCTCGTACGTCATATCAATCAGAGGCTCAGCTTCTACCCATTTAGTAAAATAATCCACTGCGACGATGAGGTACTTGAATCGTCCTCGGGTCATTGGCAGTGGTCTAACCAGATCAATTCCCAACATGGAAAATGGCCAAGTGGATGTTATGGGTGTTAATAATGCTTGTGGAGTTCATCGGATGGAGGAAAAAAGTTAGCACTTGTCACACTTCTTGGCATAGGCTATACAATCAGCTCTCATCGTTGGCCAGTAGTATCCTTGCGTCATCACCCTTTGCAAAAGTGTTCGACCCGCTACATGGGCTCCACAAGACCCTTCATGGATCTCTTCAATCAATTCTTTCACCTCGGAGGGATGTACACATCTTTGCAAACCTTCCATAATTCCTCGTCTATACAAAACACCATTAATTAGTACATACCGAGCAGCTTTAAACTTCAATTTCTTAGCAGCGATCTTATCCTCCGGTAATTCTCCTTCCTCGACATATGCTCTGATGGGATCCATCCAAGATGGTCCTAAATCAAGGGAAATAACATTCATCGTCAAGCTTTCATCTATGCTTCGACTTTCTAACACCTCAATTGGTATTGTTCTTCGCAACTCGGTACGAGTAGCTGATGCTAGTCGGGCCAGTGCATCTGCTTGTGCATTCTCCATTCTTGGTATTCTGATTAACTGAATGGCATCAAATTTGGCCAACAACTCCATAGCCTTTGCATGATATTTGACTATTAGTTCTCCTTTAACGGCATACGTTCCCATTATCTGATTCACAATTAATTGAGAATCACTTAATACCATCACTTGTTGTGCTTCCATAATCTTTGCTAAATTAAGACCTGCTATTAAGGCTTCATACTCAGCCTCATTATTGGAAGCTTTGAATTGGAATCGTAAGGCATATTCCACGTCAATCTCGTCTGGGGTGTTCAAAACGATCCCGGCTCCACAACCTGTTGTGCAAGATGACCCATCTACATACAATCTCCACGTAGGTAACTTGTCCTCAAAATTCATATTTGACAGCATTCCTCGGTGAAATATTTGATGTTTTGTTTCATCCTCCCCTGGTATTTTTCGCTCCTCGTCGACCATCTATTCTCGTCCTTTTACCAACCGTAGTTGGTCTGGGTTTGAATTTGATGATCTTTCTACATCCACAAGCCCTTTTACCAACCGGAGTTGGTCTGGACATATGTTTGTTGATCCTGTAACATCCACAGGTTGGTTAGCGAGAAACTTTTATTCCTAAGGGGTATCAGGATATGTAAACTCTGCTATAAAGTCTGCTACAGCTTGCCCTTTTAAGGATGATCTGGGTTCATACACAATATCATATTCACCGAGCTCTATTGCCCAGTACATCAGTCTTCCTGATTTTTCTGGCTTATGAAGAGCTTGTCTTAATGGCATATCGGTATACACGATGATGGTATGGGCCTGAAAATATGGCCTCATTCTTCTACTAGCTTCAATTAATGCCAATGCCAATTTTTCCAACTTTGGGTACCTGATCTCTGCACCTCGGAAAGCCTTACTTGTGTAATAAATTGGCTTTTGGACTCCATTCTCCAATCTGATCAATGCCAAGCTGACCGCATTTTCTGATACTGCCAGGTATAAGTACAACTTTTCTCCCATCACTGGTCTGGACAGCAATGGAGGTGTTCCCAGATATTTCTTCAAGTCTTGAAAGGCTTTTTCACATTCATCATTCCACTCGAAAGTTTTTCGGAGTGTTTTGAAGAATGGAAGGAACCTATTAGTTGCTCGAGATACAAATCTATTGAGCGCTGCAACTCGTCCTGTAAGACTCTGCACTTCTTTCTTCGTCGTTGGAGATCGCAACCCTAAAAGATCTTTGATCTTTGCTGGATTTGCCTCAATGCCTCGCTGGTTGACGATATACCCGAGGAACATTCCTTCTCGTACTCCAAAGGTGCACTTCGTCGGGTTGAGCTTCATCTGGTATTTATCCAGTTGATCAAAGGTCTTACCTAAGTCAACTAGATAATCAGCAGCTGTCTTGCTCTTTGTCAGCATATCGTCGATATAGACCTCCATATTGCAACTGATTTATTGGGCAAAAACCTTGTTCATCAGCCGCTGGTATGTCGCTCCTGCATTTTTCAAACCAAAAGGCATAACATTATAACAATAAGTTCCCTTAGGAGTAATAAAAGAAGTGCTTTCCCTGTCTCCAGGTTTCATTTTGATCTGGTTATAACCAGAGTAAGCATCCATGAAGCTGAGCAGCTCGTGCCCCGAGGTAGCATCCACTAGTTGGTCAATTCTGGGCAATGGGAAGTGATCCTTTGGGCAGGCCTTGTTGAGATCAGTGAAATCAACACACATTCTCCATTTATTGTTTTTCTTCTTTACCATCACCACATTTGCCAACCAGTCCGGATATTTCACATCTTCAATGAATTGGGCATTCTGGAGCTTGTCGACCTCCTCTTGAATAGCTTGATTCTTCTCGGGGCTAAATACCCTTCTTCTCTGCTTTACAGGCTTGATCTCCTTATTCACATTGAGCTCGTGACATAAGAAATTTGGATCTATTCCTGGCATGTCTTCATGACTCCACGCAAAAGTTTTCTTTTTGTTTCTCAAAAAAGTTATCAACTCCTATTTTATTGAAGCATCCAACGATGAACCTATCTGGGTTACTCGTTCAGGGTGTTCGCCATCCAGAATAACATTTTCTGTAGATTCTACCACTTGTCCTTTTACAAGTTGGGATTCATCTCTTGGATCAAGTGTTTCAATTTCCGTACTTTCCTCCACCTGGTAAGTAATTGTGTTTTTCCTTGATTCTTCAAGTTCCTCTTGCTCGGCAGATGAATAATAGCATTCTCGAGCTACTTTTTGATCACCTTTCACCACTCCCACTCCGAAATTTTTTGGGAATTTTAAGCATTGATGTACTGTAGATGGGACAGCTTCGAACTTCTTCAAACCAACTCTTCCCATGATGATGTTGTAGGCTGACTGCACATTCTTATCCATCACAAAGAAGTGTATTCTTTCTGTTCGACAAGCAGGCCAAGTTCCAATGAATATATCCAACTTGATCGTCCCAAGTGGAAAAACTTTTTCTCCAGCAAAACCCAGAAGAGGTCTGTGATAAGGCTCCAATTGAGATAACTTCAAATTTAAACTGTCAAAGCATGAATAGTACATGATGTCTGCCGAACTGCCATTGTCTACCAGCATCCTTGAAATCACTACTTCTTTCATCCTCATTTTGATCACCAAAGGGTCGTCGTGAGGGTAAAGAACACCTGCCAGGTCATTTTTTAAAAAGCCAATAACCAGCTTCTCTTTATTTACCTTCCTCGGACGATCCTCCTCGGCCAAATTTATTCGCTGAATATACGAGAAAGCTTGTGCCTCTCCGAGGTAAGATTTTCTTTCTGCAGTAAGATCTCCTCCTCCTACATCTCCTCCTGTAATAACATTACAATCAAAAGACCCAAAACGTATGGAAAATACCTCTCGTTCTGGCTGCCTTGGTTTCTTGGGAAGATCGGGGTCATCCTCGACGTCATTTTCATGACCTCTCTTCTTTTTCTCCTCTGCTCGATGAGGAGATCTAGATCTCTCTTTAGTTCGATCATTATTTCTTCTTTCACCGCCCCGATCAACATACTTTGCTAGCTTTCCTCTTCGGATGAGTGTTTCAATCTCGTTCTGAAGAGCTATACAATTTTTAGTCATATGGCCATGATCTTTGTGGAACTCGCAATATTTGTCCCTGTTCCTCGCATCAGGATCTGACCTCAGTTTCTTCGGCCACTTTACTTCCTCGCTATTCTTGATTTCTTCCAAGACATGATTAATACCCATTTTCAAGGGAGTATAATTATCGAATTTCTTCAGGACTTCCCATGATGACTTATTATTTCTGGAACGCTTGTCACTGCCATTTCCCTTATGCTCTTTATTTTTAGACTTGTCGACGTCCACCTTGGTGTCTTTATCTGTATTCTTTTTTGCAGCCATAGCTTCCTCGGTATTCATGATTTTGGCCGCTTTTGCCATCAACTCTGACATAGTTTTAGGTGGATCTTTCGCCAAGGTGTAATACAACTTATTAGGCAACAACCCACTCATCAAGGCAGTGATTGTTGTCTTCTCCTCGTAATCTATAACTTCCAGCTTCTCGTTATTGAAACGAGTTATGTAATCTCTAGTACTCTCACCAGATTTTTGTCTAACACTTAACAAGTGTGCTACTCGTTTTACTGGCTTTGCTCCGAAACAGAAATTGCCGATGAACAACTCGGCCAACTTAAAGAAAGTTGAAATCTTACCCCGAGGAAGATTGTTGTACCATATCTGGGCAGCTCCAGTAAGAGTTCCTGAGAACGCTCTGCATCTCATCTCGTCGGGGACAGCATAGATATCGACGGCAGCTTGATATTGCTCTATATGAAGAACAGGATCCGTCTTTCCATCATATTTAGGGGTCACTACTGGTGCTTTAAACTTTGACGGTGTAGGAAAATTCACAATGGCCTGGATAAAAGGTGTCCCTTGAACAAAAGTTCGTTGTAGGGGATTCTTCGCCCTAGCCATTTCTCCCAATCTATCCTCCAATCGCTGAAGGGACCCTTTCCACGCTTCATTTCCTTCCTCGGGCCTATTGGTTCGAGCAATAGATCGTTCTGAAGTAGCCTCCTGAGATCTATCTTGACGAGCAACTGGTCGTGATTGTGCTGATCCTTCTCTGAGATCAGATGGTTGTCGAAAACTCCTCGACATGGTCTTAGGTGGACTCCTATTCCTCCTAGGGCCTAATCGACTGAAAGGAGACACCCTACTCAGTCTTTCTAAGGCACTAGGTCTTTCTGGAGAGAGAGTGACTCGTTGATCAGTATCTGTAACCCTTATTGACGAAGTTCGCCCAGGTTGATAAGATAAATCATCAGACTCCTCATTACGATATGACTCAGTACGCCTGGATCGTGAAGAAAGTAAATAAGTTTTCCTCTGACCACTTCGTTGTCCTGAATGTGAAGGTGCACCGCCATGAAGGGTTTATATGAGTTGCCTCATTGTGTCTTGCATGGCGGTTTGTCCTTGAGCCAGATTCGTCATAATTCCGGCCAGATCTGGAGGTGCAGAGGGATTTGGAGATTTCCAGCATTTCTAGTGTTTCGATTGCTAGATTCTGGATTATCCGCCATTGATGATGAATGATTTTTGGTGAAAAACGATAATAACAATCGATTCCCACAGACTGCGCCAATCTGTTGATGTAAAAAATTAGATAGCCCTAATTATTCAATCACAGATAAATAAAATGAGACAAAGATTTTAAAGTGGTTCAGCCTTGTAAGAATGGCCTACGTCCACTGTTATGTTATTGCTGAGTGTTTTGGGAATTCTCGATTACAAGCTCTATCAAGAAATTTCGGTACCTTTGAATGAGGG
Organism: Sambucus nigra; assembly: GCA_949130495.1. NCBI lineage: Eukaryota > Viridiplantae > Streptophyta > Magnoliopsida > Dipsacales > Adoxaceae > Sambucus > Sambucus nigra. The sequence continues at coordinate 166,785,942 of OX422222.1, read as the reverse complement.
TGATACAAGGTATTTATAGCCCTTAGGCTGTACATGAAAGGGTGTTATATTAAATGATACACGTATGAAAGGGTAATTCATTTAATGTTCTTCAAACGTGCGCGTCAAGATGATAAGCATTCAATGAATAGTTGAACTGTTGATTATCTGGAAATTAATGCTGTGGTCGAGGTGCAGCTCGAACCGCCTTAGTTGCTCGTCGTCCAAAAGTTCCTCAGAGCATTGGAGTTCCTCGGAGGATAAGAGTTCCTCGGAGGGTTGGTGTTCCTCGGAGTGAGTATGTTGGTCGAGAAAACAATCTTCCTCGTTGTTATTGTGCCACGTAGATTGACACGTGTCTTTTTATTATTCGTCCACATCAGCATACTAATTTTGGTGTCAACAGGTAGATTGGATCAATGTTCCTAGTATTAAAAGAAATTTAATTTCAATTTTTAAGCTTGCGATGAATGGATTCATGGTTTAGTTTAATAAAGGAGTTTTTATATAAAATGTTAAATCTATTATCTATTCTGGAACATTGGAAAATTATCTTTATATTATAAGACATGTCTCACCGCTATTGTTTAATACTGTATTGAATAAATTAAATGAAAATAACCTAAAGAGAAATGAACCTTATAAGTTGTACCATACATAACTTTGGCACTTATGGTTAGGACATATCAATATAAAAAGATACAAAGACTTATTTTAAATGGGTAATTTGGTTAATTGGAAGTGGAGGCACTTCCATTCAGTGAATCTGCTTAGAGGGTAAAATGATCGAGAGACCATTTACCTAAAAAGAGGTATAAAGCCAAAAATGTGTTAGAACTGGTTCATACTAACTTATGTGGTCCTATGACAATCCTAAAAAGAGGTGGTCATGAGTATTTCATTACTTTCATCGATGATTACTCGAGGTTTGGATATGTTTATATTATACACTACAAGTTTAAAGTCTTCGATAAAAAGAGGTGGACCATTTCCACGATAAACTAATCCATACTCTATGATATGATAGTGGATGGGAATACCTCTTGGGAGAGTTTAGGAAACAATTATTGAAGTTGGGTATTACCCAATTGTCTATATGGGGCACTCCACAACAAAATGGTGTAGTGAAAAGAAAGAACATGACTCTTCTGGATATGGTTAGATCTATGATGATCTATTCAGATCTGTCAAATTACTTTGGGGGTTATGAACTAGAGACAACAAAGTGGAAGGGTGAAAAATCTAGAGAGATAGGAGAAGGTTATAAGTTATTTTATTCAGGAGGGATAGATAATCGTAGAAATGGGGTGGGTGGTCTTGTTGATCACTATATAAAAGATAAAGTGGTGGATGTCAATAGATGGGAAGTTATGTTAATGATCATTAAGATTGTTGTAGATAAAACAATATTGAATGTTATAAGTGCTTATGCACCCCAATGAGTGTTAGATGAAAATGTAAAGAAACTATTTTGGAAATTATTAGATGAAGTATTACAACAAATTCTTATGCATGAAAATATATTTTTAGGAGGTGACTTAAAGGACATGTAGGAGTAGAACGGGACGGTTATCCAAGGATACACGGAGGGTGTTGTGTTGGTAAGAGAAATGAAGGAGGCAAAACTATTTCAGAATTTTGTAAGGCGTACAATCTAGCGTTAACAAACACATTTTTTTACAAAAGGGGAAGGAGATTTAATAACATTTAAAAGCAAAGCGAATAAAACTCAAATAGATTATTATTGCTTACTTAGAAAAAGAGACCTAAACATATGCAAAGACTGTAAAATTATACTAGGTGAAAGTTTAATAAATCAACATTGTCTACTAGTAACAAATTTTAACCATTAAACGATTTAATTACCCAAAAGATAAAATAAGTTATCAAATAAAAATCAGAAGAATTTAAAAGGATGAAAAAAGATAGAATTTAGGCAGAAGTGCCTATTAAACATGAAGCGGAATTGGGATGACAATGTTAACAATATTTGGTCTAGAACAGCAAATGATATTGAGAAAATAGGTAAGTAAATTTTAGACGAGACTAAAGGAAAAAGATTCATTAAAGAAGAGACTTGGTGGGGGAATGAGGAAGTGAAAAAGATAATTGATGATACTAGAATTGGTGTCACCAGATAAAAGTGATGAGTAAAGTCTAACCAGTACAACAATGGTGCATAACAAGTACAAAATTGTAGAAAGAGATTAGGCAAAGAGGAAGAAGACACTAGATATAAGTGTTTCAGCCTTTGAAGGGCCTACATCCACTATGTGAGTGTGTGAAATCCACTAAAATGGGATCTAATGGCCTTGGGATACAAATACTCAAGATTTCTCTCTCTAACAATGTTTTTACAGAGTTTCAGTAGGGTATATAATAAGAGATACTTTGCAATAATGTAGGGGAGAATTATTTATAGTGCATGGGGGGTGTAGTGGTCCCTCCAACCATGTAATTAGCAAGTGTATAATGTTCCTTACCAATAAGGAGGAGCGAGTTGTCTCTATCACATGTAGGTCATGACGATAAAATATTCACTCACGTGTGAGGGAGATGTTGTTATAACGGTTTCGATACACGTGGGATCTGTAGCTCACGCGCACATTCTCACACATTCCCCAACTCATGCGCTCTGCCAATTGTCCACTGTTGGCCACCTGTCCTGTCTGAGGCAGAGTCATAGATTCATGATCCATTTAAGATACCTATCGTGTTAGGAAATCTTGTCCTATCATCCTCATCCTGTATTAGGATGAGTACAAGGGCATGCAGCTTGTAGGATTGAAGATGTGAGGCATGTTGATGATTCTGGAGGCCGAGGCCAAGGTTTCCCCTCAAGGGTCGTGAGGTCGAAGCTGAGGCTGAGGCTGAGTTAGCTCGGGCTGAGCCCCCGACCGAGGCACATTTCATCCTTAGGGACTAATTAGTACGAGTCGACTCTGGACGAGGTGATCTATATCTGGGATGGGGATATACTTGGCATATCAATAATACAGAAGAAACGAGTAAGTTTTAAAGAGTGTCAAAAGAGTAAAAGTCAAGAAGATTTAGAAAGGCATAGGAACATAAAAAGGGAAATAATAAAATATTATTAGAATTGCGCAGCAAAAGGCACTAGTTATTCTTTATATTAAATTAGGTACCAAAGAAGGTGAAAAGGAGATAAATAAATCGGCAAAGATAGATGGACAAGGGATATGGTCCAGTTAAGTATATTAAAGACATAAATAAAAATATATTAATTAACGATAATGAAATTCTAGATAGATAGGAGAGTATTTTCATGGATTATTGAATGAATAATATCCCAAAAAAGATGTCGAGAACATAGAACCGAATAGAGGAATGATATGTCCAACTACTATAAAAGAATAGATATATTATTAAGAAAAATGGGGAGGAATAAAGCGGCTGGCACGAATAAAATACCCATAAAGGTATGGAGGATCCTGTATAGGGGTAGAATGGTTGGCATGTTTATTTAAAAAAATCTTAAAAGAAGGAAAAATGCCAGATTAGTGGAGGAAAAGCACCATACTACCTTTGTATAAAAATAAAGAGGATATACAAAGTTGTGGTAATTATAGAGGAATCAAACTGATGAATCACAGTATGAAATTATGGGAAAAGGTTATAAAACAAAGGTATGAAATGAATCAACTATTTTGGATAATTAATTTCGATCTTTGTTAGGGAGATCCACCATGGAAGGTATTTACTTACTAAGACAGTTGATGGAGAAATGTAGAAGTGAGAATAAGAATCTATATATGGTCTTTATAGATTTAGAAAATGTGTATCATAGAGTACCTAGGGATATTATATGGTGGGCGTGAAGGAGGAAAAGAACCCCCATGATATATCAAAGTTATTGAAGATATATATGATAGCATAAAGACTAGAGTAAGAACTATTTGTGGAGAAAATAATGATTTTACAATTAAAATGGGTTTACCTCAAGGATCGGCATTAAGTCCTTACTTATTTTTAGTAGTATTGGATGAGATTACTAAGAACATACAAGAAGATATCCCATGGTGTATGTTGTTTGTAGATGTATAGTTTTAGTTGACACTTCAAAGGAGGCCTTTGTGAGGAGAGCAGATACTTGGAGAAATGCGTTAGAGCCTAAGGGACTAAAAATCAGTATAAATGAAACTGAATTTATGGAATGTAAATTTAATAATGAGGTGTTTGATAGTATCAAGTTAAAGATTGAAGATTTGTGATAAATCAAAATAACAAATTTCGTTGTTTAGGTTCAGTGATATAAAGTAATGGGGATATTGATGAAGATATTACGAGTAGAATATTAACTACTTTAATGAAATGAAGACAAGAAAATGGGGTGTTAAGTGATAAGAGGATAACTAATAAATTAAAAGGAAAATTTTATAGAATGGTTGTTAGGCCAACGACTCTATGTGGAGCGAAATGTTAGGCTTTAAAGAAAAAACATGAACAAAGTCTCTGTGCTAGGTTGATGAGGATGCTCTGAAGGATGATAGGAATTACGATAAAGGACAAGATTAAAAACCATTACGTGAAAGAAAAGTTAGGAGTAGCTCCCATTAGTGATAAATTAAGAGTGAGTAGACTTTAAGATGGTATGGACATGTATTGCGTAGACCAGTAGATGCACCTATAACAAGATGAAGATTATTAGAAATAGAGGGTAAAAGAGAAAGGGGCCTCCCTAAACTATAGTGGGAGGAAATTATTAGGAGAGATCTAAAGGCATTAAACTTGAATGATAATATTTCTTATAATATATTAGAATGGAAAAGGAGAATCAATGTGGCTGACCCCATGTGATGGGATTAAGGCATGGATGATGATGATGATGATGATGATGATGATAATGAGTTCCAACTAAATTTATCTCTTTAATTCCCATAGAATTGTGGAAATGTCGAAATCATGATCTATCTCACATTCGAATTTGGGTTTACCCATAACACTTGCAATGGAAAGATAGATAAGTTGGAATCAGGGATGCATGTATGTATCTTTAAGGGATACCCCAAAGGATCCAAGGGTGGACAATTATATGATCCTAATGAACAAAAATTATTTGTTAGCAAAAGTTCTAGGTTCTTATTGAAAGATTATATGATTGACCATTAGTCCAAGGGTAAGATTATCTTGAAATTGCTAAGAGGATTATAAGAAACTGCTTTGGGGCCACCCATACATGATGAAATACCGACCAATATCGATAATGCACTACCTAATAGTAGTGTGAGTATCATTGATTATCAAAATACACATGCCACTTATTCTAGACCATCAATGGAGCTACTTCGTAGTGGTTGGGTCAAGTGTTAGCATAATCAATTGGTGAATTTGGAAGAGAAATTCGGTGAAATCCAAAGGGAAAATGAACCAGATCCCAAGAACTACATTGAAGCACTTAAATACAAGGATACCGAGCTTTGGCTAAAGTCTATGAGTATCGATAAGTGTGGGAACTTATTGACTTGCTAGATAGGATAAAACCCACTGAATGCAAGTGGATCTACAAGATGAAGAGAGGGGAAGACAAGAACGTGAAAACCTTCAAGGCACGACTTGTTGCAGAAGGTTTCATTTTGAAAGACACTAACCCTCTTTTTGTTTGTTTTTGGGGTTTTATAGAAAATATAGTGCGTTCAATATACTAATAAAAATGTAGATGTTAATGTGTTTGAACTAAAGTTAGAACTAAATTATGAATATAATGTATTTAATGCAAAAACAAGAAATTTAAAGAGAGAGGGAATGATTTGAACCTTCTTTGAAGATTGATCTTTGATCTTGGATGAACTCTTAAATGTGAGATTAAGATTAAATGAGAGAGAATGTGATTTTTCCAAATTGGGTAAGAAAATGATGGGAATGCAAGCTTGAATGGAAATTCACATAGTGGAACTTCACTGATTTTGAGAGAATATTGTTGAGATCAGTGATGCTGATGGATCTGAGGTGTGATTTGGGAGTGAGTTCATTCCCTCTATTTATAGGGTAAGGGGTGGTGCCGATTGCTATGGCCCTAGCCCTTCCTATCAACGGGTAACACTTGGCACACTACCGACAGGGAAATGGACCTGCCAATGGACAGTTGTGACACCCCGACTAATTAAATACCGGGTAGCTACTCCTTTATTTAAATTAATACAAAATGTCAAGTAGGTTCAGTTCATAGCATCATTGTCAAAAACATTTAATTAATTACTAACCATCTAATATTTAAAATAGTGAAGTGTCAAATTTTAAAGTTTTACTTAACCAACTACAAAATAATCTAAATCATCATCCAACCATCACATGAACAATCTCATAAAGTAATAAACATAATGAATAACTGATGTCTGGAGTAAATACTCCAATAATAGCAGTGTAAATAAACCCAATACAAATGTCTGAATGAAATAAATAAATCCTAAGACTGAAATAAACTGATAGTCTAAAACTATTTTCACTGAATAAAATGGGCAACGGGCCCTAACTGGAATAATGAAGCAAGGATAGATGTAGAGGCGTCTAGTAATGAGATCTTGTAACTTCCACAACAGCTACAACGCATCAATGGAATGGAACTCCTAAGCTTGGCATCCCTATGGCTGGGCACCTAAAAATATTTTACAAGAAAAATAGATTTAGAAGCCAACGGGTCAGAGCCCGAGGTGAAAACAGTTTAAAAATATAGTAAGTGCGTAAATTATAATATAAACAACACATATATTAAACATGTTAGGCACGTGCCCTCACTTGATATCCTCACCCCTCAACTATTGGGCACGCCTAATGCATCTTTTAAATACCACCTAGTTATACCACTACCTGTCTAGTCTATTCGATCCCCATCCAGACGGTTCTTACTTTAGATATCACCCGTATTAATTAAAAAAAATATATTTGTAACTGACACATTCAAAAATCAGATTACTTAACTTAAGTATTAGTTAAGTCTACAATATTCTTAACTCAATTAAATTCCTTAATTATTCGCATCTATTAAGTAGTAGTGAATCAATCACAAGTACATATATAAGTCACTTATTACATATATACATATATGGAACCCCTAGGCTAAGCTGCGGTGCATGTATACTTTGCTATCGAATCTCGGTACATCACGTACATAAGGGTCACGTGTTCCGAATCACTCATGAACCGTTTTAATAAAAATCACACATAGTGGAGGCGAACATAGTTCACATATCAATGGGTTACGTACATACCTACACTCCCATGGTCAGCTGACTTATCAACTCACAAATAAGTCATTCATAGCCATATATCCTTAAGGTACCAGTCTAAATATCCCTGAAGGCACACAAAGATAAGACGGTCGTTTCCCGAAAACCAACCTCCCGTGATAGCAAGTATTGTAGGTATGTCATACACATAACCATCCATATACTAAATATTCACACAACTTAGGTAATCATAATATTAGTATAGGTATATTCCAGCCCTATGTCGTTGGTCTCACAAATATAATAACATCATCCCATTTATTCTACACAACAGGTTTGGCGCGATAATTCTCGATGTATAGTTCTGAGTACATACCTTATCTCAAAAGGTTACTAAGTCTCCTACTAGTCACTAATGTTATCTCAGTAATTAAAGTCCCTCTGCTACTGGTCCTAACCTTACATCATCGTCCACCCAAACTCTCTCTAAATTTATGAAATTTCTAATCGTACCTCACTCGGTAAGCATCCCTAAGAATCCCATTAAATTCCATAGGATATAACATATTCCGGGCACTAAGTACGATCCTACTAACCTCAATTAAGTCCCACAATCTTTTATAAGTCATACTATAATTTCTTAAAAGCTTGTGATTCAGAGAACCTTAAAGGGAACAATTCTGCAAAAATAAGAAGGGGTCGATCGATCGATGGAAAGGGGTCGATCGATCGATAGAACAAGTATCAGCCCAGAATTTCCATTAACAGTTATGAGTTCTCTATATTTTAAACCCAAATTCTCCATCACAACGTCCAAAGCTCCCAGCCAAGTACTCTAATCATCAAACCAATGTATATGCATAATCTTTAACGTATTAGAATCATTAAATCAACAAGGATTAACAGTTTTTAGGATCAAGTCACATATTTTTCATAAAAACCATAATTATCCTATTTTCTTCAAGATATTCATACAACACCATATAAATTCGTGATTCTTTACACATGGATCATGATTTCGTAACTAGTATATGACCATGAGTGTATCTATATGTAACCTACTCAGATTAAAGGTTTAATTCTCCAATTTCATAATAAAATCACTATTTATGGTAAGACATCAAATCTACACTATCATGTAAAGAATATGCCTTGAATATTTTCAAGATAAATCATTTGCCTCTATTTATAAGTTTTGATCCTTTGATGATGATAAAGGTTGGTTCTCCTTCTCTTTCCGATCACAAATTCGGCGATTGTGATGGTTATGGCTTTGGAAGCCCTTGGAACTTCTCCTCTATTTTCACGTTGCCCACTATTTGGTTTTTGACAGATAATGGCGCTAATGGCCCTAAGGTTGGCTAATAAATAAAACTTAATTTTCATAGGTCATTATTCATCAAAATTTAAAATGGCTAAAATACCCTCCCGGGTTGTCGATTTAGCCCAAAACTACCCCGGAACCCAAACTAAACCCCCGGGTAGAGTTTTATGACTATCTCGACCCTTCCGGTCACGTCGGAACACTCAAAATGACCATACAAATGATTTAAAAATAATTTACTTTTAATCCCATTAAATTGGTTCCTGACACGCACGTCCCAACTTAATTTTCGAAATTGTCGTATTTATAACTCGTGACAATATTAATAAATTCATTAATCATATATTACCATATTCACTCAGTAATATTCAACATAATTATCATAATCAAATACCAACTCTCATCTCGCTAGTATTAATTTCCAAATAATTATCCCAATTAATTTAATTAATCGCATTAAATAAAATCAATAAAATTACGGGGTATTACAATAGTCTCGTGCAGATTTTCTCCGAAAAATGGTCGTAGAACATAATCCATTGATCCGAATCGTGCACAGGTCATATCATTAGAAATTAATTCAGAGACCTTTCGAGAGTCATTTGGACTTCTCCCAGTTTTGGGAGCTGACTGTGGGTCAAATTTGACTCGGAAGCGCATGCCAATCCTTTGGACGGGAGCTCGTCGTACGAAAACGGATCGTTCATCCGCATCGTAAGTCAAAATCGCGCATGGGTTGGACCATTGGAAAGGGTAGGCTATGTACTTTGATATTGCAAAGAGCTTCGCTTGGTTCAAAAAGTTGACTTTGATCAACCAAGACCCGAAAGCGCCCAATGACCTCTTAGAGTAAAATAGGTCATTCGTCCGTATTGTAAGTCAAAATCATGCACGAGGTAGACTGCTTGAAAGGGTATTTAGTTCCCTTCGAAGTTTCATTCAGTCTCATTCAAGATGAGTAGTTGACCTTGGTCAAATGGAGCCCAGGAGCGCCCAGTGATCTCTAGATTATTATTATTTTTTTTTGGGGGGGGGGGGGGGGGGGGAACTAATCATTCATTCAAATGGTTATGCTATTTCTCACACGAGTCAAACCATTGAAAAGTGTATTCAGTTCCCTTTGAAGATTAAAAGAGATTTTATTTTGTCGATGAAGTTGAATGGGGTCAAATCGGGGCTCGATAGCACTCGGTGGACTCTAGATAGATTTTCGAAAGTAAAATGGTTTGTTTGTTTGTATCATTACGTCGATTCTCACACGGGGTTGAACCATTAGAAAGGGGATTTAGAGTCCTTCGGAGATTCAAAGAGATTTCGCTCTGACGATAGAATTGACCGGAGTCAAATGGGGCCCAGGAGAACCTGATGGCCTTTAAATCGGTACTCAGAGTATAACCTAGGGTTTGTAGTGAAATGGGGAAGTGCTAGGGACCTAAGGAGAGACTTAGGGGGGTCCTATAATGTGGTTTCTACAGAACCCCTTGATTGGTGAGATTGAAACGAGTGAAAATTATCAAATAGACACCACATGAATGTTTAGGAGGTCGATGTTGAGGACCTAAGATAATGTTGGGGATGAATGATTCTATGGATCAAGGTCAATTTTGACTCAAAAAGAGGTGACGATCAAGGTCTGAGGTCAATTATGACCTAAAAGAGGTGATAATCAAAGATCGAGGTCAATTCTGACCTAAAAGAGGTGATGACCGAGGTCTGAGGTCCATTCTTACCTAGAAGAGGTGATGACCAGGGTTAAAGTCAATTTTGACCTAAAAGAGGTGTTGACTAAGGGATGAGGTCAACTCTGACCTAGAAGACATGATGATTGAGGGTTGAGGTCAATTCTGATCTAAAAGAGGTGATAACCAACGATTCAGGTCAATTCTAACCTAAAAGAGGTGACGATCGAGATCAATTCTGACCTAAAAGAGGTGAGGTCAATTCTAACCTAAAAGAGGTGAAAACCGAGGGGCAAGGTCAATTATGACCTAAAAGAGGTTATGGCCGAGGGTCGAGGTCAATTCTAAGCTAGAAGAGGTTACGACCGGGGACTGAGGTCAATTATGACCTAAAAGAGGTGAAGACCGAGGGCCAAGGTCAATTTAAACCTAAAAGAGGTGACGATCGAGGGTCGATGTCAATTCTAATTGAGAAGTGGTGATGATCGGGAGCTGAGATCAATTCTAACCTAAAAGAGGTGATGGTCGAGGTTCGAGGTAAATTTTCACCTAGAAGAGGTGATGATTAAGGGCCGGGGTGAATTATGACCTATAAGAGGTGACGACCAGGGGTCGAGGTGAATTCTGACCTAGAAGACGTGATGACTAGGGGTCGAGGTCAATTCTGACCTAAAAAAGGTGACCACCGGGGGTCGAGGTAAATTTTGACCTAAAAGAGGTGATGATCAAGGGCTAAAGTCAATTCTTGCCTAGAAGAGGTGATGACCGGGGGCCGATGCCAATTATGACCTAAAAGAGGTGATGACCGAGGGCCAAGGTCAATTATGACCTAGAGAAGGTGCGACGAAAACGGGCTAAGGTCAATTCTGACCTAAAAGAGGTGATAACTAGGGCACAAGGTCAATTTTGGCCTAAAATTCAAGAGGGCTGAGGGTTTAGGGTTGAGGTTAATTTTGACCTAAAAGAGGTGACGCTTGGGGGCCGAGGTCAATTCTGACCTAAAAGAGGTGACGATCAAGGGCTTAGGTCAATTTTAACCTAGAAGAGGTGACGACTGGGGGTCGAGATTGTAATACCCCGTATTTCTGAATATTCCATATATTCTATTTAATTAAATTGGAGAATTAAATGAGAAAATACGGCTTAATTTAAATTACGTAAGTGTAGTAATTTATAGAGTTTTAATTAAAATTGTAATTTTGGAATATTAATCGAGAGATAGATACCGGTTTATATTGCCTCATTATATTTACTTAGTGCGAGTGGTAAATAGTTGCTTAATGCGTGTAGACCGTGTTGGGGTGAGAATGAGTAATATTTTTTAAGTGACTCAAATGATAATTTAGAGGTCACAGATGAGTCCGGAAGGGTCAAATTAGTCAAAATAGTATACCTGGGGTTACTAGTTGAGTCCCGGGGTAATTTTTGACAAAACCGAGACCATTCGGGGACGTTTTGGTCTTTTAACATGAGAGGGTATGGAGACCTACGAAATTGAGAGCTTTATATCAGCCGTATGATAGAGGGGTTAGGGATAGAAAACCCATGAAAACACACCATAGCCATTATAGATAAGAGAGAAACCATTCTCAAGGCAAAAGGAAGAATTGGGAAGGATCCAAAGGAGATTTTCACTATCAAATTGTTGGGGAAGAAGGATTGAAGGATAAAGATCATCAATCATCAACAACAACCACAAAATCAGACCCTACTGATCATAAGGCAAGTTGTTTATTGCAAAAATTATAAGGTTATAATACCCATGTGTAGGGTTTTTGAATAGTCTTGTTTAAATCAATATCTTGATTGGAGAAGGATGATATTTATACATGTTGGGATAGGAATCGCATGTAGAATGATTTAGCTTATGTAGAGGATTAATATTCAGATTAGACTTGATGATTTTTCGGAATAAAATCTGGATTTTGAATGAAAATACGGGAAGAACACCATAACTAGGATTTTAAGAAATTCTAGGTTTAATTCACTATTTCTTTAAAGGAATTGGAGTTTTTGATGTATTTAACACGTTAGAAATTGTTCTCGTATACGTGAAAACATATTAGGATCATTGGGTCGAAGTTTGGTCGACTATAATGGAGTTTGAAGATTTGTTAATGGAGGAAAAGATTAACAAAGAAGACGAACTGCGTCTGTCCATGTTCGATCGATCGATCGATCTCGAACTATCGATCGATCGACTATGTCTATCGATCGAACCCAGCAGTCGATCGATCGACGCAAGCTATTTTCCCCGAATTTTTCGTGTTTAAGTCTTCGTTGATTTTCGGGAATGAATGAGTATCCTAGGGTTTATAATATACTTATATGGGAGTGAGAATAAGACCAATAGGTATATTTTTGAGGTCCGATAAGGCCATTGGGTGTAGGGCTTGGATTACGGACCGAGGAGACTAATCCGATTTAGTAGAGTATCGGGGACTTCGGAAATTGAGTTACGAGGCGAAGTAAATTCAATTTAAGTAATAAACCAGTAGGGTAAGCAATAACTACTGAAATTATATGTAAGGGGTAACTAGGACCCTTAGAGTTATGTGAATACTCAAATAAATGCGATTAATGAGATAAATCGTAAAGCGAATGTTGTACGGCAAATATATGAGATTAAAATATTACGTACGTATATAATTAATAGGTCGGGCGTGTACCTACTGAATTATGTGATCTTTTAGGTCGATAGATTGATACCTAAATTAATTATGTTAGGGTCGATGAGACATTCCGAACTAACATAAAGTTATTATATGTTTGGGGTCGATGAGAAATGCCAAACCAAACCTTGAACTGGTGTCGCGATGGAAGAGTCCCGAACCAGAATATGTGTATATATATATTTTTAAAATAGTTGGTGTCGATGGATAATTCCGAACCAACTCTCACTTGGGGTCGATGAATCATTCCGAACCAAGAGATCTTTATTTGTGTATATAAATAATTGGGGTCGATGTATCATTCCGAACCAATTCTTACCTTAGGGTCGATGAATCATTCTGAACCAAGAGATCTTTATTTGTGTATATAAATAATTGGGGTCGATGTATCATTCCGAACCAATTCTTACCTTGGGTTCGATGAATCATTCTGAACCAAGAGTCCTTTACGTGTTTAAAAAAGGCAAAATAGTAATGACTGATATTTAGTATATATATTGTGTGTGAAATATATACTTGATGATATTCTACTTCTGTGTATTAGTAGATTGATATATATTATGTATTTAAAGATACATACTGGAACTGGTAAGTTAAGTAGTGAAACTTAATTACGAAATGCACCTTTATATAGAGAAAATCTATTTAGTAATTCAAGTAGTGAAACTTAATTACACAAGTGGGAAGTCAACAATTGTGAGAATTGTAGTAATTTTAGTAGTGAAACTAAATGAGAAGTATTGAAAAAAAATAACATAGATGAAATGTTACCTGAGAATTAATTAACATACGCGAGATGTTAGTGAAACTGTTATACTGTATGGGCGGTAATGGAACTTAGGTATAGATAAGTTCATTTGACTACTTTGGTTTTAGTTAGCTTGGGAGGTATGGCTAGATAAACTAAGTGTAGAACGTTAGGTGTGCACAGAAGATGAGGGGTGAGTAAACTCAAGAGAGTGTACGAGAACTTAACATGTGTAATCAATAACCGCATTTTATATTGTGATAAATGCTTGCTAAATATTTTCAAAATGTTTTGAGTACTAACTCTTGCTATAAAATATTTTCAAAACCTTTTAGGTGTCCAGCCACAGGGATGCCATGTATGATGATTTCTTTCCATGGACTCGAAGATGGAGCACAGTTGATGCTTACAGGATTTTGACTAGACGATATCACTCATTCAGATCTAGTACAGGATCTCACATTATTCTATGTATGGACTTGTGGTCCGGTATTAGTTTCAGACTAGTGGTTATTCTATTTTTGTTTGGGATTTTCAGCCGATGGTTTATTCGATAATACTTTGTACTATTGTACTTTTACTTTGTTAATTGGGATATAGTACATGATTATTTTTACTTTGTTCCGCATGGTTGAATTATCTATTTTAAGAGAGATAAAATTTGGCACCGATCTAATTTTACTTAGGGGATTAGTAATTAAAAAGTTTTCGACAGTGATGCTAAGAATGAACCATTTGAGAAACTTGTTTTAATTTAATAAAGGCCTGATAACCCGATGTTTAATTAGGCGGGGTGTCACAGAGGTCAATTCTGAACTAAAAGTGGTGACGAGGCCGAGGCTAATTCTGACCTAAAAGAGGGGATGACTAGGGGTCGAGGTCAATTCTGACCTAAAAGAGGGTGACTGATATAGTGGGTCGAAGCCAATTCTGAGGGATTAAGTAGATACTCTATTAGGTATATTTATCTTGTGGTTCCACATTTGATTTTGAGTTTTAGGTTCCATTAAGGAAGAGGAAATAATCCGAGGGTTGGATGTTTCTTAGTTGGGGAATTTTTTATTTTTGTGGTGTCCTTTGGAGACGTTGCTGGGGAGATGTGCAATTGATTTTGGGAATTCCACTGTGGAGGAAAGAGTTCCACTGGTGAAATGAGTGTGGTAAAAATGATTTTCTTGGTGAAAAGGTTCTAAAGTTCATTTGCTAATTTTAGGAAATTTCCAAGGACTTTTCAGGATCTCCTAGAATATTGGGGGAATTTTTGTACGAAATTTCTGGAAGGGTGCCAACCGACATGGTTTTAGGAGGGGAATAGTAGTGGAACGGTATTTTTGTGTACCTCGAGCATGTGGAGGGACAGTGCCGATCTCTGGGTGGCAAGGAGATACCGGTCGGCATGCCCCTTAGACTTCTATAAAAAGGAGGCGGGTTTTCCTCATTTTCACATCTGTCTGGCTTGCCTTCTTCTGCATTTACCTTCTGCTAATTATTTTATCTTTCCAAAATCAAGAGATGGTTGATTTCTCATGCAGCGCGACACGTATGGCGTGGCTCAATGTTGACGATTGGGCAAACTTGGAATGGAAGGCTAGGGTGACCCTTGCATTAGGCATCCAAAATTCCTTCGACTCATTCGAACTAGTGGCTGATGAGGGATTTTGTGCAAGCTGTCACATCATCGTTCTTTTAGGGTGGTGAACCCGAGGTTCTGTAAGTATTGATGAATTTTGGTATTTTTTTCTTCTTTTTTGACAATATTTCCTTCTTTATTGAATTTTGACACAATTTTTTTTCTTTTGGACTTTCGACAGTATGATGTCTCTATGTCGACTCTTCGTGTTCGAGGGATGATGGGGCTTATGGATGTTTGGGAGAACCTTCCATTGGTGGTGCGTTGGGCAGTGTCATCAACCATTTTTGGTTGACTGGAATCTGCACTGGATGAGACGCCTCGTTATGTGGCTATTCTTTGTGCTCCGAGGGAGAGGTGGTGAGACACCACCCACACCATGCATTGTGGATTTGGTAAGATGATGGTGACTCCAATAGACGTGCATCAGCTACTGGGGTTAGATGTGATGTGGTTCATATAGAGGTGGACAGGATGTTATGAGTTATGCCAGAGGCGGTGACGACGGTGTTGGGTGATGTGGAGAGGGTAGTCTTTCGTGACTCACCTCGCTTGTCTATTTTGAGGGAGTTAATGCTGAGTCAGAGGATTTATGAGAATGATGGATGACAGGTGTAGTAGATGTTCCGTTTGTTTATTCTACTGGTGGTAAGAGGGTTCTTAGTGGGGACGAGTGTTGGCGTCGTACATAAGAGTAAAATATGACCAAGGAAGATCCCGTCTACTCACTAAGGTACCAGTGCATCGCACATTCCACTGTTATGGGATTCCTCCTAGTATGATACACCACGAGCTCTCACACATGGTAGGCATTGCACATAATACACGAAAATAATCACAACCCTCACTAACGTGTTAAAGCATACACATACATAACCCTCATTAACGGTTTAATGTAAAACACATACATATAGCGACCCTTCACTACTGGATCATACCATCATAGATATCATACAAAGGTATATCACATCTATAACCCAATAACCATCCTATAAAGCATCAACCATAACCTATTGGGTTACCAATTCTAAGAATAGACTCACCATATAGTACATTAATAATTTTACATCAACTATATTAAACTCGATTAGCCCCACTCTATTCTCCAAAGTCATTTTGTTTTGGTATAATCGCACACCTAATTTAAATGAAACCACGAAACATAATAACTAACTCACTCAAGGAAGCTATAACCTAAAACCTTTCTCACCCAGAGGATATTCATGCCACTCATACATCACAATTATTCAAATCAATCCTGGCCAAAAGCCCAATCCTCTAACATACTAATTCCCAATCAACAAACCCATTCTACACTCGGATCTATCCTCAAATGCCAAATCCTTCATTTAATTATTTACAAATATTTTTACAAATGTTTAAAATACCCCAAAAATAACTTCCCATGCTTTGAATTATAAGAATATATATTTATTAAATGAATTCATATAAACTATAAGTCGACGAACCCTATCCCTAGGACTAAAAACCCAACATTCTAACCAATACCCCAAAGCCCCCACCCAGGCCATACATGCAATCACCGGTAGACCAGGGTCCTGGGACCAGTCAACCAGACGACATAGATCCACCCAAGTTTCCCCTATTGCGGGTTTCTTCATCTTTAAACCCATTTTTTCTCTCTCCAAACTCTCTTCATGAATCAAAAGCTTCCTTTAAGAAACCAATCAACATCAAATGACTAAAACACATGAAAACAACAATTGGGGCCTAGTTCCATCATCAAATCCCAAATATGCACCAAGATTCAAATGAAAACCCAATTCATAATCTAAGAACCCTAGTTTATCCAATTCATCTAATTTTCGTGGATTGATTAAAATAAACAAAGAATTTTTAACTAATTTATAACAGAAAACATATTCAAATCATTTTCAAACAATTTCAAGTCATATACATAAGGAAATCAATCGAAATCGAAAGGCAATTAACCAAATTGCTAACATGATTAGGTTAATTATGAAATTAATCAATTATATCTTACAAATTAGATTTAAAACTTGTTTTTGGTTTAGAATCCAAAGAAATAGATATAATCTAACACATATGCAATCATAATCATATTCTATATAAAATTTGACTCATGATTTGTGGATAAAACCGAAGTCAAATCTCTCAATTTCTCCTCTTCTCTTCATGTGCCTTATCTCTATCCCCTATAGTGCTTCTCCATTGTGTTTGTGATAAAATGAGATCCCTAATGACCTCTTTAAACCCTTTAATCCCAAAATTGGGTTTGGGCCTCACATTAAAAAGTCCCAAAATAACCCCTAAATGCCTTAAAACTATGTCGTAGCCTTTCACCATCGTTTTAATCTTAAACAGACATTCTACGCATCCCATAAGCCAATTATCACATATACCCAAAAGAAATAACTATCAACTGAGCCCGTTTGGTTGTGTATTTAGAAAACTCAACTTAAACATTGTTCTTAAATATATATTTAAAATTCAATTTTTATGTTTATAAATATTGGTGCGCGTTTGTTAAACTTGTTTTTAAATATAGTTTTATGAAAATTTAACAAAACTGACAAACATGTATATTTATATTATACATATGTGTGTATGTGTGTGTGTGTGTGTGTGTGTGTGTGTGTGTGTGTGTATAATCCCATACATAAAACTTCCATACATACATAATATGTAAATGTATATATACATACATACATACATACATACATACATACATAATTGTGTGTGTGTGTGTGTGTGTGTATATATATATATATATATATATATATATATATATATATATATATATATATATATATATATATTATGATATTGCATGTATAATTCACAATAAAACTATATGCATACATGAATTGATAATATCTTTTAATACGTATGTACTATATATATTTTATATAATTCCATACATTAGTAATTAATACATGTACAAAACTATACATAAGTATCATGTATCTATTGATAATATTAGTTAACATATGGATCTTAGTACATTATATAATTTAATAAGATATAAATATATGTAATTTTATTTGTGTGTGTGTGTGTGTGTGTGTGTGTGTATATATATATATATATATATAAGACTTACACACATATTAATGTATTATGTATTTATATTATATATTAAGGTATAAATGCATAAAGATATTAAGAATGAATGATTCTGAGTTGAAAAATAAAAACAAAATTTAGAAAACACCCTTTTGCTATTTTATGAAAAATTTGATTATAACACTGGAATATTATAATTCAGTATTTAAAAACAGGTGTGCCAAATACAAGTTTTTATCAGAATTGTATTTAAATACAAAAAACATAAATATAGTTGTAAACTAAACAGTTCAGTTATTTAAAAGTTTCACAATACGAATCCGAATATTACTTAACTCAATTAATTAGCCATTGGGTCTTAAGTCCAAATTTGAGTCCAACTTAAATAATACATAACAATATAAACGATGAAAACTCTAGTCACAACAATAACACATAATTTATTTTCACAATTAAATTATTTAAATAATATGCATATAATTATGGGGTCTTACAGGAAGACTCCCTATCCTTTGGCACCTTCGTCCCTTAGCTGACTCATGATCTCCCCCTCTTGGTGTCCTTCTCTCTCTCTCTCTCTCTCTCTCTCTCTCTCTCTCTCTCTCTCTCTCTGTGTATATATATATATATATCTTTCATTCTCAAAAACTCATGGTGATCATCACAGAGTATCAAAGTGGTATACCATCTCGAGGTATATGGTAAATATCAAATTCCCAACAACACATGCTTAATCTTTTAATTTTGAACTATAAAAAGACGATCCATATTCAAATCCTCATATATGTCCATCTATGGGGAAAAGTATAATAGAGGAGTGCACTCTCACTCGTACTCAATAATAGTCCTACCTTCCTTCTTGATCCTGTCAAACCGTTCTCTCAGTTTCTTCAACTCAAGTATAATGGATAATAAAAAAATGATAGATATGGGATGCAGGCTAGTGACACCTGCATTCTAATGTAGATCTACAACAGAAGGATGAATGAAAACCACACTATCAATCCAGGTTGTGGAATGAGTGTCCTTAGTCCTAAAACGTTAAATCCACAATGTTAACAACAAGTTTAAAGAGAATAAAAATATAATGGAAGTTGTATTAAGTAAAAATTATGCATTTCTCTCAAGCTTTTAAACATCTTTTAGAATTACCTCACTTTGCAATCCTAATATCATGTGCATCTAAGATCCCAAATCCCAAGTGACCCCAAGGTTAAGTTTTATTCTATACATGTGAAAATAACAATTGAAATTCGAAATAACATTACATTAATTAAGTTCAAGTGTTATAAAGCAATTAAGATAATATTAGAGCTTAGGTAATAATAGCTCTATTGCCTATGGGGATCACTCGCATGTAACAAGTGTAGTCTTAGGCCGCCCCGAGCTTATGACCTCATCAATGAAAGTTATAAATCATCACGTCTACCCATCAATCATATAACCTAATATACCTAATGCTATATAAAAGAAGTCTCCCTGTATTTAATCTCGGCTATGGGTTCCTAGACATGTTCCTAGGGGTAAAAATTGACTAAGGCATCTCGTGTACTCACCGAGGTACCATAGCGGTCCGAGTCGTACAAGCCCCTCTTAAATGGAATCCCCCTTAATACGTTATCCATGAGTATTCATGGTATGCATCAGATAGAGAACATGACAATTTATAACCATCTTAACCATGAAATTCGAGTTCTGAGCTAAATTTATCCACTTTAATTTCAATTAAAAAGAATTAAGGAAGCCATCAAGTACATTATATTAAAGTCAACCAATTCATACTATAAAAAAATAATATGCATTAATTTAGGTCAGGAGTTATCTTGAAAGAATCTTATATACCAATTTCCAGATAAAAAAAGAGATAATTTTCAAATAACTGAAGGCACTGATCGACCATAGGGGCAAGGCTGATCGACCATAGGAGCAGGGCCGATCGACCATGTACTTCAGTGTTTGAAGTTTTCCCCTTATGGGATTTGTCTTCTCCACCACAACAAAATCCAATTCAATAACCCATTAAAGATCAGAAAACCTTCATATATGATCGATATAATATATACATGATGTATCTACATACAAAATATGATTAGGACCTAATTATATCATGAAAATCTTAATAAAAGTTCAAGAAGACAATTAAAACTAATTTTCTCTCTCAAGAACCCTAACATTCCAATTCTCAACCATTTGATTTTAATTCTTTACACGTATTACAATACATTTTAGGGTTTAGAATGAATTATAATAACAGATCAGAAGCTATTCAAATTTTAATCGAAACACATTAATTATTGGAAAAATTCAATCAAAATGATGTTAAATTTATCCTAATTACTTTCCTAATTGTGTGAATTATGAAATTTCTTAATTTAAATCATCTAAGTAGTATTTAATTAGTTAGTTAGGGTTTTGACGCAAATGAATAGGCATAATTTACAATAATTTCAATTATGTTAAAACGAGCTTCCGAATGGTTCAATGCTAACCATTAAAGACTTGTTTGGGCTTGGGCCTAATTTAGAGTTTAAATAGGCAATCCTAAAATGCCTCATTTTAAATAGTCTTAACCCTCTTAATCCATCATCCTCATAAGCAATAATGGAAAACAACACATATCCTATTATTATCCCCATTAGTAATAATTTTCATAAATAATAGTTAAGATGTTTATTAATGTTTTTAGTGGATCTTAATTCCAAACTACATTTATATACATATAAGTAAGTTGTTACATTTCATGACACTCAAGCACACATAATTTTATATTTATTACTTTTTCGTATTATAGTTAGTGGGGCCGACGATTGTTGATGTTGCCTCTATGATTCCTGGTACCCTTTCTGATCTGTGCCCACTGATTACCCCTAGGTAACCTCGTAGAAAAGTGTCCCACCTCACCACAAGTAAAGCAAACGTCGTTAAAAAGAAACTTCTCTTACTGCTAGACCTATTGGCCATGACCCTATTTACCTTTGCCCTGATGGACTCGAGCATATTGTCACTAACCCTGATGGCCCTTTTGGAACTATTTGTGACAACCCTCTATCCGAAATAAAGGGTGGCCAGCCCTATACCCCGATTAATTAGGAAATCATGGATAATATCATCCTCAGCATCACAACAATAAACAAAGTATAAGGAATTACCACACTATATTCCAGAAAACGGGTTATCAAAAACTTTGATTTAGAATTTAAAGGAAAACATTCTCAACAACCCATCATAGAAATAGAGGGTGGAAACCCCCACAAGCGCATATAAGAAATCCCGAAAAATACAAAGGACCGAATAAAGCTTCGGTCAGTACCATCCATACAACATACATATAGTACCAAGTGTTACATAATAAATTCATTATACATTTACAACTGTCTGGGCAACAAGCCCGAATGAACCGAACATAACTAGAAACATAAACAGAGGCGTCTACATAAAATCCCGTGAAACCCGCACAATGTCACGGCTCCTCAAAGACATGTGGAAGGAAAGGTCATTACGGGCGACCGTGCGGCGGAACACCTGAACGGATAATATAGATGTACATACACAACAAGAAAAGGAAAACCGGTCAGGGCCGGGTATATGTGATCAATAGATAAATGACAAGTATGATAATGATGCACAATGAAGCATGGATGATAGTCTAGCATGTTAACGACATATAAGGAACTGAAATTTGGGAAGAACTACATAGAGTGAGATTCATAATAAAACAGAATTAAAAGTGCTTATAAGCCTTTATCATCATTAATCAGATTTCAATTCAAGTATACATTTTCCATTCCTTATTAGGAATATAATTGACATCATGTGCTCTATAAGGCACTAATCTCAATAACATGCTCTTTGCGGCATAACTTTGCTCTTTGTGGCATTAATGTTCCATCGAGTCCAACTCGATAATTAGAATAGTCATAATTATAAATATAACGCTTCTAAGACCGCCCGTCCGGGTTTCCCCACTAGGCGCGCCCCTAAATAACCATCATCCTCCAGGGCCTAGCATACGACAACCTGGGATCCTATCGAAACGTCGGGAAGCGGCCATATGCCTGCGGGGTAGTCAAGACCACACCAAAAATCTCCTACCCATCGCAGAAAAAATAGAACAAGCGCTCATATGGCCTAGGACTATATCCACCCTGCATTCATTAGCCAGGGGGCTTCACCTATCGCACGGACTTCCCTTAAGATGGTATTTAGAGAGGTGTGTAACCTTCATTTCATTAATTCCCATGCCATGGTTAAGTAAAATTACCATTTATCTCAACAATTTCCCATTTTAAATAAATGCGTAAGTTAAATCGGGACTACGTATAGTTCGTACCGACATAGCATCCTCAAAAGAGTTCAGACTCCAAAGTTATCCCCAAGGCCTCTTTTAGGCTTTACCATAAACCATTTAGTCAAAATGTAACTCAAGTTGAATTCTAAAGTCTCCAAAATTGACCTTAATACATTCTAGACCCTTATAAACTACAAGACAAAAGTGATGCCTAAACATCACCTTAAATTCCCCCTAGAATGAATCCTAGATGAACCCTTTCGAGTCTAGGATGTCGTCCCAACTCAACTAGAGCTCTAATCCCTATGTTTACTTCATTTAAGAAGGTCCCTAATCAAATAATCATAAAGAAAAAGGGTTAAAAATAAAAAAGAAAAATTTTGAAAATGCAGGGCTACCGAATCGATTCGCCCCCTTGGCCGAATCGATTCGGCCAGAAAAGTTGAGGTTCTGCATAAATGCCAAATCGATTCGGATGGGAGACCGAATCGATTCGGTCAGAAAATCTGGGTTTCTGCATAACTGCCGAATCGATTCGCCCAGGGGACCGAATCGATTCGGTCCTGCGATTTTGCTAAGAAATGGCTATGGAGTCTTGGACTCCATTTTCTACCCCAAACCCAAATTTCTCCAAACCAAACTCATATACCAACATTCTAAAACAACAAAGATGCTATTGATCATCTTCAAACCCCATGAATCATTTTGGAGTGGATCAAAACCCAAAACACATAATGAAACCCTAAGTTTGCTAAACTAAACCTAATACATCATCATCACAACAAATCATCTATCTCAAGACACAAGTAGCAAGTAAAAACTTGCCTTGATTCAGCAAATATGCAGATTTCTTAGTGTAGTTGCAATCTCTTTCAATCTCCAAAGCTTTCTCTCTACTCTTCTCTTTTCTCTCTTAGGTTTAGGAAGGGATTTTGGGGAATTTAGAAGACTAAAAAGGCATAAATCGTGACTTAAGGCCAAATGCCCCACTTAATTAACCAAAAGTGCGATAAAATAATACGCGATAGCATAATTAAAGCCCAACCAGTCAAAAATGCCCAAAACTACAAAATACAATATGGTACATTATTTGACTATTTCGCACATTCCGGAATCAACTGCAACCTCCAAATTATCATTTGGACATTTTAAAATTTAATTTAGATTTCGGTCTCATAATTAATCCAAATATCATTTTATTTTCAGATGATACTAATAAGCATGACATAGCAATATATTCCCATAATTATGATATGTATGCAACCTCATAATAAATATCAACTTTCTACATTGAATTCATCATTCAAATCATAACCCAACACTAGGTTCCAATTACTATACTAAGTAATTAATATAAAATACGGTCTCATAAGCGAGGGTTATTACACTATTGTGGATAGCCCTGATGGCCCCTACGATCATCATGACCCTTATACCTATTTTTATAGTGATCTTGTTACTAAGTCCTCTTAAAATGCTAGGCCCCCTATCTGCCACCTCCATTTATCTTTACCTAATGGCTAGACTATTTTGAACTGGGTTGCTTCTTGCCCTTGCCCTTTCCCTTCAAAAATCCATGATTATTATGATAGTGAAGTTATGCGATATTTACCACTTGTGTTCAAGTAATAAATGTCAGGTTAACTAAAAAGGCCATCCTGATGTGCCAAGTCAATTCAGAAATGAACTTCTCTATATTATCTATCTTTAATGTCTACACCATCTAAGGTAAATAGTGAGAGAGTGGTAAACTCCTCATTATACTTCGCAACGGTGCGACCCTTCTTCTTGTGGTCCATGAACTACCTTTTCATCTTAGTCCTAAATGTTGGTGGAAATTACTTATCATCGAACTTAACCTAAAATTACACAATGGTCAAAGCATCCCTCTCTTCAATTATGGTGACTGACTCCCACCATGATCATTGATAAGAACCTAAAAATGTTTAAATGAAACCCTAAATCGACACTTTTTAATTTCTAATTCTTGGTAACATGGGTCTTCCGTGTGTTCATATTTATCTAGTAGGTCAAATGTCGTTTGCAGATTCAAAAGCATTAAATCAAGGCAAAAGGCGACAAAGATCCTATTAAAAGTACTAAACCCAAGTCCCGTAGCCTAAACCTATCCCGAACCAAGCCCTGACACCCAGCCTGTCCCAAAATAATCCTTAGTGTGTGTGTCGTTATGTTCGTATCTGATATATTTAGGTGTGCATTTTTAGTATTTTTATTTTATTAATTTAGTTTTTATTTTATTTTATCTTCAGTCGTGTATATTTTAGGATTTTTGTATTTTATTTGCATGCGTGTAATTGTAAATATTAGGGTTCGAGTATTTTTAATATATGCGTTGAGTGTTAGTATCCACATTTTCCTCTATTTTATTTTATTTTTATTTTTATCTGTTTTTAGGTTTTAGTTAGTTTAATTTTATTATTTTTATTTTATTTTATTTTATTAGGTTAGTTTTATTTTTTAGTTTTGAGTCCTTTAGTTTATAAGTTAGAACATTAATTTTTATGTTTAATAGATTTTATTATTTTTATTTTTATTTTTATTTTCATTTAGTTTAGTTTGATTTTTATTTTGTGTCTTTTATTAATAGATTAGGAGTTTATTTCTCTTAGATTTTAATTTTTCTTAGTTTTATTAATTAGGTAGTGTTAATTTTTCTTCTTTTATTATTAGGTAAAAACTAACACACACACACACAAAATCCCATATACCTATCACGCAAAATCATCTCCTATCCTACACCTCACCCACACTCTAAATCACATACACTCTCTCTCCAACCCCATCGTCATCTTCCCCAACACCTTATCTCTACTCTCTCTTTCATTAACACAACCTTCACCCATAACTACCAACACACCCCAAACCAAATCTCTAACTCGTTTCACCCACTTCCAAACCCCAATCCCCAAAACCCGATCGGACCTGACCTCCTGCTATAAACCTGAGCTCCAATCGACCCTTCCATATCCTTAGTCTTTGGCCGCCATGTAATACCCCGTAATTTAATTGATATTTATTTAAGGGATTAATTAAATTAAATGTGAATTAATTGAGAACTAATCCGGATATAAATACTAACGAGATGTGAGTTGGTATTTGATTATGAAGTGTATATATGGCAATATACGAATATTGAAAATATTAAAATTTGTCGCGAGACTGAAATACGAAATTTGGGAAATTTAGTTGGGACGCGCGTGTTAGTCGCGTCAAGAATGTAATTATTTGAATTAAAAAGTGAATTTTATTTTGATCAATCGAATGGTCATTTTGAGTGCTCCAATGAGTCTGAAGGGTCGAAATAGTCAGAAGACACTAGCCGGGGGTTTAGTTTGGGTCCCGGGGCATTTTTGGGCCATACCGGCAACTTAAAAGGGCATTTTGGTAATTTTGAAATTTTGGGGATTAAAACCTACGAATTTTGGGAGTTAATTACATGTTATTTAGGAACCCACTAAGCCCATTATCTACATTTGGTGAGTAAGAGGGCTACGGGAGTTATAGGAGAGTTCAAGAAGTTCCAAAGAGAAACCTCCAACCACCATCTTCAACCTTGGGGAGAAAATCCGTAGAGAAAGGAGAGAATCAACCTCCATTCACCAACATCAAATTCTGAAGAACAATCTAAGGCAAGTGATTTAGTATTTTTAATGAATTGAATATGTCTTCCATGCTTAGTGTAGGAATTATCTTATATTGAACTTTGTGGAAGAAAACTCATGAAATTTTTGGAGGAACTTTGAATTTGGGTTAGGATTTGCATGTAGAATGATGATGGACTGATTTAATATTCGAAGATATATATATATATGATGATTTAAAAAAGGATTTATGATGAGTAATTGGGCATAAGAAAATCATGAGTTCACGTTCATAGGGTTTGGGGAAATATGTGGAGATTCACATAAATTTCTTGATGATTTATAAGATTTGACCCCTAAAACATGTTAGGAAGAGCATATCCATGGACTTTATCACGGGGTTACCTATGTCACAGAGGGGTCACGACTCCATATGGGTAATTGTGGACCAGTTGACCAAAGTTTCTCATTTTTTACCCGTGAGGACAGACTACACTACGGGATAGTATGCCCAAATTTTCATTGCGGAAATAGTGAGACTTCATGGTGTGCCTTTAAATATCGTGTCTGACCGAGACAAGATATTTGTTTCACGATTTTGGGAGAGTTTCTAGGAGGCTATGGGCACTGAATTGCGATTGAGTACGGCTTATCACCCATAGACCGATGGGCAGACTGAACATACAAATCAGATGTTGGAGGATCTGTTGCGTATGTGCATCATAGACTCTGGGGTGGATGGGAGCAGTACCTTCCATTGGTGGAGTTTGCTTATAATAACTCATACCAGTTCACCATTGGCATGGCTCCATTTGAGGAATTGTATGGTAGACCTTGTCGTTCCCCATCATGTTGGTTAGAAGTGGGGGACAATAAACTCCTTGGGCCGGAAGTGATTCAGGATACTTCGGCAAGGATAGAGATGATACGGAGTGGCATTCGGGTGGCTCAGGACCAGCAGAAGAGCTATGCTGATGCCAAGAGGTTTTTCAGAGAATTCAAAGTGGGGGACCAGATTTTACTTAGAGTATCTCCTATGAAGGGGATTATGCATTTTGGGAAGAAGGGGAAACTAGCACCGAGATATGTGGGGCCATTTCCTATCCTCGAGCGGATTGGGCCAGTTGCGTATAGGCTTGGGTTACCAGAGCACTTGCATAGGATTCATGATGTGTTCCATATTTTCGTGCTAAGGAAATATCTTAGGGATGATTTGGACCATACTCACATTGCTTTGGAGGACATCTATCTCCAGACCGATAGTTCTTACGAGGAGGGGCCGATTACTATTTTGGACCAAAGCGAGCGAAAACTGCGGTCAAAGATAGTACCGTTGGTACGTGTTCAGTGGCGGCATCATAATGATGAGGGGTCCACATGGGAGTGCGATGATGAGATGCGCGAATGTTATCCAGAGTTTTTTTTACGAGGTACTTTTTAGTTCCGAATTTCGGGACGAAATTATGTTATTAGGGGGGAAGTATGTAATACCCCGTAATTTAATTGATATTTATTTAAGGGATTAATTAAATTAAATGTGAATTAATTGAGAATTAATCCGGATATAAATACTAACGATATGTGAGTTGGTATTTGATTATGAAGTGTATATATGGCAATATATTAATATTAAAAATATTAAAATTTGTCGCGAGACTGAAATACGACAATTTGGGAAATTTAGTTGGGACGCGCGTGTCAGTCGCGTCAAGAATGTAATTATTTGAATTAAAAAGTGAATTTTATTTTGATCAACTGAATGGTCATTTTGAGTGCGCCAACGAGTCTGTAAGGGTCGAAATAGTCAGAAAACACTAGCCGGGGGTTTAGTTTGGATCCTGGGGCATTTTTGGGCCATACCGGCAACTTAAAAGGGCATTTTGGTAATTTTGAAATTTTGGGAATTAAAACCTACGAATTTTGGGAGTTAATTATATGTTATTTAGGAACCCACTAAGCCCATTATCTAAATTTTGTGAGTAAGAGGGCT
Source organism: Sambucus nigra (assembly GCA_949130495.1). Taxonomy (NCBI): domain Eukaryota; kingdom Viridiplantae; phylum Streptophyta; class Magnoliopsida; order Dipsacales; family Adoxaceae; genus Sambucus; species Sambucus nigra. Next base: position 166,757,798 of record OX422222.1, on the reverse strand, counting down.
ACGGGAGTTATAGGAGACTTTGAAGAAGTTCCAAAGAGAAACCTCCAACCAACATCTTCAACCTTGGGAGAAAATCCGTAGAGAAAGGAGAGAATCAACCTCCATTCACCAACATCAAATTCTGAAGAACAATCTAAGGCAAGTGATTTAGTATTTTTAATGCATTGAATATGTCTTCCATGCTTAGTGTAGGAATTATCTTATATTGAACTTTTTGGAAGAAAACCCATGAAATTTTTGGAGGAACTTTGAATTTGGGTTAGGATTTGCATGTAGAATGATGATGGACTGATTTAATATTCGAAGATATATATATATATGATGATTTAAAAATGGATTTATGATGAGTAATTGGGCATAAGAAAATCATGAGTTCACGTTCATAGGGTTTGGGGAAATATGTGGAGATTCACATAAATTTCTTGATGATTTATAAGATTTGACCCCTAAAACATGTTAGGAGATGCTCTAGGATGATTAGAAATAATTTATAAACGTTAAAACATAATTTGGATGGTCTTAGGGTGGATTTAGAGAAGAGAAGAATTGAGAAAAACGGACTTGGGGATTTCTGGGCTGAAACTGCCATCTCGTTAGAAGACCTGCCCAGGTCGTTCGAACGACCTCGTTCGAACGAACTTCTAACGAGATGACAGTATGACTTCTAATGAGTTGGTATTTAATTCGAATGACCTCGTTCAAATGAGACTTCTAACGAGTTGACAGAATGGCCTTTTTGGCCTGATTTGATTTCTAGTATCCCGTATACTTATTTAAATGGTGAGATAACCTCCCCTTATTAACTATTGGGTATAGTTGGGATATTGGGGTACATTGAGGGGTAAAACTTAGAATAGTGTCTTAAACCGGATGACATTTGTGGATTGGGAAGTGAGTAACGAATCACGAAGTGAGAATAATTGATAATTTAAATACATATAAACCGGAGACTTGTGATTTGTATAACACTAAGTGTTGGTATAAGAACGAGAAGTATACCACTAACGAGATATTATAATATCTAAGATGTGTGAATGCTTAGTATATGTAGTTATCTGTGTATAACATACCTACCGTACTTGCTATCATGGGAGGTTGGCGTTCGTTTAGGGCTATCTAATCTTTGTGTGCCTACGGGGGAGATTTAGATTGGTATCTCGAGGACATAGGTCAGAGAATGGCTTATTGAAAAGTTAATAAGTCTGCTAATCATGGGAGCGTAGGTATGTGCGTGACCCATGTGATGTGAACTATGTTCACCTCCACTATTTGTGATTGTTGTTATTGAAACGTTTCCTGAGAGATTCGGAATACGTGGTCCTCATGTACGTAATGTACTAGGATTTGATAGCAGAGTGTGTGAGCACCGCAGCTTAGCCTCGGGGTGCTAGTATTGTATATTTATTGTGAGAATAATATACTATTGATTGAAATAAATTGCCGTGAATAATTGTGAGTATAAGTAATAGCAACGGTTTGTAAAGTGAAAATGTAAGATTTATAATAAATTATAGTGCTAAAGTGGGAAACTGTGTAATAAGGTACAATAATCTATTAAATAGAAGATGTTGGGATTTGAATTGGATATCACATAGAAATGTTAGAATTAGATTTGGACTATATAGATATGGGAGCAACTAGAATGGGTACGGGTACGGGTACGGGTACGGGTACGGGTACGGGTACGATAGGAGTGCACAATTAGTTGAGAGGTGAGGAACTCATGCGAGTGCACACACTATCATGTACTTTATATTCACTGTTTAATGATATTAAACACTTGCATATTTTTGAATTATTTTCACAATCGGGCTCTGACCCGTTTGCTTTCAAATATATTTTTGTAAAAACCTTTTAGGTGCCCAGCCACAAGGACACCATGCATAGGAGTTCTATTCAGGTGACGTGTTGTAGCTTCTATGGAAGTTACAGGACCTTGATAGTAGACACCTCCATCTTCAATCTTGATTCCATTATCAGATTTACTTATTTTGTTGGGCATGTCGCCCCATTCCTTTAGAGACATCATACATTTCAGTTATTCAGACTTTGGATTGTAATTATATTAGTGATGTAGACTTTGTATTTATTTATCTCGGAATTCAGTTTGTTGTGAGGAGTTTTTCTCCAAACTCTTTATTATTGGATGGTTATTCTATTGTGACTATATTGTGTTGAATATGTTAAATTTTCATAGTTCATTTATTTCATGTTAATCGGATTTAATTAAAATGGACAACTCACTTTTTAAATACTAGGTGGTTAGTAAATATAAAAATGTTTTCGACAGTGATGCTATGAACTGAACCAACTTGGTATTTTGTATTAATTTAATAAAGGAGTAGCTACCCAGTATTTAATTAGTCGGGGTGTCACTCGCCATACCCAGGCAGTCCTATAATAGCCAAACCAAACCTCCGATTATTACCAGACCAAAACCCAATAACCCAGCGACCACATCCCAACCTTATACCTCGACTACCCGAACCAAAACCCGTCGATGACCCATCATCCCTTTTTAAATTGGCACCTGCTCGACTCAATCCCACATATCCGACAACCCCAACTCGCTTTATTTCAAGCCTCCGAACCTAATCGAGCTCATTCCAAGTCCACTCAGAGCAACCTTTAACCCGAACCTAGACCCGCGATGCAGCTAATCCGTTCCATTACGATACAACCCAATCCATCCCATGATTCATTGCCTACTCACCAAACCTGAAATCTGATCTGTGCTAACCATAAACCAACAAAATCGATGAGCTCTGTTACCCGATTTTATCAATTCCAAATAAAACAAGACCCAAAAACAAATTATCCCACGTGTTAAAACCTTTATACCCATTTTCCGAAAATACCCTCAAAACCTCACCTCCCACATGCCTTCTACCAAATTCGTAAATTTCCCTTACTCCTCTCCCACCTCATACACCCCATGCACACAATTAACCTTCATATTTTACCCATAGCCACATGCATCTCCTATAAGAGGAATTGAAGACCCATTTGAGGAGTTATCTAAAGAGTTATTAAAATTTTTAGAAAGAAAGTATAGAAAGAAAATAGAGAAATAAACACCTTTGTAAATAGATTTTTTTTTTATTTACAGAATTTGTGAGGATTAAATTGTGAGAGTTTGGATTGTATTGAAGAGCTTAAAGTTCAACTTGCAATTCAATGAGACTGTATTCTAAGATTTTTTGTCTTATTTATACTTTTTTTAACTTCATGCTTAGTTTGTTAATAATATTATATTTTTTTTATTTTATCACCACGTTAGGCTAGATGCCCCTTTAAAGGAGTGAGATGAACCTTTATTTTATGTTACTTTAATTAATTAGTTTGTTTATTTGAAATTGCTTTTGAATATTAATTTTTATCCTTCACCTTTTAATTTATGCCTCAAGAGAGGGTAAATGATTTTCGAGAAAAAATTGAAATTCGAGATATAATACCCATGTTAGAATCGAACTAGAGATAAGGGTTTCTCAAGTGTGGAATTACTCCTTGAATTTCTACTCTAAATTTTATTTACTATGATTTATATGAATTTTGATAAATCGATTCCTAGCGGATGATTTATTAAAAGGAGTGTAAATATATTTTTGGGAGTTGTGGGGGATTTAATTTAATTTTCTAAAAGGTTGGCATTAAAATTACGTTTGTGAGGAGAGTTGAGTTGTAATTTCAATACTAACTTGGGAGATTTCAAATGAGTGAATTAACTAATTAGAATAGCTAGAATTTGTGGTATAGTCTCATTCCTTGATTGTTCTCACGTTTATTTACCTCACTTTATCTCTTATTTTAGTGTTTGATTTTGTTCATACCTCTTTTTAGTAACATAGTTTAGTTATTTCACCAATCCTTGAAATTTATTTTAATATAAAAAAATCAATAAAAAGGTAAGAAAAAAAAGAAAAAAAGTAAAAAAAATAACTAGAAAAATGAATTACATGACTTTTCTTGTGTTTCACTCCTTAGAGTTGGATTGACATCCTTACTTGCCGCTATGCAAGTTTATATTATGTTTGTAGATTTTCAAGGATTTTGATTGGAGAGGCTTTGCCACAACGACATACTAAAAACGTATCTTATCACTCCTGCTACTAGTTTGAATGAAACTAACATCCATCTGTGCACATCTGTGAACTTAACCATCCTAAAACTTCATTGCATATCCTTATTCCATTTAAAATCCACTAAGATATTAGTACTCTCGATAAACTCTAGTGGGTGGCTCGTACAAAAGGCCTCTCATGATCTCTCCCATACAGAGGTCTGAGGTTGAATCACAACTTATTGTGGTGCTTGCGGATGCAGTTGTGGCTGTGGTTGTGGATAAGGAAAATACTGCAATATGGCATCCATGACCATGGTGATTTCTTAGGTAACTGTAACAGCTATGTCTGCTATGGAAGCTACGGTTGGTGCCTGTTGCGGCTCTTATCGATCCTCCCTTCGAGCAACCTCATTGGTAGTCCTTCATGGCTTACCACATCTAGTGCTCACCATCTAAATGTAAGCCAAATTCACATTAGGAAACTATTTCACAAAAGAGTACGATGAATACTAATAAATAAGGCTCTATATATTAAAGAACGCAACGTAAAACTTAATAAGTGCACACATATCCTAAGAACGCTAGAACCTAAATGCTCTGATACCAACTGTAACAACCCCTATTAAGCACATTAAATTTGACAATGCTAATATACCGAAGATAGGACTTGTTTAACAAGATATATCATTCTCCACATAAAATAATAAATAAACGTATGTGAATCTAAAACCATTCAAATCTCGAGGAAGATAAAAATTGTAACTAAACTCTGAAATATAAATAAATCGTAACTGAATAATAAAGAGTTTATAAATACGAGTCAACTACTAACCTAAAATAATTACTAGGACTCAAGTCCATACAGGCTCTGAAATAAAAAATCGAAGGAAATGGAAAATAAATATCAACTTATGATAGAATCAACTAAAATCCTGAATCTAGAATACAACAGAGAAAACTAAAACCAGAAATCATCTTAGCCCTGCAGATCCCTATCCATCAATGCCTGAAAATAGTTTTTTTTATATAAATAGGGTCAAAGCCCAAATGTTTCAAGAAATTTCTCCAATAACGTCAATAAAAATCATGCAATTCATTCGCAATCAAATGCTCCCCATCAACACTCTCATGTAATAAGTACCTCACCTCTCATCTAAAGGAAATACTATTTGCAAGTCCCTAACCCAAGATAATCACTACACTACATGTCTAAACTCTCTAGAATGATGAATAAATAATCCATAACGAGTGTAATAAAGATGTTTCTAAGTACACATGTGAGAATATACCCAGATAATAACCTCTCGCAAATAGGATACACTTAACTCACAACAAAACATTTATAAGTGACATAGGGTTGAAATTATAATTGTCTGCCACTATACTATAATATTAATTTTATTAATGTCATAATTAAATCACAAATGAAAGCATAAATCTTTAGGTACCTTCTCATGCTTTCATTCACAAGTTTATAGGGGTCCCTCACCTAACGAAATTAACTAAGTTAAATCACATTCAAAAGAGTGGGGTATCAATACGCAGTCACACTATCGGGTAGTTCCATACCAACACCCCATTGATGGCCAAATCACCAACCTCTATCATCGCGAAGTATATAACGACTAAACACATAACCATACATGACCTCCCAACACCATGTGCCAACAGCCAGGCGTATGGTACATGGTCTCAACATACGACATAAACCTCGACCGACAGATTCACCATGAATGCGATATATTCAAATAAATAATAATAAACACATGTACATATAAAACACACAATATATAAGTACGCCTATCAAGTAATACTCTTCCCACATGTCCAATAATAATCCAACCACTATAATCAACTTTTAACGACTCTCTGAAAATTCAATAAACAAAATCTCACAAAATGATAAATCTTGTTCAAATGGGAAAAATTCCTCGCTCGAACGGACTAGACAATCTCGTTTGAATGAGAAAAGATGTAACATCCCACTCTAGTGATTCAATTAAAATATATATGGATTATAAATGAGGAGAAGTTAATGATAATTATATAAGAATTATGGGCAAAATTTGAGAAAAAAATAATCAAAAGAAGAAGAAAAAGGGTTGTTCAAACGATAAGGGCCTGTCGTTCGAACGACATGGTTATGTCACGGGAAGGTCGTGATATACAGGGTATCAAATGAAATCCTACTGAATTCCACTAGAAGTTCGTGCAAAGGGTCACACAATCTACAGTTCTAACAACATAAGGAAGTCATTCGAACGACGCAATTCATATTTTTAATCTTAGTTGCCCTTATACGTTGTCACTACCTCAGCCGTTGGATCTTTGAGTTATCGAGCCCAGATCAGCCGAGAAGGGGAAACATGAAATTTTGACCTTTACAAGGGTTTTATAAAGTGTGTTTGGTGTATTTGGGTTATTTTGGGAGTTGGGAGAAAATGGAAGAAGGGGAGAGAGAGAGAGAGAGAGAGAGAGAGAGAGAGAGAGAGAGAGAGGTGGAGGTGGGTGGTCTTCCACCTCCACCCACCACCATTTTGTGTAGTGTTCCACCTTGTTCAAATCAACAATACTCGATTCCACCATTGATAAAGAAGAGATAAGAATTTTAGAGAGTATATCTGGGGGATTTTGGGAGAAGATGAAGGTGGGTTTTCATGGAGTTGAAAGGGATTTTGCTTGGAAGCTTGATGGAGCATGCTTTTGGAATGAGGCAACCTCCTTGAGGCTACCTTAGAAGGTGGGAGGTTTCCATCTTCTTAGACCTTTCATGCCTATCATTTTGATTCTCCATTTAAGGTGGGAAAAATCTTACTCTTGGTACTAAGGCTCTATTTAGTATATTTTACTTTTGTAGATAGATTACATTAGTAGGGTTCGTTTGATTAATGATAAAAATTGATGTGTAGAAATAATAAACATTTTTATGGAATTAAAATGCTGGAAAATGTTATTTTGTTATAAATAAAGAATGGATAATTATTTCAAGGTTTTGAAATGTTAAAAGTGGGTACTTCATGAGATGGTGTATTTTCAAGAAAGTTTGAGGATTAAACATTTTCTAAAATAAAATGTATGTAAATGATGTGATTTTGTTGGAATATTTGGTGAAATAATAATTTTTCAAAGTTCTTGCAAAAATGAGGGTCTTATGAAAAATATAGATTTGTTGAGGTTGAAGAAATAAAAAATGTGTTTTGTACCTTAAAAACATATTTTGCAAGTATCATAAATTCCCAAGATGAAATGTATGTTTAAACCATGTAGTATGATTTTTGGGTTTAAAATCCATCTTCCCATGCATATAAACTTGTAGTATTTTGGCATTAAATGTATAAAAAATGTAAGGACACAAGTCTCCAATTGAGTCTTAATGTAGTGTTGGCCCAATTCCTGACAAAAACATTTGATTCATATGATAGTGTTCACGTGTATCCATCCAAGCCTATGACGTGTTAGTTGAAGACGCAGCGGCCAAATTTATAAAGCTTCATCATATGCCGAGTTTAGTGTGCCTCATTTCTACGTCATCAACAACATTGTTCCAATGCTCCTAAGGTATGAATACAATATATATATATATATATATATATATATATGAGCTTTGGAAATTTATTGGGTGTATTTTATAAAGTTTTATAAAATAGTTTTAACGACTTTGTTTTACTCAGAAAATAATTTTTAGAACTTTTCATAAAAACTTTTGGGCTTAAAAATAATATTTTATTTTTCTGACATGTCGCTCGAACCATATGGCATCTCGTTCGAACGAGATTGTCATGTCGTTCAAACGAACTGACATCTCGTTCGAACGAGATTCCCAGGTCGTTCGAACGAGACTTTTAACGAATTTCCTTTTTCTCTTCTGGAACCTCGTTAGTAAAGTCGTTCGAACGACTTTGGCGGGAACAGTTTTTTGTAGTTTTCTCCATGTTCCCACTATTTTTTGACAGAATTATCAAGTGCGGGAACCAACCTTTTCAAGTAACTTTTTCACATTCCTCCATCTCATAGAGAGAGTTTTAGAGAGTTCCAATTCCAAATGGAAAAAGTTCAAGTTTAAGTGTTTGTCTTTTAAGAAAAATCCTAAAACACTTTTGTTTACACCCAATTGTTTAATTTATCCAAGTTCCTTAATATATATATTTTGTTTGGAGTTTTGGCACCAGTTTTATCTCTACCATTGGAAGAGTGTTTGGGTTTACTTCTACATCCCACAAAGAAGAAGTTCATTATTTTTTGATGCGGCATTCTCATACGGTGAAAGGCATTGTGTGTGGTTGATGGGTTCCTAAAAGTCCTATCGGTGGATTTCGAGAACGCGGTGGACCTCCGTGGTTATTCGCTAGGCAGAGGTGTGTAGAAGAAGGAGCGTCAGGGCTTGGATGGAGTCAGGTCAAGTGTTGTAAGTCTTATTGTCTTGTACTTGTAAAACCTTACTTAGTGGATTTGAGGCTAGGGTCGTCCGAGGTTTTTTCCCGTTGTGAATTTTTCCTCGTGCATCGCGGCGTAGTGGTTATTTGTTTATTTTATCTTTTGAGAATTCACATTAAAAGCATGCTTAGGTTAAAAAGATAAAATTGGTACATTTAATTTGGTGCTATTTAATTTGGGTAAAAGTTAATTCAATTCAAGTCAGTAATTTTATTGGATAAAATTTGGTTTGGCCTAATTTTCAAAATTGAATATTTATTGTTAGGCAAATTTCTAGGACTTGGATTGAATTAAGTTGTTTAAGTGAAAATTAATTTGTTGTTTAAATTAATGTCACTTTAAGTTTGTTTAATTTTAATTTGAAAGAAATTAAAATTTGGATTATGTAAAATTTGTTGAGCCATCTTTATTCCGCATGTAAAAGGAAATCACTTTTTGTAAAATATAAAAATTGGGGGTCATCATTTCCAACAAGTGGTATCAGAGCGGGATCGATAATTTATTGCGTTTAAGATCCTTTTAAATATTTTTGACAAAAATGGAATTTTAGCCACTTTCAAAATTTCCTATTTTCGATGGTTCTAATTATGCATATTGGAAAGCACGTATGAGTTCGGCACTTAGGTCTCTAGATGAGAGGGTTTGGTTGTCTGTCGTTAATGGGTGGTCCCCACCTACATATTTAGTTAAAAATGAACGTGTTCCCAAATCCACCGATAGATGGAGTGAGAATGAATTTAAACTTGCAAATTTTAATTCCCGTGGTTTAAATTCCTTGTTTAGCACAGTCACACCGAATGAATTCCGATGCATTATGATGTGTGAAACCGTTTAAGAAGCTTGGGATATTTTACAACTCACTCATGAAGGAACTAGTGTCTTAAAAGCTTTTAAACTCGAAAACCTCACCACACAATTTGAAACCATCAAAATGAATAAAAAATAAACTTTTGATGAATTTTATGCTAGACTTTACGATATAGTTAATTCATCTTTTATTTTGGGATAGAAAATATCCAACAATCGAGTATTAAAGAAAATTTTAAGGTTCCTCCCCGATAGATTTATTCCCAAGGTGACCGTGTTAAATTCTTTACCCACTTTAGCCTCTACGAAATTAGAAGAGCTCATAGGTGATTTACAAACCTATGAACTAGAAAAGAAAATAGATAAGGGCGTCGCTTTGAAAGCCCTTAAGGAGGAAAAACAAGTAGTAGAGAGTGAAAGTGAGAGTGACTTGGAAGATATGGCTATGTTTTCTAGGAAGTTTCGAAAATTTCTTAAATTTAAAAATGATTTTATGAAATTTGAAAAATCTAAGCATGACAAAGCCGAGAAGATCCCTAAAACTTTTAATGAAAATTTAAATAGGAATGAGTCAAATAGGTGTTATGGTTGTGAAGGGTATGGCCATAGGGCAAAAGAGTGCCCCACTAAACTAAGGAGAGAGGGTAAGCAACCAATTTCTTTTAATGCAATCCTTAGTGATAATGATAAGAAAGAGGGACCCGATTCCCCCACTAAGCCCAACTTTGTGGCTTTTATGGTTAGTCATGTGTGTGATAGTGAGCACTCTTCTATTGACGAAATTTTAACACATGACACTTACAAGGTCAAAATTCTATGATTCCCTTGTTTTTTATGGTTGTGAGAGTGAAAAAGAGATTGAAAGTAATAATGAGGTTGATGTGAGTGAACTTCAATTTGCATTTCAAGAATTATATGAAGAATCTATCAAATTAAAAATAGCAAATTTGAAGTTAGAAGCTAGTTTGAAAGAGCGTGTCGAGGTCATTAATGAGAGTGTTTTAGTGGAAGACCTTAGTACACGTGAGAGAGCTCTTCATGAGAAGCTTGAATATATAGAAGGCGGGAGAGATAGCCTTAAAGGTTTAATGGAATCTTTAAAAAAAGAGCTTCTTTCATTTGAAGAGAGGAATGTTTTATTAGAGTCTCACATCTTAAATTTAGAAAATAAATTAAAAGACTATAGTAAAGTCAAATTAAATTTGGAGTGTCGTTCGGAGAAATTAGCTAAAATATTAGGAATGGTCCAAATTAAAAATTACACTTATGGTTTAGGCTTCGATACTTGTTATGAATCAACTCATAAAGCCAAAACCAATGTTTTAGGATAATCCTCTAGGAATAATGTTATAGATCATTCCTTAGGTAAGTCTTTTCGACAAGTCCTTAGGTTCTCGCATTGTGGTCGAAAAGGTCATCATAGGAAATTTTGTTTTCATCTTAAACGAGGTCCTAGAAAATCCCATCGTAAGGCAACTAAGGTAGCCAAGATTCCTACACCTCGAGATCGTCATTCATCATTAGGTTGGATTAGGAGATCCGACTTGGTAGTTTTGCAAAATAGTATTTTTTATTCTCATTTACTTTCACATAATTCCCCACTTGATAAATCCAAAGGTTGAATGTGTTAGTTGTTTTCATACTTTAGCCTTTGTACTACATGCTATATTATCATGCTAAATGTATGCTCATTTTAATCATTTTCTAGTCTATGTGATCGAGTGCAAAAATTGCGACGTGTGTCAGACGTCGGTCGTTGTTTTCGTTTTGCCTACTCAATACAAACAAACCTAAATTACGACTACACTTACGAGGCAAGTATGGCGGTAAGTCGGGTATCGAAAATCCACAGGGACGAGATGCTAGAATTTCATTGATATAATACTTTGAAATAAAAGTGTAAAAGATGATTACAAACTAAAAAGGAAAATATGCATGAAAGGGAAATGTTACTCTAGGCAAGTGTATTGAAACTAGACTAACAAAGTGGTAAAACTATAGGTTGCGCCGAATATCCCTCACCCGAGTTAATTTGTATAAAATGGTTAGATGGGTCGATGAGTTATTACAAAGGCGTCTCATTTCAATAGTTAATTGAATCAAGGGTTGTCATGCCCCTAAATCCATATAAAAGCCTAATAAGATTTTGGCGTCAACAAATATCCCAGAAATTATGCGCAAAAGGTCATAAGCACGGGACATACATGATATGCCCCGTCAAATCTCCTAGGCATAATAACCACGACAACGCACCCAAAATAGACCCGTAAACACCATCACCAAAGCAAAGCAACGCGTTAACCCGAGTGAGTTCAATTCAAACACAACCTAATTTAAATTACCTAGAAAGCATGTTAAGAATGCGATAAATGGAAAGCGATAAATAAAGCGGTAAATCTATACTAGAAAGCAAGTAAAGAAAGCATGTGAATCTCAATAACAAAGCATGTAAATTACACTAGAAAGCAAGAATGAATTAAATACAAACTATATTAATGGAAATGGAAGATGGTAGCACAAATTACAAGCCCAAATGGGTGTCAATCCAAGAAGAAATGAAGAAATGAGTTCCCAAACCTCCAAAACCCTAACCTATCTAACCTAAAATGAATTATATATGTTTTTACATTAAAAAAATGCTTTATATAGTAAGTGGTAATTGAATTAGAAAAGAAAAGAGAAAAGAAAATAAAAGCCCAAAATATCTGCTGGAAACAGGGGATCGATCGATCGATCCCTTTGGTCGATCGATCGATCATGAACAAAATATCCACTATCGAGTAGGATCAATCGATCAATCCTTTTGATCGATCGATCGATCAAGTAGGGATCCACTCACTGCATTCCTGTTTTTGCATGCTTGCATTTCCCGTCTGCTAAAACTCCCGTAACTTCTTCGTTCGGCATCAGAATCGCGCACCGTTCGCTGCCACATGAAGCTTGCAAGGAGGAATACAACTTCCGTCAAGATGTTGGGCCAGGTTCCCAAGCTGTGTAAAGACTAAAATGCCATTGAACGTGCGATCACGTACGAAAATCGAGCGGAATGCGTCCGAACTTCATAATTAGCATCCAAATACCTATAAAAACTCAATTAACCCCTGCAAAACATGTTGACGTAGAAATCCAAGGTTGTCTGGTTAACGCGCATAAATATAGGAAATAAGATAACCGAGGAGGCTAAAATGCGTAAATTCGGAGGATGAAATACGTAATATTTGCGTATCATCACTATGCTCCATACTTAAACACATGCTAGAATAATGATTTTTGTTTATCTTTTGTATTATACTTTTTCATTTTAGTTTGCATTAAATGAAAAATACAAAAATATTTTTGTTTATCATTTGTGTTTTACCTTGTTAGTAATTTAGGCTTTATTAAAAATACAAATGATTTTTCTTTGTATTTTGAGTAAATATTTTTATTTGTTGGGTAAAAATATCAATAACTCAAAAATAATTTTTTTGTGTGTGTATTTTTGTTTGAAACACTCTATGTGGCATATACTTGTGTTTTGAATACCTTCTTTTTCTCTCACATGTGGCTAGAACTTTTGGTTAAGATTGTCAATCCTTAAAATGTTATTTACCATGCGTACATGGAGTAGTTGGATTTTGTGTTGATTTAAATGTATTCTATTTTTATATGCCTCAATTCACACGTGCACGAGCTCACTTGAAGCTATAACTTCATATGTATATTTGAGCTTTGTGAGGTGTTCTCCTACCAATCTTGTCATCTACATGTTCTGTGACCTAGGACGACTGGTGCATTTTAAAATCCGTTGAACATGAGAATTGAGAAATAAAAAATGATATATATGATTGTGCACGGGGAAGGGGTCCGAAAGGAAAAATCATCCTTTGCGAGTAAGCCACCGTTTGCTTGGACCTAAAATAAATACGTCATCCAAAGGCCTAAAAGAATAATGGCATTAAAATAAAATATTTTCCAAGGCCTATTTTCTTTAGTTGACTTATTCATTCAAAAGATTAAAATAATATGCTTAAATTGAGGGAGTTTGGACGGTATATCAACGTTTTGCATAATGTCCATTTATCCTAGTTGTACTTTCAATGTCATGATTCTATTGGTTTGTATAATCATCAAAATTATAGGATTGTATACATTGTGTGTGTTTGATCATTGAGATCTATATGGTCACATGAGGTTATATTCAAATGTGATGAAGTTTGCAATCAATTGAGAACTCCGCGAACAAATTTTAACTGATCGGGTCTAAATTTAATTGTTATTAGTTCATACCCCAACACTCCCACTTCCATATAACACATTTTTCACCATAGGAGTGTGAAAATCTTATTGTATTTTGTGTCATGTGTGGTGTCGATACTTATATATATGTGAGTGTGCGTTAGTACTATTCATTATGTCTACATATATATGGTAATTTTTTTTGCCTTGCTTTCTAGTCCACCTATGCTTCTAATTCATAATTAGTATCTATATTGGTGCATATTTTGCATATATTATTGATATCACATGCTTAGTATCTTACGTATCACATTGGTATCATTTTTTTTGCGTCTTCGTTGGTATTCGTTATTATTTGTTGGATTAATTATGATTTTGTTGCCCATATGATTTCATGCTCTTATCACTCTACGGTTCATGTTTAAATTAGTATTTATCCTCTATCAATTCCTGAAAAAAAGGGGGAGAATGATAGGTGGAGAAATGGTATCTATTCCTATTGTAATCGCACACTACACCAAAATGGGTAAATTGGCACTCTTCCAGCGGCTAGCCTTATCACGATCAATGACCATGACAAAAAATGCGCATTTTGTGTCACTATCATTGACCGTGATAAGGTCGTGACAAAGTCTTGTCACAGTCCATGACCGTGACAATTCGTATAATATTGTCATGGTCAAGGACCGTGACACGTCCGTGGCAAATTTCCCACTAAAAAACCCCTTTCCCCTCGTTTTTTCCCCCACCGATTCCTTCCCTCCTTTTCTCTCTCTCTCTCTCTCTCTCTCTCTGCTTTCAGGTTAGTTTCTCTCTCTCTCTCTCTCTCTCTCTCTTCCATTTATATATATGTGCGTGTGTATATATATATATATATATATATATATATATATATATATATATATATGTGTGTGTGTGTGTGTGTGTGTGTGTGTATATATGTGCATGTGTGTGTGTATATGTGTGTGTGCGTGTGTGTGGTGGGTGGGGGAGAGGGGGTGGGGAAGGGGGTGTGTGTGGTGGGGGAAGGGGGTGGGGTAGGGTGTGTGTGCGTGTGTGTGGTGGGGGTGGGGCTATTTGTGTGTGTGTGGTAGGGGAAGGGATGGGGCAGGGTGGGGGAAGGGGGTGGGGCAGGGCGTGGGTTAGGGGCAGGGATGGGTGGGTGGGTGGTGGGGTAGAGGGTTGCGTGTGTGTGTGTATGTGCGTGTGTGTGTAATGTGTGTATGTGCGTGTTTGTGCATAGTGTCCCTTGTAAACGAATTGATTGATTATTAATTTTTTTTAGTAAATTAATATATGATTGCCCCTCATTGTAAATTAGTAAATTAATATATGATTAATTATGAAAGTAGGATTGCCCCTCATTGTAAATTAGTAAATTTATAATTGTATACTTTAATTGTTAGTTTAATTGATGAAAATAATTAATTGAGTAGATGAATTAGAAGGAGTACGGGATACACATTTGTTGTTGACATTGCTATTGGATTATAGTGGATCGATGTTGGGTTGGTTAACTTTAAAAGTGGCATGACCACTGGATTATTGTCCATATAGGAGTGGGATTTTTCAACTTTTTTTTAAAATTACTTTGTGTATCGAACAATATATATATAGTATGATAATTAAATGAAAATACTGGAAATTACATATAGTGCACATAGATACTAGCCTTCTAGTTCTTATGCGTACGAATTCAATATCCCTTAGACCCGTTCGAGAGTCATTACCCCTTTAATGAGATCTCTCAAATTGTCCCCTTTGGACAGTTTGGGACGGCATAATTTTTGTATAATATTCTTAGTGGCTTAAAGTTGTTACTTTTGGACGAAGTTCTACAGTCGTATCCTAATGTTCTCTAGGTACATACTAGATTGATAAGTGTGACTATTATTTCAATTGAGCAATTGAAATAACACTCGCACTTGCCAATCTACATCGTGTACTTGGAGAACTACGGGGATATGATGCCGAATTTTTCTCAAATAGTAACAATGTGTATGATCTATTAAGTATATTACAGAAAAATGCGATCCTGAATGGGATAGGACCACTCACCCTTTAGAGGAGATGGAGGAAATAGAAATTTCTACTATAAATTGAATTTGAATTTAAATTTGAAATTAAAAAATCGAATATAAATAAGACATAATTAAATGAAACATACTATAAATCTAAGTTTTGTTTACCTTTAGTAGGTGATTAGTTGTTGTAGCTATGATGGAATATCCGAAATATAAAGAGTGGATGGGTGAGACAAATAGAATGGGGGATGTGTTTCATAGAGGTGCTAACGAATTTGTGAAATACACAAAGATATGTCATAATGATGAATAGTTTTCGTGTTCGTGTGCTAGGTGTAAGAATGGTAAGGTGTTTGAGTGGAAAATAGTTGAACTACATTTGTTAAGATCGGGTATGCAAGATAGTTATCAATTTTGGAGTTTTCACGGTGAATTGAAAGTTCCTTTTGTCCCCGACCAACCTTCACAACAACCTTCAATAAGTAGGATAGATGTAGAAGGGGACGACGTAGATCATTATATGTTAGAGGATTTAGTTGAAGATGCGTACGGAGTTTATAAAGTAGAGGAGAATGAGGTTACTGATGATGTAGAAGGTTCAAATGCTCGTGAAGATATCACGATAAAACTTGACGATGACTACCAAAGTTTAAAATTTAAGGTGACCCAACCGTTATACTCTGGCTATGAGAAAGATCAAATAACTTTACATGCCATGGTTGGTTTGCACAGTTTGAAGATGCAGTACGGTTTGTCTAGCAATAGCGTGACAGGAATTCTGAAATGGGTGAAGGGCTTATTACCCAAGGAGAATACACTTTTAAATAGCTATCCTGTTATGAAGAACAGTTTGAAAGGTTTGGGAATGAAGTATAAATCGATTCATGCTTGTGTGTATGACTGCATACTATACCGAGAGGAGTATGAAAATCTCGATCGTTGTTCGCTATGTGAGGAACCTAGATATGTCCAATCTACAAGTAAGGAAGGCACAAGCTCAAAAGTGACTAAAAAGTATAGAAATATTTTCCCGTTGGGCCTAGATTAAAGCAAGTTTTCACAATACCATGGATAGCTGAGGCAATGACTTGGCATGCTAGGGAAGAAATAGGGGTAATATCATGCATCATCCTATTGATTCTACAACCTAGAGGAGTATAAATTATGAGTATCCCAATTTTTCTCGAGAACAACGCAACATTCGTTTAGCTATATCAACAGATGGTTTCAATCCATTTGGAAATCTAAGCACCAATCATAGTGTATGGCCAGTGATCCTAGCCCCACTCATCCTCCCTCCTTTACAGTGTATGAGACTTGAATTTTTTGTGATGGTTTTGTTGATACCTGGGCCAAAGGCACCAAGTGATGACATCGACGTCTACCTGGCTCCTTTGGTAGACGAATTAAATGAGTTGTGGGAAAAGGGTGTGCAATTATTTGACTCTTTTAGAAAAGAAGAGTTTACGCTGAAAGCTATGTTGATGTGGGCAATTCATGATTTTCCAGGTTATGGGACATTATTCGGTTGTGCAGTACATGGTTATTTAGGGTGTCTCAACTGGGAATGAAACTGAGATAAGAAAGGCATGGTCTAGGAGGTCAATTTATTTGACTTGCCTTATTGGAAGAATAACTCGGTGCGCCATGTATTGGATGTGATTCATGTAGAGAAGAACTTCGCTGAACATATTGTGGGCACTTGCCTTGGGGGGAGTCATTCAAAGGATCGAGAAAATGCACTAAAAGACCTTAAATCATTGAAACTTAATCTACAACTATGGTTGAAAGAAGATAGTAGGGGAAGAATAATAATTTCCCCTGGTGCGTATACTTTGATGAGTGGGGAAAGGAAGGTTCTTTTAAACACAATATATAATTTGAAGGGCCCATCTAATTTTGTGTCCAACTTACAAAGGATTGTGAATTATGCTACTCATGATTTACATAAGTCTAAGTCCCACGATTTAGGCTGAGTGTAAGTCCCACGAAAAATAATGGCACAATCAGACATCGAATTTAGGCTGTGGTTGACACAAGAGGTAATTATAATGAAAATGATTGTTATATAATGTTACATTACACTCAAATTTTACAACTAATATAATTAATTTATCTATATTCTCAGCTCTTAAAGACGGGTGATGCGACATCAAGGCTTGCTCGTATAGCCACTGGACCATTGTTCGTGGCACAAGAGTACAAAAAGTATCACTTGAACGGTTACGTTTTTGGCGCTAAAGTGTACGAGGAAATTAAAAATGTACAAAACTTGGGCATTTCATACAAGGCTCTTACTTTCTTTCGAGCGAGCGCAAAAGATAAAAACTTCGTTGAAGCTGAAATGACTTACTATGGTGTAATCTGAAATATATTTGAATTGGATTATATAAGCTTCAAAGAGGTTGTATTTTACTATGACTGGGTAAGAGTTGAGGATAAAAATGCTTGTAAAGCTGGTCCTGTCACCAATTTGATCATGGTTGACTTTTCCAAGTTGAAAAGAAACGACCACGTGAGCGATGAGCCGTTTATTTATGCATTTCAAAAGGTTAACCAAGTGTTTTACTCGGAGTATATCAACAAAGAGCCGTGGTTAATTATCCAACATGCGCCAAAGCATCTAAATAGTACTGTAGATGACTTAACTTCTCCTACCAAATATCAATCCATTTTTTATGATAACCCAAATTTTAAATAATTTTTCAATTTGTAATAAATATTCCAATTTGTACCGAAACATCCATTTTTAATGGTTTTAATTGATTTTCACTTTATCATTTTCACTTTATCATGTCTCGCCTTAAGACATGCAAACATATTAT
This sequence comes from Sambucus nigra, assembly GCA_949130495.1. Lineage (NCBI taxonomy): Eukaryota > Viridiplantae > Streptophyta > Magnoliopsida > Dipsacales > Adoxaceae > Sambucus > Sambucus nigra. The sequence goes on along the minus strand of OX422222.1, from coordinate 166,739,427 downwards.
GAGCTAGATTCTGTTGTTTTGGAATTCAGAATTGAGGTGTTTAACAATAACAATTCATTTCTATTTGTAGTAATTGTACATATTTGCATGTATTCTTCTAATTCATTTTGATTTGTACTAATAACATTTTTTTTATAGAAAATGTCTCCTTCAGGTATTAAGGCAAGGATGATGATGTTGGTTATGATGATGTCATCTAGGCTCGCTGGTAGCGGAGGCGACGAGGGTTCCTCGGCCCCTAGGCTCCCCAAATATGGCAAATTGGGGATGGCCATCGAGAACAAGTCGGGGCTATTAACAAGATCCCTCGAGATGGTAAAGACGATCATCGGCCCGGGGTACATTAGTTGGAAGGAGGTACCATATGAGCTCAAGTTAGTTATTTGGGTGGCACTACAGGTAATGTATTTATATTTATATTTATATTTATATTTATATTTATATTTATATTTATATTTATATTTATATTTATATTTATATTTATATGAATATTTCAATTTCAATTTCGATTTCAATTTCATTTTATATTTATGTTTATATTTATTCGCAACTAACATTATATTTGTTGGACAGGAACGATTCAGCCTGAATCCAAAGCTATGCGATTCCGTCTTAGAGCAGTTAAGGGAGCAACACAAGATGTGGAAGAAAAATATGCGGACCCGGTACTTTGGGAAGACACGAGAGTTCGTTATCTGAATGCGTGAATCCGTCCCACCGAAGGAGCCGATCTCATTGGAAAAATGGCAATAGTTCGTTGACAATGAGATCGGGGAGTGACAATTGGCATCTCGTCAATCGGAGAAGGAAAATCGGGAAAAAAAAGACGGATGTACACTACTCCGATCGGATGTCTTACGCCGAGGTGGAGCATAGGATGATGGTATGATTTTATTTTTCTATAACTACAAAAATATATTATTCTTTATTATTTTACTTTGTGGGGCCGATACTAATTTTACTTTATTTTATTTCAGGGGACAGGGAATGGCCCTGGGGGTAGGCCACATAGGCTCGATACTTATGTGGCTCTTCGGACGAAAAAGGGGAAGGACAAGGAGGTGTCCCCGAGCATCGCGGCTATAATTGTAAGTAATCCGAAAGTTTACTTTTTGTTAATTACATTATAATTTTTTAATTTACTTATTTTACTAATCATGTGCTTTTGTCGTTTCAGGCAAAGTTTAAGAAAGTGAATGAGTCACAGTCTGATGCCGAAAAGGCATCTTTGTCCATAGACGCACTCAGCCAAGTGCTTGGCTCTGATCGCAAGGGGAGGACAAGGGGGTGGGCTCGGAGGTGGCCAAATCTAGGATCATTAGATTGGAGACGAGCGACACCAGGTTGGCTCAAACGATGGACTCGCATAACGCGAAGCTATCTCATTTAGACGCGACGATCCAAGATATGTTCTCATTCATGAAGCGTTCATTGGGCAGAAAATGAAAGGGGAAAGTAAAGGAGAAGGTGGTGGAGGAGGAGGTGTGGGAGGACGAGGTGAAGGATAACAAGGATGTGGACCTCGCTACTTTATCGCCAACACGTGCGGACTTTGATGATCCACTTCCCTATTTGTCTCCCTTCGATCGATCGATGTCAACACTTGGTTGGCCGAGCATGTTTATACTGTACATATTTGATGGCCAGCGGATAGTGCGGGGGTTGAGGGACCCGAATATCGTCTAGGGTGGACTAGTTCATGGACGTAATCTTCAAGACATCGAGTCCAAGGTGCTCGTCACGCATGTGATACCTGGGAAGGAGAACTCCCCATTATGGTTGCGCGAACAATGCGGCACGATGTATATCAGTGGGTGTGTCAATTCTTATATCATGTGTCTTACTCACCTCCTCATATTTAACCTTACCCAAGACATGTAGTGACATTATTTGAATAGAATTATTCTTAAGTTGGTACATTTGATTTGTATTTGGTCTATATCGTGATGCATATTGTCTCTATTTTGAATGTATATTTTCACTATCTCTATTTTATTTGGCTATATGATGCTTGAACAGGTATAACGTTTCTATATCAGGTACAAATATGCTATTAGGCAGTGGTAGTGGCCAAACTGCCTAGCAGAATTTTTTTCAATTCTCCCCAGAATTGTCAAAGTCATTGACCGTGACAATTTTTTTAACATTGTCACGGGTTTGTCACGGTCCTTAACCATGATAAAACATTCCAAGGTCAAGGACCGTGACAAGTCGGTGACAAAAAAATTTGTCACCCTAGGAATTGTCGCAGTCATTGACCTTGACAAGTTGAACTTGTCAAAGTCAATGACCGTGACAATTCGGCAGATTTGGTGTAGTGGCATCGCATCTTAGTTTGGGAGATTTATCTTAGGGGGAGACGTCTTTTTAAGTAGGTCATTTATTTGATAAAGGTAAAAATTAATGTAGGGTGGGTATTTATTTTACATGCATTTAATATTCTTAATATTCCCTATGCGTTTGATAGTTTGCTTAAGTGTGCATGAATTCTTCTAAGCGGCAACTCTCATCATCGGCAAAGATATTGATCCTTGGGTTTTTGAGTTAATCTATTGTATTTTTATTTTGTGTGGGATATTTTTTATGTCTAGTAGAGCTTTACGGACCTTTAGTTTTTTTTTTTTGTTTTTTTTTTTGTCCTGGAATAGCCAAATGGGGAGATTTGTAAGGACACAAGTCTCCGATTGAGTCTTAACGTAGTGTTGGCTCAATTCCGGACAAAAATATTTGAGTCAAAGGATAGTGTTCAAGTGTATACATCCAAGCCTATGACGTGTTAGTTGAAGACGTAGCGGCCACATTTATAAAGCTTCATCATATGCCGAGTTTAGTGTGCCTCGTTTCTACGTCATCAACAACATTGTTCCAATGCTCCTAAGGTATGAATGCAATTTATATATATATAGGAGCTTTGGAAATTTATTGGGTGTATTTTATAAAGTTTTATAAAATAGTTTTAACGACTTTGTTTTACTCAGAAAATAATTTTTAGAACTTTTCATAAAATGTTTTGGGCTTAAAAATAATATTTTATTTTTCTGGCACGTCGTTCGAACCATATGGCATCTCGTTCGGACGAGATTTCCATATCATTCGAACGAACTGGCATCTCGTTCAAACGAGATTTCTAGGTCATTCGAACGAGACTTCTAACAAATTTACATTTTCTCTTCTGGAACCTCGTTAGTAAAGTCATTTGAACGAAAAGTCATTTGAACAAAAAATTCGTTCGAATGACTTTGGCCGAACAGTTTTGTGGCATTTTTTTGCAGTTTTCTCCATGTTCCCACTAACTTTTCCCCACTACTTTTTGACAGAATTATCAAGTGCGGGAACCAACCTTTTCAAGTAACTTTTTCACATTCCTCCATCTCCTAGAGAGAGTTTTAGAGAGTTCCAATTCCAAATGGAAAAAGTTCAAGTTTAAGTGTTTGTCTTTTAAGAAAAATCCTAAAATACTTTTGTTTACACCCAATTGTTTAGTTTATGCAAGTTCCTTAATATATATACTTTTATTGGAATTTTGGCACCGGTTTTATCTCTACCATTGGAAGAGTGTTTGGGTTTACTTCTACATCCCATAAATAAGAAGTTCATGATTTTTTGTTGCGGCATTCTCATACGGTGAAAGGCACCGTGTGTGGTTGATGGGTTCCTAAAAGTCCTATCGGTGGATTCTGAGACTGCGGTGGACCTCCGTGGTTATTCGCTAGGCAGAGGTGTGTACAAGAAGGAGTGTCGGGGCTTGTACGGAGTCAAGTCGAGTGTTGTAAGTCTTACTGCCTTGTACATGTAAAACTGTACTTAGTGGATTTGAGGCTAGGGTTGTCCATGATTTTTTCCCGTTGTGGGTTTTTCCTCGTACATCGGGGCGTAGTGGTTATTTGTTTATTTTATCTTTTGCCAATTCACATTAGATGCATGCTTAGGTTAAAAAGATAAAATTGGTACATTTAATTTGGTGTTATTTAATTTGGGTAAAAGTTAATTCAAGTCAGTAATTTTATTGGATAAATTTTGGTTTGGCCTAATTTGTAAAATTGAATATTTATTGTTAGGCAAATTTCTCGGACTTGGATTGAATTAAGTTGTTTAAGTGAAAATTAATTTGTTGTTTAATTTAATGTCACTTTAAGTTTGTTTAATTTTAATTTGAAAGAAATTAAAATTTGGTTTATGTAAAATTTGTTGAGCCATCTTTATTCCGCATATAAAAGGAAATCACTTTTTGTAAAATCAAAAAATTGGGGGTCATCATTTCCAACAAAAAAGTTTAGAGAAGATTTTTGTTTGGTTTAAACAGGAAATAAGAAAAGTTAGAAATGTAGTATCCAAAGTGTATGGAATTGGGACTAAAATATATAATGAATATGAGATTATAAGACTATATGTGTTGGTAAAAAGGAGATAGTATTTTCTTATAAAAGTAGTCTTTGGGTGTAATTAGATTTCTTGAATGAAAAAGTAAAGAAATGTCTAATTAGGAAATATGGTTAGTAAAAGTGTTAAAAAGGGTTGGAGTTAAGGAAAATAAAGAGATAAAGGTGTTTCCAATTAAGAAGAATATTACTCAAAGTATAAAAAGGTTTTAAAACACTTACGAAGTTGGTATGAATAACTTAATCATGTTTGAAAAAAATTAACACTTGTGAAAATGGAGTACAAGGTGAATTTGGAAACAAATGAGTAAATTGGTAATTTTACTTAAAGTGGAATGTTTTTATGAAATAAAAATGTTGAAAAGGGTGTTACACAAGTTGTTCCTAAAAGCATATAGTTTTTTTGGCATAAAGTCAAGGTAAGTGTGTAAAGGAAGTGAAATGGTAAATTTCAAAGTGTAACACAAGTGGGGCGGTAAAGTCCCGAGTTTTTGTCTTCGGCTGGCAAAAGGGTGAAACGGTAAGTAATGTGGACATTTGTAAAATATTAAAGCACATTTACATGAACTCGGATGACACCAGGATAAGCAAGAAGGTCCCGAATCCCTAGGGTTCTAAGCCCAAAACCACTGGCCAGAGCATAAGGTGTGCATAGCCGGAAGTGTGGAGTCCGTTAAAGTATGCGGTAATTAGAGGATTCCGAGAAAAAGATAAAGGAATAAGGACCATGTCAAGAAATAGGATGTGTAGTGAAAATGTGTTAATACAACCTAACTTTAATTACTGTAATAAATGTTTCAATAAAGGTGAAATGAACAAGTAAATGCGTAAACCTAGAATTAACACAAGAATGTGTTGTAAAAAGGTTTTCCAAAGTTTAAATAAGTATTTTCTAACACGGTGTTCGTGTGTGTTGAAAAGGTGAGTTTCAATGAAAATACTAAGGGGCTATTTAGTTGTGGAAAAATGGGGGTGTTTTTCTAGAAAATGTTTTTTGTGGAGATAGAAAAATAGAGAATGTGTTCAAATAAGGTATTTTTTCAAATCAAAAAATAATTTTCAATTTTTCCACAAAAATGAAAAACGTTTTTTTTATGTTTTCTATTTTTCTGTTTTAAAAGAAGGATCCATTTCTCTCATTCCATTTCAAAAGTGGGGATCATATATTTCATATCTCTTATCCAATATACACATGAAGACCCATTTGTCTTACCACATTTCTCTCATCCTTCCTGTTTGTACCACATTTACACTCAGATTGTGGAAAAGAATTGTCACACCCAAAAAATTGATAAAAAGTCGAGAAAATATAGGAAAAAAAAATTCAAAAAGTGAATAAAACCCAAAAAATAATGAAAAAATGCATAAAGTGAATAAAAACTTAAAAATACAAAAATAATGAAAAAAATCCAGAAAGTAAATAAAAACTCAAAAAAAATGAAAATAATACAGAAAGTGAATAAAACCCCCCAAAATAATGAAAAAAATCACAAAAGTAAATAAAAACAAAAAAATAATGAAAAAAATACAAAAAGTGAATAAAACCCAAAAAGTAAAGAAAAAAACAGAAGGTGAATAAAAAGCCAAAAATAATGAAAAAAAATCCAGAAAGTGAATAAAACCCCAAAAATAATGAAATCAATACATAAAGTGAATAGAGCACCAAAAATAATGAAAACAATTCAGAAAATAGATAAAAAAACCCAATATAATGAAAAAAATCCAAAAAGTGAATAAAAATCCAAAAATAATTTCAAAAATACATACAGTGAATAAAACCCCAAAAATAATGAAAAAAATCCAGAAAGTGGACAAAAAAGAAAATAAATATTATCCCCAGAATTAATTTAAGAAAACACCTAGAAATTTACTAAAAAGTAAGAAACTTATTAGTTAAGAGAACAAATAAAAAAAATTAAAAATACGCTCAAAAAATTAAAAAAATAAAAACAAATAATGAAAATAATGAAAAAATATCATAAAATAAATATTCATCAAAGAATTAATTTAAAAAAACCAAAAAAATTAAAATAAAAAGCGCGGGAAATAAAAAAAGAAGAGAAATCAATAAAAAAAAAACAAAAATGGAAAAAACTGCAGAAAATGAATAAAAAATAGAAAATAAATATCATCCCCTAAATTAATTTAAAAAATACCCAAAAATTTATTAAAAAGTCTAAAATTTATTAATTAAGTAAAAAATAGAAGAAAATAAAAAAGAGCTCAAAAAATAAAAAAAATGGAAATGAATAAATACACTAGAAAACTAGTAAAAATGCAAATATTAGAAAAAAATTAAAAAAAACTAAGAGAATTAGAAAAAAAAAATAGACCTCGCGATAGGAGGGACGAAATAGTTAGGGGTTGGGGTGGGGGCGCGGTGGATTTGGTTTTTATTCATTTTTTATTTTTTCTTAATACTCTTAAGTACATTTTTTCTATTTGTTTTTTATAATTCATTTTGGGGTTTATATTTATTTTCTAGTTTTTTTATTCATTTTCTGTATTTTTTGTTTTTATTTTTTTATTTTTTGGATTTTTATGCTTTTTTAGTGTATTTTTTAATTTTTTGGGTGATTTTTATTAAATTTTTGGGTTTTTTATTATTTTTTTGTTTTTATATATATTTTATAGGTTTTGAACAAAATTTTCAATTTTTAAATGTTAACATGTAGAAAATGATTTCATATTTTTAACGAATGAACGCGTTTTCTAGTTTTCCAAAATTTTCCACAGAAAATGAAAAGTGGAAATAAAGATGAAAACTAAAAACAGAAAACAGAAAAATGTTTTCCACAACTAAACAGACCCTAAATTGTCTTAGAAAACCAAAAAGGGGTGATTTCGATAAAGGAATATGTTCAGATAAGTCGAACGTAATGGTTTCAAGTGTTGAACTGGGTGTGATTAATAAAGTGAGAAAATGCTAAGGGTGGGTAAAGAAATCTTTATAAGATTTAGGTAAAATTAATTGGAATAAGTAAGGTTTTCAGTATTAAAACCTTTTCACGCATTATGTATATATATATGTATGTATATGTATACAATGCAGTTGCATGTGCACGTAGGTATAACGTGTTGAATATTCTTTCTTCTGTTCGATTCTATACTTCATTTGTATATTTTCCATTGGGCATAGGATCACACGTTTGCTTTGTTATGACAAGTTGGGAGCAATTTTGTATTTTAAGGGTGTTGTACAGATAAGTATTTTCTTTATTTTTACGTTAGTAGCTTTGTATACTTGGACATCGAGGTTCTCCCTGTAGGTCCTTCATGTAGTTTATTTTGAAACTAGAATCGTATGTTAACAAGTGAAACGTTAATTAAAATAAAAGTGGACTAGAAACATTATATAGTATTGTCTCAATGCACTTCACACCTAATTCTAGGGTTGAACCGAGTTGACTAAAGGTAACCCAAAAATCCATGTCGGGACGCTACAAGTGGTATCAGAGCTCTAGGTTCAAGGTTGCTTTTGGGGTGACGTGGTGAGTTAGGTATTGGATCTTCAACGTTAGTGTTGGTTTGGGCTGGTTATGCTAGTTTGATGATAGTTTAGTTTGTGTCCTCGATGGTAATGTCAAAGAGGTTAGCATGATAACTAAGTTAGTGCCAACTGGCACACGATCAAGTTGATAATTATTAAACAATTTTACACTTTTGATTAGAATTGTCATAATTTACAGTTGTCCATGAAAGCCTATAGCGGCGACGCTATGATTTTTAGTGTGAGGTGCTTGTGTTAAATTCTTGGTGATATAGAATCATTTGAAGTGTTAATAGAGTGAAATGACGCCATTAGGCAAGTAGAGCACGTTGCATATATTCAACGATAGAAGTTGATAACTAGGGTGCATCAACGAGTTACTAATAATGGGTGATTGAAAAGTATATAACCCTCCAGCGTGGAACTTACAGGTAATTAACACCGGTGATGTGATTAGACAAATTTGATACTTGGGGTGATATCGTAGTTGATGGTAATTCAATGAACACATGGATTTGTGTAGGCTAATAGTGGCAACGCCGTGATCATGTGTGTGAGGTGTATTGTATGATAACTTTGATGATGAGATTAGCCTCGATAGTGGAAACACTGAGCAATGCTCCTAATGACCTAACCTTAAAGATCATATGTATCACTTGAGGAGGTTAGATGACTGTGTAACATTCATAAGTATTGATTATGTGGTGATAATGTATTAGTTCCCTTGAGAGAGGGCTTAGGTTAGGTGTACCTTGATTATGATGTGGTATGGAGGAATATGATCCCGCTTGGCATCTATGGTATTGACCTTGGAATTTAGAGGCAATACCCAACGTTCGTATCCTACCAAGATTTGTATAATTGTGTTAACTCATAGATTATCACATGATGTGATGTTTGTATAGTGAAGTAATTTAATTGTCATAGTTGAACCTTCATTGAGGATTGGGTGAGGCGGACCTTGAGGTTCATAGGCTGTAAGCTATGTACTATATCCTTCAAAACCCTTAGTAGAAATAATAGTGATTTGTACGTGGCTTATAGCCAATAGGCGTTTTGAAGAAAGGTAATATTAGAATATAAGTGTTGAGACTTGTTTTAGCCACCGAGGTAATGGCTAGATGCAAGGTGATCCTAGTGTGAGAGTAGTTCATGGACACGTTGAGATGCCCATATGACATTGTGTGTGGCATCATTGAGGACAAATATCAAATTTTATGATGCCTTGAGGTGGTTAAGGTGCACTATAGTTAGAATCTCGTAGACTAGTGTCTTTGCGAGCACCTAGTAATATCATTGTGGGTATCTAAAGGTTTGTAGAGTGCACCTATGATGATAATGGTGTAGACAATGAAATCTCATTGGGTTTCGTGACTTTTACATGAGAAGTGTTTGGTGTTCTTAGGAGACCAATTAAGTCCGAAAAAAGGATCTAGTAGCATTCTAGTAACAATAGTGTTGAGGGTCAGGTGATGATCCCAGAGTGATGGTCATGTAGTATTCGTGTTGGGTATGGTCTTAAAATCGGCATAAATGGGTAGTGTAATCCCTAAGGTAGGGTGATAGTTGTGTCCTTATAGAAGCGATGATCATATGTATGGAATTACTAGTATGGGGTTGGTGATACCCAGTTTCAGGATGTATTAGGGAATGTATTCGAAACAAAGGGTGAGGACGCCATGTGGAGACTTGAAAATGGAAATTAAGGGGGGGGGGGGGGGGGGTAGCAACAAAACATGATTATTATGTTGACATGTCGATGGTATATGCCAGGGTGACCTTAGCAATGTAAGGGCAAGTTTTTGACATGTCTTGTCAAGCTTGAAGGGTGAGAGAATGTAGCCTATTGTGGTATTTAGTAACTATAAGGTGCCAATGATGGTGGGTGTGGTTGTCATGTAAATTTTGTGTGTGTAAAAACAGTATGGTGAATTGGTGGCGATCTTGTGTGGTCAAAATAGCATGGTTATGTGAGTGCTTTGGTTTCACCAAGTAATGTCTATAGGAGTTTGGGAGTTCAATCACGATATGTTAAAGCAAATAATAACCTAGGTGTAGTAGGTTGGTGACATTTTCATGTGACACCCCGCCCAATTAAATACCGGGTGACCAGTCCTTTATAAAATTTGAAATAGAGTATCCGATTGGTTCATTCTTAGCATCACTGTCGAAAATAATTTTCTTATTAACCACTTAATAATTAATTAAGGTAGTGTCAAAACATTTTATCATTAGTAAACATTATTTAATTTAAATCATTAAGCACATCCAACATTTTCACGAACAAATGAATAATGAATAAAACACTATCGGACTGAATGTAAAGAAACTGGAATAATAATCCCAGTTACATAAAAATCCAGACCATCAAAATGTAATAATACTAAATCCGACTGAATACTGAATATGTAAATAAAATATATACAATGTCTCTCTAACATACAAAAATGAGAATGGGCGACACTTGCCCTTACTGGAAGGTTTAAGTAATAGAACTAAGATAATAGAAGTGGAAGCGTCTAAATATGACGACATGCAACTCCCATAATAGATGCAGCACGTCAAATGGTCCGAAAGTCTAAACTTGGTGTCCCTATGGTTGGACTGCTAAAATAAAATACAGCAATAGAAAAGAGATTTTGCAAAAGACGAGTCAGAGCCCCAGTGTAAAACATTTAAAAACAATTTAGCAAGTATTTAAAAATTGCAATACATAAAATATTATGTGCATGTTAGCTTTTCGAGCACTCACTTGAGATTCTCACTTCTCAACTATTGTGCACGCCTAATGTACCGTTAATTCGTCCTAATTATCTTTATCACACCTAATTAGGTTGTAACCATAAACCTTCTAATCCTCACCCATAGCAATAACCCGTATTCCCCACATATAATTATTATTAAAATTTTTGCATTTACTATCCTTAGTAAACTTCCACAATAAGGTTAATAATTCACATCATTGTTTTGATTCCGTTTACATACTCATCTACATATTTGCATAATAGATTAAATCACAAGTATTTATTTTCCATCACACTACTATAAACAAATACTTATACAACACCCCTAGAATCAGCTGCGGTGCGGGCATACTCTGCTATTGAGACCCAGTACATCTCGTACTGAATAAGGACAATCAGTTTGGAATCATTCTCGAACCGTATAAATACAAGTCACACATATTGGAGGAGAACATATTTCCAAGCCTATGGGCTACGCACATACCTACGCACCCATATGACCGCTAACTTATCAACTCACAGATAAGTCATTCCTAGGTTCTATGCTCTGAGGTACCAATCTAATATCCCCTCTAAGGCTCATCAAGATAAAATTGTCCTCTCTTAAAGACCTCCCATGATATCAAGTATGGTAGGTATGTCATACACATAATAAATAGTACTATAGGTATTCACATAACCCATCAAGATCATTTGGTATACACACAACCCAAATATTTTAGTTCATACGTAGTATTAGTCTCATTACTACTAACGATATATATATTTAATTATGAATATGTAAAATATGGCATTGCGATAATTGATTAAAATCTAAAATTTCTAATTTGGCACACTTATTTAATTAGAGTCTATTTTTAAACCAAATTAATTCAGACCCTAAGCATGCAACTACATGTGTGCGTGTGTCAAACCATAAATAAATAAAGCATGCGACACAAATTTCAAGAAAAAATCCTAAAGGGCAAAACCTTTTATTTCTAGAACTCTCACAAGTTTACAAGACCGTTGACTTACATACCATCTTTCTTTTGCCCATAAGAGTAATGCACGGTGTCTTCGTCAAACCTTCAAAGTAACGACTAGAAATCAACAGTGGTTCACACGCAGCTATACCACAAGGACGCGTAGTCTAAAATCTTCACAAGGACTCCCTTCACAATAGCACGCTAATGTTGGTTGTAGAGATCTCCGCACAAAGAATGAACAATAGTAAAGCGTGTTCTTGAACACCAAAAACAATTCACCAAAGCATATGTGATTTTTGGGAATTGAAAACAAAAGGGATGAAAAACCCTAAAAGAAGAAGTCAAAAAGAATTCTTCAGATTCGCAGTTTTCTGTCTTTCAAAATGCTGGGACTTATTAATGAAAATGAAACCATTTAATGAGTATTTATAGAAAATCGTGCCACCTCGGTCATTAGAACGAAAAGGGGATCTCACTCAAACGAAGTACATGTGTCGTTTGAACGACATCGCACGACATCTCAATGTCGCTCGAACGAGATGGGATCTTGCTTGAACGATCTGAGCATCAAAATCAAGGAACGCTACAGGAATTAGAAAATTACTCATTCTCAAATTTTGACGAAAAAAGTCCACTCCAACACTTAGAAAAATATTTTGAAAAAATATCCCAAAGCTCTAAGTGCAAAGTTAAGGTATTTAAAACATAACCTTACCAAAGTAAACTTTGCGGAGGCTTTTTGATAAAGAATCTTGATATATTCAGATCCGTCTTGATGTAGATTGCTCTTGAACTTCTTCGACGGTTGTAACGGTATATGACATAATTAATTGTCACGGACATTTTATAAAAATATGTCCTTACAGAATACTCTCTCTCGTAATACTCAAGGATCACTCACCACTCCAAACACCTTAAAGTTTGATTCCCAATTAGCTTTAATAATTCTTCCCTATACCAAAATAAATTCCACATTGTTAAATTTCACTCGAATTAACTATGCTTCACAAATTGGAACCAAAACGAATTTTCTAAAAAAACCTCCCATGTCGCTCAAAGGAAATTGTATCTCATTTGAACAAGATAGCAGGTCATTCGAATGACCTCTTTGCGCGAGATGCCATCGCATTCGAACGAGATCCAATCTCATTTGAACGAGATTGCACAGTATCGTCCCCTACCTATGGCATCATTGGTTTTCACCATTTTCAAACCTAAAAACCTCGACAGATCAGTACCAATCTCCAATTAATCAGTTCTAATCGATAATCCAGCGCATATTTGATTTCTAACAACCTAGATACTTTTAATCCTTAATAAACAACCCTTAAATCCGAAATCCCCAATTTAAATCAATTAAACGCTAGTTCTTCCCATTATCATTCAATCACATAATAAACCCAGATTCGCTCATCACAATACATCATAAATTCGTGGCTTCTAATCTACCTACAGAGGGTTTAACATATTGCAATTTTAGATTGTAATTAATCATCTTAAGCCTCCAATTTCATCAAGATTATGAATAATACATGGGTATTATACACCTATACTAACATGAACATGATTATTGCTATAGTTTTGCCAAAATTAAACACTTGCCTCACGAAAGAAAGTCCGATTTGTATGGTTGAGATTTTCATTCTCCAATCTACGTTGTGGTTATCTTAGTGGTGTAAAAGGTGCACTGGTGGTGGTTCTGAACCTAGAAACCTCTCCTCATCCTTCCTCCTTTTGGACTCTCTGTGTCTAACACTGATAGCCCAAATCTAACCCACGTACATGATATATTAACCCTTTAATTTTCTTCATTAATAATACTCCAAAAATACAAATTACTAAAACGCCCTCTCAGAAAGCCGATTTGGTCTAAAACTATCCCGGGAGCCAAACTAAACCCTCGGGTAGACGTTTTTTACTATCTCGACCCTTAGAGACACATTGGCTCACTCAAAATGACCATTTGGGTTACTTATGAATATTTTACTTTTCATTCCATTAATTTAGTCCTAGCACGACTAACACGCGCGTCCCGACTTAATTACTGTAATTGTTATATTTCTCACTCGTGATAATTTTCATAAATTCTCAATCATATTCACAATCATATATTACTTTATTCGCTCAATAATATTCAATATAACTCTCATCAATATATACCAACCCTTATCTTTCTAGTTAATAGTTATTTTAATCCAGATTAATTATCAATTAGTTTCTCATATTTAATTTAATTAACCCAATATTTAAAAAACATAAAAAAATACTGGGTGTTACACGTCACTAGTGATTTGACAGGATCAATGACTAGAGCGTGAGCTATCTTCTAATCGAAATGATTCATTTATGCCAAGGATGTGAAAGGTAGGGCCTTGATCCATAGGATGAAGTCGGGCATTGACTTCCTAAAGGACTACCAATTCATAAATTTCTTTCATAATGCGAGAATGAATGGTTTCAATTCAATTCGCCACTACCAATGACCCAAGTCAGGAGGTGTGGCTAGTATTTGTGCTCGGTGAGAACTCTAGGAATGAGTGGCATCACTTCAAGTGAACGGAGTAGGTTCGCTTTCATAAGTCAGAGTCGAATGCTTATGGGAAAAATTCCTCAAAACGGTTGCTTGTCCATGTGACTCAAGTATGTTCTTTTTAGTTTCGGTAATCGGGATTCAGTATTCTCACCTATAGTAACTCAAATTGGTTCCATGTCATGGTACGACACGGGTGGTCCTGAGAGAGCTCAGTGGACCGAGTTTGGTTAATATAGCTCGATTATTAGGTGCACCCATCTGAGGTGTTCTTGCTATGGCATAAAGCTTTGCGTATGGGTAGCTACGTTCTCGGACACACAGTTTACTTGAAGTGGCGAGATTTTTTAGAACTGGTGGATTTTTTACTGCTTGGCTTGGTAATTAGTGGCTCGAGTTGTGAATCGCGGGATGATGGCTTGAGGATATGATATAGTGTTGGAATCGAGAAACTTATCACACGATGTTTCTTTTCCACGACGAATGGATTAGAGTGAGACTCTAGTGAGTACTCAAGGATGAGATGCCTAGGGTAGTACTAGGTTCATCAGAGTGACACAATGAAGGTGTAAACTGATCATATAATGATGATTTGATGGGATTATTCCTCCTGGGAGTGAGAGAATAGCATGGTATGGTTCTCGACAAGCTCATGCGAGTTGTGTAGTTAGGATAACATGAAAAGTTGTGGAACACAAGAGGTACGGTCCTAAGCTATAATTGATTTTTGGTGGTATATACGATGGTTGGTTGTAATTCGATTTGCTTTTGGTGAGTGTTGACCGCTAGAAAGGTGTAAAACCCCGTAATTTCATTGATTTTTATATTGGGAATTAATTGGGATTAATTAAATTATATTTGGAAATTAATACGATAAAATCAATATTAATTAGCGAGATAAGGGTTAATATTTATTTATATTTAATATTTCTTAGAGAATGATTAATAATAATGATAAGGAAATATTACAATTGTCGTGAGTGAAAAATACGGCAGTTACAATAAATTTGGTCGGGACGCGCGGGTCAGTCGTGTCGGGACTTAATTTGAGAAATAAAATATAATTTTACTTCTGATATTCCATATGGTCATTTTGAGTGCGCCATTTTTTTATTTAAGGGTCGAAATAGTTAGATACTCAGGGGTTTAGTTTGGGTTCCGGAGCAATTTTAGGCCAATCTGACACCTCGAGAGGGTATTTCGATCCTTTTTATTTTTGAGGAAGGAAGACCCACAAAAATTCTAATTGTATAACTTCTGGTAGGTTAGAATAACTATGGTTAGAAGTTGCAAACTAATAGAGAGGCCATATGGGGAAGAAGATAGGAGACCCCAAGGCCATATCACACCTTCTTGCACCATAAACACCACCATCACGTAGAGCAAGAGGAGAAAATCACAAACATATCATTCTTCAAACGTATGCAAGTGTTTATCTTGCTTAAATTATGAAATATATACCATGTTAAAGTAGGATGATTTATAATTTTCATCAATTTTCATTTAATTTGGGAGATTTAAAACATGTTCTTGGGTTGAATTTGAACTAGGATATACCCTTTATGCATGCAGAATGAAATTTATAATTCAACATTATAAACTTATGAAAAAAATATGTGTTTTTACTTGAGTTCTTTGACAATAATGATAATTTTAGGTTTTGGGGGATTATCTCGGAATTTATTAAATTTATAGATTTTTTTATGATTTGATGATTCTATTATGTTAGAAATCGTGCATATATATTGGGATTATGTTTGGTAGATTTGGTTGGGAGTAGGGGAACATGTAATGAAGTTTTGGATGTTTAAAATGGTGAAACCCGTAACTATTTAAGGACGAAGATGAAGACATGTTACATGCGAATCGATTTGGTCTAAGGCCGAATCGATTCGACTGCCTAGATTTTGATAAATTTCTCCCTTTTTGCTTAGAATGTGTGGCAAACGAGTGGGATAACTTTTGAGTTAATATTTGAATATAATGGGAGTTATACTAAATACCAGTAGACCAAGGATTTTTTTGAGACTTGATCACATGAGGAGAATTTAGAGCTAAAGGTAATTGAACATAATTGTGTGTTGAGATTTAAATTCGGGGAACCTTATCATGGCACGGGGATTTATAGGGAACCGATGACTTAGACCAGTAGGGTATGAGTGAGATAGATACTGAATTAACTTAAGGGACAATCGGTAACCTTCCAAGTGATGGGAAACACCCGGGCATATACGAATAAGAAGTATAACGGTATATTAATAATACGTAGGCTATATGAGAGTTATATAGAATATATACGGAATATATTATAGGATACGTGCTTACCTTTACTGAATATATATACATAGGTAGTGTGAATACCTAATGTGTGACTTATTATGTGTATGACATGCCTACGCTTCTTACTATCATGGGAGGTTGAAAAAGGTGACAATCTTATCTTGATGAGCTATCCTGGGGTATTTTAGACTTTTATCGCTGAACATAGAACTTAGGGATGACCACTGCTTGTCTGAATGAGGGTGTGCTTGATCATTTGTGTGTGTAGGTATGTGTGTATCCCAAATGCACTATGTTCGCCTCCAATTATGTGTGAATTGTATATTGTGGTTTGAGAGTGATTCTGAATCGATAGTCCTTTATTTAGTACGTGATGTACTGGGACTTGATATCAGAGCATGCATGCACCACAGGTTTCAGCCTAGGGGTGTTGTATTTATGTGTCTGTGTGTGTATGTGTGTATATATATATATATATGAATAGAGTGATAAATATATATAGTTGTGGTTTATCCTACTATGTGTGCTTAGTATATGAGGAAGATAGTGATATCTAAAATAACTTAAGAATGTGGAAACTTAACAACTATTTGGTAAATTCTTAATTGATTTAAACGATATGAAAAAAACAAATCAATAACGTATTGTATGGGTAATACGGGTGGGCACCATGAGTAAGTATGTGTAGTAAGATAATGGACTTGAACTAGTTAGGCGGGGTAGCATAATTAGGACGGGTTAGTAGAATACTCTAGGCGTGCACAATAGTTGAGGGGTGAGGACCTCAAGTGAGAGCACGTGAAACTAACATGTGTATAATATCTGTTGATTATGTATTTTAAATACTTACAAATATTTTTAAACTGTTTTACTTGGGCTCTGGACCGTTTTCCAAATCTATTTTGTTAAAACCATTTTAGGTACGCATCCATAGGGATGCCAAACTGAGGAGTTAATTCTTGTTTGATGTGCTGAAGTTGTTGTGCACGCTTGCAGGACTTCAGTAGTAGACGCATCCATTCCTTTTATATCATATGCATCATTATATCTATTTTAGTCGGGCATGTTGCCCCCATCTTCTACTAGTAGTTATTTACAGTGACACTATACTTCATTTATTTTCATTTGTTAGCTTCAATTTTAGATATGGATTATTGTATTGGAGTTTCAGGCTGGAGTGTTTATTCCAGCCATATCTTATTTGATTAAGTTATTCTGCTAATTATGATGTTGGTCAATTGAAATCGTGAATGGGGTTTATTTATTTAGTTATATCAGATCATTGCATGTTAATTTAAAAGATTAAAATTTGACAAGCTTAATTAACTAATGTAGGTGATTAGTAATTAACAGTTTTTGACAGTGATGCTAAGAATGAACCGACTGGACATTGTATTTTAATATAATAAAAGACTGGTCACCCGATATTTAATTGGATGGGGTGTCATAGATGGTATTAGAGCCAGGTTCTACTGTCTTTAGCATCTGTGGGACTTACTACGATTTTTAGAGTAGTGTCCTTTGATATAGAGCCCTATTATTAAGAGTGTTGTATTCTTTATTACGCATTTACGTCTTGAACTATTTTAATACATATTGAGTTGTGAACTGATGGAAAATTATCTCTCATTTTAGATGCCTCCTTGACGTGCACCATGAGCCACCCTAGAGGCACCAGTAGAGCCTCAGCCAGCTCCAGTACAGGGTACCATGAATGCTGTAGAGGTTGTCGCTATATTGGCATAGGTGGTTAATGTAGCACTGGTGACAGTTGCACAACAGGAACCACCCCAGGCACAGGTTGTGACAGTAGCTCAAATGCAGGCATTCCCTTTTTCTTGTGAGCGAGTTAGAGATGCCTTCCATAAGGCACACCCTCTCGAGTTCCAGGGGAGATCAGATATTGTGGTTTCTAGCCAATGGAAGAAAGACATCTAGAGGCATTTGAGGCTGTACGAGTGCACGGACGTTCAACGGCATATTCTAGCTACATTTAAGCTAGTTGGGGTAGCTTTATAGTGGTGGGATTTTGTTACCACTGTGGAGGAGAGAGACATTATGTCGATACAGAAGTTCTAGAGCAGTTTGACTATAAATACTTTCCAACCGCCATCAAGATGGAGATGAGGAAAAAAATATTAGATCTCACCTAGGAGGGGAAGACTGTGGATGAGTATGAAAAAGAATTCACGAGGTTAGCTAACTTTGTTCCAGGAGAGGTACCTACAAAGGAGAAGAGGATATAGTTATTCACGGATGGACTTATTTGGAGGATCCGACAATATCTTTTGGGTAATCCTGCTTTGAAGATGTACACTAAGGTGTTGAATGTTGCTCTATTACATTGCCAAGATCAATGCATCCATGTTAAGGGGAGCAAAGGAGCAGGAGAGTATAGCTACTAGGGTAGGACTGGGGGTAACAGTGCCAGCAGGGCACAGTCGACTCAGAGTTAGCAGAGGCAGAGTGAGCAGGGTCCTCACTAGGGGATGTTGCAAAGAGGTTCCGTTCTAGGGATTAATTAGGGACATGAAGGATTCAGGCAGGGCCATTAGGGTCAGTCAGGCCAGCAGCGATTTCATCAGGGCCAACACCAAGGTAGGGGTGGTAATGGGCAGTAGAATCGAGGCCAATAGGTCCATAGGGGAGGTAATTTTAAGGGCATGTGTTTATTTTATGGTAAGATTGGACACAAGAGACATGATTGCCCTGATAAGGGTAGGGGAAATCAGAAGCAAGGAGTCTGTCAGGATCCTCAGAGTCCTATTTTCCCACCGTCCTCCCAACACCAACACTTTTACCAGCCTTACCTACAGTACCAGCTGTTCTAGAAACCCACCTGAGCAGGGGTAGTTATGGGCACGTGTATTAGCTCCACGAGCTGTAGCCTCACCCGCTATTGAGGTTATGTTTTGAAAAAGTACCACTTAAGTTGTTTAATTCAAGATTAAACTATCTAAATGGCTCCGAAAAGTTTGTTAAAGAAACTCTTTAGTCAAAAGAATTTTCTTAACACAAGATGTGTTTAAAACATTATGAACGAGTTATTTAAGGTATAGGTTTACAATTTTTGAAAATCAAAACATATAAAGAAATTAAATCAACACAACCTCAAGAAAGGGATGAGAGGAAGAGGAAGCGGAAGTAAGTAAGTACACATTTTTACCATGGTAAAACCCCACCCAATTGGGGGAACATCCAAGGAGGTCTCTATACCTCAAAAGAAAAAGTCCACTCAAATAGAGTAACAGGTTACAAACTATTTAACAATCAAGACACACAATCAAGCCTAATCTAAGTTCAAAAATTATACCAACTCCTCTTGCATTTTCTGACTTCTCCTAAGCCTCTGATGTCGTTGATGTTCTCTCATCTTTCTAACTCCACTCCTTTTAGCTTTGTAACAATCCTTCAAGATTTATGTCGACTCAAATATTCAGAATCTCTCTACCAACATCTTTTAGTGTTATAGTGTGAAAGTGTAAGTGTTGATGTGATCTAAATCACATGCATGCAACCCGCACACACTTATAACATACCAAATGATAATCGAATTACAAACAGATTCTAAAATGCAAAGAAAATTTCAAAAATCAATTTGATCAAAACTCAGACTTTGGACCTTTCAATTTATCCACAAATCAAGAGGGAATCTTGCTATATAAAAGAGCCAAGATCCTAAACACTTTCGTTATTCGAAAATATTTAAAAATATTTCACAGAATGTGAAATAATTGAAAGTGTAAATCCCCAGTCAAGATCTTAACTATATCTAAGTCCAAGTACTCTGAAAAACTGAAATCATAAATGGTTTTGTTGGTTCAGGGTTTGAAAGAAACATAATAGTTTAAAACAAATTAACTTTTGGATTTCTCGAAAGAAGAAATCAAAACCAGTGAGATAAAATGTGAAATGTGTCACAAACTCACAAATCTCAGATTTCTATGAAAGAAAATGAGATTTGGAAAACGTGACTTGGTTGGACAAGAGATTAAGTACACGAGAGGATGGATATTCTCAAATCTAGAACTAGCTCAACTCTCAGAACTATTTTCAGGTGAGATTTGGTCGGAATTAGGTTAGGGTTTTGTTTTCCCTCTCCTTTTCTTCTCTCTCTCTCTCTCTCTCTCTCTCTCTTCTCTCTCTTTTTTACTCTCTTGAAAATGAGGTGAACAAAAAAATTCGAAATGAAAGGACGAAGTCTCCTTTTATACAAGGAAGAGAAGGATCTGGAAAGTCTTGGGTAAATGGACGATCAAGAGTTGATCGAAGGAAATCTAGTGGCTACTCAATCACCGCATTTATGAAAGCTCTGATTGGTTTAAAATATTAACACGTGGATCAAGTAAGAACACATGAAGGCCATATATTAAAATGATCCAACAGTTCTCAATCATTCTCAGGTATTTGAGTGTAAAGAAACACATATCCAATCATTGTAATACCAACTTATATAAGGCTAAGATGACTTAAGACACGCGTGTTTTTGGTATTTCAAAAATACAAATTTTACCCACAATATTATCTAGCGCTTTCGAATTCTACCCCAGTCAAGTTTTAACAGCTTTTACTAATTACAAAACAGCCCACAACATTTGTAAAAACCAATTTTAAATTTCTTAAAATTGTTTAAAAAATCCTAGAAATTATTTAAAATATCCCAAAAATTATGGAAAAATTATTTTAATGGGATTTAACTCACACACACCCATGTTATGAAGAATGCAACACATATATGCCATCATAGGTGAGGTATACGTGTTCTACCTTTAGGAACAATTTGAGGAAGTCAAATGAAGAGTCAGAAGGCTTTTTGGTCAAACTAGGATATGACTTAATTTTGTCACTATTTCCAAACTAGATGAGCACCTATATAATATAGACTCAAGTGAGTCAAACATATAGGGTGCTTCAATCTCTCCCTTTGGAAATATGAGACAAAATCTCCTTTGAGTCATCAAGGACTCGTAGGGATATAAAAAATATAAGAAAAACATATTCAGATACAAAATTTTTATCTACCCAATATCCTAGAAAAAGAAAATTACATAACTCAATTATTTACAGACCAATACCCTATCAAAATTCTGTTGTAAATGAAGGTACAGTTTCCTGTAAATGAGATAACTTAGATCAAGCTTTTTAGTTGATAATATAGCAAGAATGTCTAAGTAGACTCAAATTTCTCCCCCATGTAGTGTCAAATGGAAAAAGGGCCAAGAAAACAAGTATGAAATAATAAATCATTATTCTGCCATAACCATACCAATAGATTTGTGCAAATATTCAAATCGAAGATAATCCAATGGTTTAGTGAATAAGTTAGCTAATTGCAATCTAGTAGGTAGGTAATTAATTTCTAACTCCTTAGATTTAACTAACTTGCGTATGAAATGATATTTGATCTTAATATGTTTGGTACGAGAGTGATGAACCGGATTTTTAGAAATATTGATCGTGCTTTGATTGTCACAATAGGGATGTAACTTATCTTCAGTTATATCATAATCTTTCAGCATTTATTTTGGCCAAAGTAATTGAGCACAGCAACTTCCTGCGGTAATATATTCGGATTTGGCAATAGACAAGGAAGTGCAGTTTTGTTTCTTACTACTCCATCTTAACAAATTGTTACCAATGTAGTAACATGCTCCTGAAGTACTCTTACTATCTTCGGAACAACTTTCCCAATCAGCATCGTTGTAACCTACTATATTACTAGAAGTGTCTTTAGTGTACCAAAGTCCTATGTTTAGAGTGCCTTTAATGTATTTGATAGTTCTTTTAATGCATAATATATGACTCTCTTTAGGATTGTTTTGTTAGCGGTCACACACGCAAACATAGTACACGATATTAGGATGGGAGGTAGTAAGGTAAAGTAAGCTTCCTATCATACTACAGTATAAGGTTGAGTCGATGGATTTACCATTCTCATCTTTAAAAAGTTTGACAGAAGTACTCAAAGGAGTCCTAACTTCTTTTGATGTTTCTAGGTCAAACTTCTTGACAATCTCTAAAGCGTATTTTTATTGTGAAACAAATAATCCATCTAAATCTTTCTTAACTTGGAGTCCTAAGAAAAATTGTAACTCCCCCATAAGTGACATATGGAATTCTTTGTGCATAATGTTCGAGAAGGACTTAACTTCTAAAGGGCAGGTGGATCCAAAAATTATATCGTCAATATAAACTTCGTCTATAGTAATATTGTTGTCAAAGTATTTGACAAATAAGGTTTGGTCATTCCCTCCTCTCCTAAAAACATTGTCTAAAATAAAGGTGGATAGGCGTTCATACCAAGCTCCAGGACCTTGTTTTAACCCATAAAGAGCTTTCTTAAGCCGATAGACGTAATTAGGATGATGAGGGTCAATGAACCCTTTGGGTTGTTCTATGTAGGTCTCCTCAATCAAGATGCCATTAAGTAAAGAAGATTTAACATACATTTGATATAGTGTGAAATGCAAATGACAACTTATTGCAAAAAGTAAGAGAACAAACTCGCGGCAAGTGACAGGTGCAAAATTTTCCTCAAAGTCTATTCCTTCAATCTGAGAGTAGCCCTAGGAAACTAATCTAGACTTATTCTAAATAATCATCCTAGATTGATCAGTTTTATTTTTAAAAATCCAATGTGTGCCGATAACCCTTTTATTTTAAGGCCGGGGTACAAGATACCATACACCATGTATGACAAATTAAAGAAGTTCCTCCTGCCTAGCACTTATCCGCAATGGGTCATTCAGTGCTTTATTAACATTCTTTGGTTCTATAAGAGAAACAAAGCAAGCATAATGAGAAAGGGTACGTAGTTGGGATGTTGTACAAATTGGATCAGTAGGATTACCAACTACACTATCTAAAGGATGATCTTTGGAAACCTAGTTAGGTACTTCAGGGGTCCCAGTTGGTAAGGAATCATCTATCTTTGGAGAATCATAATTTAAAATGTTTTCGGATTCATCCACTATAGATGGGTCTTTGATCTTACTTTTTACATTAGTTTCACTTACAACCACATTAATGGATTCCATCATGATTTTGGTACGAAGATTGTAGACACGGTAGGCTCTACTATTTGGAGAATATCCTAAGAAAATAGCTTTATCTCCTCTGGTTTCAAATTTAGACAGATGTTCAGTATCCTTATAGACATATCGGGTGCTACCAAAGGCTCTAAAGTATTTTAGGTTAGGTTTCTTCCCAGACCACAACTCATAGGATGTTTGTTTGGTATTTTTCCTTAAGTAAACTCGATTGATTAAATGACAGGCTATATGAATGGATTCTACCCAGAAATATTTAGTTAGGTTCTTCGTATGAATCATCACACGAGCCATTTCTTGAAGAGTGCAATTTTTACGCTTAATAATTCCATTTTGTTAAGGTGTCTTAGGGGTACTAAATTCATGTTTGTAACCATTATAGTCACAGTATTCGATTACACCTGAATCTATTAATTCTCCTCCTCTATCACTACGAATTCTATCTATTTGGGAATCCTTTTCATTTTCTATATGAACTAAGATTTTCAAAAAAATTATGAAAAGTTTTTGACTTGTGTTTTAAAAAAGCAACCCAGGAAAATCGAGGGAAGTCTTCAACCATAACTAAGATATAATTGTTGCCACAAGGACTAACAGTACGAGAATGACCCATTAGGTCTATATGGATGAGTTCTAGAGGTTTAGTAGATAGAACTTCTTTAACTTTCTAATGGGGAGGCTTAACAATTTTTCCTTCTTGACACGGACCACGTATGATGTTTGAAATTGGCTTGATCTTAAGAAGTCCTATAACTATCTCTTGGCAGCATAATTTACTAAGACTATCATAATTAATATGAACCAATGCCATATCTCATTGTCATCTATTTTGTCAATGTTACAAGCCTCTGCACTTGGATTGACTGTGTAACAGTTATCTGGAATACAGAGTCCTGTAATAATGCACATACCTTTTTCATTTAAAATTTTACAATTGTTCTTTGAAAAGGTGACAATATGGTAGGAGTCACAAAACTGTGATATACTTAGTAAATTGGCTTTAAGAACTTTTATAAGGAGAACATCCTCAAGAAAGAGTAATCCTTCTTCATGGAGTGTTCCTTTACAAATGATATGGGCTAACACCATCTCCAAACAAAACTTTTCCTCCAGAGAAGTTAACTTTGTTCGAAAGTTTGGAATCATCCTTGGGCATATATTTGGAATATCCAGAGTCTAAATACCATCCAGATGTCGTGTGTTTAGTTTTAAAAGCACTGATAACAATGTTGCATTTCAACTGGGGTAATAGATCATCTATTCTGACCCAAATTGCTCTAGTTTTCAATTTGCGCTTATTAGCTCCTATTTGATAAAACTTGCGAGCTTCTATCTTTTCTTTAAAATATTTTTGCGAAGGTTTATGAGTATTATAGACAGTTTGAGCAATTGGTTCAGAAAAGAATCTAGGATTCCTTCTTGTTGATGGTCTTTTAGTATTAGTCCTTCTCTTTCTATTTCGGTTGTTAGAATTCTTGCCTGGCTATGTAGGAAGGACATAGTTGTTTCGGCTTCTCCTATAATAGTTGAAGTTATAATAAACATGAGAGTTATATAGTGGATTACATAGACATTTGGAATAGTAACCATCAAGGGAATGTCCATAGACATCATAATAAGAGCAATAAAGATGGCACGTAGAACTCATAACCTTAGGAAAATTGTTATTCGAAGGCTTGTCTAGGTTTTGAGCTCTAGTCTTGTTCCTAGGTGGCATAGGATGAAATGACAAATCATCTTATTGAATAGGGGGCAGACGCATTTAGCCTTATGTTCAATATTATTCTTAGAGTTACTTGATTTACCAATATCTAACTTTTGTTGTTTTGA
This sequence comes from Sambucus nigra, assembly GCA_949130495.1. Taxonomy (NCBI): domain Eukaryota; kingdom Viridiplantae; phylum Streptophyta; class Magnoliopsida; order Dipsacales; family Adoxaceae; genus Sambucus; species Sambucus nigra. The sequence continues at coordinate 166,714,157 of OX422222.1, read as the reverse complement.
GTCAAAATTATTTTTCAAATTTTGAAAATCTGGACAAGTTTCAAGAGATCTTTTGCCACCAGAGACAAACTTGATAGGTACAAAAGTTTTTGTTTGCTTGGAATTGTTAGGGAAAAATCCTATTCTAATTCTGTCCTCAGAATCGGTCTTACTTTTAGCAACACATTATTCAAAATATTTAGAGTTATTTTCAAATTTAGTAAACTTTTTTGAAGACTATTGATGTCTTTTTTTTTGTTCGTTTCAATTCTAACAACGTTCCTTTGTATTTTTTTTCCATAATTTCATTTGAGTCAAACAATTCTTTCAGTTTTTGTTAAAAATTGTTAGTTTCATTCTCATGATTTAGACATTGAGAAGAGTACTCTTCAGCATTCTGTTTGATCATATGACTTAGGGTTTCTATCTTTTGGGTAAGATCTTTGACAATCTTTTCAAGTCTAGTGCTTTTCTAGAGAGTTTTTGCGTACAGTGTGAGAATGTTAGGAAGGTTTTCATTGTTGGAGTCATTAAGTATGAAGTGTCCCTTAGCGGTTCATTTTTAGGACTCACACACCCATTGACATCAATAACAGAGAATTCTCTTTGACTCACACACCGCGTTTGAATCATTATCAGAATTCTCAAGTAACAAAGTAGACAAATCAGTAGGAATAGCATCATTTAGCATGATCGGGTTCCTTATCATCAGCGTACATGATTGTAGCAAAGAAGGACATACAAAGGTCATAAGTGTTCGATGACTCAGGTTCATCATTTTCTGATTCACTTGAGTCATATTAAGTGTTACATAAATGATCCCTGTTGTGTTTATGAATTTTATCAAAGTTAACTCTAGAGTCACTAGCCATGTGTCCTAACTTCCCACATCTATAACATTCAATATTTTTTAGATCTCTCTCAGGTCTCTTGTGATTATCAGTTTGGTGTGTGTCTTGTCTTCACTTATGAGGCCTATTATTATATTCATTTGGATATGTAGGTTTGCCTTGTCTTTTTCCTATTTTATTTCAAAATTTCACAATTTTCTTAAACTGTTTAGACATTATGGCAAACTGATTATCCAGACTATTTAAATTACAGTCCTCATCAGAGTCTAAGTCAATGTCAGGTATACTAAGTTCAGGTGTGGTCAACTTAGATGAAAAAACAAGATTAGAACTAGCCTGTCTCTTTTGGGACTGGGTTGATTGTTTCTTAAATTCCAATTCCATTTCCACAGTTCTCAATTTGCTACTGAGGAGTTCAGGTGTGATATTTTGATTATCCATCTCCTCAATTTCATATCTCTTATTATCAAATTTCTATGGAAGTGATATTAGTATTTTAGAGACAATTTCCTTTCTATCATAAACAATCCCATTGACATGCAGCTTAATCACTATGTATGTCAACCTAATGTAGAAGTCATAAAATGACTCAGTCTTAGTCATAACTAAAGTGTTGTACTGCTGGATTAACATTTGGGTTTTAGCAGCTTTAACACTTGTGTCTCCTTCATGTGCAGTAACTAGGGTGTCCCATGATTCCTTAGAGGTAGTACATAAAGATATCCTCTTAATTTTGTTTTCATTGATAGACATGAATATGGCATTTTTGCCTTTGTTATTATTAAGGGAAGTCTGTTTCTCTTCTTTAATGAATTCACTTAGTAAATTTCTAATCCTCATAATACTTCCTTCATCGGATAGTTTAGTAGGAAATGTATAATCATTTTCAATAGCATCCCAAACAGCATCTCCCAATGTCCCTTGGATGAAAGCAACCATCCTCACTTTCCAGTAAGGGAAGTTGGTTCCATCAAAGAGAGGGGGCCGAGACAGGTTACCTAATCTCTCAAATTTCTTGTCCATTGTTTATTTTGAGAAAACAATTTTAGAAACTCAAGATCTAAATAATTTGAAAAACCAAAGCTCTGAAACCAATTGAAAAAGTACCACTTAAGTCGTTTAATTCAAGATTAAACTATCTAAATGGCTCCGAACAGTTTGTTGAACAAACTCTTTAATCAAAACAATTTTCTTAACAAAATATGTGTTTAAAATAGTATGAATGAGTTATTTAAGGTATAGGTTTTACCAGTTTTGAAAACCAAGACTTATAAAGAAGTTAAATCGATGCAGCCTCAAGAAAGAGATAAGAGGAGGACGAAGCAGGCAAGTACAAATTTTTAACGTGGTAAAACCCCACCCAATTGGCGAAACATCCATGGAGGTCTCTACAGCTCAAAAATAAAAATCCACTAAAAAAAGTAATAAGTTACAAACTATTTAACAATCAAGACACAATTAAGCCTAATCTAAGTTAAAAAAATTATACCAACTCCTCTTGCATTTTCTGACTTCTCCCAAGGCTCTGATGTTATTGATGTTCTCTCATATTTGTAACTCCACTACTGTTAGCTTCGCAAGACTCCTTCAAGCTTAACATTAACTCAAATGTTCAGAATATCTCTACCAACACCTTTTAGTGTTGTATTGTGAAAGTATAAGTGGTGATGTGCTCAAAATCACATGCATGCAACCCACATGCACTTATTACCGACCAAATGATTATCAAATTACAAACAGATTCTAAAATGCAAAGAAGATTTTTAAAATTAGTTTGATCGAAACTCAGACTTTGGACGTTTCAATTTATCCACAGATCAAGAGAGAATCTTTCTATATAAAAGAGCCAAGATCCTAAACACTTTCGTTATTAAAAAATATTAACAAATATTTCACAGAATGTGAGATAATTTAAAGTGTAAATCCCCAATCAAGATCTAAACTAGATCTAAGTTCAAGTACTTTCAAAAACTAAAATCATAAATGAATTTGTTGGTTTAAGGTTTTTAAGAAACATAATAGCCTAAAACAACCAACAAAATTGAGATTTCTCAAAATAAGAAATCAAAACCAGTGAAATAAAACGTGAAGTGTATCACAAACTCACAAATCTCAGATTTCTATGAAAGAAAATGAGGTTTGGAAAACGTGACTTGGTTGGACAAGAGATTAAGAACATGAGAGGATGGATATTCTCAAATCTAGAACTAACTCAACTCTTAGAACTATTTTCAGGTGAGATTTGGCCGGAGTTAGGTTAGGGTTTTGTTTTCTCTCTCTTTTTCTTTCTTTCTATCTATCTCTCTCTCTCTCTTATCTCTTTTTTTTTCTCTCGAAAATGATGTGAACAAAAAATTTAAAAATGAAAGGATGAAGTCTCCTTTTATACAAGGAAGAGAAGGATCTGGAAAGTCTCGAGTAAATGGACTATCAAGTTTAGATCGAAGGAAATCCAATGGCTACTAAAGCACTGCATTTATAAAAGATTTGATTGGTTTAAAATGTTAACACATGGATCAAGTAAGAACACATGCATACCATAGATTAAAATGATCCAAGGGTTCTCAATCATTCTCAGGTATGTCAGTGTAAAGAAACAGAGATCCAACCGTTGTAATGCCAACACGTGTAAGGCTAAGATGATGTAAAAAATGCGTGTTTTTGGTCTTTAAGAAATACAAATTTTACCCACAATATTATCTAGCGCTTTCGAATTCTACCGAAGTCAAGTTTTAATAGCTTTTACTAATTACAAAACATCCCACAACATTTGTAAAAACTAATTTTACATTTCTTAAAATTGTATAAAAAATCCTAGAAATCATTTAAAATATCCCAAAAATTATGGAAAAATTATTTTAATGGGATTTAACTCACACACACCCATATTATGAAGAATGCAACACATATATGCAATCCTAGGTGAGATGTTGGTGTTCTACCTTTAGGAACAATTTGAGGAATTCAAATGAAGAGTCTGAAGGCTTTTTGGTCAAACTAGGATATGAATCAATTTTGTCACTATTTTCAAACTAGATGAGCACCTATATAATATTGACTCAAGTGAGTCAAAGATATAAGGTGCTTCATGTTTCTTATCCATGGAACTTTGGGGTGCATTTTATTTGACACTCAGCTTCACACTCGTTCATAGCTACTAGAATTTCACAAGTCACAGGGTTGTTAGATATGACAGACATGACAGTTACATTCGTAGATTCGCCATTGGGAAATGGGACCTTGATATTCTTTATCTGTCGGGGAGTCAGTATAGATATTGGGAGATTAGTTTTGCCTGATGATATGCTTGTATTAAATATGTCAGAGTACGATTCCATCATAGGCATGGATTAGCTATCCAAATACAGGGCCATGATTGACTGCTATAGTAGGAGTATAATGTTTGCAATCACTATCCAGGAGAAGTTCCTAGTGAAGATGTCTCGTCCTGAGGGAGGATTGTCCACTTATTTGTACTACATAGAGAAAGAGACCTCTCAGGGGGGTGGTGATTTCCCTTGATTCGATTCTCATTGTATTTGAGTTTACCAATGTGTTTCAGGAGATACTAAGATTGCCCCCTAGTGGAGAGATTGAGTTCGTCATTGAGTTAGCTCCGAGCACTCTGGTAATAGCTCATGAATTATATCGTATGGATCATATGGAGATGAGGGAGCTATGATATTAGATTGAGTAGCTATTGGGGTAGGGTTTTATACACCACAGTACGTCACCTTGGAGTCCCCTGGATTGTTTGTGAAGAAGAGAGATGGGTCTTTGCGCTTATGTGTGGATTACCGGGAGATGAATAAAGTCACGATACGAAATAAGTATCCTTTGCCTGGAATCGATGATTTATTTGATCGGTTGGGAGGATTTGCCTACTTTTTAAAGATATTTTTGAAATCCAGTTATCACCAGTTGCGTATCTGAGAGTAGGACGTGTCTATGACTACCTTCTTGATGAGATATAGGTCCTAAGAGTTTGGGGTTATGCCATTTGGGCTAACTAATGCATCGGATGTATTTATGGACTTGATGAATAGGGTGATCATAGAGTTCTTGGATCAATTTGTTATCGTCTTCATTGATGACATTTTGATTTATTCTTGGATCGAGGAGGAGCATGTCGAGCATTTGCGTCGGCTGCTACAGACACTGCGTGAACATCAGTTGTATGCAAAGTTTGAAAAATATGGGTTCTGGCTATGTGAAGTACAGTTTCTAGGGCATATGGTTTCTGAGTTGGGGATATCGATGGACTGGAGTACGTTGTCAACGGTGAGGGAATGGCGATAGTCCACGACACCGACAGAGGTGCACAGTTTCTTGGGGTTATCCGGGTACTACAGACAATTTATTGGGGGATTCTCGAAGATTGAGGGTCCATTGACTAATTTGACTCGCAAAGGTGTACCGTTTATTTGGGATGACGTTTGTCAGTTGGCTTTTGATGTACTAAAGGATAAGTTGACGTCAGTACCCATACTCGCACCCCCCAGGGAAGGAGTAGAGTATCTTGTTTTCACCGACGCGTCCCTGCAGGGACTTGGAGATACTACAAGAAAAAAGAATTTTAGTTGCAAAACAAAATTGTGACTAATCATTAAAAAATTTCCACTAAATCATTTAGTGGCAAAAAAAATTGCCACAAATTTGCTATTAAAGTCCCGCTCCTAATACCTTTAGTGGCAATTTTTTTGTTCTTGCCACTAAATGTTACACATTTAGTGGCAAACAGATTTTGCTACTAAATGATGTACTTTTAGTGGCAAATTATTTGCTACAAAAAAAATCAAAATTGTCACTAAAATAGAAAATATATGATTTGGTACTAAAACTAAGTTTTTGCTTAAGGTCAAGATAGTTCCATGAAAATTTAGATTTACCACTAAAAGGTTCTTTTTGCAGCAAACATAAGATTTTCTACTAAAACTAAGTTTTTGCTTAAGGTCAAAATAGTTTTGTGCCAATTCAGATTAGCCAGTAAATATATTGTAATACCCCGTATTTTTATGGCTTTTAAAATTCGAGATTTATTAAATTTAATTGAGATATTAATTTAATATTAATCCGGAAATTTATTTTTAATATTCACTAGTGTGATGTGAGTTAGAAATTATTGGAAATTTGTTGAATATTACTGGATGAGTAAAGTAATATATGAGATTGATTTTATTAAAATTGTCACGAGTGAATAAAATGGCAATTATGCAAATTTAATTCGGGACACGCTTGTGTCGTGTCAGGACTAAATTATTATTATAAAAGTGAATAAATTATAAGTCGTCTGTATGGTCATTTTGAGTGTGCCAAAGTGTCCAGAAGGGTCGAGATAGTCAGAAAAGTGTACCCGGGGGTTTAGTTTGGGACTCGGGGCGTTTTTAGGCCTAATTGACATCCCGGGAGGGTATTTTAGACATTTTGTATTTCTGGGTAATTAAACCCACGAATTTTCTTAGTATATATTAGCAATTTGGACTTGTCTCTTAGGGTTAACAAACACAATACCTAAGCCCATCCATTAGAGAAGAAGGTGAAGAGATTAGAGAAGAAGGTGAAGGGATTAGAGAAGAAGGTGAAGAGTTTCCAAGCAATCCAAGGCCTAGAACCCACCCGATCGCCACCACCACCAAAATGTAGATCGCATGATGAGGAACGCAACCATATATTTTTCATCAACAAATTAGACCTTTGAATCCCAGGCAAGTATCTATCTTGCTAATTTCTAGTTGGTATTCCTTCCATGTTAGTCTAGGAATGAAAATCATATGTTTTAATTAAAGAATTTTATGTTTTGGAAGAGAATTTATTTGTGTTGTAGGGAGAATCCATATAGTCTGAAATCGTGATCATATGTAGAGGATTAGCCATGGATTTATTACGATATTTACGAAGAAAATCTAGATTAAAATAGAGGTATGTGATTATTCATGCAGAATTTGGTTTTATAAATAAATCTGAGATTAAACCCCTTTTTGATTGATTCATTGAGGATTTATTGATGTTGTTACGTTAGAACTTGTTTATATATATTGCTTACACATTTGGATAATTTTGATGGGACTTTAGGATGAAATTATAGAGGTTTGGAGGGTTTAGAATGAGTGAACCCATAGGTTGATATTTGCAGCAAACTGGGCAATAACTGCCTGATCGATCGATCGACCCCATTCCTCGATCGATCCATCCCTCCTGGAAAAGTCCATATTTTTCTCCTTTTTGTTTAATCCGATTAAGATACATAGGAACCCTTGATTATTATTTATGAAGTATACTGGGTTATGAAGATGACCAATAGGATCTAAGTAGACACCATTGAGTGAAATTAATATGAGATGAAATTGTGGGTTAATGGGGAGTTATTCATACATTGGAAATTGTGACACTCGTGAAAGATTCAGACTTGAAGGTAAGTGAGGGTATACCTACTGAAATTTATACTTAGTGAGAGAATACTTCGAGAAATAAGAACTAAGTATGACGCAAATTATAAATGAGAATAAAAGAGACGAATCCGTTATGCGAGATAATTGAGTAAAATATGTGCTAAGAACGGATAATACTAATTATGGGTCATAGGTGAACCTAATTTGGAAAATGTGAATATTTATATATATGGCTATGTGACTATGCATAAATTATATATTTATGTAAAAATCATACCCGAGCTACTTTCTATCACGGAGGTTTCCACGCTAAGACAGTATTATCTCGATTGGACCTTTATGGGGGATATTGACTTGTACCCTAGAACATAGGATACCTTGGTACAGGCTATCTAATAATGATAGTCAGACAGTCCTAAGAGATGTGAGGGGTATGTGCTGACCTCTTAGTGACTTGGAACTATGTTTCGCCTCCATTTTATATGTATTGTGTTAATATAGTTCGAGAGTGATTCCGAACTGGTATTTCCCTTAGTACGAGTGATACGGGAAATTGATAGCAGAGTATGCCAGTACCATAGTTTTATGTGGGGTTCCGATAGTATCTATATAGTATATGAGTGACTGTTTTATATGTAGTTATATATGTAAACTTTCTATTGTGTGTATAAGTAGTTAAGTATTGAATAAATTCTCCAGCTTCATATCGAGTGTTCGTGAATTCTGTAACGGTAACTAAATGGTTCTAAGTAATGTAAGAATATGGAAGAGAATGATTTTCTAAACTAAATATTATGGCCTTAGTATTTCTCGGGATAGAACTTTATGGGAGGATAAGTTAGATAGACTTATGTGATCAGTAGTACGGTAGGCGTGCACACTAGATGAGAGGTGAGAATTCTCAAGAGAGTGTCACATACTAACATGGTGGTTATATTAGTCGGTAAGCCTTTTAAATACTTCGTAAACTATTTTTAAAACTATTTTACACTCGGGCTCTGACCCTTTTTTCTATCATTTCTTTCTCTCTTGTATATATATATGTATGTATTATAGGTGCCCAGCCATAGGGGCGTCATGCTTAGGTTCTTTGGATTGGGCGTACTACAGCTTATGTGGAAGTTATAGGCTCTTGCTTAGATGACCTCTTTATTGATTGCGTTTCTATTTTAGTTTTTCATAGTTAGGGCATGTGTCGGCCAATTTCCTATCCCATTTGGATTTGTCAGAGATTTTTGTTTATGTTATTTCTAGTATTTGGTACTCTTTGGGAGTTAACGCTAGTCAGGATGATTTCATTTATAGTTCATAACTTGGTTTGGTTTATCTAGATGGTTTAATTCTTGTGTGGTAATTGTCATCCTTATTATTTATGTGACTCTTAAACTGTTGTTATAAAAAAAATCATATTGGAATTTAAATAAAATGTAAATAAGACTTTAAATTGTTTTGACACTTAGCTTAATTATTTAGGGTTTTTTAATTGGATATTTTATTTTGCGACAGTGATGCTAAGAACAAACCAACCGTTCACCTTGATGTTGATTTAATAAAGGACTTATCACCCGGTATTTAATTAGGCGGGGTGTTATAGGTGGTATCAGAGCATCAAGTTCTAGTGTCTTTTAGGATCTTTGCGGCTTATTATGCTTCCAACTTAGCTTTCTTTGATATAGAGCCCTATGTTTAGGATGGTTGATTTCTTTGGTGATATTTTGTTCCCCTGCTATTGCGAATTATTAGTAAATCTTATTTGTGTTCGGACGTGATAGAACAATGAAGTACGGAAGATGAGGTCCATTGGTCGGATAACAGAGGCCGAACTTAGGAGGTTATAAAGTATGTTCGAGGATGATGATCGTAGTCGAGATCACCCCTATTATGGTACGAGAGGCCAGGACTGTAAAGATGGCTAGGACATAGCCTATGCTTTCCAAGTGCAGTTGTAGTCAAACGTGATGTCAAAATTAGACTCACCCAATGTAGAATGCTTGGGAAAGGGTCAAATGGAAAATTGAGGAGAGTCATTGGCAGAAATTCTAGAAATGCGGTAATTATGTGTGTTACCCAATGAAGGTAATACATTCAAAGGCTTGGGAATATGGAGGAGGGTAGTTAACTGGAAGTGAAAAATTCAGAGTAAAACTTTTCTTGGCTTGTCGGATCAAAGTTATAATAGTGGGAGTCAACCACCATATTTAATAGTGAAATGTTGCATAAATAGAAGGACCTTAAGTACTGTTTATCCTCACGTTCCTTCATCAGTTGTTCAGAATAAGATGTGAGCATTGTTCTGAACCCATTACGGAAGGTCCGGACAAGGGTCCATTTGTAAATGAATTTAATCTTTGAGCAAATCTTGTATCAGCAGAAGTGGATACAAACGGTAGAGAAGATTTGAAATGGGAGATAAACTCGTGAGGAAGGTTGACAACACTTAAAGAGAATTCAGCTGGACAGTCGATCCATATGGTGATAATGACATGCATTATTCGTAGAAATGTTAACGCTCTTATGTGAAGGGAGCTAAAGTAATCGAAAGATTTATTAGAGAGTGAGACTAGAGGAGACCCATCAGGGGGCTCATTTAAATGATTCGGATAACTGAATTCTTACCAAGCGATGGTGAATTCAATAAGAGTTATTGAAGCCAGTAGCACGTTCCTTAGGGCCAACAAAGATAAGGGAATGATGGGGGTATCCATCAGGATACATACTATTTAAGTTCGAGAGAAGGACGACCCTAATAGGGCCAGTATGACAGGAGATAAGTGGGTTATGTGTTGAGGTATTGTGTGGAGAGTAAAACAAAACGAGTTAAAAAAATTCGAAGTGAGAGAAAGGATAAGGGTATGGTGCTTGCAGGAGAAATGGTTAATATAATTTTTGATTTGGTTCAGACAGACATGTTATGTCCGAAAAATCATTAAGCAGCCAAGGTGATTGGCAAAGTAGAAGTATGAGTTTTATCCTCGGAGGATAAAGTGTGTTTTATGTGACACGAGTGAGTCATTATATTTTTGTTTATTGCTAGAGTCGCATGTGAAAATAATTTAGTGCATATATTTATATCGTTATAAATATGTGTATGTTTTCCCTGGTATAGCGGGGTTGTATTCAGTGACATCCGCGAAGGATAAATGGGTGCATGGTTTGTGTTATATAATTTATTGAGATTACTCATTTTAGTGATGTGATATGCGAGTATATTATTGTACTGATTATGGTTTTATAAATATGGTTAAAACATTAGTAAGCAGTGATTGCAAGGCTATCGGGGTTATTGCCCTAGTGCAACAGGTTTTGTTCTGACAATACCTCACCTGCGAGAGGGTCGGGTTCCTACTCATTTTATATATATTATAGAGGCTTCGAGGGGTATAGTGGTACGAAAATGTTTAATCCTAGGGTGTTTAGGGGCTTTGTTATTATGATTCAGTGTGTATTGGGTTTACCGTTGGGCGCAAAGATTTCACTCATTATTATATGTAGCGCTCAGGACTTAGTGATAAGAGGAGCGCATTGTTATATTTATCCTTTAGGAATGTGGAAGTTAAGAGTTATATTCATATGTTTGGAAATTGGATTTCAAGAGTCCCGATTGTATACGTACGAGGTTTACGGAATGTGAATTCCACAAATACTGAGAAATAGTGCAATTAGTAAAAATTCTTTATTTCAGTTCAATTGCGAAAGGATATGTAGATTTTATATCAAAAGACATAATAAAGGGGTAAAGGTTATGGACGGTGGACCCAACGAATTTCGATAACCGACTATGCTAGGTAGTAGTGTATTGGGGAGGTTCCTTGTTTGGATTTCGCTTTGCGAGACATCCCATGCATGAAACTTAGCGTAAGGTTTGAAGTAGAGAGATGTTTGGTCATTAGTCCATGAGTCTAGTACCTCGGCTGTCATAGGAGCCGGTAATATTGATTGTAAGTTAAAGTTAAGTGATGATTTAAGGTCAGTGATCCAATTGTGTGGTAAGGAAACATTGGAAGTTTTGTTTTATTACCCAATCGAAGGGTGGAATGATGATAAAGAGAGTTTTGTGATTAGATAAATACGAGTATTTATTATGTAGTGAGGTACGACCTCCCAATAATATTGAGACAATGGGGGACAACTATGTGTAGGCTCGTCTTATGTGAATAGCACGGATTGGAGCACAATGTGAAGTGTCGTTATTAAAGTGTGACTCTATAACTGATTGTATTGAAAATGATAAATTAGCATATTGTGAGGCGGGGAGGACTATATGAATTCGCCTTACCCGAAAGTCCATTTTGAGTATTGTTAGAGTATCCAGGTCTACTTTTTACCAGGAAAACCTTATTTTCTGAATTTTGGAATGAAATTTCGTTATTAGGGGGGAAGTATGTAATACCCCGTATTTTTATGGCTTTTAAAATTCGGGATTTATTAAATTTAATTGAGATATTAATTTAATATTAATTCGGAAATTTATTTTTAATATTTACTAGCGTGATGTGAGTTAGTAATTATTGAAAAGTTGTTTAATATTACTGGATGAGTAAAGTAATATATGAGATTGATTTTAATTAAAATTGTCACGAGTGAATAAAATGGCAATTATGGAAATTTAATTGGGGACGTGACTGTGTCTTGTCAGGACTAAATTATTATTATAAAAGTGAATAAATTATCAGTCGTCCATATGGTCGTTTTGAGAGCGTCAAAGTGTCCAAAAGGGTCGAGATAGTCAGAAAAGTGTATCCGGGGGTTTAGTTTGGGTCTCGGGGCATTTTTAGGCCTAATTGACATCCCGGGAGGGTGTTTTAGACATTTTTTATTTTTGGGTAATTAAACCCATGAATTTTCTTGGTATATATTAGCAATTTGGACTTGTATCTTAGGGTTAACAAACACAATACCTAATCCCAGACATTAGAGGAGAAGGTGAAGAGATTAGAGAAGAAGGTGAAGAGATTCCAAGCAATCCAAGGCCTAGAACTAACTCGATTGCGTCGCCGCCACCACCAAAACGTAGATCGCATGACGAGGAATGCAACCATATATTTTTCATCAACAAATTAGACCTTTGAGTCCTAGGAAAGTATATATCTCGCAGATTTCTAGTTGGTATTCTATGACACCCCGTCTAACTATATACCGGGTAGCTACTCGTTTATTCAAATTAAAACAAAATGTCAAGTTGGTTCAGTTCATAGCATCACTGTCGAAAACATTTTTAGTCATTACTAGCCCCCTAATATTTAAAAAGTGAGTTGTCAAATTTTAATTAAATCGAATTAACATGCATCCAAATAAATTATTAACTAAAGAAATCACAATCACACTACAGTCACAATGTAAAATGTTGGAATAAAAATTTAGTCCGGAGTAACACTCCCCTGAACAATCCAAATACTGAATAAAACCAACTACAAAGTCTGAATAATTAATTAATTAATTAAAATCCGAAACTGGAATGAAACTGAGCATGAAAAAGTTGTCTCTAAAGATAAAGGGGGTGACATGCCCTACAGATGAATAAATCTGAAGTGGAGTCAATGTACAAAGTGGAGGCGTCTACTATCGAGGTCCTGTAACGTCCGCAGTAGCTACAACACGTCACTGGAATGGAACTCCTAAGCTTCACGTCCCTGTGGCTGGGCACCTAAAAGGTTTTTACAAGAAAATAGATTGAAAGCAAACGGGTCAGAGCCAGATGTGAAAATAGTTTAAAATATACAAGTGTTAATAACATTAAACAGTGAATATAAAATACATGTTGGTTGCGTGCACTCACATGAGTTCCTCACATCTCAACTAATTGTGCACATCTAACGTATCCGTAACCGGTCCTAGTTATGCCGATAACTAACTAGTTTAATTCCCGACCTGACTTTACGTTATAATATGACGGTCAAAACAAGACATTCTAATATAACCTGTGCGTGTCATCCTTTTTATTTCTCAGATTCCCTTACAATAATTATTATGTGAAATTTCCATTTTAACTCCACTAAAAATGTCACAAGTATTCAAACTTACACTTAAATAAAGTGTCCACTTAAATTACAGGTATATTAATCTCATCATAAATATACAATTAGGGCACCCCTAGGCTACGCTGCGGTGCACACATACTCTGCTATCGAGTCCCGGTACATCACGTACATAAGGACACATATTCCAAATCTCTTCGGAACCGTCTCAATAAGCAACAATCACACATAATGGAGGCGAACATAGTTCACATACCCATGGGTCACGCACATACCTATGCTCCCATGGTCATCTGACTTATTAACTCACAAATAAGTCATTCACAGCCCTATGTTCTTAAGGTACCAATCTAAATTCCCCCCGTAGGCACACAAGGATGAGATGGACCAATTCGAAATTCGACCTCCGGTGATAGCAAGTATGGTAGGTATGTTATACACATAAGTCCACATATTAAGCAATCACACCACTTAGACATCTTAAAATATTAAATAAGTTATATTCTATATTCCTGTACCGCTATCCCGATTTTTACTACTTTAAGTCTCCGAATAATATATAATATAGACCGCCGACAAATCTCACATCGTAGTTTCACGTACTTAAATTCTAACCCACAAAGGTTACCAAGTCTCCTATTATTCCCACATTTAAACCCACTATTCTTAAGGTCCTCATTTCTGCCACTAACCTTATATTATCAAACTATCTAAAACTTATTCATCAACTTTCAGTCTCAAATAGTATCACACTCGTCGAGCCTGATACGATTTAATATAATTCCCAATTTGACTTTTAATTATGGATCGAGTCTCAAAAATATGCCTACTGGTCTTCCTTTAATCTAATAGAATTCACAAAGTCCCCTCCAATAATTCTCTAGGGTCGAAATTGTTAAAATCCAACAAAGGAAAAATATAACCGATTCTGGGAAGGTTGATCAATCGACCAGGGAGTGTCGATCGATCGATGGTGGTCGATCGATCGAACTGGGAGCGTCGATCGATCGAATGCACCAGATAGGCTACGGCCTGCTTCATTTTTCAATCCAAAATTCATCCCAAAACTTCATTACAAGGTATTAAATCTAATCTAATGTTATAGGATCGTCATACAACCAAAATACATCATTGTTAACGTTCCAAAACCTTTTAACCATCAATCATTTTCCTTATATGGATCAAAACTTCAATAAAAACCCTAGTTTTCTATTTTCTTCAAGAACAGTGATAAATCTCCTCTTAAATTCATTTTTAAATCATCAATGGTTATGTTTGGGGTACTGAATTCATCCAAAACAGATCTACATATGATTTATAATCAAAGTTTAGAGTTACACATCAAATTAATTGGGTTTTTCATCAAATCTTTCAAGACAATTTTTAATTTCTACACTAAGCATGGAGGAAATATTCATTGAACTAATGAAACCAAATCACTTGCCTTAAGTTTGATGTTCTGAGTTGTTGCTGGTATTCAAGGGTTGGTTCTCTCTTCTTTCCGATCACAATTTCGTCCAAAACATTGGTGGTGGGTGGTGGTTTTGGTTTGGAACCCTTTTGCAACTTCTCTCTAACTTCTCTCTAACTCCCGTAGCCCACTCTCTTGTTTTTGGGTGATAATGGCCTTAATGTATTTTCTAATAATATATAATTAAACTCTAAAATTCGTGGGTCTTAATTCCTTAATTTTTAAAATTACTAAAATACCCTTCCGGGTTGCCAGTTTGGCCTAAAAATGTCCCGGGACCCAAACTAAACCTTTGGCTAGTGTTTTCTGACTATCTCGACCCTTCCGGACATGTTGGCGCACTCAAAATGACCATACGGTTGATAAAAATATAATTTACTTTTTAAACCAAGTTAAATTAATCTCTGATGCGATTGACACGCGCGTCCCAACTTAATTTCCCAAATTGTCGTATTTATCTCCTGACAATTTTAATACTTTCAATACTCATATATTACCATATATACTCAGTAATATTTAACATTTTCATCATAATTAAATACCAACTCATGTCTCGCTAGTATTTAAATCCGGTAGTAATATTTAACATTATCATCATAATTAAATACCAACTCACGTCTCGCAAGTATTTAAATCCGGATTAATTTCCTATTAATTATCATTTAATTTAATTAATCCATAAAAAAAATAACAAAATTATGGGGTATTACATACTTCCCCCTAATAAAATAATTTCATCCCGAAATTCGGAACTAAAGTGTACCTGGCAAAATTAGCTCTGGATAACGCTCGCGCATCTCATCATCGCGCTCCCATGTGGACTCCTTGGCATTATGATGCCGCCACTGAACACGTACTAATGGTACTATCTTCGACCTCAGTTTCCTCTCACTGTGGTCCAAAATAGCAATCGGCCCCTCCTCGTAGGAACTTTCAGGCTGAAGATCGATGTCCTCTAAGTCAATATGAGTATGGGCCAAATCGTCCCTAAGATATCTCCTTGGCGAGGAAATATGGAACACGTCATGAATCCTATGCAAGTGTTCCAGTAACCCAAGTCTATACACTACTGGACCAATTCGCTCGATGATAGGAAAAGGGCCCACGTATCTAGGTTCTAATTTCCCCTTCTTCCCGAAATGCATAATCCCCTTCATCGGATATACTCTGAGTAATACCTGGCGCCCTACCTTGAACTCTCTAAAGAATCTTTTGGCATCGGCATAACTTTTCTGTCGGTCTTGAGCCACCCGAATACGGCTCCGTATCATCTCTATCCTCGATGGGGTATCCTGAATCACCTCCGACCCAAGGAGCTTGTTATCCCCCACCTCTAACCAATATGCTGGGGAACGACAAGGTCAACCATACAACGCCTCGAATGGAGCCATGCTAATAGTGAACTGGTAGGATTTATTATAGGCAAACTCTACCAGTGGAAGGTACGGCTCCCAACCACCTCCAAAGTCTAATATGAACATGCGCAACATGTCTTCCAACATCTTATTCATACACTCGGTTTTCCCATCTGTCTACGAGTGATATGCCGTAATTAGCCGTAGCTTCGTACCCATGGCCTCCTGGAAACTCTCCCAAAATCGTGAAACAAATATTTTGTCCCGATCAGACACGATATTGAGAGGCACCCCGTGAAGTCTCACTATTTCTGATATGAAAATCTGGGCATACTGACCCGTAGTATAGTCTGCTCGGGCTGGCAGAAAATGAACAACTTTGGTCAACCTATCCAAGATTACCCATATAGAGTCGTGACCCCTCTGCGAAGTAGGTAACCCCATGATAAAGTCCATGGAAATGCTCTCCCATTTCCACATAGGAATATCTAACGACTGTAGAAGTATTGCCGGTCTCTGATGGTCCACCTTTACTAGATGACAAGTGGAACATTTGGAAATGAACTCGGTAATATCTCTCTGCATCCCGCTCCACCAGTACTGTCGCCTCATATCCTGGTACATCTTATCCCCACCAGGATGTACCGCGAACAGCGAACCGTGCGACTCTATCATAACCTCATGTGGCAAGTCTTCCCCTTCGGGAACAACCAGTCTCCCATTGAAGCGTAAGCCCCCATCTGAACTAACGGTATAGGACTCGTCTCCCACTGCTAGTAAACGAACTCTCTGCCCTTGAAAAAATGAATCCTTTGTCTGGGCCTGCATCACTCTCGTAACAATCTGGGGCATAACGATTATTACCGACATGAATGATCGGGCCACTGCGTCCTGGTGTCCCAACTCCTTCCACTTTGCTTTTCGCACTTCGACCACCTCGCCTACTGACCTACTGCTCAACGCGTCTGCTACCACGTTAGCCTTTCCCGGGTGGTACTGGATGTCGAATTGATAATCCTTCACGAATTCAAGCCACCTACGTTGACACATATTTAATTCTTTCTACGTGATGAGGTATTGTAGGTACTTATGGTCCATGAACAAATGGAATTTATCCGCCAGGAGATAATGTCTCCAAATCAGAAGAGAAAATACAACTGTTGCTAACTCCAAGTCATGGGTGGGGTAATTCTTCTCATGAGGCTTAAGCTTAAGGGAAGCATAAGCTATGGCCTGACTCCCCTGTTGCAGTACACCTCCAAGTCCTTATAAGGACGCATCGGTGTAGACTAGATACTGAACTCCTGGTCTCGGTAATGCTAACACTGGCGCTGAGGTCAACTTGTCCTTCAACTCATCGAATGTCAATTGACAGGCATCGCTCCAGATGAATGGCACGCCTTTGCAAGTCAAATGTGTCAAAGGAACCGCTATATTTGAGAAACCCCGAATAAACCTTCTGTAGTATCCTTCCAGGCCCAAGAAACTACGGATCTCAATCGGTGTCGTGGGTTGTCCCCACTCCCTCACCGTGGATACCTTCCCCGAATCAACAGATATCCCTTTGTCTGAAATGATGTGCCCCAAAAATTGAACCTACTTCAGCCAAAACCCACACTTCTCGTATTTTGCATATAGCTCGTTCCGACGCAGCGTCTACAAAACTTGCCTCAAGTGCTCGCTGTGTTCCTCCTTTGTATGGGAGTAAACCAGGATGTCATCAATGAAGACGATGATGAACTAGTATAGGAACTCTCTGAATACCCTATTCATCAAGTCCATAAACACGGCTGGGGCATTGGTTAGGCCAAAAAGCATAACCCAAAACTCATAGGAACCATATCTCATCAAGAAAGCACTCTTCGAGACGTCATGTTACCTGATATGCAACTGATGGTAACCCGATCTCAAGTCGATCTTTGATAAGAAAGCCGCTCCTCTCAACTGGTCAAATAAGTCATCGATTCGGGGCAACGGATACTTGTTCCGTATCGTGACTTTATTCAACTCCCAGTAATATATACACAACCTCAAAGATCCATCCCTCTTTTTCACGAACAGCACAGGTGTACCCCATGGCGAGGTACTCCTACGGATAAACCCCTAACCCAACAACTGCTCTATTTGATCTTGTAGCTCTCTCATCTCCGTTGGAGCCATACGGTAAGGTGCGCGGGCTATAGGCCGAGTGCCAGACGTCAAATCGATAACAAAGTCTATCTCTCTACTAGGAGGTAATCCTGGAATATCCTGGAATACATCAGGAAACTCCCTAACAACTAGAATCGAATCGAGTGGTATCACCACTTCCTTAGAGGTATCCTCCTCTATATAGTACAAGTGAGTGGGCGATCCTCCCTCAGGATGAGGCATCGCCACTAAGAACATCTCTTGCCCAGGTATGGAAAAAATAATACTCCTGCTGAAACACTCAATCATGGCTCGATATGCAACTAGCCAATCCATGCCAATGATAGCATCGTACTCAGTCATATCTAACACTAACATATCAGCAGGTAAAGTAAACCTTCCGATCTCGATACCCACACCTCTACATATAAGGGAAATCACATAACCCCTACTCAATGGTGAATCTACACAAGTAACTGTTCTCTCTGCAGTGTCTAACAACCCTACATTGTGCACAAATCTCGTGGCAATAAAACATTGTGTGGCTCCCATATTAAATAAAATACGTCCCATAGTCCCCTGAATAGAGAACATACCCTCAATAGAGGGTGGATCCTGTGGGACTGTGGCCTGCTGGAGCTGATAAACTCGCTCGTACTGAAGTTGTCCCTGCTGGACTGGGACTACTGGGATGGGTGGTAAAGCTGGCATCTGTGGTGGTGCTGGGAGGGCAGCGGGAAACATAGGTCTTTGGGGCTCGTGTCGAGCACCCTGCTGCTGCTGTTGTATGGCCCTGCTCCTTTTAGGACACTCTTGGATTTTGTGGCCAATCTTGCCACAAATAAAACATTTCCCCGCAAAGTTTCCCACTCTTTGACCCTGCTGTCCAAGGTCATGGTGGTCGTTTCCATTCTTCCCCTGCCCATGCTGGCCCTACTGAAACTGCTGATGTTGTCCATGCTGGCCTTGCTGACCTTGATGGCCGTACTGACCCTGCTGGCCATGACGAAAACCTCCGTGACTATTTTTGAAACCTCCAGATCGAAATCTCTTAGAATCCCCCTGCTGGGAACTCTGATCACTCTGCCTGTGCTGACCCTGAGCTGACTGTGCCCCACTGGCACAATTCCCCCTGTCCAGTCCTGATGGATGGACTCTCCTGATCTCTTACCCTCTGGCAAGTGAAAGCGGTGGTCCTGGAAGTGAAGCAGTTCTGCGTTAACCACATCAGAATAAGTGTCCAATGAGAGATTTCCTAGGAAGTGCTGACGGATCCTCCAAGTCAATCCATCCATGAATTTTTATATCTTCTTCTCTTCAGTTGGAATCTCACCGGGAACAATGTTCAGAAGATTGGTGAACTTGGCCTCATACTCTGCCACTGTTTTCCCCTCCTGCTTGAGGTTCATCAACTTCCTCCTCATCTCGGTGTGAATTGCTGAGGGAAAATACTTACGGGCAAACCGCACCCAGAACTCCTGAATGGTAAGAACATCCCTCTCCTCCACGGTGGTAATGGACTCCCACCACTGCAACGCTGACCCTACCAGCTTAAAAGTAGCCACTATCTGTCTCTGCACATCCGTACACTCATACACCCTCAACTGTCTTTGGATGTCCTTCTTCCACTGACTGGACATAACAACATCAGAGCTACCTGCAAACTCTGGAGGGTGTGCCTTCTGAATGGCGTCACGAACATGTTCCCAAGTAGACGGGAATGAATGAGCCTGGACTTGGGCTACCACCGGCGCCTGAGGTGGTGCCTGCTGCACAACTTCTAAAGCGGCATTTACCGCTTGGGCTACAATAGCTGCAACCTCTGCAGCATTCATCGAACCCTGAACTGGTGCAGGCTGTGGTTCGAGCTGAGCCTCCCAGGGAACTCTCTGTGCACGTCGTGGAGGCATCTGAAATGAGAGAGAAGTTCTTATAAGTTCACAGTTATTATCTCAAAATAGCTGAAGAGCGAAAGATACACAAAAGAGTACAACAATCCTAAAATATAGGGCCCTATATCAAAGAACACTACGCGGAAACATAACAAGCCGTACAGATCCAAAGGACACTAGAACCTAATGCTCTGATACCACCAGTGACACCCCATCTAATTAAATACCGGGTAGCTACTCCTTTATTCAAATTAAAATAAAATGTCAAATTGGTTTAGTTCATAGCATCACTTTCAAAAATATTTTTAGTCATTACTAGCCACCTAATATTTAAAAAGTGAGTTGTCAAATTTTAATTAAATAGAATTAACATGCATCCAAATAAATTATTAACTAAAGAAATCACAATCACATTACAGTCACAACGTAAAATGCTGGAATAAAAATTTAGTCCGGAGTAACACTCCCCTTAACAATTCAAATACTGAATAAAACCAAATACAAAGTCTGAATAATTAATTAATTAAAATCCAAAACTGGAATGAAACTGAGCATGATAAAGTTGTCTCTAAAGATAAAGGGGCGACATGCCCTATAGATGATTAAATCTGAAGTGGAGTCAATGTAGAAAGTGGAGGCGTCTACTATCGAGGTCCTGTAACTTCCACAACAGCTACAACACGTCACTATAATGGAACTCCTAAGCTTAGTGTCCCTGTGGCTGGGCACCTAAAAGGTTTTTACAAGAAAATAGATTTGGAAGAAAACGAGTCAGAGCCCGATGTGAAAACATTTTAAAACATAGCAAGTGTTTAATAACATAAAACAGTGAATATAAAATACATGTTAGTTGCGTGCACTCACATGAGTTCCTCACCTCTCAACTAAGTGTGCACATCTAATGTATCCGTAATCCGTCCTAGTTATGCCGATAACTAACTAGTTTAATTCCCGACCTGACTTTACGTTATAATATGAGGGTCAAAAGAAGAAATTCTAATATAACCTGTGTGTGTCATCCTTTTTATTTCTCAGATTCCCTTACAATAATTATTATGTGAAATTTCCATTTTAACTCCACTAAAAATGTCACAAGTATTCACACTTACACTTAAATAAAGAGTCCATTTAAATTACAGGTATATTAATCTCATCATAAATATACAATTAGGGCACCCCTAGGCTAAGCTGCGGTGCACACATACTCTGCTATCGAGTCCCGGTACATCACGTACATAAGGACACGTATTCCAAATCTCTCTGGAACCATCTCAATAAGCAACAATCACACATAATGGAGGCGAACGTAGTTCACATACCCATGGGTCACGCACATACCTACGCTCCCATGGTTAGCTGACTTATTAACTCATAAATAAGTCATTCACAACCCTATGTTCTTAAGGTACCAATCTAAATCCCCCCGTAGGTACACAAGGATTAGATGGCCCAATTCGAAAGCCGACCTCCGGTGATAGCAAGTATGGTAGGTATGTTATACACATAAGTCCATATATTAAGCAATCACACCACTTTGACATCTTAAAATATTAAATAAGTTATATTCTACATTCCTGTACCCTTATCCCGATTTGTACTACTTTAAGTCTCCGAATAATATATAATATAGATCGCCGACAAATCTCATGTCGTAGTTTAACGTACTTAAATTATAACCCACAAAGGTTACCAAGTCTCCTATTATTCCCACATTTAAACCCACTATTCTTAAGGTCCTCATTTCTGCCACTAACCTTATATTATCTAACTATATAAATCTTGTTCATCAACTTTCAGTCTCAAATAAGATCACACTCGTCGATCCTTATACTGTTTAATTTAATTCCTAATTTGACTTTTAATTATGAATCGAGTCTCACAAATATGCCTACTGGTCTTCCTTTAATCTAATAGTATTCACAAAGTCCCCACCAATAATTCTCTAGGGTCGAAATTGTTAAAATCCAACAAAGGAAAAATATAACTGATTCTGGGAAGGTCGATCGATCGACCAGGGAGTGTCGATCGATCGATGGTGGTCGATCGATCGAACTGGGAGCGTCGATCGATCGAATGCACAAGATAGGCTACGGCCTGCTTCGTTTTTCAATCCAAAATTCATCCCAAAAATTAATTACAAGGTATGAAAATCTAATCTAACGTTATAGGATCGTCTTACAACCAAAATACATCATTGTTAACGTTCCAAAACCTTTTAATCATCAATCGTTTGCCTTATATGGATCAAAACTTCAATAAAAACCCTAGTTTTCTATTTTCTTCTAGAACAGAGATAGATCACCTCTTAAATTCATTTTTAAAGCATCAAAGGTTATGTTTGGGGTACTGAATTCGTCCTGAATAGATCTACATATGATTTCTGATCAAAGTTTAGAGTTACACATCAAATTCATTTGGTTTTTCATTAAATCTTTCAGAACAATTTTTAATTTCTACACTAAGGATGGAGGAAATATTCATTGAACTAATGAAACCAAATCACTTTCCTTAAGTTTGATGTTCTGAGTTGTTGCTCGTATTCAAGGGCTGGTTCTCTCTTCTTTCGAGTCACAATGTTGTCCAAAACGGTGGTGGTGGGTGGTGGTTTTGGTTTGGAACCCTTTTGGAACTTCTCTCTAACTCCCGTAGCCCACTCTCTTGTTTTTGGGTGATAATGGCCATAATGGATTTTCTAATAATATATAATTAAACTCTAAAATTCGTGGGTCTGAATTCCTTAATTTTTAAAATTATCAAAATACCCTTCCGGGTTGCTAGTTTGGCCTAAAAATGTCCCGGTACCCAAACTAAACCCCCGACTAGTGTTTTTTTACTATCTCGACCCTTCCGGACATGTTGGCGCACTCAAAATGACCATACGGTTGATAAAAATATAATTTACTTTTTAAACCATGTTAAATTAATCTCTGACACGCGTGTCCCAACTTAATTTCCCAAATTATCGTATTTATCTCCTGACAATTTTAATACTTTCAATACTCATATATTACCATATATACTCACTAATATTTAACATTTTCATCATAATTAAATACCAACTCACGTCTCGCTAGTATTTAAATTCGGTAGTAATATTTAACATTATCATCATAATTAAATACCAACTCAAGTCTCGCTAGTATTTAAATCCGAATTAATTTCCAATTAATTCTCATTTAATTTAATTATACATAAAAAAAATCAACAAAATTACGGGGTATATCATACTTCCCCCCTAATAACAGAATTTCATCCTGAAATTTGGCACTAAAGTATACCTGGCGAAAATAGCTCTGGATAACGCTCGCGCATCACATCCTCGCACTCCTATGTGGACTCTTTGGCATTATGATGCCGCCACTGAACACGTACTAACGGTACTAACTTCGACCTCAGTTTCCTCTCACTGTGGTCTAGAATAGCAATCGGACCCTCCTCATAGGAACTATCAGGCTGAAGATCGAAGTCCTCTAAGTCAATATGAGTATGGACCAAATAATCCCTAAGATATCTCCTTAGTAAGGAAATATGGAACACGTCATGAATCCTATGTAAGTGTTCTGATAACCCAAGTCTATACGCTACTGGCCCAATTCGCTCGATGATAGGAAATGGGCCCACGTATCTAGGTGCTAATTTCCCCTTCTTCCCAAAATACATAATCCCCTTCATCGGATATACTCTGAGTAATACCTGGTCCCCCACCTTGAACTCTCTAAAGAATCATTTGGCATCGGTATAAATTTTATGTCGGTCTTGAGCCACCCGAATACAGCTCCGTATCATCTCTATCCTCGATGAGGTATCCTGAATCACCTCCGACCCAAGGATCTTGCTATCCTCCACCTTTAACCAACATGCTGGGGAACAAAAAGGTCGACCGTACAACGCCTCAAATGGAGACATGCCAATAGCGAAATGGTAGGAGTTATTATAGGCAAACTCTACCAGTGGAAGGTACTGCTCCCAACCACCTCCAAAGTCTAGTATGCACATGCGCAACATGTCCTCCAACATCTGATTCGTCCGCTCGGTTTTCCCATCTGTTTGTGGGTGATATGTCATAGTTAGCCGTAGATCCGTACCCATGGCCTCCTGGAAACTCTCCCAAAATCGTGAAACAAATATTTTGTCCCGATCAGACACGATATTGAGAGGCACCCCGTGAACTCTCACTATCTCTAATATGAAAATCTGGGCATACTGTCCCGTAGTGTAGTCTATCCGAGCTGTCAGAAAATGAGCAACTTTGGTAAACCTATCCACGATTACCCATATGGAGTCGTGACCTCTCTGGGAAGTAGGTAACCCCATGATAAATTCCATGGAAATGCACTCCCATTTCCAAATAGGAACCTCTAACGCCTGTAGATGTCCTGCTGGTCTCTGATGGTCCACCTTTGCCAGCTGACAAGTGGCACATTTGGAAATGAACTCGGCAATATCTCTCTTCATCCCGCTCCACAATTATTGTCGCCTCATATCCTGGTACATCTTATACCCACCAGGATGTACCACGAACAGCGAACCGTGCGACTCTATCATAACCTCGTGTCACAAGTCTTCCCCTTCGGGAACAACTAGTCTCCCATTGAAGCGTAAGCCCCCATCTGAACTAAGGGTATAGGACTCAGCTCCCTCTACTAGTAAATAAACTATCTGCTCTTGATAAAATGAATCCTTTGCCTGTATCACTCTCGTAACAATCTGGGGCGTAATGGTCATTATCGAAATGAATGATCGGGCCACTGCGTCCTAGTGTCCCAACTCCTTCCTCTTTGCTTTCCACACTTCGACCACCTCGCTTAATGGCCTACGGCTCAACGCGTCTGCTACCACATTAGCCTTTCCCGGGTGGTACTGGATGTCGAATTGATAATCCTTCACGATTTTAACCTACGTTGACACATATTTAATTCTTTCTGTGTGAAGAGGTATTATAGGGACTTATGGTCCATGAACAAACGTAATTTCTCCCCCAGGAGATAATGTCTCCAAATCCGAAGAGCAAATACAACTGCTGCTAACTCCAAGTCGTGGGTGGGGTAATTCTTCTCGTGAGGCTTAAGCTTACAGGAAGCATATGTTATGGCCTGACTCTCCTGTTGTAGTACACCTCCAAGTTTTTGTAAGGACGCATCGGTGTAGACTAGATACTCAACTCCCAGTCTGGGTAATGCTAACACTGGCACTGAGGTAAACTTTTCCTTCAGCTCATCGAATGCCAACTGACAGGCATCTCTCCAGATGAGTGGCACACCTTTACGAGTCAGATGTGTTAAAGGACCCGCTATCTTTGAGAAACCCCGAATAAACCTTCTGTAGTATCCTTCCAGGCCCAAGAAACTACGGATCTCAGTCAGTGTCGTGGGATGTCCCCACTCCCTCATCGCGGATACCTTTCCCAGATCAACAGATATCCCTTTGTCTGAAATGAGGTGCCCCAAAAACTGAACCTCCTTCAGCCAAAACCCACACTTCTCGTATTTTACGTATAGCTCGTTCTGACGCAGCGTCTGCAAAACCTACCTCAAGTTCTCGGTGTGTTCCTCCTCTGTCTGGGAGTAAACCAGGATGTCATCAATGAAGACGATGACGAACTGGTCTAGGAACTCTCTGAATACCCTATTCATCAAGTCCATAAACACGACTGGGGCATTGGTTAGGCCAAAAGGCATAACCCGAAACTCATAGGAACCATATCTCGTCAAAAAAACAGTCTTTGAGACGTCCTGTTCCCTGATATGCAACTGATGGTAACCCGATCTCAAGGCGATCTTTGAGAAGAAAGCCGCTCCTCTCAACTGGTCGAATAAGTCATCGATTCGGGGCAATGAATACTTGTTCCGTATCGTGACTTTATTCAACTCCCGGTAATCTACACACAACCTCAAAGATCCATCCCTCTTTTTCACGAACAGCACAGGTGCACCCTATGGCTAGGTACTCCTACGGATAAACCCCTGACCCAATAAATGCTCTATCTGATCTCGTAGCTCTCTCATCTCCGCTGGAGCAATACGGTAAGGTGCGCGAGCTATAGACCGAGTGCCCGGCATCAAATCGATAACAAAGTATATCTCTCTACTAGGAGGTAATCCTGGAATATCCTCGAATACATCAGTAAACTCCCTAACAACTGGAATCGAATCGAGTGGTATCGCCACTTCCTTAGAGGTCTCCTCCTCTATATAGTACAAGTGAGTGGACGATCCTCCCTCGGGATGAGGCATCGCCACTAAGAACATCTCTTGCCCGAGTATGGCAAAAATAATACTCCTGCTGAAACAATCAATCATGGCTCGATATGCACCGAGCCAATCCATGCCAACAATAGCATCATATTCAGTCATATCTAACACTAATATATCAGAAGGTAAAGTAAACCTACCGAGCTCGATACCTATACCTCTACATATAAGGGAAATCACAGAACCCCTACTCAATGGTGAATCTACACAAGTAACTGTGGTCTCCACAGTGTCTAACAACCCTACAGTGCACGCAAATATCATGGCAATGAAACAGTGTGTGGCTCCCGTATCAAATAAAATACGCCCCATAGTCCCCTGAATAGAGAACATACCTTAAATAGCGGGTGGATCCTGTTGGACTGTGATATGCTGGAGCTGATAAACTCGCCCGTACTGAAGCTGTCCCTGCTGGACTGGGAGAGCTGTGATGGGTGGTAAAGCTGGCATCTGTGGTGGTGATGGGAGGGCAGCGAGAAACATAGGTCTCTGGGGCTCGTGTCGAGTACCCTGTTGTTGTTGTTGTGGGGCCCTCCCTCTTTCAGGACACTCCTGGCATTTGTGGCCAATCTTGCCACAAATAAAGCATTTCCCCGCAAAGTTTCCCCCTCGTTAACCCTTTTGCCCAATGCCCTGGTGGTCGTTGCCATTCCTCCCCTAACCATGCTGGCCCTACTAAAACTGCTGCTGTTGGCCATGCTGGCCTTGCTAACCCTGATGGCCGTGCTAACCTTGATGGACATGAAGAAAACCTCCCTGACTATTTTTGAAACCTCCAGATCGAAATCTCTTAGAATTCCCCTACAGGAAACTCTGGTCACTCTGCTTGTGATGACCCTGAGCCGACTGGGCCCCACTGGCACTATTCCCCCTGCCCTGCCCTGATGGTTGGACTCTCCTGATCGCTTACCCTCTGACAAGTGAAAGCGGTGGTCCTGGAAGTGAAGCAGTGTTGCGTTAACCACATCAGAATAAGTGGCCAATGAGAGATTTCCTAGCAAGTGCTGACGGATCCTCCAAGTCAATCCATCCATGAATATTTGTATCTTCTTGTCTTCAGTCGGAATCTCATCGAGAACAATGTTCATAAGATTGGTGAACTTGGCCTCATACTCTGCCACTGTTTTCCCCTCCTGCTTGAGGTTCATCAACTTCCTCCTTATCTCGGTGTGAACTGCTGAGGGAAAGTACTTGCGGGCAAACCGCACCCAGAACTCCTGAATGGTAAGAACATCCCTCTCCTCCGCGGTGGTAATGAACTCCCACCACTGCAACACTGACCCTACTAGCTTAAAAGTAGCCACTATCTGTCTTTGCACATTCGTACACTCATACATCCTCAACTATCTTTGGATGTCCTTTTTCCACTGACTGGACATAACAACATCGGAGCTACCTGCAAACTTCGGAAGGTGTGCCATCTGAAAGGCATCACGAACACGTTCCCAAGAACACGGGAATGAATGAGCCTGGACCGGGGCTACCATCGACGCCTGAGGTGGTTCCTGCTGCACAACTACTAAAGCAGCATTTACCGCTTGGGCTACAGTAGCTGTAACCTCTGCGGCATTAATGGAACCCTGAACTCGTGCATGTTGCGGCTCGGACTGAGCATACCTGGGAACTCTTTATGCACATCTTGGAGGCATCTGAAATGAGAGAGAAGTTCTTATAAGTTCACAGTTATTATCTCAAAATAGCTGAAGAGAGAAAGATACACAAAAGGGTACAACAATCCTAAAATATAGGGCTCTATATCAAAGAACGCTACGTGGAAACATAACAAGCCATACAGATCCTAAGGACAATATAACCTGATGCTCTGATACCGCCTGTGACACCCCATCTAATTAAATACCGGGTAGCTACTCCTTTATTCAAATTAAAACAAAATGTCAAGTTGGTTCAGTTCATAGCATCACTGTCGAAAACATTTTTAGTCATTACTAGAGACATAATATTTAAAAAGTGAGTTGTAAAATTTTAATTAAATCGAATTAACATGCATCTAAATAAATTATTAACTAAAGAAATCACAATTACCTTACAGTCACAATGTAAAATGCTCGAATAAAAATTTAGTCCGGAGTAACACTCCCCTGAACAATCCAAATACTGAATGAAACCAAATACAAAGTCTGAATAATTAATTAATTAAAATTCGAAACTGGAATGAAACTGAGCGTGATAAAGTTATCTCTAAAGATAAAAGGGCGACATGCCCTATAGATGAATAAATCTAAAGTGGAGTCAATGTAGAAAGTGGAGGCGTCTACTATCGAGGTCCTGTAACTTCCACAACAGCTACATCACGTCACTGGAATGGAACTCCTAAGCTTGGCGTCCCTCTAGCTAGGCACCTAAAAGGTTTTTACAAGAAAATAGATTTGGAAGCAAACGGGTCAGAGCCCGATGTGAAAATAGATTAAAATATAGCAAGTTTTTAATAACATTAAATAGTGAATATAAAATACATGTTAGTTGCGTGCACTCACATGACTTCCTCACCTCTCAACTAATTGTGAACATCTAACGTATCCGTAACCCGTCCTAGTTGTGTCGATAACTAACTAGTTTAATTCCCGACCTGACTTTACGTTATAATATGAGGGTCAAGAGAAGAAATTCTAATATAACCTGTGCGTGTCATCCTTTTTATTTCTTAGATTCCCTGACAATAATTATTATGTGAAATTTCCATTTTAACTCCACTAAAAATGTCACAAGTATTCACACTTACATTTAAATAAAGAGTCCATTTAAATTACAGGTATATTAATCTCATCATAAATATACAATTAGGGAACCTCCTAGGCTAAGCTGCGGTGCACACATACTCTGCTATCGAGTCCCGGTACATCACATACATAGGGACACATATTCCAAATCTCTCTGAAACCGTCTCAATAAGAAACAATCACACATATTGGAGGCGAACATAGTTCACATACCCATGGATCACGCACATACCTACGCTCCCATGGTTAGCTGAATTATTAACTCACAAATAAGTCATTCACAGCCCTATGTCCTTAAGGTACCAATCTAAATCCCCCCGCAGGCACACAAGAATCAAATGACCCAATTCAAAAGCCGACCTCCGGTGATAGAAAGTATGATAGGTATGTTATACACATAAGTCCATTTATTAAGCAATCACACCACTTAGACATCTTAAAATATTAAATAAGTTATATTCTACATTCCTGTACACTCATCTCAATTTTTACTACTTTAAGTCTCTGAATAATATATAATATAGACCACCGACAAATATCACATCGCATTTTCACGTACTTAAATTCTAACCCACAAAGTTTACCAAGTCTCTTATTATTCCCATACTTAAACCCACTATTCTTAAGGTCCTCATTCCTGCCACTAACCTTCTATTTTCCAACTATCTAAAACTTATTCATCAACTTTTAGTCTCAAACAGTATCACACTTGTCGAGCCTTATATGGTTTAATATAATTCCCAATTTGAATTTTAATTATGAATCGAGTCTCACAAATATGCCTACTAGTCTTCCTTTAATCTAATAGTATTCACAAATTCCCCACCAATAATTCTCTAGGGTCGAAATTGTTAAAATCCAACAAAGGAAAATTATAACTGATTCTGGGAAGGTCGATCGATCGACCAGGGAGTGTCGATCGATCAATGGTGGTCGATCGATCGAACTAGGAGCGTCAATCGATCAAATGCACCAGATAGGCTACGACCTGCTTCGTTTTTCAATCCAAAATTCATCCCAAAACTTCATTACAATCTAACGTTATAGGATTGTCATACAACCAAAACACATCATTGTTAACGTTTCAAAACCTTTTAATCATCAATCGTTTGTCTTATATGGATCAAAACTTCAATAAAAACCCTAGTTTTCTATTTTCTTCAAGAACAGTGATAAATCTCCTCTTAAATTCGTTTTTAAATCATCAAAGGTTATGTTTGGGGTACTAAATTCGGCGAGAATAGATCTACATATGATTTCTAATCAAAGTTTAGAGTTACACATCAAATTAATTGGGTTTTTCATCAAATCTTTTAAGACAATTTTTAATTTCTACGCTAAGCATGGAGGAAATATTCATTGAACTAATGAAACCAAATCACTTGCCTTAAGTTTGATGTTCTGAGTTGTTGCTGGTATTCAAGGGCTAGTTCTCTCTTCTTTCCGATCACAATTCCGTCCAAAACGGTGGTGGTGGGTGGTGGTTTTGGTTTGGAACCCTTTTGCAACTTCTCTCTAACTCCCGTAGCCCACTCTCTTGTTTTTGGCTGATAATGGCCTTAATGGATTTTCTAATAATATATAGTTAAACTCTAGAATTCGTGGGTCTTAATTCCATAATTTTTAAAATTACTAAAATACCCTTCCGGGTTGCCAGTTTGGCCTAAAAATGCCCTGAGACCCAAACTAAACCCCCGGCTAGTGTTTTCTGACTATCTCGATCCTTCCGGACACGTTGGCGCACTCAAAATGACCATACGGTTGATAAAAATATAATTTACTTTTTAAACCAAGTTAAATTAATCTATGTCGCGACTGACACGCGCGTCCCAACTTAATTTCCCAAATTATTATATTTACCTCTTGACAATTTTAATACTTTCAATACTCATATATTACCATATATACTCGGTAATATTTAAAATTTTCATCATAATTAAATACCAACTCACGTCTCGCTAGTATTTAAATCCAGATTAATTTCCAATTAATTCTCATTTAATTTCATTAATCCATAAAAAAAATCAACAAAATTACGGGGTATTACATATTCCTTCCATATTGGTCTAGGAATGAAATCGTATGTTTTAATTGAAGAATTATATGTTTTGGATGATAATTTATATGTGTTGTAGGGAGAATCCATATAGCCTGAAATTGTGGTCATATGTAGAGGATTAGCCAAGGATTTATTATGATATTTGGGAAGATAATCTAGATTAAACTAGAGGTTTGTGATTATTCATGAAAAATTTGATTTTATAAATAAATCTCAGATTAAACCCCTTTTTAATTGATTCGTTGAGGATTTATTGATGTTGTTCTGTAGAAGTTGTTTATATATATTGCTTATACATTTGGATATTTTTATGGGAGTTTAGGATGAAATTATAGAGGTTTGGAGGGGTTAGAATGAGTGAACCCATAGGTTGATATTTGCAGCAAACTGGGCAAGAACTACTTGATCGATCGATCGACCAAGAGCATCGATCGATCGACCCCATTTCTCGATGGATCGATCGATCCCATTTCTCGATGGATCGATCCCTCCGAGAAAAGTTTGTATATTTTTCCTTTTTGTTTAATCCGGTTAAGATACGTAGGAACCCTTGATTATTATTTATGGAGTATAATGGGTTATGAAGATGACCAATAAGGTCTAAGCAGACTCCGTTGAGTGAAATTAAAATGAGATGAAATTGTGGCTTAACGGGGAGTTATTCATACCTTGGAAATTATGACACTCGTGAAAGATTTAGACTACAAGGTAAGTGAGGGTATACCTACTGAAATTTATACTTAGTGAGAGAATACTTCGAGAGATGAGAAGTAAGTATGAAGTAAATTATAAATGAGAATAAAAGAGACAAATTCGTTATGTGAGATAATTGAGTAAAATATGTGCTAAGAACGGATGATACTAATTATGGTTCGTAGGTGAACCTAATTTGGAAAATGTGAATATTTATATATATGGCTATGTGACTATGCATATATTATATATCTGTGTAAAAATCATACCCGAGATACTTGCTATCACGGAGGTTTCCACGCTGGGACAGTATTATCTCGATCGAACCTTTATGGGGGGATATTGACTTGTACCCTAGAACATAGGATACCTTGGAACAGGCTATCTAAGAATGATAGTCAAACGGTCCTAAGAGACATGAGGGGTATGTGCTGACCTCTTAATGACTTGGAACTATGTTTCGCCTTCATTTTATATGTATTGTGTTAATACCTTTCGAGCGTGATTCCGAACTAGTATTTCCCTTAGTACGAGTGATACGGGGAATTAATAGCAGAGTATGCCAGCACCATAGTTTTATGTGGGGTTCCGATAGTATCTATATAATATATGAGTGACTGTTTTATATGTAGTTATATATGGAAACTTTATACTGTGTGAATAAGTAGTTAAGTATTGAATAAATGCTCCATCTTCATATCGAGTGTTCGTGAATTCTGTAATGGTAACTAAATGGTTCTAAGTAACGTAAGAATATGGAAGATAATGATTTTCTAAAACTAAATATTATGGTCTTAGTACTTCTCGGGATAGAACTTTATGGGAGGATAAGTTAGATAGACTTATGTGATCAGTAGTACGGTAAGCATGGACACTAGATGAGAGGTGAGAATTCTCAAGAGAGTGTCGCATACTAACATGGTGGTTATATTAGCCAGTAAGTATTTTAAATACTTGCTAAACTATTTCTAAAACTGTTTTACACTCGGGCTCTGACCCGTCTTCTGTCATTTCTCTCTCTCTTGTATATATATGTATGTATTACAGGTGCCCAGTCACAGGGGCGTCATGCTTAGGTTCTTTGGATTGGTCGTGCTGCAGCTTATGTGGAAGTTGCAGGCTCTTGCTTAGAAGAACTCTTCATTGATTGAGTTTCTATTTTTGTTTTTCATAGTTAGGGCATGTGTCGCCCAATTTCCTATCCCGTTTGGATTTGTCAGAGATTTATGTTTATGTTATTTCTAGTATTTGGTACTCTTTGGGAGTTAACTCTTGTTAGGATGATTTCATTTGTAGTTCATAACATGGTTTGGTTTATCTGATGGTTTAATTCTTGTGTGGTAATTGTCATCCTTATTATTTATATGACTCTTAAACTGTTGTTATAAAAAAAAATCATATTGGAATTTAAATAAATGTAAATAAGACTTCAAATTGTTTTGACACTTAGCTTAATTATTTAGCGTGTTTAAATTGGATATTTTATTTTGCGAGAGTGATGCTAAGAACGAACCAACCGTTCACATTGATGTTAATTTAATAAAGGACTGATCACCCGGTATTTAATTAGGTGGGGTGTTACATATATTTTTCTGTAGCAAATTATTGCCTCCACTAATAGTTATTGCATTTCGTATTCATATTTTATGCTTAAAATAATTAACCAATAATACTAAATGCGTTCAATTTTCATATATAATATTTAAGATAATTAAGATAATCTAGTAAGAACTTTATGCTTCATGGCTTCACAAAATATATTTATAATATTGTATACTCATTGTGACAATCAATATTTGAACTATTCCACATCAAAATCAACTTGAATACATCAATTACATAAGTTGTTTCATCATTCACAAAAAAAATAAGTACAAAGGAAATATATATGAGACGGTTGATCATTTATACTTTATGCGTCTCTTATGTTATTAATGTATTATTATGGGATATGTGATTAGATAAATCCTCAAATCTTCTAAAAAGTTCATCCATTCGTTCTTTCATTGCAGCGTTCTCCCTTCGAGCTTTATGTTCTTCTCTCCTAGCCTCGTTATCTTCCCTTCTCACCTCATCAGCTTCTCCCATGGCCTCAGAAACTTGTTTATCCCTCTTAATATATTTCTCCCTTTGCATAGCTTTAAGTTGTTCAGTCTTAGAACCAACCTCTCACCCATGTACATAGCTAGAGCAATACCCTAAAACATTTTGAAATGTTTCTGCATCATCCATCTCCACACTATCTTCATATTGATTTGCATGTATTTCTTTTACCTCGTCCCATTAAAAGTTGTAGACAATGTATAATTTAATATTATGTTATTATAAAAAAAATTGTGGTAAAAAAAATTAAAAACATCTTACATATACACTTCCAACCTTTGGAGTAACCTAATTGTCCATTCTTTTGCTCCAATGAGTCGTATACCACACGTTTGTCATAAACGTGGGATCTCAAGTTTCCTTGTCACCCTATACAAATTTTAGGATAAATAAAGTATCATAACCAATAATAAAGAAAAATTAAATAACTACCAAACATAACGTTCTTAAGAAATATATGTTATCATCTAATACTCCACTTGACTAAATCCTTTAGTGCCACTATAATGCAGAATCCATACAACCCTCTGAGATGATAATGCAGAATCAATATTCTCCCCCCTTTCACGTTTCTTTTGAAAACCAATTCCAAGTGTTGGTCCTCTGACTCGTTTTATCGAAAGATGAACCTATTAAAAACGTACATACAATGACAAGTTAGTTTTAAAATTTACACATTCTCCATACAATGAAAATCTTAGATTAAAGGACATATAACACTAACATAATAAAGAATATATGGTTTGAATAATGAACTATATAGCTTCCAATTGGATGTGATGTAGTCAGATAAATCAAGGCTCATATCGCAGCATGTATAAGTAGCAATAGGTACATAGAAACACAACAGGTATAAATAACAACTAGTATTAATATGTTTATTGACAACTTTATCATGCCAAATAGTATGAATTGAAAACTTAGAATCAGTTTATAGAATCGCAACAACTACATAAATTCGTAACAGGTAGAGTCGCATTGGGTATAAATAGAAACTAGTATTAATATGTTTATTGAAAACTTTATCATGCCAAATAGTATGAAAAGAAAACTTATAATCAGTTATAAATGAATAATCAATAATAAAAAATAGTGTAATAAAAATAGTTTTAAGGTACTTTAGATAACTTTTGAACCACTAGAGTGAAAGCTTTCACTTTCCTCCTGAGTTGAGTCACATCATTTTGATAATTACCCATATTTGCTGCGTGACCAATTTAGATGATTCAATATGCACCATTGATATATACAAAGACCAATTGAGATTATAATGCTGGAAATCTTACAGCATAGTAAGGTGAAGCAGAGGATATATTCATGGTTTATAACGATCATAGGCAATTGTATAAAATAGCGATCATAGGCATGAGAAGAAATGGAACCTAGTTTAAATAACAAGTTTGTTCAAGAGGCAAATCCAAAAGAAAGTGAGATAGCAGACATGTTCAATAGGAAAATAGACCGTATAGCAAACCAAGTAGTTGAAGTAGAAGATACTGAATAAATAGAACAATTTATTCCCATTATCAAGACTCAGACCAAGAATGATCAAGGCAATATGGTTGTCCAACAAGGTCACCAAGATTCAGATCCTCAATTACCTGTTTGCAAACTGGATACTATAAATATAAACATCATCATGACCAAATTACTCAAAATAACTAAAATGTACAAAGGGAAAATAAAAATAAATAATTAGCTGGTAAAAAGAGCATCTAAAGGCATACTTGGTTGCTTTTAGGTCCTACCAGCACAAACAAGCATGTATGCTTTGTGATATCCTAGATTTCTAACTGATCTGCAAAGAATATGTATCTACAGGTTATCATAGTAACACATTTTAGACATATTGCAAATTTTTAGGGGAAAAATTATTTTTATTACTCAAATCAACTCAACAAAGCCTTTTTCCAATAATTTGGGGGCTACTAAAATTATTTTTTATTAGAAAACAATAAATTTAAAATTTCATTTTACCCTTGGTGAGGAGGCGTTACATTATATAGTGGAAAGAAGTACTTGAGGCCTTAAAATCTCTGCGTGAGAGAATAATGGAGTCTGGCACTAGACTTGGCAATGACTTGTGTCAGGTCGGTGTGTGTGTATGGACCGTGTATGAGTGGTGTATAGCGTGTTCGTGTAGTGCATAGTTAGTTTTTTTCACTCATTTTCTTAACTGTTTATAGCGGTTTAACCAACTGTTGATGTAAGCTTGTTCAAAATTAAGTGTAATACCCCGTATTTTTGAGGGATTTTATTTCAATTATAGAATTAGGACTAATTAATTAAAATGGAGAAATTTATTTATAATTAATCCGGATTTAAATTTGAAAAAAATTACTAACATGATGAGAGTTAGTATTTATTGGTGATAATTATGTTGAATATTACTTAGCGAGTAAAGTAATGTATGATTACGAAAATATTATTATGCCGGGGAGTGAAAAATACGACAGTTGCAATTCACTTAGTTGGGATGCGCGTGTGAGTCGGGTTGGTATTACTTTATTAGGTTAAAAGATAATTTATTTTTAAGTAACTCGTATGATTATTTCAACTGCGTCGATGATTCTGGAAGGGTCAATATAGTCAGAAAACTCTAGCCGAGTGTTTTATTTGGATTTCGGGGCAATTTAGGCCAAATCGACACCCCAGAGGGGTATTTTAGTCTTTTAAGATTTTGCGGATTTAAAATGGACGAAAATAGAAGTTTAAAAGGGAAATGTACATGATTATTAGGTTATCTGTCAGTTTCCAAACCTAAGTGAGAGAGAGAGAGAGAGAGAGAGAGAACCAAAGAGGAAGAAGAAGAACTCCATAGGTGCCCTGGGATAGACTCAAGCTCTCACACCAAAAATACACTAATGCGTAGATCATGAAAAGAGGATCACCCCTATACCAATTTCATTCAACGAATCAGAAGTTCGCAAACAGGCAAGTGTTTATCTTGCTTGATTTTAGAGCATATAATGTCCATGTTAGATTAATTGTTGTTTTAATCATGATATTATAAATTTGGGACTGAAATTGGGTATTAATATTTAATTAGGACTATAGGTTTGCATGTAGTTGAATAACCATGTTATGGATATGATAAATCTGGGTTTTATATATTGATTTAACCAAATTAAATCTGGGTTTTAAATTGTTGTTAATGGAGGCTATATGAATTTAGAGCTTTTAAAGATTTGAGGAATTTATCTAAATCCCTATTATAATTCTAAGGATTTGAGATAAAAATTATGGTAAAGCGTGCCTAATCCTGTAGGGAGATGATTTAGAACCATTAACTTGGTATTTCGATGAATTAGCATGGGTGTTGGATGATAGAAGAGGATGAAATTTGAAGTTTGGAAGGTAGAAGATGATCTCGGAATTCTCATTTGAAGACCTGCCCAGGTCTTTCGAACGACCTCGTTCGAACGATAATTCCAATGATATTACTAACGAGATTTTAGAGTTCGTTCGAAGTGAGATTTTCGTTCGAACGAGAATTCCTAGGTTCTAGCGAAATTTTAAAAACTCTATTTTTTGCCCGGACGAGTTAAAAATCCTTCGAGGTTATTTCAAGTCAGAGAATAGGACCTACGTTATTCTGGAGTAGCTTCATTTCATAATTTAGTAGTGAGAAGATTTGTGTAACTACTAAGGGAATGTGTTGGAGTGAGGGATCCTTAAAGAATATTTACGATAGAGAGATAAATCGTACGGTTAAAGTATTGTGAGTAGTAGAGACGATAATACTACATATAAATTTGGGGACTTGGGTTGCATGAATACCTAATGAATATAATAAGTTGTGTGTATACTTATTGATTGAACTATTATGTGTATAACATACCTATGTTGCTTGCTATTGAGTGGAGGTTGCGCGTTGTGGACGATCATGCCTTGAGGAGCCTTCACGTGGGATTTTGATTTGTACTACTAGAGCATAGAACCTAGGTATGGGGTATCCGTGAGAATGATAGTGATAACGGTCGTATGGGTGCGTAGGTATATGCGTAGCCCATCGACTTGGAACTATGTTTGCCTCTAATATGTGTGTTTATTTTGAAGGTTCGCGAGGGATTGCACCTATAGTCCTTTATGCAATGAGCGATGCACATGGACATGATAGCAGAGTATGCATACACCGCAGTTGTGTCTCGGGGTGTAGTATTGTGTATATATAATAGAGTGTATGTATATATATACTTGTGATACTATCTACTGTGTGAATTAAGTAGACATGAATAATAATGAAATCTAAAAGGAATTAAGTTGGTAAACACTTTATTTATATTAAATTGAAAAAAGTGCTTATCCATGTTAAAGAGAAATTGATTATATGTATTATGTATATTGCGAGGGAAATACATGAGAACGATATTGGGCTATGATTAGATGTTAGACAAGAAAGAACGAGTTAGCATGGTAATAAAAACTAGTAGGGTTTGATGGTATGGTAGGCGTGCACATTAGATGAGAGGTGAGCGTCTCAAGTGAGTTAGATAATCTAACATGACTAATATATGTGTTATTAACTCACTTTAAGCATTTGCTGATTTTTAAATTGTTTTCAACTCGGCCTCTAACCCATTTTCTGCAAATCTCTTTTCTTGTCAAATTATTTTAGGTTCCCAGCCACAGGGACACCAAGCATAGGAGTTCCATTCACTCGATGAGCTCTAGCTACTGTGGAAGTTGCAGGACCTTGGTAGTAGATACCTCTATGTCCACCATTTCTTCCTTTTGAGCTATTTCATCAGTTAGGGCATGTTACCCCTTTTCTATTTAGATATTCAGAGATACTGGATTTAGTTATTTACTTCTTTCAGTTGTTGGTTTATTTCTATTGGATTATTGTATTTGGGACTTAGACTGGAAATGTTTACTCCAGTTACATTTATTATTGTTATTATTTTCCTATCATATAAAATTGGTGTGAATGGTGAATGTTTATTTATTCTTTAATCTAGTTTTATATTGATCAAAAGATAAAATTTTGACATCAACCTTTTTAAATATTAGGTAGTTAATATTTAGTAATAAAGTTTTTGTCAGTGATGCATAATCTGAACCAACTGGATATTCTAATTTAATTTAATAAAGGGCTGATCACCCGATATTTAATTAGGTGGGGTGTCACATTAAGTCACTCCATTAAAAATATATTTCTTATTGTGTCAAGTTGTGTAAAAATTATCTGCTCTAACTGGCACTATGGGTGACCTAAGGCAATATACAAGATCTAAGGGTTCCACAGAGGGAAAAAAGACCAATGCCTAACGATAAATTGGCCTCCTCTTCAAATAAGGCAGGAGAACCAGTTGTATAATGATAAACGTTTGGTTTCCAAATAGTTATTTTTTTGAAGTTGTTTTGTTGGTTGTAATACTTTGATTTCTTTTATCTTTACTTTTTTTATTTGTTAAAAAATAAAAAAAAATTGATGTCAACTTATGTTTATTTTTTATTTAAAAAATTAGTGAAAGAATTTTGTTATTTGGAAACACAAATTTAAAATAGTATCTTCGTCTAAATATGTCAATTATTGAGGAACCAAATGAAAGTAATGACTCTCAAAATAAAAAGACTATCAAAAAGTGTAGAATTCGCTCATGTGTAACATTTAATTGCATGTTGTCACTTGTCTATGTGCTTGATATGATTAGTATTCCTCGTAAGTTAAAGTTTTCACATTAATATTTTTTTGGAGTTTGTTATTGTCAACATATTATAGGGTGAGCACATAATAAGTTTGTAGAATTTCCTATTTGATCGAAACAATTAAAATACATTACAATTTACTTTATATATTATAATGTAATGTTATATATATAATATATTACAATGTATGTGAATGTATATGTATATACATAATTCAAAGTATTTGTATCCATGTTTCTTAGGTTCAATTGTATACTCGAAACCAAAATTCATCCAACAAGCTGGAGATAATCCGAGGAGAATTTCGAGCAAAGAATATGTGGATAATTAATTGAATAAAATATACAAGGACAGTACAAACATACTTCCTCAGCATTTTGGTTATGCTTCCACATGTCACTGGCGATACCACTAATCTAACTGCATTTTTCTGTGAGCATGAGATACTCATTAATAAATAAGGGTGTTTTGGATAAACCCACCCGTTCTTTCTACAGCCCCACAAAATTCTCACATAGATATTAAATAAAAAGGATTGTAAAATTACAAGCATACCCTTGTTAAGAGCCCCCAAACAATCCTCATCTTAAAAAAAACACGAACTCTGTGCTGTCCTAAAACCAGGAGATGAAGCATACCCCTGTTACCAACATTCCCTATTCATGACTGGATCAAGAGAGAAAATAATATAGACCAAGAGATATAAAGCGACGTTAAAAAAAGAAGAAATATTTATGTTGATATAGAAAAAATTCATACCCTTTATTCAACAAAACCTGTAAACCCAATGATTACTCTCAAAAAATTCAACAAGGACTGTAATAGTAATGAAAACTTGTGATATTTTTTAATTCTTTGAGTCCGATCAAACTCAGGGGAGAGTTCAAACCTTTTTTTCATTATTCATAAAATGGAACCAAACAAAAAATGGTGAACAACAAACTTTTATTTATTTATTTCTCTAATAACGAGAGCTGACCGACTATAGCTCTACAATTTCGATTGCAACATCATATTGAATGGTTTACTGAACATGCTTCCATTGCGCGAATCTGGTACGGAAGAAGCGAGTGACATGATTTTTAAGAAGACAACAGCTTCGTTGCAGAAGAAATAAGTGTTTGGTATGGAATGAGGGAGAGAGGGTGGCTGAAATGTTTGAATCAGACGAGAGAGGGATGAGTTGTGTTATGTATGCACCTTTAGTCCCATTTTTTTTATTTCTTTGGGCAAACCCCAAATATAAGGGATATTTAAAGGGTATCATCCCATTACATGGGGGTTAAAAAAGTCAAGGGCTTCAAAAAGAAAATGAGGGTTTGAACAAAAACACCCATCAATAATGATGACATTACTAAATATACATAAAAAAATATAATTATTGTATAAGAAACACGAGAAAAGGACTACCATAACCCATGCATTAGTTATATCAATCGTTCGAGTTGTTGGAGTCACAAAAACTGTGTCACATCCCTACATAGTTTAACCTAACAATATATCATTGATCTTGTATGAATATTAACATCAGAATGATATTGGATTAAACTAATTTCCTGAGAAAAAAATTTTGAACTTCCAAATACCCGTTGAATTTACCTGTCCTTCACGAAGAGATTCAAAATATGTAGTGCTTTGGTTATGAAGGAATGGAATACGGTCTTCTCCACTAACTTCATGTCAATTGATCATAAAGGTAGGATAAAATAGCACCATACTAATAACCAAATAATCCTATTGTTCGAAGCATTCACATATATTTAAGTGAAATTATAAATATATTTAAAGATCAAGGAATAAGAATTCTCAGATTTGACAAACACTCGTATGAATGCAAAAAGAAACAAAATCAATCATGAATTAGGAATAGTGTTCTACATATTATGAATTACAACAGTGTAGTGTGTATCAACATCCGATATGAACCATAGAAACTTAAATTTTCTTAATCGTACCTTATGATCACAAAACATCAGATACACATTGGAATATTTTATATATTTCAAATAATTTAATGTGGGATCACATATTAAAATGGTAATTATATTTGAGCTTCAATTTAAATGGGCAAATGAAGTGATCTAATTAGGTAAGCTCAAAGGAATTTAAAATGTGTGGTTACCCAAAATTTACCTACTGGTTACTCAAGAGTCGTGTTACTCAAGAGTCACCTATTCGTTACTCAAGAGTCACCTAATTAGAATTTATGGGGTTCTAATTAGATGTCTATATAATGAAGGGTTCTTGTCCCCGAGGCTAATGCACTCAAAGACTCTCCTACTCATTCCCATCAATGAGAGAGAACTCATATAGAAAGGTATTAGTCTGTGGAATATCTCCAACCCCCTAGTCTCAATCATCACTATGGATTCAGGTACACAGTTCCTACAATTCTTTTATAAGGTAATTTCGATAATCTAATATGTTGCTGAATTTTATTTAATATTCCAACAATAAATGCTTTATGTTCATATCTAATACAATATATAGAATTTTCATTTGCACTAAACCCCCACCGAAAGGTTCCAAACACTCCACTATAGGTAATCATTCAAACATTTTATGGAATATTTCGTCTTGAAGTCGGTAGTGGTTTAGTGCAATGGGGTGATTTCAAGTAGCTATTCAATTAAATGTCGGGCCTTATTAGCAAGATGGCTGACAATGAAGGCAATGAGCATGATGAGATGTTTCTAAAAATGGTCAAGGCGTGTACTAGATCAAGATGAACTTTTAATGATGGAATGAGGGTAAGAAACAATGTAAAATTCGACAGAGCCAATGGCATATCAAAAGATTTTATATCATACCAATTTCATGTCAGACAACAAGTGCACATAGAAGAATGGAGGAAAGAAAAAGACATATAATCCGCACCCCCATATCTAAACCTTAATTTTACTAGGACAAGGACTTAAAAAGAATAAACTCAAAGTACTGAACATAACCCATAATAAAATAATATTAAATTTACTAAACTACTCTTCCAGATCTAACTAAATAATAGATTCATCAAATATAACCCTTATAATTATTTTAAAGTAGCTCAATCAAACATCATGAGAAATTCCACTTTTTTGTGTGTTAAAATGTTCTGAATCAGAGTACTTTTCATAGTAAGATAGGTAGTTAGCCAACTTGATGTTGTTAAACATTGCTTTGATTGTGACTTTCTTGTATGCAATTCCTCATTGGTTGATGTGGGTTATGTGGATGGAGAGGAATGAGAGAGATTTTGAGGGTATAAGTTCCTTATAACACATAATTCTTAATAGGAGAGATTTTAAAGGTATGGGTTTCTCTCATCTTGAGCATATTTTCAACTATTCTGGCTACCAGTTCTTCTTGCACTTTGAAGCTTTTCATATAATAAATTCACATGTTTACATAGCCTTTTTAATTTTTTGGGTGACAAAATAGACGCCAAAAAGTTCAGTTATAGTTTAGAATTTGGAGGAAATGGCAGAAAGTTAATGTGGAAAGGAGTTCCGAGGAGCATTCAAGATTGTCATAAAATAATTCAAGACACTCTAGATTGACTAATTATTCACAGGAACATGACACTCATCTTTTCAGGTGGTAATAGACAGGAGTTGAGGCTAAAAGTGGTCGACCGAATATGGAAAGAACAATTATAAGTTAAAATGCTCTAAAGATTGTAATTTTTGTCAAAGAATGTATAATCTAGTTTTAATATAGGGTAAATTGTTTGGGGGGGGAGGGGGTATGTGAAAGCCCAGCAAACCTTATTCACTATCCTACAAGCCCAAACCATTGAGTATATCAAAGGAAAGTAAATGACTATTGACCTCTGCCTAGCTAAAGTCTTTGTTTTGAGATTCGATAGTTAAGAGTGAGTTAATGACATACCTAACAGAGTTATTACTACAAATTTGGTTGATTTAATATTACCTAACATAGCTTCTGTTACTGAATTCAAATATGCTGCAAATGATTTACCTTTGTCCCAAATTAATAGCCGCCATTTTAAAATGAGAATTTTTGAGGATTCACTCAATCAATTGTCAAGATCAAGGTATGTTCACTATCCTGGAATTTGGTTGGTTGTTTAAGGATTCACTCAATCAATTGTCAACATCAAGGTATGTTCACTATCCTGGAATTTGGTTGGTTGTTTACGTCCTAAAAAGGAAAGAGACTATTAATTTGGAACAACACAAAAACGAAATCAGAACTATTAATTTAGGATGGAGGGAGTAGTATTCGAAAGTCATAAGAACTAATGGTACAGATAGAGTGTATAATTGAAGTTGTAAGGATAGC
The DNA here is from genome assembly GCA_949130495.1 of Sambucus nigra. Classification (NCBI taxonomy): domain Eukaryota; kingdom Viridiplantae; phylum Streptophyta; class Magnoliopsida; order Dipsacales; family Adoxaceae; genus Sambucus; species Sambucus nigra. Next base: position 166,670,335 of record OX422222.1, on the reverse strand, counting down.
GTAGAATTCTTCAAAATTTTTTAAAGGTGATTGATAGGTAGTATAGTAGATATGGGTTACTGATAAGAAGCTTTTTGGGTATAGTCGTTGTCTTCAAAAGCCACTCTCAAAATTCCCTTAAGTACCTACAAAACTTGTCTAAAAATAACTCGTATTGCGGTAAGTACGGGTACCAGTCCAACTTCCAAGGTGAAACAATTTATGTGAAAACTTGCAATTCCAATTTTTTTTTTATTAAAATCTTTTTTTTTAATTTTATTTTTTTTAAAACAATTTCAAGGGAAAAAATTAACTGACAAATGCTAAAAATTATAAAATGACTAAATAAAAAAAATGTTCAACCGAGTGTGAAATATGTAAGAAGGTCAAGAGATGGGATTACACTGTATTTTCAATTATTTTAATTTCTCAATTTATTAATTTGAAATATTTCGAGATAATATTAAATCGATAATCTAACTCTCGTTAAAATTATAAATTTAATAAAATCTTTTTCAGAAAATTAATTTAAAAATGTCACACAATGAAAAATTAAGACTTATACTATTTTCAGAAAATTACCCGCTAGGATCAATTTAATGAAAACAATAGCAATCTTCAAATTTCGAAAAAACCTATCTCTAGTTCGATTTCTAAATTCTAACATTAATTTGTTCAATTAATTTACTAACTATCGTTACATAAATTAATCGGTGACAGTTAAAAGTTAATTTACCTAGAAATATAAAATTAATAAAACTAATTAATTAAATTAACATTATTCGCAGTGCATCCCACCTCTTGAACGGAGTGTTTAGCCAAACATTCTCATGTATGCATAAACAACAATAAGTGATATGTCAAAAAGAAAATAAATTGAAAAGAGAATGTAGAAATACAAACTAAACCTAAAAAAATATTCTAAAGCGAAACTAATTTTTTTGTATTTTTCTGAAATTTTTTCATCAGCCTAAACTGTACATAATATACACCTCTTTTTTTTCTGCCTGCGTCTCTCTTTCAGTTGCCTAATGAGAATCCTCCCCTTTTTTTATGAGATGCCCCTTTTTCTTTATAGCCCACGACTAGTTTGTTTGGTGTAGATTTTTTTGGGATCTTGAGTTTGCCAAGTCAAAGAAGACAAATGGAGTGGAATTGATTTCATCCGATTTTGGTGGGATGTGGTAGCTGAAATGGGTTCGGGTATTAAGGTGTTGGGGTTTGAGCCGGATCGCTTCGGGTATGGGTTTGGCAGGGGCGGATAGGGGGTTGTATCGGGTTTGGTGACGTGTTGAACCCGGGTTGCTGGGCTGGAGGTTCAATTAGGTCACGTTGGGGGCTCGCCGGAGGTGGGAAAGGAGATAGAACGCCGAAAGTGGCAGAGAAGTCGCGCCGCCGGCACTGCTGGGATGCCGTCGGGCAGGTGGGTGGACGCTGGGTGAGTCGCCGGCGTCGGAAAGGATCGGTTTCGATCGCCGGGTTCGGGTTGGATTGCAGAAGGGGTTGGGGTTTTAGATGGGTGAAGAGAGAGAGAGAGAGAGAGAGAAGGTGTGGTTTGAGTTTTGGTTTGTTGTTGGGTATTTTGGTAATGGAGGTGAGAGAGTGTCGTGGGTGATGAGGGAAGAAGATGAATGGAGGGGATGGTTTGGGGTGTGTGTGTGAGTGTTTAGTTTTGGTGTAAATGGGTGTGTAAAAGGGGTTGTGTGTGCTTAATTTGCACCCCTAAAAATAATGACACTAAAAAAATAAAACTAGAACTAAAATAAAAAAATAAAAACCTAGAAATAAAACTTTTATTTATTACTAAGAGACTAAAAAAAATATAAAAAGAAATAATATTAAGTAAATAAAACTCTATGAAAACTAAAAAAAACTAAAAATCTTAACTAAATAAATTAAAATTGAAAACTAAATGAAATAAATTCCTAAAAATTAATCCTAAGAAAAATAAAATTAAATAAAGATTACAAATTAAAAACTAATAAAAATCAAAATCAAAATAAAGAAATAGAAAAATAGGAAATAAATTTTAGAAATTTCTAAATAAATCTAAAATAAATCCTAAAAATAAAATTGACTAAAAATAAAAATCTAGAAAAATAATAAAGGTACAAAATCAACACACACGGGGCTCGGGGAATGATCTGGACTCGGTCTGGGCTAGGTTAAGGTTACGGGACTGGTTCAGGGCATCGAAACTCTTCTGGGAAGCTCAATTTGGACTCTAGACTTCACTGTCTCCTTTGATTTCTTCGATGCACGCGTTTGACCGTTATTGAGTTGCAATTGTACTGATTTAGCATTATTTGTACCGCAACTGCGTATTGACTTGAGAAATAATTAAATACGAACATAAGGCCATTTTTATTAAAAACGAGTGACTAAAATGCATCTATTCGGGGTATAAAATAGACACTTTTGGGTGCTTATCACACCACCCCCAAACAGAACATTGCTAGTCCTCAAGCAAAAATTAGAGAGAAAACAGAGATAAGTAACCAAAAGTGTGACACTTTCACAGGCACTAGCGATTGCACTTAGCATGTGCAACAAGCCGTTAAACCTGTAGGTTTCCCTGGTGTCTCGTGAGGGTTTGCAATGAATGTACCCACAAAATTCAAAAAAAAATTTAAATGCACTATCTGAGTAGATGATGAAACGCTATACAACCCAACTTTAAAAGGACATCAAGGAACACCGTATTCAACTATCAAAATGTGATGAAATTACTTAATACCAAAAAGGGTAATCCTTCCTAAAACTCAGCATGTGTAGTGTGAAACAATCTTAAGTATCATTAGAGTAATTATAAGTTTTCCTTTATAGAATCGATGTTTTGACTTCAATTCTCATTGGATATATCTCTCTCAATCGAACTCTCTGAGAATTAGCTAAGTGTATATCTCTAGTGTGTGAGGAGGTGAGTAAATGTAAACAAGTTCAAATGTCTCACACACTTTATAAAAAAGGAGGGATACGTGAAAAAATTTGATCTCATGAAGGAATGCTAACCACTATGTCGAGAATGTCGAATTATTCACCATATAATCTTCTCGTTTGCCTGAACACTTCACCAAAGGTAAAAATGAGATTTATGAAAGGTATAAGGGGATAATGAAATGATGAATGATGTGAGTGTTTTGAGAAGAGTGAAATACACTTTGACTGACTATTGTCTTCATTATTTGAATTTATGATCGCATCTTCCTTTTTCTTTTTCTCTTTTTTTTCTTCTTTTTCTTTGCTTCTTTTTTTCTATTTTTTTTATTGCGGTGCATTTTTTTTATAACAAAAATGAAGACAATTTACATTGATAATTTCAAACATTCTTTTTCTCAAAAATTATGGTAGTGATGGATGGTATTTGGGACATATGCATAAGGGTAATATGGAAAATGATAATGGGCGAAGTGGGGTAAAAATGGTAAGTGTATGAAAAAATCGGTTTAGTGCTTGGGACAAACTACAAGACACATGTTTCTTACAACTCGAAAGTAATGTCATTCTCAGTGATTAAGCCAAAATTTAAAAAAAATAATGAGACCATGCAACGACTAAGTGCGGTATTCAAAGAAAGTTGAGTCAACTTGTGACTCGGAGATACGTAAAAGCCCTCAAAAATGTGAAAAGCTCAAATCCCACGGGTTTAATTCGCCACTAGTGATCTTTTAAGGCTCTCTTGAGAATATTGTTACTCTTCAACTTTTGATTGTGAACATGATAGTGCAAATTTTTGAGTTTAGGAATTCATAGTGCAATTACCTTTTAAGAGGCATTAATTAATTTATTTATAAAAAGTGTAATTTTAGGGCCGAATACGGGTATTCCGAGATTTCTAAACGAGGGACGATAGACAAATCATATCATAAAAAATAATTTTTAACTACACAAAAATTTAAAATCACTTGTTTCTGAAAATTTTCAAAAGAGGTACAATTTGATAAATTTCCCACCCCCAAACAAAAGAGAACATCGTCCTCGATGTTTAAAACCATATATAAAAATGAAAAGCACAAGGGAGGAAAGAGATTACCATAGTGAACCACTAATGAAAATGTACCGCATTGTGTAGAGATAAAACCTGAAGAACAGATGTGATACAAAAATATGTACAAGTCTATAATGTAGGTGAAAACCATTGGGTAGTGTGAAACACCACCCCCAAATAGGATAAGACTCAGACTAAAAAACAATGAACGACGGGCTGCCTCCCGATAGCGCTAAGTTTAATGTCTTTAGCCATACCGAACCAATCTCATCCTAAGGATAGGATCTGTGAAAGTGCGGGGCGGAAGAAAAATTGGGTGATGAGAATCACCCCCAAACAAGACTGAAGCGTAAGTCTTGTTGGATATAGTCTAGAAGAAGTCAATGCACTTGTATAGCAAAGTGCATCACTCGATGCAAAGCATCGGTGGACCAGGGTGGGTGGGTAGGAGGGTACATGGACGAAGGGTAAGGGTGAGGGTGAGGGTGAACAGGCACCGATCACGGGCCTTAGTGAGCGTAAATGTGAGGGAAACAAGGGCCCAATAAGAATGGTGCTCAAGTTGGTGAGGGAGGCGAAATGGTTTGACAATAGGGATGGGGCAGACCTCATATAAAGTGCACGACCATTCTATAAAGGGACAGTGATAAAGGTCGCGCCGTGACACGCCAGGGAGATGTCGATGGGAAAAATCAACACCACAAGAGAGTGGAGGGCATATAATAACAAGCTCGGTGTCATGGAAGGGGTGGAGGATGGATATAGGTGAGGACCTAAATACGTAGATGGGAATAGGTGAGGCAAAATAACAAGGTCCAAACTAGGCGGTGGGGTGGAAGGGACAGTGGGTGGATCGAGTGGGACTAGGGTGGGGGAAGATGATCTAACTCACGAATAGGAGACACACATTCCTCATGAGGTGCGGAGTGATCCTCAAGGTCACTCGTAGGAGGAGCTGTGAAAATAAACGAGGGAGTGATCAACTTAGCCACCTGAAAGTCACCATCCAAGATGGTGAAAGGGTTTAACGAGGTTGTAAGATCCGAGATAGATGAATGTACATCAATATGGCTCAAGGGGAGCCAAGCATGGTGGGTCAGGAGCCATCTCTCGAGCGATAGAAACCATCTCGAATTCAATATCAAGAAAATCAGTGGCACAAGATGACGGGGCTCGGACCACGGGGTGGTCTCAACTTCAAGATTCTCAGGAGGATAGGGTTGGTCACACTCCAAATCAGTGGCACAAGATGACACATCCACGGGGTTTATTACTAACATGATAGGCTTGCACTTGAGCCTAGAGTGAACGCACATTAGAGACACTTTCTGAGTCGCGTCAAGTTTTTGGCGCCGTTGCTGGGGAACTAGGTAGACTTAGGATTAGATCGAGTCAATCTAAAACTTTGGCCCAAATTTTTTTTTCCAAAAATCCAAAAAACATAAAAAATTCAAAAAGCACAAAAAGATTCACTTTCATCTCTCATAAGCTTTTAATGCAAAATTTTGAACCCACTCCCACACCCCATAATACTCCAACCAGCATTCACAAAAATCCAATAGTTGAGTACAACCCCAATAGCCCCCACACTCCTAACGCCCCACAGTTCTGGATTCCACCTCCCACACCGTCACACTCAATCTCCAATAACACTCCGTTTTCCTTCTTAGGACACACCTCCGAGCACACTTCGAGCACACCAAGTGAGTGCACCGACTAATTAAGTGAGAGAGAGATGTCACAACACAGTAATGCACCTGCCGGTGAGGAAGAGGACCCATACCGCCCGCTCAGAGAATTTTTATATCTCGAGCGCACTGTCACTCCGGGATGCATTATACTCCCTCATAATGCCGGGAAATTTCTCTTTAAAAACGGGATGATCCAGATGTTACCCCATTACCATGGTATGGATTCTGAAAAGCCATACCTCCACATTAGGGAATTTGAGGATGTGTGTGATACTCTCAATGATCAAACTTGCACATAAGAGGTGATCCACCTCAAACTCTTTCCCTTCTCGCTCAAAGATAAAGCTAAGAACTGGCTATGTTATTTACCTCCAAGCTTATTCCATCTTCGAACGAGTTGCAATCTAGATTTCTCAAGAAATTCTTCCCACCACATCGAACGATCTCTATAAAGACTCAAATTCAGGTGTTCAGACTAGCTGAAAATGTGCCATTTCATCGATGTTATGAGCGTTTCAATGAGTTAGTTACTTCATGCCCTCATCATGGATTCGATTCAGTGCAAATAATTTCTTTTCTCTATAATGGGTTGAATCTTAACTCCAAGCAACAAGTTGAAGCATGGGAAGTGGTCCATTTGTCGACTTAGACGCCCACGATGCTGAGCTTCACCTGAGGTATGTCATCGAGACTACCTAATCCTGGGATACATCTGACCCTAATGCTCAAAATCGAAATCATCATGTGACCACCACTCCATCGGTGCCCGGACTATTTCATGTAGAAAAGAGTTCTATAGCGGACAGTCGAATCGATCTACTTGAGAAAGAAGTGTGAGACCTACGTGGGATATGTAGAAGAGGGCCAACTGGATCCATACCAAACCCCATTGAAAAGGTGTGTGCAATTTTTGACACGGGTCATTCAACTGAGGAATGACCGACTATACCCGCCTACAAAGTGATGCTTCAAGAGCAAGTTAGTGGTATAAGTGGATTTAAGGGTAATTTTGGTGCACCGAACGGGAATTCTTACAACCCTTCATGGAAAAACCATCCTGGTTTAGCAATGGGCAACAACATACTGCGATGAACCCTACTTCCCATGTTGCCCCTCCTCCACCACAACACTTTCAACAAGCCCCACACATGCAAGGACACGTGCAAGCACCACCACCTCAAGGAGCTTATATCTCGCCTCCGCGAAGAACTCTCGAGGATACCATGAATCAATTTATCACAAGCCAAATTGCAACCAATGCCAGATATGATTGCCTAATTAGCCACATAAATACAAGTATGTCAAAGATACAATCCTCGTTGAGTGTTCAAGAGAAGGGCAAATTTCCTGCCGAGGGCCAAAGACCTCCCCAAGGTCAAACTAGTGTTAGCTCCACCTCTACTGAATATCAGGAGCAATGTCAAGTTGTGACCACTCTCCGTAGTGGGAGAGTTGTTGATTTATCACCTCCCCCACATGACACAACAAAAGACAAGGAGATTTCGCCCGGCACGAAAGAGGCCGAAGATGTCCCCTTGAATGAGAGTGACAAAGAAGACACTAGTGAGCCGAAGGTAGTAGTGAAACCACCTTTCGTGGCACCATTCCCTCAAAGGTTGATTCCTTCCCATAAAGGAAACCCACGTGATGACGTGCTAGAAGTGCTAAAGCAAGTAAAGCTGAACTTACCTTTCCTTGACGCCATTAAGCAAATCCCAGCTTATGCAAAAGTCATTAAAGACTTGTTGACGGTAAAGAGAAAGATGAAGGTAAAGAATAATGTCTTTCTAGCCCAGAACGTGAGCTCCATTCTACTAAATGATCTCCCGCCTAAATTCAAATATCCCAGTGCACCCACCATTTCCTGCATCATTGGAGAAAATAAAAATCCTCCCTTACTTCATCTATAGGAAAATTGATTTGGGCGACCTCAAGCCCACAAAGGTCACTCTTCAATTAGCGGATCGAACAGTGAAGATCCCAAGAGGCATAGTCGAGGACGTGATCGTCCAAGTTAACACTTTCTACTTCCCGGTAGACTTTGTCATTTAGGACACGGAGCCCTCCTTCAACTTGAGCAACCATGTTCCCATCATCCTTGGGCGCCCATTCTTAGTTACGGCTAATGCAATCATCAATACTCGAAATGGGCGAATGCAACTCACCTTTGGGAACATGACCTTAGAGACCAACATCTTTCACATAGCCCAACATACGGGGGAAGAAGATGACCTTCACGCGGTGAGCCTCATCGATGAGATAGTAGAGGAGTACTTTGAGGAGAATTATTGCGACGATGCCTTAGGGACCTGTTTAGTGGAGAGACACGAGAGTGAGGGGACGTACACCAACTTCTAGAGGGAGGTTGAGGAGTTGAGAGAATTACTTGATGAGAGAGCATCAGACGAGGACGCAAGAGATGTTAATTGGGTTTCGAGATTCGAGGAGTTACCACCGAGGGATACACGCATGGTTCCCTCTAGTGACAAATTTCCAACCCTTGAATTAAAGAAACTCCCCTCCCATATTAAATATGCATACCTAGGAGAGGATGAGATACTTCCTGTTGTTGTCTCCTCTAGCCTAGACGAAGAGCAGGAGGGTAAACTGTTGAAATTCTGAGAAAGAAACAAAGTGCTTTTGGTTGGTGCATTGCTGATTTGAAGGGGATAAGTCATTTGATTTGCACTCACAAGATCCATATCGAAGAGGATGTTAAACCCTCAAGAGAAATGCAAAGAAGGCTAAATCCCAACATGAAAGAAGTAGTGAGAACCGAGATTATCAAGTTATTGGATGCCGGGATTATCTACCCAATCTCGGATAAAAAGTGGGTGAGCCCCATTCAAGTCATCCCGAAGAAGTCGGGCATGACCGTGATTGAGAATGCCAAGGGAGAGCTAGTTCCCCAACGTACTACCACCGGGTGGCGCTTTTGCATTGATTACCAGAAACTTAATGCGGGAACTAGGAAAGACCATTTCCCCTTACCATTCATTGATCAAATTCTTGAGAGAGTAGCAGGCCACCCTTACTATTGCTTCCTTGATGGTTATTCCGGATATAACCAGATAGAGGTAGATGTACTTGACCCGGAGAAATGACCTTCACTTGCCCCTTTGGTACGTTTGCCTACAAACGTATACCATTCGGCTTGTGTAATGCACCTGCGACCTTTCAAAGGTGCATGTTGAGCCTATTTAGGGACATGGTCGAGAGATGACTCGAAGTGTTCATGGACGATTTCAGTGTTTTTGGCACCTCTTTTGACCTTTGTCCAAAAAAAACTGGAAACAGTACTTGTCGAGTGTGTGGAAAAGAACTTAGTACTGAATTGGGAGAAATGACATTTCATGGTCACCGAGGGAATAGTTCTTGGCCACATAGTATCATCCAAGGGAATAGAAGTTGATAGGACGAAAATAGATGTCATAGCTGATCTTCCCCCACCAAAATCGCTTAAGGACGTGCGCTCTATCTTGGGCCATGCGGGGTTTTATCGAAGGTTCATTAAGGACTTTAGCGCCATCGCTAGACCCTAAAGCAACTTACTCATGAAGGACACCCCATTCGAGTGTAAGGAAGCATGCCAAAGCTCTTTCGAAAAACTGAAGACCATGCTTGTGTCCGCTCCCATCATACAAGTTCCGGATTGGTCTTTACCATTCGAACTTATGTGTGATGCTAGCAATTATGCGATAGGGTATGTTTTAGGCCAAAGAAAATATAAGCAAGCTCATATCATCTACTATGCTAGACGGACTCTTACCGAACCACAACTCAACTACTATACCACAGAGAAAGAGTTGCTAGCGGTAGTCTTTGCCCTTGATAAATTCCAATCATACCTTATCGGTTCTCCCATTACTTGCTTCACCGGCCAAGCGGCATTGAAATACTTACTTGCAAAGAAAGATGCCAAGCCGTGCCTCATAAGGTGGATCCTACTCCTACAAGAGTTCAATCTCTCCATTAAAGATAAGAAAAGGGTAGAAAACGTCTTTACCGACCACTTATAACGACTTTCGTTCGACGTACCTAGTGATCCCATTCCCATAGATGAATAATTTCTGGATGAGAAACTTTTTGCTACCTCTCCTTTGCCCTGGTTTGCGGATATAGTGAACTACCTTGTCACGGGAGTCGTCCATCCCGACTGGACACCGCAAGATAAAAAGAGGTTTATTACTTGGTCATGCATGTTCTTCTATGACGATCCATTCCTTTTTAAATATTGCGCCGGCCAAATCATCCGACTATGTGTACCGGATGACAAGATCCCTAAGGTCATCCAGTTTTGACATTCGGAAGCTTGTGGAGGCCACTTTTCGACGAAAAAGACAACCGTTAAAATTCTGCAATGCTGGCCACTATTGGCCCACAATATTCCGGGATGTGAACGATGCTTGAAAATCTTGCAATAGGTGCTAACGGATGGGAGACATTACCCGACGAGACATGATGCCTCTTACTCCCATACTCATCATTGAGATCTTCGACTGTTGGTGTATTGACTTCATGGGACCTTTCCCCTGTCCTTTGGTTTCCTATACATCCTTGTTGCGATAGACTACGTTTCTAATTGGGTGGAATTTATAGCTACCAAGACAAATGACAACAAAGTGGTGATAAAATTCCTGCAGGAACACATACTTTCCCGTTTCGGTGCACTGAAAGCGATAATGGCACGCACTTTTGCAATAGACCATTCGAGAAGCTAATGAGAAAGTATGGTGTCGTTCACAAGGTTGGAATGACTTATCACCAGCAAACGAATGGGCAGGCCGAACTAGCAAATTGGGAAATCAAGAGCATTCTTGAAAAGACCATCAATCCTACCCAGAAAGATTGGTCACTTAGATTGAACGATTCGTTATGGGCCTATCGTACCGCATATAAAAATCAACTCAGCATATCCCCTTTCCGCTTTGTGTATGGCAAACCTTTTTATCTCCCCATGGAATTAGAACACAAAGCGTATTGGGCAATTAAGGAGCTAAACTATGCTATGGATAAGGCCGGTGAAGCCCACAAGCTTCAATTGAATGAGTTAGAAGAACTACGAGAATGCTAAAATTTCCAAAGAAAGGATGAAACTCGCTCACAATAACATCATTCGATGCAAAGAGTTTCTTCTCGGGAAAAAAATTCTTCTCTATAACTCTCGGCTTCATCTCTTTCCGGGCAAGTTGCGGTCGCGATGGTCTGACCCGTTCATTGTGAATAATGTTTTACCTCATGGAGCTGTTGAATTAGACGATTTAAAAGGGGGAAATACTTTCAAAGTGAATGGACAACGCCTAAAGCCATATCTAGAGGCATGTGTGGAAGAAGTCGACACCGTTTGGTTGTCGGACCCAATTTATGGGGTAGAGTGAGCTGTTGCAATGAGGTCTTCGCACCCCCGACGTGTATGGGGTGAGAGTCGTGTGTTTAGTGAGCGGCGATAGGATTAGGGTACATTCGGGAAAGAGCATTCGCATGTTTCGGGAATATTAAATCCAGTTAAGTTGGTCATTGGCATCGAGAGGTTTTAATCCAAAATTTATCGGGAGTATGTTGTGAAAGCGAAAATTTTTGGAGAAGAGCGTTCGCAACTAAGTTAGGGGGGAAATCCAGCTCAAATACATGAGCCGGACCGATTCCTTTATTTTATGGCCGGACCGGCTCGCCCCAGACCGATTCCTGTAATTTTGAGGCGGATCGGTCCGCTAGTTGTATTTTCCTGAATATTAAAGGACCAGACCGGTCCGGTCCCCAGGCGGACCGGTCCGCTTTCTGCAGGTCTGTTTTTTTCCTTTCCCTAGATTCACCCCCTTCTCCCCAATCCCACTCATTCCCTCCAATTCGTTTACCCAACTCCCAATCTTAACCTTTCCCTCACAAATTCACCCCATTTTCCCTCCAACCCTTTTCCCTCCAAATCCAACCCCAACCCCTACCCCCACCCTTTCACCTATAAATACACACCCAAAAATCATAAAATTTTGAAAACCCAAAAATATTTTTGTTCAAAATAAATAAAAATTGGAATTCGAATTTTTCAAAAATATCATTAAAAGTCGGTTTAAAGTCTCAAGTTGTAAAATTCAACATACACAAAGCTGAAATTGACTAAAAATGGAAATTGAGCGAAAATTGACGACTTAACGAATAAGTGTGGAGATTAACAAACCCGGTGAGATTCAAGCCTGTCACTTTTTGCGAGCTTTTAAATCAATCCGAGTTAATTGTAAACTCAATGTTCTTTTCAGGGCCTAAAAAAGTCGTCGAGGATCTCAACCCTTTCATTTTGATCGGTTATGAAAAATGTGTGTGATATTGCTTCGAAAAACATGCCAAAATTGATCTCTAAACATAAATTCATCTCGAAATGCATATGGTAACGCAATTGGTATTTTGGACAATGAAGTAGGCCATCGTTTGTTACCCAAAAATATTGGCCAGAAAAATTTGTAAAAAAAAATCATCCATTTTGTAACCAAATTGAGCTGAATAAATTTTTCCTTTCGTTTGACAACCCGAAAAACCCAAATATACCGGAATTGTGAAAAATGGAAAAATTCAGAATTTAGTCCAAAAAGTGCATAAAAAGGGGCAAGAAAAAAATAGATATCCTCAACAAAAATAGAAAGAAAAGAAAAGAAGTGAAAAATAGGAAAAAAAAATAGAGAAAAAGAAGAAAAAATGAGCAATAGCACGGAGATAGCACAAATGGACATCCTAAATGACTTTTCCAATTTCAAATTTCCCAACCATTTTCATGTTACCCTATATATCTCAAACCCCGAAAAAGTCCTAACCGAGTCCAAATTGCGAAATTGATTACCGCGTGGAGAGCTAAGACACCAAAAAATAATAAAAGAGATTGAATGTGTGAATAAGAGGTGATGTCCCCGTTTTTAAAACCGTAATCCGTTGATGAGATCCTATCACTATGAAATTTCCGTCTTTCTACTTGTATGTGTGACTTTGCGTCCATTACACTTACTCTTTTATCACGCATACCGAGAGAATAACCATAATTCGAGATATTCGTTTGTGAGAGCATTCCGTGAGATTTTTAAATCAAAACGAATTTTTGGGTAAGTAACGTGATGATCAATCGGTGGAAATTGGCGGTTATATTTCCGTCTTTGCACACACACACTACGGTTTGAGACTTGTAAATATGACTTGATGATGACTATTTTCTGGGAAAGTTTGAATTGTACAATTTTTAGGTATTTTAAATTTTCGTTGAATCGAATTTTGTGGGTATATTCACTGCAAACCCTCACGAGACACAACTCGTCCTACTAGGGTAACCTAGGGGTTTAAAGGCTTGTTGCATACGCTAAATGCAATCGCTAGCCCACGAAAAAGGTATTCTATATTAATAAAATATTTTTCCAGAGTTATTTTGTGCTAGGATTCTTTTACATTGCTCGGGACGCGCAAAGTTCAAAGTTAGGGGGTTTGATTAGGCATAAATTCTTCCCAATTTATCCATTAATTTAGTTACTTTAAGCACCTTGAACAGCATAATCAATTTTACTTTATCTCATAATCTTGCTACTGACTTATCCTAACGAGTACACCGAGTTTCTGGTATTATTTATTGCTTTTACAGGTATTTGATGTCAAGAAACGAAAGAAGGAAACCGAAAGAATAAAGAAAGAAAAGAAGGAAAGTCAAAAGGGCAAAAGCATAATTTTTACACAGAATTCGGATGGGGTACCTAAAGAGAAGTTGAAGATATCACTTTCTTGACACATAGGAAGAAACGACACCTCAATCGGAGTCCCAAAACAAAAGATATGAGCAGTCAAAGTTGAGAAAAAAGTCAAACAGGCAGACCGGTCCGCCTCTACCCTGGACCGATCCACTATGCAAAACTCCAGAAGACCTTGGATCGAAATCAAACCAAAGAAGGAAGGAAAATAAAAGAATCGGTCCACCACGGACCGGTCTGCCAGAAAATAAAAGGAACCGATCCGCATGGGAGGCAGACCAATCCGCCTAAGGCCCGGACCAGTCCGGCTATTGAGATCTTGAAATCTTATCTTCTCCTAAGAAGAGTCCTAGTGTAGCTGAAACACCTGAATTCTTGTAGGGTATAAAAACCCGTTTTATTATCATTATTTGCATGGAGAATTTTAGTTAATTTTCCATTCTTTTTCAGAAACCCTAGTTTAGATACAATTTAGAGTTTTAATTCCAATAGTGAAGATCAGTCAGAAATTCTTCGATTACAAGTTTTATTAATTGCTGCTGTTACTTCTTTGGTGAGATTAGTGAGTTATTTCTTCTCTTCAATTCCTTTCTACATCAATTCACAAATTTTCCTTAGATTAATCATGGTTTTTTGCACATCAAACACTGTTTTCATTACTTTCAGCATGCTAGGCTAGATTTTCTAAGGCCGGGATACATGAACCCAGCCTGATGTGTTAGTTGCATGTGTATAACATTAATCCTCTGAATTTGGTGATTGATTACAGCCCTATCGCGTAGGAACACAACAATTGTAGCTCTTTAGATCTCGTTTGCCTCTGGGTAACCGGGATGCTTTAGAATGCAATTCGAGTGTCACTATCGCAATACCGATTCACTCGTCCTCAGATTAAGTATGATGCGGGATTGAACCTCATATACGTAATGCTTGGGAGTACTAAATTCTGGGTCTAATTAATCAGTTAAATTTACGATTAGTATTATACATGCAATACACTAGGGTTGGGGGATTGTATTCCCGTCGTGTTTTTCTTCATCATATAGTTTAAAGTTTTAAATCAGTATTCATTAGTATTTTAGGTAATTTAGTGTAGTTGCACTTTTCATAATTTTGTAATTGCATATAGTATAACCATCCCCAAAACCAAATCATTTTTTCTTTCTTTTTGGAGTCAAAGTTAGGATTCCTTCGTCTTTTCTCGTCATCACAACTTCGTTGTCTTAGTTCCCTGTGGATACGATCCCGACTTACCGGGTTTATTACTAACGCGACAGGCTTGCACTTGAGCCTAGAGTGAACGCACATTAGAGACACTTTCTGAGTCGCGTCACTTAGGTAAATTAATTCATCAAACCATTTAATTTAAGTGCGATGCAGAAATTAAAAGCACAGAGGAGCAATTAATCACACAAAAAATGAACTTGCTGGCAGGAGAGTCGCGAGGGATAGAAAAATTGTACCTCCCACAGTTTTTACACATGTGGGGTGAAGACCGAGTTGAGTCGACCCGGGGGAGATCTCGCCTATCTCATTCGTCCCCGGGAGTCCTACTGACCCAAAGTAGAGAGGCTTCAAATTTCCTCGCCTTGGACGCCCTCTCTCTACCTTGTCCGGTTTCCCTTTTTGTTTTTTTATATGAACAATTATTACAAATAAATTGGTGTCAAAAAGCGCCCCAAATAAATAGAAAGCTTCAATAATCCTACACAACCAGTCTAAGGAGGGGGGAGGAGGAAGAACTACACTAAAAAAAAGATAAATAAAATTACAAGTCTTCAATCATGTCTCCACGTCAAGAAAGCGGCAACGGCGCCATTTGATAAGAAGCTTTTTGGGTATAGTCGTTGTCTTCAAAAGCCACTCTCAAAATCCCCTTAAGTACCCACAAAACTTGTCTAAAAATAACTCGTATTGCGGTAAGTACGGGTATCAGTCCAACTTCCAAGGTGAAACAATTTATGTGAAAACTTGCAATTCTAATTTTTTTTATTAAAATCTTTTTTTTATTATTATTTTATTATATTTTTTTAAAACAATTTCAAGGGAAAAAATTAACTAACAAATGCTAAAAATTATAAAATGACTAAATAAAAAAAATGGGCAACCGAGTGTGAAATATGTGAGAAGGTCAAGAGATGGGATTACACTGCATTTTTAATTATTTTAATTTCTCAATTTATTAATTTGAAATATTTCGAGATAATATTAAATCGATAATCTAACTCTCGTTAAAATTATAAATTGAATAAAATCTTTTTCAGAAAATTAATTTAAAAATGTCACACAATGAAAAATTAAGACTTATACTATTTTCAGAAAATTACCCGCTAGGATCAATTTAACGAAAACAATAACAATCTTCAAATTTCAACACCGAATTAATATTCAAATTTTGGAAAAACCTATCTCTAGTTCGATTCCTAAATTCAAACATTAATTTTTTCAATTAATTTACTAACTCTCGTTACATAAATTAATCGGTGCTAGTTAAAAATTAATTTACCTAAAAATATAAAATTAATAAAACCAATTAATTAAATCAACATCATTCGTAGTGCATCCCACCCCTTGAACGGGGTATTTAGCCAAACATTCTCATTTATGCATAAACAACAATAAGTGATATGTCAAAAAGGAAATAAATTGAAAAGAGAATGTAGAAATACAATACGCAATTTTTTTCACAAATTTGTCTTGAAATGCGCCTTGACATGCATCCAACTTCTTCACAATTTTCAGCACTTGATTACAAAAGGAAGACTAAAAACTAAACCTAAAAAATTATTCTAAAGCTAAACTAATTTTTTTGTATTTTTCTGAAATTTTTTCATGACCCTAGACTGTACATAATATACACCTCTTTTTTTTTTCTTTCTGCGTCTCTCTTTTTGTTGCCTGATGAGAATCCTCCCTTTTTTATGAGATTCCCCTTTTTCTTTATAGCCCACGACTAGTTTGTTTGGTGTAGATTTTTTTGGGATCTTGAGTTTGCCAAGTCAAAGAAGACAAATGGAGTGGAATTGATTTCATCCGATTTTCGTGGGATATGGTAGCTGAAATGGGTTCGGGTATTGAGGTGTAGGGGTTTGAGCCGGATCGCTCCGAGTATGGGTTTGGCAAGGGCGGATAGGGGGTTGGATCAGGTTTGGTGACGTGTTGAACCCGGGTTGCTGGGCTCGAGGTTCGATTGGGTCGTGTTGGGGGCTCGCCGGAGGTGGGAAAGGAGATAGAACGCCGAAAGTGGTAGGTGGGTGGACGCTGGGTGAGTCGCCGATGTCGGCAGGGGTCAGTTTCGATCGTCGGGTTCGGATTGGATTGTTGAAGGGATTGGGGTTTTAGATGGGTGAAGAGAGAGAGAGAAGGTGTTGGTGGTTTGAGTTTTGGTTTGTTGTTGGGTATTTTGGTAATGGAGGTGAGAGAGTATCGTGGGTGATGAGGGAAGAAGATTAATGGAGGGGATGGTTAGGTCTGTGTGTGTGTGAGAGTGTTTAGTTTTTGTGTAAATGGGTGTAAAAGGGTTTGTGTGTGTTTAATTTGCAGCCCTAAACAAAATGACACTAAAAAAATAAAACTAGAACTAAAATAAAAAATAAAAACCTAGAAATAAAACTTTAATTTATAACTAAGAGACTAAAAAAATATAAAAAGAAATAATAATAAGTAAATAAAACTTTATAAAAACAAAAAAAACTAAAAATCCTAACTAAATAAATTAAAACTAAAAACTAAATGAAATAAATTCCTAAAAATTAATCCTAAGAAAAATAAAATTAAATAAAGATTACAAATTAAAAACTAATAAAAATCAAAATCAAAATAAATACATAGAAAAATAGGAAATAAATTCTAGAAATTTCTAAATAAATTTAAAATAAATCCTAAAATAAAATTGACTGAAAATAAAAATCTAGAAAAATAATAAAGGTGCAAACTCATTACACACGGGGCTCGGGAAATGGTCTGGGCTCGATCTGGGCAAGGTTACGGGACTGGTTCGGGGCATCGAAACTCTTCTGGGCAAGCTCAATTTGGACTCCATACTTCACGATCTCCTTTGATTTCTTCGATGCACGCTTTTGACCACTATTGAGTTGCAATTATACTGATTTAGCATTATTTGTACCGCAACTGCGTATTGACCTGAGAAATAATTAAATACGAACATAAGGCCATTTTTATTAAAAACGAGTGAATAAAATGCATCTATTCGGGGTATAAAATAGACATTTTTGGGTGCTTATCAGTTACTTAGTTATATTTCTAGCACTTTGAATGCTAATTACTCATGTTTGGTTGTTTTGTTAATGGCTATTGCCATTAATTTTCAATTATGATTAACAATATCTATATAAGAAATGACCATATCTCATGACATTTTCAACTGTCGCCATGCTTATATCCTCCGGTATTTGGGAAAATATGCAACATTGACAGTCGTGTATGATTCAATTTTATGAACAAAATTAGATAATGACATATGAAACATTGGGAAGCATTATAAATACAATACATTATGTGTTAACACCAGTTACGATCATGTTAGGCACATTGGAGACATTTGGAATAATTGACTAGGAAAGAGGACGTATGGGTTCTTGTGTGTATCTTTTTCGCACGGAAGATCTCGGGGTTACACGATTAGATCAAACATTACTATTTTGTGTAAACATGTTTTTAAGTAAAGTTACAAAATAATTTCTTTATACCTTCGCCAATGTAAATACCCGATGAAACGGTGTCAAGAGAGTTGCCTACCAATGGATGATTAGATTAAAAAGGAGATTGATTAGACTATGTCAAAAATCGTGGTATGTCTATTCCTCTATGATCTATAACAAGCAAGGCATGGATTAACATAATAACAAATAACTAAACAATAATATAAAAATCATACCATTATTGTTAACATCAGATGCAATGGTAGTGGAAGTGTTGGAGACATTTGGAATAATTGACTGGGAATGAGGACGTATGGGTTCACGTGTGCATCCTTGATGAATAGAATATTTTGGGCAACGTGCATGACCAGATCTAGGCATAACTAAATAAGAAACATGCAACAAAAGCTACAATCATAAAAATGTAAATGAAATGTTTGTTGTCCTATTTTCATAATCCATAAAAATGTATAATCTAAAACTAAAACTATCATCACTAAACTACACTAAGAAAATTTCTAAAATTTAAACTATCATCACTAAACACTAGGAAATTTTCTAAAACACAAAAAACCATCTGTCAAAAGAGAATGCACCTGTAGCAAATCAGACTCCTCATAGAAAATCAAACTCCTAGCAACAAGGCAAGGCGTACGATCCGACCAAAGCACCTGCTAAATGAAAAAGAAAAAATAGACGAGAGCAAACGCAATATTTGACAAGAGCATTAACATGTTTGTGCATTTTTTTTGTCGAATTGCTTCAACATGTTTGTACTTTTGACTTTTCAATCAAAAGTACGAATATTTAATGCACCCGGTAAGAAAAGACACTAAGTAATGTAGGTAAGAAAAGAATTTTTTGTAATATTAAACATATATTTTAGATTATTCAAATTGTATATGGAATTGAAAGAAAGAATTGACTGGTATATCCAAAAGTTCCTTATTTTTGGTTTTAAAATAGATGACGTTAATTAATTCATAAAATCTAGATAGGGTGAAACAAAATAAATGATGGTTGCATAAAAAAAAATTGTTATGTAATATTTTTTTTACTTCCATATACTTCCCTTGTTATGCATAATTATGGATATTTACCTCCTATTTCAAATATTTCACTCGTGTTCCTTCTTGTGTTTAAAATTTCTGTAGTTAATCCGACCCGAGCAAATTCAAACGCAATATCCGACCGGAGCAATAGTGCTAGAAATATAAAATAAAATACTATAGGATCCATATACCCCCTTCTCCAAAAAACTCTCTCTAATAGGATAAAGTTAGTGTTTCAAAAAACCTCTTCCTCGAGGGACCTCATTGAGGGACCTTGTCAAAAATAGCTCGTTGGAGGAACCTTTCACAAAGGAACCTCCTTAAGGGACCTTATTCAGTAGAAAAGACCATATATCTCGTTAACACTTTAAAATATTTTTATGATGTTATGATTTCTAATATTTAGGAGCTCGAGAAAAGTTGGCAGTTGAGTGGTTAATTCCTTGGACTGCTAGACCAATTGAAAGAATGTCCCATTAGCCATCATAAAAGATACCATTGTTCCAACTTATCACAACACAATCAATGAGAGAGATATTTTGATAGCCCAAATAGTGTTCCTTCCCAAACACAATATCTCATACATTTAATTCATCATCTTTTGCATTAAATGCACAGTACCCTAGGCATTTAATGAGGGCTAAAAACGTTTAATGTAAGGTTACTCAAATGACCTTTCATACTTTTAAATACTTTTTTCTAATAATTTGTTAAGATATCGTAACTTTGATATCTGATTTCTCCATAAAGGAGAGTTCCCTACGAGTTATTGTCATCAAGTTTATCCATTTAGTTCCTAAAATCATGACACATATTTATTACTAATTATTGTAGTTATTGAGTTGACGGTTTTCAAACATGCCTTTATTGTGCCAAAGTGCTTGTTATTTCTCCCTTTAACCAAGTCGGTTGTTGAGATCATTCCATTTTATTGTGTTGTAAGAGCCTTTATGTAATAAAAACCTACTAAATATGCTCTAATGTATTAAAACCATTTTTTGCAAGTATTGAAATTAATTATTGCCAACACAAAGAATATATTATTCTTCATGCGTTAATTATCATTCTGAAGAGGGTTACACCTCACTGAATAGTAAATATATTTATCGAACCCACATCTTACATTTGATGACTTTGCTGGTGACGTATTCTCTTTAAAGAATGAATAGTAGTAATGTAGTAAAAGAACATTGCTTTGACTCTATATTATGTGAAGGAGAAGGGGATTTAATGGTCCTGTCGGAGGTCAATATGCCGGTGCCAACATAGACGGGACACAGTTATAGGCCCAACATAAATGGATGGGTTAATGAATTTGTCTACAAAGTTTATCAAAACCCCGAGTGCTCAAGAAGTACTGGGTGTTTCTAGAGGATCAAACTCCTTCGTGACCCCACTGGTGGTGTTGCCAATGCCTTTTATCTCAGGTGGTGTTATCGCTCAATTGAATTCCACCAATGCTACCACTCTATCGATGGTGCTGCCCACTATGGTTCCTTTTGTTAGCTCAGAAAACATGGCTTCTATCACCCTATCAAGGGTTATTTCACTTGTAGTTGTGCCTGTTAAAGCTTCCCGCTTCCACCCAGTATGGAAGAAATGAAAAAGGAACTCTTAAGGATGATGGTGCCTCTAAGAATGGGGGAGAGACCACCACAAGGTACACTGATTTTTGCACTCCGTACCCAAAAGAGTACAACAACAAACCATGCCCAAAAGGGTATGTTCCCCTCTTTGAGAAATATACTCGAAAAAGGGGTAACCCAAAAGATCACATGAAAAGGTTTTTTAAAAGCCTTGGGGAACATTATAATAACAAAAGGTTTAGGACAAGAGAGTTATCCAAGTCCTTACTAAGAAGGCATACACATGGTACTCTCACGTTGCACCAGGTAATGTGGTATCGTGGGAAGATCTCTACGTTCAATTTGTTCAAATTTTATTTCTGGTGGAAGATGAATTTACTCTCACCCAGATCACTTGCGAGAAACAAAATCTAGGGGAGGATGTGCTTTCATATATTTGTAGGTATGGAAAAAGGAATCTCAATGTTATAGAGGAAACTAGAGAGCACAAACTCTTATAAGTATGTACAAAAGTCTTATTTTTTGAGTGTATTTTCCACTTGATCAACGAGACTAGATAAGGTACATTTGCTAGTCCTCTAGGAATCTTGCTCTGATGGTAAAGTGATTACACTCTCTAGGTTATCCAATTTGATGTTGATACCACCAGCTACCTTCGGGACAAGGGATTCCCCCTGGGAAAACTATAGTGATGATAGGGATAGAAGACAAGGAGGTGGAAATAGAAGTGGGGGAAGAGGCAATAAAGAGGAGTTTGAGCCAATAGATGATCCATCAGAGAAAACCTTTGAGTAATCCTTAGATGAATGTGCATTTTATATGGCCCAGCTGACCATAGGTTATTAACCTGTGTTCGATTGATGATTTGGGGAAGTAGTTGGAGGCTTGTTCGTAGGGTCCTGTGAATATGGTGATAGCCTATGATGATTCAGCATACAGAGATGTCAAGGAAGTTAATGATCCATAGGTGGATCGTGTTGACCCTTGGGCAGAATGTGCTATAGTAGCACGATCGCAAAAGTTTAGTTGGTTCTTTAATCTAGGGTTGCCAAAAAATTCCAGTTTGGAGGTCACTCGGGTAATTCTAGAAATTACAAAGAAGAATATGGCCCCAAATTTGCATTGGAAAGGGCCTATGGCAAAGCTGGTCAAAAGGTTCCTCTTAAAAGTAACCTTCTCTTAGGCTGATCATTAGACCAGGTATCCTCACGACATGCCACATTATGTAACAATAAATGTGAATGAGTGTAGTTTCAATCGAGTTTTTCCAGATGAGGGAGATTCCATCAACATTATTCCCATTGGGTCTTTTTACTTACAAAATCTCTTAAACGAGGATTGTGCATAGCTCATTGGTTATATCAGGGTATGATAATCAATCTTCCAAGTTCATTAGCTATGTTAATGTGTTTATTACTATGGGAAACGTCACTTCCCACATTAAGTTCCATGTAATGGAATGTAAGCCATCATACCAACTGTTGGTAAGGATGATATGGATGAAAAACCATGGGTTAGTGCCTTCTACTTACCATTAGTGTATTAATGTGAACATTAAGGTAAATGAGGTGGTGATTCAAGTGATGAAAAAGATATATGCGTGCGAGGAAGAAAATTTAGTTGATGATGCATTTTAAATTAAGCTAGATGAGGAGCTTTAGTGCTCTCCAGATACACTAGTGGCCCTAGAGTGCCAAGAATTAGAGATAAAGTGCATGATAGGGTTAATCCGATTAACAATATAAAAGAGTGTGAAGTGGATCGAGTAGAGTTAAGACTGCCTAGCCTATTTAGGTGACTGAAGGATAGAACGACACTGTGCATTGACCCCGTGGAGCACCAAGTCCAACAACAGAGTGTGTTGAGTCAGTTTTATGCGAGAGATGTTGAAGAAAATTACAAGAAGAGGAAATATGTGAAGGAAGCCCCCCCATGCAGTTCAAGAGGGTTGTGTTGCCAAATGGAAAAATCATTTATAAGTTATAAAGGTGTGAACCCACAACTGAGGGTTTGGAAGATGAAGCTGACCCGATTTATGAATTTTTTTGGTGCATAACCAAGGGCACTGTATGGTGATTATAAACTCTAATATTCAAGAGTTTGTAAAGGAGGTGGAGGATGAACTAGAATGTATGTGTGATAGACTAAGGCCCACGGTTTAAGAGCTGGAGTAGGTTGACCTTGTTGGAAAGGGTGATGATCTCAGGGAAATATTTGTCTAAAAAGATTTGAACGTGGAAGAATAGGTCTTTGATCGAGTTGATCTAGGAATTCAAAGATGACTTTATGTGTAAGTACACCAAGATTCCTAGTATTGATAAGGATGTGAGTTTTACAAGCTGAATGTGATGCCATCAATTATCCTAGTCCAATAAGCCACCTAAGCGTATAAAGAAAAGTTCGACCTAAATAGAAAGGAAGAAGTCCAGGGGTTGCTCACAGCAAGTTTCATTATCCTAATTCAACATCATATCTAGTTGTCCAGCAGTGTGGCTATGGGGGATAAGGACAAGAACCAAATAAGGATTTATGTGGATTTTAGGGATTTGAATTAAGCTTGCCCAAAAGATGAGTTCCCACTATCATCCATAAATAGCTTGATAGATGGAATTGCCAGTTATAAGATGTATAATTTTTTGGATGGCTATGTGGGTTATAATCAGATCAAGATGGATCCAGATGATGTTTAAAAGACTGGCTTTCGTACTCCATTAGGTAACTTTATGTACAAAGTTATGACTTTTTGACTAATGAATGCAGGTGCTACCTATCAAAGGACAATGATGGAAATATTGAGTGATCTTTTTAATGATATTGTTGAGTTCTATATTGACGATCTGGTTATAAAATCCAAGAAGGAGTCCGCTCACTTGGCAGACTTAAGGAGGGTGATCATAGTTATTAGAAGTACAAGTTAAAAATGAACGCTCTCAAATGTGCTTTTGGGGTGACAAATGGAAAATTCTTGGGGTTTATGGTGAACAGGCAAGGCGTTAAGATGGACCTAGACAAACATAAGGTCATTCTCAACATGCCATGTCCAAAAGGGGAAAAGGAGATGAAGAGTTTTCTTATTTGAGAAAATTTGTGCTCGAATTATTGAGATCACTCACCCCTTATGGAGCTGCTACGCAAGGTATCCAAGTTTGTTTAGGACTAACTCACTATGAAGTTTTGGACAAACTAAATGAGTTCCTTACATCACCACAGACCACGATTCCTCCTAAGGCAAGCAGGCCGTTACAACTTTATCTCACCTCCACAACTAGATCTATTAGTGCATTGCTAGCACAATACGTTGAAGGAATAAGAAACCTAGTTTTTTTAGTCAAATTATTCAAGGACCTGAGGTCAGATACACTAGTATTGAAAGGCATTATTTAGTCCTTATTTTTGTTGCTCAAAAGCTTAGTCATTATATGCTATCCTTCACAATTTTCATTGGAGCATGATGTGATACTATTAAATTTTTACTAGCTTGAACGGTACTAATAGGCATGACTGCTAAATGGTTCCTTACACTATCAAAGTATGACCTAAAATATGAGGCCCTCGAGCCATCAAGATTCAAGCCTGGACGTATTTATTGGAAATCATTCCCTTTAGTGTATTCGATCCACTACACGAAGGACTTCTAGGCGATGATCTATTGGCCAATTATTTGGAAAGTAGATTGGAAGAATGGAGCATAGAATTTGATGGTTCATCAACCCAAGGCAAAGGATGATTGATGGTTATTCTGGTAAAGGGAAAATAGGAAGTTTGTTTTTACATTAAGCAAAATTATTGCAATTCTAATAATGAATCACTGGTTCTTAGTGTATTAGAAGCTTTTCGAAGGGGCATCCAGCTACTCACCATCAAGGGTGATTCTAACTTAGTGGTAAAATAAGTAAATAAGGAATA
The DNA here is from genome assembly GCA_949130495.1 of Sambucus nigra. Classification (NCBI taxonomy): domain Eukaryota; kingdom Viridiplantae; phylum Streptophyta; class Magnoliopsida; order Dipsacales; family Adoxaceae; genus Sambucus; species Sambucus nigra. The sequence continues at coordinate 166,645,757 of OX422222.1, read as the reverse complement.
CTCTATGAAGCACATGAGCTTATCTCCTTGTTGAATGATCATTTAAATATTCCCCGAACAATTCCACGAGGTGACAATAAAAAGACATCCCCCAAAATGAACATACATTTGGATGCTTACGTGATGATTACTCAAAATATTGCCATCGATAGTGAATCGACAGTCATTCAAATTACCAAAAGGATAGCTCTGCCAGTTATATAAAAAATGTTACTTTCATATGATAACAATGATTGGAGGGGAAAAATAAAGAATCAACTTTCTACAGGAGAGGGACCATTGAGTTTAGTTGAATTGGCTTAATACTTTGCCATTATTGGAAATCTATACTACAAAAATATAGGAGGATGGTTATTAAGGTGTGTCGATCCAGAAGAAGATGAGAACATATTGAAATAACCCCACTTAGATAGTTGTGATACCATTGAAATCCCACTCTACCAAAGAATCCAAAAAGCAGGATACGTTTGGCCCACGATGAAGCAAGATCTTGCGACAGTTCAAAAGTGGTGTGATAAATGTCAATTATGTTACCAACCTGTCGAATGCAATTTTATTGAGCATACAGGTGACTGGAGACAACCATACATTGATATGTTGATAGAGGGGGTGACTTAGGTAAACAAAGACTATGCCACTAAGCTAAAGAACATGATTCCAAGGTATAATATTCAAAATGACCACTTTTATCGAAGAGGGAACTTCAACAGGCCATTGAGGAGTATCAAGTTAGAGGAAGATGAGACATTTTGAAACAATCATATGAGTTTAGTCACATACGGGGAACAAAGATATATGACCAAAGAATAACACTACGATATTATTGGGAAACTATGGAGAAGGATACCGTTGAGTTCGTTTGAAACATGCAAAGACTGTCAACGCCATAAAATATTATCCATACCCCCTCAGTGGACAACCACTCACTATCAACCCCAATTCCTTTTCACACTTGGGTGTTTGACCTTGTAGGAGGCATCAATACTTATTATAGGGGCAAGACCTAAATACGGGTTACCACTAAGTGCTTTACCAAGTGGGAGGAAGCAATAGCTCTAAAGAGAGCCATAGCAGGCGTGTCTGTGTGGTTCATAAAGGAATATATTATCTGTCGATCTGGCATGCTAAAGGTGTTCCTTTATGACAATGTAAACCTTTTTATGAATAGTGAAGTGATATTTTTTTTATAGATAAGTATTTCATTATTCATCATAAGTCCACTATGACCTACCCTATGTGTAACGGGAAGGTTGAAGCTATTAACAAGACTTTGGTGAATATATTAGCATATATGTTAGAAGATTTTCATGGGACGATAAGATATTGAAGGTTTTGTGGGTTTATAGAAAAAACAAAAGAAAGACATCTGGTTACACCCCGTTCTCCTTAGCTTTTAAAGCTGAGGAAATCTTGCACATTGAATTAGAGGTACATTCTATCGACTACAACTTGCGAAGTGCGATGATTCCTCATAGTAGACATGTGAAATTGGAAGCCCTAGATGTGCATAGATACAACGTGATGAGGAATTTCCTAATGTATCAGAAGGGGATCTCAAGATCATATGACCAAATGGTGGAAAATAAGAAGTTTAAATAGGGGGAGCTGGTGTTATAAGCTTGCACAAGGAACACTAGAGGTCTTTGCTCCTAAAATTTGAAGCAAACTGGGAGGGACCTTATATAGTGCTCAAAGGTCATGATGCTGGCTATTGTGAGATATCCAAAACTGAAGATGATGAGAACTTGAAGCTCAACAAGTGGCTCGAAATTTATCATGTTTATAAAATCCTCAGTGGTAATTGTTAAGTTTTATGTTTGCGATAATTAATCAAAAGCATGTTCTCACACAACCTCTGAATGAAATTGTTATTTCATATGCAGTGAAGTTACACAAAGTTCAAACAAATTTTCTCGATGTATGAATAGAAATAATAAATAGAAAGATAAAGATAACTGGGCAATGGTATAAGGGAAAAGTTAAACTAATATTTTATTCAACATTAAAGTTTTACAAAAAGGAGGAACTACTTCCTCAAGATACAAATATAAGACCCCTAATTGTTATCTGGGTCATCTATGACAAACCATAAATTAATAGAATCAAGAAATATTGGGTGGAGATGACAGAGAAGATGCTAACTAAGTTTAGTCATTGGTGAGGTGAATTATTTCGTTCTCATAATCTTCCATCTCCTCCTGCAACTTCTCCAATCAGTTTGGGCTAAAGCCCTCGCGCAGCCACCACCTTCTCTTTCACTTTAATTATCTCAGGGTGAAGGTAAGTTATCTCTTCATCTACCTTAACCTGGTTCCTTGTGCTGGCCTATAATTTTGCATAAAAGGCAGATTTTGCATAAAAGGCAGATAGGTAAACCTTCTTGAAAGACTTCAAATTTTTTGCCAACCATGTGAGGGTAAAGCCATCATTAATTAACACTTGAACTTTGCCCAAAAGATCTTCGATATTGGACGAGACAAGTGACTGCAGAGGCATTTTCATGATTTATTTCATCATTGTGGTAAAATCAAGCAACCTATAAGCCATCATAACTACTATGGCTTGAATGCAACGATGGTTAAAAGTGGAAGCATAAATCTCGAGCAATCTCTTTATCAGCTCATGTTGAAGAGAGGAAAAAATGTGGGTAAAGTCCCTCAATATTTTCCTTACTAAGTTAATAGGAGATCCTTGGGTATCTAAAGAGTATAAGCACTTCCACTCGAAGATGGAAGAACATTAGTGTTTAAATCCCTATCTTATTATTCTTGAGGAGAGATGGTTATGGGAGATTTCATGTCAACATTTTGGCCGACGATTTGCACATTTGTAAGGAAAGATGAAGCGTTGATAATGGAAAGATTGCTAACAATTACTTTCTCCCGAACAACCTCAAAGGGCAATTGGTTCACGGGGAAAGAAGTTGGAGCATAGGTAAAAGTAGTCTTCGTTATAACTGTTGGGGTGTCTCGAGCAGACACAACCTGAAAACAAATGATAAGGGTCAAATGCAACAAATTGACTAATTTTCTAACTCGATATTCGCCAAGTCCAAATCTATTATGTTGGATCACAACTGCTCAAGTCAATATATTTGACCAATATAAAATTCTAATTCCATAATTTGTGGTTGGTGCTAAGTTCAAGTTTATTGTGTTGACTCATAACTACTCAAATCAATACATTTGGCCAATGTAAAATTCTAATTCCATAATTTGCAGTTGGTGCTAAGTCTAAGTGTATTTTTTTGAGTCACAACTATTCTAACTCAATACATTTGGCTAATATAAAATTCCAATTCCATAATTTACGATTGGTGCTAAGTCTAAATGTATTGTGTTGAGTCATAATTTCTCAACTCAATACATTTGGCAATTATAAAATTCCAATTCCATAATTTGTGATTGGTGCTAAGTTCAAGTGTATTGTGTTGAGTCACAGCTACTCAGCTCAATACACTTGGCCAATATAAAAATTCTAATTCCATAATTTACGATTGGTGCCAAGTTCAAATTTACTATATTAAGACCCAAATAATTGATCAAATAAGTACACTTGACTAGTTATTGTTTAAAAAACCCAAGTGTATTCTGGACAACACTTGGTGCTTAAAGAAACTATTCTCATTTGGCCTCGAGTGGTTTCCCAAATCAATAAATTTGACTACAAGGTGGCCCAAGTTTGGATCTTTCTTTCTTTTTTATAAGGAGAAAAATAGAACAAAAGGAACGGAGGTATAATATACCTCAGTTGGTTGTTATACCTTAGGTATAGGTTCCTCAATAGATGGCCCAATTGTAGGATTTTGCTTAGCTTGATTTTCCTCAACTCCGCCCAAAAAGATTCGTCGACACTTTCTTATTGATTGTGGGAATAACTATCAGAGCCCTGCATGTGTTGATTTGGTATGGAGAGATATATGGAGCAAAGATATCCCACTTGGGGGTAGCCTACTCTAGCATAACTGGATCTGCAGCCTACATTTAATAGAAATGACAAGTTAAAAAGGGGAAATGAATTTATAACACCTAACAAAGAGTTAAAGAAAAGAGAAGTTACCTCTCCCCCATTTATTGGAATGACATAAGTGACAGGCTCGGCTACAAAGGGTTGTCTACTTCACTCTACCTTGGTTTAAGATCAAACCCTCGACTAATGGCATTTGATCTCGCATGAATGAGGAGTCAGGGTTATACCCTCTACTTATGAACCCATCCCCGAAAGACCATTTACTAACACAAGGGGAATCAACCACCACCATAGGCTCATTGGTGGCATTAGATGGTCCCGCGGGAGACTATTATTGTTGTTGCGATTATTATTATTATTATTATTATTATTATTATTATTATTATTATTATTATTATTATTATTATTGTTGTTGTTGTTGTTGCTGCTGTGAGGATTATTGTTAGGTATTAAAAATATGGCATTCTACCTCAATTGTATCAACATAGTCATGAACCTGAAAAAAAATAAAGGCATAAAAGAAAGTGAGCCATAAGTTATGAGAGCGAATCATAATTCAAAAGTTAGCAAATATATGTTGAAAAGAAAGGTCATCCATATAAATAAAAATAATGGTACATCGTGTTCAAGCGAGTCATCAAGAATGGTGTAATATTGAGGAGGGAAGATGGTTTGTCAGAGTTATACATCCTTCGTAGCCCACATGATTAATGCATCAGAGGCCTTTCCTCAATATCTTCATCCTCCTTAGCATCGGTCATTGCTTTACGGGAGGACTTGGCCTAAGATCTTCATTTTTTGTGGCCGCTCGACCTAGCTGCTGGACTAAAAGAGAGACCCTTTGCGGTGGATTGATCCTTTATGTGAAAGAGTTTGGCTTGTGTCCAAAACAGGGTGGACACCACCCACAGTTACCAAAGACAATGTCAAAAGGCTAAAACATACCTCTGCCAGGATAGAGGATGATTTAAAATGGAGTAATTTTAACTCCCGCAGTCTAGGTGCCATTACCCCTCTTTCACATCATGATGTGTACCATGTCAAAAGAAGTTTGGGATACCCTCTAGCTCACTCATGAGGGTACCAATATTGTGAAAGACTTTAAGCTATAGAACCTCACCACACAATTTGAGGCTATCACTATGATATATCCTAAATCACTTGATAAATTTTATGCATGATTATCTGACATCGTAAACTCTAGTTTTAATTTAGGTGAGAAAATTCCTGAGGCGTGTGTTGTTAAAAAGATTTTGATATCACTTATGTTCGTTTTATTCCTAAGGTTTCCGTGCTTAATTCGTTAGGGATATATGATATTTTTAGGTTAAAAGAACATGTGGGAGACCTTTAAACGTGTGAGATATATATGTTTCCCAAAACTATTAAACCTAAGGAAAAGGGATGTGCATTGAAAGTACAATCTAAAAAGAAAGAGGAAGTGTCATCTGACTCCGAGTATGATTTTGACTGAGATGAGTTAGCCCTTTTCGCAAAAAAAATCAAAAAGTTTCTCAAACTTATAAAAGAAAATACTTCCAAATAAAATGACAGTTTTGTGAAAGATAAAAAAGTATAAATTAGGCTAGAAAAATTTTGAAAAATAAAGGAAAGATTACCCAAATAAAGATGAAGAGAGATGTTATGAGTGGAGGGTAAGGGTCATAAATCTCAAGAGTGTCCGACGAGGTTAAATAGATAAGGAAAAGGTAAAGTTTCCTTCAATGTCACACTTAGAGAGAGCAATATTGAGTTGGTAGATTTTGGGGATGAATCATTGCATGGAAGTAACTTCAATGCATTTATGGCTAGTCATAATAGTATACCTAGTGCACCTCATGCCAATTAAAAGCTAGTAAACATGAACTCGATAGTGAGTCAAGTCATTTCGACGAGATTGGGGGAGAGGATGTTTTAAGTGAGAGCGAGAGTGACCTTCAAAGTCCTTATGTTGAGTCCTTTAAAATGAAGAAACAAAAAAAAGGTTTAGCGATTAGAATTTTAGCCTTAGAAAAGGGGTTGAGAGAGGCGAGAGAGAGAAAGTCCTCGGTGAGAGATTTTTTAGGAGAGATGATCATTTTAGTTAAGAGGGAAAATGGTGACTTGACTAAAAAAGTGGCTAGTCTTGTAAGAGATCTTCAAGCATCCGTGGAAACTCGATAAACTTGAAGCCCTTATATCCCAACTCCAAAAAGATCTCAAATCTGCTCGGGAGGTCAAGGTTACTATAGAGGGTACATCGAATAAGGTTGGAAAGATTATCCTCGATCCCGCCTTAGGTTTTGGTAAGAGGCAAGGAATAGGTTATGATGGTGCATCCACTTCCCATACTGCACCCAACCCGCTTAAATTTGTGGTAAATCCTTATGGGCATGACCTAAATGACAAAAAAGAGTTCAACCAAATAAAGTGAACCAACATAAACCCAAACAAGTATATGTTTCCACTTTTTGCAAAAGGAGAGGTCACCTTAGAGAGTTTTACTACAAGTTAGGTAGAACTAAACGTACACATACTCCCATGCGCTGCTCTAGTGACTTTGCTAGTATCTGAAAGAAAGTTAAGTTTCTAGTCTCTACTTGACAAAGCTGAAAGGAATAATTTCAATGTATCTCTTTTCCCTTTGAGAATGCTTCTAGGGCACTGACTAGAGCCAACAACGACAAGAAGAAACAAAAGTTTACATCCACTTGGGTACCTAAGCAATATGACAAACCCCTTATTGTTACATATCTCTAAAGGTTCAAAATACATTCTAATGGTATTTTGATAATGGGTGCTCTAGTCACATGACTAGTGACATATCATTTTTTACCAACATTGAGCATCGCAAGGAAGGTAAATTCACTTTTAGATATGGGATTAGGTCTAGTATTTTTAGGACATGGATGTGTTGGATACCCAAATTTCCTAAACTAGACAATGTTTTTTATGTGAAAGGGTTAAAGGAGAACTAAATTAGCATAAGCCAACTGTACGATGCAAACTCTACAATGAAGTTTGAACGGTAAGAATTTAACATTTATGATCAATCCGATGAACTTTTACTAAAAGGTGTGAGAACTGAAGATAATTACTATAGGATTGTGCCCAAGTCTTCCTTTGTGTGCAATAGTTCCATGATATCCTCTATGGACCTTTGGCATCAATGACTAGGTCATGTGAATTTTTAGATATCTTTATAGATTAGTGAAAAAGGACCTAGTTCATGGCTTACCATTGCTTGGGAAACTAAATTCCTAGGTTTCTAGACCTTGCCAACAAGGAAAACAAATTTAAAGTCCCCATCGAAAGTTGAATACCATTACCACCACCCATGTTTTAAGTTGGTTCATATGGATCTTATGGGTCCTACTCACTCGTAGAGCTTAGGTGGTAGGAGATACATTCTCATGATGGTCGATGACATTTCTAAATATTCTATAGTGGGATTTCTTAGTGAAAAGCATGATGCGGTTGAGTTCTTAACGACCAAATTTCATGTCCTACAAAACCAATATGGTGTAACTATTAATCGAATGCGTAGTGACAACGACACTGACTTTAAAGAATCAAAAGTGGATAGCTATTATGATAGAGTGGGAATTAAACATGAGTTCTCGATCATTCGTCCTCCTAAAAAAATAGGATTGTTGAGAAGAAAAATGAGATGATATAATAAATGGATAGATCCATGCTTCTAAGTAGAAACATGCCTTGACGTTTTTGGAAAAAGGCAATGAGTACCTCATGTCGTATGGTGAATAAGGTATATCTTCTTTCGCACATGCTACACGTGCTTTATGATTTGTGGATAGGGAAGAAGCCCATCCTATCATATTTGCGTGTCATTGGGAGTACTTGCTACATTTTGAGAGATCGTGTGAACTTAGGAAAGTTCGACTCCTAGATTGACAAGGGGATATTTTTAGGTTATTCATCGATGAGTAGGGCCTATAGGGTGTTTAACCTTACAGGCTCTAAGGTTATGGAGTCAATAAATGTAACGGTTAGAGATGACGAATCGTCGGAATCAATTGCTCCTACCTCCAGTTTTAGGATGATGCACCCCCTGGTGATTCTCCCATCTTTCCTTATACGACCTCAGTGAACCTCACTTCTGATTTACAGGATCCACCCAGTAAGGTTCGAAAGATTCATGACACTTACACTATCCTTGGTGATCCAGTAGTAGGAGTCAAGACTCGTGCTCAACTCGAGAACGTGATTTGCTATCTATGCTAACCTCCTTAGTTGATCCAAAAAATGCGAAAGTACCACTCAAGGATGAGCATTGGATATCGCTATGCATGATGAGTTTCTTCAGTTTTGCAAGAATGATATCTGGGAGTTAGTCCCCCAACCTAGTGAGACTAATGTGATAGGTACCAAGTGGATTTAGAAGAATAATATATGGTACCATAGTTCGTAATAGGGTTAGGTTTGTTACTTAAGGCTCACATATATTAAGGGTGTTGACCTTGGTGAGATATTCACTCTTGTTTCTAGGCTTGAGTCCATTCTCTTACCACTCTCCATATCATATCATATGTGCTTCAAATTATATTAGATGGATGCTATGATTGCTTTTGTAAATGGCATTCTAAAAAAAAAAAAGCTTACGTGGAACAACCAAGGGTGTTCGAAGACCCTAAACAACTTAGACACGTCTATTATCTTAAGAAGGCCTTGTATGGTTTGAAGTAAGCACCCCATTCTTGGTACAAGAGTTTCATTTCCTATCTCTTAGCTCTTGGCTTCAAAAGAGTAGGAGAGGATAAGACACTATTTGTGAGGGGAGAGAATGGTGCTATTTTGGTTGCCTAAATCTATGTGGACCACATAGTATTAGGATACACGTTCTCCCTCCATGATAAAACTTTTGAGGAGGAGATAAAGAGAGATTTTAGTATGAGCATGGTTGGTGAGCTTACATTCTTCATAGGTCTCTAGGTTTATCAGTTTAAGGATGGGATATTCATATCTCAATCCATATATGCAAGGGATTTAGTGAAGAAGTTGGGTTTAGATTCTTCTAAGCACTCAAGCACCTTTATAATTACATCAACTAAGCTTAGAAAAGAAAATTTAGTCAAGGACGTAGAGCAAAACCTTCATGGGAGTATGATAGGTAGTATTCTCTACTTGATTACTAGTTGTTTCGATATTACCTTTAGGGTTATAGTATGTGCTCAATACCAGGAATCCCTAAAAGAGTCTCACTTGCTCGCACTCAAATGTATCATCAAATACGTATGTGGAACTCGTTCCTATGGTATTCGGTACTCCTTTTATACCAATGACCATTTATTCTCATATTCGGATGCCGATTGAGCCGAGGATGCTAATGGATGTAGGAGCACCTCACTTGGGTGTTTTTACTTTGGGAGTGCTCTTGTCTATTTGTAAAACTATATATATTTATCCATGACGGAGGTTGAGTATATTTTCGTCGGGAGTTGTTGCATGAAACTCTTATAGATGAAGAAATGTTGGAAGATTATGTGATTTCATAGGGGATATTAATGACTTCTTATGATAATACGAGTGCCATCTATATATCATGTAATTCAGTCCAACATTCACGCATAAAGTATATTTGGATACATGAGAATTTTATTCGTGAACTCGTGACGATAAGTTCGCGTCGTTGAGCTTTGTGACCACCGAACGTCAATTTGTCATTATTTGCACGAATTTTTTAGATGCACTTAGATTGGAGGATATTAGGAAATCTTTGGGTATTTGCACTGTTGATTGAGTTCAGATACTTTCCAGTATAGGATGTTTATCAGGTTCATATCTTATATTCCTATTGATATATTGTATTATCATTTTATTTCTCTATTTTTTTAGATATATTTAGAAAAATAAAAAAAGAGTTGTGTTTTTCTAAAAAAAAAGTTTGAAAAATCACAAATAGATTTTTGGTTTCTAAGAAATTATGGAAATAGTGAAAAAGATTTTATTTTTATAAAAATTTTGAAAAAGACAAAAAGAGTTTTGTATTTTCATTTCACTATATACGGATGGACATTAAAGATATTCAGACCACCCCTACATTCCATCCATTCACGTGACTTTTTTGTATTGTCTTGAGACATTACTTTATTTTGTTAGTGTGATTAATAATGTGTGGATATCACTATGTTGATCTTTGATGACTACTTTCTACATATTTGACTCCTTGTCACCTTTATTGCACACATGTACGAACTTTATGAATATTGGGCTTACTTGTTCTTTGTCGAACACGATTTTCTCATCTCAGTTTCACTTAATAACAAATCATATGTAAAAAGAGATAAGTTTGGCATGTAAGAACCATTGTCCGAGTTTTTTTTTCCAAAAATATTGTTATATATTAATAAATGGAAAGGGTCTATGAAAGATCAAAATTTTCTTCGCGTTAAAAGCTACCATTTGCAGAAAAGAGCCTAAAAAGAGTAGAGGCATGCAAAAACAGAAGTGTCGGGCCATTTTGATTAAATTAATTAATGAATAGCTACATATGAGCATTATGAATTCTTTAAAATATTTTAGAGTAGATTCTTATATATGAGAAATTTCGAGGGAGTTAGAAAGTAGAAGATCAATGGGTTTGCAGAATGGACTTCTTGAAAAATATTAAATTGTTTGGCATTATTGTTGTGAGAATCATTTAAGTTCATGGAATATTGATTAAGTTGAGTCAATTTCATATGAGTTCCCTATTTTGTACACCTAAGGTAGACTTTGAGTTCTTTCTTTAGAATTGTCTCATGACTTCATGAACCTATGTTATAATTGTTTATGTTGATTTTCATTTGAAAAATGTTCACACAATTACATTCCGTTTTCACGATTCGAATATTTTAGTGTTATTCCACGATGACTATGTGTTTTGTACCTATACTCTTTATACATTATACTTGGAAATTTTGAAAATTTTCAAAAATAGTTGGTGGAGAATATATGCCTTTTGATATTATCATTACATGTGAGTTAATTGATTATCTTTGTGATGATATCTGATTCTTCACGTGGTGCTTATTTTACATGATTAGTTTCTATTCCTTTGTCTTTTATGGACAAAAGGGGGAGAACAAGTTGAGGTTGAATTTTATTTATCTTTTAAAACTCGTATGTGTCGTGGTATTTGTTTGTCTCATGCGTGTAGGACGTTCCACCTAGATTATGATTAGTAGGGCCCACAAAAGATGAAGACAAAGCTAACCAAAGGGAAGAACAATTTCAGTTGAAGACTTATACAAGAATGCATTTTCGTTTCTTGATTTGGGAGGATATTTATTATATAAGTCTTTAAGATTCAATTTGGCTTCGATTTTTGTTTTGTACTGAAATAGCCAAGGGGGAGTTTTGTAATTGCCCGTTTTATAATTGTATTAGTCTATAAGTTTTATAATTGTTCATTTATTGTTATTTTTGCTTATCCCTTTACTAAATCACTAAGACTTTTACAATATTAAATAATCGTGCATCACAATAACATTTAGAAGAAGTTATGGATGCATTTGGTAAAGATTTATTTTTCTAGGTGTTTTAGAATTTTTAAAAGTTTGTATTTCAAAATGTTTTTAATATTTTTTTTAAACTCGTTATTTCATTAGAACGAGAATGACTTGTCAATCGAATGAACTATGCAATGTCCTTAGAACGAATTCTCTTGGTTCAAATGAAATCTGGAACGTCGCCTTTGGTTAAGTTTTTGAATGTCATTAGAAGCCTCGTTAGAAGTCGTTCCAAAGAGAATTGGTAGGCCGTTAGAATGAAACTTCCAACAATTAAACGAGGTGCTTTTTCATCAAGCCCTGGAATCTCGTTTGATATGTCGTTAGAAGCCTAATTTAATGAAAATGGATGTGTCATTTGAACGAGGTACCAGTCGTTCAAACGAACGTGCGAGAATTTGGTTTTTTAATTAAATTTGATCCAAATCTCTAATATTTATCCTTTTGTAACTAATTTTCTTATTAATAGAGATGAGGGATTAGAGTCTCTAAGAACTCTTTTTGAAAGATTTTCACACTCTTTTAGAGTTCTATTTGTCGCGTCCCGAATAATCATGAGTGATTAAGGGTTAAATTGATTGGTTAAATGGGGAAATAAATTAAATAGCGAAAATATAAATAACAAGATAACAAAAGGCTAAATAATAGTTGACGGGACTTTAAAAGTGTTTCTAGTGCATTCTTCTATCAATTCAAGTGTAAGACGATCACTCAAGTATAAATTCGATAAAATGGGTGTCGAACTCATGAAATAGGGCGAAAGCTCGTGACAACGAATATGAGGAACATTTAACCCTAGAATTACTCCGAGAAAGAAAGGATAATATGATGATTTTGTGATTGTGCCCATCAACTAATGCAACTTAAATTAGATTAATAACTAACTATGCATGCGAAGAGAACTAAATTAAAATTTAGCTATATGCGAGAAAATGGAGTTAGGGTACACTCCCCCGAACCGTCGGTGTTTACATAGAATATAAAAGCTTCAAAAAGATAATTCTTCATTGAAAGAGACATCAAATACTCTCTAAGAATTTTTCATATGAGGACTAAATGCTGCACAATACCAAATCAAAAATTGTATTTGACGAGGATGAGAAGGTATCAAAACGTCAATTGCACCCTTAAACATTCTGGTTACCTAGGGAAAACGGAATTTAAAGGCCTACAATCTTTATCTTGATAAAGTTCAAACCTTTGAATGAGGAATTACTTTTTATTCACTTTTAAATCCATATGTGTTACCTAGGTTGGGTTCATGTACCCTAATCCGCTAAAAACGTAGATGGACAAGGTGTAAATATCACTAGACATGAAATGTACGTTGCATGAAATCATTCTTACGTAAAAATTGCAATCAAACATGTCAAAGAGGATTCTAACTAAGAAACAATGAATTATAAGACAAGAAGATGAGATAAATTGAAAACAATAAAGAAACTATACTTGTATTGAAGAAAAACCCTTAGATTTAATGTAAATGATGAACAATTGATGAAGAAGATGAATCCTAGGGTTCTTACCTTCAAGAAGCTCTCAAAACCATGTGAAAACTCTCTCTCTAATGTCTGGTATCACAATAGAATATAACTCTCACGTTTTATTAAGTGTTTGTACCATGCACAACTCTAATTTTAAGAAATACAAATTCAACATCCATCACGCGAAACCGGTTCTATTTTTTTCTTCTTTATTGGGAAAATTGGTTCACTTATTACAGTGTGCCGAACTAGTTCTGAGTCTTGATCATCGATTTGGTTCTCTCTGGATATTTCCTTCATGTTTGCTTTGATTTCTTCTCAACTTTGAAACTTTATAACTTTGCAATCGGGACTCGAATTGGGATGTCATTTCTTCGGATGCGATTGTGACTCAAGGTCTTCAACTTCTTTTTGGGTTCTGCATCCAAATTCCGAATATAAAATTACTCTTTTGCCCTCGACTTTTCTTCTTTTCCTTCTATATTTATTTTTGTTTTATCTTTTCTTCACTTGCATAAATTTCCTGCAAAATGTAAAAGAAATGCTCGAAACTTGATGCACTAGATAGAAGATGTCAGTAGCAAGGATATGAGACAAATCAACTCAAATTACACTGCACGGGGTAATAAAATCCTTTAAATTATGGAAATAAATTCTAAGAATTTATGCATAATAAATAGTAATATCTCTTAAGATAAAGTAAAGTATTGAAATACATTATTCATTACACTCATCCTAAATAGAGGCCCTATCTTCTATTACATAATCCATAAAAGAAAAGAAAAGAAAAGAAAAAGAAAATTAAAAACTATGACATGTACCTTGATACAATATCAATTACACCCATTTATACGTAATATCATAGGAAATTATAATAGGGTATTTGTTGTTGCGACTGATTTATCATACATTTATAATTGCTAAACACGAGGTGTTGCATTGGATTTGTGCGGGGTCAGGAGATGTTGCCTTCTCTATTGTTTGGGGCCATCTGGAATTTTAAAAATGTAAGAAAAAATTCTAAGTTGATAATTCTTATTCTATACAATTTAAAACACGATTGTTGATAAGTCAGAATAAGAAGTTCAATATGAAAATGGATTCAACATTGGATAAAATAACACGTTTGTTTCTGGAATGATATAAATAAAAACATAAAAATATCTGGCTAGAACTGGTAATGCTTAGGAATGGTTTCTAAAAAAATAACCCATAATTATTCATTTAGAGGTTTTTAGGTAATTACCATACCTACAACGACATCAGTCCAATAAAATTATAGACAATCAATCCGGATGTTGGAGGTAAAAGTAATCATGCTAAGTTAATTATAGACATTCTACATGGTAGCAATAACTATGCCCTTAGTCATCTGAATCCTACAGGCGAAATAATACATTCGTGGGTATAACGAAAGATTACTCCCTGATCATATTGTATGCTACAATAGAACCGGTTAAAATTGGATCATATGAAATACTATGATTGCATAATCATCGTTAAAATCTAAATAAATTATACATAAACAGTTGAATTACCCCAATGAGTTCATCAATGAGAATATGATATACTGGATCTATCACATAGTGATATCAACAAAAGGCGTACCAAAGCATTGTGTGAAAATAATACTGAATAAGAAATCACCTACTTGTTGTTAGGATTTTTAAAACGTTCCATGGAGTTTTTTTAAATCAATGTGGTAATCCGTGTAAGTTTGACAAAGAGACAAATGTATTTTGGTGTAAGAATTAGGTTTGAAAAATATTTTAAAGTGTGGCAAACGTTATAGAATTGCATAGAAAATAAATGTTGGGGTTTAAAATAAAAGTAAAGTTTAATTTTAGTACTTAAGGTTCCTTAACTTTTTAATATTGGTTCTAAATGTCCTTTTTGTTCCTAATAAAGTCAAAAGGCATAAGAAAAAGTTTAGGGTGAAAATATTGAAGTTGAAAAAGTTTAGGGGTTTAGGTGCAAAAATATTTTTAAAGTTTAAATTTTGATTTTAGGGGTTGTGTTGAGGTGACTTTCTAGTTATCTAAACAGGGTGTTATAATATCCCATTTTGACTAGAAAAATAAAATAAAATTTTTGGAAATTTTTTTAGAATTTTTTTATTGGTCACGCACTCTCATATGCTCAGTCAAAATTATCACCCGCTAGATTTGATCATACTCGAGCGTGTATGTTACACTTCAACTTCAACCTTTAAAATTTTGACTTAGGGTTCGAAAACTTTTACCTTCAACTAAATCATCTACAGAATACTATTCGAGATGAATCCAAAGCCACTCTTCTAAATTTTTTGCACAGATTTCAAAAATATAACTTCTAAAGATTGAGGTTAAATGTAGACTCATATCCAGATACTGTAAATATAAAAAATTTCAGCTTGATATTTGTGGATTTATACTAAAATTCAAAGTATGGTAGTGCTATAGTTTGGTCTTTGTGTGAATTTAGAACAAAATAGTTTTCATATTATACATGAAGAATTTTAAGTTTAAAATTTCAATTGCCGAAAATGAAAAGCTTGATTTATGAACATATATGAATACTATATTGAAATTAAACTATATGGTTGTTGTGACATGCCGTCGAATTAAATACCGGGTGACTAGGACTTTATTAAATTAAATCAGGATTCCCATTTGGTTCAATCTTAGTATCACTGTTGAAAATAATTTAAACTTTTTACTAACCACCTAGTATTCAAAAAGTCGGTGCCAAATTTTATCTATTTATTTAAACAACAACAATAAAAATGGAAACATTATTACCATAATTAACTTCCCATGCAATTGTAATATAAATCCATCCATAATATAAATGATTAAGATAAAATAATACCGAATAAACCATTTGTTCCAAAATCCAATATAAAGTCCAACTGTTACAAAGTCAGACTGAAATAAAATAATATTGGGAAACACGCCCAAATGAAATACTGAACTGCATCCTACTCTAGGAATGAAATAACTGAAGTGGCTAAGTCCAAAAACCTACAATAATCCACATGTGTTGCAGCTCTTCATCCGTGGAAAAGATCATCCTGCTTAGTATCCCTGTGGCTGGAAACCTAAAAGGTTTTGGAATTTTTTTTGCAAGTACGGGTCAGAGGCCAAGTTCTTTTCAAAATATTTAGCCAGCATTTAAATTGCAGTTTAAATGAACAGTTATTACACACACATGTTAGGTTGCGAACACTCCCTCGAGTTCCTCACCTCTCTTATATAGTGTGCACCTAATGTTTCCTACTCAACCCACTTATTCATTCTACCCAATCCAATTAGGGAACAAGTATCTAATAAAATCCCAATCAATCTACCTCACCTGTGCCACCCATACAGTACGCTCCCATATACCCTTAATTACCATTAAGTCCTTAGTTAAGTTTTTCCTTAACTTACCCATACCGCTTATACAGTACTCTATCGAGTTAATTAATAATTAACATCTCTCTTATGTTATTATTAAACCAAAATTCACATTTCACATATGTTATCATTCAAGCCTTTCCATTAAGTTTCTCTACTTAATTTCTATGTTAGATATACACTCTATATCCTTACTACTATTTAAACATTAGTAGATGCAGCCTCTTTTAGATATACACCATCCAGTATAACTATTATCATACATAAGTAGATTAATCATGGCTTAGATATACACTGTCTAGTATCACTACAATCACACATAAGTAGGTTAAACATTGGTTTAGATATACATTATCTAGTCTCCCTACTAGCACACATAAGTAAGATTAAACATCCAAGAGTATATATATATATGTCACACACACACACACACACACACACACACACACACACACACTATATATATATATATATATATATATATATATATATATATATATATATATATAATAATGCGTCTCCCTATCTGGTCATAAAGATGCATACTCGCATACTCTGCTATCAGTCTAAGTACCTCTCATACCTAATCATGGACTATCGGTTCGGAATGTCTCCTCGAACCATCAATAAAATCAAATAACAAACAATGGAGGTGAATATAGTTCTAAGCCTTTGGGCTACGCACATACCTAATGTACCCAAAGGACACGTCGGTCCCACTAATATACGACACATAGTGATCCGCCCTAAGTATTATTTTTTGGGGAACAAATCCAAACCTTCCTGGAATCGACAAGGTAGGATCGCCCACTACACGGGAACCTCCGTGATAGCAAGCAGCGTAGGTATGTTCATATACACAAACGCACATGATAGACATACACACCGCCTAAACCATATGTGTGTCCAATATAGGAAAACACATGACCTATAATAATCAATCCATATAGGTATATAATCAGCCTATAATCATAATCCGTATAGGTACACACTCAACCTATAAATATCATTCATATAGGTATACACTCAATTTATAAATATCATCCATATAGGCATGCACTCAACCTATAAATATAATTTGTATAGGTATATACTCAACCTATAAAGATATACAGTAGTTATTCACACAACCTAAATATCATCATTTGTACGTAGTATTTATCACCCAGATACTCACCGTACATTCAATTTACAATTATTCTCACTATCGTATTTAAATGGAGTATTATTCTCTATTCTAAGGGCCCTAATTATCCCTTATTATATATCAGTAACTACATATTCCTGACCCTACTGGTCCATACCATAAGATCACTTATGCTTTCCCGTAATTTCATTCTCATTCTCTCGAATTAATTACATTACCATTTAAGCTCGAATTATTCTAGTCTTAATTCTCTCTCAAAGACTACTACATGCCCTTATCAAGGTCCTACTATAATCCCAAAAATCCCTCATAATGATATAAAGAGACCCCAAAGGTCACAAAATTATTTACACAAAGTTTCAAGGCTTAAATAGGCAGAATACACAAAACTAACAGAGCCGAATCCATTCGCCAAAATACCGAATCGATTCGCCTTGCCGAATCAATTCGGTCTTGGGCTGAATCGATTCGATTTGCACATGTCATCTTCTTCGTTGATTTTTCATGCGTTTTTCACCATTTTCACATATACTTCTTATTTGTTTTATCACCAAATTTGAAACCAACATTTCCAAACCTTTTCCACATGCATTAGGATTTTTTCTAACATTCTAAACAATTAAATCCTCATGAAATTCAGTCAAGAATGAATCAAACTCAATAATCATCAAAAACCCTAGTTTTTTGTTCTCCACATATATTCATTCAAAAACTCAGATTTGATTCATCAAAATCATCCCAAACCCTAGGATTTCATATTAAAAATATCAATGAACCTCTCTACATGAATTCCTACTTCAATTCATGGATCAAACCCACCCAAATCATATTAAATCTTACAAAAACATGTAATCAAACCCTACTCTACGTGGGTATTATAACATGCTTATAAAATTGTAATTTAAACACTTGCCTCTCAATAGCAGGTGTCAAATTCGTTGGGATGATGGTGTGTATGTTCTCTTCTCGCTTCTATCTTGATTTCTTTGCGTTCGGGGCGAAAAATGGTGTAGGAAGCTTGGTTCTCTCCTCCTCTTCCTCTCCTATGGCCTCCCTTTAGCTTTGTGTTAACCTAGACTCTTCTCTCTAATGGGAAGATATAACTTGCAATTTTTGGAGTTATCTAAACCACATACTCCTGAATGACCAAAACGCCCTTAAACAGTGTTGGAATGATCTAAAATCTCTCCAAAACCCAAATTATATACACAGGTATATTATTCCGACTATTTCGACCCTTTTGAAACCATCCGTGACCTCGAAATCACCATCCAAGTCACTTTATAAAATCATCTTATTTCCACCTTGAAATATGGCACCCGTGAAATTAAACTTAAACCAAAATAATTTAAATCTAAATCATCGAATTAAATAATTTCTCCAAATCAATAAATTCCAAAATCACCAATTTTATAAATTTTCATATTCTCCAAATTACGGGGTGTTACAGTTGTAATCCTACAAGGCTAAGGACAATTATTCCCACTTTAACACTCGCTTAAAGTCAGGAACTCGGAATTCACCATTAGAGCTCAAGATTTCATGGTATTTTTTGAAATTTGGCCCTTATCTTATGATTTCTATGTAAAGGCTCACATGTAACTGCATAAATGGATCCCACTTTACTGCAGAAACATGGCTAAATTAAAATAATTAAGCTATAAAGAAAAATGTCGGTATACCCTACATTGCCAAAATATGTCTTCGTGTTTTGATATATTGTTTGTACTGAATTCTCTTCACTGAGAGAGGTTTTATATAGGGGAAGTTATGGGGAGTTTATTGGTCGAATTTGATTTGGTTTTTGGGTTGGTCTAATGAGAGAATTCTAAGAAGGAAGTGTATAAAAGTGTATAGGTTTACCCTTGGTTCTCATTGGTTCCCATGGTTTCTTACTGGCATTGTTATCAATATAGTTGATAATGAATGTGATAAAGGATGTAGGTTTAGTCCCTAAAGGTTTTTGGTTAAGTTTTAAGTCATTTATCCTTTATTTTCAAACTTTTATAGTCTTTCTGTAATTTCCAAAACTTAGGAAAGATTTGCGAGGGGCTAATTTTTAACTCTAAAGATAATGAAGTTGTTTGTAATGAAATTTTGAAATATATATATCATTTAGATGATTTATAAGTCAATTGAAAACTCTAGGGAGTGTTTTGTAATTATTGAAACATAAAGGTAAGCTTAGAATTTATGTTTTTATAAGGTTCATGCTGGTAGTAATCCAAAAACAAATACTACACAAATTATATTTTAAGGTAAGATTACTTATTTTTAAAATGTATATGTAGATATAATTTGATCTAGACGCATTTTTCTATATGGGTCTTACATTATATGTGATCAAAGTCTTCCAATATTATTCCAAGCCTCTTGGAAACTGAACGATCACTTTTTAAATCAAGAATAATCATTATATTTCAAACACTCGTGTAGAGATAAATCTCTACTGTTGATTGATGGAGCCATGGCCCTAGTGCTGAAGAGGAAGGCTGATCGGTGGATACCGAGGGACAATTGCTTCTTGTGGGTGGTGTTGGACTGTGCCATTACTGTAGAAGATTTGAATAATCGATCATCATAGTTCGTTGTTCTAAGTAGTTTGTAAGTTGATTGTGTCTATCAAATCTTGTATAGAGCCGAATAAAGGTTTTGCTCTTTTAGGAATTTTTCTTTACTTCTTCGAGTTTTTGCATGCTTGGTTTGTTGTATTAAATTTGGACCACATATGTGTATATACAATAAATTAAATCAAAGATAAAATTTGATAAAATCGAATTTGTGTGTGGTTCATTAATATATGAATCATCCCATATAATCCCCGCATTCTCACATGAAATAGAAATATCAAATCAACTAACTAAATTTATAGTTTTTTGAGCGGCCAATTCATCTCTTGCAGACTTGCTCCAATGACTTCCATATATTATCCTCCTTAGAAGTGGCTTCGTCATATAAGGTCTCATTCCCGACGGTATCCAACCCCAGAAGCTCACATACATCTTCCACAGTTATAATAACTCAACCAAAACTGTCGCAAAAGTGTGTGACTTATAGTTCCATCAAGAGACCAGTGACTTCAAGGTATTGTTTGGTTACCAAACCACACGGTGTATGACACACCAACTTGGGACAAATGGTTGGCATACTTGGCATGGATGTATTCTGTCCATTGTCCTAACCCCTCACACGATCCACCAAAGGGCTCAAATTTCACATTTAAGAAAGGGAAATCCCCACACTCTATGCTAAATCTAGTTACACTGGCACCGGGATTATATGCCCATTGATAAACACCCAAAAATGTACATTTTACACCCCGAATAGACATACTTTTGTTGCTAATTCTCGGCAATATGGGTGTCTTAGGTGCTTAAATGTTTATCTTGTAGATCAAATGTCCGTTTGCGGTGTCAAAAGCTATATATCGAGGCAAATGCGCGTTGAATGGTGCTAAATACCCTTGTCCCGTATCCTAACCTACCCTAAACTGAGCCTAAACCTACCCCAAACCCTGTGTGTGTTTTGTTTGTCCCTTTTTAATATTTTGTAGATTTTTATTTTGTGTCGTTTTAAGTTTTAAGTTTTATTTTAGATTTATTTAGAATTTCTAGGTTATATTTTCTATTTTTATTTTATTAGTATAATTTTATTTTATTTTGATTTTTATTAGTTTTTTGTTTTATTAGGATTAGTTTTTAGGAGTTTATTTTTAGTTTATTAGATTTTATATTTTTTAGGACATTAGTTTTCATTTAGATTTTAAGTTTTTATTTCTTTTGTTTTATTTTAGTTTTTATATAAGCTTAGAATTTTTTATTTTTATTTTTATTGTTATTGTTTTTAGTTTGTTTTATTTTTAGTCAGATTTTATTTTTTATTTTTTATTTTTAATTTTTAGTTTTATTAATTTTAGTTGAGTCTTTATTATTTAAGAGTCACAACTTAAACAAACAGACCCTAAAACTTACACACTCACATACACCCGATTCAACCCCTCACCCACATCATAAACCCTACACCTCACTTACACCCTATCATCACCACTTCATCTTCTTCCCCCAACCCCTTTCTCTCTCCTCTCACCCAAACACTCTCGTTTCTCTCTCTTTCCACCATTAAAACCCTCATCTCTCCTAACTCAGACTATCAACCCGTGTGGTCCATGCCCAGGCGACCCGACCAAGATCCGAATCCCAGCTCGATAACTCGCGAACAAAACCACCCAGCCATACCCTCACCCCAACTACCAGACTCGCCGCTGGACCCACCCGAGTTCAACTCCGGCCTACAACCTAACCAAGTTGCACCTTCCAGCCATGACCCACCTTCTGTCCGGCCGGCGTCCCATCCCCCTCACTGGAAATCACACCGGCAATGCCCTACCACCTGTGCCCAGAAACCCTCAGACCCATCCCCATACCCGGTTTCCGCCGATAGTCCTTAATCCCATCGCGCCTGCCTAGCCCCAGAACCCATCAACCCAACACCCAATCGAACCTCAAGACCCAAAGCCAAACACTTCTCACACCTTCCATATACAAAACAAGAGACCAAAAACCAACTCATTTACCCCATGTGCCTAATTAACCCTTTAACCCCTTTTTCCCAATTTTACCCCCAACTTCCCATTATACCCTCTAAACCAAATCAGATTTTGTCACCCCATTTAACCCACATGGCCTCACACCTCTCTTACCTCATGTCTACACACCCCATTTCCATGCACACTAAACCTTCCCAAAAATGCCCCTTAGCCCCATGTGTGCCATGCATCTACTATAAAAAGAAGACTCAAAACCCCATTTGAAAAAAGCTTATGGGGATAAGAATTAGAGAGAGATGTAGATAGAGAAACATCATTTTTATTTTTTTTATTAGTTTTGTTTTTTTTAGATTAGAGAAAAAATTCAATAAATTGTATGTTCTAATTAATTGAGATGAATGAAGAATTGAAGAATTAATGCAGTTGAAGGCAATTTTGGTTTGATTACTCCTCTCTAATTTTCATTTTATGATCTTATTTTATTCTAATTTTTATTGGATGATGATTATGGAGGGTTAATGATCCCATTCAAGGGATGAATTGAAACCCTCGTGAATCCAATTTGGTTTAATTGTCAATTATAATTTTGTTAGTTTCCTTTGATTAGTAAATTTAATTCCTAATAATTTTCACATTGAGAAATGGAAAATCATCCTTGAGAAAGGATTGAAAATTTTATTGTCGTTTGATCATTTGAGCCAAAGTAGAGATAGGTTTATCACTTGATATAAATGTTAGTATTCATCTACTCTTGTTTTTACTTTGTCTAATTAAAATTAATTTGGTGAATCGATCCTAGCGGGTGATTCATTTAATTGATTTTAATTCATTTAGAGTAGTGCTTGTGGGGATTAAACTTACTTTTCTAAAAGAATATTCAATTAATTCATTAGTGTAATGAGAATTATCTTTTGAATTAAATGAATATTTTGGAAACTGATGAAATTAAAATTATACAAGTTAGACAAATTTGTGTGAATTGAGGGTGGATTTTCCGTCCCTTGAACATTTTCTCTCATTTATTTGCACTCCACTCACTTTTATCTGACACTTGTTTATATTTTTCACATTTTACTTTTAGTTTGATTTCCCCCTTTTATTTAGTTTAGTTTAGTATTATTTCACCTCACCTCACCCAATTGTTTTAATATTTGAAAAGCTAAAAAATTAGAAAAGTGAAAAACACAAAAAGAAAATAAAAATTGACCTACAATTGAGATTTTCTGTAGCTTACCCCCTTGATGTGGATTGATAACCTTACTTACCTCTACACTTGAGATTGTTATATTTTGTAGGTATTTTGAGGATTTTGATTAGAAGAGCTTTTCAAGCAACGACGAAAAATATACGCTGAAAAGTCATCTTTATCAAATGGCGTCAATGCCGTTCTTGGGAGTGTGAAGCACTCGGAGAGGATTCAATTTTGTAGTTCATTTATTTCCTATATATTGCTGCATTTTTGTACCATTTTTCTTTATTTTAGAAGGATTGTATTAGGAATTTTATCATTGCTTGTATTGAGGTGCTTAGAGACACAATTTGTTTTTCATTTAAATTTGTAATAAATCGAAGACAAGCTTGATAAGGAAACCGAACAAGGTAGAGAGAGGGCATCCAAAGGCGAGATTTAAAAGCCTCTCTACCTTGGGTCGGTAGGACTCTCGAGGCAGACTGAGATAGGCTTGATCTCCCCCCGGTCGACTCAAATTTTTTGGCACCCCAAGGCTTAAAAACCGTGGGAAGTACATTTCTCAAACCCTCGCGCCTCTCGTGTTAGCGACCCAATTCTTTTGTGTGCTCTTACTTGATTTTATTCTCGCATTTATTTCTGAATGGTGTGATGAATTAATTAATTAAGACCTACACCCGGTCACTCACGAGAAGGGATTTCATCACCCGACTCACTCGCTTGCCAATTGTGTGCTACCCTAGCCATCACTAAATTTAAAATCCATTAACTAGGTAGCCCACTAGGAGAAAATTTTGCAAAGGCGATCACTCAAATAATTCCATGATTTTTATCGTCCGCGGACTTAATTAAAATTTAACTGCCCCTTTCAATAAATTTTAAAGATAAAATTGGCTATGTGCTAGTTAGGAAATTTTCTTAACTTGTGTGCGTGTCCAATTCCATTTTTCGGTGGTCGATTTTAGTTAGCTCGTCGAATCAAGAGTCCATATTTTTTCCCCACCTTTTCTTCCAAAAAATCCAAAAATATTTTCTTTCTTTCATTTTAGAAAAAATCCAAAAATATTTTCTTCCTTTTTCTTTAAAAAAACAAAAAATCCAAAAATATTTTATTTCTTTCATTTTTTAGAAA
The DNA here is from genome assembly GCA_949130495.1 of Sambucus nigra. NCBI lineage: Eukaryota > Viridiplantae > Streptophyta > Magnoliopsida > Dipsacales > Adoxaceae > Sambucus > Sambucus nigra. The sequence continues at coordinate 166,621,423 of OX422222.1, read as the reverse complement.
AATCCAAAAATATTTTCGTTCCTTTTGAAAAAAAAAATTCAAATACTCCAAAAAATATTTCTCTCCTTATGGCCGAAGAACGTCCTTTACGGGACTAGTTTGGTCATTTCCCATTAACACACGACACGTGTGAGAGTGATCCCTAGTCGTCCCTTTACGATATTTTTAATGGTTTCACCTCTCTCATGAGTACCTTAGATAATCCTGACCCGTCCATGCACGCACCTCTTTTTCATCACCCTCGATGTCAAGTGTCGACGTGTCATGTACCTTATCATGCACCCACTGTTATTCTGCTGATCACCTGTCCCATGAGTGCCCTTGCATTCCATATCCATCTGAACCCACCATGGAAAATGTGTATCCATATGACACTATAATGGATCCTCACACGCTCCCACAGTTGTCATGGAAACCTTGTGCACCCATTCACGATCAGTTCCATCACTATGCACCCACTGAATATCAACCCTTTGTCCATCACAAAAGCGATCCTTTCGTGTATAATGAGCTTGTCCCCACTCCACACACATCATTTGTGTATTCTCCATATAGTCCTGACCACAGCGAGTTGTGTCCACCTCAACCACCTTCGCCACCTATCACTTCACCAGCACCTTTCACATCCGCTCTCGAAAGCCTCTTGCAAATGTTCAAACTCGAGCAAGTGAAAGCCACTCAAATTAAAAATGAAGCCCTCCAAAGGCTTGAACAAAGGTTAAATGAATTAGAGTGTGCGAGAGAGTCGGACATTCCCATACAACCACCCATTATTGCACCCGAGTGTGATGATGATGTGTCCTCTTGTGACACGGATTTTGAGTGTGACCAACTCTACCACCCCGAAAATCTCGAAGTTGAGACCATTCCATGGTCCGGGTCCCAAGTCGACAGTTGTGTTGACTTACCTTTCGATAGTGAGCCTGATCAAATTTTACCATATCCAACTGAACCCATCATTGCGGTTCACACTCCCGTTATATCCAAAAATATGCCCGAGTACACACCTATGGACCCTACCTCTTGTGTTCTTGAGGAACCAATTTATCCTAGATTAGCTCCGGCTACAAGTGCTCACTATTTTCCCGAGATAGAATTCGTGATAGTTCCTAATTATCCAGATATGGATCATGTTCCACCATTCATAGCTCCCTTTGATCCTGATATTTCTAATAATTCCTCTATCTCCGATCTTAGTGCCTCATCTTACCCACCCACCACATTCCCCAATACTACTCTTATGGAGAAGTCGACCACTCCATCTTTAGAAACCACATTCGCTTGTGAGTATTCCTTTACTCCTCCCAATGAGTGTGTGTCTCACACACTTGAGTTAGCTCATCTTCCTCCACCGTTTATCGCACCCGACCCACCCATTATCCCTTCCATCCCATCGCCTAGTTGGATCTAGATCTTATACCTTGCATGTTCCCAACCATATATTTAGATCCTAACTTAAAACCATCCTCCATCTATGAGAGTATTTTTGGTGATACTCTCCACTGTGACACCGAGCTTGTTACTTTATACCCCCACTCTCTTGTGGTGTTGATTTTTCGTATCGGTAGCTCGCTGGCGTGTCACGGCGCGACCATTATCATTGCCCATTCATAGAACGGTCATGTCCTTTCTATGAGGACCACCCCATTACACTTCCCCCCCCCATATTTCCTTCCTCGGCAACTAGAGCACCATGCGTATAGGGCCCTAGTTTCCCTCACATTTCGGCTCAATAAGGACCGCGATCGATACCTCTTCACCCGACTCATTCACTTGCCAATTGTGTGCTACCCTATCCATCACTAAGTTTAAAATCCATTAACTAGGTAGCCCAATAAGAGAAAATTTTGCAAAGGCGATCACTTAGATAAGTCCGTGCTTTTTATCGCCCGCGGACTTAATTAAAATTTGACTACCCCTTTCACTAAATTTTGAAGATAAAATTGGCTATGTGCTAGTTAGAAATTTTTCTTGACTTGTGTGTGTGTCCAATTCCATTTTTCGGTGGTTGATTTTAGTTAGTTCATCGAATCAAGAGTCCATATTTTTCCCCGCCTTTTCTTTCAAAAAATCCAAAAATATTTTCTTTCTTTCATTTTAGAAAAAATCTAAAAATATTTTCTTCCTTTTTCTTTAAAAAAAAAATCCAAAAATATTTTCTTTCTTTCCTTTTTTAGAAAAATCCAAAAATATTTCCGTTCCTTTTCAAAAAAAATTCAAGTACTCCAAAAAATATTTCTCTCCTCATGGCCGAAGAACGTCCTTTAGGGGACTACTTTGTTCATTTCCCATTAACACACGACACGTGTGAGAGTGATCCTGAGCCATCTCTTTATGATATTTTTAGTGGTTTCACCTCTCTTACGAGTACCTTAGATACTCTTGACCCGTCCATGCACGCACCTCATTTTTCATCACCCTCGATGTCAAGTGTCGACGCGTCGCGTACCTTGTCATGCACCCACTGTTATTATGCCGATCACCTGTCCCATGAGTGACCTTACATTCCATAACCATCTGAAACCACCATGGAACATGTGTATCCATATGACACTGTAGTTGATCCTCACACGTTCCCACAGTTATCATGGAAACCTTGTGCACCCATTCATGACCAGTTCCATCACTATGTACCCACTGAATATCAGCCCTTTGTCCATCACGAAAGCGATCCTTTCGTGTATGATGAACTTGGCCCCACTCCACACACTTCATTTGCGTAGTCTCCATATAGTCCTGACCATAGTGAGTTGTGTCCACCTCAATCATCGCCGCCACCCATCACTTCACTACCACCTTCCACATTCGCTATCGAAAGCCTCTTGCAAAAGTTCATACTCGAGCAAGTACAATCCACTCAAATTCAAAATGAATCCCTCCAAAGGCTTGAACAAAGGTTAAATGAATTAGAGTGTGCGAGAGAGTCGGACATTCCCATGCATCCACCCATTATTGCACCCGAGTGTGATGATGATGTGTCCTCTTGTGACACGGATTTTGAGTGTGACCAACTCTACCACCCCGAGAATCTCGAAGTTGAGGCCATTCCATGGTATGGGTCCCAAGTCAACAATTGTGTTGACTTACCTTTCGATAGTTAGCCTGATCAAATTCTACCATATCCAACTGAACCCATCATTGCGGTTCACACTCCCGTCATATAAAAAAATATGCCCGAATCTACACCTATCGACCCTACCTCTTGTGTTCTCGAGGAACCAATTTATCCTAGGTTAGCTCCGGCTATGAGTGCTCACTATTTTCCCGACATAGAATCTGTGATAGTTCCTAACTATCCGAATATGGATCATGTTCCACCATGCATGGCTCCCTTTGAGCCCGATATTTCTAATGATTCCTCTATCTCTGATCTTGGTGCCTCGTCTTACCCACCCACCACATTCCCTGATATTACTCTTATGGAGAAGTTGACCACTCCATCTTTAGAAACCACACTCGCTTGTGAGTATTCCTTTACTCCTCCCAATGAGTGTGTGTCTCCCACGCTTGAGTTATCTCATCTTCTTCCACCGTTTATACCACCCAACCCACTCATTATCCCTTCCATCCCATCACCTAGTTTGGATCTAGATCTTATACCTTTCATGTTCCCAACCATATATTTAGATCCTAACTTAAAACCATCCTCCATCTATGAGAGTATTTTTGGTGATACTCTCCACCGTGACACCGAGCTTGTTACTTTATACCCCCCACTCTCTTGTGGTGTTGATTTCTCGTATCGATGGCTCCCTGGCGTGTCACGGTGTGACAATTATCATCTCCCATTCATAGAACGGTCATGTCCTTTCTATGAGGACCACCCCATTCCATTTTACCCACCATATTGCCTTCCTCGGTAACTAGAGCACCATGCGTATAGGGCCCTCGTTTCCCTCACATTTTGGCTCAATAAGGCCCGCGATCGATACCTCTTCACCCTTTCCACCCTCACCTTTGCCCTTTTTCCCACCCGCCCATGGTCCACCGATGCTTTTCATCGTGTGATGCACTTTGTCATACAAGTGCATTGACCCCTTTAGCCTTAATCCAACAAGAGTGACGCTTCAGTCTTGTTTGGGGGTGATTCTCATCACCCGATTTTTCTGTCGCCCCTCACTTTCGTAGATCTTATCTTTAGGGTGAGATTCCATCGGTATGGATAAATACATTAAACTTAGCGCTACCGGTAGCATCCCGCATTTCTTCTACTAGTCTCATCCATTTGGGGGGTGGTGTTTCACATCACCCTGTGCTTTATCATGTATATAGACTTGTACACATTTTTTTTTCTCGTAACACTTATTCAGGTTTATTCTTGGCTACCTCTGTCCATTTGATTAGCGGTTGTTTCTGGTAATATCTTTCCACCTTATGCTCTCAATTTTACAAATCATTTTACTTATCATCGAGGACGATGTTCCTTTTTGTTTGGGGGTGGGGGATTTTATCAAAATCGTACCTCTTTTGAAAATTTTTGAGTTTTAAACTTGATTTTTAAATTTTTGTGAACTTTCTTTCATCTCAATCATTGATGTGAATTTTCAATCATCCATCTTTCAAAAGTCTAGTAATCAAGCTAGAGAATATTTTTTCTACTAGCTTATGTAATATGTAACAAGGCATGTTGCACCATGAATTTCTAGACTCAACAAAAAAATTATGCACTTATCACGTCACTATGGTTTAGAGTTGAAGAGTACTGCGATTCTCAAGAGAAGCTTAAGGATCACTAGTAGAGACTTTAGCTTGTGAGATTCGTGCCTTTCACCCTTTTAGAGTGTTATACGCAATCTCCGAGTCACAAGTTGATTCAACTTCGTTTGGGTCCGCACTTAAATCGTTTCATGATCTCATTATCCTTTATTAAAATTTGGGTTGATCACTGAGTGTAACATCACTTTCAAGTTGTAAGAAACACGTGTCTTGAAATTTGTCCCGATCACCACACTTTCATCTATACACTCACCCCTTTTTCATACCATTTCTCATTTATTTCACACATTTACTTCACCCATATTCTCACATATTTCTCCATAACATCACCTATTTTCTTCATATCATATTTCATTTTCAAATAAAAGAGTGTTGATTCGAAATGTTAAATGTCTTCAGTGTTGGTTTGAAAAGATAGAGAAAAAAAAAAGAGAAAAACAACAAAAATAGAAAAAATAGAAAAAAAAAGAATATAGAAAAGAAAAGAAAAAAAAAGGAGAAAAGAGTGAAAAGAAAACAAAGAGAGTTTGTAATTAGTATTTAGCTTTGAAATAAAGACATTTGTTCTTCATGTATAGTACACTCTCTCACATCGCATATCCACCCATTTCCCATCGCATTTTACACCCATCATTTCACACATCCAATCATCCTACCTCATTTCATTTCCCCTCACCCATACATAATCATCCATATATTCCCCTAGGTGTTCAGACAAATGAAATTTAACGTGGTGAATAACTCGACGTTCTCACTATAGTGATTAGCATTCTTTCATGAGATAATTTTTCTTTCTAATTGTTTGTTATTACTTATATGTGTGTGAGACGTTTGAGCTTGCTTACATTTACTCATCTCCTCACATATAAGAGCGATACACTAACTATAATCTTGAGAGTTCGTTTGAGAGAGCTATATCCAGTGAGATTTGAAGTTGAAGTGTTGATTCCGATAAGGCAATCTAGGAATTACTCTGATGATGCTCGACCCGTTTTGACGGATTCACACTACACATGTTGAGTTATAGGGAGGATGTGCCTTGTGTATTTACTTACCTAAATTTTTTACACATTCTAGCTTGTATTTCTGAAAACATTTATCTCATGATGGATTGTGCGATTATTCTATGTCTAATAAGAGATCGACTGACTTTCAATAAATTTTTGCAAATAAGAATTTTGTGGGTATATTCCCTACAAACCCTCACGAGACACAACTCGTCCTGTAGGGCAACCTATAGGTTTAAAGTCTTGTTGCACATGCTAAGTGCAATCGCAAGTGCCCGTGAAAGTGGTACACTTTTGGTTTCTTATCTTTCTCTTTCTCTCTATCTTATTGCTCGAGGACTAGCAACGCTCTGTTTGGGGGTGGTGTGATAAGCACCCAAAACTGTACATTTTATACCCTGAATAGATGTACTTTTGTTGCTAATTCTATGCAATATGAGTCTTATGTGCTTAAATGTTTATCTTGTAGGTCAAATATCCATTTGCGGTGTCAAAAGCTATATATCGAGGCACATGCGCGTTGAATGGTGCTAAATACCCTTGTCCCATATCCTAACCTACCCTAAACTGAGCCTAAACCTACCCCAACCCCTGTGTGTGTTTTATTTGTCCCTTTTTAATATTTTCTAGATTTTTATTTTGTGTCGCTTTAAGTTTTAAGTTTTATTTTAGATTTATTTAGAATTTCTAGATTATATTTTCTATTTTTATTTTATTAGCATAATTTTATTTTATTTTGATTTTTATTATTTTTTAGTTTTATTAGGATTAGTTTTTAGGAGTTTATTTTTACTTTATTAGATTTTATATTTTTTTAGGACTTTAGTTTTCAATTTGATTTTAAGTTTTTATTTCTTTTGTTTTATTTTAGTTTTTATATAAGCTTAGGATTTTTTATTATTATTTTTATTATTATTGTTTTTAGTTTATTTTATTTTTAGTTAGATTTTATTTTTTATTTTTTATTTTTAATTTTTAGTTTTATTAATTTTAGTTGAGTCTTTATTATTTAAGGGTCACAACTTAAACACACACACCCTAAAACCTACACACTCACATACACCCCATCCAACCCCTCACTCACATCACAAACCCTACACCTCACCTACACCCTATCACCACCACTTCATCTTCTTCCCCCAACCCCTTTCTCTCTCCTCTCACCAAAACATTCTATTTTCTCTCCCTTTCCACCATTAAAACCCTCCTCTCTCCTAACTCAGACTATCAACCCGCGTGGTCCACGCCCAGGTGACCCGACCAAGATCAGAATCTCAGCTCGTTAACTCGTAGACAAAACCACCCAGCCATACCCTTACCCCAACTGCCAGACTCTCCGTTGGACCCACCGAGTTCAACTCCGACCGAAAACCTAACCAAGTTTCACCCGTCAGCCTTGACCCACGTTCTGTTCGGTCGGCGTCCCATCCCCCTCACTAGAAATCACAATGGCGACGCCCTGCCACCTGTGCCGAGAAACCCTCCGACCCATCCCCATACCTTGTTTCCACCGGCAGTCCCCAATCCCGTCGCCCCTGCCTATCCCCACAACCCATCAACCCGACACCCAATCGAACCTCAAGACCCAAAGTCAAACACGTCTCACACCTTCCATATACAAACTAAGAGACCAAAAACCAACTCATTTATCCCATGTGCCTAATTAAGCCTTTAAACCCTTTTTCCCAATTTTACCCCCAACTTCCCATTATACCCTCTAAACCAAATTAGATTTTTTCACCCCATTTAACCCACACGCCCTCACACCTCTCTTACGTCATGTGTACACACCCCATTTCCATGCACATTAAACCTTCCCAAAAATACCCCTTAGCCCCATGTGTGCCATGCATCTACTATAAAAGAAGACTCAAGACCCCAATAAAAAAAACTTTTGGGGATAGGAATTAGAGAGAGATATAGATAGAGAAACACCATTTTTATTTTTTTTAGTAGTTTAGTTTTTTTTAGATTAGAGAAAAAATTCAATAAATTGAGTGTTGTAATTAATTGAGATGAATGAAGAATTAATGCAATTGAAGGCAATTTTGGTTTGATTACTCCTCTCTAATTTTCATTTTATGCTCTTATATGATTCTATTTTTTATTGGATGATGATTATGGAGGGCTAACCAACCCATTCAAGGGATAAATTGAAACCCTCATGAATCCAATTTGGTTTAATTGTCAATTATAATTTTTTTTGTTTCCTTTGATTAGTAAATTTAATTCCTAATTATTTTCACATTGAGAAATGGAAAATCATCCTTGAGAAAGGATTGAAAATTTTATTATCGTTTTATCATTTGATTCAAACTAGATATAGGCTTATCACTTGATTTAAATGTTAGTATAATTTTCATCTACTCTTGTTTTTACTTTGTCTAATTAAAATTAATTTGGTGAATCGATCCTAGCGGGTGATTCATTTAATTGATTTTAATTCATTTAGAGTAGTGCTTGTGGGGATTAAACTTACTTTTCTAAAAGAATATTCAATTAATTCATTAGTATAATGAGAATTAGCTTTTTAATTAAATGAATATTTTGGAAACTGATGAAATTAAAATTATACAAGTTAGACAGATTTGTGTGAATTGAGGGTGGATTTTCCGTCCCTTGAATATTTTCTCTCATTTAGTTGCACTCCACTCACTTTTATCACACAATTATTTATATTTTTGACATTTTACTTTTAGTTTGATTACCCCATTTTATTTAGTTTAGTTTAGTATTATTTCACCTCACCTCACCCAATTGTTTTAATATTTGAAAAGCTAAAAACATTAGAAAAGTGAAAAAGCACAAAAAGAAAATAAAAATTGAACTAAAATTGAGATTGTCTCTAGCTTACCCCCTTGATGTGGTTTTATAACCTTACTTACCTCTACACTTGAGATTGTTATATTTTGTAGGTATTTTGAGGATTTTGATTAGAAAAGCTTTTCAAGCAACGAAGAAAAATATACACCGAAAAGTCATCTTTATCACTCATTCCTAAACCTTATCATTTTCCTGATCCAGTAAGTGTGGAGTTGCCCTAGTAATTTGATGGTAAGGGTAAACTGCGTCCATAGCCTGGAAATGATATTTACCGCCAAATAAAGAAGCACCCCCCATTAAACTTAGCGAGCAAGGGTGGAGGGAGAAGTTCTCTTGGAAAAAGGGGTGGTTTTAGTGATTAGGGGACATTTCAACAGTGATTGTGAAGAGGGTGGTGAAAGAAAATTAAGTTAAAGGATGAAGAAAGAGACGACTACGATTCTCAAGTAACAAGAAACAAGGAAAATAAAGGTTTTCTCTTTAAGAAAACTCTTAATCTATAAACTCTTTAAAGTAGAAGAATTAATGGAGAAGAAAATTCCCTTTTTTTATAAAGGTCAAAAAGTGTATTAAAATGACAGAAAGTTGTTGTCACTTGTAGGTGGTTGCATGTGATTAGGCAAAAACAATCATTACCTTCCGTTAAAACAGGCATCAAGGCGACAAGTGTGAAAGCCATGTGCTCACCCTGCGTTGCCATGTGTTATAATGTGGGAAAGTGGATAGATGTATTTAATGCGGCAAGACTCCTTGATAATGATCTCTTTAGGGCTAAATTATCCCTTGGCATTCCTTGGGAACCTAATGGGTTTGGGGGGGGGGGGGGGGGGGATTTTTAGAAACCAATTGATTTCCCAAGTATGAACGTGGAGATTCAAAGTCGATTAAAAAAAAGAAAAATACATATAATAAATAATAATAATAATAATAATAATAATAATAATAAAATAGTTGCCCTAATAACTGAGATTATGAGGCCAATCATACAAATGCTTGCTCAAATGAAAAATGATCTCTCTATCATATGTTCGCAAGAACATTTTTTTATATACACTATAATGATAACTTTGTTTTGAGTGAAAGATCACTCGCATGAATGGTTTCATCTAACAAATATCTTCCTTGTCAATAGTTATTCAAAAATCTTTTGTATTATAATTCAATGGTCACTCGAAGGAAGATGATGATGTTTCATACAAATATTTCTTCGTGATTGTAAGAAATATCTCTACGAATGGGATAATGCATAGGGAGGTTAAAGCTAATGGTTAATCAAACATTAATCAAGCTTACCAAGATGGATTAGAGGATGATTAAATGTAAAGAATAGGATCATGATCGATTAGAAGAGTCTCATTCGAAGAGACTCTTATAATAATAAAAAAACACTCAAAAGCACTTCATAACGAGCAAGTTTGTTCGAAGAGACTTCAAGAAACATACCTGTAATATTTACTTAGCTTGTATTTATCTCTAATTGTCAAATGTTTGGAACCTGTTGTAATAGTATTGAGGTTGTTTTGTACCTGGGAAGGACCATGTATGGCAGAACATGGGAGAGCTCCCATGCACTATCGAATGACCTCATTTAGGTGTGATACCTCGCTTAATTAAATACCGAATGATCAGCCCTTTATTAAATTAAAATAGAATATACAGTTGGTTCATTCTTAACATCACTGCTGAAAACTTTTATTTATTTACTAATCATCTAATATTTGAAAAGCTGAAGTCAAAATTTCGTTTATTTATTTCTTTAATTTTTTTAGACAAATAAAAATTTAAGACAATTAAACAATTAAGTATCACATCCACCATACTAAGTAAATTAGCACCACAATTAAAGAAATACTGAATCATATAAGACATGACTGGAGTAAACACCCCAGTCTAAAACTCCAATACAATAGCCCATATAATAATTAAATCCACAACTAAACAATAAAAGAAATACAATGTCTCTGGACCCAACTGCTAATATAAAAAAGGGTGACATGCTCAACTGAGATAATAATAAAATTTGCATCGGAGCTGAAAAGAATGGAGGCGTCTACCAAGTAAATCCTGTAATTGACCACAACAACTACAACAATGGCAAAAGATCGTGAATCCCTAAGCCGAGGCTCCCTGTAGCTGGGCAGCTAAAAATTATTTTTACAAAGAAAAGAGATTTGGATAAAACGGGTCAGAGCCCGAGTAAAACAGTTAATTTTTTTTAGCAATTGTTTAAATGCAAGAAATTCCAAATATAATATTTATGTTAGGTTTAAATGCTCTCAATTGAATTTTTCACATTGCATCTAGTGTGCACGCTTAACTTATCTATTTACCCGTCCTAGTTATTATACCCCACTTAACTAGTCATCCCAATTCTATTATAATGTTTTTCCCATTCATGTGTCAATTACAAATTTCTCATTTCGTATTTAAATATTCAGATTTTTAGACTTACCTTAACTATTACTATCTTTCTTTGCTACTAGATGCACACAGTAGAACAAGTCATCAACATATATATATATATATATATATATATATATATATATATATATATATATAATACTACAATGCATGCATACTTTGCTATCATGTTCCAGTAGCCCACGCACCAAATAAAGGACTATTGGTTCGGTACCTTACTTAAACTTGAAATTCAATTCACACATAATGGGAGGTGAACATAGTCCCCAGCCAAATGGGTGACGCACATACTTACGCTCCCATTCAATCGTCGAAACTATCATATCATGGATAGCACGTGTCCAAGTTCCTATGTTCTGGGTACGAGTCTAAAATCCCCCCAATGGGCTCATCAGGATAAGACCGTTCACGACGCGAGACCTCCCCCTTGATACCAAGCAACGTAGGTATGTCATACAAATAATATCACAATCAACATGATATATGCATACCCATCCTATACATACATAGAGTATATTTCAAGTTTATCCCATAACTAAGAATTCACATTTTATTCACATTTCCCATTACTCCTAACATCCCTTGTTAACCGAAGGATGTAAATAATTTAATTAATTATTCCAGTAGCTACCTTCAACCCATACTTATTGGTTCAAAAATCAGACTCATTATACCAAGCCCAGATTATATTTTAATTCCCAATATTCATTTTTCTCTATAAAGATACATTCTGCCAAGAAATATAAAATTATAATTTGAGGCTTTTCTTATCCGATTTTGAAAAAACTTAAAACTACAAAGTTGTGCAAAACATGATTTTATACAAGAACTAGTGCGCACGCTTCCAATTTCCATTTAAAACAATCCTAAAATTATCATACAATGTTCGTACTTTTTCTAAAACAATTTCTCATGCGTTTTCTCCACTATTTTTTATGTTCAATCTTTCATTCTACAACTCCAAACTCCCAAACAAATATCCCCTGCAATATATTAATCTATATACATGATTTCTAATATTTTATATTCATCCAATCATCAAAAACTCAACTTAAATTGGATTAATTCATAGTTGTTCTCTAAAACATTATTTTACCATTTATCATCAAGAACACATGTAAAACCCATATTTCATCCAATTTTAATTGTTACAATTTCACCAATATTCATCTTCTAACATAAGAATTATATACTACTGTCAATTCTCCCAAAAATATAATTTTCAATTCCTCAATTTATCAAAACGTTTCATGAATTCCAAAATGGTAAACATCCTATTCTAACATGAATATGACATGCAACTAAAATTCAGCAAGATAAAATCTTGCCTTTTAATGTAGGTCTGATCCGTTGAAGAAGAAATATAGCCTCCAATAATTTTCTTCCCAAATCTTCACTCCAAGTATGTTCTTGACCAAATTCTTCAAATTTTCCCTTATACTCTTGAAATTCCTTCTCAATTCTCTCCACTTTTTCTCTAACTCTCTGTATAATTCTCCTAACATTTGGTTTTGTGAAAATGACTCTTCCCTAATACAAACCTTTCATTTTATAAGTGTAATCCCGTTTTTGGATTTTCAATTACCCTTAAGAAGCCCAAAAGTCAACTAAATAAGTCCTGAATAATCTCAAAAGCCCCCGAGGTTCGAACATAACCCCTGAGTACTCAATTTTGTGTATTTTGATCCATCTGAACACACTGGCGCACTCAAAATGACCGTATGAATAACCAAAAATGAAACATATTTTATTTGCTAATTTAAGTCCCGAAACGATTCACATTCGTGTCCCGACTAAATTTATCATAACTGCCGTATTTTTCATTCACAACAATTTTAATCGTCTCATATCATTATTAATATTCATTCACTAAGTATTATTCAATATACATAAAAATTAACCCTTATCTCGATAATAAATATTTATTTAAATTTGGATTAAACTCTAATTAAGTTTTTCCCCGTTATTTAAATTAATCCCAATAATTAATTAAATTAATCTCATATTTAAAATCATTAAAAATTATGGGGTATTACATACTCCCCCCCTAATAATAGAATTTTGTCCCTAATTTCAAAAAAATAAGGAATAGATAACTCTGGATATTTGTTGCGCAACTCATATTAGCGCTCCCAAATAGACTCGTTGACATTATGATACCCCATTATATTACCTTAGATTTTTTCACACAATTGTGTTCGAACGTGTTCTATATTTACTCATAATGATCTTTTGGTATTTCCACTATATCTACACCAATGGCACCATTTCGATCAAAGGTTTACTTACCACAACCCAAGATTTAGCAATACATTAATTTAATCCGTTACATACTGATATGTTTCCTTATACTAAAGGTCTCCATTATATAATGACACACAAAACTATTATGAATTCGATGATAATGGCTCAAAAGACGAGGCTATACTTATTGATGGCAATTGTTGACACGATAACCCGCTTACGGTAATAACCCGAACATGACCCTGAAATTGACATGACGAGTTTGAGTTGCCATCTATTCCTATACCCCACTGGCTCTATCATATCTATGTTAGAAAGGAACTCAATTCTATTTCACTCATTATTGTAACTCCATGCTTACTCATTTCAGGCCTTAAAACTTTGGTTCCCATTAAAGTACTCTCACAACGAAAAGGATGTGGATTGATTTAATCCTAGTCGACGAATCATGAATCACTTCGGATCCGAGAAACTTTTTATTTCCCCTTTTTTCAACTATTCAAAGGGTAAGGGAAATTTATTTTTTCCTCCCTATTAAGCCTCATTAGTTACTTAGCAGTTTACACCCTACTAAAAGTAATCACATGCAGCCATACTAGTTGTATTTAACATTCCTAATTACTCCCAAAAGTTCAAGACATGCATTCTCACTTTGTGCCACATTCTATAGCACTCCTCTCAACCATACATCGGCCTATGGTTGACACACCTTGCTTAGGGCTCAACTCTACCTTATTGTCTCCTGATACTCCCTATTTAAGGTGGGACTCAAGGGTCTCATCCTGATTTACAACAGTATTAGGTGTCACCTTGTGCTGATTCATTTATTTTTTTAATAACATACTAGGCACACTGTTTGACAATATAACACACCCCAAACGAATAACGATTATTTTGTTCCTGGACAATCCACTTCACATCCCACAAAAAATCCTTCCAACTCTGTAATTTTTATAATCCAATAATGGATTTTATCAATTTGCATACCCATTCTGTCCCTGGAATCATCAATCTATCACCATATTCAAGTCGGTAGTATCAAACCAACCTCTTCTTTTTATGAGTGGTGAACTTAAAAACAACGTCACTATGTCTCACTCAACCCGATATCATCACACTCAACACATCACATCATGTGTAACATCTTACTCCCCTTATTATATGATATATAAAAATTATGGCCCATGTGTTTACTCCAAAATTGCGAAGCACTCTATGCTCGAACCACTCTATTAGAGTTCTTAACAACCCATCTATGATCGAACCACTCTACATATTCGACTAGGTGAGATTATGCTTCCCCTCCAAAAGTTATGGGATTCTCCTTTGTCAAAGGATACCTTTTGCATTTGATTCCAACGTTTTCTCCTCACCTCGGTTGTGGGAGTTTTCTCATGACATACACACAGTCAAACTATCTCCTCTCCTCGAACTAGATTTATTTCCTCAAATTATTCCATTTGTTTTCCTGACTGTTCCACAGACATGTTTATAATATCTTCATAAGTCTCCTTATCGTGGGTGATGCTGAAAGTGAAAATTAACCAGGGTGCCCATACACCCGATATTCCATGCACAGTTGCATAATCATTTCTATGTTCCACATATAACATACTTATCTCAAATCCGACCCCGCATTCTAAGTGTGGCTCTACACTATGGCTAACCTCAGTTATGTTATTAAAATGATTTAATTCCACTCGAGACTGCCCCGCCCATCAACTAGTGGTGCAAAAAGTTCTTTTTTGTGCTCCCCACACACAACATTACTCAACTCACCGGTCTTATATCATAGAATAACGCTCAGGTCATGTTTCACCCACATACACGTGTAATAATTTAAATTGATAAACTCATGCCCTAGTGACCAATACATCTATCGACTTCAAACATTCGCTGGGATTCATGCGTGGGACGTCTCACAAGAGAAATCCAAATAATAACCCCCCCCCCCCCCGCGATACACTATTACCTAGCATTGTCAGTCCTAGAGATCCGTAGGTCCTACACACACATGCTCATAACATCCAAAATTCTAGCCCCACATGTACAAGTCCAACCATGCACTCCCACATCACTAAAGGAGTTATACAACATGGCGTACTCACTATAACTAGTTTTCCCGTGCCAGGTCAATAAATAGCTAAATTTTTCGCTCAACAGTTAACTTAATATCCCCTAGTTAGATTAGTACAGTCCCTACACACTAGGATCAAATATAACAAGGCAACTATAACCTCTGAATTCGCCTCTATGATATATATATAAATGTGATCTCAACTTTCTTCCAGTTGTCACTGTAGGTGCAAAAAATCTCACCCGTCGAGGGGTACCAATTCATCACGATACAAGTATAAAAATAAATACGAGAGAGACAAAGATTTACGTGGTTCAACCATGAATGGCCTACGTCCACGGGGCTGCTGGTGTGTTTCATTAGAATGATCAGAGAGTTTTACATGAGAGTATTTCTCTAACTTCTAAGCCCCCTTTCACAATGGGGGGTGTCCCCTTTATATTGAGTTAGGGGTTACATTAGGGTTACAAATATGGATGAGTAACAAATATGGATGAGCCCTATCTTCGTGGAGTTTCATTCCAATCCTGTACTGCTCCTCGATCATCTTGTTTATTAAGGACTTTATTTGTCCTTATATTGCTGGCACATCACCATCTTCACCGGGGTGCTCCCCACACGTCATGTTATTCCGTAGGCATATATTTTGCCCCCACAATATCCCCACAGGTCGCAGTTCAGCTGAGTTGATTCTGAGATGAGCTGGGAGCTGGTCCACAATCTCTTTAAACGTATGCAGTTGGTGGTGTGAACTGTACTGGAATTATTTGATCTGTCGTTCAACTTTTAAGCCCTCTTTAGTTGATCTTCTCGCCTTCATAGGTTTTTAGATGAATGATTGGCTCGAGTTGAGAGGCATTCAATCGATATGGGAACCGGACTCGAGAGTGTCGAGCTGCCTACGTACCCTCTTGGGATCAGGTCGGACGTAGTTCATTGTCTATTTTATTGTATGGCCCAATTTGTGAGGCTAACCACAGGCCTGTTCAGAATTTTTTTGCTGAGGCTTTATCGAGTGTGCATCAAGTTTAGGGCGTCTCCCTGTATTTTGGTCTCGTATGGTCCACTTTTTGAGGCGTACCACATGCCTATGCGTCGAGCCTTGCTCGAGAATGTACCCAGTAGGGGTAAGACCCTGCCTTAAGTTTTTCATATGGTCCAATTGGAGAGGCCGACCAGAAGCCTATGCGTCGAGCCTTGCTCGAGCATGTACCCAGTAGGGGTAAGACCCTGCCTTAGGTTTTTCATATGGTCCAATTGGAGATGCCGACCACAGGCCTATGCGTCGATCCTTGCTCGAGCATGTACCTAGTAGGGGTAAGACCCTGCCTTAGGTTTTTCATATGGTCCAATTGGAGAGGCTGACCAGAAGCCTATGCGTTGAGCCTTGGTTGAGCATGTACCTAGTAGGGGTAAGACCCTGCCTTAGGTTTTTCATATGGTCCAATTGGAGAGTCCGACCACAGGCCTCTGCATCGAGCCTTGCTCGAGCATGTACCTAGTAGGGGTAAGACCCTGCCTTAGGTTTTCCATATGGTCCAATTGGAGAGGCCGAACAGAAGCCTATGCATCGAGCCTTGCTCGAGCATGTACCTATTAGGGGTAAGACCATGCCTTAGGTTTTTCCCATAATTTAATGTAATACCAATTGCGTTTGCATTTTTCCATTTTCTAATGCCTCACATGTAAATATCCGCCTATTTTACCTTTTAGGTTGTGCCGTCACACTTCCTTAGGCCTAAAAGGCGATGGCAAAAATGCACCTGGTTTGAGGGTCATCCACCCGTTCAGGATTTTGACTGACCAACATAGTTGACGACCAACATGAGTTGGCTTTTTTCCTAGGGATCCCCCGTAGGGCTTTTATTGTTGCCTGGGCAACTCGTGAGGCCATTTGTGTTTGGAGATAACAAAGGCTGGTAGACTTACTTAATTTAGTGAGAACAAGCAAGAAGGCCGTTGTAATTAAATCAAGCTTGATCGTGATCGTCATTTGAAAGACTAATTCCAGTGTTAACCATGTTAGCATCTGTGCTGAGTTGACATCCTTTATTTTGCTTTAAATATTGTAGTGAATCAATTCACGTGTCATCGCTGCTATGGAGCCCCCAATTGGGCTGTGAAGAGGAGGCTGCCTGACCATCCATTGGGTCATCTGATCTGTATAACCGGGATGATAAGTGTGCCCGATCGCCTCTCGAGGCTTCGTTGCTTTGAAGAGTATCACGTTGATCGTTCGTCGATATCCATACTCTATAATCTGGATATATTTAAGGATTATCTTGCTCGTATCTCTTCACGTATTGTATCGTTCCTTGGGGCACACTTGTTCGCTGACCATGCATGGTGGTTCCAGGAGGCTGTGGAAGAATCCATATAGCTCGTCCACCTAAAGATATTGATAGGAGTTCAAAGCATCCTTGTGCAAAAATGCGTTGAACTGATATGGTGTTCAAGAAACATTGTTCCTCTGGAGTGGATATCTTAGTGTTGATGACGCGTTAATTTGTTGCTTGGTGGTCGTTGATCACCGTGGGTTGTCTGACGATGTTTCCCCATACATTCAGGATGGTCTGGTGTTGTTATCAACATGTCTTGCTCGTTGACTGTGATTTTGCTGGTCATGTGACTTCTTACAAGTTGGATTCGTCCTTGTTGATAAATATAGTTGATCGTTGCTCTTCATGCTGTTTTATGTGTTATTGGATCTTTGTGGTATAGATCGCCCAACTTTTCATTCGACGAGGTTGAATTAAATAAGAACTGTATTGCCCAACTGTTTCTTGGAGCTTGAGACGTGATCACACAATGTCAACTATCCGTCAAAGTTGAGGGTCTGTTGAGGCAAAAAAGGACCTACTAGATGTTGCGAATGATACATGCCTGAGCATCTGTCGGAGTATTGATGGGATAAATGATGCCTGAATGCCTGTTGAGGCAAAAACTATGGAGGATCTGGTTGATATAACGGTTGATCCATGCTAGAGCATCCGTCGAGGCAAAGAGGACCGAGCAAGTATTACGAATGATCCTGTAGTGTTAGTGAAAACTAACTTTCCAATAAATGTAATGTCGATCATTAATCGATTGTGCCAACCATCTGTTGGGACTAAATATAAGAATTATCTTCACCAACCATTTATTGGGGATAAAATGCGACATGTGTGGCAAATATCGTCGGGACTAAATATATATAAATATTTTGCCGAGCATTTGTTGAGATGAACCTTGAATATGCCTGATCGTCTTTCAGGTCAAGAATCATAGAGCCAGACAATCAATTTTGAAATTCAAGAAATATCAACATCCGAGCATCTGTCTGTTATAAATAATATTGCCCAAGCATGTGTTGGGTCCAAAGTGGCGTAAAATGCTCAACCATCCGTCGGAGCATTAACAAAATAAGTGGTGCCAGACTGGTCTGCCGGGGCAAAGTTGTACAGGTCCGAGTAGATATAGAGAGCAATCCGCGCTCGAGCATCTATCGGTGTATTAATAAGATTTCCAAGAGCTTAAGATTATGGCCGAGCATTCGTCGGAGCTGAATCTTGTACATGTGGAAGTTAATAAGTTGCTCGACCATTTGTCGAGGCTAATTCAAATAGAATTTATCATGCAATATGATGTGCATCTGTTCGAGCATGTGCCGAGGAAAATATTCATAGTATTAAATGAATGACATGAATGATCCCATAATTTTTGCGATAAAATCTCACGAGGATGGCCGTGCCCGAGCATCCGTCGGGGCTACGCTAAGTATGAGTAAAGATATTACACCGACCATTCATTGGTATAACCAATAATAGCTAGACGACAATATTGAAAATTAAATGACCGGATAAATGACATGAGTGCTCTTCTAAGTGCGCCCCAATATTTATGTGGACAAAATAATTGTAATAAAGTCGAATGAAAGATGCAAAATTTATCAAATATATCCAGACGTATGGCACATGAGTTAATTTGGAATTTTTGCAAATAGATTTAATCAAATACTTAAAATTAAGTTGGTTTCAAAAAATTGTTTTCATAGAAAATTTGTGGGGTGGCAATCAATTATTATTCTCATGTGAAGTATAGAGCATAGATAGCCCCTTGCTGACAAATTTATGATGATAAAAATCGTGTGCATAATTTGTGAGCAAATAAAGTATTATGAGATAGAAACGAACAATGTACAAATAAATGTGTGTATCCATCAAGTGGGGTTGTGCTAAATACAAGAATTATCCTGACCAGCTATCCACTGGGGATAAAATGCGACATGCGAGGCAAATATCTTCGGGACTAAATATATAGAAATATTTTGTTGATTATCTGCCAAGATGAATCTCGAATGTGCCTGACCGTCCTTCAGGTTACCGAATCATAGAATCCGAGCGTTAGTCGGAGTAATAATAATTTTGCCCAAGCGTTTCTTTGGGTATAAGGTGATATAGTGTGCTCGACTATCTGTCGGAGCATTAATAAAATGAATGGTACCTGGATAGTCCACCGGGGAAAAGTTGTAGAATACCAAGTAGATATAGCGAGCAATTCGTGCTCGAGCATCCGTCAAAACATCGATGAGATTTCCAAGGACTTAAGATTATTGCCGATCATCTGTCGAGACTGAATCTTGTACCTATGGAAATTAGTAAATTCCCCGACCATTTGTTGAGGCTAAATCAAAATAGAAGTTATTATGAAAATGATATGTTCAACAAAGTATATAGGATATGCATCCGCTCGGCCATTTTTCGGGGAAAAAATTCATAGTAGCGTATGAATGTAATAAAGATTTAACGATTTTTATCATAAAATCTCACTGAGATAACTGTGCTCGAGCATCCGTCGGGGCTGAGCTAAATAACCAATAATCTCGCTCTGGTGAGATTAAATTGTTGTAGCTGGATGACAATATTGAAAATTAAAATGTTCGAATAAATGACATGAGTGCTATATCACTATGCCCCACTTATTTATGTGAGCAAAATAATTTGTAATAAGGTCGCATAAAAGTGCTAAGTAAATCGTTATAATAAAATTTCCTGGTCCCTTAAAATAATTTAGAGAGAACTGAACAATTCAAAAATTAGTGAAAAATATATCTTAAATGTAAGACACCAGGCTTATCACAAATTAATCCTTGTCTTACACTTGGAATATATCTGACTACTTTTTGCAAATTATTGGAAGTCCATTAGTGAATACAAGTTTGGTTTCAAGAATTTACTTTCACATGAAGATGTGAATTTTAAGGGGTGGTCTTGTAAACCAAGATAAAAGACTTGTGAACCAAAATCTCAGTACTGTTTATCTTTGGCCAACAAAGTTGATTGTTGATCACCCATCATGATGGACTATCGGGTGATGCTTCTGATACATTCAGGTAGGGGCGAATTTCTGTTGTTGTTGCCGACCAGTGATAATCAGATGGTGGCTCCAATCTTCATCGTCACGCAGTGGTTACCGACCACTAGGTGTGGTCCGGTGATGTAGTGGTCGCCGATTATGAGGGTTTGTCCGGCGATGTTCCTCTTCTTCGTATAGGAACACCATCCAGAAGGGGTGGAGCCGATTGAAGTTTTTTTTGTCATTCATTCAATAGCCGAATTGAAGCTGATCGACGAGGAGGGAGGCAGGTCGGAGAGTAATCGGAGTGGAGGCCAGGGATTTTGCTGATGCTCAATTGAAAGGATAACCGTGCTCATCTTCGCCGCCGACAAGTTATTTGGTCATGATCTCCTCCGAGCTCGTCACTATGGCACGTTGTTCGCCGACCTCGCATTGTGGTTCAAATCACTAGTTGTGCTCGACAAGATGCGTATCCAGGTATTATTAGGTCATCCTTATCGTGGATGTCGACCAGACAGAGGAAAGACGTTGCAGATGAAAATCATCTTAAGAAAAATTTTGCTCTATGTTTTTATCTTTTATTGCCTATGTGTGATAATTGTGGTTGCAAACAGGTCGCCGACCGCCGGGGGCTATTCGCCCAGGAAGGTCACAGTTCAGAGAGTAACTGGAGTGGAGACCAGAAAATTGTGCTCGATCGAAGAGACGACTATGCTGATCCGAGTGCGTTAGTTCTTCCAAGAGCCAACCCTTTGCTGGTGGAGCTTGGCTGGATGACAGCCTCAAAGGACAGGTTGGAGACGACCTCAGCCATAGAGAATCCACCGCCCTAGTAAATCGTGTGTATCTCATCTCAGAACAAATTTCGTGAATGGAGATGTCAACCTTAAACTGCGAGTGTGACCAAAACCAGTAAATCTTTGTGAAAAATCTCTTCTTGAAAGAGAATCATCAGATATGTTCATAAAGACGTGGTCAACATCTCTGAGAGAGAGAGGGAGGCTTTTAACGCTTATCTAGTGCCACAAAATATGGGATGTGGGAATCATAACATATGATGTAACCCAGAAAATAACGTGTATACGCATAAAAAATCAAAGGAATCCATATATTTGGAGAGTTTTCATAGACATCTCCGATAGTGAATTTTATCTGAATCAAACAATGAAAATTGTTTGGAATCAAAGCTGATTATGCAGATTTGCAGATGCTTAAAAATTAAATACACAAAATTCAAGAATACAAATGTGCAGAGAATTGTGCATCAACAGAACAATTTTTATAAAAAATAAGTAATTATGCATATGGAGAGAAAATAAAAGTAAACTTAGCTCTTGATTATCATGCGTGTACACCATGAGGTCGTAACGTAAATCTCCATCTCGTAAACAAGAAGGAAAGACTTTTCGTGTCGTTCCCACAGACGGCGCGAATTGTAGGTGCAAAAAATCTCACCCGTCGGGGGGTGCCAATTCATCACGATACAAGTATAAAAATAAATACGAGAGAGACAAAGATTTATGTGGTTCGACCATGAATGGCCTACATCCACGGGGCTGCTGGTGTGTTTCATTACAATGATCAGAGAGTTTTACATGAGGGTATTTCTCTAACTTCTAAGCCCCCTTTCACAATGGGGGGTGTCCCCTTTATATAGAGTTAGGGGTTACATTAGGGTTACAAATATGGATGAGCCCTATCTTCGTGGAGTTTCATTCCAATCTGGTACTGCTCCTCGGTCTTCTCATTTATTAAGTACTTTAGTCGTCCCTATATTGCTGGCACGTCACCATCTTCACCGGGGTGCTCACCACACGTCATGCTATTCCGTAGGCATATATTTTGCCCCCACAATCACATTGCTAATCAACATGTCCTTCCTTGGAATAGCGAACACAATAGCCTTGCTATAATATCCCACCACCACTAACCAAAACATACCCGAGAAAAAATCATACTCGAATATCATCTCTCAAAATGAGATAACCCACTAAAATATATCCTCTCAGCGATTGTACTCATTTTCCTAAAAATGGGACCAAAAGCCTCGTATTAAATAGTATAAATATAGGCACACAATAGTAATACTAACAATACACCAATTAAACCCGTCCCACGCACAAATTTTAGTGCTATCGAAATATTGTGACTCTCTCATGTCACATAAACATACCCTATTTACCATAGGATATAACTCACTTTTAATTGTCAATAGTGCTGGCGGTCCAAACGCTTTCTGGATATAACACTCTCACCCATACGGATCCCAAAAACTTACATGACTATTGCCCAGCTGGACATCCCGCTCCTATCCCCTAACTCGTTAAAGACAAAGTCGATACATGTGGCCTTACACTCCACACATAGGACTCCGTGTGGTGTCATTTCCCCATCTCTGGCCCCACTAGACATATCCGGATTTCCCTTCTCTCGGGCTTGATTGTCATGGCCTTGATTTCTACCCCCTGTTGTTCTTTTGACTTTGCTAGCCCTGTGGAACACATAATTGTTCCTGTAGGCATTAATCGAATTCATCGTCACTCGATAGAATTTCCATTGATCTACATCATTTAAATGGATCCCCTACTGGGCATCCCTCTATGGTTCATTATTACCACCAATTACCTTTAGTATTGCCCTTCTGATTAAGCTCTTCAACCCTCTTAGCTCCATTTCCATGGAAGTGTTGATATAAATTTGTAAAAGTTCCTCATAAATACCATATCCATAGGTCGTCCAAGACTGATTTCCCATAAACACTAGGGACTCCTGCTCGTAACTCCATCATCACTTTTCAGAACCTTCCTCTCTAATACCTATCTCCCCGGGTACGAACTTCACTCACATAAATAACTTCTTCATCACAATAAACCTCTATTAGTCCCTTTTGTAAAAAGGTCCATAAACTTCCTTCGCATCTCTCTGAGTAGCAGATAAAAGAACTTGTGGTTAGATCACCCCTAAAATTTCTTGATTAATTCCTTATCTACTTCCTTATATGTGGTGACTATCTCCTACTATGGCCACCCTAATCCTACGAGCAAAAATTTAAACCTTGGGTGCCTCTGCACCCCACTATATGTAACTGACTTTGAGTTATCTCCTTCCATTGTCCCATCGCACTTCCTCTCTTTATCCAATCCTTGCAAGTAGCTCTTTGAAATATCTCCTACGAATTCCCCTATCGACTATGCTGGGTGAGTCTGAATTTTCACTACTATTACATACTATATAGTGCTTGGGGACGCTACTACCCTTGAGTGATTATCCCCTCGTCGTCTTCCTAAGTAATAATCATGGTGACTTCAATTATTATCGTCATTTTTGGTATAATCTATGGCATTTGCTAAGCCTCGCCTCCTGCAATCCTTCTAATGGCCCTCACTGGCCATCCTATATTATTCGGTTTACGAAACCCAACTGAGCTCGGATATAATTCATATCAATTATACTTAGTATAGGAGAACGTAGACATGAAAGTGAAGAGGAATACAACAATCCTATAATAGGGCTCTCTATAAAATAACGCTACGTTGAAATGCAATAAGCCGCACAAATCCTAAAGATACTAGAACTTGATGCTCTGATACCATCTGTGACACCCCGCTTAATTAGATACTGGGTGATCGGTCCTTTATTAAATTAAAACAAAATATAAGTTGGTTCATTCTTAGCATCACTATCGAAAACTTTTATTTGTTTACTAATCACCTAGTATTTAAAAAGATGATGATAAACTTTTCTTTGTTTTATTTCTTTATTTTTTTTACACAAACAAAGAATTAAAACAATTAAACAATTAAGTATCACATCCACCATACTAAATAAATTAACACCACAATTAATGAAATACTGAATCATATAAGACATGACGGGAGTAAACACCCCAGTCTAAAACTCCAATACAATAGCCCATATAACAATTAAATCCACAACTAAACATTAGAAGGAATACAATGTCTCTCGACCCAACTGCTGATAGAAGAAAGGGTTACATGCCCGAGTGAGATAATAATAAAGGATGTATCGGAGCTAAAAAGAATGGAGGCATCTACCAAGTAAATCCTGCAATCGACCACAACAACTGTAGCAACGAAAAAAGATCATGAACCCCTAAGCTGGGCCTCCTAGTGGCTGGGCACCTAAAAATTATTTTTACAAAGAAAAATGGTTTGGAGAAAACAAGTCAGAGCCCGAGTTAAACAGTTTAAAATTTTTTATCAAGTGTTTAAATGCAGGAATTTGCAAATATAATATTCTTGTTAGGTTTATGTGCTCTAACTTGAATTTCTCGCCTCTTATCTAGTGTGCACGCCTAACATATCTATTTACTCGTCCTGGTTATTGTGCCCCACTTAAATAGTTGTCCCAATTCTATTATAATGTTTTTCCCATTCATGTGTCAATTACAAATTTCTCATTTCATATTTAAATATTCACATTTTTAGAGTAACCTTAACTATTACTATCTTTCTCTGCTATTAGATGCACACAGTAGAACTAGTCATCAACATATATATATATATATATATATATATATATATATATATATATATATATATATATATATATATATATATATATATATAAAATACTAATTCACCCTTTGGTTGAGACTTCCTAGCGCATGCATACTCTGTTAACATGGCCTAGTACCTCACGCACCAAATAAAGGACTATTGGTTTAGTACCTCACTTGAACCTGAAATTCAATTCACACATAATGGGAGGCGAACATAGTCCCCAGCCAAATGGATCACGCACATACTTACACTCCCATTCAACCATCGAAACTATCATATGACAGATAGCACGTGTCCAAGTTCCTATGTTCTGGGTACGAGAGTATAAAATCCCCCCAATGGGCTCATTAGGATAAGACCATCCACGACACGAGACCCCACCTCCCCCGATAGCAAGTAGTGTAGGTATGTCATACACATAATATCACAATCAACATAATATAGGCATACACTCATCCTATACATAGATAGAGTATATTTCAAGTTTATCCCATAACTAAGAATCCACATTTTATTCACATTTCCCATTACTCCTAACATCCCTTGTTAAGTGAAAGGATGTAAATAATTTAATTAATTATTCCTGTAGCTACCTTCATCCCATACTTATTGGTCCAAAATCCAGACCCATTAACAAGCCTGGATTATATTTTAATTCCCAATAATCCCTTTTCTCGATAAAGTTACATTCTGCCCAGAAACATAAAATTACAATTTGAGGCTTTTCTAATCTGATTTTGAAAAAAAGTAAATTACAAAGTTGTGCAGAAACATGATTTTATACAAGAACTCTTGAGCAGACTACCAATTTCCACTTAAAACAATCTTAAAATTATCATACAGTGTTCGTCCTTTTTCCAAAATGATTTTTCAAGTGTTTTCTCCACTATTTTTTATGTTCAATCTTTCATTCTACAACTCCAAACTCCAAAAAAATATCCCTAGCAATGTATTAATCTATATACATGATTTCTAATATTTTATATTCATCAAATCATCAAAAACTCAACTCAAATTGGATTAATTCATGGTTGTTCTCTAAAACATTATTTTACCATTTATCATCAAGAACACATGTAAAACCCATATTTCTCCAAATTTTAATTGTTCGAATTTCACCAATATTCATATTCTAACATAAGAATTATATACTACTATCAATTCTCCCAAAAATATAATTTTCAATTCCTTAATTTAGCATAACCTTTCTTGAATTCCAAACTAGTAAACATCCTATTCTAACATAAATATGACATTAAATTAAAATTCAGCAAGATAAATACTTCCCTTTTAATATAGGTCTAATCTGTTGAAGAAGAATTATAGCCTCCACGAATTTCCTTCTTAAATCTTCACTGCAAGTATGTTCTTGCACAAATTCTTCAAATCTCCTCTTAGACTCTTGAAATTTCTTCTCAATTCTCTCCACTTCCTCTCTAACTCATTGTATAATTCTCCTAACCTTTGGTTTTGTGAAAAATGACTCTTCCCTAAGCCCAACCTTTCATTTTATAAGTGCAATCCCGTTTTTGGCTTTTTAATTACCATTAAGAAGCCCAAAAGTCACCTAAATAAGTCCCGATTAATCTCAAAAGCCCCCGATATCAGAACATAACTCCCGAGTCCTCAATTTTGACTATTTTAACCCCTTTGAACACAATGGCGTACTCAAATGACCATATGAATTATCTAAAATGAAAATATTTTTTATTTCCTAATTTAAGTTCCAAAAGGAGTAACATTCGTGTCCTGACTAAATTTATCGTAACTGCCATATTTTTCACTCACGACAATTTTAATCATCTCATATCATTATTAATACTCATTCACTAAGTAATATTCAATATATATAAATAGTAACCCTTATTTTGCTAATTGATATTTATTTAAATCCGGATTAAACTTTAATTGGTATTACATTAGGAATCTCATAGGAATTTGATTTGGAGGATTGAGAACAAGGCAATGTTGGGAAGAAATCCCAACCTCTTTGGTACATATGGAAAAAAACTGTCTAATAGGATAAATTAGTGTTCGAAACACCTCTTCTCTGAGGGACCTCAATCGAGGGACCTTGTAAAAAATAGCTCATTCAAAGAACATTTTAGAAACGAACCTCATCCAAAAAACACATACGAAGTAAGGTTGTTCGAGGAACCTTACATCAAAGAACCTCATTCAGTTTACAAGATAACATATCTTGTTGCCACTATTTAATATCTTTATGACGTCGTGATTTCGGACATTCGGTAGCTCAAGAAAAGTTTGTGCTTGAGTGGGTTAGTTCCTTGGACCACTGTCCCACTTGGAAGAATGTTCCATCAGTCATCATAAAATAAGCCTTTGTAATAACTTATCATGTCACAATCAATGAGAGAGACATTTTGATAGCCCAAACAGTGTTCCCACCTAAATCCGATATCTCATGCATTTAATACACCATCCTTTTCATTAAATTCCCAGTACTCTTGGCATTTAATGAGGGCTCAGAACATTTAATGCAAAGTCATTCGAATGACCTTGCATCCTTATAAATAATTTCACTAATCATTTGTTGAGAGGTGTAACTTTGATATATGATTTCTCCAGACGCAAGAGTTCCTTATGGGTTATTGTCATCAAGTTTATCCCTTTTGTTCCTAAAGTCCCGACTCATATTAATTATTAATCTTTGCACTTATTGAGTTGAACGTTTTTTTCCTTGCATTTATTGCACCAAAGTGCTTGTTCTTTCTCCCTTTAACCAAGTTGGTTTTTGAGATTCATTCCATTTTATTGTGTTGTAATAGCATTTATGTTAGAAAGACCCATTAAATATGATCTATTGTATTTAAAGAATTTATAGCAGGTACTGAAGCTATTATTTCCAATTCAAAGATTTTTTTCCTCTTCATGCCTTAATTATAATTCTGAAGAGGGTTACACCTTGCCGAATACTAACTGTGTTTATTGAACCCACATCTTACACATAAATTAACTTAAAAACCTCCATTAAAGGGTCTAAAACTTTCACCCCATCATCCTAAATAGTCCCAAACTTAAACCTAAACATAGATGAGCAATTCTAATCCATCTCTAACAACTAGTATGAGTTGTAAACATCAAAATAAGGAATAATTCACAAAGTTTCATCAATAAACATGGTTCAACACTTCATCATTAAGGAATCTGAATAACCTACGAATTTGGGTGTAATAATTCCAATTTATAGAGGATTTAAGTCATCGTTAAAGTTAAATTCTAACACATGAATTATACGTCAAGATTCATCCTTAAATCCATTCAATTTCATAGTTTTCCCCTTAATGCACAAGTCTCTAATTCACAGCTAGCTTATATCAACTTATAGTTAAACCCAATTGCATAACATGATTAATAACTATTATATCAGGTCCTAAACATGCTTCTAATCTCAAATTTATAAAGGAAAAACAAGTATCCTAAATGAATTATAGATTAAAAGATGAATTGCAAGAGGTTTCTTGGCTTAAAACTGAAGAACATCGGATATAGGCTTGAATACTT
Source organism: Sambucus nigra (assembly GCA_949130495.1). Classification (NCBI taxonomy): domain Eukaryota; kingdom Viridiplantae; phylum Streptophyta; class Magnoliopsida; order Dipsacales; family Adoxaceae; genus Sambucus; species Sambucus nigra. Next base: position 166,592,750 of record OX422222.1, on the reverse strand, counting down.
GTATTTCCTCTTCTTAAGCTATCTATGCTTATCCCACAAGTCTTACAGCTGTTAGGGTTTTATTTTCTAATCATAAAGTCAAGTTAAAGAGTCCCAATATTAATTCTTAAGGATTAACTTTGGGCCCCCAAATGGGACCAAAATTTACCCGAAATGACCCAAAACTTAGCCTAAAGGTATACCTACTCCCGAGTCTAACTTAAGATGATAAAAACATGTATCCAAGTCTTCGTATCACTCTAGAGTCCATTTTAATTGTTATAACGCATATCTCATGGTAAAATCTCATGATACAGAATAAAACTATCAATTAATTATTTTACGCGTTAATGCATATAGTCCACATAATTAATTACACACATTAATAAATATGATCATGCGAGACAATATATATATATATAATATGCAAAGACAAAACTAAATAACATGTTATGAACATTTAATCATAATTTAAATATGCATTAGTTATGACCAATTTATCTCAAGTAATAGTTTAATTCCTAATTAATAAAATAATTAAATGCAAAAAATGTGGGGTATTACATTCTTTCCCCTAATAAAGAAATTTCGTCCTCGAAATTTCACGTCTACCTGACTAGAAAAATTTCTGATATTTTTCTCGCATGTTATCCTCCCTCTCCTACGTCGACTTATCCTTGTTGTGGTGTCCCCATTGGATATGAAATAAAAAAAAACCCACCTTAGAACAAAGTCTACGCTCTCTACGATCCAAAATAGTTAATGTCTTCTCCTATTTATTCACATCAGGCTGAAGCTCTGTCTTACCATGATCAATAAACTAATTGGCTACCTTGTCTTTAAGGAATCTCTGTAATTTTGAGACATGAAAAATATCATGGTTTCTTTACAAGTGATCCGACAAAGCTAAATGGTAAGCAATTTGTCCGATCCTCTAAATACTGGTGAATAGCCCCACGTACCTGATTCCCCGCCCCGAAGTCTAGATGTCTCCTCTCTGCATCATTGTGACTCATTTTTCAATTTTGGGCAATCTGAGTCCTTCCTATGACCATCTCCACCTTCTCTAAGGTGTCCTAGATGAACTCTGATACAAGAATCTTGTTGTTCCCCGTCTCTAACGAACAAGAGGTTAAACTACAAGGTCTCCCATACAATGACTCAATTGTCTCCATGACAATTGTGAACTAGTTGTTGTAAGAAAACTCCACCACTAGTAAGTACTGCTCCCAACTTCCTTTCAAATCCAAATACACATTCGTAACATATGTTTACATATTTGATTCACCATATCCATACGACCATATGTTAATAGGTGATACACATTCGTAACATGTCTTCTAATTACCCCCATTTTTAGGACAATTTTTTTGTAGTCCTAAATAAGAGTATTTGTGATGACTGTAACCGTCCCTTAAAGTTTTGCGAAAAAATTGTTATTATAATGCTGCATTTTAGGGACGGTACTAGCCGTCCCAAAAGACATGAATAGTGTTGAAAATCTTCCTATTATTGTATGTCCGTATTTTAGATCTTTCCCCTTATGTAAATTATATTCCATGTTTAAAAATATTTAAATATGTCACATCAAAGTTCATTCAATATTAGCCACAATATTAACAAATCTACAAGTTATGACGAATACATATCATGAATTAACGAAGCTCCCAACATGAATGATATATCTAAAAGTAAAAAAAATCATCCTTTCATATTCAAGGTCTCAACATAATATCTCCAAAAAGTGAAAAAACTAACCTCAAACATAAGTTATATGATTCATACTATAATCATCCCCAAAAATTTCAAATAACCAATAAGAAAATATAACTAACCAAGAAAAAACCATTAAACTTATAAATGTGCAAAATACAAGAGAGGATATTTCTCCATAAAAATCATAGCTGGTTAACACATTCCAAATGATATCTATACTGAACCAAATGATCTCTGAACATGTGGAAGGAAAAATAAAAATATTTCGTCCAAAACCTAGTATTTCGTCATAAAGAAATTATTTTATAACATATAAAACTACAAATATATTCAACTATAGTTATCTGTATAACAACATGCTAACTAAGTTTCAATAACATGCTATCTTTAGAAAATTTCAGCATAGTTTTCTTTGTTTATTCATGAAATCCAACATGTTTTAACATTAAAAATCAACTCAACAACAACAACAAAAGCAAAAAATGAGCACATAAATATTCACTGGCCCGCACGGCCTAGCTTAATCTCAAATTATGAGTAAAATAATTATAATTAATAAGAAAAAACATAAGTGCATCATTTGATAAAGGAAGTGGATTGTTGTCTCAAATTAAGAAAAAAAAATCTTTAGTCTTGTTAATTTTATATTTGTCTCAGTATGAACCTCGACTTGAACATAATCAAGCTCTTATTGATGGAGAATTTCATGTTCCTCAGCCACTTTGCATAATTCAGCTATATCTTGATCGTAGTTTAGATGATGGCATTCTTCTTGCCCTTTTAAGTGCCAATCAAAAATCTACTCCCATGCACAAGACAGGACCATGTCTATTTAACCTTATCAACTAATCAAATATCTTATTTCTTGTTTCGACATCATTTTGTTTATCCTCTGGTAAATCTTCCAACACTCTCTTTATACTTTCCTACAAATAGAGAATTTTTTTTTATAAGGCATCAACATTACATGATATAAAAGTTTATGATTAGAAAAGTAGTTACGGGTGAAATTTACAAAATTACATGAAATATACCCAAAATTAACCCTATCTACAATTGGCCTGAATGCACATGGAATTGCTTACTACTCTTCGATGTTAGATGGTGAGAGAAAATAATTGAAACCTATATACCTCTTCATCAATCGATCCATCAATATCACTATAAAATATTCGTTTCTCTTTCGTGTATATCTCTAACCCCCAAGTTTATCAATTTGCAAACCCTTTGTATTAATCTAATGTAATGGTAAAAGAATGTATTTTCAATTCGCTCCTCATTTGTCTCAAATTTGGTGTAATAGTCCTCCTTTAAGTAGTTCTTGAACTGTATCCATTTTAACCCAATTTTCTTCAGCCAAAGATCCATGTAACGATCATGAGCATTTGTATGTTTCTAAGAACATATGTTAAAATAAACTAATTAGATTATGTACAATTTTATATTATCAACGTAAATAATAGTTTTTACCTTAAATTGTTATGAGATGGTGTGACTCCATTTTATCCCAAGATGTCACATCCCACGAAAATTTGTTCCCTTGTCATGAAAATAACCCCACTGAGTTGACAACTTTGACGCATCATTGACAATAGGTTGACAATTTTCATTCTAATCAATTATCTTTTTGTCTTTCCTCTATCCCTTCCATGTTTTTTCACTTCCTATACCTCATTTCCTTAAAGATGAGGTGCCCTTTGTACTAGATATTATAAAAACTTATAGATAAGAAAAAATAACCAAAGCATACTAAAATCTATTTTCAACTCTAATGGTGATATTCTTATAACACTTAAAAAAAATTCTTTCTATTTTAGTAAATTAAATTTGTTTCACTTCAAACATAATTTGGAATTTTCTAAGTCCGTTAGGATCCCATTATTGTGGTTCTCTGTAGTGAAAAAATACTAAAAATAGTTACTCCATTTCAATTTTAATTTTATTAGATTTCACTTTCGATCTTGAAGCAAAACTTTACATAGATATTTACCTTCATGGGATATTGGACAATATTCATGTCCCTCACCATCCTTGACCCCCAATTATGGAATCTCTTGAGACTAAGCTTTGTAGTATGGTGCCCCTCATCCATATGATACTCATAATGGATCTGTTACAAATAAATATGTGCAAATTAGTAATAAAATGTTAACTATGTTATGCTACTTGTCTTTTGCTATAGTGTTTATGTCGTTTTGGTTAGATTAAATTACGTATAAAGGTTGAATATATTTGATTAAAAAGAAGACTATATCTGAAGGTATTTACATAAACTTTGAATTTTTATGTTATCAATCTAATCCTAATAGTTAAAAATACGTATCCATGCATAATCCCTATGATTAGAAAGAATAATATATCTGATGGTATGCGCAAAAACTAATTTTTATGTTATCAGTCTAATGATGGTTAGTTTAAATACATATCAATATAAAATACATTTAATGACAAAGAAGAATACATCTAAAGGTATGTGCAGAAACTTTGAAGTTTTATGTTATCAATTTGGTTAGTTTATAGTTTATATCAAGGCACAATGCATTTTATTACAAAGAAGAATATATAAGAACATGTCAAGGTACATTTGATTACTCAGCATAACATATCAAGGAAAAATACATTCTCTTATATGTTTTGAAAAGCATGTCTTGATTATTTTTGGAAGTTAAAGTGTTCAACTAAACACGACTGTTTGGTCTTAAGATGTTCCTCAAGCATGTGGCTATGAATGGGCATGTATATCCAACCACAAAAATTTGCATTATATTGTGATAAGAGGAGCATACCAGATCTTATACTAATGGCTCACATGTTTGCTTCTTCTCATTCACTGGTGAAAAATAAATATTTATTCATATAACTTTGTTTCGAGTTAAACTTCATCCTAAAAAGTTAGAAGCATAGATTTTTATAAGACGTGAGAGGTTATAATTAGTCAATAATGGGAAATTTGGCTTAAGAATCGGTTCAATGCATGTCATGTTATTTCATTTGTTACTCTATCTCTCTCTAAATATCATAAAACACGAAAGTTTGCATGTTGGGTAAATGGGTATAGGTAGAGGTTGGGGCTGCAAGGGGCATATAGTGAGGTGAGGTGATGGTGAAGGATGGTTTGTTTCAATGTTGGTTAGACTTGGATTGCATTTATATTGATCGTGATAGGTTGTTAGGTTAAGTATTTGATATTATGGGGGGATTAAACCTGGGGGTGGGGGTGTGATGGGAGGAGAGAACATGGTATTATCGAGAGATTTTGGACTTTTTGTCATGTTTGAACGTTTTATCTAAATATGTGGCTAGATGTTGAACATTTTATATGCTTAATATAAATATTGATTTTGTAGGTTATTGTAGAATCGATTTACGCATTCAGTACATAGACATTTGATATGTGACATTTGCATGTTCTTATTCGTATAAGAAAATAATATAAACATTTGAACCTTATTAATATATGCATGTGAATTCTTATCACGTAGCTCAATCCAAATTTTGTTTCCAATAACTTTTAACGATTGATCCAATGAGACCCTTTATCAAATGTAAGCGGGTGGATATTTTGTTAGTCTTACTATTAGTAAAGAGAAATACATATGTGGAGCGAAGAGAATTTACAAATAGTTTAGTTAAGAAAAACACATCTAGAAAGGATATAATGAAATTCATATAGTATTCCAATGTGTATACCAATATCTATATACTAATGATGATAAATAATGAATACATAAACTGAACCACAGAAGTTCCCGAATAATTACATACCAACACAGATAATACATACATGACAAAGAGTAATCCAATGTAAACTATTAGTTATACATGGTACCCAGATCCCATAACTAGTAGATAAACTTTATATAACCCAAATCATACAATCTCCCCATCTATACAAAATTTGATTCAAATTCACCAAAATAACACAACCCAGGCAAATAAAATACAGAGAATACTATCCATAATTTAGCTATGTTTAACATTACCTTGGGTGATGAAATGCAAATGCAGTCCTTCAAAACTAATGTAGAATAATATCCGCGCAAAAACATCACACCCTTAACCTCAACTTCACCCAGTCCCTACCAATTTATCCAATTTAATTTAAAACCTTAAAGCAATTAACCTTACAACCACACGAGAATACTTCAGTTTCACATTAATACAAATATATTTATGACCATTCTCAGTTTATAAATATCATTATATTTAAGTAATTTCATTTTATACATTCATACATTAATATTATATATGTTATTCACTTATTAAAAAAAGATGAAGTATTGATTAAGAGAAATTGAAAATCCGCAAATGTAAACTAAGTAAGAAAAACAACCAGGGCTAAAGAGAAAACTCTTCATAATGAATCATTAACCACACCACAATTTTTATTTGATCACAACCAATAAGTACTTGGAATTTGCAATATTTGCTCCTAATTCCAACAATTGATTTGTTTCGCCTACAAATTTCAAAATAGAAATAAATAGCGAGAAAAGGGATCCTTTCATCAATAAATGCACTATGACTGGACGACTATTCTCATTACAACAAATAAATCTGTTAAAATTTTGTTTTAAGATAATCCCAAATTAACTAATCACCTACCAAATCCAACAAATTATGACATAACTAAATGTGAACCCCACACCTAAAATATTTACAAGAACCCATTACCATAGTACCAAAACAAAAATCGCACTTCAGAAATATATAGAGATTTATATATCACAACACCTCACTAATTTTTGGCTCGTCTCTTCTTAAGAGATATTTTTTTAGGACCTTAAATTTTTTTATAAAAAAGTTTAAACTTATTTACGTTGGTGCATTTCTCTTGATCACTAGAGGTTTATAATTTTTCTAAACTATAAATGAAGGAATCAAAAGATATAATAATAAATTTGTATTAATATCCATTAGAGGTTAAATTGGTCATAACATTTCAATCTGAAATAACTAGTAGGATACAAAATAGATACGAGGCCTTATGCTCTTGACGGAGTCAAAACTGAAGATGATACCGAATAAAAATGGACCTAGAGTTATCAGTGTAAGAGAGAGAGAAGGTACCGAATAGCAGACTATGAGATATGGAGAAGATGATATCACAGGGAGAACCAGTAGCCATTAATTTTTATCACAAATTTTAGGGCTTGATACATACATGTAGTTTTGTGAGATGACGAAAGAAGGATCGAGGAGAGAAAATAAGGGATTATCGTCGATGGATTCAATGGAATCATGGTCAGTGTTCCAAGACGAGGATCATTTATAGATAGATGATGATGGATATGATTCGGCGATGAGGACTATTATTGACTCCGATAAGGATGATATTATTAAGATAATACTTACTAGAACGGGGCCTCGTATCCATTCGTTTTATGTTGAAGCTCTTGAGATCCATGTCATTTACAATAACGATTTTGAGAATGGAGGAAGTGTGACACCCCGCCTAATTAAATATCGGGTGATCACTCCTTTATTAAATTAAATCAGAATATCCAGTTGGTTCATTCTTAGCATCACTGTCGAAAACAAATTTTTATTAATTCACCTAATAATTAATTAAGTTGTGTGTCAAAACTGTTCCAATTTTTATTTATATTAAATTCATCCCACAATACGGAACAAGAATAAAATAAGTACATCACATCACAATTGAATTAAAAGCTAACAATAAAATATAACTGGAATAAACTCTCCAGTCTAATTATCTCAATATCACCATCCAAACCAAATGATAACAAGAGTACTGACATAAAACAAATACAATATAAGGAACTAAAATGAGGGAAGTAAATCCTGGGCAACATGCCCTAGATGAGCCAAATACTACATAGATATGAATGAATTGAATGAAGACGTTAAATCCAAGGCCACATCTCTAGAAACACGTCATATTATCCATCCTCTAAGTCGGTCGTCCCTGCTGCTGGGCATATGGTCTAATAGATATAGTAGAGAAGATAATACGCAAGTAAACGGGTCAGAGCCCGATTGTAAAAGATTTTTAAAAATAACAAGTGTTTAATAAGTACAATTAAGCAGGTATTATGTACATGTTAGTTCTCGGCTCTAACTTGAGAATCTCACCTCTCATCTAGTGTACATCCCTAACGTACCTTATTATGTCCCTAAATAAGGTTCTCAATTATTATTCTATCTTTTCTCATTTTCCCGTGTTTCCCACGAAATATTTATATTAATCAAACATGTTCATTTCTCTTTAAGATGAACTAGGCCTTCAAGGATTAAGTATTCACTTACTTAATTCAATTCAGATTTTATAATTCACTTTATCTACAAATTCACACAGTAGATCACATCATAGTATATATATTCATCACACTATTATATATACTAATACGGAGCCTCCCAGACATAGCTCCGGTGCAAGCATACTTTGCTAGCATGTCTAGTTACATCTCTCGCTGTAAAAAGGACTATTTGCTCGGCGTCTCTCCCGATCCATAAATAATATAATACACATATTTGGAGGCGAGCATAATACCAAGCCGAATGGGCCACGCACATATCTACGCTCCCATTCAACTGTCAGAACTATCATTCACACCGATAGAACGTGTTCAAGGTCCTATGCTCAAGGTACGAATATAAAATCCCCAACAAATGGACTCATCAGGATAGGATCGACCATAAAGTGAAACCTCCACCCCGATAGCATGCAGGGTAGGTATGTCAAACAATACAAATTATAATATAGGTATTCACCCCACCTATATAATATCAATAAGGTATTCACATAACCATATGATAATTCCACATGTAGTATATTGTTTTCGCTCTAATATCGTACGTATTTATAGATTATGACTTTACTTTTTATTTATTCCCGAGCTTTCCCCAGACTCAAAGGTTATCAATTTCTTCTCATATTAATTAAATAGGTAGACCTCTACACCCTACTGGTCCATATCATCCCAATTCACGAATATCCACTAATTAATATTATCCTCAATTGGGTTTATTCTCCGATAATCTCTAATCCAACTTCTAACCCATTGTTTGATCCCACACATAATTATTTTCCGAGCTTTAATCACCACCCTACTAACCTTCCCTAAGTCCCATTATGCTCAATTTAATTAACACTAAGAATCCTTAAAAGATGGGATGTAATTAAATATTAAAAAGGGAAACAAATAACATTTTCTAGGGGATTCGATCGATCGATGAATCTGGTCGATCTATCGATCAACATTCTTGGGTCGATCGATCGATCAGATATTGACCCATATTTTCTTAACTTTTACAAGTTTAATCATTTTTCATCATCAAAACCTCTACGATATCATCCCAAACTCCTTATAAATCACCCCAATTGATATAACACAATATACAAGTGATCTCTAATCATTAAACAACATAAATCCATCAATAAGTATGAATCAATAATGATGTTTTCCATTAAAATTTAGAAATCTCATATTTTATCATTTCTTCGAGAACAACTTATAAATCTCAAATTTTCTTCACCAAATGGTTCTGAATTTCATGGATTAAAATATATAATCAAAAGAGATTAATACTACATGTTTCTCCTTTCAAGGAATCAATTAAAATAACTATAGGTTATCTTTAAATCATGCAACTTTTCAGAATTCTACAACTATCCGAACATGGACAATATACACGCTAAGTTTACAAAGGTTAGATCACTTGACTTTAGATTGTAGGTTTGAACCATTGGAGATGTTAGTCTAATGGTGGTCCTCCCCTTTTTTGGCCAACTTTCACTGGCGGTGGTGGTGTACGATTACATTTGGCCCCTTGGCTTCCTAGAGGTGTCTCTTCCTTTCCCAGAGAAATCTCTTACTCTCCCCTAAGTCTTGATCTCTAAGTTTGGTGAATGAACAATGAATCTTACCACATTTTAGACTTATAAATAATCCTCAATTTTTGTAGTTACTATTCAGCTCCTTTGTAAAATGACCAAAATACCCCTCTGGGGTGTCTATTCGGTTCCAAAGTGCCCCGAGACTCAAATCAAACACCGAAATAGAAATTTTTTGACTATTTAAACCCTTTCGGACACTTTGGCCCAATCAAAACGACCATTTGGATGACATAAAAATAATTTACTTTTATTTCCTTTAAATTTAGTCCCGACACGACTCACACGCCGAACGTAATTCCCCTAATTGTCGTATTCATCACTCGTGAAAATTTTAATAAATTATAATCATATGTAAAGTCATAATCATATATTACTTTTAATCACTAAGTAATATTCACGTAAGACACATATTACTTTATTCCCGAGTAATATTTAAATATGGACTAGTTTTAAATTATCTCATAATTAATCCCATTTTAAAAATCATTAAAATCACAAGGTATTACATACTCCCCCCTATAACGGAATTTCGTCCCGAAATTAAAAAAAAAACTATACTGGGTAGAAATAACTCCGGGTGTGCCCACTGATTAAAAATAATATATGATTACTTTCGATCTCAAACGTCGTATTCATCTCACTGCAGTCACGAGTGATGAATACGACAATCACGTATTCATTATGGGGATAATGTGATCCCAAGTAGACTCCCCTAATTGTCGTATTCATCACTCGTGAAAATTCCACAATACTTTCGATCTCGAACGTCTCTCACTGCGATCTAAGATCGCCACTGGTTGCTCCTAGTAAGAATTATCTTGCTGCAAATCAACTTCCTCTAATGAAATATGAGTATGAGACAACTCATCATGGAGATATCGCTTCAACGAAGAAATATGGAACACATCATGTATACGATGCAAATGCTCCGGCAGCCTAAGTCGGTACACTACTGGTCCAACCCTCTCAATAATAGGAAATGGTCCCACATATCTCGATGCCAACTTCCCTTTCTCACCAAATCTCATTATCCCCGTCATATGAGATACCCTCAATAGCACCTGTTCTCCCACATTAAACTCCCTGAAGAATCGCTTGTCATCGGTGTAGCTTTTCTGTCTATCCTGGGCTACCCGAATGCTATTCCTGATCATTTCAATCCTGACAGACGTGTCTTGAATCACTTTTAGCCCAAGTAGCTTGTTGTCCCCCGCCCCTAACCAACACGCAGGAGAGCGACAAGTTCTACCATATAAAGCCTCAAATTGGGCCATACCAATGGTGAACTGATATGAATTATTATACGTAAATTCCACTAGTGGAAGGTACGGCTTCCAACTCCTTCCAAAATCCAGGATACACATACGTAACATATCCTCCAACATCTGGTTAGTATGCTCGGTCTTCCCATCTGTATGTGGGTGATAGGCCGTACTCAATCGCACCTTGGTACCCATAGCCTCGTGAAAACTTTCCCAAAATCGAGAGATAAAAATCTTGTCCCGATCGGACACAATATTAAGAGGTACTCCATGTAACCTCACTATCTCGACTATAAAGAGCTGCGCACTGCCCTGTCATATAATTAGTCCGAATAGGCAAGAAATGAGCTACCTTAGTCAATCGATCCACAATCGTCCATATGGAATTGTGACCCTTCTGAGTAGTAGGCAACCCAGTGATAAAATCCATGGAAATGCTCTACTATTTCCACATCGAAATCTCTTATGGCCGAAGAAACCTGTTTGGCTTCTGGTGATCCACCTTCACTAACTGACAGGTAGCATACTTAAAGACAAACTCATTAATGTATCTTTTCATCCCACTCCACCAATACTCTCACTGCATATCCTGGTACATCTTATCCCCACCGGGATGTACTGCAAATCGAGATCCATGTGACTCTGACATCATTGTGTGCCGCAATCCTTCCCCCGCTGGAACAATTAGTCTACCGTTAAAGTGCAAACCTCCCTCTGAACTCACTGAGTAAGAATCCGCTCCCTCGGCTAAAAGTTATCAAATTTTCTCCTTACAGAACGGATCCACTGTCTGAGCCTATACTACCCTCATCACAATCTAGGGATTAACGTCCATAACTGACATGAATGACCTATCCACTGCATCCTTATGGCCAAGTTCCATTTTACCTTCTACACTGCGGCTATTTCACCCTCAGACCTACGGCTCAACGCATCTGCTACCATATTAGCCTTCCCCGGGTGATAGTGTATCTCAAACTGATAATCCTTCACGAATAGAGCCACTTGCGTTGTCCCATATTCAACTCTCTCTGAGTGAACAACTACTGCAATGACTTGTGATCCATGAATAGGCAAAATTTCTCACCCAAAAAATAATGTCTCCATATCCGAAGGGTAAATACGACTAATGCTATCTCCAAGTCATGGGTAGGGTAGTTCTTCATATGAGGCTTAAGATTTCTAGAGGCATAAACTATAGCCTTCTCTTCCTGCTAAAACACCCCCACCAACTCCCTATAATGATGCGTTAGTGTACACTAGGTACTCACTCCTAGCCTAGGCAATTCTAGTACGGTTACTGAAGTTAAATTATCCTTCAGTTCATCAAATGCCAACTGACATGCATCATCCCAAACGAACAGTACGTCCTTATGGGTTAGATTGGTCATCGGACCTGCAATCTTCGAAAAGCCCCAAATAAACCATTTGTAGTAACCAGCTAGTCCTAAAAAACTATGGACCTCGATCGGTGTCATGGGTTATCCCCACTCCCTCACCACTGATACTTTGTTAGGATCCGCTGCTATACCCCTATATGACACTATATGCCCCAGAAACTTCACCTACCGGAGCCCAAACCCTCATATTTTACATACAACTAATGCTCCTATAGTGTCTGTAGAATCCTTCGCAAAAGCTCAACATGCTCCAATTTGGTAGGAGAATAAACTAGGATGTCATCTATGACAACAATGACAAACTGGTCCAGAAAATCTTTGAACACTCTATTCATTAAGTTCATAAATACAACCGACATGTTCGTTAACCCTAATGGCATAACCATAAACTCATAAGATCCATATCTTATGAGAAAAGCAGTCTTTGACACATCCTTCTCCCTGATCCGTAGCTAGTGATCCCGGACCACAAGTTAATTTTTAAGAAGTACGCTGCTCCTCTCAACTGATCAAACAAGTTATTGATGTGAGGTAATCGCTACTTATTTTGGATCGTGACTTTATAACGTTCCCAATAATCCACGCACAATCGTAGGGATCCATCCTTCTTCTTTACAAACAGAACTGGTGCACACACACTCTATTATCAAATCCCGGTATATCACGTACATAAGGACCACGTGTTCCAAATCTCTCAGGAAACGTTTCAATAAGCAAAATCACACATATTGGAGACGAACATAGTTCACATACCCATGGGTCACGCACATACCTATGCTCCCATGGTCAGCTGACTTATTAACTCACAAATAAGTCATTCACTACCCTGTGTGCTTGAGGTAGCAATCTAAATCCCCCCGTAGTCACACAAAGATTAGATGGTCCTATTTCGAAAGCCGACCTCCTAAGATAGCAAGTATGGTAGGTATGTCATACACATAATAATCTGTATACTAAGCATTCTCACAACTTAGATAACTTATAATATTATTAAAGGTAGGTTCTCAACCCTATACCATGAATCCGATTCGTACACTATATATAATATATTCCTCCAATACATCTTACGTCGTATAGTTTCAAGTACTTAACACCTAACCAAAAGGTTACTAAGTCTCCTATTATTCCCACATATTAATTCAACACTCTTACGGTCCATATTTCTTTCTCTAACCTTAAATTATCAACTATATAGTTTTAATTCATTCACTCGCAATCTCTAATAACACTTCACTCGTCGGACCCTAGTAAGTCTAACATAAAGTCCCAATTCAATTCTAATATAATCCGGGCTCCATATACTCCCCTACTGATCTTCCTTAAATCTAAATGTGTTTACAAGGTCCCCACCGATAACTTTCAAGGGTCGGAATTGCTTAAATTTAAAAAGGGGAAAAATATCATGATTTTTGGGAAGGTCCATCGATCGATCATGAATGTCGATCGATCGATCCAGTCAATCGATCAACTATGAATGTCGATCGATCGATCGAGCAGTTACAGCCCACGTTTTCTGCGTTTTAGCCCTAGTTTTCTCTCCAATCTCCATTACGTGAATCCATTCTCCAAAGTAAACGTACTAAATGTTATACCATCCTAACTACCACCTTTCTAACGTTCCAGAACAACCAAATCATCTCAAGAACAACATATATATCGATTCATTCATCAAACTTTTCATGTTCAACCCTAGTGTAATTTCTTCCAATTCAAGACAACCCAAAACTAAATTTTAATCTGGGATTTCTATTACAAAAGTTTTGAATGCAATATTTATTAATTCCAGAATTTTACTACATGGAAATCCTACGCATATTCAAGATTTACTTCTCCCAATTTATGAAATTATCAATCTTTCAAGTGTAGCCTTCAATTCTAGTCTATATGGATAATAAATTTACTGAAACTAAATGAAATAAAATCACTTGCCTTATAATTGGTGTTCTGATCTGCTAGTGGTGTTAAAGTCTTGTTCTCTCCCTTTCTTCGATCATAATTTCCGTCGAAAAGTGGTGGTGGGTGGTGGTTATGGCTTGTAACGCTCCTGTGACCTCTCCTCTTTCTCACGTTGCCCACTACTTTCTTTTTGGCTGATAATGTCCCTAATGGCCCTCATAATAGATGCTAAATAAACCCTAAAATTCGTGTGTCCAAATCCCTTAAAATTTAAAATGACTAAAATGCCCTCTCGGGTTGCCGATTTGGTCTAAAAATGCCCCGGGACCCAAACTAAACCCCCGGCTAATGTTTTATGACTATTTCAACCCCTACGGACATGTTGGCGCACTCAAAATGACCATACAGATGATAAAATTATAATTTACTTTTAAATCCAATTAAATTGATTCCTGACGCGATTGATACGCGCGTCCAAACTAAATTTCCCGAATTGTCGTATTTATGACTCGCGATAATTTTAATAAATTCAATAATCATATGTTACCACATATATCCAGTAATATTCAACATTGTCATCATAATCAAATACCAACTCAGGTCTTGCTAGTATTTAAATCCGGATTAATTTCCAAATTAATTCCCATTTAATTTAATTAATCCCATTAAATAAAATTACGGGGTATTACATACTCCCCCCCTAATAACAGAATTTCGTCTCGAAATTCGGGAATAAAATATACCCGGAAAAATTAACTCTGGATAACGCTTGCGCATCTCATCCTCGCGCTCCCAGGTAGGCTCATCGGCATTATGATGCCGCCACTGAACACGTACTAACGTTACTATCTTCGACCTCAATTTCCTCTCGCTATGGTCTAGAATAGCAACTGGCCCCTCCTCATAGGAACTATCAGGCTGTAGATCGATATCCTCTAAAGCAATGTGAGTATGGGCCAAATCATCCCTAAGATATCTCCTCGGTGAGAAAATATGGAACACGTCAAGGACCCTATGCAAGTGTTCCGATAATCCAAGTCTATACACAACTGGATCAATTCGCTCGATGATAGGGAATGGCCCCACATATCTAGGTGCCAACTTCCCCTTCTTTCTGAAATGCATAATCCCCTTTATGGGAGACACTCTGAGTATCACGTGGTCCCCCACATTAAACTTTCGAAAGAACCTCTTGGCATCGCATAACTCTTCTATTGGTCCCGAGCTACCTGAATACGGATTCGTATCATCTCTATCCTCGTTGAAGTATCCTGAATCATCATCGGCCCAAGGAGTTTGTTATCCCCCACCTCTAGCCAACACGCTGGGGAACATCAACGTCTACCGTACAACGCCTCAAATGGAGACATACCAATAGTGAACCGGTAGGAGTTATTATAGGCAAACTCCACCAGTGGAAGATACTGCTCCCAACCACCTCCAAAGTCTAGGATGCACATACACAACATGTCTTCCAACATCTGATTTGTCCGTTCGATCTGCCCATCTGTCTGCGGGTGATAGGTTGTACTCAATCGCAACTCCGTTCCCATGGATTCCTGAAAACTCTCCCAAAATCATGACGCAAATATCTTGTCCCTGTCGGACATGATATCGAGAGGCACCCCATGGGGTCTCACTATCTCAGCTATGAAGATCTGGGCATACTGTCCCGTAGTGTAGTATATCCGAGCTAGCAGAAAGTGAGCAACCTTTGTCAATCGATCCACGATCACCCATATGGAGTCGTGACCTCTCGGCGATGTAGGTAATCCCGCGATGAAATTCATGGAAATTCTCACCCATTTCCATATAGGAATCTCTAATGACTGTAAAAGTCCTACCGACCTCTGATGGTCTACTTTTACTAGCTGATATATAGAACATTTCAAAACGAATTCGATAATATTTCTCTTCATCCCCCTCCACTAGTACTATCGCCTCATATCCTTGTACATCTTATCCCCACCAGGATGTACTACGAATCCTGAACCATGCGACTCAGTCATTACCTCGTGTCGCAAGTCCTCCCCCTCACGAACAACTAACCTCCCATTGAAGCGTAAGCCCCCATCTGAACTAACAGTATAAGACTCGACCCCCTCTGCTAACAATCATACTATCTGCTCTTGACAGAACGGGTCTGCTGCCTGGGCCTGTACCACTCTCGTAATAATCTGGGGTGTAACTATCATCACAGACATGAATGATTTGGACACTGTGTCCTGGTGTCCCAACTCCTTCCACTTTGTTTTCAACACCTCGACCACCTCACCTAATGGCCTACGGCTCAATGCATCTGATACCATGTTATCCTTCCCTGGGTGGTATTAGATATCGAACTGATAATCCTTCACGAACTCAAGCCACCTACGTTGACGCATGTTCAACTCCTTTTGTGTGAAGAGGTACTGTAGGGACTTATGGTCCATGAATAAACAGAATTTCTCCCCTAGGAGATAATGTCTCCAAATCCGAAGAGCAAACATGAATGCACCTAACTCCAAGTCATGGGTGGGGTAATTCTTCTCTTGTGGCTTAAGCTTATGGGAAGCATAAGCCATAGCCTAACTCTCCTACTGCAGTACACCCCCAAGTCCTTGTAAGGATGCATCAGTGTATACTAAATACTCCACTCCCATCCTGAGAAATGCTAACACTGGTGCTGAAGTTAACTTGTCCTTTAACTCGTCGAAAGCCAACTAGCAGGCATCGCTCCAAATAAATGACACACCTTTACGTGTCAGATGTGTGAAAGGACACGCTATCTTCGAGAACCCCTGAATAAACCTCATGTAGTATCCGGTTAGGCCCAAGAAACTATATATCTCAGTCGGTGTCGTGGGCTATCCCCATTCCCTCACCACTGATACCTTCCCCGGATCAACATATATTCCCCTATCCGAAATTACCCTAAGAACTGAACCTCCTTCAGGCAAATTCCACACTTCTCATATTTTGCACACAACTCGTTCTGACGCAGCGTCTACAAAACCTACCTCAAATGCTCGGCATGCTCCTCCTCTGTCTGGGAGTAAACCAGAATGTAATCAATGGAGACAATGACGAACTAGTCTAGGAACTTTCTGAACACCCTATTCATCAAGTCCATAAACACGACTGGGGCATTGATTAGGCCAAAAGGCATAACCCTGAACTCGAAGGAACCATATCTCGTCAAGAAGGCAGTCTTCGAGACGTCCTGCTCCCTGATACGCAACTGATGATATCCTGACCTCAAGTCAATCTTTGAGAAGAAGGCAACTCCTCTCAACTGGTCGAATAAGTCATCGATTCGGGGCAATGGATACTTATTTCGTATCGTGACTTTATTCAACTCCCTATAATCTACACACAATCTCAAAGATCCATCCCTCTTTTTAACGAATAACACAGGGGCATCCCACGGCGAAGTACTCCTATGGATAAACCCCTCACCCAACAACTGCTCTATCTGATCCTGTAGCTCCCTCATCTTCGCTGAAGCCATATGGTAGGGTGAGCGGGCTATCGGCCGAGTGCCCGACGTCAAATCGATAACAAAGTCTATATCTCTATTAGGAGGCAATCCATGAATATCCTGGAATACATCAGCAAACTCCCTAACAACTGGAATCGAATCAAGTGGTATTACCACCTCCCTAGAGGTCTCCTCCTCTATATAATACAAGTGAGTGGACGATCCTCCCTCAGGACGAGACATCGCCACTAGGAACATCTCCTTTCAGGGTATGGAAAAAATAATACTCCTATTGAAACAATCAATCATGGCTCGATACGCAACCAGCCAATCCATACCAATGATCGCATCGTACTCAGATATGTCTAACACTAACATATCGGCATGTAAAGTAAACCTCCCAATCTCTACTCCCATATCTTTACATATAAGAGAAATTATAGATACCCTACTCAAGGGTGAGTCTACACACGTAACAGTGCTCTGCGTAGTATCTAATAACCCCATAGCGCGTGCAAATCTCGTGGAAATAAAATAGTGTGTGGCTCCCGTGTCAAATAAAATACACCCCAGAGTCCCCTGAATAGAAAACATACCCTCAATAGCGAGTGGAGCCTGTGGGACTGCGGGCTGTTGGAGCTGGTAAACTCGTCCGTACTGAAATTGTCCCTGCTGGACTGGGACTGCTGGGATAGGTGGTAATGTTGGCATCTGCGGTGGTGCTGGGAGGGTGGCAGGAAACATTTGTCTTTGGAGCTCATGTCGAGCACCCTACTGCTGCTGCTATAGGGCCCTGCCCCTTTCAGGACACTCCTGGCATTTGTGGCCAATCTTTCCACATATAAATAATTTCCCCGCAAAGTTTCCCCCTCTCTGACCCTGCTGTCCATGGCCCTGATGGTCGTTACCACCCCTACCCTAGCCATTCTGGCCCTGTTGAAACTACTGTTAGTCGTGTTGGCTATGTTGACCCTACTGGCCATGATGGCCGTGCTGACCCTGCTCGCCATGCCGAAAACCTCCATGACCATTTCTGAAACCTCTAGATCTAAATCTCTTAGAATCCCCCTGCTGAGGACCCTGATCACCCTGCCTGTGCTAATCCTGAGCTGATTGTGCCCCGCTAGCACCATTTCCCCCATCCTGCCCTGATGGCTAAACTCTCCTGCTCGCTTACCCTCTGATAAGTGAAAGCGATGGTCCTGGCAGTGAAGCAATGCTGCATTAACCACATCAGAATAAGTGTCCAATGAGAGATTACCTAGTAAGTGCTGGAGAATCCTCCACGTCAACCCATCCATGAACTTCTAAATCTTCTACTCTTTAGTAAGGATCTCATCGGGAACAATGTTCAGAAGATTAGTGAACTCGGCCTCATACTCTGCCACTGTCCTCCCCTCCTACTTGAGGTTCATCAATTTTTGCCTCATTTCGGTGTGAACTGCTGAGGGAAAGTACTTGCGGTTGAACCGCACCCAAAACTCCTGAATGGAAAGTACATCTCTCTCCTCTGCGGTAGTAATAGACTCCCACCACTGCAATACTTCTCCTACCAACTTAACAGTACCCAATATTTGCCTTTGCACACCCGTACACTCGTACATCCTCAAGTGCCTTTGGATTGTCGTTCTTCCACTGACTAGACACAATGATGTCGGAGCTACCTGTAAACTCTGGAGGGTGCGCCTTCTGAAAGTCATCACGGATACGTTCCCATGCAGACGGGAATGCATGAGCCTGAACTGGGGCTACCACCGGTGCCTGAGGTGGTGCCTGCTGCACAACTGCTAATGCGGCATTTACCGCCTGGGCTACAATGGCGGTAACTTCCGCAGCGTTCATAGAACGCTAAACTGATACAGGCTGTGGCTCAGGTTGGGCACCCCTGGGAACTCACTGTGCACGTCGAGGAGGTATTTGAAATGAGAGAGAAGTTTTATAAGTCCACATTTAATATCTTAAAATAGCCGAGGAGCGTAAGATACACAAAAGAGTACAACAATCCAAAAATATAGGGCTCTATATCAAAGGACGCTACGCGAAAACATAACAAGTCGTACAGATCCTAAGGACACTAGAACCTGATACTCTGATACCACCCATGACACCCCGACTAATTAAATACCGGGTAGCTACTTCTTTATTAAATTTAATAAAAAATGTTAAGTTGGTTCAGTTCATAGCGTCACTGTCGAAAACATTTTTTTAAATAATTACTAGCCACCTAATATTTAAAAGTGAGTTGTCAAATTTTACTAAATTAAATTAACATGAAACCAATTAAATTATTAGCTAACGATACCATAATCACATCACGGTCACAACAGAATAATAATGGAATAATAAATGAGTCTGGAGTAGCACTCCTCTGAATAATCCAAATACTGAGTAAAAACCAAATACGAAGTCTGAATAGCTAAATAACTCCAAAACTGAAATGAAACTAAAAGTATGAAAAAGTTATCTCTAAATGGAAAGGGGCGACATGCCCTAATAGATAAATGACTCCAAAATAGAATCAATGTAGAATATGGCGACGTCTACTATCGAGATCATGTAACTTCCACAGCAGCTACAACACATCAACGGAATGGAACTCCTATGCTTGGCGTCCCTGTGACTAGGCACCTAAAAGGTTTTATAAGAAAAATAGATTTGAAAGCAAATGGGTCAGAGCCCGAGGTGAAAATAGTTTAAAAATAGCAAGTGTTTAATTGCATTAAGTAGTTAATATTATATGCATGATAGTACATGCTCTCACATGAGTTCCTCACCCCTCAACTAATGTGCACGCCTAACGTATATCCTTATCCCATCTTAGTTATGTCGTTCACTATCTAGTCTGTACCACTTCCTGTCCTCACATTAATAATATAGGGGTTTATTCACATCGTTCTAACTTATCCTGCATGCATGTAATTCACCTTTTTACTGATAAGATTAATTTATAACAATTACGATAGAAAATTCTCATTTTAAATCCCATTCAAAATGTCTCAATAATTTATATTCACAATTTAACAAAGAGTCCATTATAACCACTAGTATATTATTCTCAGCTCAACTATATAAATAGGGCACCCATAGGCTAAGCTATGGTTCACACACACTCTTCTATCAAATCCCGGTACATCATGTACATAAGGACCACGTGTTTCGAATCTCTCAGGAACCGTTTCAATAAGAAAAATCACACATATTGAAGGCGAACATAGTTTACATACCCATGGGTCACGCACATACTTACACTCCCATGGTCAGCTGACTTATTAACTCACAAATAAGTCATTCACAACCCTATGTCCTTGAGGTACCAATCTAAATCCCTCCGTAGGCACACAAAGATTAGATGAACCTGTTCCGAAAGCCGACCTCCCGTGATAGCAAGTATGATAGGTATATCATCCACATAATAATCCCTATACTAAGCATTCGCACAACTTAGATAACTTATAATATTATTAAAGGTAAGTTCTCAACCCTATACCATTAATCCAATTCGTACACTATCATACTTCCGAATGATATATAATATATTCCTCCAATACATCTTACATCATATAGTTTCAAGTACTTAAAACCTAACCAAAAGGTTACTAAGTCTCATATTATTCCCACATATTAATTCAACACACTTACGGTCCATATTTTTGTGTCTAACCTTAAATTATCAACTATATAGATTTAATTCATTCACTCGCAGTATCTAATATAACTTCACTCGTCGGACCCTAGTAAGTCTAAGATAAAGTCCCAATTTAATTCTAATATAATCTGGGCTCCATATACTCCCCTACTGGTCTTCCTTAAATCTAAATGTGTTTACAAGGTCCCCACCGATAACTTTCAAGGGGCGGAATTGTTTAAATTCAAAAAGGGGAAAAATATCACGATTTCTGGGAAGGTCGATCGATTGATCATAAATGTCGATCAATCGACTATGAATGTCGATCGATCGATCGAGCAGTTACAGCCCACGTTTTTCTGTGTTTTAGCCCTAGTTTTCTCTCCAATCTCCATTACATGAATCCATTCTCCAAAGTAAACTTACTACATGTTATACCATCTTAATTACTACCTTTCTAACGTTCCAGAACAATCAAATCATCTCAAGAACAACATATATATCGATTTATTCATCAAACTTTTCATGTTCAACCCTAGTGTAATTTCTTCCAATTCAAGACAACACAAAACTAAATTTTAATCCGGGATCTATATTACTAAAGTTCTGATTGCAATCTTTATTAATTCCAAAATTTAACAACATGTAAATCCTACGCATATTTAAGATTTACTTCTCCCAATTTATTAAATTATCAATCTTTTAAGTCCAACCTTCAATTTTAGTCTACATGGATAATATATTTGCTGAAACTTAATGAAATCAAATCACTTGCCTTATAATTGGTGTTCTGATCATCTGGTGGTGTTAAAGGCTGGTTCTCTCCCTTTCTCCGATCGCAATTTCCGTCGAAAAGTGGTGGTGGGTGGTGGTTATGGCTTGTAACCCTCCTGTAACCTCTCATCTTTCTCACGTTTCCCACTTCTTTCTTTTTGGCTAATAATGGCCCTCATAATAGCTGCTAAATAAACCCCAAAATTCGTGGGTCCAAATCCTTTAAAATTTAAAATGACTAAAATACCCTCCTAGATTGCCGGTTTGGCCTAAAAATACCCCGGGACCCAAACTAAACTCTCGACTAGTGTTTTCTGACTATTTTGACCCCTCCGGACATGTTGACGGACTCAAAATGACCATATAGATGATAAAATTATAATTTACTTTTAAATCCAATTAAATTGATTCTTGATACGACTGACACGCACCTCCCAACTAAATTTCTCGAATTTTCGTATTTAAGACTCGCGATAATTTTAATAAATTCAATAATCATATGTTACCACATATATCCAGTAATATTCAACATTATCATCATAATCAAGTACTGTAACAACCTGCGTAATTTTTGGAGTATTTTCGAAATTAAGAGGAAAAATAAATTTTGAGATAAAATTATTTTTATTGCTCAAATATGTTGGCAATTATTTTTAAAGGCGAGAATTTCAAACGATTTCGAAATCGGAATTAAAATGGAGTTTTAATTGAATTTTTATTATTTAGAAGAGTCCTTAAAACATAAAACTCTCTAAGAGTCCTCGGAACATAAAACTCTCTAGTAAAAATAATATTTTTAGAAAGCCGACCGTCCGATCAAGCTGCATTTTTGTCAGAAGTCCTGTCTCGCCGTTCGCTACAACATACTAAAATTTCAAGGGATTCCAACGGTCCGATTGCCGGAATAAAATTTTAATCTTTGTATCTCATTAGAACTCTTTTCTTAATCAAACTCTTAATCCTTTATATATCAACTAATTCGTGGATGGACTTTTCAAATCACTTTTTCTCAAACTTTTCAACCAGAGAACCTCTCCAAAACTACTCCCTTTCATATACAAACCATAGCCCCAAACTTATTCAATATTTCAACCTTATATTAGAAGGCTTATTTAGTGTTTTCTCGAGTTTGGGCTAGAATGAGATTTGATTATTTTCGCGGGAGGAACGTGATGGTGTGATTAGATTTTGAGGCTGAAATTATGCGATGATTCATTTGATGATTTTGAGGTATGGGGTTTTACACAATATGCTCCTGAAATCTCGCGAGTGTTTATTCCGTTGAATTCTTGTTAATTGAACTCATATTTTGAATTGTTAAATTCTTGGAAATCTGGAAAAAAAATTGTTGGAATTATTTTCATTCATGAGGTATTATTCATGTTGTTTTGAGCACGCTGTCATGAGATTTTAATATGGCACTGATGTTGGGCACCCGTCAAGACTCCTTTTCCGGCTACTTGATAAAGTATGGCGCGGTATGGTGAGGCCTGGTGACTCTGATTAATGTGTTGTTGAGAAATTATATTGATAAAAATGCTTATGAGATTCGCATTTGATTTTAATATTCGTACTCGTATTGTTACGCTTTATTCACCGCTAATATTTGTTGAGCATCTTTCCCGTCGTATTGTGTACTTCCCCATCTTTTTTCTTAGTTGGCAGGTGAGCACGGATTTGAGTGCTATGGACCAATTGGGATGATTTTAGCGAGGATTATTTGGAAAGAATTTTTAATACAAGAGATGAGAAGACTTGTATTTATTTTGATGTATAGAGCATTTGGAGATTTATTTTATTTTCGAGATAGTTAGATTGTTGTAATTATTTCGAGAGAATTGTTGTATTTAATTTGAAGATGAGATTAGTAGTTTCTATTTTTATTGTGGGTTTTAGATGCTCTATACCTTGTGAATTATGGATTAGTTTAGTTTTATAGACAGTAGCGCTCCGTTCGCTCTCCCCGGGCGGGCGGGGTGTTACAGAATGGTATCAGAGCTTAGGTATACGACCACCCTCGGGTCTTGAGTTTTGGGTCTGTTGCGTTTTTGTGGTGCGAATTTGGAGATAGAATTTTTTAGAGAATCATTTTGCGTTAGGCATCTAGATTAGATGTGAGGAAATTATTTTTGGTGCCGAGATTATTTTTGGAGATTGTTGTCCTGATTTTTGAGAGTTAGGTTTTCGGCGAATTTCGAGGGCGAAATTCCATTGTTAGTGGGGAAGTGTAACAACCCGCGTAATTTTTGGAGTATTTTCGAAATTAAGAGGAAAAATAAATTTTGAGATAAAATTATTTTTATTGCTCAAATATGTTGGCAATTATTTTTAAAGGCGAGAATTTCAAACGATTTCGAAATCGGAATTAAAATGGAGTTTTAATTGAATTTTTATTATTTAGAAGAGTCCTCAAAACATAAAACTCTCTAAGAGTCCTCGGAACATAAAACTCTCTAGTAAAAATAATATTTTTAGAAAGCCGACCGTCCGATCAAGCTGCATTTTTGTCAGAAGTCCTGTCTCGCCGTTCGCTACAACATACTAAAATTTCAAGGGATTCCAACGGTCCGATTGCCGGAATAAAATTTTAATCTTTGTATCTCATTAGAACTCTTTTCTTAATCAAACTCTTAATCCTTTATATATCAACTAATTCGTGGATGGACTTTTCAAATCACTTTTTCTCAAACTTTTCAACCAGAGAACCTCTCCAAAACTACTCCCTTTCATATACAAACCATAGCCCCAAACTTATTCAATATTTCAACCTTATATTAGAAGGCTTATTTAGTGTTTTCTCGAGTTTGGGCTAGAATGAGATTTGATTATTTTCGCGGGAGGAACGTGATGGTGTGATTAGATTTTGAGGCTGAAATTATGCGATGATTCATTTGATGATTTTGAGGTATGGGGTTTTACACAATATGCTCCTGAAATCTCGCGAGTGTTTATTCCGTTGAATTCTTGTTAATTGAACTCATATTTTGAATTGTTAAATTCTTGGAAATCTGGAAAAAAAATTGTTGGAATTATTTTCATTCATGAGGTATTATTCATGTTGTTTTGAGCACGCTGTCATGAGATTTTAATATGGCACTGATGTTGGGCACCCGTCAAGACTCCTTTTCCGGCTACTTGATAAAGTATGGCGCGGTATGGTGAGGCCTGGTGACTCTGATTAATGTGTTGTTGAGAAATTATATTGATAAAAATGCTTATGAGATTCGCATTTGATTTGAATATTCGTACTCGTATTGTTACGCTTTATTCACCGCTAATATTTGTTGAGCATCTTTCCCGTCGTATTGTGTACTTCCCCATCTTTTTTCTTAGTTGGCAGGTGAGCACGGATTTGAGTGCTATGGACCAATTGGGATGATTTTAGCGAGGATTATTTGGGAAGAATTTTTAATACAAGAGATGAGAAGACTTGTATTTATTTTGATGTATAGAGCATTTGGAGATTTATTTTATTTTCGAGATAGTTAGATTGTTGTAATTATTTCGAGAGAATTGCTGTATTTAATTTGAAGATGAGATTAGTAGTTTCTATTTTTATTGTGGATTTTAGATGCTCTATACCTTGTCAATTGTGGATTAGTTTAGTTTTATAGACAGTAGCGCTCCGTTCGCTCTCCCCGGGCGGGCGGGGTGTTACAAATACCAACTCAAGTCTCGCTAGTATTTAAATCCGGGTTAATTTCCAAATTAATTTCTATTTAATTTAATTAATCCCATTAAATAAAATTAATAAAATTACGGGGTAATACAGTTAATTAGTTGGGGGTCCACTAATGACTACAAATTTGTAGAATCAAAATCTGCAATTGACACTTCTTCTCCCATCCCCAACCAATATAACAGTTTACACACTACATGAATTGAACGTGGAGCTCTTGATGTGCATGTATCATCTTGATTGGACTAACAAAAATAATAAATAACACTAATAATCATCAATGTCCCCCGACCTAGCAAAATAAAATTAGATTAATGATAATTTCTCATCAAGCCAATAACATGCTGTATAGGTGCATCGTCATGCATGATATCTTCATCACCTCCATGTTGACCCTATAAAAGTAGGATGTGTTAAATATAACAAAGAGTAAAGAAAAATGAATTAAACAATGATTAAGTTTGTTATCTACCAAATTTGGCATGTTTCGTTGTGTCATTTGATTCTCCATGTGCGTATTCCATTCTAAAAGTTGTTGAATTTGATGGTCAAGAGCCATTGCCCTTGTATTGCTTTCCAAAGTTGCATCTACCTTCATAGGTGTTACCCCAAATCCAACACCTCAAACACAACTAGGTCATTTAGGACTAAGCACTTTTGTTACAACATCATCTTGTATAGAGGCGAGTCATGATATAGAATTTCTTTAACTTTCCTCTAAAATTTATAAGAGTTCGGTGTATCAACAAATTGTAAATAACATATAACCTTTGAAATATAATTCATATTGAGTTTTAAATATTTTTATTATTATAATTGCCTCATCAACAACTCAATTAACAAGATTACCATTATCGCTCTTATGTCCTCTTATCCAAACATGAACGACGTATGACTTTATTTATATCTTCAGCATTCTACAAAATAAACATAAGACATATTATTAACACACACAATTATAAGGAAAAATATCATGTTGAAGTAAAAAACTTAAAGGATAAAAATACCTTGTTCTCCTTTAGTCTTGCATAGCCTTTGCGACTAGTAGTGTGGATAGATTTGTTTTTCCCTAGCTTCTTTATGTTTATCACTTGTTACCTATCAAATTAAATAAAACATATACATATAAAGAATGGTGTTTTACTTTTCACCAAATATAATGTACAATAACGACTTTAATTTACGATGTCAGCAAGTTCTAAGGGCTCACATGAAGGCTAAATTTGGATTTAGCCATGTTGATATGGGCTTGGGGTTTAGATGGTGGTTTCAGAAGGTTGTGTTCTATGTATTAGTTTTGTTTCTTTCTTTCGTATTAGGTGCTTTAGTGATGGTTTAGTGTGGCGGTTATGGGTATATATATTACATATGTGCCTTCTCTTTTGGATCGAATATCAAAAAGTCCCTCAAATATTTTTTAATACACATTTAGTTCAAGTATTTTATTTTGTACCAAAAAGTCACTTATTCTCTTATCTTAAAAGGTTCGCATCAGCGGCATGGTAAAGCGTTTTTGTCATGGTGAACTTTTTAGTGCCAAATAAAAAGGCTTGAACTATATATGTATTAAAAAAAATTCAATGGACTATTTGGTATATGCCCCTTTTCTTTTTTGTTTTATTTATTTCTTTAATATATTTGATGGATTTCGTTTTTTTCTTTAATTGAATGCATGTGCCATTGCTTTGTTTTCCTGGTTTTAATAACGGGGCTTAGGATTTAGTCCACTTATCCATTTTTCTTGGGTTTAATTTTTACATTCGTGCAACACGTGTGCATTTTTTGGTGTTGTTTATCCTATTTTTGTTGTTTGTCATTCAATGAGAGATCAATTTGTTCATTAGCCACATGGGATTGCAATTATGACCTCATTGTTTTCAGCTCCTTGTTTGTTCATTTGTAGTATCAAAACATCATGTGTGCCAAAACTTCATTTGTTTAACTTAACTCTGAAATCACATAATTTAGATGAGGAATATGAATTGTAACAGACTTTGGCAAATGCCACTTCCATTTTATATGTAGATCTAACTAATTTTTGAAATAACAACTTCTCACCCACTATACCCATCCAATATCTAGAACACATAAATTTGTTCTGTTATCCTAGGTGACTGCTTTTAGGCCCAGGATGAAATGTTGCCCAACACTATTCCATTCTATGGGCTAGTCTATAAGCTCCAAATTAGATCCAAAGAGGTTTTATACTCACGGGACGAATCTATTATCTTACCTTTGACTAGATTTTAGTCTTGCGCGATGAACCGACGCTTTGTAACTCGTGTTATAAACTATATTTTGTACATTTCTGCATTGTTGACTCACAAAATGTGGCATAATTATAGTTAAAAAAACTACAGCAAGAGTATTGAATTTTGGGATTGATAGTTTTCGTTAGAGAAGTTTAAAGAATGATCTAAAAAGCAATCTTTCAAAGAGATTGACCAAACAAAGGTAAAAGTTTAAGTTATTGAGATATGAAATATAAATAGGGCGTAGCAATGTAAACCTTAGTAGGAAATTTTCAGCTGCTAAAATGGGCAACCATTATTAAGACCCTAAAAAATATTTTCCCAAATGTATATTTCCACATGAAAACACATGTAGAGATAAAGTAAAAAAAAGATAAAGATTTTGTCGAGTTATCATTCAAAGGTAGTATATAATATCTGCATAGCATATAGAGAGTTTTAAACAAAGGTACCACAAATTAAGATTGTTTCCAAGTGTGCAAGATGCTAGAAAATGGCCTCATTTTATTGGAGTGGTTGATCTTCTAGAACTGGAGAAGTCAGTATAACAGGGCCTCAATGGTGAACGTAAACATCAACTGGGACAATTTGGTTACACCCTCAGACAACAAAGTACGACTTGTGATAGCATCGCTCGCCATTTGCTCAACTTCGCATAGAGACACCCACCTGGACTTGGGAATTTGATCATCGACCTTGAGCGACGTCTTGTTGGTGAATGTGCTGGAGACAGTCATACAATCATATTGCCTAGGGTTGGGCTAGAAAAACCCCAATATAAAGCAGAAGAGATTAAATAGACCATATTCATAAAATAACAATAGTTGAAAAACATGAAAATAGTATTTGGATCAAGATTGCAGCCATTTTAATCTAGAGAATACGAATTCGAAATTTTCTTGTTAACATACAATAGAGTAAGATACTGAGTTTTCTCAATTCTCCCGATGACCAATTAACCAAGATGGCTTTCTACTTACTTATGATTTTTAAAAAGTGACTTTGTAAATTTAAGACCTATTGTAATATGCATTTTGAAAATAGGATAACAAATATTTTATTTATGGTTTTAGTCCCTATTTTTGAATAAAGTCGCTGGCGCGGACCCATATTCATAAAACGTCGACCAATCACAGCATGCCACGTGTCCCTTTATTTTGAAAATAGCGACTAAAAATGGAAACAAAAAGTTTGTTGTCCTATATCCATAATCAACATTATTTTAAGTCCTAAATTTACATAATCTATTTTAATAAAAACCAATCATAGAAATAAGGAAAAATAGGCTTGGATAAATTTTTATAAATAATGCCGACTTGTTCCAGTTTTTATTTGGAACCCTTGGGGGGTCCTTAGTTTGTTGGTTTAGGCTTTGACCTTTTTCGTTTGGTGTTCATATTAAGCTCACATTTCACCGAAAAAATTTCTATGTATAAAATAAATGATGCATGATTGGCTTAAACATTGAATCATAATTGAAAACTTACTGGTAGTGTTTGACATCTATATTTATTTGTCTGCACCTGATTCCCAAAAAAACTATTAGATTATTATTCCGGAGAATGAACGAAAAAAGTTTCTATTTAAATCACAAATGCTGGCGAAGAAAAATAACAAGCAAAAAAACTTGCAACTGAGACAACTTTCTCATTAGAATCCCTGTGATTGGATTGTTTCCTGAAATTCAACCCATATTGAAAATAATAAATTAAATTCACAAATAAACAAGGAAAGACATGGAATTAATCAACAAAACATGTACATTTCTTCTAAGTGAATTATAGACAAATTTCACACATAAATATAAAGATAAATTAAATTTCGGCACCATATTCATACATTTAGTATCCACCTCTTTGTAGTACATTTAGTATCCACCTCTTTGTAGTTTATAAAGAGTTGTGGGTAGTGGCGGATCCATGATTTTTGTCAACTGGGGCGAAAGAGATTTTTTTTAGGGTTATTTTTAGTCTTATCGGGCATTTTTTGGGGTTGTTTTTACTTTTTTTGGGCATAATATTCATTTTCAACACTAAAAAACATTATCAAAATATCATATGATAATTAATACAACATAAAACAATAATTTCAGTATAAATTTAATTTCACATTATAAATTTAATTTCACAAAATAAACAAATGATGAAAGATAAATAGAAATAGAAATAAAATTTGGGGATCGCATCATCGGAGATCAAAATATACCTAGTGGAGGAGAGAGCAGCAGTGTAAGTGGTGGAGGAGATCAAAATTTTACATTTTTTAATACACGTTTAGTCCAAGCGTTTTATTTTGTATAAAAAAGTCCCTCAAACACCCATTTAACTAATATTCTCTTATTTTTAAAGGTCCGCGCTAGCGGCGTGCTGAAGGACTTTTGGAGCAAAATAAAAAGGCTTGGAGTAAACGTGTATTAAAAAATGTTTGAAGGACTATTTAGTATATGCCCGATTTTTTTTAAAAAGTGAACTAGGGCGACAACCCCGCTTTGCCCTACATGGATCCTCCCCTGGTTGTGGGGTATGCACAACAATTTTCAAGATAATTTTAAAAAATTCTTTGGAGTTCGGACGCATTTCGCTCAAGTTCCGTATGCAATCGCACGTTCAAGGGCAATTCTGTCAATTCACAGTTTGGGCACCTGGCCTGACATCTACACGGAAGTTGTAGACCTCCTTTCAAGATTCCCGTGGCCGTAAACGGTGAGGGATTCGTATCCCTAACGAAGAAGTTACGACACTTTTGGCGGAAGAGAAAAGCATTGAAACTAAAAGAGGGGAGAAGAGAAGAAGAAAAAGAATGCAGTATGCTGCCTTGATTCTGCCCTGATCGATCGATCAAAAGGATCGATCGATCGATACTTTAGAATCTTGCCACAATTTTAGCCATCGATCGATCGACCAAAGGGGTCGATCGATCGATACCCTATTTTCTGCAGATATTTTCCTTTTCTTTTCTTTCTTCTTTTCTTTTATTCCAACTTACTATATAACCCAATTTTGTTGTAATATCAGACATAGTTAGTTTTAGAAGACATTTTAGGTTAGGTTTTGGTTTGGAGAGATCATCTTCTTCTCTTCTTGGGGTGACATCCATTTGGTTTTGTAAGATTGAACTTTCCATGTCATTTACCATTAATATAGTTTTGTTCTTCATTTTTCCTTTCTTTGTAATTTAGTTTCCATGCTTTGTAGTTAGTTTTAATTTCTTTATTTCTTGCTTTACTAGTTTAATTCATGTATTGCCCTTAGATAAATAGGGTCGGGATTTCGTTAAGTCATTAACGGGCCCCGAGCTCCGAAAATTAGGTTTCGTGCAAAATTGCGTTTAATTGAACCCGCTCATATTAAAGTCGGATTATTATGCGTTTAACTTTCTTTGTCATGCAACGTTAGTGTTTAAAGCGATAATCCGAATTTAATCCGCATGCGACCAATTTTCGATTAATTGTTTATTTACGCAACTTTGGCTTAAATTCCTTATTGTGTAAAGTTTATGATTAATTGATAATGCTCGATTAAATTGCTCTCGAGCTGGAATTATAATTAATAAGTGTTTCGATCCGTATGGTTGGATGTTATCCCGATCCTCGCTTTTACTTTATTTAGACTTAACTTCTCTTTTCTTTTATTTACATTCACAAATCACCCTTTTCACTTTTATTCCTGAATTAATAATCCAATTAAGATCTATCGAACATTCTCTGTGGATTTGATACCCGACTTACCGCTATACTTGTATCGCAAGTGTAGTCGTAACTTAGGTTTGTTTGTATTGAGGCGGTGAAACTAAAACAACGATTGTACACTTACCCGCACACACTTTTCACGCGTTAATCAATCATAAAGGCAACTTATAATAAAATTACTTTTTATTCCATTAATTTAGTCCCGACACGACACATGTGCGTCCCGACTTAATTTCTATGATTGTTGTATTATTCACTCGCGACAATTTTTGATAACTTCAATCTCATATATTACTTTACTCATCCAGTAATATTCAACATATAATTACTAACTCTCGTCATGCTAGTAAATACTCAATTTAAAATCCGGATTAATATTAAATTAATTTATCCCAAATAAATTTAATTAATCCCATAATTTAAAGTCCATAAAATATGGGGGTATTACATATTTCCCCCCTAATAACAGAATTTCGGCCCCAAATTCAGAAAATAAGGTTTACCTGGTAAAACAGTTTTGGATACTTTATCAGTACGCAAAACCAACTTCAGAGTAAGGTTTGATCACTATAGCCCCCACCTCACAGCAAGCTAGTTTAACGCTCTCGACACTTTCTTAGTTAGAGGGTCACACCTCAATAATGACACTCCACCTTGCTCCTACCCGATGACATTCGAATAAGATGAGCCTATATCCTCCATTATCTCAATATTATTGGGAGTCCGCACCTCACTACGTATCAACTATTCATATTTATCTAAACACAAAACTCCCATCCTGAGAGAACCCATATGATCATTTGACCACTCTTATCAGTTCTTCGAATCTCGATTTTCGGCGTTGTAACTCAAAAGCCACCTAAAATAGTCTGTGGTAATTTAACCATAGTCATCAGACTCTCACTCGACCAATCAAAATTCTGATTATCCACTCACCTCTAAACATCCATAAGGAGAATAGTTAAGGTTCTTCACATAAAATCTCGATAAGTACTTTGTCCATAATAAACAGGTATGAGTGCTTACACACAAGTCTTCTCCCAAGCACCGTACTATACTTCACTTACTAGCTATAATTGTTACGAAAATGAAGTGGCCACAATGAGTCCAAAATTACATTCATACACCTCCACTAGTCATTTATCACCTTTCGCCTACTCCTCTGGCTATAGGTGATGCAACCTGCTCAAAATGAAACGTCATCCCCACTGCTTCTTGAAATCCCGCGGCAACTGTCTAGTAGTATAAATCATCCAAAAGAATAAAAATTATTTTCTTTTAGGTCAACTTGTTCCACACATTCAATGGAACTCGTGATCT
The DNA here is from genome assembly GCA_949130495.1 of Sambucus nigra. Lineage (NCBI taxonomy): Eukaryota > Viridiplantae > Streptophyta > Magnoliopsida > Dipsacales > Adoxaceae > Sambucus > Sambucus nigra. Next base: position 166,559,838 of record OX422222.1, on the reverse strand, counting down.
TAACTTGAGGTTGGCAACCCCTCAAAGAAATTTACCAAATTGACTTCCCTCTTCCATTATAGGAATCGTCGGCATGTTACAAAATTCTCTGGTTGATCCTCTTACTCCAACCGATTTATATCTACGAGTGGTGCACGTGGAGACTACTCACTATGTCCCACTCAACATCGAATTCTACATGTAATGTCTCACATTAAGTGATACTTAATACCCCCTTTTTTTCCTCGGCGTATATCGAAAGTTTCGACCCGTGCACTTTTCTCCACAATGTGCACTTCTGAACCTTTTATACCTTACTAACATCATCATTCTTTGTGCGCACAAGTCTCTCTCAACATTTGACTAGTTACAACTGCGCTCCAAGTGTTTTCCCTAATAGTTAAATTTTACCCTTCTCAAGGAATACCCCTTTTTTAATGGCTTCCCACAGCGCCTTTCAACCAAATTTGGGTGTGCTACTCTGATTGCACACGTATATATGGATTATTTCCCTGCTTACATAATGCTTAATCCACTTTACCATTTCCACTTCGTTATATTAGTCCCTCAGGCATATATTTCACACATCTACTCCCACGTCCCTTTAACTCGGACGATTCTGACATTAGCTAACCAAGATGCCCACACACACTATAAACCGTGCACACTGGCATAAACATCCCATACGTATCACACATAACAATAAATTCTTTGTTGTCCCTGTATTCACAACGCGGCTATAACACTTGGATATTCCCAATTACCCCAGAAATTGAAATTTTAAATCCTCGTTATCATTGTCCCACCCTCCAACTTGTGGTGATAGAATAAAATTTTCAATGCCTCATGAACGAAAAACGGTCTCCACTGGCCTTATATCATAATTTAATCTTCAAATTACAATTATAACTACATACTTCTATAACGGTCGAGGTACCGGACTCATGGACGAATGACCAAACATCTACCTACTTCCAACCTTACTCTAAGTTTCATGCGTGGGATGTCTTGAAAAGAGAAATCCAAATAAGGACCCCCCCCAATTTACTACTACCTAGCATTATCGGTTATCAAAATCCGTTAGGCCCTCAGTCCATAACATGTACCCCTATATTCCCGTTTCTTAACATAAAAGTTACATCTCTTTCCGCAATTACCTTTAAATGAGGAACTTTCCCCTCCAAAACCACTATCACTCAACATTGGTGGTAATAACATTCCATAAAACTCGTACACATACAATCGGGACTCTTAAAATCCTGTCCCCAGACATATAACTTTAAGTCTTAACTCCCACATTTGTAAAGGACAGATATAATATTGCGCTCTTCACATCACTAAGTCCTGAGCGCTAAACATAATAATGAGTTGAATATTTCCGCTTAACTGTAAACCCAATACACACTAAATCATGACAATAAAGTCCTTACACTCCACGGGACTAATCATTTCGATACCACTATACCCTTCGAAGTCTCTATAATATATGATATAAATGTGAGCCCTACCCTCTCGTAGGTGAGGCTTCGCCAGAACAAAACATCATGCACTATGACAGCAACCCCGATAGACTTGCAATATCCACCCACTGTCAGTCTAATCATTACTATAAAACCATAATCAAGATAATATCATACTCGTATAATGCATTCCTAAGACGAGTAATCTCAATAATGTATATAATACTATCAATAAACCCATTCATCTTCTATGGTTGACACTAAATATAATCCCGCTATATCATGGAAAACATTCACATAATAATAACATTATCGATATACGCATTAAGCTCGTCTCACGTGCGAATCTAGCAAAAATTAAAATATAGTGACTCATTCGTGTCACATAAAACATGCCTCATCCTCCTAGGATAAAAATCATACTGCTACCTTGCCAATCGCTCTGGCTGCTCAAATGGTTTCCCAGACATAACACGCATGTCCGAACCAGATCGAAAACTAAATTAATCGTTGCCCTTCACTAGGCAGCATACTCTTGTCACTTTACTCGCTTCGGGAAAAATTAACGCATGTGGTTTCACTCTCCACAAAATGTCTCTATGCATAATCCACTTATCACCTGTCATGCTGACCATATTAGGGTTGTACTTCTTTAGGATTTTGGTAGGCTCGATTTATGATGGATACCCCCATTGTTCCCTTAGCTTTATTGTCCCTAAGGAACACACTACTGTCTTTGACAGCCCTTACTGAATTCATCATTGCTTAGTAAGAATTCAACTACTCGAATCATTTAAATGGTTCCCCTGATGGGTCTCCCCCTTGCGGCATTTCACTAACTTCTTTTCATCCAGTCTTATTCCCCAACTAAATCTTTTGATTCCGTAGCTCCCTTCACAAAGAAGTGTTAACATCTCAATGGACAATGCGTGACACTGTCACCATATGGATCGACTGTCCAACATAATTCCCTTTAAGTGTTGTCAACTTTTCCTACGAGTCGATTTCCCACTTGAAATCCTCTTCTTCATTTGTATCTACTTCATTCGGCATAAGGTTTGCTAAATAATTAAATCCATTTTCACACATGGACCTCTATCTGTCCCTCCTGTGATGAGTTCAGAACAACATTCACATCTTAACCTGAGCATCTAATGAAGGAACTCAGGATCAAACCGTAAACCGTACCTAAGATCCTTCCATTGACACAACATTCCACTTCTAAATGTGGTGGTTGACTTCCACCATTATAATTTTTCTCCGACGAGTCAAGAAAATTTTACCCCAAATTTTCACTTCCGGTCAACCATACTCCGCCATATACCTAAGCCTTTAGACATTTTACCTTCATTGGTTAACACACACAATTCCTTCATTTCTAGATCTTCCACTAATGGTTCTCCTCAATGCTTCGTCTGACTCTCTCCTAGTCGAACCATGTTGGGTGAGTCTAATTTGGCACCACATTTGACTATAGCATCACTTGGAAATCATATGATGCGCCCTAGCCGTCTTTATAGTGCTGGCTTCTCGTGCCATAATAGGAGTGACCTCGACTACGGTCATCATCCTCGAATATACTCTACAACCTCAACTAAGTCCTGCCTCCTGTTGTCTGCCCAATGGCCATCATCTGTTATACTTTATTGTTCGAACACGCCCGAACGCAAATAAGATTCACTAATATATATACGTTATAGCAGGAGAACAAAATCTCACCATAGAATTCAACAATATTAAACATAGGGTTCTATATCAAAGAAGGCAACACGGGAACCATAATAAGCCGCACAAATCCTAAGGACACTAGAACCTGATGCTCTAATACCACCTGTGACACCCTGCCTAATTAAATACCGGGTGATCAGTCCTTTATTAAATTAACTCAAAGTATCCGGTTGGTTCATTCTTAGCATCACTGTCGAAAAATAATTTTCTTTACTAATCACCTAATAAATAATTAAGTTTAGTGTCAAAACATTTTATTTATAAATTAAGACCCATCGTTATGATTTAAAATGAAACCATTTTTTTGAACACAATTAATAATATTAAAACCAAACCATCAAAATGAAATAACCAAATTATATTAACCAATCCAAATAATAAATCCCAAATCTTAGGACAAATAAATAAATTAAAACGATCCCAATAATAGTTGAATACTGAAATAGTAAGAGTGCAAGTCTCTCTCTGAACTAAATGAAATAAGGAGAAGGGCGACACATACTGTTGATACGAGAAATCGTCCACTTATCGTTTTCGTATCCGCAAATCATGAGTAAAGTGCGTAATATGTAGTAAAGCAAGTAAGGAGACATGAACACAAGATATAGAGTGGTTCAGATATAAAAATGAGCCTACGTCCACTTTGGTGCTCTATTCTCATTATATTCATATTGTAGTACAAGTTTATAATGCCATTAGAGGCGTACAAGATAGATGAGAGAGAAGAATACATGACTATAGCAGTTCCGGGAGTGCCGGAGATATGACTACGATGTAGGTGAGCAACCCCCAAATTCTATGCTGAGGTTGTGTAGAGAGAATTTGGGAAGGCTTCGCTAGGTATTGTGGAATCTGCCTGGGTGAGGGGAGTCTCTCCTTCGTTTTCGAGGTGTAGTCCCCTATTTATAGGAGATAAGCTCACGTGCAATGAGCACGTGGCAGTACACAAAGTATGGAATTGTAATGGAGAGGGATGCGACCTATAAGGCAAACAATGTGAGTGCCGCATCCTATAAGACTTGTACAAGGATGTCGCTGTACTGGATAGTTCCGTGGCATGTTGAAGGGGGTCGCGCCCTGAGACAAGGAGGGTCATGCCCCTGTATTCATTAGGGCTACACACCGAGTTGGGTAAGGCCGCGCCCTAGGATGATGGGTGCCGCGGCATGTGAGCACATGTAATGTGTATCTTTCGCGGTATGGTGTTATATTTGTACTATCAATAAGACCCCAAGTAGTAGGGCCAAGAGAATTTGATTGGGGCTGCGGCTTATTTGAGTTTTCTTACATGTCGTGGTACCTCCAAGGCGACAATTCATCTTCCGCGCTCTCCTATATAAATTATTTCTGGCTGTGGACTTTATTACGTTTCCAAAACTTTGAGAGCAAATCGAGAGTGAATTCTGTTCTTCCTTTCTCTTGGGTTTTTCGGCAACCTTCCAGGGTTGTATGTGGTGGTGCAAGGTGGTTTGAAGCTGAGCATTGCAAGTTTCTTCATTTCTAGGTAATTTTTCAACCAATCATCTTTTCAAATAGTTTTCTTAGCTCATACTTCTTCAATAATTGAACACATGATCTTCTGCATTGCTTGATAGGAATTTAGGGTTCCAATTGAATAATCTGCCATCACCCTAGATACGAATCACACATGAACGCTAAAATAGTTGTAATAATTGTTTGAATCAATCTTCGTATGCTAAACTGAACCCTTGATCTTCAAAATTCTTGAGCAACATAGCACGTATCCGTTCTTGCTGTTCATAAATAAACTCTTTGTATTCTGTGTATTCAATCTTAAAGTGACCAAGCATTAGATACTTAACTGTTTGAGAAAGAGTTCGTGGCATGATAGAATATCAGTAATCTAGAGGTCCCTTGAATACCCCATTTTTTGCCTTAGCCACGGCATACAGTGGGCGATGGCTGCGGCCCCTTGGGTTCTTAGATTTATCCTTCGTGGCTCTTTGACGCATAGTACCAACGATGCTGTAGAACATATCCAATCAATCTGTCGCGACGGTAGTTATCTTTTAGGTCTCTGAATCCACCCACTTGCATTTTGAACGATCTTTAAATTTTCAAGAACCAAATATACATCCATGATAAATAATTATAATTGTTGCAAGAATCCCATGAAATCAAACTGTTCTTGGATGTTCTTTAAGCGCATGCTTCATATTCTGGGTCTTTAGTAATTTTTGAGATGGCTGTGGCCTGTAGACTATAATCCCTCATTTTAGTAAGATGCCGTGGCAGCATAAGATCTCTTGCTGATATAGGAGATGGCTACGGCCGGTAGGATCAGAGGGCAATCCATTAGGTTCAATGAATAGGGTCAACAATGTTTTATTCCATTAGCAACTACAGTAGGGAAATAATTCCCACCAAACCAATAAGTTGCGGTGATAATTGACTCTTGGGGATCAAACCCTCACTTCATTTGGCCAGTTTTATCGATCACTTCTATTTATTATTCATATAACTGCTCTTGCCAGGACTTCTTAAAGTCTTTTTTTAACCATACTGGCTGCGGTGCCTAACTGCGGACTCCGCTTTTCACGTACTGCTACAGCCATATGAGCTTTGACCCAGATGAATTTTTGAGAGGCTTTTGGGCAACGCATTTTGGAACCTCTCCTCCTGAACTCTCTTTTGTTCCCCCTCTGAGATCAATAGGGTCTTGCCAACTGAGGGATTTCCCCAACTGCGTGATACTAGACTCAGGCTCTGCGGATTCTACTTCTAGGAAGGATTTTGAGTCTCCACCAATGGAAGAGGAAGCCAATTCAAGTAATCACTCATTGGGTATAGGAGATTATGCCGCAAAAGTTAGGGATAACCCATCCGGTCCATCTGGGAGGGCTGAAAGACCCCTAGCTGTGCTTGATATCCGCAGCATCATGACCCAAGACTGGGTTAACCAGGTGGCTGAGGCCTTCGAATTTCTAGCAAATTTGATGTGCTCAGCACCTACCGCGAACCAAAGACCTTGCAAAGCTCTGGCTGATGGAGTTTTCTTCCCACTTCATGCCTTTGTTTACGAGCTGCGGCTGCCAGTTCTTGTTCCCATCCGACGCATTTTTCAAGCCATGAAAGTGGCACCAACCTAGTTAGATCCCAATGGCTGGAGGGCCATACTTTCCACGGCCGTTCTTTGGGAGACCAAATTTAAAAAGGACATTACTCCCGTGGAGTTTTTTCACTTCTACCGTCCAAAGGAAAACTCCATGAAATTCACCGGTTACTACTACTTCTCCATCCGCTGCAGGGACGATACCCTTTATACTGGGAGGCCGACCAGTGTAAAGAACTAGAAGGGAAATTATTTCTATATATTCGAGGAAGGCTGGGAGATCCACCCCGAAGATAATGAGAGGGAGAAGTCGTATCGAATGCCACGATAATGGGGTTCTTCCTCCAAGCTAGGTATTTGGATTATAACCGCATCCTTTCTTCATAGGTTCTTATTAACCTCCACTAACCTTTGAATTGTTTTTCTGCAGTTCTTAACAACTTGCACTTGAGCAAGCGGTAGGAGAAGAGGGTTGATGAGGTCACGGCAGTTCCTGCCGAGTATAAGAGGTTCAGTGTCCTTATTACATCGGCAACTGTATTTGAAGCAGGGCTCTTTCCCAATAAGTCCATTCCAATAAACATGGCCACAGGAGGAAATAATTTGATCATCAATTTTATCCACGATAATTTTTGTTGACTGAATATTTAGTGTTGCTATTCCCTTTTCAGGCGAGGACGTTGACAGGGAACTATTGGCCACAAAGTTGGCAGAAATGGACGAGGATTCCATCGTTCTCAATAATACTGTGCAAAGCAGGAAGAGGAAGAGGATTAAGATGAAAGATCTAGTCGCGGTCCCTTTCGACGACCAAAATCCACCTGCCGCGATCGCAACTCAGGCTGCGGATACAACGAAAAATGTTATGAACCAACCACAAGCTAAGTTCGATGATGACATTGGAGCCAACCTGGCCACGGTGGGGTTGATGTCCACTTCTGACGCCCCACTTTATTCAGCTTCTCCTTTGCCGCCACTTGTTGTTACAGTTAATGCAAACTTGGCACCTCCTCAGTGCCACGACGTCTCTGGTCCTGACGATCATCCGCGGCCTCGATTGAGACAACCCAACCCTAAGTCCTAATGGGACACTATAACGAAGGCTGTGCGGAGGATGAAGAAGGCCCTTGATGCTGTGAACCTTGATAGGCTAGTGGGAGAAGATCGTGATGACCTGGAGGACTGTGGCCTCCATAGTCTTCTGAGGGTAAGTGCTTAGTGCTTTCTTCATTTTTCTTTTGCATTCCATATATTGCTACTAACTTTTTAATTTCAGGCCGCGAATGTCATGGTAACCCAAAAAAGGAAGTACAATGCCTTGTACAAACTGAAAGAGGCCGAGAAGAGGGTGCATGCTGCAAATCTGGAGGCTGCACGGACTACGTCTTTTGAAGTTCAGTCTGCTACCGCGGCTATTCAGGCAGTCCATATGGACTTAGCTACTGCAAACAATGCAAGGGAGGAAGCGGAGGAAAACTTCAAATAGGTCGTAGAATCCCTAAAAGCCTCCCAGGCCCAGACCGCAAAAGCCGCGAAAATGTCTAATAACAAGCTCATGCTTCTTCAAAAGAAGTATAAGGAGATGGAGGCCAAGTCTTCCCATGATGCCGAAGCCCATACCGCGGAAATGGAGAAAATGGAGGCAGACTATGGCGACGCCCTTCAGTTGGCCATTGACCATACAGTGGAGTCATTCAAAGGCTCTAGGGACTTCTTTCTCATCAACAACAGGGCCTACTTTCGCGGATACCAGGAGCTACGGTAGAGAATAATAAAGAACTTCCCTGAAACTAAGGAGAAGGTTATTGCCTGGAGACTTAGTGATGTCGAGCATCAAGAATGCATTGTTGAGCTCAAGGCCACAGAGGAGGAGAAAGCCAGATTAAAGGCCGAGGTTGAGGCAGCTACTACGAATGAAAAGACAATGACGACCGCGGAGGGGGAAGTAGGAGATGAAGCCGAATCTTAGGTTTGCGACCCTCTTATAATTTTGTGAACTCTTTGTGGTGGCTGCGTCCCACCTTTATTATTTTACCTTTTGTAGTGGTTGCGGCCTATGTGCTTGTAACCTTAACTGATAATATCAAGGCTGCGGCCACCTTTTTTCCATTAATTATTTTGGCCTTATTTTCTTGTAGCTTTTGCATCTTCTTCTTTGCTTGCTTCAATGCTTTTAATGAATGCTTTCTGTACGTCTTTAATGGCTTGAATACAACTATCTTTATATTTGAAAATGCCTTATTGATTAGACGAACTTGTAGAACTAATAAATGATGTTCGTGGCACCATAGCGTGCATTTCTTCAAATACGGTGCGGTAGTAACTTGTATGGCTTATGTACATGGGCCGCGACCCTTTCATCCATGCAATTACTGGAATGGCAGCCCAATAACAAAGACGCGGTTGTCTGACAATCCCGCCTTTACTATTTTTGAATGAATTTACTTAATGGCAACATCAACCCTTAGTCGCTTTAACAGCTGCACTGAATCGTGGATTACATAGGCCGCGGCACATTAAACTGAATCAAAAGTGCTTCTTGATCATGGCCGCGGCAGGTTAACCTTTAATGCTTGCCTTTGCCTCTGGTATGCTTTTGTGATGCAGCAAAATAACAATTGCCTTTCATGGCTTTCTCTTTTTTAGCATCGTGAATGGGGTGTTATCAAGCCTCCTCAGGCTAGGTTATGTTATTAAGCCACCCACAACTAATGTACAGGATATTTTTAAGCCTCCCCAGGCTAGGTTATGTTATTAAGCCACCCACAGCTAATCTATAGGATATTTTCAAGCCTCCCCAGGCTGGGTTATGTTATTAAGCCGCCCACAGCTAATATACATGATGTTTTCAAGCCTCACCAGGACGGGTTATGTTATTAAGCCACCCACAGCTAATATACATGATATTTTCAAGCCTCCCCAGGTTGGGTTATGTTATTAATCCACCCACAACTAATATATAGGATATTTTCAAGTACAAGATATTTTCAAGCCTCTCCAGGTTGGGTTATGTTATTAAGCCACTCACAGCTAATGACGCACCCGAAAGCTAAGAACGATCATTGGAAGCCCCTACGAGTGATGTCGCGGTCCAATATGGATAACTTCTTCCAATTTATGCTTTCACCACTTTTAATTATTATCAACTTTCGGACAATCAGGCATCTTCTCAGGCATTGTGGCCCATTCAGATATTCTCATTCCCGATATAACATGTTGTCTCGGATCGGGATCTGTTTTAAGACAAAAATGGTCTTTATAAGATAACATTTCATGGAAATGAGAATCAAAATATGACACTATAAAAGTGAACTTAATTTAATAACTATTCATATATATATGACTTTGTAAGGATAACACCAAGTTTAGTTTAAGACAGCATAAGAGATAGTTATGAAAAATGAGCATGTGGCAGGAGAGATAAGGTTGAATCCCCTAAACATCTTTGAGGAATCTCCGTAGCATCCCTTGTCCAATCAACCTTTTAATTTCATCCTTCAGAGCATATCATTGCTTAGTGTCATGGCCATGGTCCTGATGGAATTCGCACTAAGTAGCTTTGTTCCTCTTGTGGGGTGGAGCTCTCAGCTTTTCTGGCCATCTCAACAGCTTGTCTCCTTTGATGAACTCAAAGATATCTTCAATAGGCCAACAGAGTGTAGGCCCCAAATTTCTTCTCTGACTTCTCCACTCTCCTTTTTAGGCACCTGCTGACTGATCCCGCGGCTGCATCCTCTTGGACTACTGCGACAGTAAATGCGGCATCAAAAGTTGTTGTAGCTATGATCTTGGTTGCCGCACCCACATTGGGCCCTCTAGCATTAGCACCCTCCTGAGTTAAATAGTTGACCTGGGTTTGGAGTGAGGCATGACTATCATAGAGGTTGTTGAGGTGATTGTACAACTGCATAATCTCATCTTTGATTTCTGTGCTCTGGCTGGACTCTCCTTCCATTTTCTTCTTTTGTTAATCTTTACAAAGATATATAATCTGAGACAAAGCTATCAGAAGTGAGTAATCACAGAAACATTGGAGTGACCAAGTAGGAAATGGGGATGCAGTGTTTGCGCTGCTACACAGTATTATTGTTGAGGCCGTGACCAGTATGGCACATAGGTGCACTGCCGTGGACCTTGAATGGTATTCAACAAGGTTGTGCTAGAGGACACCTAAGTTCATTCCTTGATGTTCTGAACCTTCTGTAACACCTGCCCAAGTAGAGGCTGCGGCATGAAGGTATTTAAACTACCCGCCGCACCCACTGCTAGGCAGGGGGGAGCAATCTCAAAATCGAAACCCAGACACTGAGTTTATCTCCCAAAACACAGGGAGAGCATGCCTACTATGGTCTATCCATGAGAAAATAACCTCTCGGTGTGCAGAATGGCATAATTCTAATGATAAACCCTAGATCCTATGCAAAGAACAAAAAAAAAAGGGGGGGGGGGGTAAACATAATTCTTCCCTAATCATTCACCTTTTTGGGGCTTAAAGCCCAACATGCTTTTTAGCACTATCTAGATGGAATGATATCACAGGGGTATGTAGAATAGATCTGAGGTCATAAAATGGAGACCCGAGAATAGATCTGAGTATGTGAAAGACCCGTTTAAGGATGTAAATAAAAATAGAGTTCAATAACCAACATCTACCCGTGAGATGACACTCCATAGGATCCTCAAGGATCGAATAAGGTGTCTAAGAACTCAAATGTATAGAGAAGCAAGATTGAAATATATCGGTTCCCACAAACGGCGCCAAATTATTGATACGAGAAATCGTCCACTTGTCGTTCTCGTATCAGCAAATCATGAGTAAAGTGCGTAATAAAAAAGTAAAGCAAGTAAAGAGACATGAACACAAGATATAGGGTGGTTCGGCTATAAAAATGAGCCTACGTCCACTTTGGTGCTCTACTCTCATTATATTCATATTTTAGTACAAGTTTACAATGCCATTAGAGGCGTACACGATAGATGAGAGAGAAGAATACATGACTGTAGCGGTTCCGGGAGTGTCGGAAATATGACTACGATGTAGGTGAGCAGCCGCCAAACTGTATGCTGAGGTTATGTAGAGAGAATTCGGGAAGGCTTCGCCAGGTATTGTGGAATCTTCCTGGGTGAGGGGAATCTCTCCCTCGTTTTTTAGGTGTAGTCCCCTATTTACAGGAGATAAGCTCAGGTGCAATGAGCACGTGGCAGTACACAAAGTATGGAATTGTAATGGAGAGTGATGCAGCCTGTAAGGAAAACAATGTGAGTGCCGCATCCTGTAAGACTTATATAAGGATGTCGCTGTACTGGATAGTTCCGCGACATATTGAAGGGGGCCATGCCCCTATATTTGTTAGGGCCGCACACCGAGTTCAGTAAGGCCGCGCCCTAGGCTGATGGGTGCCGCGGCATGTGAGCACATGTAATGTGTATCTTCCACGGTATGGTGTTATATTTGTACTATCACATACCCTAACTAGTAATAACTAAATAGGTGATTGAGAAGACAAAGAAGGCATCGTCTACTATAAGGACCTGCAACTCCCACACAAGCTGGAGTACGTCCAGTGTCCAATGAACTATGACTGACACCCCTGTGGATAGGCAGCTATGATATATATATATATATATATATATATATATATATATATATATATATATATATATATATATATATATATATATATATATATATATATATATATATATATATATATAATAGAAAGGAAAAATAACAGGAAACGGGTCAGATCCCGTGTGTAAAACAACTTTAAAGATAGTTTAGCAAGTATTTAAAATTCTTACCAGGTGATATTACATACATGTTAGTACCTCGACACCCACTTGGGAAGTCTCACCCTTCAATTACTGTGCACGTCTAATGTACTAATGAACTAATCTAGATGAAACTAACCCAATTCACCAGTCTAACCCAATACACTAGTCTAACCCAATTTCCCCTCACCAAATTCTGTTTCAAGTAATCTCATGATTATAGTATATATAAAATAACCTTTTCTTATGAATATATTAAGCCAGTTATATTCATCTCAATACAGAATTAAGTTCGTAGGCACTTAAATTCATTTAATATAAATTATTCCATTTTATTTATTACAAGCACAATAGATTAATCACGGGTATATATATATTTATCACTCCTAATATATATACTAATAGGACACCCCACATTAATCTATGGTGTTGGCATACTCTGTTATCAAGTCCCCTTATCTCTTGTATCAAGGGAAATGCTAGTTCGGAATCACTTTTGAACTGTACTAACACAAAACACACATATTGGAGGCGAAGTATTGTTTCCAGTCACTAAGAGGTTAGCACATACCCTCACGTCTCTTTGGACCGTCTGACTACCATTCTCAGATAGCCTATACCAAGGAATCCTATGTTCTAAGGTACGAGTCAATATCCCCCATAAATGTCCCATTGAGATAAGACTATCCCAGTGCAGCAAGCTCCGTTATAGAAAGTAGCGCGGGTATGATTACACACAGATATTTACATACTATATATATACATGCACCCATATATATTTTCACATTATTCAGCTAGGTACGCTCATGACCCATAATACTTTAACCATACGTGGCACATAAGGCGGGAGTTCTACGTATAAGTAAATCATTCTTTTTATTTTCTCAATTATCGCAAATCCTTAAGTACTTCTCAACTCTCGAAGTGTATCCTCTCTATAAATATAAAATTAGTAGGTGTACACTCACTACCCTACTGGTCTAAGTCCTTCTCAATTTTCACAAGACCAAATTTAATGTATGAATGATTTTCACTCCAATTTATATCCCCGAGGCCCTACAGTTAAATCTCACATAACTCATCTTACCCGGACCCTACTTATACCTTACTGGTCCTTCTCATGTCCCATTATGATATTTAAATTAAGTCCAAGGGTCCTTACACATTGGTATTGAATTAACATTTAAAAGGAGAAAAAGTTTCAGGTTCCAAGAGGGGTCGATCGATCGAGATTCTTGAGTCGATCGATCGATCGAGTTGTTCATGGCCCAGTTTTTGCAATTCTTTACCTACGGGTTTCCTTAATATAAATCCTCAAAACCTCTATTAATTTTTCCCAAACTCCCAAACAATTAATCCAACAGTTGTATCATCCTACATACATGATTTTTAACATAAAACATATACGAATTCATCAAAGGCCATCAATTAAAGGGTTAATTCAAATTGATACATCAAGAACCTTATTTTTATCCTCATGATCAATATCTTCCTAATTCTTCCAGAATTTAACCTCTACTGGACATTCATTTCATGGCTAATCATCTACATATAACAATAGGGTTGTCCTAACATGACTTTTATTCAGAATTTCATTAGGAATCTCCCAAATATCTTTTATCTTATATGAAAACATGAAATTATCATCTCCTACACTAGCATGGGTGTGTTATCAACTAAAGAACATAAAGTTAGATACTTTCCTTAGAGATGGAAGTCTGAATCATTATTGATGATGGGTCTGGTTTCGTTCCTCGTTCCCTGATCTACGCATTGGTGGTTGATTTGGTGAGGATGGTGTTGGGTAGGTGGTTCTCTCCCTTGGAAGCCTTTCCTCTTCTCTCTGCCTTAGCCTCTTTGCGACTCCAAAGTTTCTAACCCTAGAGGTATCTCTCTTCCCACAGATATACATTCTCTATTTTCGTCATTAATTAAGGCTAAAATGGAAAATTATCAAATTCCCTCCCGAGTTACCGGTTAGGCCTAAAAACGTCCTGAGACCCAAACTGAACCCCCGGGTATACTTTTTTGACTATCTAAACCCTTCCGAACGCATTGACACACCCGAAATGACCATACAAATGAATTATAATACTTTTTATTCCATTAATGTAGTCCCGACACGACACATGCGAGTCCCGACTTAATTTCTATGATTGTCGTATTATTCACTCGCGATAATTTTTAGTAACTTAAATCTCATATATTACTTTACTCATCCAGTAATATTCAACATATAATTATTAACTCTCGTCACTCTAGTAAATATTCAATTTAAAATCCAAATTAATAATAAATTAATTTATTCCAATTAAATTTAATTAATCCCATAATTTAAAGGCCATAAAAATACACGGTATTACACAACACGTTTCAGTATCTGAATGGTCCACGTAGATGGATAATTTTTGGTATCAACATAAGCCCCCAATGTTTCATGCTTGAAGTTTTTTCAAGATTATGGAGCATTTGTCTCTTAAAGTTGCTCGAGCAATAATTTTAGGCCTGGTCGATTACTAACTTCCCATACTTGTAAAAATTTAAGGTTTAATTATGAAAATATAATGCGCGTTGCATTTTTGAAATTATCCATAACTTTAGCAAATCGTTTTTGGGCAAATCCGTCTTTTCTGTCTTTTAGCCTCCACCAGTTCAATCGACGTTGCCTTTTAATAATTATATTTCTAGTTTTCGAGGCAACCTATAAAGAGCGGGAAAATCCACGAACTTTTACTACCTTAAATTTTCTATGTGTTTTTGGCTACAGTGTCTTCAAGATTTCTTTCTCTCTCTTGTGCGATCGTTTTCTATTCTTCAGTTCTTGCTGAATCCTTAATTCTTATAAGAACTATTTCTCTTCTCTTTTATTCTTCATCATGGTTTACTCTATTGATTCTCTTGAGGAATTAAGTAATGAATTTAAGATTCCCTCCTGGGTTATTTTGGAACACGCTATTTTACTTGGTGATTTTTTCTCACTTGTTGAGGATCACTCGTTTCCCTCTATTTTTATAGCTAAGTATGGGTTTACCTTTCCTCCCAACCCATTATGCCTTGAATTTTATCAATACTTTGACGTTGTCCCAGCTAGGGTAGCCCCCAATACTTGGATGGTCGTAAATGGAGTGTATAGGTTGAATTAAATTCATGGAACCCATTTGGGGATTCCAGAAATAATGTTTTGTTATAAGTGGGTGACTAATGACACAACTTTTTATTAAAGACTAGGGTTGTAAATAAAACGTTAGTAATTAATCTTCCAGACTCCAATAGGGATTATTTTGAGCATGGACTTGTTGTAAAACATGGGCAATACACCCCTCTGATCAGAAATGTTGAGTACCAGGTGCCTCGATTCCATCCTTCTGGCAATGGGATATGTTATTCCTCATTTAACTATTTTGCCATGTACATATCTGTTTAAATGTAACATTAATTATTTCTCTGCAAATTTTATTGAAATTGATCAGAAGAGAAGGTGTCCCAAGGAAAGTTAAGTGAATTCATTAAAATTCATTTGGGGACTTCATCAAAGGATTGGCGAGGAGCACATCAGGTCTGCATCTTATTTGTTGTAGTACAAGAATAAAATTTGTTCCTTTGTTGCTCATCTTACTCCTTCCCCTGTAATTAACCTTGAGTAAGAACCTTCTTCTACTTCCTCAGCTACTGCATCTAGCAGTGGTGATCTTTCTGCCATCTCCCCCTCTTCCTTAGATTCAAATTTTCCCCTTACCATATCCATGGGGAAGAGGAAGATTCTCAACATTTTTGGAGACATAACTGCCAATCCCCCTACCAAACAAGTTGATGCATGGGTGAAAAATGTAGATGAGACTGGAAAGAAGCCCCCAACTAAGAAAATTGAAGAAAACCCCCTGAAAAGAATAAAAAAAGGTTAGCCTTCTAAGTTAGCAGAAGGTTCTTCTGCTCTTCCCGACTAGCGTGAGTTGGTCAATATATCTTCTTCCGCCTCTCTATTGGTCTGTGGCCCTGGATTGGTAAGACAACTAATAAAGTCTGGGACTTTTCTAGACCACAGGAGTGTTGTTGCTGCATTACCTCATTCAAGAGTTATGATAGTTCTTCTAAAAGCCTTGCTCTGATATATTCTTTTATATTCTTTAATTTTCTATCTCTTGATTTATTCTTCGTAATACTGACTTTCCTTGCTGCTCTTATGCAGTTCCTTATTGACTTAAATAAAATATTAGAGAAAGATAAGTCTTTGATAGCTTCTTCCTTTGGTGAACTTGAAGAAGCTTTTAATGAGCTGCAAAATACATTACTTGATTCCCAACAAGCATTGGCTAATGAATAAAAGAAATGGGAGGAAAATATGAAATCTACTAAAGAAGCTGATGAAGCTACTCGAGGTCTGGCTAACAAGTTGCAGAAAGACTTAGATGCTAAGAAGGTCAAGTCTACCCAGCTACAGAAGGACTTGGGTACTGAGAAGGTGAAAAGGGCTAAGTCGAGAGAGGCTGGCTTCAACAGAGGCTGGAATAAGGCCTTTGGAGAAGCTTCTTTGTAAATTTGATTTTATGAAGAAAAAATCCTTCAAGGATGCTTGGTCTGCTGCTTTGGTGGAGGTTGGTACTCCAAAAGATTCTGAGCTATTCTTGCGACATGATCTTGGGGCTCCTCCAAACTTTGATGAGGAATTTGATGATGGGGTTCCAGTGAATACTTGATAGCGGTGTTGTCTATCAATCAATACCAGGATATTGATTTTGTTGCGCCCTCCAAAGTTAATATTCCTCCTCCTTCTACTCCTTCTTTTTCTCCAGCTAATCCTGAGGTAGATAAGAATAAGATGTAAAACTGAGCAGCTTTTGTAATACCCCGTATTTTTATGCTTTCTAAATTTGGGGATTTATTAAATTTAATGTGAATTATTAATTTAATATAAATCCGAAAATTAATTATTTTTCTTTAATAATTACTAACATGATGTGAGTTAGTAAGTATGGGAAACTTGTTGAATATTACTAATGGGAAAAGTAATATATGATATTGGTTCTATTAAATGTCAAGAGTGAATAACTGATAATTTTGGAAATTTAAGTCGGGACGCGCCTGTGTGGTGTCGGGAGTAAATATTGATTAATAAAAGTGAATAGATTATAAGTTGCTCGTATGGTCGTTTTGAGTTCGCCAAAGTGTCCAAAAGGGTCGAGATAGTCAGAAAAGTATACCCGAGGGTTTAGTTTGTGTCTCGGGGCGTTTTTAGGCTTAAGTAGTACCCCAGGAGGGCGTTTAAGACATTTTGTAATTTTGGGTAATTAAACCCACGAATTTACAAGGGTTATATCATATGCTTAGGGTTTCCTTCTAGGGTTAACATAACCAAAATCAAGTGATGGCCATTGGAGAAAGAAGGAGAGAGCTTGCCAAGGAATTCTAGGCCGAAAACCCCTCCGTTTGCGCCGCCGTCGCCGCCAAACGAGAGATCACGTCGCAAGGATCGTAACCACACTGATTTCAGCACAAATAAGAGACCAAAAATTCCCAGGCAAGTATTTAGCTTGCTAAATTTCATTAATGCATCATTCATGTTAGTCTATGGTTGATTAGGATGAGTTTCATAGAAGAAAATCCATATTGGAGATAGGAAAATTGCATGTGGTAATGATCTAAATGATAATCTAGAAATCCCCTTCATATGTAGAGGTTGAACCACTGATTTATGATGGATTAGAAGTAGAAATTCTGGAAAAAGGTTGATTAGAACAAAGTTAAAGAAATTTCTAGGGTTCATATGATTTATATAAGTTTTGGCCCTTTAATTCATGGATATTGATGAAAATTCACATGCTTTACGTAGAAGATTGCTAGTTTGGGTTTATAATGTTTGTAGTACAAATTTTTGGGAGTTTGGGTGCTAAAAATATGGATTTGGATGAGGTTGGATGATAGAACCCGTAACTGGTTGTTGTGCAGATTCGCCACACCTGTTTGATCGATCGATCGAACCAGGAGTGTCGATCGATCGACGCATCGATCGATCGACATCCTGCCATCGATCGATCGACCCCTCTTGGCAGACTCATATTTCCCCTTTTAAATAGATGAATTCAATTTAAATGAGTAATAATCCTTGGGCATCCTTATTAAAATATTTTGGGAGATAAAGAAGACCAGTAGGACTTATTGATAATATGACATCTTTAATGTAAGACGAGATTTATATTTTTCGGGGATGTTTACATATAAGGGGCAATGGAACTATGTATAAAAAGGGGGAGACGAGTAAGGTAGTTACATTGGAAAATAAATGAGTACCTACTAAAATTACTCTTGGGAGGATAGGAATCCACGAGTGTCATGTAATAAGTTGGGATAATTCCACAAATTAAAGTAAGAAACGAACCGTTATACGTGATAACTAAATAGCGAGAAATAAGGATAAATATCATAATTATGGGTTATGAGATGTACCTAAATTTGATGTGGTAATAGTAGTATATTTATATGACTGTGTTTATGTATATACTATATACGTGTGAAAACCATGCCCGCGCTACTTACTATCCCTGAGGTTACTGCGCTGGGACAATCTTATCTCGACGGGACCTTTATAGGGGATATTGACTCGTACCCTAGACGATAGAGATCCCTTGGTACAGGTTAATCGGATCGATAGTCAGACGGCCTAAGGGATGTGGGGGTATGTGCTGACTTCTTAGAGACCGGGACTCTATGCTTCGCCTCAATATTGTTTGTGTTTGTGTTAATACAATTCGAGAGTGATTCCAAACTTGTATTTCCCTTAGTACGAGTGATACGGGGACTGGATAGCAAAGTATGCCCGCACCATAATTTTTATATGGGGTGCTGTTAGAATATATATATATTATATGAGTATTTAATATATATATTAAATTCTAAAATTTGGGAATTTCCTACCGTGTTTATGGTAAGTAAGAAATGAATAATGATTTCAATTGACAAATACGTGTCTTGTAAAGTATAATATGTTACTGGGAAACTTTATTAGCAAATAAAGGTTAAATGAGAACTTTGTTATTAAATGAAATTTACCTCTTAAACAGTTAAATTCGCCAGTGTAAATCTTACGAGTAACCTAGGATAAGATAAGTTAAACCGTTGGAAAGGTTAGTGCGATAGGTGTGCACATTAGCAGAGAGGTGAGAATTTCTCAAGGGAGTGCCGCACTAATATGTTGTTGCATTGGCCAGTAAACATTTTAAATACTTGCTAAACAAATTTGAAATCGTTTTTACAATCGGGCTCTGACCCGTTTCCATTTTCTCTTCTCTTATATATATATATATATATATGTATATATTATAGGTGCCCAGCCATAGCGGCGTCTTGCATAGGATCCTTTGGAAGGAACGCACTGCAGCTTAGTTGGGAGTTGCAGGCCTCTTGCTTAGACGACCTCATTTCTTGATTCCACTCCTAGCATTTATTTTATCAGTAGGGCATGTGTCACCCTTTTCCATTATTCAGTTGTTTTATTGGATATTGTAATTCAGTTATTTCCAGTATTTACACTTTGGATTTTTATTACTGTCAGGATGTTTTCCTTTAAGATTTAATGTTGGGATTTATTTGTTGAATGTTTAATTCTTTGGGATTATAAGTTACAGGATAATTGTTGTGTGATTCTTTAAATTGTGAATTATGTAAAGTTTCAAATGTTGGTTTATAAAAGTAAAACTCGGAAAGTAATGTCTAAAATGGTTTTGACACTTAGCTTAATTATTTAGGGTGTTTAAATTGGAAAAGATTATTGTACGACAGTGATGCTAAGAATGAACCAATTGTTCACCTTGATTTTTATTTAATAAAGGAGTGATCTCCCGGTATTTAATTAGACGGGGTTTCACAGGTGGTATCAGAGCATCAGGTTCTAGTGTCCATAGGGTCTGTACGGCTTATTTCGCTTTCAGCTTAACATTTTATTATAGAGCCCTATTTTAGGATTACTGTATTCTTGCTTTTACGATTACGTCTTCAGCTATTTGAGATTTGATAATAACTGTAGACTAATAAATTTCTTCACTTTTCAGATGCCTCCGAGATGTGCACGAAAGGATAGGCGTGCCCAAGACGAGAAGCCAGTAGCTCCGGCTCAGGGAACGATGAATGTTAATGAGGTAGCCGCCATTGTTGCTCAGGCGGTGAATGACGCGCTATCGGTGGTACAACAGGCTCCACCCCAAGTTCAGGTAGTGGCGCCAGTACCTGCACAACTTCCATCAACATGGGAGCGGGTTAGGGATGCCTTTCAGAAGGCGCATCCCCCTGAGTTCTCGGGTAGTTCAGATATCATAATCGTCAGCCAATGGAAGAAAGATATCCAGAGGCATCTGCGTATGTATGAGTGCACAGACGTGCATAAACAATTGTTGGCTTCATTTAAGCTAGTGGGGGCCTCTTTGCAGTGGTGGGAGTCCACCACCTTGGAGGAGAGGGCTACTATCCCGATTCAGTCATTCTGGGAGCGGTTTGACCGCAAGCCGTGCAAACTGAGATGAGGCAAAAGTTACTGAACTTGAAGCAGGAGAATTCTACTGTTGCTAAGTATGAAGAGGAGTTCACAATACTTCTCACTATAGTGCCAGATAAGGCACCCACTAAGGGTAAGAAGATACTATTGTTTGTGGACGGGTTAGCTTGGAGGATCCGTCAGCACCTTATAGGGAATCTGTCTCTGAGTACCTTCACCGATGTCCTCAATGCTGCTTTACTACACTGCTAGGATCACCGCTTCTATCTACATGGAAGCAAGAGGGCAAGAGAGTCCGACTAGCAGGGCAGGATAGGGGGTAGTGTCACTAGTGAAGCACCGACATCTCAGGGGAAGACTCGTCAGCATGAGCAGAGTTCCCATCAGGGGGACTCTACCAAGCAGTTTCGATCAAGTGATTCCAGGCAGGGATTTATAGGATTTAGGCAGGGCCAGCAAGGCCAACACCGCCAACAGCAGGGCCAACAGGGCCAACAGCGTTTTCCTCAGGGCCAACAGGGCCAGTGGCGGGGCGGTAACGGCTAACAGGGCCGTGGTCAGCAGGGTCAGAGGGGAGGTAATTTCAGAGGCCGATGTTTTATGTGCAGCAATAATGGACATAAGCTCCAGGAATGTCCAGAGGGTGATAGGGCCCCACAGCAGTAGGGTGCCTGTAATGAGCCACAGATGCCACTTTTTCCAGCCGCCCTCCCAGCACCAGCTCAGGTACCAGCCCTACCGGCCATTTCAGTCGCTCCAGTGCAGCAGGAGTAGTTATAGTATGGACGTGTCTATAACGTGCACTAGGGAGCAACTCCGCAGGCACCACTCACGATTGAGGGTATGTTTCCTATCCATGGTACTATGGGTCGGGTTTTATTTGATACTGGGGCGACGTACTATTTTATAGCTACCCATTTTGCGAATGCCTTAGGGTTATTATCCACAACAGAGAGCACTGTGACGTGTGTAGACTCACCATTGGGAAATGGATTGCTAATTTTCTTTATATGTCGGGGAGTGGGGGTAGACATTGGTAGCTTGGTATTACCAGCAGACATATTAGTCTTAGATATGCATGAGCATGATGTTATTATCTGTATGGATTGGCTCACAGCTTACAGAGCTATGATAGATTGTTTCGGTGGGAGTATTATTTTTGCCATTTTGGGGCAATAGATGTTTGTAGTGGCGATGCCTCACCCAGAGGGAGGCTCGACCGCTCATTTGTATTATATAGAGGAGGATACCTCTAAGGAGGTTGTGATTCCCTTAGACTCGATCCCAATTGTTCGTGAGTATTCCGATGTATTTCAGGAGATACCAGGCCTACCCCCCAGTCGTGAGATAGACTTTGTCATAGATTTATTACCGAATACTCGACCTATAGCATGCTCTCCATACCGTATGGCTTTGGCGGAGATGCGAGAGTTACGAGATCAGATAGAGCAGCTATTAGGTCAGGGCTTCATTCGCAGGAGTAACTCACCTTGGGGCGCTCCAGTTTTGTTTGTGAAAAAGAGAGATGGTTCACTGAGGCTATGTGTGGACTACCGGGAGTTGAACAAGGTCACGATATGGAACAAGTATCCGTTGCCTCGAATCGATGACCTATTCGACCAGCTGAGGGGAGAAACTTTCTTTTCGAAGATAGATCTGAGGTCAGGGTATCATCAGCTACGTATTAGGGAGCAGGATGTTTCAAAGACTGCTTTTTTGACGAGATATGGGTCCTATGAGTTCAGAGTGTTGCCATTTGGCCTCACAAATGCTCCAGCCGTATTCATGGACTTGATGAACCGAGTGTTCAGAGAGTTCTTGGATCAGTTTGTCATCGTCTTCATATATGACATTCTAATATATTCACACTCTAAGGAGGAGCATGACGAGAACTTGAGGAAGGTTCTTCAGACTCTACGAGAACATCAGCTGTATGCTAAGTACGAGAAGTGCGGGTTTTGGTTGCGGGAAGTGCAGTTCTTGGGGCATGTTGTTTCTAAATAGGGGATAGCAGTTGACCCGAGTAAGGTGTCAGCGGTGAGGGAGTGGGGACTGCCCACGACACCGACGGAAGTACGTAGTTTCTTGGGATTAGCAAGATACTATAGGAGATTCATTCGGGGTTTTTCCAAAATAGAGGGTCCATTGACGAACCTGACTCACAAGGGAGTACCATATGTTAGGGACGATGCTTGTCAATTGTCTTTCGATGAGTTAAAAGACAAGCTCACTTCAGCACCGATCTTTATTTTACCTAGAACGGACGTGGAGTACCTGGTTTACACCGATGCTTCTTTACGGGGAATTGGGGGAGTACTTCAGCAGGAGGAGAAGGCTATAGCTTTTGCCTGCTGCAAGCTTAAGCCACAAGAGAAGAATTACCCAACACACGACCTAGAGTTGGCAGCGGTCGTTGTTACATTGAGGATTTGGAGGCACTACTTATTGGGGGAGAAATTTCTCTTGTTCACAGACCATAAGTCACTGCAGTACCTGTTCACTCAGCAAGAGCTGAATATGCGTCAGCGCAGGTGGTTAGAGTTTGTAAAGGACTATCAGTTCGACATACAGTACCATCCAGGGAAGGCCAACGTAGTTGCTGATGCGTTGAGCCGTAGACCGATAAACGATGTAGAGAACGTCTGGAAAGAAAAGTGGAAAGAGTTAGGTCACCAGGATGCAGTAGCCCGTTCCTTCATATCTATCATAACAGTGACACCCGAGATCATTACGAGGGTGATACAGGCACAGATCGCAGACCCATTTTGCCAGGAGCAGATTGTACGACTTTTAGCTGAGGGTGCTGAGTCCTATTCTGTTAGTTCTGAAGGGGGTTTAAGGTTTAATGAGAGATTGGTGGTCCCAGAAGGGGCAGACTTACGTTATGCAGTGATGACCCAGTCTCACGGGTCCTGATTTACGGTGCATCTTGGGGGAGATAAGATGTATCAGGATATGAGGCGACAATACTGGTGGAGTGGGATGAAAAAGGACATTGTGGAGTTCGTGTCCAAGTGTTCTATCTGTCAGCTGGTAAAGGTTGACCATCAGAGACTGTCAGGGTTGCTTTAGCCATTGGAAATACCCATGTGGAAGTGGGAGAGTATTTCCATGGATTTTATTATAGGGTTGCCTACTTCATAGCGGGGCCATGACTCCATCTGGGTGATTCTGGATCGTTTGAGCAAGGTGGCTCATTTTCTTCCGGTGCGAACAGACTATACCATGGGTCAGTATGCTCAGTTGTTTATTGCTGACATTGTCAGATTGCATGGGGTGCCCCTGAATATTGTGTCAAATAGAGAGAAGATTTTCGTATTGCGTTTTTGGGAGAGCTTCCAGGAGGCTATGGATACAAAGTTGAGATTGAGTTCAGCTTATCACCCACAGACAGATGGACAAACAAAGCGTACTAATCAGATGTTGGAGGATATGCTACGCATGTGTGTCCTTGATTTTGGAGGAGGTTGGGAGCCACATATTCCACTGGTAGAGTTCGCTTATAATAACTCTTATCAGTTCACGATTGGCATGGACCCATTCGAGGCTTTGTATAGCAGGCCTTGTCGTTCCCCAACGTGTTGGCTATAGGTGGGGGATAATAAGTTTCTCGGACCAGAGGTAATTCAGGAAACCTCCGCGAGGATTGAGATTATCAGGAGTCGCATTCGGGTAGCCCAGGACAGGCAGAAAAGCTACGCCGATGCGAAACGGTTCTTTCGAGAATTTAATGTGGGGGACCAAGTATTACTACGTGTATCTCCTATGAAAGGAGTGATGAGGTTTGGGAAGAAAGGGAAATTGGCCCCGAGATACGTGGAACCATTTCCCATTATCGAGAGGGTTGGTTCGGTAGCTTACAGATTGGGACTGCCAGAGCATCTACATCGCATCCACGATGTATTCCACATCTCGTCGCTGAGACGATACCTTCAGGATGATATGGCCCACACCCACATCGCGATAGATGAGATAGACTTACAGCCTAACAGCTCTTACGAGGAGAGACCAGTGGCTATCCTAGACCATAACGAGAGGATATTGAGGTCGAAGGTAGTTCCACTTGTACGGGTCCGGTGGAAGCATCATAATGTGGAGGAATCCACCTGGGAGCGCGAGGCAGATATGCGCGAGAGATACACAAATTTATTCTTACCAGGTATACCTTATTTTCTGAATTTCGGGATGAAATTCCGTTATTAGGGGGGAAGTATGTAATACCCCGTATTTTTATGCTTTCTAAATTTGGGGATTTATTAAATTTAATGTGAATTATTAATTTAATATAAATCTAGAAATTAATTATTTTTCTTTAATAATTACTAATGTGATGTGAGTTAGTAAGTATGGAAAACTTGTCGAATATTACTAATGGGCAAATTAATATATGATATTGGTTCTATTAAATGTCAAGAGTGAATAAAATGACAATTTTGGAAATTTAAGTCGGGACGCGCCTGTGTTGTGTCGAGACTAAATATTGATTAATAAAAGTGAATAGATTATAAGTTGTTCGTATGGTCGTTTTGAGTGCGCCAAAGTGTCCGGAAGGGTCAAGATAGTCAGAAAAGTATACCCAGGGGTTTAGTTTGGGTCTCGGGGTGTTTTTAGGCTTAATTAGTACCCCGGGAGGGCCTTTTGGACATTTTGTAATTTTGGGTAATTAAACCCACGAATTTACAAGGGTTATATCAGATGCTTAGGGTTGCCTTCTAGGGTTAACACAACCAAAAGCAAGTGACGACCATTGGAGAAGGAAGGAGAGAGCTTGCCAAGGAATTCTAGGCCGAAAACCCCTCCGTTTGCGCCGCCGTCGCCGCCAAATGAGAGATCACGTCGCAAGGATCGTAACCACACTAATTTCAGCACAAATCAGAGACCAAAAATTCCCAGGCAAGTATTTATCTTGTTTAATTTCGGTAATGCATCATTCATGTTAGTCTATGGTTGATTAGGATGAGTTTCATAGAAGAAAACCCATGTTGGAGATAGGAAAATTGCATGTAGTAATGATATAAATTATAATCTGGAAATACCCTTCATATGTAGAGGTTGAACCACGGATTTATGATGGATTAGAAGTAGAAATTCTGGAAAAAGGTTGATTAGAACAAAGTTAAAGAAATTTCTAGGGTTCATGAGATTTATATAAGTTTTGGCCCTTTAATTCATGGATATTGATTAAAATTCACATGCTTTACATAGAAGATTGCTAGTTTGGGTTTTTAATGTTTGTAGTACAAATTTCTGGGAGTTTGGGTGCTAAAAATATGGATTTGGATGAGTTTGGATGATAGAACTCGTAACTGGTTGTTGTGCAGATTCGCCATACCTATTTGATCGATCGATCGAACTAGGAGTGTCGATCGATCGACGCATCTATCGATCGAGATCCTACCATCGATCGATCGACCCCTCCTGGCAGAGTCATATTTACCCTTTCAAATAGCTGAATTTAATTTAAATGAGTAATAATTCTTGGACATCCTTATTAAAATATTTTGGGAAATAAAGAAGACCAGTAGGACTTACTGATAATATGAAATCTTTAATGTAAGACGAGATTTACATTTTTTGGGGATGTTTACATATAAGGGACAATGGAACTATGTATAAAAAGGGGGATACGAGTAAGGTAGTTACATTGGAAAATAAATAAGTACCTACTGAAATTACACTTGGGAGGATAGGAATCCACGAGTGTCACGTAATAAGTTGGGATAATTCCACAAATTAAAGTAAGAAACGAACCGTTATACGTGATAACTAAATAACGAGAAATAAGGATAAATATCATAATTATGGGTTATGAGATGTACCTAAATTTGATGTGGTAATAGTAGTATATTTATATGACCGTGTTTATGCATATACTATATACATGTGAAAACCATGCCCGTGCTACTTATTATCCCTGAGGTTACCGCGCTGGGACAGTCTTATCTCGATGGGACCTTTATGGGGGATATTGACTCGTACCCTAGAAGATAGAGATCCTTTCGTACGGGCTAATCGGATCGATAGTCTGACGGCCTAAGAGACGTGGGGGCATTTGCTGACCTCTTAGAGACCGGGACTCTATGCTTCGCCTCAATATTGTTTGTGTTTGTGTTAATACAGTTCGAGAGTGATTTCGAACTTGTATTTCCCTTAGTACGAGTGATACGGGGACTGGATAACAGAGTATGCCCGCACCATAATTTTTATGTGGGGTGTTGTTAGAATATATATATATATATATATATATATATATATATATATATATATATATATATTATATGAGTATTTAATATATATATTAAATTCTAAAATTTGGGAATTTCCTACTGTGTTTATGGTAAGTAAGAAATGAATATAGATTTCAATTGACAAATACGTGTTTTGTAAAGTATAATATGTTACTGGGAAACTTTATTAGCAAATAAAGGTTAAATGAGAACTTTGTTATTAAATGAAATTTACCTCTTAAACAGTTAAATTCGTCAGTTTAAATCTTACGAGTAACCTAAGATAAGATAAGTTAAACCGTTGGGCAGGTTAATGCGATATGTGTGCACATTAGCAGAGAGGTGAGAATTTCTCAAGGGAGTGTTGCACTAATATGTTGTTGCATTGGCCAGTAAACATTTTAAATACTTGTTAAACAAATTCTAAATCATTTTTACAATCGGGCTCTAACCCGTTTCCATTTTCTCTTCTCTCTTGTATATATATGTATATATTACAGGTGCCCAGCCACAGGGGCGTCTTGCCTAGGATCCTTTGGAAGGAACGCGCTGCAGCTCAGGTGGGAGTTGCAGGCCTCTTGCTTAGACGACCTGATTTCTTGATTCCACTCCTAGAATTTATTTTATCAGTTGGGCATGTGTCGCCCTTTTCCATTATTCAATTGTTTTATTGGATATTGTAATTCAGTTATTTCCAGTATTTACACTTTGGATTTTTATTACCGTCAGGATGTTTTCCTTTAAGATTTAATGTTGGGATTTATTTGTTGAATGCTTAATTCTTTGGGATTATAAGTTACAGGATAATTGTTGTGTAATTCTTTAAATTATGAATTATGTAAAGTTTCAAATGTTGGTTTATAAAAGTAAAATTTGGAAAGTAATGTCTAAAATGGTTTTGACACTTAGCTTAATTATTTAGGGTGTTTAAATTGGAAAAGATCATTTTACGACAGTGATGCTAAGAATGAACCAATTGTTCACCTTGATTTTAATTTAATAAAGGAGTGATCGCCCAATATTTAATTAGGCGGGGTGTCACAGCCTTTTGTTTTCCTTTTTCAATAGTTGTACCTTTTTCCTTTTTGAAGATGTATCTGTACTTCCCTTTTTATTAATAAAAAGATAAATCTCTTAGTTCCTTTGGTTATGTTTTTCAATACTCTGCACCTTGTTGATTGATAACTTTCTTCTTTTTAATAGTTTATGGATAAAATGGAATATTTCTCATCTACTGACTCCGAGCTACTCCAGAGGTGTAATGAGCTTTTCAAAACTGGTCACTTATTTCTAACTGATGCTGACCTACTTAAGTTGCTCGGGGAAGGGGTATCCAATTAAGCCAAAGAAGCCTATGTTTACTTGAAGTGTCTTCTTGATCGTACAGTGGCTAATAATATTGTCTACTATGAAATGATTGAAGAGCTGCAAGAGGAGCATAATGAGACTAAGGCATTTTTTCATGAGGATTATGAGAAAAAATTACAGGCCCTTAGTGAAGGTTGGGACTTTGAGCAAAAGTTGGATAAATTTGCTTCTCATTTTTTAAGATAAGAATTCCTGCTGAAACGTGAAGTGGATGAAGGAAGGGACATTGCCAAGTTTCTAGAGGAAGAGAATAATAACTTGAGAAATGAACTTGATGCCTTGAATTCTTCCACTGCTGTTGTTGCTACTACAGATGAGGGCCATTCCTTCTTGGAGGCTAAAAACGCAAGGTTGAGTGAGGAGTTGGAGGCTCTAAAGAAATTAAAACCTATTTAATTATCTTCTCAAGCTAGAGTCAAGCCTGATCGAGGTACTATAGAGGAAATCAGGACCCAATATACCCTTACTAATCACACTGCACAATTAAAAACCATTGTTGAGATGTCCTGTAAGATACAAGCCTTGTCCTAACAACTCTCCACTTAATCTTCTCAATTACAAGCTAAGGATGGAGTGTTGGGAAAACTGCATTACCAAGTTGATAGATTAACCTTTCAATTCCATAAATAACCAAGGGAAGTCTGTATGTATGGGTATAATAAATCTCTGAAACATGTTGATGATAAGATTCAAGAAGCTAAGAATGAGAGCTAATATAAATGGGGTTGGATAAATGCTTTGACAGTTATGAAGGTGGATCAAAACAACTCATTGTGGGATTAGTATGATCTAGGCTTGCTTGAGCTTGACAATCCTCCTTTTAAATTCGATGCCAATTGGATTCCAGTCCATCGTATTCCTCAATGCTTTATTTCAAAATACTTTGGAGATTACGAGCTTCATGATGAATTAGAAATAGTCCGACCTGCTCACCTGCTTGATTATCCTAGTAGGAACAATACCAGAATGCTTCAGGATTTTAACTTCATTAATTCTCCTTATACATTATATGATCATCTTTCTAAAATGGATTATGTTTCCAAAGATGAAAGGAAGTGTCCCACATAATGAATCTTTGTATTTTGTTTTGTTAACATAATCATGTAATTAATTTGATTGAATGCAAAGTGGAAATTTGATCAACTTATCTTATGTTGAATGTTAATCCTTTCTTTATCATTAGTTCTATTGATACACTTTGATTAATTTGAGTATCAATGGCTAATGAGTGCACATGTTATATTATCATACTTAGACTAAGATCTAAATTTAGAGCTAGTTAGATGAATACATAGGTTCTACTAGCATACTTAGATTAAAATCTAAATCTAGAGCTAGTTACCCATGTGCTCCAAAGGTTTTACTAATGCAGCCAAGTATTGGATTTTTGCATTAAATACTAGTGTTGTGACCAGGCGTTTGTGGAATATGTGCTTATATTCCTCTTGAGGAATCTTTACAATATTCTTCTTGTACTTTTCCTAGTAGGATAAATATCTTGTTTTATCCTTAGGTTTATTGACCAAGTTTCTTAAGGATTTAACATCCTGTTGACTTGGACTTTGTGTATCAACAATCAAGTTTGTGGCTGCTCCTAGCAACGTGTTGCTTCTATCAAGCAACATTGAGGGAAATATTTACTGAGCCGAGAAATGATGCCGAGTGTTGATGTAAAAAACTAGATTCGATCTAATTATTTTAATCACAGATAAAAATGAATAAATAAATATAAGACAACAGGTTTTTAAAGTGGTTCAGCCTTGTGAGAATGGCCTACGTCCACTATTTTTGTATTGCTGACTGTTTGACTGGAATTCTCGATAAGTGATTTACCAAGAGATCCAGAGTCCCCTTCTAACGAGGAGGTTACAATGTATTTATAGCCTTGAGGCTGTACAAATGAAAGGACAATGCGTTGTTATCTAGTAGACATATACATCTGTACGATAATAATGAGCATTTAATGCGCAGTCGTTTCTTGGATTCTCTTGATTTGGATGCTCAGTACGCTAAGTAGCTCGGTGCCCATGAGTTGCTCGGGCCGCCTAAGTAGCTCGAGGCCCATGAATTGCTCGGGGATCCTAAGCTGATCGGTACGCTTGAGCTGTTCGAAATGTATGAGTTTCTCGTGGCGCTTGAATAGCTCGGTGGCAGTGAGTTGATCGGTAGAAGTATTTGTAAATGCTATGTTGGTTGATACGTGTCTTCAAATGATGGGTCCACGTCAGCAGATTAAATTTGGTATCAATAGAAGCCCCCAATGTTTCATAGTTTGACGTTGAAGAAAAGTATGGAACATTCTGCTTGAAAACTACATAGATTATTGCTTTGTATGTTTTTTAAGAAAACATTCGTTGTATATAACTCCTTTTTGAGTGCATAGTATCAGGCCTCATAAATATTTTGAATTTTAATGACCGTTTCGATATTTGTGCCCATTTTCTTCTTTTAGCCGCCGGATACGCAAACGTCCTCCCTTGTAATCATTGATTTTCTCTATTCCCGAGGTAAAGTATTTAAGCGCGGCAGAAATCCTATCGTCTTTCACTTTTCAAATCTGTATCTTTAAACTATTCATTTTCTCTCTATCTTGTGCCTTCGTTCTTTTCGTCGTTCATTGTCACCTGATTTCTTTTTCTCTATAATATTTTCTTCCCTTTCTTTTATTTACTTTGTTCATCATGGTTTATCTTGTTGATTCATTGGATAAATTTGGGTCTGAATTTTAGATCCCTTCATGGGTTATTTTGGAAGAACTTTCTAAACCTTTTGATTAATTTTCTTTGGGTGAGGGACATTAGTTCCCAAGTCTCTTTGTGGCCGAATGTGTCTTTTCTTTTCCTCCAAATCCCCTATGTTTGGAGTTATGTCAATATTTTGACACTGTACCTACAAAAATAACTCCAAATACCTGGAGGATAGTTAATGGCGTGCATAAATTGAATCAACTCCATGGAATCCATTTAGGGATTCAAGATATTATGTACTGCTATAGATGGGTTGTCCATGATTCCACATTCTATTTAAAATCTAGGTTTTTGAATAGGGCTTTAGTTGTTAATCTTCCAGATGCCAATAGGGATTATTTTGAGCATAGGGTTGTTATGAAAAATTAGCAACACACTCCATTAAATAGAGATGATGTATATCAAGGTCCCAGGTGTCCCCCTTATGGCAATGGAATAGTTTTTTATTTTATTTTAGTTTATGAAATCTTGTTTTCTTTGTGTTTGATAAAATGTATCATTGACATTTGTTTTTGTTTGTTACAGTTGACAATAAAAGAAAACCTCCAAAAGAAGCTGACGTTAATTTAAAGCATTTAAAAATTATGTGGGATTTGCACCAATCTGTTGCCAAGGAACATATTAGATCTGCTTCCTACTTATTGCAGTACATAAGTTATACTTCCTCTTTCACTGCTCGTCCTCGTCCAGTGGTGGTTAATTTTGACCAAGTACTAGCCTCTGAGACTAGTGTAGAAGGTTCTTCCTCTGAATCGAGTGTTCCCATCGCTGATCTGATGAAGAAAAGAAGAGGTCCTGCCTTTTTTGACAAGTCTGACTTTGCCTCTATAGAGGCAAAGAAAAGTAAAAAATATGTCCCAGAAGAAGGGTCAAAAACTGTAGATGTACCCCCTCATGTTGCTGCCAAGAAAACTAGTGAGACGCCCCCTGTGGCTCCAAGCAAGATTGTTGCTATCTCTCCTCCGAGTGAGGTTATTATCATATCACCAACAAAGATAACATATTTGGTTGAAAATGCTACTGTTCCTCCGAGGAGGTTGAAGAAAAATTCTTCTAAGAGACCTGCTGATCCTATCTCTCAACCTTCAAATGTTGAAGGTATTATTCCATCTTTTGTTGCTCCGAGCTCCGCTGTGAGTTTGGTGAAATCCTGGACTGTCCCAAAAGTCCAAGGCATTGAGGATTCCCTTTATCGTGAGAGAATTAATACCCTTACTTCTTAACACATTGCCTCAGTAAGTTTCATTAATTTTAACTCCATTTATTTTTATGTTCATGTACTGACTTAAAGATATTCTTTTTTCCAGATGGTGACGTGTTTCAACAGTATTCTGAAGAGGGATGAAGCTATCAAGGCTTCAAGTTCCTCACGAGGAGTAAAGGAAGCTTTTGTTGGTCTGACCTAATCTTTAAAAGAATCTTGTTAAAAGTACGAGGAAGATAAAGTTTCTTGGGAGAAGCAACTCAAGTCCATTGAGTTGGACAACAATCAAGCTGTGAATGCCTCCAAGGACTTGGAGAAGAAATTGAGTGAGTTTGAGAAAAGCAACAAGAATTTTGAATAGAGAAACAAGGAGCTTGAGGCTAAGTTCAAGTCTGCTGAAGAGGAAGTTGTTAAACTTCAAGATGTCGAGCGATAGAAAAAGGAGGTGGAGTATAAGTTGAAGGTTACCGAGGAGCTCCTTAGGGAAAGGACCTCCTCGGAGAAGGCAAAGAGGAAAAAGGTAGTTAAAAAATCTTTCAGCGCTGGTTGGGATAAGGGATGGAACAAGGGCTTGGCTGTCATGATCTCCTAAATGGAGTATGCCAGGATCAAATATTTCAGGGATGGATGGGTCGCAGCTTTGCAGGAGCTGAAAGTTGCTGAGAATTCTGAATTATTCCAGCAACACACTCATGGCCCTCCTCCCTCTCCTGGAGAAGAAGAAGAGGATGAAGCTGCTTCAGATGAATCTTCCATGATAATTGGTGATCTGGTCCATGCTGTTCCTGTTGTTCAACCTTTCTCCGAGTAACTCCAACCAACCAATACCTCTGTCGAGCAACTAATCTTGTCCTCCGAGTAACCAATCTCTTCCTCTAAACCTTCTGAGGAGGTTGTAGGGAACAAGGAGAAGGTGTAAAGTTGCTCGGGCTTTTATTTTGTTGTTCTATTGAATGTAACCTCAGATTTTGTATTTTCCCTTATGATGAAATAAAAATTCGAACTTTGGTTATTCGTCTTGACCTTTTCTTTTACTTGCTCTGTCTGAATCCTTATTGATTCTTTTTATTTCTTCTCTTTGTTAGTTTATGGCTAGGATGGAGCTCTTATCAGCTCATAACACAGAATTAATGAAGAAATGCAATGACTATTTTAAAGATGGTCATGCTGATCTAAATGAGGCCCAGATACTTGACATCCTTGGATCAGATGCTTCTGAACGAGCTATAGAATCTTACCAATACTTGAAGTGTTTGCTCGATCGCGTAGTTGCCAATAATGTGACGTACTATGAGATGATTGAGGATCTCCAAGGAACTATTGAGGAACTCCAACAGCAATATAAAGAATCTTCTACCCTTTTGCACCAAGGATACGAGAAAAAATATCAACAACTGAGTGCTCACAAAGGGTATGACAAATTTATCTCTTCTTATGAGAAGAAAGAAAGTGTTCTGAAGCTTGAAGTTGAAGAGCACAGGCATATCGCCAAATTGTTGGACCAGGAGAACATCGCCTTGCAAGAAGAGATAAAATAACTGAAATCTGCTGCATCTTCCTCGGAAGCCTTAGTCCCTGTTAATGATGAAGGTTTCTCTTTCTTGGAGGTAGAAAATGCCAACTTGCGAGATGAGTTGGAAACTTTGAAAAGAGCTGGAACCTCTACCTCTACTCGTGGACGAGCAAGATCTTCTTCTCAGGGACGAGCAAGGGATGGTCGAGTTTTTATTAAAGAAGTAAGAACTCAAGCAGCCTTGGAGAATCAAGCATTTTAGTTGGTGGCGAAGAATCAAGCTTTGGCAGAGATGTCCAAGAAAATCCCGAACCTCAATGAACAATTCTCTACCTAGAGTTCTGCCTTGGAAAATAAAGAACTTCTGGCGAAGAATCTCCACAAGAAATTGGAGAGGTTAACTTACAAATTTCATAAACAACCCAGAGAGTTTTGGATGGCTGGATACAATGAAGCCCTTTATCATCTTGATGCTCGGATCCAGTAGTCAAATAAGAAGGGTACAAGCAGGGATGGTTAAATGCCATGTGTGTGCTTTAATTGGAGTAAGGTCATTACTTATGGGATTATTATGATCCTAGAGTGCTCGATTTACCCGTGCCTCCTTTTAAGCTCGATTTTAGTTGGATTCCTGCTCGTGCAATTCCTCGATGCTTGATCTCCAAGTATCTCGATGACTACAGTCTTTACGCCAACTTTGAGATATCTCTCCCAAAACATTTACTTGATCGGCCATCTGTAATGAATGTTAGAATGCTGAGAGATGTAAATTTCATAAATTCTCCTTATGCCTTAGATGATCCTCCTGCTAGAGTAGAACATGTTTCAAAGGCAGAAGGGAAAAAACCAATAGAGTAGGATTTTTTATGTAATGAAGTATATTTTTCACAGCATATGTAATTCTACTTGATTTGAATGAAGAAAATTTTTAGTCTTTTGCTATTCCATTTTCTTCTAAATAGTTTGTAGAATATCCTTGTCCCATTTGTTGTTTGATTATAGTGACTTGTCATTATTTGGGCCAAAGCAATGAAATGATTTGCATCCCATGTTCCTTCTTATTTTAACCAACCGAATTCGATTGTATTTGATTTTCCGACCAACCGGAGTTGGTGGTAATTAATTTTCCGACCAACCGGAGTTGGTGGTAATTGATTCCCGACCAACCAGAGTTGGTGGTAATTATTTCCTGACTAATCGAAGTTGGTAGTAATTGATTCCCGACCAATCGGAGTTGGTGGTAATTGCTTCCCGACCAACCGGAGTTGGTGGTAATTGATTCCTGACCAATCGGAGTTGGTGATAATTGGTTCCTGACCAACCGGAGTTAGTTCTAATTGATTCTCGACCAACCGGAGTTGGTGGTAATTGATTCCCAACCGATCAAAGTTGCTGGTAATTGTTGATTTCCAACCAATCGAAGTTGGTGGTAATTGATTCCCGACCAACCGGAGTTGGTGGTACTTGATTCCCGACCAACTAGAGTTGGTGGTAATTGATTCCAGACCAACCGGAGTTGGTGGTAATTATTTCTCGACCAACTGGAGTTAGTGGTAATTATTTCCCGACCAACCGGATTGGTGGTAATTGCTCTGAATTTGATATGTAGTGTGTAGAACTAATATTCCGAAAGAATTTCAACAAAAAGAGAGAACTGGGTAAAACATCCAACACTTTATTCATACTGAAGAAACTGCATTACATAGGAAATTCAATTACTGATAATACTTTCACAGATGTTCTGCATTCCATGCATTCTTGAATCATTCTCCTTCCAATGTTTCAATTCTGTATGTCCCTGGACGAATAATTTCTATTACTCTGTAGGGTCGATGCCAGTTGTCTTCCAACTTGTTATTCTTTTGTATTACTTTCTTCAGCACATAATCCCCTTCCTTCAAATCACACTTCTTCACCCTTTTGTTATAGAACAAAGTTGTTCGTTGTTGATATGCTGTATTTCTGATCGCTGCTTCTTCCCTGACTTCTTCGAGCATATCTAGGTCTAATCTTCTCACCAAATCACTGACAGGAGAATTGAAATTAAGCACCCTATGTGTGGGTAGACCCAATTCAGCTGGTATGACAGCTTCACTTCCAAAGGCCAGCATGTATGGAGACTCCCCCGTTATTTCTCGTGGTGTGGTACGATAAGCCCAATGCACAGAATGTATCTCATTAATCCAATTTCCTTTTGCATCATCTAGTCATTTCTTCAATAATTCAGCAGTGTTCTGTTTGTCACCTCAGTTTCCCCATTGCTTTGGGGATGTCCCGGTGCCGAATGGATCTTTAGTACATTGGATTGATGACAATACGTAGCAAACTCCTCGTTGTCAAACTGGGTTCCGTGGTCAGTAATGAATGCATGGGGAAGACCATATCTACAAATGATATTCTTTTAAATAAACTGATAAACCTTTGCATATGTCATATCAATAAGAGGCTCACCTTCCACCCATTTAATAAAATAATCTACAGCAACCACGAGGTATTTAAACCTACCCCTAGTCGTTGGAAGTTGCCCGACCAAGTCTATCCCCCACATAGTGAATGGCCAAGAGGACGTGATGGGTGTTAATAATGCTTGGGAGTTCTTCGGATGGAGGAAAAACTTTGGCATTTATCTCACTTCTTAGCATAAGTTACGCAATCAGCTCTCATCATTGGCCAGTAATACCCCTACGTTGTTATTCTTTGCAAAAGAGTCCGTCCTACTACATGGACTCCACAAGATCCTTCGTGAACCTCTTCAATAAAATCTTTCACTTCGTAGGGATGGACACATCTTTGTAGCCCTGCTATAACTCCTCGCCTATACAAGATGCCATTTGTCAATACATAACGAGCAGCTTTAAACTTCAATTTTTTGACTGCAAGTTTATTAGTTGGCAAAGCCCCCTCTTCAATATACGCCCTGATGGAGTCCATCCAAGATGGTCCCAAGTCGAGGGCAATAAAGTTCATCATCAAATCTTTATCTGTACTCCGATCATCCATGATTTCTATTGGGATTTTTCTTTGTAGCTCGGTGCGTGTGGCTGATGCTAACCGATCTAATGCGTCTGCTCTTGCATTCTTCAGTCTTAGTATTCTGATCAACTGAACTGCAGTAAAACTCGATACAACCTCCATTTCTTTGGCATGATACTTGATCATTAATTCTCCTTTTGCTGCATACACCTCCAAAATTTGATTTATGACCAACTGTGAATCACTGAATACAACGACCTGCTCCGCCTCTATGGTTTTGGCCAGACTTAGACCCACGATCATAGCTTCATATTCGGCCTCATTATTAGAAGCTTTAAATTAAAAGCGTAGGGCGTACTCCACATCAATCTCATCCAGACTGTTTAAAACA
Source organism: Sambucus nigra (assembly GCA_949130495.1). Classification (NCBI taxonomy): domain Eukaryota; kingdom Viridiplantae; phylum Streptophyta; class Magnoliopsida; order Dipsacales; family Adoxaceae; genus Sambucus; species Sambucus nigra. Next base: position 166,522,921 of record OX422222.1, on the reverse strand, counting down.
ATCCCTGCTCCACTACCTGTAGTGCACGAAGAGCCATTAACGTACAAACTCTATATAGGTACTTCATCATCAAATTTTTTATCAGACAGAGTTCCTCGGTGGAATATTTGGTGCTTCCTCTTGTCCTCCAAAGGCACTTCTCACTTCTCGTTGATCATCTTATCTTGATCTCCATGGTGGGAAATTGGTCGGGTTTTAAATTTGATGACCCTGTAATATCCACAGGTAGGTCTGTATTCAACCTTTACTCGTCGGAGGCATCCTCCTGAGTGAACTCTGCGATAAAATTCGCTACTGCCTTCCCTTTGAGCGACAATCTAGGCTCATAAATTATATCATATTCACCAAGTTCTACTGCCCAGTACATCAATCTTCCTGCTTTCTTCGGTTTATGCAGAGCTTGCCTTAATGGCATACCAGTATACACAACTATAGTATGGGCTTGGAAGTATGGTCTTATTCTTCTGCTTGCTTCAATCAGCGCTAGTGATAACTTCTCCAACCTTGGATATCTGATTTCTGCTCCTCGGAAAGTCTTGCTGGTGTAGTAGACCGGTTTCTGCACTCCATCCTCCAATCTTATCAATGCCGAGCTAACAGCATTCTCTGAGACTGCTAGATACAAGTATAGTCTTTCTCCCATCACTGGTTTGGACAACAATGGAGGTGTCCCTAGGTATTTCTTCAACTCTTAAAAGGCCTCCTCGCATTCATCATTCCACTCAAAAGTTTTTCGGAGTGTTTTGTAGAATGGGAGGCATCAATCAGTTGCTCGTGACACAAATCTATTAAGTGCAGTTACTCGTCCTGTGAGGCTTTGCACTTCCTTCTTCGTCGTTGGAGATCATAGCTCCAATAGAGCCTTGATCTTTTCAGGGTTCGCCTCAATTCCTCGTTGGTTAACAATATATCCGAGAAACATGCCTTCTCGTACTCCTAATATACATTTAGTGGGATTCAGCTTCATTTGATATTTCTCTAGTTGATCAAAGGTCTGACCTAAGTCAACTAGATGATCAACAACTTTCTTGCTCTTCGTCAGCATATCGTCAACATAAACCTCCATGTTGTGGATGATTTGCTCCGCAAACACCTTGTTCATCAGCCGCTGATATGTTGCACCTGCATTTTTAAGTCCAAAATGCATAACATTATAACAATAAGTTCCCCTTGGGGTGATAAAAGAGGTACACTCCCTGTCCTCAGGCTTCATCTTAATCTGATTCGTGCCCCGAGGTAGCATCCACCAGTTGATCGATTCGGGGCAAAGAAAAATGATCCTTTGGGCATGCATTATTGAGGTCGGTGAAGTTTACACACATCCTCCACTTATTATTTTCTTCTTTACCATCACCACATTTGCTAGCCAATCAGGATATTTGACATCTTCAATAAAAGAGGCTTTTTGTAGTTTCTCTACTTCTTCCTGTATGGCTTGATTCTTTTTAGGACTGAACACTCTTCTTCGTTGCTTCACTGGCTTGATTTCCTTGTTCACGTTGAGCTCGTGACACATGAAACTCGGGTCTATCCCTGGCATATCTTCATGAATCCGTGCAAAAGTCTTCTTTCTGCGTCTTAGAAATGCTATCAATTCCTATTTTATTGATAAATCTAGTGATGCACCAATTTGAGTTGTTTGTTCTAGATGCTCGTCATCCAGAATGATTTTTTCGGTAGCCTCCATGACTTGTCCCTTCACTTGCTAAGATTCGTCTCTAGGGTCCAACGTTTCATCTTCGCTTCTCCTATTTCATCCACTTGATAAGTAGTAGTCTTCTTTTTAGATTCTTTGTGTTCCTCTTGCTCGGTAGATGAATAGTATTATTCCCGAGCTACTTTTTGGTTTCCTTTCACCACTCCTACTCCAAAGTTGGTTGGGAATTTTAGACATTGATGTACAGTAGATGGTACTGCTTCGAACTTCTTCAAACCTGCCCTTACCATGATGATATTGTAAGCTGATTGGAAATTTTTATCCATTATGAAAAAGTGTACTCTTTCTGTTCGAGAAGCAGGCCATGTACCGATAAGCATATCCAACTTGATCGTCCCAAGCGAAAAAACCTTTTTGCTAGTAAAAGTGAGGAGAGGTCTATGATAGGGCTCCAATTGGGCTAGCTTCAAATTCAAACTATCGAAACATGGGTAGAACATGATGTCTGCCGAGCTACCATTATCCACCAGTACCCGTGAAATCACCACTTCCTTCATTCTCATCTTGATCACCAATGGTTCATCATGAGGATATAGTACACCTGTGTGACACCCCGACTAATTAAATACCGGGTAGCTACTCCTTTATTAAATTAATTCAAAATGCCAAGTTGGTCCAGTTAATAGCATCACTGTCGAAACATTTTAATGATTACTAACCACCTAGTATTTAAAAAGTAAGTTTCCAAATTTTAATTTAAGTCTGATTAACATGCAACAAGTGTAATGAAGAATAATAATACCATTCACCATACTGAAGTAAAAAGAATAACCATCACATAATGTAATTAAAGTCTGGAGGAAAAACTCCTCACCACAAACCCACAACTGAAATAAGTAAACCGAATACTAAAACAATACATGCCAAAGTCTGAAAACTGTAATGGAAAGGTATCTCTAATAGAAATGGGCAACATGCCCTACAACTGATAGATAATGAATCTGGAATCCAATTGATAGAAGCGTCTACAAGCAAATCCCTGTAGCTTCCACAAACAGCTACAGCTCGTCACCTGAATGAGTATCCTATGCATGGTGTCCTTGTGGATGGGCACCTAAAATGGTTTTACAAGAAAAATAGATTTGAAAGCAAACGGGTCAGAGACCGAATGTGGAGAAATTTTAAAAACCTGCAAGTGCTTTAAAAACATTTAAAACATTAAATGCAAAGTACATGTTAGGACCTGCACTCACATGATATTCTCACCTCTCGTCTAACTGTGCACCCCTAACGTAAGTACCCATCTACAACGACACAAACCACTAGCTAAGTGACATCATATCTAGCTAGACTGTCATAGGTCCTACCCTTATTACTCGGTTCAATTACCATTATAACGCTCGTAATTAAATAGGGGTTTAACGTAAACCAGATGCTCAATATGCAATATATTTCACTATCAGCTAACTCGTTATGTTTCTCGAAACAACACCGTAATTATTTTCACAACATTAACATGAAGGTTCCCATGAATTAAGTGTATATTATTCACATCATAAATATACAATACAAGCACCCCGAGAACTAAGCTGCGGTGCACACATACTCTGCTATCCATCCCGGTACATCACGTACATTAGGGGTGGCAATTCGGGTTAGTCGTGTCATTTTCGGGTCGTGATGATTTTGATTTTATTATATGTTTTAGGTAATCTTAAATCTATACAAGCTAATCGTGTCATATTCGGGTCATGTTCGGGTTATTACCATAAACGGGTTATCGTGTCAAAAATTGCCAGCCCTAACGTACATAAGGATTACATATTCCGAATCTCTCAGGCATAGTTCACAAATAACAACATCACAAATAATGGAGGCGAACACAGTCACATCACATGGGTCACGCACATACCTACGCTCCCACGATCAGCGGACTAATTAATATCCCAATAAGTCTTTCTATGACCTATGTTCATCAAGGTAACTGGTCTAAATCCGGGCAACACAAGGATTAGAGGGCCCTAAGCGAACACAAACCTCCCGTGATAGCAAGTATGGTAGGTATGTCATACACACAATTCATATACCAATACTAAGTAAGCACACGTCTTAGTAATCCCGTAGTTTAATCGTAGTACTATTCTCATTCTAGTACCAATCTTAATATATATACAACTTATATAATCCCGGTCAATAATTACACGTGCCATAATCTATTCTCACGTCGTAGTAGACACTCACGTCTCACTCAAACGGTTCATTGATCTAAATCACTCGTAATAATTTACTCCTCATAATAACTCAAAAGTCCCAAATATTTCAATACATCATCAACGGAATGTTAACTCTACCCTCGAACAAGTTTACGGGACTCCCAAAATCAAAACAGGCCAAAAAGGCCCAAATTGCCAGCTCGTTAGAAGTCTCGTTCGAACGAGGCTGTTCGAACGAGATCAAACTGTCAGCTCGTTAGAAGTCTCGTTTGAACGAGACTGTTCGAACGAGATCCAGTTCGTTCGAACGAACTGTACCTTCTAATGAGATCTCGTTCGAACGAAGTATCGAACGAAGTTCCTTTTCGTTAGAAGCGACTGGTCAACTCGTTAGAAGCTCGTTCGAACGAGGCTCGTTCGAACGACCGGGGGAGGCTCTTCTAACGAACGACCAGTTCGAGCCCAGATTTTTCCTTCTTCATTTTTCATCAATTTTACTCCTCAAATCTCCTCTAAAATTAGTCCCAATGATTGTTTTAAGGTCTCTAATCAATCCTAAACATATTATAGTCACCTCCTAACACGTTTTAAAGGATTAAATCACTCTAACATCAATCAAAATATAAATCTCTACACTTTTTCCCCAATTATTCAATAACCTAAACCCTAGAATTTGTAATCATCATTTAGTCCATTCTAGATCCGTTTTTGTTACATCCCACGTATACTAATACCAGAATAATCATCTCTATATGGTTCTACATGCAATTTGTCCTCAATATTCAAGTTCTAAATCCAATTAACATGGGTTTTCATTCATCTTTCAAGAACAATTGGAATTATTCAATTTTCTAACATGGGAAGAACATTCTCTGAATTTAAATGTAATTAAATCACTTGCCTTGATTGTCTCTGAATTTGGTGTTGATTTTTGTAAGGATTTCTGCAGAATTCCTTCTCTTTCTCTCCCTCTCCAAGCTTTCTTCTCCAAAGGTGGCTATGGTGGCTAGGGTTTTCTTTGGGAAAGTTGGAAACCTAAATGATAATCTCCGTAGCTTATTGGGTCATTAAGGGTTGGTTAGTGGGTTTAGTGGGTCTATTCCCAATCAGATTTACTTCTCTAATTTTCGTCATTTTTAATTCCTAAAAATACGAAATTACCAAAATACCCTTTATATTGCCGGTATGGCCTAAAAATACCCCGGGACCCAAACTACACGCCGGCTAGTGTTTTCTGACTATTTCGACCCTTCCGGACGCGTTGGCGCACTCAAAACGACCATACGGTTAATAGAATTTAAATTCACTTTTATAATTAAAATAATACACCATGACGCGGCGGTCACACACGTCTCAACAAAATTTCCAAAATGTCGTATATAAATCTCACGACAAATTTTTCATAATTCAATATTCATATAAAAACATGTATGCACATAATACCAACTCGAATCTCGTTAGTATATTACCCGGATTAATTTCCAAATAATTCACATTTAATTAATTAATCCTAAAAATAAATATAGCCAAAAGTAGGGGTATTACATACTTCCCCCCTAATAACTGAATTTCGTCCCGAAATTCGAAACTAGAAGGTACCTTCTAAAAATAACTCTGGGTAACGTTCGCGCATCTCATCCTCGCGCTCCCATGTGGACTCCTCGACATTGTGATGTCGCCACTGAACACGCACTAACGGAACTATCTTTGACCGCAGTTTCCTCTCGCTTCTGTCCAAAATAGCAATCGGCCCCTCCTCGTAGGAGCTATCCGGCTGGAGATCGATGTCCTCCACAGCAATGTGAGAATGAGCCAAATTATCTCTAAGGTATTTCCTCAGCGAGGAAATATGGAACACATCGTGAATCCGATGCAAATGCTCCGGTAACCCAAGTCTATACGCAACCGGTCCGATCCGCTCAATAATAGGAAACGGTCCCACATACCTTGGTGCCAACTTCCCCTTCTTCCCGAAACGCATAATCCCCTTCATAGGAGATACCCTGAGCAAAACCTGGTCCCCTACTTGGAACTCCCTGAAAATCTCTTCGCATCAGCATAACTCTTCTGCCTGTCTTGAGCTACCCGAATGCGACTCCGAATTAACTCAATCCTTGCCGAAGTATCCTGAATCACTTCCAGGCCAAGTAGTTTGTTGTCCCCCACCTCTAACCAACATGCTGGGGAACGACAAGGCCTACCGTACAATTACTCAAACGGAGCCATGCCAATAGTGAACTGATAGGAGTTGTTATAAGCAAACTCTACCAGCGGTAGGTACTGCTCCCATCCACCCCCAAAGTCAATAATGCACATGCGTAGCATGTCCCCCAACATCTGATTTGTGCGCTCGGTCTGCCCATCTGTCTGCAGATGATAAGTCGTACTCAACCGCAATTCCATGCCCATGGCCTCCTGGAAACTCTCCCAAAACCGCGAAAAAAATAGCTTGTCTCTGTCAGACACGATATTTAGGGGCACACCGTGAAGTCTCACAACCTCTGAAATGAAGAGCTGGGCATACTGTCCCGTAGTGTAGTCAGTCCTTACGGGTAAAAAGTGAGCGACTTTGGACAACCTGTCCACAATTACCCAAACGGAGTCGTGACCCCTCTGCGACGTAGTCAACCCCGTGATAAAGTCCATGGATATGCTCTCCCACATCCACACCGGGACCTCCAACGGGCTGTAGCAGTCCTGCCGGTCTCTGATGATCCACTTTTACAAGCTGACAAGTGGCGCATTTCGAAACAAACTCAGTGATATCTCTCTTCATACCGCTTCACCAATACTGGCGTCTCATGTCTTGGTACATTTTGTCCCCTCCGGGATGTACCGCGAACCGTGAGCCGTGCGACTCTGCCATCACCTCGTGTCACAACATCTCCCCTTCCGGAACTACCAGTCTCCCATTAAAGCGTAATCCCCGGTCTGAGCTAACGGTATAGGACTCGGCTCCCTCTGCTAGTAATCGAACTATCTGCTCCTGACAAAACGAGTCATTAGCCTGTGCCCGTACTACCTTCATGACAATATGCGGTGTAACAGTCATCACAGACATGAAAGATCGGGCCAATGCATCCTGGTGTCCCAATTCCTTCCACTTTGCCTTCCACACCTCAGTTACCTCATCTGCTGGCCTACGGCTCAACGCGTCTGCTACCACGTTAGCCTTACCTGGGTGATACTGGATATCGAACTTGTAGTCTTTCACAAACTCAAGCCACCTACGCTGCCGCATATTCAACTCCTTCTGCGTGAACAGGTACTGTAGGGACTTGTGGTCCGTGAACAATTGTAACTTCTCCCCCAAAAGATAGTACCTCCAAATCCGTAGGGTAAATACCACTGCCGCCAACTCCAAATCATGCGTGGGGTAATTCTTCTCATGAGTCTTAAGCTTACGGGAATCATAAGCTATGGCCTGTCTCTCCTGCTGTAATACACCTCCAATCCCTTGCAAAGACGCATCGGTGTAAACCAAATACTCAACTCCCGGTCTCGACAATGCTAACATAGGTGCTGAGGTCAATTTATCCTTCAATTCATCGAATGCCAACTGACAGGCATCACTCCAGATGAATGGCACACCCTTACGAGTCAGATGTGTCAAAGGACCTGCTATCTTGGAGAAACCCCGAATAAACCTCATGTAGTATCCTGCTAGACCCAAGAAGCTACGAATCTCCGTTGGTGTCGTGGGCTGTCCCCACTCCCTCACCGCAGATACTTTCCCCGGATCAACAGATATTCCCGGGTCAGAAATAATATGTCCCAAAAACTGGACCTCCTTCAGCCAAAACCCGCATTTCTCATATTTTGCATACAACTCGTTCTGACGGAGTGTCTGCAAAACCTGCCTCAAATGCTCGGCGTGCTCCTCCTCTGTTTGGGAGTAAACCAGTATATCATCAATGAAGACAATGACAAACTGATCTAGGAAATCCCTGAACACTCTGTTCATCAAGTCCATAAACACTGCTGGAGCGTTGGTTAAACCAAAAGGCATAACTGGAAACTCGTAAGAACCATATCTCGACAAGAACGCAGTCTTCGAGACATCCTCCTCCCTGATACGCAACTGATGGTAACCCGATCTCAAGTCAATCTTTGAGAAGAAAGAAGCTCCTCTCAACTGATCGAATAAGTCATCGATTCGAGGCAACGGATACTTATTCCGTATCGTGACCTTATTCAACTCTCGGTAGTCCACACACAATCTCAGCGAACCATCCCTCTTCTTCACAAACAAAACTGGAGCACCCCAAGGTGAGGTACTCCTGCGAATAAAGCCCTGACCTAATAGCTACTCTATCTGATCTCGTAGCTCTCGCATCTCTGTCGGATCCATATGGTACGGTGCGCGTGCTATAGGCCTCGTATCTGGCAATAGGTCTATAACAAAATCTATCTCTCGACTGGGGGGTAGGCCTGGTATCTCCTGAAACACATCCGAATACTCCCTGACGACTGGAATTGAATATAAAGGAATCACAACCTCCTTAGAGGTATCCTCCTATAGGTAATACAAATGAGCGGTCGATCCTCCCTCTGGGCGAGGCATCGCCACTACAAACATCTCTTGCCCCGGAATGGCAAAAATAATGCTTCCGCTGAAGCAATCAATCATGTCCCTATAAGCTACGAGCCAATCCATACCGATAATCACATCGTGAACATGCATATCTAATACCAACATGTCTGCAGGTAATACCAAACCACCAATCTCTACCCCCACTCCCTGGCATATAAAGAAAATAAGTGACCCACTCCCCAAGGGTGAGTCGACACACGTCACTGTGCTCTCTGCCGTAGCTAACAATCCTAAGGATTTCGCGAAAAGTGTAGCTATAAAACAATGTGTAGCACCCGTATCAAACAATACCCGACCCATAGTGCCATGGATAGGAAACGTACCCTCAATCGCGGGCGGTGCCTGTGGAACTGCTGCCTGGTGGACGTTATAGACACGTCCATACTGTAGCTGCCCCTGCTGAACTGGGACTGCTGGAATGGGTGGCAATGCTACCATCTGTGGCGGTGCGGGGAGAGCGGCGGGAAACATAGGCCTCTGTGGCTCCTGGCGAGCACCCTGCTGCTGCTGCTGTAGGGCCCTGCCCCTATCAGGACAATCCTGTCGCTTATGGCCAGTCTTGCCACAAACAAAACACTTCCCTGGGAAGTTCCCTCCTCTCTGTCCCTGCGGTCCCCGGCCCTGGTGGCCGTTACCGTTCCTCCCTTAGCCCTGCTGGCCCTGGTGAAACTGCTGCCCATTCTGCCCCTGTTGGCCCTGATGGCCGTTTGGACCCTGATGGCCCTGACGGAAACCTCCTTGTCCCTGTCTGTAGTTCCCTAATCGGAACCTCTTCTGATCCCCCTGCTGGGTACCCTGCTCACCCTGTCTCTGCCCCTGAACAGATTGTGCCCCACCGACACCATGTCCTCCAGTCCTGCCCTGATGGCTAGACTCTCTCGACCTCTTGCCCTCAGCCATATGAAAGCGGTGGTCCTGGCAGTGTAACAAAGCAGCGTTAACCACATCAGAATACGTGGCCAACGAAAGGTTCCCTAACAGATGCTGACGGATCCTCCATGTCAACCCGTCCGTGAACTTCTCAATCTTCTTCTTCTCTGTTGGTATCTCATCTGGAACGATATTCAAAAGATTCGTGAACTCGGCCTCATACTCGGCCACGGTCTTACCCTCTTACCTCAGATTCATCAGTTTCCTCCTCATTTCCGTGTGAACAGCCGACGGAAAGTACTTGCGGTCAAACCGCACCCAGAAGTCCTGAATAATGAGAGTATCCCTCTCCTCCACGGTGGTAATAGACTCTTACCACTGCAGTGCAGATCCAACTAGCTTGAAAGTAGCTAGCACCTGCTTCTGGACGTCCGTGCACTCATACATCCTTAAGTGCCTCTGCATATCCTTCCTCCACTGGCTCGAGACTACCACATCTGAGCTACCTGCAAACTCTGGCAGATGCGCTTTTTGAAAAGCGTCACGTACACGCTCCCAAGCAGACGGGAATGCATTTGCCTGTACTGGCGCGGCAACCGGCGCCTGAGGTAGTGCCTGCTGAACAACGGCAATTGAGGCATTTACCGCTTGGGCTACTATAGCTGCAACCTCAGCGGCGTTCATCATGCCCTGAACTGGAGCGGGCTGGGGTTCGGGCGTTGCATCCCTGGGAACTCGTCGTGCACGTCGTGGAGGCATCTGAAATAAGAACAAAGTTTATAAGTTCATTGTTATAAACTTAAAATAGCTGAAGAACGAAGCATACACAAAAGAGTACAACAGTCCTAAAATATAGGGCTCTATATCAAAGAAACTTAGCGGAAACATAATAAGCCATCAGATCCTAAAGGACACTAGAACCTGATGCTCTGATACCACCTGTGACACCCCGACTAATTAAATACCGGGTAGCTACTCCTTTATTAAATTAATTCAAAATGCCAAGTTGGTCCAGTTAATAGCATCACTGTCGAAACATTTTAATGATTACTAACCACCTAGTATTTAAAAAGTAAGTTGCCAAATTTTAATTTAAGTCTGATTAACATGCAACAAGTATAATGAAGAATAATAATACCATTCATCATACTGAAGTAAAAAGAATAACCATCACATAATGTAATTAAAGTCTGGAGGAAAAACTCCTCACCACAAACCCACAACTGAAATAAGTAAACCGAATACTAAAACAATACATGCGAAAGTCTGAAAACTGTAATGGAAAGGTATCTCTAATAGAAATGGGCAACATGCCCTACAACTGATAGATAATGAATCTGGAATCCAAGTGATAGAAGCGTCTATAAGAAAATCCCTGTAGCTTCCACAAATAGCTACAGCTCGTCACCTGAATGAGTATCCTATGCATGGTGTCCTTGTGGCTGGGCACCTAAAATGGTTTTACAAGAAAAATAGATTTGAAAGCAAACGGGTCAGAGCCCGAATGTGGAGATATTTTAAAAACCTGCAAGTGCTTTAAAAACATTTAAAACATTAAATGCAAAGTACATGTTAGGACGTGCACTCACATGATATTCTCACCTCTCGTCTAACTGTGCACTCCTAACGTAAGTACCCATCTACAACGACAGAAACCACTAGCTAAGTGACATCATATCTAGCTAGACTGTCATAGGTCCTACCCTTATTACTCGGTTCAATTACCATTATAACGCTCGTAATTAAATATGGGTTTAACGTAAACCAGATGCTCAATATGCAATATATTTCACTATCAGCTAACTCGTTATGTTTCTCGAAACAATACCGTAATTATTTTCACAACATTAACATGAAGGTTCCCATTAATTAAGTGTATATTATTCACATCATAAATATACAATACAAGTACCCCGAGAACTAAGCTGCGGTGCACACATACTCTGCTATCCATCCCGGTACATCACGTACATAAGGATTACATATTCCGAATCTCTCAGGAATAGTTCACAAATAACAACATCACAAATAATGGAGGCGAACACAGTCACATCACATGGGTCACGCACATACCTACGCTCCCACGATCAGCGGACTTATTAATATCCCAATAAGTCTTTCTATGACCTATGTTCATCAAGGTAACCAGTCTAAATCCGGGCAACACAAGGATTAGAGGGCCCTAAGCGAACGAAAACATCCCGTGATAGCAAGTATGGTAGGTATGTCATACACACAATTCATATACCAATACTAAGTAAGCACACGTCTTAGTAATCCCGTAGTTTAATCGTAGTACTATTCTCATTCTAGTACCAATCTTAATATATATACAACTTATATAATCCCGGTCCATAATTACACGCGCCATAATCTATTCTCACGTCATAGTAGACACTCACGTCTCACTCAAACGGTTCATTGATCTAAATCACTCATATATAATTTACTCCTCATAATAACTCAAAAGTCCCAAATCTTTCAATACATCATCAAAGGAATGTTAAGTCTACCCTCGAACAAGTTTACGGGACTCCCAAAATCAAAACAGGCCAAAAAGGCCCAAACTGCCAGCTCGTTAGAAGTCTCGTTCGAACGAGATCAAACTGTCAGCTCGTTAGAAGTCTCGTTCGAACGAGACTGTTCGAACGAGATCCAGTTCGTTCGAACGAACTGTACCTTCTAACGAGATCTCGTTCGAACGAAGTTCCTTTTCGTTAGAAGCGACTGGTCAACTCGTTAGAAGCTCGTTCGAACGAGGCTCGTTCGAACGACCTGGGGAGGCTCTTCTAACGAACGACCAGTTCGAGCCCTGATTTTTCCTTCTTCGTTTTTCATCAATTTTACTCCTCAAATCTCCTCTAAAATTAGTCCCAATGATTGTTTTAAGGTCTCTAATAAATCCTAAACATATTATAGTCACCTCCTAACACGTTTTAAAGGATTAAATCACTCTAACATCAATCAAAATATAAATCTCTGCACTTTTTCCCCAATTATTCAAGAACCTAAACCCTAGAATTTGTAATCATCAATTAGTCCATTCTAGATCCGTTTTTGTTACATCCCACGTATACTAATACCAGAATAATCATCTCTATATGGTTCTACATGCAATTTGTCCTCAATATTCAAGTTCTAAATTCAATTAAAATGGGTTTTCATTCATCTTTCAAGAACAATTGGAATTCTTCAATTTTCTAATATGGGAAGAACATTCTCTGAATTTAAATGTAATTAAATCACTTGCCTTGATTGTCTCTGAATTTGGTGTTGATTTTTTTAAGGATTTCTGCAGAATTCCTTCTCTTTCTCTCCCTCTCCAAGCTTTCTTCTCCAAAGGTGGCTATGGTGGCTAGGGTTTTCTTTGGGAAAGTTGGAAACCTAAATGATAACCTCCGTAGCTTATTGGGTCATTAAGGGTTGGTTAGTGGGTTTAGTGGGTCTATTCCCAATCAGATTTACTTCTCTAATTTTCGTCATTTTTAATTCCTAAAAATACGAAATTACCAAAATACCCTTTATATTGCCGGTATGGCCTAAAAATACCCCGGGACCCAAACTACACGCCGACTAGTGTTTTCTGACTATTTCGACCCCTCCGGACGCGTTGGAGCACTCAAAACGACCATACGGTTAATAGAATTTAAATTCACTTTTATAATTAAAATAATACACCATGACGCGGCGGTCACACGCGTCTCAACAAAATTTCCAAAATGTCGTATATAAATCTCACGATAAATTTTTCATAATTCAATATTCATATAAAAACATGTATGCACATAATCAAATACCAACTCGCATCTCGTTAGTATATTACCCGGATTAATTTCCAAATAATTCACATTTAATTAATTAATCCCAAAAATAAATATAGCCAAAAGTAGGGGTATTACAACCTGCCAGGTCGTTCTTAGAGAAACCAATGACCAGCTTGTCTTTATTCACCTTCCTCGGGCGATCATCTTCAGTTAGATTTATTCGCTAAATGTACGAACAAGCTTGAGCCTCATTAAGGTAAGCTTTCCTTTCCATAGTAAGGTCTCCCCCTCTAGCATCTCCACCTGTAATAACATTAAAATCAAATTATCCAAAACGAATTGAAAATACCTCACGTTCTGGCTGTCTTGGTCTTTTGGAGAGATCGGGATCATCTTGATCGTCTTCTGGGTCTTTTTCATGACTTCTCTTCTTGTCTTATATTGCTTGACGAGGAGATCTAGACATCTTCCTTGCTCGGTCGTTGACCTTCCCACCATTTTGGTGATCAACATACTTAGTCAATTTTCCTCACCTAATGAGCGCCTCAATTTCATTCTGGAGAGCTATGCAATATTTCGTTGTGTGACCATGGTCTTTATGGAACTCGCAATATTTGGATTTATTCCTCTTGTCAGGATCTGCCTTCATTTTTTCTGGCCAGTTTAGCTCCTCTCTATTCTTAATCTCTTCCAAAATGTGGTTTATATCTACTTTTAAAGGGGTATAATTTCCAAATTTCTTCAACTGTTCCAGTTCTTGTTTGCTTTCGACTGTCTGTTGCCACCATTATTCTTTTAATCCTTCTTTTCAGTCTTGTCAGTTTCGACCTTGGTTTCTATAGTATCTGCATTCTTCTTTGCAGCCATGGCCTCCTCGGCATTCATGATTTTGGCTGCCTTTTCCATCAGTTCAGCCATGGTCCTAGGTGAATCCTTCGCTAAAGTGTAATACAATTTATTCGGTAATAGTTCAATCATCAGAGCAGTAAGTGCTATTTTCTCTTCGTAATCAATTACTTCAAGTTTCTCGTTATTGAAACGAGTAATATAATCACTGGTGCTTTCACCTGCCTTATGTCTAACACTCAGCAAGTGCGCTACTCGTTTGACTGGTTTTGCTCCAAAATAGAAGTTCCCTATAAAGAGCTCTGCCAGTTGAAGGAAAGTTGCAATCTTTCCTCGAGGAAGGTTGTTGTACCATTTCTGAGATGATCCGATAAGAGTTCTTGAGAATGCCCTGCATCTCATCTCATCTAGAACTGCATAAATATTAGCAACAGCCTAGTATTGTTCTATATGAAGGACCACAAGAGCTTTGAATTTTGATGGTGTGGGAAAATCCACAATTGCCTGTACAAATGGTGTCCCTTGGACAAAAGTTCTTTGTAGAGGATTCTTGGCCTTAGCCATTTCCCCTAATTTGTCTTCCAACCTCTGAATACAGCCTTTCCATGCATCATTTCCCTCCTCGGGCCTATTTATTCGAGCAACTGATCACGTTGAATTAGCCTCTTGGGATCTTTCATTATGAGCAGTTGGTCGTGATTGGGTAGAGCCTTCCCTTAGATCGGATGGTCATTGAGAGTTCCTCGACACAATCCTAGGGGGACTTCTATTCCTTCTAGGGCCCAAACGATCAAAAGGAGAGACTCTACTCAATCTTTCATGAGCACTGGTCCTTTCTGGAGATAAAATGACATTTTATTAAATGTCTGTAGCTCGTACTGAGGAATTCCGACCAGGATGATAAGAAGGATCATTAGATCTCTTAGTACGATATGAGTCGGTGCGTCTGTACCGAGATTCCTTAGGGAATAACGTTCTTCTAGTTCGCAAAGAGGGTAAATGAATATTTCTCTGAACACTTTGTTGTCCTGATTGAGCCGGCACTCGGCCTTGAACAATTTGTATAAGTTGTCGCATGGTTTCTTGCATGGCCGTTTGACCTTGGGCTAAACTAGCCATTATGCTAGCCAGATCTGAACATTTGGGGGAATGGACGAATTTGGAGGGATCCTAGCATTTTGATTATCGAATTTTGGATTATCAGCCATTGATGATGAATTATTTTGGTGAAAAACGATAAGTACAGTCGTTTCCCACATACAACGCCAATCTGTTGATGTAAAAAACTAGATTCGATCTAATTATTTTAATCACAGATAAAAATGAATAAATAAATATAAAACAATAGGTTTTTAAAGTGGTTCAGCCTTGTGAGAATGGCCTACGTCCACTATTTTTGTATTGTTGACTGTTTGACTGGAATTCTCGATAAGTGATTTACCAAGAGATCCAGAGTCCCCTTCTAATGAGGAGGTTACAATGTATTTATAGCCTTGAGGCTATACAAATGAAAGGGACAATGCATTGTTATCTAGTAGACATATACATCTGTAAGATAATAATGAGCATTTAATGCGCAGTCGTCTCTTTAATTCTCTTGATTTGGATGCTTTGTACGCTAAGTAGCTTGGACCGCTTAAGTTTCTCGGACCGCCTAAGTAGCTCGGTTCGCCTAAGTAGCTCGGGGCCCATGAATTGCTCGGGGATCCTAAGCTGATCAGTACGCTTGAGTTGTTCGAAATGTATGAGTTTCTCGTGGCGCTTGAATAGCTCGGTGGCAGTGAGTTGATCGGTAGAAGTATTTGTAAATGCTACGTTGGTTGACACGTGTCTTCAAATGTTGGGTCCACATCAGCAGATTAAATTTGGTATCAACACCGAGTAATGATTAATAACTTTTTGTCAATTAGTTAGAGTAGTGCATATCACTAGTACTCCCAAAAAAAATTAACAACAAAAATGGAAAGAACTGGAGATTTTATTAATACTGCAAGTTGATTTCAAATTGATTACAACATCATTGATAATATTTTTTGAGATGCTCTGCATGGCTTAGGTTTTTGAATTCTTCACCTTCCAAGGTTTCGATTCGATAGGTTCTAGGTTGTATCACTGCTGAAATACAGTATGGCCCTTGCCAGTTGGCCTCAAGCTTGTTATTTTTCTAAAGCACTTTCTTCAGCACATAATCTCCTTTCTTTAAGTTGGTCAATTTCATTATTTTATTGTAAAAATGAGTTATTCTTTGTTGGTAGGATGAATTTCTTAGGGTGGCATCTTTTCTTACTTCTTTCAGCATATGTAGATCCAATATTCTTATTAAGTCACTTACAGGAGAGTTAAAAGTTAAAACTTTATGGGATGGGAAGCCTAGCTCGGCAGGAATGATAGCTTCAGTCCGAAATGCTAACATATATGGGGACTCTCTAGTTGTTGTTCGCGGTGTTGATCGGTATGCCCACAAGACAGAGGTTAGCCCATTTATCCAATTTCCCTTGTCATCATCAAGCCTTTTTTTCAACCCGTTAAGCAAGGTTCTATTCGTAACTTTAGTTTGTCCATTACTCCGAGGATGTCCTGGAGTTGAATGAATTTTTTGAGCATTGGACCGAGCACAGTAATTTACGAATTCATCATTGTCAAACTATGTTATGTGGTCAGTAATGAAAGCATAGGGAATTCCATACCTACAAGTGATGCTTTTCCATATGAACTGATAGACCTTTTCATAAGGCATGTCTATCAGAGGCTCTGCCTCAACCCATTTTGTAAAATAATCCACAGCGACAACTAAGTATTCAAATCTTCCTCGGGTGGTTGATAGTGGTCCAACCAAGTCTATACCCCATATGGCAAATGGCCACGGTGAAATGATTAAAGTGAGAGTAGCCTGTGGAGTTTTGTGAAATGTGGAGAATCTCATAAATTTATCACACTTCTTGGCAAAAGTTGCATAGTCTACTCCCATTGTTGGCCAGTAATACCCTTGAGTACTGATTCTTTATAGAAGTGTTATCCCTGCTATGTGAGCTCCACATGATCCTTTATACACCGCCTGAATTAGATCTTGGACCTCTTATGGATGCACACAGCGCTGCATATTGATTGTTAGTTCTCTCCAGTACAAAAAACCTTTATCTAATACATATCGAGCTGCTTTGTATTTTAACTTCTTTGCTTCCACAATATCTATTGGTAGAGTTCCTTCTTCAATGTATGCTCTTATGGGGTCCATCAATGATGGCCCCATATCTATGGCAATAAAATTGATCATCAGATCTTCATCTATGCTCCTATTGACCAAAATCTCAATAAGAATATTTCGTCGGAGTTAAATTCTGGTAGTAGAGGCTAGCCAAGCAAGGGCATCAGCTCGAGCATTTTCTAACCTTGGGATTCTATTTATCTGAACAACTAGAAATTTTGTAATGACTTCCATAGCCTTGGATAAATACCTGGTTGTCAATTCTCCTTTAGCTCCATATAAACCCAGTTTTTGATTTACTATTAACTGAAAGTCATTGTGTTCCACAACTTGCTCAACATTCAATGATTGGGATAAACTTAGGCCCATAATAAGATCTTCATACCCTGCTTCATTATTTGAAGCCTGGAATTGAAAATGTAGTGCATACTTAATATCACTACCATCAAGAGTGTTAAGTATTATACTGGCTCCATTACCAGTTGAACAAGATGATCCATCAACATATAAGTTCCATATTGGGATGTTGTTATCGAATGCTTGATCTGTCAAACTCCAATAGTGGAATATTTTTCCCCTTTCTTCTTCATACTTCCTGGTCATCTCATATGTTTGGGAAGAGGAATCTAGTAGGTATGCAATCACTACACTTTCTCCTGATTCTTGCTTTGTTGCTCGAGAACTTCAGAGTAAGTGAACTCCGCTATGAAATCTACCACTGCTTAGCCTTTCAAAGAAGACCTTGGCTCATATATGATATCACATTCCCCTAATTCCATAATCCAATACATTAATCTACCAGATTTCTTAGATTTACGCAAAGCCTCCCTTAGAGGAATATCAGTGTATTCTACGATTGTATGGGCTTGGAAATAAGGTTTCATACATCTGGATGCTTCAATTAGTGATAAACAGGATCCCATCAAAGCGATTAACTCGAGAAAGTATTCCGTGTCGGTGAGCGGATTGAACGTTTCAAAACATTCAACCGACTCATAGGAATGTTTTAATGGTTGAATAACGGTGAACAAAAATGGGGAGGAGATGGATTCAACTTGAAGTGATGACTCGTCATTTCTCGATGATTGAATTTCAAAGGGGAAAAGATTCACTTTCAGTGAAATGTTCTTCCAAAATTGTTTGAGGTAAAACAAAAGTGTTCAACTCATCTTTGTTGTTCACGAAAGAAATCATCTCATTACAAAGTGCGTTAATCTATATACCATCATGGTTTTCATTATCCACTATGCCTTGGGCTAAACGCAAAATGGTTTGTTCCAAAGTAGGCATCGTTGGCTTAAGAACCTTGGATTGCTCATTTGGTTCAAAACATTCATCATCTTCCAAAGTTTCATGAGAAGAATCATCGTTGGTTTTAAATAGTAAATCCAAATCATGCTTCAAATAACAATTCTCCTTCTGATAAAAATTGTCAATTTTTTGCATTTTTTAACTTTGCAACGCTGCATCAAACGAATTCGATAGCTTCGCAACTTCTACAAATAGACTAATTTGAGAACTTTTATCGTAACTCTCAAGATTATTAGTAATAGTCGGGAGAACTACTATCGCAATGGCTTCTAACTTCGTTATTGTAATAAGTTTGAGGCATTTTGTCATTAAAATAAAATTCAGAAATCCCCAAATCGTTATTTTGATTTTGTAAATACTCGCCAATGGTAATCTTACAATTTTAATTCTTATCAACATGCAAGTATTACCCGAAAGTATAGTCTTAAAGGGACTTTGAAAAATATTCTTATGACAAATTCCCTAACCCAAATCATTACAACGATTGAAATCATTAGTGTAAGACATACTTACCCAAAATAGTCCCTCGATGGATGCTTAACAGTGTGGTGTGCAGGAGAAAATTTTACTGTTCTTAGCTCTCAGATGTCTATGTTTGCAAAATCAGTTAAAACAAAAAATAGAACGTGAAAGAAAATAGTAGGAAATACTAAGTTAATAAAATTCTAGCAAAAACTAGTCCCCAGCAATGGCGCCATTTTGATTAAGTGTGAAAAGTAGCGCAATGTCAATACGCCAATTGTTGTTTTTGTTTCATCGCCTCAATACAAAAGCCTAAACAATTGACTACACTCTTTTAAGGGAGTATAACAGCCAGTCTGGGTATCGAAATGCACAGAGACTAGTTGGTATAATTAAATTGATTTAATACTTTAGGAATACAAGTGTAAAAGATAATTTTATCATAAGAAAAGATAATATTAGGCATGTGTTTAAACTAATATTATAAAAAGGAAAAAAAACTATTGATTGTGACTAATATCCCTCACCTCGAGTTAATTAGTATAAATGGTTACATGGGACTCAAACTTATCAAGATTAAATCTCATTTCAACAATTAATTAAATCTAGATTTGTCACCCCGAAAGTCGTCATAAAATCCTACTAAGATTTTGGTGTTAACTAATATCCCGAAAATTACACACGCAAGGTCATAAATAGGAAGCATACATGATATACCCCATTAAATCTCGTACGCATAAAATCACGAAAAACCCAATCGAATTAAACTCATAAAACCCGTTACCAAAGCAAAGCAACCAAATCAAACCAAGGTGACTTCAATCAGTCATAACATAAACTAAATGAGCCAGAAAGCATGTTAAATGATATTAATTAAATGAAAACAAGTAAGTGAAAGCAAGTAAATATAGTTAAAAAAATCAAGAAAACTTAATAACACAACAAGAAAAACAATAATGAAAGATTGGATAGAAGAAGAAAATGACGAATAGTGTTTTTACAAATCAAAGTGGGTAAAACCCTAAGAGGGAGAGAGAAACAAAACCCAAAATCACCTCCAAATCCTAACCTCCTCTAACCTAACTAGAAAGCTTAATAAAAACAAGATAATGAAAGAGATGTCTTCAAATATCAAAAACCCACTTATGTATTAAGTGGTAAAATAAATAAAGATAAAAGAAAAGAAAATTATTTGTCCTAAGTGGTTTTGGTGTTGTCTTTCCTTCGTAAGAAATCCCGTAACTTCTTCATTATTAATCAGAATCGCTCACCGTCAGTGGTCACGCAAAGATGACTCAGAGGTATTCAACTTTCGTGAAGCATTGGGCCAGAAACAAAAAGTGTTACGTTACTTAAGTGACGTCGTACTTGCAATTATCGACGGAACTTCCTCGGAACGCTACTGAACTTCACACTAAGCACCGTAAGACCTACAAAAGCTCAATTATATCTCACAAAACATGTAAACATGTAAACATATAAAATATAGGTTGTCTAGTTAACGATCATAAATATAGGAATTAAGGTACCTAAGGGGGATAAAATACATAAATAAAGACGGTGACTATATGCAATATTCGAGGAGCCGAATCGCCTTACCTTCCTAATCAAACCATGATTCTAATAATCCTTATTAGACTTAGGGAAGTTTATAACTAAATCTATATTAAAAAATATTATCTTCATGTAATGGATATTTTTTTTGGTGGTAAACCAATGGTAACAGTGTGATGATGCTAGGAATCAGCACCACCAGGTAAGGTGTTTCCAAGATCTTATGTATATAACAATGGCAGTGCATCTATGAAAAGAGGAGAGAAGGAGGTGAGGATATGAGGAGATTAACACCGGAATATGGGTGGTTCAGCCTGTTCTGGCCTACGTCCACAGTGAGCGTGTAAGTAATATCACTGACAGATGGTACTAATGACCATGGATACAATTCCCTCGAGCTCTCTCTCTACTGTATATTTTGACAGGGTTTTTTCTAGGGTTGCATGAATGAGATCCCTTTGCAAGGTAGGGGATGACCCCTATATATAGTGCCTAGGGGGTGTAATGTACCCCCCATGCATGCAGTGAGCATGTGTGTGATATCCTCACCAATGGGGGAATGCCACCTGTCCTAGTCACATGTAAGCAATGATGATGAAATATTATCCCCCATGTGGAGAATAATCTTGTTACAACCGATTTGTGTCCAGGTGTCCTTATCCAAATGTCAACAGATGCTCGGCAGTCAGGTTGGTGAATGGCCTCGGCCTAGGAGAGGCCGAGCTATAAGGTTAGATGTCCGCTCAATCCGCGGTGTCATGAGGAATCTCAGCCTGATGTCAGCCGAGGTATGTGCTAGGGTCGGCATGAGCCGAGGTTAGGCATGTGGCATGCTGATGTTTACTAATACCTCTGGTAACCTCGGCCCAAGCCGAGGTAGGATTCATGATGAAGGTGGATCGGTGGCTCCTTGTTATCTCAGCCTACTGATGGCCGAGGTTGTTATTCCTGGGCACTTGAGGGTGCCGTTGATATCTGCGACGTGCGTAGTAGCCTTGGGGAGGTGCATGTAGTACCCTCGGCCGGGGCCGAGGTAGTCCTAGCCGAGGGATGATACCGGTGGTCCTTACCCCTTATTGGGCCTACCAATGTCTCGGCCACCATCTCGGCCGAGGTAGGTATCCCTGGTTGAGGTTATACTTGGGCATATCAATCACCCCCCAGCCCTTAGTCATTTGCGAGAGCAGGTGGCTAGGGGATTCTTGCCTCCGAGGCCTGTTCACCCCGAGGCCAACACCTGCGTGACACCTGTCCCAAGCCAAGACGTGCCCACTTGGTTGGCATGTGCTGTCAGTTGTCCCTTGGGCTTCCCAAGGCAATGATGAGCCTTGGGAAATGTGCCCAAGTATTTAAAGGGCTAAAAACCTTTCTTCTTCCTTCTTCTTTCTCATTTCGCGCCTTCGCACATAGTTTTCTGCAACCTACTCTCTCCGAAGCTTGCCCTCGTTCCAGTGCTTATTTGCAGGGGAATACCTCGCTTCTTGCGCGACTTCTTCTATCTTATTCATCAACTCACCTTCAGGTATCCTCCCTCTCCATTTCCTTCACTTTTGGTACTTTTTAACTTGAGTTTTCCGGTGAGCACTTGAGTTTTCCGGTGAGCTAGGTTTCCTGTAAAGATTCCTTGGTTTGATCCTTGTTCCCCTTAACTTTTCAAGTCAAATTCGTTTGTAGTTTTTAGGATTTTTCCTCAAGTTTAGGGTCTGCGAAATCTTTGGGTCGTCCCCTGATGCTCAGATCCCTGTACCAACTTCTTCAAGACTTCCCATCTCTTAGCGAAAAAACCTTAGAGAAAATTAGGCAAATAGAGAGAGCTCAGGAAGAAGCTCGTAGGTCAAAGGAGTTCCCTGTCAGACCTCTCTTTCCTCCACCTCTTAAGGTGGTATACCCTCGTCCACCTGAGAATTTCTATCAGACGGACGTCTCTGTCAATAACTTGCCGATGTCTGAGTCTGAGTCTTCCACCTCTTACCCAATGTCTCTGGACTCTTTCCAAGAGGCCATGGATTTTACTCCTCAGGCTGGTCAGGACCCTGACCAGGCTGAGGTCTCTAGCCGCGCCTCGTCTCAAAACGGCACGGGTACCTCAGGTTCTTCTTCCGAGGTTGAACTTGTTGATCCAAGTGTGGCTGTGCCACCCATTCTAAACGCCATTCCCCTGTCGGCCGTTATCGGGGCCGAGTTTGCTCAGAGGTTCCCTGGTCACCCGTCTACGTCTGCTCCAGTCGACGTTGAGCCTGACGATGATGAGGACGCCGAAAGTGATGTTGACGTATCTGAGGCAGCCGAGTACGAGAGCACAGTCACTGAGGTGGATTTATTGCACTTCAGATACTTATACTCCATCAGTCCCTCTATCCATTTAAGGCGGCCTCTGAGGGAAGAGAGGGCCTACCACGGCCAAGATGGAGAAATCTGCTTGTACGAGCAGATGTTCAAGTTAGGTTTTCATCTTCCCTTTCACCCTTTCATCAGATCCATCCTTTCCTTCATTAACTTGGCCCCCTCACAGCTCTCTCCCAATGCTTGGAGAGTTATTATAGGGGCCATCATCTTGTGGAGGGCGGTCCACCACTCTGACCTTCCCGTTCAGGTCTTTGCTGGTTGTTACGTCCCCACCTCGGCCAAGAATCATCCGAGCTACTATCACTTCGTGGCTCGGAGGCCTGAGAAAAAGATGCTCTTGGTCACTCAGACCTCTAATCATAATTGGAAACCTCGGTACTTTTTTGCCTCAGGGCCATGGGAATTTGGTTCTTCCATTTCCTCTTCCATCCATGAGCCGAGAATACCCCTGAAATGGGGTAAAGTAACCATGTCTGCGAGGGCCGATCCTGGACTAAGTGTTCAAAACGGCAAAAAGGTGAAGGCCCTGCAAGACCAGGGGGCCCATGGGATGTTTGTCAAGTTCGAGCATCTGCTAACCCCCCAGTATCTCTCGGGGACGAGCTTGGGTGGAAGTCCCCTAGCTGACTTTGGTAAGGATTTTTATTTTTATTCTAAGTGTAGCCTCTTATCATACATACTTTATCTCTGAGTCTTATCTTTTCACTTTTACAGAGAGACCCTCAGGCATTTTAGAAGAGTTGTGGGAGATGGCAGCCCCAAGCTTAGCTAGGCTTGTTAAGAAGACCGGTTTAAATGCTCCTCCACCTGCCCCCTCAATATCTAAGTCAAAGAAGAGGGCCCCTGAGGTCCATCCCACTGAGGATTAGAGGCCGAGCTCCAGGCGAAGGCAGACTCCAGACGCTGCGATTCCCATAACAGCCGACACCTTAGCTGCTCGTCTGGATCAGCTGAAGCTTACCGAGAGCGTGGTCGGCAACAGCAGGCAGGCCATGGACGCCCTTGCCAACGTGATGACTGATGCAGATAAGCGCTTTTACAGGGCCATGGACACTCATATGCTGGTTGAGTTCGGCCTCCACAGAGCCGTACAGGTATGGCTCGTCCATTGTGTTACCTCTGAATTTACTGAATTTATTTCCCTCTTACCTCTTCACTGTCTGTGCAGAGTGTGACTGCCATGTACCAGTAATCTAACTGGGCCCTGAGGAAGTTGCCTCTAATCCAGAAGGGGCAGGAGGCTGAGCAGGTGGAGATCACTCTGAAGGCCGAAGTCGACCGTCTGAGGACGGAGTTACAAAATGCCGAGACCAAGGCACAAAATTTTGAAAATAAGGCCCAAGGCCTAGAAAAGGACATCTCCGCACTCGTCCAGAGCCACACCAAGGCCCTGAAGGACAAAGATGATGCCCTGCAGAGGAAGGTTAATGCTTCCATGAAGGCCTCTCTTGCAGATGCCTCGGAGAAAATAATTGCTGATTACAAGGTCTCCGACGAGTTTGTAGGTTTTGGTCTTGAATACCTTGAAAGGGGTATCAAGGCCACTACCAAATGGGACGAGGTTAGGGAGGCCAAGGTTGGTACCATAAAGGCCTCAGACTTTGTGGGCCTCGGCCTTGCTGATGCCCAGTTTGCCCAGGCCTTGCAAGAGATAGAGGACGAGGCTGCTGCCCCTGGTCAGACTGTTACTCTGGGAGGGACTGATCTAGAAGGGACTGACCCCACAAATGAAGTGGCTGAGGTGACCAATGCTGAGCAGACCAATCCAGACGAGACATCAAATGTTCCTCCCTCAGATGTTTGACTTGGCCTTTGTTTCTCTGCTTTTTTTTTACTTGTAATCTTGCTTATAAATGTTCTGTACCTCTGTTTTTTCTGAGACATTTAAATGTTATGTAATTTCTTCTATTGAATGCCAAGGTCTTCCTTCATCTTGATCTATGAATGTATTTGAATGCTATGAACTCTCTGAAGTCATTACTTAATATGATGCCATAACCATTATTTAAGAGTCTGAGGTCCTCTAACTAAGGTGTCTGAGCTCAGACCTCGTCACCATCGAGTGATGTTATGAGGGTCTGAGGTCATCACCTGGGCCGAGGTATGCCTCATAATAAATGACCAAATTAATGATGCTAAGGGTCTGAGGTCCTCTAACCTAGGTGTCTGAGCTCAGACCTCGTCACCAACGAGTAATGTTATGAGGGTCCGAGGTCATCACCTGGGCCGAGGTATGCCTCATAATAAATCACCAAATTAATGATGTTAAGGGTCTGAGGTCCTCTAACTAAGGTGTCTGAGCTCAGACCTCGTCACCATCGAGTGATGTTATGAGGGTCTGAGGTCATCACCTGGGCCGAGGTATGCCTCATAATAAATCACCAAATTAATGATGTTAAGGGTCTGAGGTCCTCTAACCTAGGTGTCTGAGCTCAGACCTCGTAACCACCGAGTGATGTTATGAGGGTCTGAGGTCACCACCTGGGCCAAGGTTAGCCTCATAATAAATCACCAAATTAATGATGTTAAGGGTCTGAGGTCCTCTAACTAAGGTGTCTGAGCTCAGACCTCGTCACCATCGAGTGATGTTATGAGGGTCTGAGGTCATCACCTGGGCCGAGGTATGCCTCATAATAAATCACCAAATTAATGATGTTAAGGGTCTGAGGTCCTCTAACCTAGGTGTCTGAGCTCAGACCTCGTCACCACCGAGTGATGTTATGAGGGTCTGAGGTCACCACCTGGGCCGAGGTTATCCTCATAATAAATCACCAAATTAATGATGTTAAGGGTCTGAGGTCCTCTAACTAAGGTGTCTGAGCTCAGACCTCGTCACCATCGAGTGATGTTATGAGGGTCTGAGGTCATCACCTGGGCCGAGGTATGCCTCATAATAAATCACCAAATTAATGATGTTAAGGATAGAATGAGAATTTGTCGCGGAAACTGATCTTTATTAACAACCTCTTCTCAATAAGATGGTACATTTACAATTTACAAAATAGATGCAACATCATATGAAGTATCTCTTTAGGTGGTCAGCATTCCATGGGTTGGTGAAGGGTTCTCCCTCTAGGTTTTCTAGCCTATACGTGCCAGGCACAACCTCTTCCGTTACCCTGTAGGGGACATGCCAGTTCGGGTGTAGCTTGTTTGTTTTCTGTATGGTCTTCTTAAGCACTAGGTCCCCTACCGCAATGGGTCTTGATTTCACCCTTTGATTGTAGAATTTTGCTGCTCTCTGTTGGTATGCTTCTTTCCTGGTCTCTGCGTCTTCCCTTCTTTCTTCAATTAGGTCCAGGTCTAACCTCCTCCTTTCCTCGTTGCTGTTAGGATCGTAGGTCTGAACCCGATGAGTTGGTAAGCCTATCTCCGTTGGTATGACGGCTTCTGAACCGTGTGCCAGCATGAATGGGGTTTCTCCCGTGGGCGTTCTCACTGTGGTCCTGTAAGCCCACAGCACGGCGTAGACCTCTTCGATCCATCTCCCCTTCGCGTCTTCTAACCTCTTCTTGATTCCATCCAAGATGGTTCTATTCGTGACCTCGGTCTGGCCATTAGCCTGAGGTCGACCAGGAGATGAGAAGAACTGTTTAATCCCCACACTTTGGTAATACTTCTCTAAGGAGGAGTTCTTGAACTGGGTCCCATTATCTGAGATGAGCGTGTTTGGGAGGCCATACCTACATATGATGTTATTCCAGATGAACTGAAAGGTCTTCTGATCCGTAATCGTTATCATTGACTCAGCCTCTAACCATTTTGAAAATTAGTCAATGGCAACTATCAAGAATCTATAGTTGTTGACTACTCTTGGCAAAGGTCCTACTAAGTCAATTCCCCATACCACGAAAGCCCACGGAGAAGATATTGATGTCATAGGCTGATGGGGTTGGTGGGAGATAGTGGCGAACCTCTGACATTTGTCGCACTTCTTCACATAGTCAGCAGTGTCCCTGAACAAGGTTGGCCACCAGTATCCTTGAGTGATGATCCTTTTGGCTAAGGATCTTCCTCCTATGTGGCTGGAGCAGGAGCCTTCATGAACCTACTGTAAGATCCGAGGTACCTCCACAGGATGCACACATCTGAGGAGGGGCAAAAGAAACCCCTTTTTATACAAGGCGTCTCCTATCAATGAGAACTTTGCAGCCCTGTATCTCAACTTTTTTCTTTCCACCCTAGACTCAGGTAGGTCCCCCTCTCTTAGGTATCTGACGAGCGGGTCGATCCAAGAGTCTCCTGGGTTCACATTGTGACAAGGGTTGCGTACCTCATCCTCCTCTATGCTTTCCTTTCCCAGGACTTCAATTGGGATGGTTCTTCCCAAGTCTGTCTTCATTACCGAGGCCAGTCTTGCCAATGCGTCAGCTTGATTGTTGCTCAATCTCGGCACTCTCTTCAGTTTGGCCTCTTCAAAAAAATATAGCAATCCTCTCACCTTTTTTAAGTACCTGGCCATCCTTTCTTCTTTAGCCGCGTATGCCCCCAACACCTGGTTAACAACCAACCTTGAGTCACTATGCAGTAGGAGCCGCTTTACCCGCAGAGTTGTTGCCAGTAGGAGACCCGCTATCATGGCCTCATACTCAGACTCGTTATTTGAAGCCTGGAAGTTGAATCTCAAGGCATATTCAATGTTGGCGCCATCTGGAGCCGAGAGTACTATCCCCGTGCCGCTTCCACCGTCACAGGAGGATCCATCCATGAAGAGGCTCCACACGTCTTCGTCTGAAGAGAAGACCCCTTCTCTCATTACCCATTTTTCGAAGAGGTATCGATCCTCTTCGTTTTCTTCTATTCTCCTCCGAGTCTTACCTGGGACTACCTCTTCTCGGCCTTGGAAGACGTTTGGCTCTGCCTCTTCCGAATTTCGGAAGACACTACGGTTTGTCTCTTCGCCATCATCTAGGCCTTTCTCTGTCTCGGCCTCTTCCGAACCTCTACCTGCTTCTTCCCAGGTGAACTCTGCGACAAAGTCTGCGAGGGCCTGCCCCTTGATGGCTGTCCTGGGTTGGTAAGTAAGATCATACTCTCCTAGTTCAATGGCCCAGGCCATCAATCTCCTGGACTTCTCAGGCTTGTGCAGGACCTGCCTTAGTGGTGAGTCCGTAAGGACTATCACAGAGTGAGCTTGAAAGTAGGGTTTCATTTTCCTTGAAGCATGGATAAGAGCATAAGCCAACTTCTCCATTCGGGGATAGTTTTGTTCAGACCCTTGTAGGGCCTTACTGTTGAAGTACACAGGTCTCTGAACTCCACCTTCCTTTCGTATGATGGCCGCGCTAATAGCCGACTCAGAGACTGCTAGATACACAAACAACCTTTCTCTCGTAATGGGTCGAGACAGCAGCAAGGGAGACCCTAAGTAGGACTTGAGTTGATCAAAAGCTTTTTCACACACTTCATCCCACTGGAAGGATTTCCTTAGAACCTTGAAGAATGGAAGACACTTATCCGTTTCCCTGGAAACAAACCTGTTCAGGGCTGCCACTCTTCCAGTCAGTCTTTGGACATCTTTGATACTCCTAGGAGTCTTTATGTCGAGCAATGCCTTGATGTTCTCAGGGTTTGCCTCAATCCCCCTTTGGTTAACGATGAACCCCAGGAATTTCCCAGCTCCTACCCCAAAGACACACTTCGCCGGGTTGAGTTTCATTCTGTACGAGTCCATGACATCAAAGGTCTTCTCAAGGTCCACCACGTGAGTACATGCCTTCAGGCT
Source organism: Sambucus nigra (assembly GCA_949130495.1). Lineage (NCBI taxonomy): Eukaryota > Viridiplantae > Streptophyta > Magnoliopsida > Dipsacales > Adoxaceae > Sambucus > Sambucus nigra. The sequence goes on along the minus strand of OX422222.1, from coordinate 166,494,374 downwards.
CTTCGTTAGCATATCGTCCACGTACACCTCCATGGTCTTACCTATCTGTTCCTCAAACATCCTATTGACGAGATGCTGATATGTTGCCCTCGCATTTTTCAGACCAAAGGGCATTACCTTGTAACAGTATGTCCCCTTGCCAGTGATGAAGGCCGTCTTCTCAGAGTCTTCGGCGTCCATGAAGATTTGGTTATAACCTGAATAAGCATCCATGAAGCTCATGAGCTCGTGCCCTGCTGTTGTGTCCACCATCTGGTCTATCCTAGGTAGGGGATAGCTGTCCTTCGGGCAAGACCTATTCAGGTCTGTGAAATCTACACACATTCGCCACTTTCCATTGGCCTTAGGCACGATCACTGCATTTAAGAGCCACTCTGGATAGGTGACCTCTCGTATGAACTCGGCCTCTTCCAACTTTTTCACCTCTTCCCGAATGACCTCATACTTCTCTCTGGAGTAAATTCTTCTCCTCTGCTTGATTGGCCTGGCATCCCTGTCCACGTTGAGTTTGTGGGTCATGACCTCAGGGTCTATACCAGGCATATCGGTGTGCCTCCAGGCGAAGACACTCTGCCTCTTCCTGAGAAGGCTTACCAGCTCTGCCTTAATCTTTGGTTCTAGGGCCTTGCCGACTTGGACGGTTTTTTCCGGCTCGTCCTCATTGAGGACGATGGATTCTACCTCTTCCGTGGCCTCGCCCTTCTTTAGCTTTGTTTCTACCTCTCCCTCTCTTCAGCTGAGTTGAAGTAACACTCCCGTGCCGTGGTCTGATCCCCCTGCACTTCCCCTACCCCATAAGGAGTCGAGAATTTTAGCATTTGATGGACCGTTGACGGCACGGCTTCAAACTCCTTGAGGGCTACTCTTCCGATGATGAGGTTGTAAGCCGAGAAGACATTCTCGTCCATAACAAAAAAGTTTATCTTCTTAGTCAGCCTATTAGGCCACTCATCCCCCATGCGCACATCCATCTCATACATGCCTAATGGGTGCACTTTCTCACCACTGAAGCCTATCAAGGGGTGGTGGTATGGCACTAGCCTTGATCTACTAAGACCCAAGCTCTTGAAACAAGGCCAGAACATCACATCTGCTGAGCTTCCCCCATCTATGAGGATTCTCCCTTCATCGCACCCATGCACCCTTGTCGTTATGACCAAGGGGTCATCATGGGGGGATAAGATGCCCTTGAAGTCGAGCCGGGAGAACCCCACCACTAGGGTGTCCATGTCCACCTTCGTTCTCTTCTGCACAACGTCAGAAGACGTCAGGTTCACAACCTCAGGCTTGACCACCGACTTGGCCTCCGCTACATGAGCCTTTCTATCGGCTACCTCAGAGCCACCTCCTGCGAATCCCCCACATATGGTGCTAACACCAAAGCAGACCATTCCTACCCTCTTCACTGGGGTGTTGTCATCCCTAGGTGGGAGATCCGGGTCATCTCCATCATCGCCCTCTGAATCATCATGCCTTCTAGCCCGGACATCGCCACGGCACCTGTCGTCTCTTCTTTTCCTAGGGTCTTCTCTTCCGCCTTTTGGGGCCTTGCCATCCACATACTTTCTTAGCTTCCCGGATTTCAGCATCTTTTCAATCTCGTCCTTCAGGGCAAAGCATCTGTCTGTGACATGGCCGTGATCCTGATGGAACTCACACCAGAGGTTTTTATTCCTCTTATGTGGCGGGGCCTTCAATTTCTCTGGCCACCTCAGAGCCCGGTCAGTCTTGATCTCATTAAGAATGTGTTCACAGCTCACAGTCAGAGGAGTGTAATGAGCGAACTTGTCATCTGCTGACCGCTTCTTCCCTTCTTTCTTGCCCTGGGACCTCCCCGCGCTACCACGGTTCTCCTCATCGTATTTGGCGGCCATCGCCTCTTCCGCATTCATCACTTTACCTGCAGTGGATAACAGCTCTGCCATAGACTTGGGGGGGTCTTCCGCCAGCTTCCATAGTAGCTTTCCCTTCTGGAGGCCTCCTATAAGGGAGGTCATGGCTATGCTCTCTTCATAGTCCTCCACCTATAACTTTTCCTTGTTGAATCTTGCTATGTAGTCTCTTAGGCTTTCACCCTTAGCCTGTTTGACATATAGGAGGTGGGTAGTCTTCTTCTGAGGTCTTACCCCAAAGCAGAAGTTATGGATGAACTGCTCGGCCAACCCCTTGAAGTTTTTGATTGAATTCTTTGGAAGAGAGGTGAACCAGCTATGCGCGGCCCCTGTCAAGGTTCCTGAGAAGGCCCTGCACTTCATCTCATCAGGTATTGAGTAAATATCTGCGGCTGACTGATACATCTCGATATGGTGCACTAGGTTAGTGCTGCCATCATACTTAGGAGTCACCGTAGGAGGCTTGAACTTAGCGGGGGTTGGGAACCCCACAATCCTAGCTACAAATGGGGAGCCCTCCAAGTAGCCCCTTTGTAATGGGTCCCTACTCTTCATGAGGTCCCCTATCTTCTCCTCGAGACGTTGGATTGAGTCATTCCAGGGTCTTCTCTCATCAACTTGGCCGAGGTTATCCCCTGCCACCTCTCTGCGGTGGACAGAGGGTTCCCCATCCGTGACCCGCTGACTGTTGACCACTTCTTGCTCCCTGGCTCTTCTCTCCATGGGTCGGCCTTGATCTGGCCGAGCCTGCCTATCCCCTTTTTGGGAGCCTGCCGCACTCCTTGACCTTGATAGCCTGTGTCTTAGGTCATTAACTGGTCCCAGCCTCTCGAAGGCTGAGCCTCTGCTCAACCTGTTGAAGGCCGACCCCCTATGCTGGACCTCATCTCTTCTTCGGCCGACACATCATTGGCTCTGCCTATCAACGGCCGACCCTCTTTGTTGGGAATCTTCTCTTCTTCGGCCGAAACATCCTTGGCTTTGCCTAAGAGGTCGTACGGTGTTATCTGACACCTCATATGGCTCCCAGCAGTCTTCTGGGGCCTCTTCTGCTCCCAGGTAATCATACCTATCCTCTGGGCAAGGGTTTCCTTGCCTCCCCAGGTGCAAGCGCCTAGGGTCAGCAACGTCCCTCCTCCGCTGAGGTGCAGGTTGGTCCTTCATCGGTGCCTGGGGTGGTCCCCTGGCGTCTGGCTGTGGATGAACCACCGCCGGAGTGATCATATCCGGTGAGACCCCAGGCGGTCTCATCATCATGGTTTGGCTGAGCTGTACAAATTTCTCCTTCATCTCTTGTTGTGTTGTAGCCAAAGATTTCAAGGCAGCTGCCACCTCCGCCATTTCGGACTGGGGAGGAGCTTGACTAGAGCTAGCTCCTCCACCTCTGGGCGGCGGAAGAAGCGGCGGTAAGTCTGGTGCCATGCGTTAACTGTATAGAGCTTTAGTAGCAGGTGAGCTTAATACCTTAAAGGACCTCTTTCAATAGTGAAACAGCTCCACACAAGGGGTGGTTCCTGGTTCACCACCAGAGTCTCCGGTGAGGTAAAGCAGAAAAAGAGGAAGAGATAGCCTCTCGTTTCCCACAGACGGCGCCAAAATGATGATGCTAGGAATCAGCACCACCAGGTAAGGTGTTTCCAAGCTCTTATGTATATAACAATGGCAGTGCACCTATGAAAAGAGGAGAGAAGGAGGTGAGGATATGAGGAGATTAACACCGGAATATGGGTGGTTCAGCCTGTTCTGGCCTACGTCCACAGTGAGCGTGTGAGTAATATCACTGACAGATGGTACTAATGACCATGGATACAATTCCCTCGAGCTCTCTCTCTACTGTATATTTTGACAGGGTTTTTTCTAGGGTTGCATGAATGAGCTCCCTTTGCAAGGTAGGGGATGACCCCTATATATAGTGCCTAGGGGGTGTAATGTACCCCCCATGCATGCAGTGAGCATGTGTGTGATATCCTCACCAATGGGGGAATGCCACCTGTCCTAGTCACATGTAAGCAATGATGATGAAATATTCTCCCCCATGTGGAGAATAATCTTGTTACAACCGATTTGTGTCCAGGTGTCCTTATCCAAATGTCAACAAATGCTCGGCAGTCAGGTTGGTGAATGGCCTCGGCCTAGGAGAGGCCGAGCTATAAGGTTGGATGTCCGCTCAATCCGCGGTGTCATGAGGAATCTCGGCCTGATGTCAGCTGAGGTATGTGCTAGGGTCGGCATGAGCCGAGGTTAGGTATGTGGCATGGTGATGTTTACTAATACCTCTGGTAACCTCGGCCCAAGCCGAGGTAGGATTCATGATGAAGGTGGATCGTGGCTCCTTGTTATCTCGGCCTACTGATGGTCGAAGTTGCTATTCCTGGGCACTTGAGGGTGCCATTGATATCTGCGACGTGCGTAGTAGCCTTGGGGAGGTGCATGTAGTACCCTCAGCCGGGGCCGAGGTAGTCCTAGCCGAGGGATGATACCGGTGGTCCTTACCCCTTATTGGGCCTACCAATGTCTCAGCCACCATCTCGGCCGAGGTAGGTATCCCTGGCTGAGGTTATACTTGGGCATATCACAGTGCATCAACTCTTTGATTCAGCTGCGAGTCCCATATAGTTCATTAATATGGTGTGCCCCATTAACGATCCTCCAAGTATTTAGGGAAACTTGAGAAAGAGCCATTTAAAAATACTAAAAAAAATTCAAAAGCAAGCGGTTGGGGGGAGATATTACCCCACACTTCGCAATAAATATGGAGGGCAGCCAATGATCCTTAGGCAAAGCATAAAGGTCACAAGTCCCATTTAATAGTTCAGTTATCACCCATAGAGGGATGATGTGCATGGCCCTAAATGTCTATATTGAGCTTTCGTTAATGGTGTAAGCCATTTTTTTAGCAAAATAAGAAAGAATTACATAAACAAAAGTGAAGAAGGAAGAAGGAATCCTTATAGTGAAAAGGAAGCAAACAACAAGTTCTCACAACGACCGAAAAATTTGAAGATAAAGAAAGGGAGTTTTGAATGAAGAGTGATGTGAGAAAAGGGTAGGAACTGACACTTTATAAGCCTAAATGGAGTCTACATAGTTCTCCAAATCTAATGATGGTTTAACATATCTAACGCTTCATTTTGATGTTGGCTCATCGCCAAATGTGGTTTATTACCAGCTTACCCCTGGAGCGCTTTGCGTCCCAAAACATGCCTATATTTACAAAACTGCCACGAAATTGGGAGGAAAAAATTCCTAATATGCCAACTCTCCGAGATTTCCATCCAACGAAGCACCATCGCCGACCAAATCATGAACAAGGACCGACGACCGAGTTTCTACAAAGTCGGTCAACTACTACCACTTAACACTTCATCAATTCATTACCCATTCCCAGACACTGAAAAGATCTAATGATCTAGAGAAACTGCTACCCGTTCCAATAAATAATTAAGTCTTGGGTGCATTTATTGTGCCATAAATATGGGACATGGAATAAACCAATACTATTGTGATACTTATCACTGAAAGGTGATCAATCGACTCACTAAACTTAGTCGATAATAATCAATCAAATCGACTCAGTGATATTCCTAGTTGGCTGGATAACTAACCACTAGTACTTAATGTTAGCAGATAGCCCCACCAAGGCACGTGTGATTCACATGATGGAATATGGGCAACCCCCACTCGTACTAAGACGCACATGGATTATCCTATGTGGTGTCCCACCCTTTTAGCAAGTTATAACTAGAATAATCATTAATCGTCTCCTAGAGTGTAGAAAGGTGTAACCGCCTGACCTATAAAGTCGCTCAACTTATACTTAACTTCCATACAGAGAGACCCTAAAGATAATCCTGATAGCTTTTATTCACTTTTCAAAAGACTTTTGTCCTACGAAATACCATATTCCTGCATAGCATTTGTGGATGTAGGCACCACGTTAGGCTGAACCGAGTTAATCCCTTGTTTTCTACTCTATCTCTCACCTCTCTCTCATTTGGAAAGTCTAAACTGATAATTTCTTTATTTTTTATTGTTTGGTATTGGTATTTATTAGCTAAGACTCGTAAAATCGTATACCAATTTTAAACGATAACAGAAGGATTCAAGAGAGTAAACTAAGAATTTGGACCATGATTGGCTTATTTATTTTCTATAAGGAAGTGAAGGTGTTTGTCAAAAGTTAAAATCAAATTTATAAAACTCAATTTTTTACAAGCACCCCACTTATGGGTTGTGTTGATGTAATTTGAACACAATGTTGTGCATGGATTAAGGGTTGGGGTTACAGAAAAAAATTACGGGTTGTAATAAAATCACGCGCACACACACACACACACACACACACACACGTGTGTGTGTGTGTGTGTGTGTTTTCAAGAAATTATTAAATACCAAATTGGACTAGGAGTTCCTTGATAAAAAGAAAAATACACGTAAAAAATCACTTACTTTATATCAAAGTGACAAGCTATCTTTAGGAAACTCATCCCCTACATTATACTTCATTCTAGTTGGCTTGAGTAAATTAATATGGCTTGTGATATTTGGGCCTTCAGCTTCCTCTAGTGTTTTTGTTGATCGTTTTGACTTGAAATCCTTCCACAATTTACCCGTTAAGCTCAAAATAATGTTCTTTCGACATTCATCAAGATCGAATTTTTTGCTATATTGTCATAAAGAAAGTACAAATTAACAGGTATTGTTATATATTTAGTCATAACCAAGCTTACAAAAAGTACAAAAGAAATAACACAATAGAGTATTAACAACTATCTTGTATACTAGCGCTAAAAATATTCCCTTCATATGAAATTAACATTTGCAACTTAATAGAAAAGAACAATTGATAAATGATCAAAGTTATATAATGGTAAATCAACATTAAAACATCAATATTTAGTTTGCTCGTGAAATTTAGCACTTTTTGTTTTCAAAACAGTGTGAAATAAAAATGAAACTGAGGCCAATCTCTAATAAATAACATTTGCATAATTTGTAGAGTCTAAAATTATTTCTCAACTTAAAAGTTTGTTCCATTATCACTTAAGTTATGGTACCGAAATAATGAACTTCAATAAGAACCTACTACACACGGGAATTATAATAAAAATATGAAATTAACCCACGAAAATTGTTAAAAAATATAAAATTAACACACTAAAATACACACTAAAATTACTTTAAAAATATGAAATTAAACACTGGAATACACACTGAATTTGTAATAGAAAAATAAAATTAACATAGTGAAAAACTGAAATATAATGCAACACCAGTTTTTTCTTTTTTTTTTAATTACTTTTGGCTGTGTTGTGACTTTTGGAATTTACATATAAAATATATGAAATGAAATTATTTTTTGGTCTTTATTATATCTCAACTAATTAAAGTTTTTTTCCACAACAAATAAGAAAGAACATAGCATATACATCATACACAAGAGTAAAGCTCATAAAATAGAAGGGAAAAAAAAGAAAAAAAAGCAATGGGTCAGGGAAGAAAAATGATCAATCGGAGTTGTTTGTTAAAAGGGAAGGGAAAAAAGAAAAAATGAAAAAAAAGAGCAACCGAAGAAGAAAATGCAAAGAAGAATGAAAAGTAGGAGCCGAAAAACACATATTGAAAACTATATAAAAAAAATACTTGATGTTTTTCTTCTTAGACCCAAAAAATAGTAGCTAAAATGATTTTCTTTGGAGTAATTAAATCTACTTTCTCAATAAATCTATTTTTTTCTTAGTAATTAGTTATCATTTAGTAATATTATTGCCTTTTTTCTTCGTATTATAGAAATGCATGAGCTAATCACATAGAAAGTCCATATGTAATAAGGTCTATAAAGAGTAGACAAATAAGACTCTCATAGTTACAAACTCCCATATGTTCTCCTTGATATCAGTAATCTACTTAACCCAACTTTTATGTGTTATTGGTACGGACTCTCAGGCCAAAATCCCAAGCATAGAACTAAGTTGAATTGTATAAATTCTAGCTAATTTTCAAGCTCATTGAACTTTAACTCTGTATGATCTTTTAATCTAGTCATGATCATGTTCAATTTATATTGTCCCCCCATCTTTCTTCCACAACGAATGAGTTAGATCCTTCATATGATACTCTTGCACCCTCATTTTCCTTATCTAAAGAAAAACTAGAAACTTTTCGCAGTCTCTTACCCATAGAAACCTGCTTTAAATACTCTCAAGTAAAGGAAATAGAGTGTAAATAATTTAGATATCGACAAAAAATATTAAAAGGATGCAAATTAGTGGGAAAAATTATGTTGCAACCCACCTCTTGAGAATACATGTAAGCATATCTTCCCATTTCACAAAAGCAGATTATTTTCTATTTAATCTGCATCATATAAATAAAAGAATAGAATTTTCACCACAAAAGAAAAAAGTTTAGAGCACACTTTTCAAAAGAAAAATAAACACAATTAACACCCTCAAAACAAATGAATTATATACAACTGAAAAATTAAAATAAAAAATAACTACAAATTATAAACGTGCCTACAATAAGAATTTTTTTGAGAAAGCATTATTCAAAAACACAATTAGCAACCACATATTTAGTGAGGTATAAAAAAAATTAAAATTAAACATAGCGTCAACTATTTAAAAAAAAGTAAAAATACCTATAAACAAATTTATCATAAACATTTCCACAAATATATAACTCAAGTATATACCCATCTATCGAGTTTAATTTCAACATGCTAAAATCCGTAGCAATAAAAAACAATACCCTCTAAATCAACTATAATGCCTTCACAATATTTCCTCACAGAAGGATCGTCTTTGCCCTTATCAACTTTGTCAAGTTTATACACATTAATCAGTGAATATAATGTATAATCCCTCTCATCATATGACTCCAGTCATGAAAACGTCTAGACAGGGCCTTAGGAACCACATATCAATTTGATGTTCTACTTTCTCTTGAATAAAATACTTGTTTTGCTTGAGATGGTTGGATAAAAGTATCTCCTTTTAATTTATTTTGTCCTTGGTGGAGGTTGAAAAAAGTGAAACCGTCTTCAAATTTTACGCCATTAACGATGTTGGCCCAATCACACTAGAGGAAGTCGAAATGGGTGAAAGTCCAACAAAATTATATCTTGTATAATTCAATAATATGAAATATTCGCAATGACCCGTGTGCTATCCCTTGTACTAGACTGTAAATGGTCATTGCCTCAAGAAATACACCACTGTCTTGTGTGGATTTTTCAACTCACGAGGTGCGAAATCGTTTTTCATTTATTATATAGACAATATAGGGTATTGCATAAAGTCGTGGCTCGATAGCTAGCCACTTTAGGGTCATTGATACTTCCATCATACTTGGCTGGACTTTAATCTATTCAAAACATCATAAATAAGATTATATCAATCTTTGTGTCAAGCGTTAAATTATTAAAGGCATTATATAAATATTTGTCCACTTTGTTTTCAAACCACAAAATAAATGTCTCAATCTGTTTCTTCTATAGCAAGTTCCCATTTTGGGATAAACTTGGATCAAAATACTTTAATTTATCCAAATTCATTCTGCAATAGATGTAAATATATATTTGTAATAATAATACAAATAATGAAGCAATTTATATAATGATATTCATTTAACTCACCCTATATATGGATAGACTTCTATGCTGTTTAATAGAACATAACGATGGGAAATCTTTAATATTTCATCAGCCAGTGTTATTAGATTCCCCCTAGAAATAGGATGCCATTCACATATTTCTTTTATCTTCAAAATCTTTATTTTAGGATTATCGAACACCTATGTTCGCTATTTTTAAGTACATGCTATAAAACCTTACACACTCATTGGACAAATAACATTTTGCTATGCATCCTTCTGGTCGTGAACGATTCCTAACATAACCCTTAAGTGTCTTCATAAACCAATAATAGAAGGGTGTGCATAATTTTGTTCATTAATTAGCGATGTAAATTATATTTAATTGTAAAGGTAAATATATTATATACTACCTTTGAAATGGGTACATCCATCGGAATTGTACGGGCCCATATAGTTGAGCTTTTCATGCTAGATGAATAAGCATGTAACCATAATATCCAAAAATAAGGGAGAAAAGTATTGTTCCAACATGCATAATATCTCCACAATGTAGTCCTTTAATTTTCCATCCTATTTGTTTTCAATCACTCTTTGACATAACTCATTAAAAATGAATATTGGTGAAAAATCACATGCCTTAAACCTTTTGGCAATAGTCCTGGTATAGAAACTGCTAACAATTGTTGCATTACAACATAATAATCATGAGAACTTAGTCCTCTAATTTACATTCATACAATTGGACACAGTGACTAATATTGGAGATGTAACCATTTGGTAACTTTATATCAAATAGTCTCTGACAAATAATTTTCTTCTCTTTCATTGAGAGCGTGTAAAGTGCTTCTGGTAGGTAATATTTGTTTTCTTTTGTTTGAGGATTTAATTCCTTTATAATCCCCAATTCTTCCACATCCTTATGCGAATTTAAGTTATTGTTTGATATTCCCTTAAGATCTATTAATGTTGCAAAAAAACTCCTACATAGATTTTTCTCCATGTGCATCGTATCCAAATTGCGGCATAAGTCTAATGACTGAATAGAGAGAGATAAGGTTAATAAATAAATTAAATAAACCATTTTAAATCTTAAAATAATTCATGAAGTTTATGACTCTAAAATATTGAATTAAGATATACTTACGTGCTAATATGGTAAATAAAAAAATTGACTTCTTAAAAGAACCTTTCTTCCTTTTTCAGTTTTTTCCTTTACCAAAATTGTTTAGAACACCATCCAAAGAAGATAATATTCGCTTAACTTTAATTTTGTTATGGCCTCCTCATTTCTTTAACTCCATCGAACCAACTCCTTTTCTTATCTCACAATGCATGGTTCACTGAGAGAAATCATCTATAACCCATATACACCGCTTTATAACTATTTAATAACACTATGAGGATGTGTTAGGACCACAAATAGGACATGCCAAATTCTCCCTTCATGGCATATCTGGCTAAATTATCATATGGTAGAAATTCAGTTATTGCCCTCATCAAAATAACTTTTAAATTGAATGTTGAATTACTTGATGCAACATACATCTCAACCCCATCATTCCAAAGCTCGAGTAGGCCATTCATAAGTGACTATAAATATACGTCTATGACATTTCTTGGTTGCTTTGGCCTGTATAAGAAAAGCCAACATCAAATTTTCCTTTGACATGTAAAAATACATGGATGAATTATACACGGTAAGTAAGACATCTCAACAACTATATATGTCATGACCCTGACCCAAAATAGTAGTAGGGAACGAGTGTCTTCACATTCCACCAAGGCAAAAAAATATTCCGATTTAATTGTTTCCTTAAATAAATGCAACGAAAATATGATCACATGGTTACGAATCGTAAAATACTGAAAGTAAAGGAATTACGTCATTAGAGCTTTCTAAAGGAAACTTCATATATATTAAAAGTAACAATAAGTTAAAACTTAAGAGAAATTTTAAAACTTATTACAAGAGAACCAGACATGCTCTAAAAAAATATTTTACAAAAAGAGCTCTAAAAGCTAAATCTTCAATATAGTCCTTTTTCGTTCCGTCCGTGAGCCAAAACGTTTCCTGAAAAATGGTTATTTATACAACATCAGCTAAAAGCCGAATGAGGTTCAATCTCTAGACATTCCAGGGTTTTCAGAAAATAGATACCTATTCTAATCAAAAGAGAAGGCATATACATATATGGATAGGAACTTGCAGTAAATAGATATATATTTTGAAATGAAAGTATACATATCACAATTGGATAGCTCAAAATAAGACGAATGCAACAAATTAAATGTGTTATCTTTATCTTTCAATCATATCATTTTGATGGACAAGTACACTCTAATACCGTATTCTTCTATCGTATTATTCCCCGGTAGTTAAGGGTCAATCGAACTAGTTCGCCACAACGCCTTATTTAGGGCACACCAGTGACAATCTAGATGAGAAGGTCAGTCAGTAAAGAGGTCCCTTAGGCCGAATCATATTTTCAATATTCAATATCATTTTCAATAATCATTTTAATCGGTATGTTTATATGGACAAATATAAACATATCACAAATGAATCAATCATCGGTATCACATGAATTTTGAGAATAAAATTAGTTCACAAAATATATATAGTTTGCATAATATCATATAATCAAAATATACAAAGAATGTCAGCGTACTCACCCAAAATGCAAGTCAAATTTACTGGTATTGAGTCTTTGATCACATGTTAATCTGATAAAGATTTAAGTACACGTTCTAAAATCCAGTTTATACTATACTTTAATAATAACTTCATCTTTTAAAGGATTACTGAATCCCCATTTGCCAACTTTTAAAACTCATCGATCGTAATTGAAGAATTCAATTCATAGACCTTCCTCATCAGTCGGTTCCTAGTAGAGATGGAGGGTCACAGGGGAACCACTTAAATACCATCTCATTTAGACCGAACTTCACTGGGACAGACTTTGGAATTACTTAAATAGGATTTCGTAATAACGAACAATTTCTTTAAAAAGAATCACTTTTTTTTAAAAGCGTATAATTTCAAACCAGTTTATAAAATCAACTTGGATTTCTTCTAAATTTTAACATTTGATTAGTGAATCCTTTAATGTATTTTACCAGCATAACTACTAAGTAAATCTATAAAACAATAATTTAAAATTATAAAGATGAATTATAACATTAAGATTACCTTAAGATGAATATCCCTAAGAACGTTTTCTTAAACGTTTCCACACCTTCTCTCACTACTTCTCTCCATAATTCTCAAGGAATTTGGTGTCAGTTTAAAATGATCCTAAAGGACCTATTTATAGTTTTCCAGAGATATCACGGCGTTGACACGTGTCCATGCTGACCAAGCTTTTACAATGGCGAATCAGCGTTGACATGTCGCGTAACGGAGGGGTCTTGCAGTCTTATTTCACTGGACTGTGACACATGTTTTAGCTTCTCCTCTAACGATGACATGTGTTTTGGATTCTCCTCTATGACGACACGTGTACAATGGTGGTGTCAAAACCAAGCACGAGGTGTCGAGCACAAGGTGGAAAGGTATTAAGGGTATAAGGGTCATTTTGAACCTTAAGGGAATTTTAGTAATTTCACACCATATATTTTCAATATTTCTTAGAGGTTTGTGAAAATATTTTATTTGCAAAAAGGTTCTTTTTTTATATTCGTTTTGGTCCCTCAAACTTTCTTAATTAAAAACAAATCCCTAAAGTTTCATAAAATTATATTTTTTACCCCAAAACTTATCACTTAGCTTAGATTGCGCCATAAAACTTCACTTTGACCTATTTTACCGTTGATTCTTAAAATTTAAAAATGGGTTTTGTCATATTAAGAATCCAGAATATCACATTTGTAATATTATAACATTTTCAAATAGTAAGTAAGACGAAATCATAGAAATGATTATATATATTGGCATACAAAAATGGGGTCATTACATCTTGCCCTCCTTATAAAAAGTTTGGTCCCCAAATTTTACTAACATTAATTTCCAAAAAGGTATGGATATCCTTCTTTTATTTCATCTTCCCGCTCCCAAGTTGCTTCTTCAACAGAATGATTCCGCCATAATACTTTGACTAGTGGAATAACCTTGGTTCGTAACATTTGATCTTTATGGCCCAAGATTTCCATTGGATGCTCAATGTATGTCAAATCTTCTCTAATTTGAAGAGGCTCGTGACTTAAGATATGTGCTGGATCAGGGATGTATTTCTTCATCATTGAAACATGAAACACATTATGCACACTAGAGAGTTCAGGGGGTAAGGCTATTCTATACGCAATAACACCTATCCTTTCAAGGATTTTAAAAGGTCCTATGTATATTGGACTCAGCTTTCCTTTCTTCCCAAATCGGATTACTCCCTTTGTCGGTGATACTCATAAGAAAATATAATCTCCTCTTTGGAATTCTAACAGTCGGTGCCGATTGTCACGTAACTTTTTTGACGGCTTTGAGGGATTTGAAGTCGGTCTTGTATCAATTTCACTTTCTCTGTTGTGATCTAAATCAATACTGATCCCAAAAATTTTCTTTCTCCAACTTCTTCCCAACATGCAGGAGAACGACACCTTCAACCATAGAGTGCTTCATACGGAGCCATTTGAATACTTGCTTGATAGCTATTATTATATGTAAATTTTACTAATGGTAAATGATCATCCTAATTCCCCTTTAAATCAAGTACACATGCCTTAAGCGTATCCTCTAAGGTTTCGATGGTTCTCTCAGATTGTCTATCTATTTGAAGATGAAAAGCTGTGCTGAAATTCAATTTGGTTCCCATGGCTACTTGTAGGCTTTTCCAAAAGTGAGATACGAATCTAGGGTCACGATTAGAAACAATTGAAACTGGGGTTCCATACAGCTTAATAATTTCCCGTATATAAAATTTAGTTAACTTTTCTAAGGAATAGGTAATCTTAATGGCAAGAAACTGAGCAGATTTAGTTAACCTATCAATAATTACCCAAATGGAATCATTACCATTGGAACTCTTTGGTAGTCCTATATCAAAATCCATGGTAATATGTTCCCATTTCCACTCAGGGATATGTAAAGGTTGTAATAATCCTCATGGTTTCAGATGCTCAACTTTTACTTGTTGACAGATCAAACATTGTGATACAAACTCTGCTATATCCCTTTTCATGGTATTCCACCAAAACACTTCTCGAATATCCCTATAGATCTTGGTATTTTTGGGATGAACTGTGAATCGCGAGTTACGACCTTCCTCCAAAATATGCCTCTTTACTTGGGCATCACGTGGCACACACACTCTATTTCCAAACCTGAATATATCCTCTCGTATTGAAAATTCGATTCTCTTCCCTTCGATAACTTCTTCTCTAATTTTCTTCAGTTGTGGGTCATTTACTTGTGCGATTTTGACCCTTTCCATCAACATGGGTTGTACTTGTAAATTTTCTAATATTCCTCCTTTGCTATAAATACGTACATCTATTTCCATACTTCTTAAATCCCTTAACAAGTGTTTCTTATTTGTAATGAGACATGCTAAATTTTCTATAGACTTCCTACTTAAAGCGTCAGCTACTACATTAGCTTTCCCTGGGTGATAATGAATATTTAAATTATAATCGTTCATTAATTCTAACCACCACCTTTATCTCATGTTCAATTCTTTCTGAGTAAATATATACTTCAAACTCTTACGATCGGTATAAATCTCACAAGTTTCACTATACAAATAGTGTCTCCAAATCTCAAGAGCAAAAATTACAGCGGCTAATTCTAAGTCATGGGTTGGATAATTCTGCTCATGTGGTTTTAACAGTCTCGAGGCATAAGCTACTACGTTTCCATTTTGCATTAGCACACATCCCAAACCATTTTTAGAAGCATCACTATAAATCACAAATCCTCCTGTACCGAAAGGAATAGTCAAATTTGAGGCAGTTACTAATCGATTCTTAAGTTCTCGAAAACTATTCTCGACTTCCTAAGGACATTAATATTTCACCTTCTTTTGCATTAACCTAGATAGAGGTTTGGCAATACTAGAAAATCCTTCGACAAATCTTCGATAATAACATGCTAATCCTAGGAAACTATGAATTTCTGTCGTATTAGTTGGTCTTGGCCAATCTAGTATAGCCTCGACCTTCGGAGGATCAACCGACACTCTCTCCTTGGATATGACATGTCCTAGAAAATAAACACTAGGCAACCAAAATTCACACTTCTTTAATTTTGCATATAATTTCTCTTGCCTAAGGATTTGTAATACTATCTCCAAATTCTTCTCGTGTTCTTCAATACCTTTGGAATAAAAAAGGATTTCATCAATGAAGACAACCACCTGTTGATTCATATATGTCCTAAACACTCTATTCATCATATCCATAAAAGCGGTTGGGGCATTAGTTAATCCAAATGGAATTACAAGAAATTCATAGTGACCATATCTAGTACGAAAATATGATTTTGAAATATCCTCTTCCTTAATTTTCAATTGGTGATAGCCTGACCTAAGGTCAATCTTAGAAAATACTTGCGCACCTTACAGTTGGCCAAATAAATCATCTATACGAGGTAAGGGGTATTTGTTCTTAATGGTCACCTTATTTAGTTCACGATAATCTATACATAACCTCATTGTCCCATCCTTCTTTTTAACAAATAACACTGGAGCACCCCAAGGGGATATACTTGATCTAATAAAACCCTTGTCTAACAGATCATGTAATTGAACTTTTAATTCCCTTAATTCTAAAGGTTCCATACAATAAGGTGGTTTTAAGATTGGTGTAGTTCTAGGAATAAGGTCAATGGTAAATTCTACTTCTCTACTAGGAGGTAGACTGGGCAAATCATCTGGAAAAACATTTGGAAAAAGCTTAGCTATAGGAATATCTTCTAAACTAGGCTCTTTTGTTTGCAAATCAATAACACTGCGAAGGAATCCTTGACATCAATTCTTAAGAAAAACTACAATCTTGCATTACAGAGATAATACGCATGGGAGATAAGATGCTTGTTCCTTCAAAACTGAATTCTGGTTGGTTAGGAATTTCGAAAATAACACTCTTCTCAAAACAATCAACCCTAGCATGATATGATGCTAACCAATCCATCCCCAAAATGACTTCAAAATATCTCATGTCTAAAACTATCAAATCAACGAATAGTTTATGACTACTAACATTTATAGTGCATGACTTATACACTAATGTTCCCATCAATAACTCACCAGAAGGAGTAGAAACCTGTATGCTATTATTCAAGGGTTCAGGAATATTAGGAAAGCGATTAAAAAAATGTACAAACACATATGAATGTGTAGAACCATGATCTATTAAAACTTGAAAAGGTTTTGCACATATAGAAACTATACCTGACACTACTGCATTAGAAGCCTTTGCATCAGAAAGATTAAAAACTCCACCCTGTCTGCCCTGATCCTTATTGTCAATAGAAGTCTTTGTTGCCGCCTTCCCTTTGTTAGGACAATCTTGCATTTTATGTCCCTTTTGGCCACACCCAAAGCAACTACCCGTCTACAGGTAACATGGTCGCCCTCTATGAATATTACCACATCATTGGCATTTATCAACATTAAAGTGTTTGTTTACTAAAGGTTTTCCTATATTAGGTATATTCCTAAAGGGTTTGTTATTAGCGTTCCTTCCTCTTTGTTCTCCAAACTTCTTCTTCCCCTCTCTAACCTGATTATATTATTCACTATCCTTCTCACCTATTGCTGCCCTAGCCACCACGTCATTATATGATGTCAACTTCAGGATGGAAATTCGGCTAGGAATATTCAACCTTAACCCACGTTCAAACTTCTTGGCTCTTAAAAGATCGATTATCACAACATGAGGTGCAAAACGGGATAACTCGGTAAACTTTGCCTCATAATGGACTAATCGTCATATTTCCTTGAACCAGACTCATGAAGTTAGTTACTTTTTGGTCTTGCACCATTTCGAGAAAGTATTTCTCATAGAAGGTGTAATACCCCATATTTTTATGCTTTCTAAATTTGGGGGATTTATTAAATTTAATGTGAGATATTAAATTAATATAAATTCGGAAATTAATTATTTTTTTTATAATTACTAACGTGATGAGAGTTAGTAATCATTGAAAACTTGTTGAATATTACTAATGAGCAAAGTAATACGTAATATTGGTTTTATTAAATGCCACGAGTGAATAAAATGACAATTTTGGAAATTTAAGTAGGGACGTGGCCGTGTCGTGGTTGGACTAAATATGGATTAATAAAAGTGAATAAATTATAAATCACCCGTGTGGTAACTTCAAGTGCGTCAAAGTGTCCGAAAGGGTCGAGATAGTCAAAATAATGTACCCGGGGGTTTAGTTTGTGTCTCGGGGCATTTTTAGGCCTAATTAACACCACTGGGAGGGCGTTTTGGACATTTTATATTTTTAAGCTTGAAAACCCACGAAAATTGTAAGGTTATATTAGATGCTTAGGGTTGTCTTCTAGGGTTAACACAACCAAAAACAATAGACGGCCATTGGAGAAGGAAGGAGAGAGCTTGCCAAAGAGTTCTAGGCCAAGAACTCCTCCGTTTAAGCCGCCGTCGCCGCCAAACGATAGATCGTGTAACGAGGATCACCACCACACCGATTTTATCCACAAATCGGAAACAAAAATGCCTAGGAAAGTATTTATCTTGTTTAATTTCGTTAATGCTTCATTCATATTAGTTTAGGGTTGATTATGATGAGTTTTTATGAAAGAAAACCCATGTTGGTGATTAGAAATCGCATGTTGTAGTGATATAGACAATAATCTGGAAATCCCTTTCACATGTAGAGGTTGAACCACGAATTTATATTGGTTTATAAGTAGAAATTTTGGGAAAAGAATAAGAAGAACTAAGTTAAAGAAATTTCTAGGGTTCATGAGAATTATATAAGTTTTGGCCCTTTTTAATCCATGAATCTTGATGAAAACTCGCATGCTTTATGTAGGATATTGCTAATTTGGGTTTGTAATGTTTGTGGTATAAATTTCTGGGAGTTTGGGAGTTAAAAATTTGGATTTCAATGATGTTGGATGATAGAACATGTAACAGGTATTCTGCAGATTCGCCATACCTGTTTGATCGATTGATCGAACCAGGAGGATCGATCGATCGACGCATCGATCGATCGAGCTCCTTCCATCGATCGATTGGCAGACTCATAATTCCCCTCCTAGATAGTTGAATTCAATTTAAATGAGTAATAATCTTTGGACATCCTTATTAAAATATTTTGGGAGATAAAGAAGACCAGTAGGACTTATTAAAAATATGAAACCTTTAATGTAAGACGAGATTTACATTTTACGGGGATGTTTACATATAAGGGACGATGGAACTATGTATTAAAGGGGGATACTCGTAAGGAAGTTACGTTGGAAAATAAATGAGTACCTACAGAAATTACACTTGGGAGGATAGAAATCTACGAGTGTCACTTGATAAGTTGGGATAATCCCACAAATTAAGATAAGAGGCAAACGTTATACGTGATAACTAAATAACGAGTAATAAGGACAAATATCATAATTATGAGTCGTGAGTATGTACCTAAACTTGATATCGTAATAGTAGTATATTTATATGACTGTATTTATGCATATACTATATTTGTGTAAAAATCATGCCCGCGCTACATGCTATCCCTGAGGTTACCGCGCTGGGACAGTCTTATCTCGATGGGACCTTTATGGGGGATATTGACTCATACCCTAGAAGATAGAAATCCTTTGGTACAGGCTATCGGATCGATAGTCAGACGGTCCTAAGAGACGTGAGGGCATGTGCTGACCTCTTAGAGATTTGGAAACTATGCTTCGCCTCAATATTGTTTGTGTTTTGTTTCAATATAGTTCGAGAGTGATTCCGAACTTGTATTTCCCTTAATACGAGTGATACGGGGACTGGATAGCAGAGTATGCCCACACCATAATTATTATGTGGGGTGTTGTTAGAATATATATATTATATGAGAATTTAATATATATATTTAAATCTGGAATTTGGGAACTACCTACTGTGTCTATGGTAAGTAAGAACGGATTAATTATTTAAATTTGGGAACAAGTGTTTGAAAAGTATAATATGATACTGAGAAACTTTATTAGCAAATAAGGTTTAAATGAGAACTTTGTTGTTAAATGAAATTAACCTCTTAAACAATTGAATTTGTCAGTTTAAATCTTATGAGCAACCTAAGATAAGATAAGTTAAACCGTTGGGAAGGTTAGTGCGATAGGCGTGCACATTAGAAGAGAGGTGATAATTTTGTGACACCCCAACTAATTAAATACCGGGTAGCTACTCCTTTATTAAATTAATTCAAAATGCTAAGTTGGTTCAGTTAATAGCATCACTGTCGAAAACATTTTAATAATTACTAACCACCTAGTATTTAAAAGTAAGTGCCAAATTTTAAGTTAAGTCTGATTAACAAGCAGTAAAAGAATAATGGAAGAGTCAACATAATCCATTCACCATACGAAGTAATAAATAACCAACAATAATACAAAGGAATCCGGAGGAAAACTTCTCACAATAATCCCAACAAATGGAAATAATACTACAAGTCTGGATCCTGAATAATTACATGCCAAAAGTCTGAATAACTGAAATAAATGCAAAGTCTCTAAAAGAAATGGGCGACATGCCCTACAACTGATAACTAATGAATATCGAGTCAAGATCGATGAAAAGTCTACAAGAAAAGTCCTGTAACTTCCACAAACAGCTACAGCTCGTCACCTGAATGAGAATCCTATGCATGGTGTCCTTGTGGCTGGGCACCTAAAATGGTTTTTACAAAAAATAGATTTGAAAGCAAATGGGTCAGAGCCCGAAAGTGGAAAACATTTTGAAAACAGCAAGTGTTTTAATAACATTAAAACATTAAATGAAAAATACATGTTAGGACGTGCACTCACATGAAATTCTCACCTCTCGACTACATGTGCACTCCTAACGTACATTACCCATCTAAATGACACATATATCTAACCAAAACGTAATAAGTTCTACCTCTTACTACTCGATTCCCATATTACATTCTAACGTTACCAAAGAATAGAGGGCTTTACTTAAACTCAGATTCTCAATATGTAATACATTTCACTATTGGTTAACCCGTTATGTTTTCTCAAAACAATACTATAATTTTATTCACAATATTAACATGAAAGTTCCCATTAATTAAGTGTATATTATTCACGTCATAAATATACAATACAAGCACCCCGAGACTAGCTGCGGTGTACACATACTCTGCTATCCATCCCGGTACATCACGTACATAAGGATCACATATTCCGAATCTCTCAGGAATAGTTCACAGATAACAACATCACAAATAATGGAGGTGAACACAGTTACATCACATGGGTCACGCACATACCTGCGCTCCCACGATCAGCAGACTTATTAACATCCCAATAAGTCCTTCTCTGACCTATGTTCATCGAGGTAACCAGTCTAAATCCGGGCAACACAAGGATTAGAGGGCCCTAAGTGAACGCAAACCTCCCGTGATAGCAAGTATGGTAGGTATGTCATACACATAAAATCAATACATATATACTAAGTATGCACACGTCTTAGTAATCACCATAATATATTGGTACATATCTCTTCACGTACTGACATATAATACTACACCATTTATATGTTCCCGGTTAATCTAATTAATTATGCCGTCAATAGCTCACATCGTAATAGACACTCACGTCCTACTTCACATTTTCCCTTAGGTTCAAACTACACTTCTAGGTTTGACTCCTCATAATATCCCAAACATCCCAAATATATCAATTACTCATCAAGGAAAGGCTATCTCTACCTATACACTAGGTTACGGGGCACTCGGGATCAAAACAGGCTAAAAAGCCTAAACTGTCAACTCGTTCGAAGTCTCGTTCGAATGAGGCTGTTCGAACGAGACTTCGTTCGAAAGAACTGAGTCTTCTAACGAGATCTCGTTCGAACGAAGTGGGCTTTCTAACGAGATCTCGTTCGAATGATCTCATTGAACGAACTTCACCCTCATTAGAAGTCAATGGTCAACCCGTTAGAAGCTCGTTCGAACGAGGTCGTTTGAATGACCTGGGCAGGTCTTCTAACGAGCAACCAGATTCGAGCCCAGATTTCTGAGTTTCGTTTTTCCAACTTCTCTACTAACCAAATCCCATCCAAACCTCAATCTAACAATTGTTTAAGGTTCCTAATCATCCCTAAACATCCTTAGGTCACATTTTAACATGTTTGGGGTTATTAATTCATCCTAACATCATTCAAATATCAAATCTCTACATATTTTCCCCCAAATTTCAAACACATGAACCCTAGAATTTATAATTCATCTAGAAGTCTAATAAGATCCGTTTTTGGTTTCACACTAATTGTAATATCATCAGAATAATCATCAACTACCAATCTACATGAAATTTCCTCATCAAGAATGTAATTTCTATTTCCAAATTTAATGGGTTTTCATTAACTCCCAAGAACAAATCAGATTTTTCCTTAATTCCTACACATGGAAGAAACATTATCTATAAAAATGAAATTAAATCACTTGCCTTAATGGTAAATCTGGATTTGATGATGAATTTGATGAACGAATCTCTCTCCTCTGCAGATTTCTCCTCTCCTCTCTTTCTACAAGCTTTCTTCTCCAAGTAACAATGGTGGCTAGGGCTTTGTGGTTTAGGAACTCTTTCAATAACCTCCGTAGCCTATTTGGGTATTAGTGGGCTTAGTTGGTTAATGCCTAATCAGATATTAATTCCCAATTTTCGTAGCTTTTAATTCCTCAAAATTCAAAATTACCAAACTACCCTTATACGTTGCCGGTATGGCCTAAAAATGCCCCGGGACCCAAACCAAACCCCCGGCTAGTGTTTTCTGACTATTTTGACCCTTCCGGACGCATTGGCGCACTCAAAACGACCATACGGATAATAGAAATAAAATTCACTTTTTAATTATCATAATTATATACCATGACGCGACTGTCACACGCGTCTCAACAAAATTTCCAAATTGTCGTATTTCAATCTCACGACAAATTTCATAATTCAATATTCATATATAATCATATATGCACATATAATCAAATACCAACTCGCATCTTGCTAGTATTTTAACCCGCATTAATTTCCAATTAATACGCATTTAATTTAATTAATCCCATAAAATAAATATCACAAAAATACGGGGTATTACATACTTCCCCCCTAATAACTGAATTTCGTCCCGAAATTCAGAACTAGAAAGTACCTGGTAAGAACATCTCTGGATAACGTTCGCGCATCTCATCCTCGCGCTCCCATGTGGACTCCTCGACATTATGATGTCGCCACTGAACACGCACTAATGGAACGATCTTTGACCGCAGTTTCCGCTCACTTCGGTCCAAAATAGCAATCGGCCCCTCCTCGTAGGAGCTATCAGGCTGGAGATCGATGTCCTCCAAAGAGATGTGAGAATGAGCCAAATCGTCTCTAAGATATTTCCTTAGCGAGGAAATATGAAACACATCGTGAATCCGATGTAAATGCTCCGGTAATCCAAGCCTATACGCAACCGGTCCAATCCACTCAATAATAGGAAATGGTCCCACGTATCTCGGTGCCAACTTCCCTTTCTTCCCGAAACGCATAATCGCCTTCATAGGAGATACTCTGAGCAAAACCTGGTCCCCCACTTGAAACTCTCTGAAGAACCTCTTCGCATCAGCATAGCTCTTCTGCCGGTCCTGAGCTACCCGAATGCGACTCCGAATCAATTCTATCCTCGCCGAAGTATCTCGAATCACTTCCGGCCCAAGTAGTTTGTTGTCCCCCACCTCTAACCAACATGATGGGGAACGACAAGGTCTACCGTACAATGCCTCAAATGGAGCCATGCCAATGGTGAATTGGTAGGAGTTGTTGTAGGCAAACTCCACCAGTGGGAGATATTGCTCCCATCCACCCCCAAAATCAATGATACTCGTACGTAGCATGTCCTCCAACATCCGATTTGTACACTCAGTTTTCCCATCGGTCTGCGGGTGATACGCCGTACTCAACCGCAATTCCGTGCCCATGGCCTCCTGAAAACTCTCCCAAAACTGTGAAACAAATATCTTGTCTCGGTCAGACACGATATTTAAGGGCACACCGTGAAGTCTCACTATCTCTGTAATAAAGAGTTGGGCATACTGTCCCGCAGTGTAGTCTATCCTTACGGGTAGAAAATGAGCGACTTTGGTCAACCTGTCCACAATTACCCAAATGGAGTCGTAACCTCTTTGTGAAGTAGGCAATCCCGTGATAAAGTCCATGGATATGCTCTCCCACATCCACATCGGGACCTCCAATGGCTGTAGCAGTCCTACCGGTCTCTGATGATCCACTTTTACTAGCTGACAAGTGGCGCATTTAGAGACAAACTCGGCAATATCTCTCTTCATCCCGCTCCACCAATACTGTCGTCTCATGTCTTGGTACATTTTTTCCCCACCGGGATGTACTGCGAACCGTGAGCCGTGCGACTCTACCATCACCTCGTGCCGCAATTCCTCCCCTTCCGGAACTACCAATCTCCCATTGAAGCGCAATCCCCCGTCTGAGCTAACGGTATAAGATTCGGCTCCCTCTGCTAGTAATCGAACTATCAGCTCCTGACATAACGAGTTATCTGCTTGTGCCTTTACTACCTTCGTGACAATCTGCAGTGTAACGGTCATTACAGACATGAACGATCGGGCCACTGCATCCTGGTGTCCCAATTCCTTCCACTTGGCTTTCCACACCTCTGCACTTCATCTGCTGGCCTACGGCTCAATGCGTCTGCCACCACGTTAGCCTTTCCCGGGTGATACTGGATATCAAACTGATAGTCCTTCACAAACTCAAGCCACCTTCGCTGCGGCATATTCAACTCCTTCTGCGTGAATAGGTACTATAGGGACTTGTGGTCTGTGAACAACCGAAACTTTTCCCCCAAAAGGTAATGTCTCCATATCCGAAGGGCAAATACAACTGCCGCCAACTCCAAGTCATGAGTGGGGTAATTCTTCTCGTGAGGCTTTAGCTTACGGGAAGCATAAGCTATGGCCTGACTCTCCTGCTGCAATACACCTCCAAGTCCTTGCAAGGACTCATCGGTGTAAACTAAATACTCAACTCCTGGTCTCGGCAACGCTAACACAGGTGCTGAGGTCAACTTATCCTTCAATTCATCGAATGCCAACTGACAGGCATCACTCAATATGAATGGCACACCCTTACGAGTCAGATGTGTCAAAGGGCCTGCAATCTTTGAGAATCCCCGAATGAACCTCATGTAGTATCCTGCTAGGCCCAAGAAACTACGAATCTCTGTCGGTGTCGTGGGCTGTCCCCACTCCCTCACCGCGGATACCTTCCCCGTATCAACACATATTCCCCGGTAGGAAATAATATGTCCCAAAAACTGGACCTCCTTCAGCCAAAACCCGCATTTCTCATACTTTGCATACAACTCGTTCTGACGTAGTGTCTGCAAAACTTGCCTCAAATGCTCGGCGTGCTCCTCCTCTGTCTGGGAGTAAACCAGAATATCATCGATGAAGACAATGACAAACTGATCTAGGAAATCCCTGAACACTCTATTCATCAAGTCCATAAACACTGTTGGAGCGTTGGTCAAACCAAAAGGCATAACCCGAAACTCGTAAGAACCATATCTCGACAAGAACGCAGTCTTCGAGACATCCTCCTCCCTGATACGCAACTGATGGTATCCCGATCTCAAATCAATCTTTGAGAAGAAAGAAGCTCCTCTCAACTGGTCGAATAAGTCATCGATTCGAGGCAACGGATACTTATTCCGTATCGTGACCTTATTCAACTCTCGGTAGTCCACACACAATCTCAGTGAACCATCTCTCTTCTTCACGAACAACACAGGGGCACCCCACGGTGAAGTACTCCTCCGAATAAACCCCTGACCCAACAACTGCTCAATCTGATCCTGTAACTCCCTCATCTCAGCTGGAGCCATACGGTACGGTGCGCATGCTATAGGTCTCGTACCTGTCAATAAGTCTATAACAAAGTCTATCTCTCGACTGGGGGGTAGGCCTGGTATCTCCTGAAACACATCAGGATACTCCCTGACAACTGGGATCGAATCTAAAGGAATCACAACCTCCTTAGAGGTATCCTCCTCTAAGTAATACAAATGAGCGGTCGAGCCTCCCTCTGGGCGAGGCATCGCCACTACAAACATCTCTTGCCCTGGAATGGCAAAAATAATGCTCCCACCGAAGCAATCAATCATGGCTCTATAATCAGCGAGCCAATCCATACCGATAATCACGTCGTGAACATGCATATCTAATACCAACATATCTGTAGGTAACACCAGACTACCAATCTCTACCCCCACTCCCCGGCATATAAAGAAAATAAGTGACCCACTCCCCAATGGTGAGTCTACACACGTCACTGTGCTCTCTGCTGTGTCTAACAACCCTAAGGCTTTCGCAAAATGTGTAGCTATAAAGCAATGTGTTTCCCCCGTATCAAACAAAACCCGACCCATAGTACCATGGATAGGAAACATACCCTCAATCGCGGGTGGTGCCTGCGGAGCCGCTGCCTGGTGGACGTTATAGACACGTCCATACTGTAACTGTCCCTGCTGCATAGGAACTGCTGGAATGGCTGGAAGAGCTGGCACCTGGGCTGGAGCTGGGACGGATGGTGGAAAAAGTGACCTCTGTGGCTCATGTCGAGCACCCTGCTGCTGCTGCGGGGCCCTGCCCCTATCAGGACAGTCCTGGTATTTATGGCCAGTCTTGCCACAAATAAAACACTTCCCCAGAAAGTTCCCCCCTCTCGGTCCCTGCTACCCCCGGCCCTGGTGGCCGTTACCATTCCTCCACTGGCCCTGCTGAAACTGATGCTGACCATTCTGACCCTGCTAGTTCTGATGGCCGTTCGGACCCTGATGGCCCTGCCGGAAACCTCCCTGTCCGTGCCTGAAATTTCCTGACCTGAACCTCTTGTGATCCTCCTGTTGGGTACCCTGATCGCCGTGCCTCTGCCCCTGAACAGATTGTGCCCCACTGGCACAATTTCCTCCAGTCCTGCCCTGATAGCTAGACTCTCCCGATCGTTTGCCCTCAGCCATGTGAAAGCGGTGATCCTGGCAATGGAGGAATGTAGCGTTAACCACATCAGAATAAGTGGCTAACGAGATGTTCCCTAACAAGTGCTGATGAATCCTCCATGTCAACCCGTTCGTGAATTTCTGTATCTTCTTCTCCTCTGTCGGTATCTCATCTGGAATAATATTCAGAAGATCAGTAAATTTGGCCTCATACTCGGCCACAGTCTTACCCTCTTGCTTGAGGCTCATCAAATTTCTTCTCATTTCCGTGTGAACAGCCGACGGAAAGTACTTGCGGTCAAACCGCACCCAAAACTCCTGAATAGTGAGAGTATGCCTCTCCTCTACGGTGGTAATAGACTCCCACCACTGCAGTGCTGACCCCACTAGCTTAAAAGTAGCTAGTATCTGCTTCTGGACATCTGTGCACTCATACATCCTCAAGTGCCGTTGTATATCCTTCCTCCACTGACTCGAAACTACCACATCGAAGCTACTTGCGAACTCCGGAGGGTGTGCTTTCTGAAAAGCATCACGTACACGTTCCCAAGCAAATGGGAATGCATGAGCCTGAACTGGCGCCTGAGCTGGTGCCTGCTGAACTACAGCTAGTTCGGCATTTACCGCCTGAGCCACAATGGCTGCAACCTCGGCGGCATTCATCGTGCCCTGAGCTGGTGCGGGCTGTGGTTCAGGCGTCGCATCCCTGGGAACCCTTCATGCACGTCGTGGAGGCATCTGAAATAAGAATGAAGTTTATAAGTTCGCAGTTATAAACTTAAAATAGCTGACGAACGTAGCATATACAAAAGAATACAACAGTCCTAGAATATAGGGCTCTACATCAAAGAAAGCTCAGCGGAAACATAATAAGTCGTTCAGATCCTAAAGGACACTAGAACCTGATGCTCTGATACCACCTGTGACACCCCGACTAATTAAATACCGGGTAGCTACTCCTTTATTAAATTAATTCAAAATGCCAAGTTGGTTCAGTTAATAGCATCACTGTCGAAAACATTTTAATAATTACTAACCACCTAGTATTTAAAAGTAAGTGCCAAATTTTAAGTTAAGTCTGATTAACAAGCAGCAAAAGAATAATGGAAGAGTCAACATAATCCATTCACCATACGAAGTAATAAATAACCAACAATAATACTAAGAAATCCGGAGGAAAACTCCTCACAATAATCCCAACAAATGGAAATAATACTACAAGTCTGGATCCTGAATAATTACATGCCAAAAGTCTGAATAACTGAAGTAAATGCAAAGTCTCTAAAAGAAATGGGCGACATGCCCTACAACTGATAACTAATGAATATCGAGTCAAGATCGATGAAGCGTCTACAAGCAAAGTCCTGTAACTTCCACAAACAGCTACAGCTCGTCACATGAATGAGAATCCTATGCATGGTGTCCTTGTGGCTGGGCACCTAAAATGGTTTTTACAAAAAATAGATTTGAAAGCAAATGGGTCAGAGCCCGAAAGTGGAAAACATTTTGAAAATAGCAAGTGTTTTAATAACATTAAAACATTAAATGAAAAATACATGTTAGGACGTGCACTCACATGAAATTCTCACCTCTCGACTACATGTGCACTCCTAACGTACATTACCCATCTAAATGACACATATATCTAACCAAAACATAATAAGTTCTACCTTTTACTACTCGATTCCCATATTACATTCTAACGTTACCAAAGAATAGAGGGCTTTACTTAAACTCAGATTCTCAATATGTAATACATTTCACTATTGGTTAACCCGTTATGTTTTCTCAAAACAATACTATAATTTTATTCACAATATTAACATGAAAGTTCCCATTAATTAAGTGTATATTATTCACGTCATAAATATACAATACAAGTGTTAACGAAAATGTATTTTATCCCTAATTAATTATATTAGTTTAATTAATATACATTTTAGTTTAACTTAATATATTGATTTTGATGATTCCAAACATATTTTTATTAGGTTATTCTATAGATATTTATTATTGTATAATATTTATTATATGATCTTGTTTATATACCATGATATACATATATTTATTCTGTATGGTATTATCTTGTTTATTCACGATTGAACATACCTCGACTTTACACAACGTCATATCTGAGAAAAGGTAATCACGTGTATTCCACATTTGCACTTGACACATTAGGCACACATGCATATTTTTTTATCTATGATTTTATGTGTGACTAATTAATTATGAGCCTAAACTTTTTCTAAAAGAAAAATTATATTTTTTTACTGAAATGTATTTTCGAAATTATGTTGGCATGCGTGTATGTTAGTCTTTTTTTTACTGAAATGCGTTTATAGTTTATATATATATATATATTATATATATGCATGCGTGTATGTATGATATATTATGTATGTTTGTGTTGGAGATATTCTCTTGTGTAGCCTTAAGCTATACACAAAAACTGTTACCAATTTGACCTTACGAAACCTCCGACCATAGATGAATTATTAAGGTGACTTTTGTTGATTTGCTGATTTGACCTCAAA
Source organism: Sambucus nigra (assembly GCA_949130495.1). NCBI lineage: Eukaryota > Viridiplantae > Streptophyta > Magnoliopsida > Dipsacales > Adoxaceae > Sambucus > Sambucus nigra. The sequence goes on along the minus strand of OX422222.1, from coordinate 166,465,168 downwards.
ACTCAACGTTCGTTTTGTTTATTAATGGAATCCGCCTTCTTAAATGTCTAGTCCTTTTACTGATAAACCGAAACTGAGGCTTGCTATAATGACTTGGCTTCTAAAAGCTTTTGCAAGAGATAACTCTATTTAAATATCTGTGAATGAGCTTATTCACTTTGGCCGAAAGTCTCTATTGGATTTAACGTTTTTTTGACGTTAATATTTGTCCGAAATCAATGTTTTTTTTTTGTGTCCGAAATTATCATTATAAATATTTGTCCGAAATCTATTTGTTTTATATCAGTTCCGGAATTTGTTTTATATATATCAGCTCAAATTTTATATATATATGCTTTTAGCTTGTACCTGCTTCGTCCTAGGTGTGTCCCTTATACCGAGATATAGGAGCTTTTTTACTTGTGCTGATTTGGGCCGTATAGATATATCTCCTTTTAACAGTAGGTTGTACCTTCTATAGTTCTAGGTTTTCGGCCATACTCATTAATGAGTACAGTACTCTATTTCGTCCTTGTCCACTAATTGTCAGGTTTATTTTTTTAAAACCTTGTTTGCTCGAGACTGGAGCGGACATGGTAACCTGTCTTGGGACGCCAACTGTTGGAAAACTTAGGAGCAAGACTTGTTTTAAATAAAGTTTGAATAGTAACAATTATAGGCGTATTTTATTAAGCCAAAAATTTAGGCCATGCCATGTCATGACAGTTACTTTAATATTTTGATTTGACCGTGTATATGTTTTTGTATACACTTTGGCAGTTGCCAGCAGCTTCTTTATTGCACATCATTTTATATATCAGATTGAAACAACAGTACCCTTATTCTTATATCTCTTGGACGATCTTTGTACAATTAAAATTATCTAGTGTCTGTTGACGTTTTGAAAAGAGAACATACTTTATTATCTGTGTACGAATTCAGATTCATGGTTTATCTCATCTGTCTCTAACCTCTTTCTCTATCTATCAGTCCATATTTTATTTCTTAGACAGAAAATATCAGATGAGCAGATACGATTATCTCTCAAAGATATTGAGCATTAATGCTCTCCCAATCTCTCTCTCTATCAGTTCATTAATGCTCCAAGTTGAAGATGAGCTCAACTCAAGTTTTCTTTCAACGGCTATTTTCTCTTAGGCTACAAAAGAAGACCACATTCAGTTGGATTAAAAACATACGAAAAATAAAAGAGCATCCAGCAAATTTTATTCAGCTCCATATACACACAGAAAAGAGAGTAAACAAAAATTTGCAATCAGCTCTACAAAGCAATAATTTCAGCATTCTTCCATTCGTTGAAGATCAAGAGAAACATAGCACAACAATTCTATTTTTCTATAATCTCAAGAGAAGTTTAAAAGACCAAAAATTAGATTTATTTTTGGTGTCTCAACCAAAAATAAACTCGGACTCATTTTGTATCTTTAAAGAGTTTCAAGAACTGTACATCATTTCTACTCCATTTGTGTAAAGATTTGAAGCTTGGGTTTTTAGCTTCGGTGGTTGTACTAGTAGCGGGTTTTTTTTTGTTGCTCGGTTGTACAAGAGGTGGTTTGATCCTACCTTCAAGTGGATCAGGACTAGTGAAGCACGGGACACGGAAGCTTGCTCTTGGCGCGTGGACGTAGGCCGGGTTTTGGCCGAACCACGTTAAAATACGGTGTCATTTATTTTCAGCACTTTTATTTATTTATTTGCTTGCGTGTGATTGGTTATTTTTTTTAAGCAGTCGCACTTGCAATTGAATTAATTCTGAAAATTTGATAATTTTATTTTAAGACAGAAATAATTATTTTCGTAATAATTAATTAATTCCAGAATATTAATTTTTATTAAATATGAAAATTGTTTATAAATTTATTGGGTCTTATAATCTTGAAATATAACAACTTGTTTAATTTATTGAGAGTATTTGGTTGTTATTATTGATTTGAATCATTTAAGATTAATTCTAGAAGATAAATTATTATTAAGCAGAAATTAATTAAATATTTATTTGGGTGTTGGAATCTGTGATTTATCTTGTTTAAATTAATTGGTGGTATTATTTCATATTCTTGTGTGAATCACTTTAGATTAAATCCAGAATATAAAATACGAAAATTGATTATTTATTTATTGGATGTTGTAATCTCGTGTTTAATCAGTTGAAAGTATTTATTTGATAATTTATTTATTGTGTGTTTCAAACTCTGATTTAAATTGTTTAAATTAATCGGTAACATTTATTTAATCATTATTGGTTTAATAATTTAAGATTTATTTAATCTGAAATTTGTATTAAGTGTTTTAAATTAAATATTTTCTAAAATTTTAATTTAACCCGAAAAGTTTGTAAAATCTCAATTCACCCCCCTCTTGAGTATTTTTCTGGGCAACAATTGGTATCAGAGATAGTGCTCTTCTTATTTATTTTGATTTAACAATCATAGAGTTAAAGATCATGACAAACTTTTCTGTATTTATTTTGAATATTGCACTTTACATTTTTATTATTTGTATGCTAAAATGTTTGATCTCTTGTAGCTACTCCTTGTTTCATTATATGAAAAGAAAATGGATATGCAGTTGACCATATGTTTCCAACTTTATTTTGAAGGAAAAGTTCCTTGAAAATTCTGATTTTGATGCACTTAATAAAAATATGTGCACCCCTTGCCTATATGCCAATATTGATGAATCAAGCGTTGAAGAGTCTATTACTCCATGTCTCATGGCAATTGGTAATGAAGAGGTACAATCTAACCCTTGCATTAGTAATGATGAATCATATTCTACTTATAGTTCAAATCACGATAGTGATGATGATATTGTTGATGATTATGATGAATTACAAGATGCATTTAATGAGTTATATGAAAATTATGAAGATATTGGAAAGAAATTTATTGCATTGAAAAAGACTCATTCCAAATGTGATTTTGTATCAAAAGTTTTTTGATAATTTAAAATTAGAAAATGAATCTTTAAAAAGTGAAATTAAATCTTTGAAAAAGGAAAAATATGTTAGTATCCCTAATTCTTTTGAATCTGAAAATATTGAGTTGAAAAAGGAAATTGAATATTTGCAGAAATCTTTAGATACCTTTACTAAAGGAAATGATTATTTTCATAAAATTATGGAAAAACAAAGAATTCGATTTAATAATAATGGTATTGGATATGAGGAAGAAAATGAGAAAAAGAATTATTCTAATTTATTTAAAAATGATGCCTCATCTAGTCATTCTAACTCTTTATGTTCATATTGTGGTAGACATACACATTATTCCAAATTTTGTAAATTTAGAAAAAGAAAATATAATACTAAATTAGCTTGGATTCCAAAAGAAACAATCATGTATGCTAACCCTAATTTGGCACACTCTTTTTGGGTTCCAAAAGATAAAGTTTTTAGGTGCAAAACCGGTATTGGGCCTTGAACAAAAATTTATGAGAATTTAATTAGTGTTAGATTTATTTTCTTATTTATATATTTGTTTAAGATGATCACATTCTTTACTTGACAAATATTGTGATATATTGTTTTCATATTTAATATGCTTAGTTTCGTGAAATATTATTTCATATGATTTTTGAATTTTATATGCTTATTCATGAATAGTAATCTGATTAAATTCATGTTATTCCGAAACGTATCAATTGTTTGAAAATGTGAATACCCTCACTTTTTGTCCAAGTCAATGTATACTAAGGCTTACAAATTATTTATATACCTTGATGAATAATATGTTTTTTTTTATAAAATTGACATTGATGGTTATTATTTGTTACGTACATTCTAGTATGTCATAAGTTGCGTACCATTATTGTTCTTGATGATTATCTCTTATTATGACTACGCTGGAATTTTTGATAAGAAAATGAATTCTGAAATTTTCTATTTAATATTGCTTTATGGATCTAACACTTTCTTAGATGAAAAGAGAAAATCTTGAAAGATGTGTAGGTTCCAAATTGAGATGGATTATGGATTATGGACTTTCATGTCTATTATTTGGAAAGGAAGCGAAATTGGATATGTAACACTTCTTAGTGTTAAGAATGCCATACAAGGAAATCATTTTTTGGATATATGCCTTGGTATTGGTAAGGTTGTAAGGTAAACATTTCTTGAATTATAAATATCATATATTTATTAATGATATGATCTTATTTGATATGATTCCATACTTAGATTATTTGTTAACTCATATAAGCTTGTTCTAGATGATTTAGTCTTCACATGATAATTTATACATTTATTATATTTGATGATTTTTTTTAACATGCATTTGACTTTAATGATAAAACTTTCAGATTTTAATTCATTAGTTGTATCTAGACACACTTGATTTTGATGATAAATATTTAAGATGGAAATTAATAATTTTTTTTTTGTATTAAATCTTGACATATATTAATTGATAAATTATATTGGATTAATTCATGACTTAATCGTATATTAAATTGAAGCGAAAATGTCATTTGAGAATATTTTGATTAAATGTCATTTGCATATTTGTTAGTCATATGAGCTACTCATTAATTTTGATGATATGAACTTTTTTATCTTTATAAGCTAAATTTATGACATGTTCCATGTTTTGTGCCATTAATTATATATTAGTGACATTTCATGAAGTATATAATTTTTATATATAGTTAACATTTGTGTTACTTGTGCTTACTTGAAAAATCAGATGATTATTGAGATTTTTATGTTTTAGTTTCATGGCATGTTATATGAACCGATTAGTTGAAAAGTATTCTTTTATAAAGAACATTATTTTTTTGGAACAAAATGACTCTTATAATGTTTGTGCTTAAAAATCTGAAAATATATTGAAGTTGATTAACTTATGTCACTTTCATTATTGAGAAATTTATTGATTGATTGATTTTGAAGTTCCTGAACAAATTGTTTGGTATTTATTGAAAATCGGAATATATTGATTTTGAGTCGAGCTTCTCGTTATTAAAAATATGATATTATTGAGTTTAATTTCTTATGGCCTCATGATATGTTTCATTCTTGGAAAATTGATTTAATGACTTTCATGGAAATATTACATCTTATTAGAAGATAATTAAAAAAATATAGAAAATATTTTATCTCATGAAAAAGATGCACATTATTTGTTATATGCATATTTGCCTTAATTGGTATCCCTTAGGGGGAGATAAAAGTTTATTGAAATTTGTTTGATTACTTGTTCGAAAAATGCTTGATCATAACTTTGATATATTGTTATGGATTTAACAATTCAGTTGATTATTTTGAGAATTTTAGCTCGTATCTTGAAAACGGCAAAGCTTGAGCAAAATGCTATATATTTTTTTTTTGCTTTTTCTAACTCATGTTATGTGCTTAATTCAAATTATTTTGAAAACATCGAGTTATGAAATACTTATTTGTTGTGCACTTGAAAGTTTATATCATGATGATTTTCACATCAATTGATATGCGCCTATTCAAAATTTATACATTGCAATTTTTTTTGAAAATTGATTGAGCTAATTGATATATCTCTCATAATTGCACTATTTGAGAACATTGAGTTGTGATTCCTATTTATGCGTAAAAAGTTGTTCCGAGAAATCATTGTGTGCAACGCACGGTTTGTGTGACTACAATAATTGGTATCAGACAACTATTGGTATCATTTATCATTTATCATTTTTGTGACTTATGCATTATTTGATGTTATTCCTATCTATCTCTTGAATCAAATACATGTTATGTGAGAATAATATGTTGAATATGTGCTTAATGAAAATTCATGGTATTCACATATGTCCCTTACAATTTTTGGTTATATCCCATGCATAAATTATTTTTGATAGGGGGAGCTTCGCTTTTTAACCGTGACACTCGAGATTTATTTAAAATATCTTTTTGATAATGTCAAAGGGGGAGAAATATTTATGATTCACTATTTGTGCTTAATATTTCATTTTATGAATATATGTGAATCCTTGTTTGTCATCATCAAAAAGGGGGAGATTGTTAACGAAAATGTATTTTATCCCTAATTAATTATATTAGTTTAATTAATATACATTTTAGTTTAACTTAATATATTGATTTTGATGATTCCAAACATATTTTTATTAGGTTATTCTATAGATATTTATTATTGTATAATATTTATTATATGATCTTGTTTATATACCATGATATACATATATTTATTCTGTATGGTATTATCTTGTTTATTCACGATTGAACATACCTCGACTTTACACAACGTCATATCTGAGAAAAGGTAATCACGTGTATTCCACATTTGCACTTGACACATTAGGCACACATGCATATTTTTTTTATCTATGATTTTATGTGTGACTAATTAATTATGAGCCTCAACTTTTTCTAAAAGAAAAATTATATTTTTTTACTGAAATGTATTTTCGAAATTATGTTGGCATGCGTGTATGTTAGTCTTTTTTTTTACTGAAATGCGTTTATAGTTTATATATATATATATATATATAAAATAAAGTAAGAAAGTTATGTATGTCATAAGATGAAGAGATGATGTCATCTAGATGTTTTTATCATGCACTCCCTATTTTACCCTTGAATTTTTTTAGATTCCCTCTCTTTTGACACACTCTAATTTATTTGCCCCATTTCTTCAAAATTCAAAATCATGGGTAAGATAGTAAATTGCACCCTCCAAAACATCTTCTCATTTCTCTCTACCGCATACGCACACGCACACAAACCCATTCTCCATCTGCTCACAACACAAACCCTATTCTCTCCCTCCCCTCTCCCTCTCCCTCTCCCTTCCCCTTTCGTCCCCTCACACTCATCCTTCTCTCTCTCTCTCTCTCTCTCTCTCCTCATGTAGATCTGTTGCTATGGATTTGAGGATGCGATCTGAAAATATATGGTTCGATTTTGAAGTTTTCTTATGTAGATTTGTTTTTTAGGATTTTTTATATACTCGACTCACGTTTAATGTTGAATGTTGGCACCTTTATTGTTTGTTTTGTAGTAATAGGCTGAGATTTGAGATTTTCGATCTGAAAATATATTGTTCGATCTTAGGGTTTTATGTTTATGTCTATTAGATTTGGGGATCTAATTGTTTTTCTGTGTTAGGGTTTTATGTTTATGTTTATTATATTTGGGGATCTAATTGTTTTTTTTTTGTGTTTGTTGTTTATTTTTTCCTTTTCAGGTCAAGACCTGATTATCTGGGCACTAATATCAGGTATAGACTTTCTCCTTTCTTCTAGATTTATATTTTGAGTTTTTTATTTTGAATTTTTTTCTTTTTTGTTGTTGTCCATTTTGTATGTGACCGAAAGCTCATCGCCAACTACGGTACATCAAATGCGATGTTTATTTTGCGATCTGTTCATTGGGGCTTTATTTTGCGATCTGAGTTCCTTCAACCCCTACATTTGTTTTGAAGTTAAGGTTGTGATAGGTTTAGGATTTGGCGGATGTGGATTGTGATAAGTTTGTTATTTGGTAGTAACTCAAAACCAATCTTACAGCCAGGTTTTGATTTACGGATTAATTTTGTTTCAGATTAATTTATGATTCAAATCCTACAAAGTTTCAAAAACCAAGCTTCCTAGGCCAGTAACTTTAGTTTGAAGCCCCTTATTTAAATCTGATATAAAAGACACCCACTTCTCTTTCATATGAACCCCAGATCTTCTTGGAGAAACTCAACAAAAATTATTATTCCCAACCCCAATAGTAAAATAATTGATGGTGGACATTTTCAGAGTGTGATGATAATATTTTCTGCGTTTTAGAGTACTTTTATTTTAACAAATCTATACATCAATTTTCTCAGAATTTAGATTATATATTTGAGTAGGTTTTTTATTATGTTTTTAGGGGCTTATGATATTTAGTATTCTATTTATTTTGTTCACACTTTACTTGGTTGAGTATATCAAGGGCTTAGCATCACGAATCGGACGATTTTGACAACTATGATCAACGCCATTAGAGGTAGACCACTGTTTTATGTGATTTAGGTGAATTGCTTTAGTTCTCTCAATTAACGCCTCTCTCACGCTTGGTATCTTCCTATGCACTCTCTTTTTTCTACTTTATCTCCTATACTTATCATTAAGAGTGAATGTAAACTGTATTGGTCCTTATATTCTGATAATTTATTTTCCTAATACTATAGTGATCCTAATCCTTTTTTGGATTCATTTTCTACATTTTTATGGGTGGTGTTATCTCTATACATGATTTAATGGGCTTAAGCATTCACTTTGTTGAGAAGTGTTATAAATATGAATGTTCCAATGTCAATATAGGTCACAGTCATCATGGAGATTAAGATGCGAAGGTGTGGCTCTGCGATGGTTAAGTTACTTGCACCCGAGAAATACTAGAGATTTCTGGAGGATATTTTGGAGGAGTTTTTCCCCCTTTCCCTTTTTAAATTTATGAGTAATTTCACTGAGACCCCAAAATCTGATCATTTTATTTAAGTAGCTAAGTTGTCAACAATGCTTGGGGTACCTTAAGAAGCATCAATATTCACTAGCGCACGTTTTAGAGCGTTCAAACGACTCGACTCATTTTCGAACGTTTTTTCGAGTCGTCATCAACATATTCGTTGGTCAACACTTGGGTACCCTAAGAAGCATCAATGTTATTTTTTTATGTTTTGACAACATATTCGTGCCATTTTGAGGGCATGTTTTCTCGATAATAAAGGGTTTGGTATATGCCTAGGTAAAGGCGTGATACGATGTTCCAGCAGTAGTACTCAAATTTTGTTTAGACGACTTAGTATGTCCCACTTTACTAAAGACATTCATATTTTATCAGATGCACTTTTTATAGTTAATAGACAGAGGTAATGCATTGCATTTACCTCATTATCACTCCAACCTTTCTCCACTGACTTGCATTTACCTCATTATCACTCAAATCTTACCTTCGGCTAGAAATATCACCTTAAGGCCACTTAATTGGTACTGTTTTTCATCCAAAAGTAGCAGAAGTGGACTTATTTTAGGTGCTAACAAATAAGTTTATTCCCTTGATCCTTTTGATGTTGGGTGAATTTTGCAAGTTAATATCAAATCTAATGCCAAAAAACATCATTAACGAGTGTGGGACAAGTAGATCCAGCTGCTGGATTGGGGAATTACGTAGAGACGCTTTTGAGTAAATCCAACACACAAATCAATGTAGTTATCCCCAAGATGAATGGGAAAAATTACAAAGGCCAAAGATATTCTGTGTGAAGATATTATGAAATGATCAACATCGATTGAGAGAGCGTCGTTTGCTTCTGCTGTGAGAGAGATAACTGGAACAAACACTCATATTAGAAATTGCAGATGCAGGTGATTATGGGGTGCATCGCAGATCATCGATGCGATCGCAGATAGGTCACAGCAGGTATGGCTCCCCCTCCTTTACCTTGGGTAAAAAATAACACTAATGGTTTTTCCAAAGGCTCACTTGGACCTGCTGCTATAGGAGGTATTTTTAGAGATTGCAAGGGTCAAATGCTTTGTGCTTTTGCAAGAGTATTGGAACACAAATTTCCTTCTTTGCTGAGCTTGAAGCTGTGATCACTGGCATTTAATTATCTTGGTCCAATGGATGGGAAAAACTCTGTATCAAATCAGATTCCTCTTCAGTTGTGGCCTGCCTCCTCAACACCTACTACCACCCTCCTTGGTCCCTTCTTACTATATGTAACAATTGCAAGTTTTGGCTTGCTCAAATGCATTTCTTTTGCAATCACATCTTGAGTGAGGGGAACATGTATTCTGATAAGTTGTCTCAAATTTTTGTCTCATACAATGACTTACAATGGTGGTCCTCACCCTCTCCCACTCTAGCTCCCTTTATTTGAGAAGATATTTCTCAAAAACCTTTTTATAGATTTAGACATACATAATACTCTTTATTTTCTTGCACTCTTTTGGAAAATTATTTTTAAAACCCCCAGTTTTATTTTGATGCCTCTTAAATGTGCTTAGGTCTTTTTGGCTTCAATGGTGTCAGATTACATATGTTGTTTGAGCCCACATCTGGATGCATTGCCCCTTAATTACTCTCTTTTTTGCAGGTCTCCCCTTTATTCTCTATTCTTATACACACTGCATAGATTGCCTGCTACAATACTTTTGCGATGCTTGACCTCCACTATTTGGACTACCCCCGCCTCACTCACTACCACCATAGCAGCAGGAGCCATGTCTACTGTGCCTTTTGGACTAATTTCCTCCTTTGTTTTTGGTGGTGACTTATCCCATCTTGATGATCAAACACAACAATTCTTTCCACATCTTGATGACGGTTCTGGATTAGATTTTTTAGTATCCAGTAAACACTGTGGTGCTCACACATCGTCCGAAAGTCAGCAGGACTAGCTTAGTGATTTGAGCCCCGTTCCATATTATAGACAATAAAATAGGAGCTATTAAACACCGATACCGTCACCTCAGAAGTTATTGATAGCCCATAGTACCAGAACTTACAGGACCACCAAAAAGGGATATCCAAGGCGTAGGCCCAAAGGAAACACCGACAGGTAACCATTAGAGCCATTTCGTGAACACTGTGATACGAGCTCAACTGGCATATACAAATAACAACCTTACATGCGTCAAAAACGCCGAGTGACAAGTCTGGTAAAGAATTGCATGCTGAGGGAATTAGACTACAGATTGAAAACTTTGGGGAGCATTCACAACTCATCTTCTTACTAAATTATTACTATTGTTGACTGTACTTTTTATTCTGAATGATATATTAGTGTAGTTTGTTTATTTTACGAAGTATATTTTCCATTTAAAGCATTTTCACATCGGTAGTTATATGTTATTGAAGTTGAGATTGGGATGAGATTTTTCAAACTCTAATTCTCCAAGCACGTGATAAAATATGGTTTTCTATCTTACTAATCTGTACAACTTACTATTTACTATTTCCATACAATTATGGATATTGTGATAAAAGATTGTCAACAATTTCCTCGATCGAGTTTTTTCAAGTATTTTCAGTTTGATAGTGAGACAGATGAAGCAGACGAGCAAAGACTACTGTTGAGATACTCATAGACTTTTGAGGGAGGTATGCCTTCAATTAATATAATTCAGCGGATGTTTTATAATTCCTAGAGCTTGGCAAAAATTTTAGAGAATGTTTTATAACTTTTTTCTTTTATTTCAGGTTGACAATCGTTTGGTTTGGTGGGAGTGCAAATAATTGGAGAGAAAGAGGAAACATGGCGAGACCACGTTCTACCTCATGCAACAGGTTTATAGGGAAATGGATTAATATGTTTTTTTGGTTTTTATTTTATTTTTTTGTTCATTTATTCTAATAATGGTTGTGTTATTCATTTGCAGTTTGTCCCATCGGATACTTCACGCATCCACTCAGTTTGTTATATCCAGTATGATTTTCTTAATCGTATTTCCTCCTATCCTTCATTATCAATTAAGATTTGTACATGTTTTTCCTCTTATCAGTCCCCAATTTTTAGATTTTAGAAAATAAAACACATTATTACTTAAAATCTGTGTGTGCATCAACTCTGGTAATACATGTCATTCTATGTTTGATTCTAACCTAAAGAACACTTTTTATGTTATTTTGTGTGCATAAATTGTATGTTATTTTGTGTACATAAATTGTATCTTCATAGTATAGCATAGAGAGTTTTTTATGTTAAAAGCTCTCTTATCTTGATGCTCTAGGGAATAGCATACTAATTTTGTTATAGGTGGGCAGGGGCTATTTTTACAGTTGTATCTTCAGAGTTGCATATGCTTTAAAAATGTGAAAGGGATTATAGGTGGGCAGGGGTTATTTTTATTACCCATGTGCAAACATTTGCAGTTTAAAGGGGAAACTATAAGAAAAGAGCAGCAACTACTATATGGGGTTAATCTCATCTGTAACATTTGCAATTCCAATAAATAAGCTTTGGCCAGAATCTTTAATTGTTAATACAAATGCTAAATGCTTTCTCTTAATTTTTTTCAAATATTTTTTTTTGTAGTTTATTGGGATTGCTTTGATTGTTTATTTTCTACTATATTAACTATGCAAGAACAAATGTTATGTTAACAGAGGTATCCTATCTAATTCAGTTGTCGCGCAGTTATGATACATTAGCGAGTTTTGGTTTATTCGAGACAAGCTTTTCAAGTGGATGATGCCATCTGGGCTGCGAAAAAGGCTGTAGGGAAGGCTGAATTGGAACACAAAGATGATGTCGTTTGGTTCTGGGACGTGGGGGACATCTTCAACTACATTTGTGCTATGAACAAAGTTGCTCCACTTATAAAAATAGGGTGTAATTGCGGACTTTGGTGTCATGTGTAGAACCGTAAATGATATTTGATATATATTGTGTAAGTTACATTTGTTGTAGATGTAATGTAAAATTTAATCACTTATTTTTTAGATACGCTTCCTACCCATCCCTTTATCTTTGTAAATTTTGCTATTACGCACTTTGTAAATTTTCGTTGTGCCATTACGCACGGGCATACTTTAAAACATTAATACATTTGTGTTGGGAAAAAATGTTTGGCTTAAATTTACTCGAATCTATACTTTGAAAATTTACAATTCTAACATATAAAATATTTATTATATATTATACACGACTTTATACTTTTCAAAATTATCAGCGTGCCTTCAGGCACGGGCATACCCTAGTATATATATATATTATATATGCATGCGTGTATGTATGATATATTATGTATGTTTGTGTTGGAGATATTCTCTTGTGTAGCCTTAAGCTATACACAAAAACTGTTACCGATTTGACCTTATGAAACCTCCGGCCATAGATTAATTATTAAGGTGTCTTTTGTTGCTTTGCTGATTTGACCTCAAAACTCAAGGTTCGTTTTGTTTATTAATGGAATCTGCCTTCTTAAATGTCTAATCCTTTTACTGATAAACCGAAACTGAGGCTTGCTATAATGACTTGGCTTCTAAAAGCTTTTGCAAGAGATAGCTCTATTTAAATATCTGTGAATGAGCTTATTCACTTTGGCCGAAAGTCTCTATTGGATTTAACGTTTTTTTGACGTTAATATCAGTCCGAAATCAATGTTTTTTTTGTGTTCGAAATTATCATTATAAATATTTGTCCGAAATCTATTTGTTTTATATTAGTTCCGGATTTTTTTTTTATATATATCAGTTCAAATTATATATATATATATATATGCTTTTAGCTTGTACCTGCTTCGTCCTAGGTGTGTCCCTTATACCGAGATATAGGAGCTTTTTTACCTGTGCTGATTTGGGCCGTATAGATATATCTCCATTTAACAGTAGGTTGTACCTGCTATAGTTCTAGGTTTTCGGCCATACTCATTAATGAGTACAGTACTCTATTTCGTCCTTGTCCATGAATTGTCAGGTTTATTTTTTTAAAACCTTGTTTGCTAGAGACTGGAGCGGACATGGTAACCTGTCTTGGGACGCCAACTGTTGGAAAACTTAGGAGCAAGACTTGTTTTAAATAAAGTTTGAATAGTAACAATTATAGGCGTATTTTATTAAGCCGAAAATTTAGGCCATGCCATGTCATGACAGTTGCTTTAATATTTTGATTTGACCGTGTATATGTTTTTTTATACACTTTGGCAGTTGCCAGCAGCTTCTTTATTGCACATCATTTTATATATCAGATTGAAACAACAGTACCCTTATTCTTATATCTCTTGGACGATCTTTGTACAATTAAAATTATCTAGTGTCTGTTGATGTTTTGAAAAGAGAACATACTTTATTATCTGTGTACGAATTCAGATTCATGGTTTATCTCATCTGTCTCTAACCCCTTTCTCTATCTATCAGCCCATATTTTATTTCTTAGACAGAAAATATCAGATGAGCAGATACGATTATCTCTCAAAGATATTGAGCATTAATGCTCTCCCAATCTCTCTCTCTCTATCTGTTCAGTAATGCTCCAAGTTGAAGATGAGCTCAGCTCAAGTTTTCTTTCAACGGCTATTTTCTCTTAGGCTACAAAAGAAGACCACATTCAGTTGGATTAAAAACATACGAAAAATAAAAGAGCATCCAAAAAATTTTATTCAGCTCCATATACACACAGAAAAGAGAGCAAACAGAAATTTGCAATCAGCTCTACAAAGCAATAATTTCAGCATTCTTCCATTCGTTGAAGATCAAGAGAAACAGAGCACAACAATTCTATTTTGCTATAATCTCAAGAGAAGTTTAAAATACCAAAAATTAGATTTATTTTTGGTGTCTCAACCAAAAAGAAACTCGGACTCATTTTGTATCTTTAAAGAGTTTCAAGAACTGTACATCATTTCTACTCCATTTGTGTAAAGATTTGAAGCTTGGGTTTTTAGCTTCGGTGGTTGTACTAGTAGCGAGTTTTTTTTGCTGCTCGGTTGTACAAGAGGTGGTTTGATCCTACCTTCAAGTGGATCAGGACTAGTGAAGCGCGGGAGACGGAAGCTTGCTCTTGGCGCATGGACGTAGGCCGGGTTTTGGCCGAACCACGTTAAAATACGGTGTCATTTATTTTCAGTACTTTTATTTATTTATTTGCTTGCGTGTGATTGGTTATTTTTATTTTTAAGCACTCGCACTTGAAATTGAATTAATTCTGAAAATTTGATAATTTATTTTAAGACAGAAATAATTATTTTCGTAATAATTAATTAATTCCAGATTATTAATTTTTATTAAATACGAAAATTGTTTATAAATTTATTGGGTCTTATAATCTTGAAATATAACAACTTGTTTAATTTATTGAGAGTATTTGGTTGTTATTCTTGATTTGAATAATTTAAGATTAATTCTAGAAGATAAATTATTATTAAGTAGAAATTAATTAAATATTTATTTGGTTGTTGGAATCTATGATTTATCTTGTTTAAATTAATTGGTGGTATTATTTGATATTCTTGTGTGAATCACTTTAGATTAAATCCAGAATATAAAATACGAAAATTGATTATTTATTTATTGGATGTTGTAATCTCTTGTTTAATCAGTTGAAAGTATTTATTTGATAATTTATTTATTGTGTGTTTAAAACTCTGATTTAAATTGTTTAAATTAATCGGTTACATTTATTTAATCATTATTGGTTTAATCATTTAAGATTTATTTAATCTGAAATTTGTATTAAGTGTTTTAAATTAAATATTTTCTGAAATTTTAATTTAACCCGAAAAGTTTGTAAAATCTCAATTCACCCCCCTCTTGAGTATTTTTCTGGGCAACAACAAGCACCCCGAGACTAGCTACGGTGCACACATACTCTGCTATCCATCCCGGTACATCACGTACATAAGGATCACATATTTTGAATCTCTCAGGAATAGTTCACAGATAACAACATCACAAATGATGGAGGCGAACACAGTCACATCACATGGGTCACGCACATACCTGCGCTCCCACGATCAGCAGACTTATTAACATCCCAATAAGTCCTTCTCTGACCTATGTTCATCGAGGTAACCGGTCTAAATCCGGGCAACACAAGGATTAGAGGGCCCTAAGCGAACGCAAACCTCCCGTGATAGCAAGTATTGTAGGTATGTCATACCCATAAAATCAATACATATATACTAAGTATGCACACGTCTTAGTAATCACCATAATATATTGGTACATATCTCTACACGTACTGACATATAATACTACACCATTTATATGTTCCCGGTTAATATAATTAATTAGGCCGTCAATAGCTCACATCGTAATAGACACTCACGTCCTACTTCACATTTTCCCTTAGGTTCAAACTACACTTCTAGGTTTGACTCCTCATAATATCCCAAACATCCCAAATATATCAATTACTCATCAAGGAAAGGCTATCTCTACCTATACACTAGGTTACGGGGCACTCGGGATCAAAACAGGCTAAAAAGCCTAAACTGTCAACTCGTTCGAAGTCTTGTTCGAACGAGGCTGTTCAAACGAGACTTCGTTCGAACGAACTGAGTCTTCTAACGAGATCTCGTTCGAACGAAGTGGGATTTCTAACGAGATCTCGTTCGAACGATCTCATCGAACGAACTTCACCCTCGTTAGAAGTCAATGGTCAACTCGTTAGAAGCTCGTTCGAACGACCTGGGCAGGTCTTCTAACGAGCAACCAGATTCGAGCCCAGATTTCTGAGTTTCATTTTTCCAACTTCTCTACTACCCAAATCTCATCCAAACCTCAATCTAACAATTGTTTAAGGTTCCTAATCGTCCCTAAACATCCTTAGGTCACATTTTAACATGTTTGGGGTTATTAATTCATCCTAACATCATTCAAATATCAAATCTCTACATATTTTCCCCCAAATTTCAAACACATGAACCCTAGAGTTTATAATTCATCTAGAAGTCTAGTAAGATCCGTTTTTGGTTTCACACTAATTGTAATATCATCAGAATAATCATCAACTACCAATCTACATGCAATTTCCTCATCAAGAATGTAATTTCTATTTCCAAATTTAATGGGTTTTCCTTAACTCCCAAGAACAAATCAGATTTTTTCTCAATTCCTACACATGGAAGAAACATTCTCTATAAAAATGAAATTGAATCACTTGCCTTAATGGTAACTCTAGATTTGATGATGAATTTGATGAACGGATCTCTCTCCTCTGAAGATTTCTCCTCTCCTCTCTTTCTACAATCTTTCTTCTCCAAGTAACAATGGTGGCTAGGGCTTTGTGGTTTAGGAACTCTTTCAATAACCTCCGTAGCCTATTTGGGTATTAGTGGGCTTAGTGGGTTAATGCCTAATCAGATATTAATTCCCAATTTTCGTAGCTTTTAATTCCTCAAAATTCAAAATTACCAAACTACCCTTATATGTTGCCGGTATGGCCTAAAAATGCCCCGGGTCCCAAACCAAACCTCTGTCTAGTGTTTTCTGACTATTTCGACCCTTCCGGACGCGTTGGCGCACTCAAAACGACCATACGGATAATATAAATAAAATTCACTTTTTAATTATCATAATTATATACCATGACGCGACTGTCACACGCGTCTCAACAAAATTTCCAAATTGCCGTATTTCAATCTCACGACAAATTTCATAATTCAATATTCATATATAATCATATATGCACATATAATCAAATACCAACTCGCATCTCGCTAGTATTTTAACCCGGATTAATTTCCAATTAATACGCATTTAATTTAATTAATCCCATAAAATAAATATCACAAAAATACGGGGTATTACAAATTTCTCAAGGGAGTTTCGCATTATTATGTTGTTGCATTGGCCAGTAAGCATTTTAAATACTTGCTAAACAAATTATAAGTCGCTTTTACCATCGGGCTCTGACCCGTTTCCATTTTTTTTCTCTCTTGTATATGTGTGTATATTACAGTTGCCCAGCCACAGGGGCGTCTTGCATAGGATCCTTTGGAAGGAACGCGCTGCAGCTTAGGTGGGAGTTTCAGGCCTCTTGCTTAGACGACCTCATCTTTCTTGATTCAACTCCTATCATTTATTTTACCCAGTTGGGCATGTGTCGCCCTTTTTCATCATTCAGTTATTTTATTGGATATTGTGATTCATTTATTTCCAGTATTTACACTTTGGGATTTATTACTGTCAGGATGTTTTCCTTTAATTTTTGATGTTGGAATCAATTGGTTGAAAGTTTAATTATTTGGATTACATGTTCCAGGATAGCTGTTGTGTGATTCTTTAATTATGTTTTATGTGAAGTTTTAAATCTTGGTTTATAAAATAAAATTTGGAAAGAAATGTCTAAAATGGTTTTGACACTTAGCTTAATTAATTAGGGTGTTTAAATTGGAAAAGTTATTTTTATGACAGTGATGCTAAGAATGAACCGACCGTTCACCTTGATTATAATTTATTAAAGGACTGATCACCCGATATTTAATTAGGCGGGGTGTCACAGAAGGTCACTAAGAAGTTATTCCAACCTATGGGATTATTCCTTTCCCCATGTATTCTCTTAGTCATTCTCCACCAATGCTCGGCTTTACCTTCTAACATGAATTTTCAAAATGAAACTCGTTGTTCATCTGTACACTTAAGAACATCGAACATCTTTTCCATTTGCATCACCCAATTTTCTGCTTCAGTGGGGTTAGGAGTACCTTTAAAAGACGGAGGATTCAGCTTCTTGAACCGTTCAATAGTACAACTACTTAGTTCAATATTCCTTGGTGCTCCATTATTCACTTGATGCTCTACAATTATTGCTAGACTTTCAATTTCCTTGTATACACCTTCCAGTCCTTCCATACTCGAACCACTAGTTCCTGGAGTTGATCTTGTCTTGGTTATTTTCTATAGTCATGGCCAAATGTAAGATGTATTATACTAGCCCAACATTGCAATTTAGAAGAACAATAATATATAAATAATTATATATATATATATATATATATATATATATATATATATATATATATATATATTGAAAGACTTGTGGAGGGTTATCACATAAGTCGAATATTCAATCCTGCATCCTATGTGTGGAAACTTAAAATCTATAACATTCGAAACTTATGTTTAGTAGTCTACGAGTTCATAACCTATGCTTTAATACCACCTCTGTCAAGACCCCGACCCAAAATAGTAGTAGGGAACGAGTGTCTTGACATGCCACCAAGGGAAAAAATTTTCCGATTTAATTGTTTCCTTAAATAAATGCAACGAAAATATGATCACATGGTTATGAATTGTAAAATACTGAAAGTAAAGGAATTACGTCATTAGAGCTTTCTAAAGGGAACTTCATATATATTAAAAGTAACACCGAGTTACAACTTAAGAGAAATTATAAAACTTATTACAAGAGAGCCAGACATGCTCTATATAAACATTTTACAAAAAGAGCTCTAAAAGCTAAGTCTTCATTATAGTCCTTTTTCGTTCCGTCCTTGAGCCTAAACATTTCCTGAAAAATGGTTATTTATACAACATAAGCTAACAGCCGAATGAGGTTCAATCTCTAGACATTCCATGGTTTTCAGAAAATAGATACTTATGCAAGACAAAAGAGAAGACATATACATATATGGATAGCAACTTGCAGTAAATAGATATATATTTTGAAATTAAAGTATATATATCACAATTGGATAACTCAAAATAAGACAAATGCAACAAATTAAATGTGTTATCTTTTTCTTTCAATCATATCATTTTGATGGCCAAGTACACTCTAATACCATATTCTTCTACCGTATTATTCCCCGATAGTTGAGGGTCAATCGAACTAGTTCGTAACAATGCCTTATTTAGGGCACACGAGCGATAACCCAAATGGGAAGGTCAGTCAGTAAAGAGGTCCCTTAGGCCGAATCATATTTTCAATATTCAATATCATTTTCAATAATCATTTTAATCGGTATGTTTATATGGACAAATATAAACATATTAAAAATGAATCAATCATCAGTATCACATGAATTATGAGAATAAAAGCAGTTCACAAAATATATATAGTTTTCATAACATCATATAATGAAAATACACAAGGAACGTCAGAGTACTCACCCAAAATGGAGGTGAAATTTACTGGTATTGAGTCTTTGATCACACGTTAATCTGATAAAGATTTAAGTACACGTTCTAAGGTCTAGTTTATATGTACTTTAGTAATAACTTCATATTTTTAAGGATTACTGAATCCCCATTTGTCAACATTTAAATCTCATTGATCCTAATTAAAAAATTCAATTTATAGTCCTTCCTCATCAGTCGGTTCCCAGTAAAGATGGAGGGTCACTGGGGCACCACTTAAATACCATCTCATCTAAACAGAATATTTCTGGATTCACTCCCAGTAGAGATTGAGCGTCACAGGGGCACCACTTAAATACCATCTCATCGGGTCTAACTTTGAAACTACTTAAATGGGATTCCATAATAACGAGCAATTTCTTCAAAAAGAATCATTTTTTTAAAAGCATATAATTTCAAACAAGTTTATAAAATCAACTTGGATTTATTCTAAATTTTCAATTTTGATTGGTGAATCCTTTAGTGTATTTTACCAGCATAACTACTAAGCAAAGCTATAAAAAAATAATTTAAAATTATAAAGATGAATCATAACATTAAGATTACCTCAAGATGAATATCCCTAAGAACTTCTTAAACGTTTCCACGCTTTCTCTCACTACTTCTCTCTATATTTCTCAAGGAATTTGGTGTCAGTTTAAAATGATCCCAAAGGCCCTATTTATAGTTTTCCAAAGATATCCTGGCGTTGACACGTGTCCATGCTGACCAAGATTTTATAATGGCGAGTCAACGTTGACATGCCGCGTAACGGAGGCGTCTTGGAGTCTTATTTCACTGGACCACGACACGTGTTTTAGCTTCTCCTCTAATGATGACTCGTGTTTTGTCTTATCCTCTAATGACGACACGTGTACAATGGAGGTGTCAAAATCAAGCATGAGGTGTCGAGCATGAGGTGGAAATGTATTAACGGTATAAGGGTCATTTTGCACCTTAAGGGCATTTTGGTAATTTCACACCATATATTTTCAATATTTCTTAGAGGTCCTTAAAAATATTTTATTGGAAAAAAGGTTCTTTTTTTATTTTCGTATTGGTCCCTCGAACTTTCTTAATTAAAATCAAACCCCTTAAGTTTCATAAAATTACATTTTCTACCCCAAAACTTATCACTTAGCTTAGGATGTGCCATAAAACTTCAATTTGACCTATTTTACCGTTGATTCTTCAAATTTAAAAATGGGCTTTGTCATATTAAGAATCCATAATATCACATTTGTAATATTATAACATTTTCAAATAGTAAGTAAGACGAAATTATAGAAATGATTATATATATTGGCTATTACATCCTTCCCTCCTTATAAATAGTTTGGTCCCCAAACTTTACTTACATTAATTTCCAAAAAGGTATGGATATTGATCTTTTATTTCATCTTCCCGCTCCCATCTTGCTTCTTCAACAGAATGATTCCGCAATAATACCTTGACTAGTGGAATAACCTTGGTTCGTAATATTTGATCTTTATGGTCCAAGATTTCCCCTGGATGCTCAATATATGTCAAATCTTCTCTAACTTGAAGAGACTCATGACTTAAGATATGTTCTGGATCAGGGATGTATTTCTTGATCATTGAAACATAAAACACATTATGCACACTAGAGAGTTCAGGGGGTAAGGCTATTTTTCACGCAACAACACCTATACTTTCAGGGATTTTAAAAGGTCCTATGTATCTTGGACTCAACTTTCCTTTCTTCCCGAATCGGATTACTCCCTTTGTCGGTGATACGCGTAAGAAAACATAATCTCCTCTTTGGAATTCTAACGGTCGGTGCCGATTGTCAACGTAACTCTTTTGACGGCTTTAAGCGATTTGAATTCGGTCTTGTATCAATTTCACTTTCTCTGTTGTGATCTGAATCAATTCTGGTCCCAAAAATTTTCTTTCTCCAACATGCAGGAGAACGACACCTTCTACCATAGAGTGCTTCATACGGAGCCATTTGAATACTTGCTTGATAGCAATTATTAAATATTAATTCTACTAACGGTAAATGATCATCCCAATTCCTCTTCAAATCAAGTACACATGCCCTAAGCATATCCTCTAAGATTTGGATGGTTCTCTCAGATTGTCCATCTATTTGAGGATGAAAAGCGGTGTTGAAATTCAATTTGGTTCCATGGCTACTTGTAGGCTTTTCCAAAAGCCAGACACGAATCTAGGGTCACGGTCAGAAACAATTAAAATTGGGGTTCCATGAAGCTTAATAATTTCCTGTATATACAATTTAGCTAACTTTTCTAAAGAATAGGTAATCTTAATGGAAAGAAAATGAGCAGATATAGTAAACCTATCAATAATTACCCAAACGGAATCATTACCATTGGAACTCCTTGGTAGCCCTGTCACAAAATCCATGGTAATATGTTCCCATTTCCACTCAGGGATAGGTAAAGGTTGTAATAATCCTGATGGTTTTTGATGTTCAACTTTTACTTGTTGATAGATCAAACACTGAGATACAAACTCTGTTATCTCCCTTTTCATGTTATTCCAGTAAAACACTTCTCGGAGATCTCTACACAACTTGGTATTTTCGGAATGAACTGTGAATCTCGAGTAATGACCTTCCTCCAAAATCTATCTCTTTAGTTGGGCATCATGTGGTACACACACTCTATTTCCAAACCTCAATATATCCTCTCGTATTGAAAATACGATTCTCTTCCCTTCGATAACTTCTTCTCTAATCTTCTTCAGTTGTGGGTCATTTACTTGTACAATTTTGATCCTTTCCATTAACATGGGTTGTACTTGTAAATTTACTAATACTCCTCCTTTTCTATAAATACGTACATCTATTTCCATACTTCTCAAATCCCTTAGCAAGTGTTTCTAATTTGTAATGAGACATGCTAAATTTTCTGTAGACTTCCTACTTAAAGCGTCAGCTACTACATTAGCTTTCCCTGGGTGATAATGAATATTTAAATCGTAATCCTTCATTAATTCTAACCACCACCTTTGTCTCATGTTCAATTATTTCTGAGTAAATATATACTTCAAACTCTTATGATCGGTATAAATCTCCCAAGTTTCACCATACAAATAGTGTCTCCAAATCTTAAGAGCAAAAATTACAGCTGCTAATTCTAAGTCATGGGTTGGATAATTCTGCTCATGTGGTTTTAACTGTTTCGAGGCATAAGCTACTATGTTTCCATTTTGCATTAGCACACATCCAAAACCATTTTTAGAAGCATCACTATAAATCACAAATCCTCCTGTACCGGAAGGAATAGTCAAATTTGAGGCAGTTACTAATCGATTCTTAAGTTCTCAAAAACTACTCTCAACTTCCTCAGACCATTCATATTTCACCTTCTTTTGCGTTAACCTAGACAGAGTTTTGGCAATACTAGAAAATCCTTCAACAAATCTTTGATAATAACATGTTAATCGTAGGAAATTACGAATTTCTATCACATTAGTTGGTCTTGGCCAATCTAGTATAGCCTCGATCTTTTGAGGATCAACCGACACTCCCTCCTTGGATATGACATGTCCTAGAAAATAAACACTAGGCAACCAAAATTCACACTTCTTTAATTTTGCATATAATTTCTCTTTTCTAAGGAGTTGTAATACTATCTCCAAATGCTTCTCGTGTTCTTCAATACCTTTGGAATAAATAAGGATTTCATCAATGAAAGCAACCACACATTGATCCAGATATTTCCTTAACACTCTATTCATCATATCCATAAAAGCGACTGGGGCATTAGTTAATCCAAATGGCATCACAAAGAAATTCATACTGACCATATCTAGTACGAAAAGCTGATTTCGAAATATCCTCTTCCTTAATCTTCAATTAGTGATAGCCTGACCTAAGGTTAATCTTAGAAAATGCTTGTGCACCTTGTAGTTGGTCAGACAAATCATCTATACGAGGTAAGCGATATTTGTTCTTAATGGTCACCTTATTTAGTTCACGATAATCTATACATAACCTCATCATCCTATCATTCTTTTTAATAAATAACACCGGAATACCCCAAGGGGATATACTTGGCCTAATAAAACCCTTATCTAACAGATCTTGTAATTAAACTTTTAATTCCCTTAATTCTAAAGGTTCCATGCGATAAGGTGGTTTTAAGATTAGTGTAGTTCCAGGAACAAGGTCAATGGTAAATTCTACTTCTCTACTAGGAGGTAGACTCGACAAATCATCGAAAAAACATCTGGAAAAAGGTTAGCTATAGGAATATCTTCTAAACTAGGCTCTTTTGTTTGAAAATCAATAACACTGTCAAGGAATACTTGACATCCATTTTTAAGAAAACTACAAGCTTGCATTGCAGAGATAATACGCATGGGAGATAAGATGCCAGTTCCTTCAAAACTGAATTCTGGTTGGTTAGGCATTCAGAAAATAACTCTCTTCTCAAAACAATCAACCCTAGCATGGTATGATGCTAACCAATCCATCCCCAAAATGACTTCAAAATATCTTATGTCTAAAACTATCAAATCAACGAATAGTTACGACTACTGACATTTATAGGGCATGACTTATACACTAATATTCCCATCAATAACTCACCAGAAGGAGTAAAAACGTGTATGCTATTATTCAAGGGTTCAGGAATATTAGGAAAGCGATTAACAAAATGTACTGACACAAATGAATGGGTAGATCTAGGATCTATTAAAACTTAAAAAGGTTTTGCACATATAGAAACTGTACCTAACACTACTGCATCAGAAGCCTTTGCATTAGAAAGATTAAAAACTCCACCCTGTCTGCCTTGATCCTTATTTTCATTAGAGTCTTTGTTGTCGTCTTCCCTTTGTTAGGACAATCTTGCATTTTATGTCCCTTTTGGCCACACCCAAAGAAACTACCCATCTCCAGGTAACATGGTCGCCCTCTATGAATATTACCACAACGTTGGCATTTATCAACATTAAAAGGTTTGTTTACTAAAGGTTGTCCTATATTAGGTATAGTCCTAAAGGGTTTGTTATTGGGGTTCCTTCCTCTTTGTTCTCCAAACTTCCTCTTACCCTCTCTAACCTGATTATATTCTTCACTATCCTTCTCAGCTATTGGTGCCCTAGCCTCCACGTCATTATATGATGTCAACTTCAGGATAAAAATTCGGCTATGAGTATTGAACCTTAACCCACGTTCAAACTTCTTGGCTCTTAAAAGATCGCTTATCATAAAATTAGGTGCAAAACGGGATTACTCAGTAAACTTTGCCTCGTATTGACTAACCGTCATATATCCTTGAACCAAACTCATGAAATTAGCTGCTTTTTGGTCTTTCACCATTTCGGAAAATTATTTCTGATAGAAGGTCACTAAGAAGTTATTCCACCCTATGGGATTTTTCCTTTTCCTGTGTATTCTCTTATTCATTCTCCACCAATGCTCGACTTTACCTTCTAACATGAATTTTCCAAATGAAACCCGTTATTCATCTGTACACTTAAGAACATCGAACATCTTTTCCATTTGCATCACCCAATTTTCTGCTTCAGCGGGGTTAGGAGTACCTTTAAAAGACGGAGGATTCAACTTCTTGAACTGTTCAATAGTACAACTACTTAGTTCTAGATTCCTTGGTGATCCATTATTCATTTGATGCTCTAAAATTCTTGCTAGACTTTCAATTGCCTTATATGCACCTTGTAGTCCTTCCATACTCGAACCACTAGTTCCTGGAGTTGATCTTGTCTTGGTCATTTTCTACAATCGTGGGCAAATGTAAGATGTATTATACTAGCCCAACATTGCAATTTAGAAGAACAATAATATATATATATATATATATATATATATATATATATATATATATATATATATATATATATATATATATATATATTGATTGATTGTAAGACACGTGGAGGGTTATCACATAAGTCAAATATTCAATCCTGTATCCTATGTATGGAAACTTAAAATCTATAACATTCGAAACTTATGTTTAGTAGTCTACGGGTTCATAACCTATGCTTTAATACCACCTCTGTCACGACCCCGACCCAAAATAGTAGTAGGGAACGAGCTTAAATAAATTCAACGGAAATATGATCACATGGTTATGAATCGTAAAATACTGAAAGTAAAGGAATTACGTCATCAAAGATTTCTAAAGGAAACTTCATATATATTAAAAGTAACACCGAGTTACAACTTAAGAGAAATTTTAAAACTTATTACAAGAGAGCCAAACATGCCCTAAATAAACATTTTACAAAAAGATCTCTAAAAGCTAAATCTTCAATATAGTCCTTTTCCGTTCCGTCCGTGAGCCTAAACGTTTCCTAAAAAATTGTTATTTATACAACAGCAGCTAAAAGCCGAATGAGGTTCAATCTCTAGACATTCCAGGGTTTTCAGAAAATAGATACCTATTCATGTCAAAAGAGAAGGCATATACATATATGGATAGGAACTTGCAGTAAATAGATATATATTTTGAAATTAAAGTATATATATCACAACTGGATAGCTCAAAATAAGACGAATGCAACAAATTAAATGTGTTATCTTTTTCTTTCAATCATATCATTTTGATGGCCAAGTACACTCTAATACCGTATTCTTTTACCATATTATTCCCCGATAGTTGAGGGTCAATTGAAATAGTTCATCACAATGCCTTATTTAGGGCACACGAGCGATAACCCAAATGGGAAGGTCAGTCAGTAAAGAGGTCCCTTACGCCGAATCATATTTTCAATATTCAATATCATTTTCAATAATCATTTTAATCGGTATGTTTATATGGACAAATATAAACATATCACAAATGAATCAATCATTGGTATCACATGAATTATGATAATAAAAGCAGTTCACAAAATATATATAGTTTGCATAACATCATATAATCAAAATACACAAGGAATGTCAGAGTACTCACCAAAAATGGAGGTGAAATTTATTGGTATTGAGTCTTTGATCACACGTTAATCTGATAAAGATTTAAGTACACGTTCTAAAGTCTAGTTTATACTATACTTTAATAATAACTTCATCTTTTAAAGGATTACTGAATCCCCATTTTTCAACTTTTAAAACTCAATGATCGTAATTGAAGAATTCAATTCATAGTCCTTCATCATCAGTCGGTTCCTAGTAGAGATGGAGGGCCCAGGGGCACCACTTAAATACCATCTCATCTATACAGAACTTCACCGGTCCTGACTTTCGAATTACTTAAATGAGATTCCATAATAACGAGCAATTTCTTTAAAAAGAATCATATTTTTTAAAAGCGTATAATTTCAAACAAGTTTATAAAATCATCTTCGATTTCTTCTAAATTTTAAATTTTGATTAGTGAATCCTTTAGTGTATTTTACCAGCATAACTACTATGTAAAGCTATGAAACAATATTTTAAAATTATAAAGATGCATTATAACATTAAGATTACCTTAAGATCAATATCCCTAAGAACTTCTTCTTAAACGTTTCCACGTTTTCTCTCACCACTTCTCGCTATAATTCTCAAGGAATTTGGTGTGAGTTTCAAATGATCCCAAAGGCCCTATTTATAGTTTTTCAAAGATATCCCGGCGTTGACACATGTCCATGCTAACCAAGCTTTTACAATGGCGAGTCAGCATTGACGCGTCGCGTGACGGAGGCGTCTTGTAGTCTTATTTCACTGGACTGCGACACGTGTTTTAGCTTCTCCTCTAATGACGACACGTGTTTTGGATTCTCCTCTAATGAAAACATGTGTATGATGGAGGTGTCAAAACAAGCACGAGGTGTCGAGAACGAGGTGGAAAGGTATTAAGGGTATAAGGGTCATTTTTGCACCTTAAGGGCATTTTGGTAATTTCACAGCATATATTTTCAATATTTCTTAGAGGTCCCTGAAAATATTTTATTTGCAAAAAGGTCTTTTTTTATTTTGGTTTTGGTCCGTCAAACTTTCTTAATTAAAATCAAATCCCCAAAGTTTCATAAAATTACATTTTCTACCCCGAAAATTATCACTTAGCTTAGGATGTGCCATAAAACTTCAATTTGACCTATTTTACCGTTGATTCTTAAAATTTAAAAATGGGCTTTGTAATATTAAGAATCCAGAATATCACAATTGTAATATTATAACATTTTTAAATAGTAAGTAAGACGAAATTGTAGAAATGATTATATATATTGGCATACAAAAATGGGGTCATTACAATATCTCAAGCCAAGACTGATATTTCTTGGGTCAGATACAAAGTTTGGCCACTTTTTATCAATTATATCCCATGATAATGAATCGACTAGATGTCGTATCTTACAATATAGGATTGGGTGAGTTGAGTGTCACTTCAAATGCTCATCTTTTTCAGATGACATAAACATCCTTCGAAATCTAGGAATTATTAGGAAGTATCTTAGTATTTTTGTGAGTATTCCTTTATTAACCTTCTTAGCACATTCATCCACTTTCCATTGTGAGGATCCAAATTTAGATCATGCATCAATATGCTTGTACTTATCCCTAAATAAATAACAATCATTAATGCAAACATCGATCTTTTCGCACCCAAGATCAAATTCTTTTAAAATATTTTTTTTATTGTACATAAAGAGTCGGGAAGTGTGTTATCCTCTGGAAATATATCCTGAATGATCTCAAGAATTCATTAAACTCTTTATTATATATTCCATATTTAGCTTTATGTTTGTATAATGATGTAATTCTGGACATTTTCCTATACTTCATACACCCAGTGTATAAAGGACTCTCGATATTTTTAAACTATTATCTAAAAGATTTCTCACCTCGTTTAAAACTATCTTCCGCATCTCCAACATCTTGAACATTAGCATCTTTATACATCATATATATATATATATGATATTTCATTACCATCATGATATATGAAAGTTCTTGAACGCTCACCGTGAAGGACCCATGTGTTATACATATGATCAAATCCATGAATGCCCAAGTGTTCAAAGTGTGTCTCCTCATACTGTTGACAAAGGTTTTTACATTCTTTGCATGGACATGTGATCATCTCAGCATTTTTTATAATTTTCTTAGAAAATTAAATAAATTTATTTACTCCATCTTGTTACTCCTTGGTATTTCTAGGAACAACAAAGAATGTAGTGATATGATTGTTAAAATAGAAAATAACCTTTGAAATCTCAAACATTCTTTTTTCATCTTTAAGTTGCACATGTTAGCTTACACTTATGTAACACAATGACGTCTAAACAAAATAAAGTGAACATTTTTTGTGGATAGAGGAACAACTTCATTACTAATTGTCTATGCTTGTAATTATAAGATAATTAGGAATACCACTAAGCATAAAGACTAAAAAATAAAGAAAACAAAAACATGATCATCAACTGGAAACAAAAACTGCAACATAAATTCTCTTCCATTATATTGAAAATGGGTGAATGAATCACCTAAGTATCATATCTAATGTCTAAATATATATCAAAACCATGAAATAGCTAAATTGAATTTACCTCAAAATTTTAATGAAGTGCATGCTATATACAATGATATAATCCAAACCACTAACATATGCATCAAATAAAAATAATTTATAGAATAACATACATGGGGAATAATACGGAATCGAAAATTATAGATAATAAACACAAACAAAAACAAGCTTCAACTCATCTACAAAGAAGTGCCAAGCATTAATCAAAGCTACCATGATCACAAATCATAAACTAGCAAGTGAGAACTTCCAATAATTAAATTAATACCAACTAATTCAAATTTCCTCTAAACGCAACACAATGTATGACAACAAGTAACAATATAAAAAGAACACCTAAACCAAAAAAAATATAGCAATATTAATAATGGTAATAATAGAAACAAAATATACACCTAAAACACATTATTAGATGTTTATGTAAACCTTGTAAAAGAGAAATATATATATCGGTTGTGATAAGGGGTTTTAGATGTATTGATACCAATGTTATTATTTACGGATTATGTACAAAAAGTTGCCATTCTCTTATTTATTCCTTTTTTTGTTCTCTCTTAGTCAGGTGAACAGAGTACATGGCAAACGTCATGCAAGTGAATTACAACTTTTTGGCACAAACTATAAAATCCTTTAATTTTATTTAAATTGAATAATAAAGATTATGGTGTTCATTGTAGATTTAATATATAGGTTACTGGTATATATTGCAAATACGTTAGTTTACTACAAATATGGGAGGTTTACGTGTGTTATTAATTCTAGATACCCAATTTACAAAGGCATATATACGACCCATAACACCATAACAATTTATTTCATAACACCAAAATGGTCTCCCCGATTTAGCATATTAGTTTAGTTGCTAAGCACGTACATTAACACGAACACAAACAAAATAAAACATAACACGATAATAGTTTATTTACCTAACGCGAAACAATCCAAATAATATGTGACATGACGCAATATTATCTTTGTATCTAACATGAAAACAATAAAAAGATTTTTCACCTAACACGAACAAAAACCAAATAATATGTGGATGATATAAAATATTTATTTTACTTAACATGAACACGATCCATATAAAACTCGACACGATATGATTATAGTAGACACCACATTATAGGACCCCCCTAAGGCTCTCCTTAGTTCCCTAGCACCTCCCCATTCATTACAAACCCCCAGGTCATACTCTGAGTACCGATTTAGAGGCCGTCGGGTGCTCCCGAGCCCCATTTGACTCCGGTCAACTTCATCATCAGAGTGAAATCTCAGTGAATCTTTGAAGTGCTCTAAATACCCTTTCCATTTTTTCTCCCTGTACGCGAATCAACATAACGGTTCAGATGAAAAATCCATTTTATTACCAAAAATTGATTTGGAGGCCATCGGGCACTCCCGAGCCCTGATTTGATCCCAATCAACTTCATCGTCAGAGCGAAAGCTCAATGAATCTTCGAATAACACTGAAAACCCTTTCCAATAGTCCATCTCATGCATAAAATGACATAACCATTCGGATGAATGCTTTGTTTCCCCCCAAAAATTGATCTGGAGGCCACTGGGTGCTCCCGAGCTTCGTTTGACCAAAGTCAACTCTTCAGCTCAAACGAGACTGAATGAATCTATTAAGGGAACTAAATACCCTTTCCAACGGTCCATATCGTGTGTAAATCAGCCTTACGGTATGTATATGAAGAATCCATTTTACTCCGAAAAGTCACTGGGCCCTTCTGAGCCTAGGTTGACCAAAGTCAACTCTTCGAACCGAGCGAAGCACTTTGGAACGTTTAAGTTCCTCGCATAACCTTTCCAAAGGTCTTACTCATGTGCGATTCAGACTTATGGTTTGGATAAAAGATGCATCATCATCCGATGAACTTCCATCCAAAGGATCGACGGAGGCTTTCGAGCCTCATTTGACCCAAAGTCAACTCCCAGACTTGGGAGCGGTCCAAATGACTCTTAAAGTCTTTGAATAAGTCACCAGGCACTTCCAACCCCTGTGACCAAACTCAATTCTCCAAACTGAGTGAATCTCTTTGTAATGTTGAAGTGGATTGCATAACCTTTCCAAAGGTCCCCCCATGCGCGATTAGGACTTACGATTTCGACGAATGATTCGTCGTCGTCTAATGATCTTCCGTCCAAAGGATCAATGAGAAAATTCGAGCCCCGTTTGACCCAAAGTCAACTCCCAAAATTGGGAGCGATCCAAGTACTCTTAAAGGTATCTTAATTAACTTTCTAATGGTATGCCCTATGCACGATTTGGATTTACGAATTACATTTTATGACTATTTTTCTAGAAAAATTTGCATGAGACTTTCGATTGGCAGGTCCATTTACCTTAATATCGGCATTAAATCTAGGGTCACCTACTAATTGGCAGGTCTAGGGATATGTCGATTGGGAATCCCCCTACCCTATATAAGGAGGGAATTAGCTCACTTATAGAAGGCATACCTTAGATACATCAATATCAATTATCTCAGCAACATTCTTTCGCAATAAGCAAAGTTTTCTTGTGTGAAATTCCTTGTCACCTTTCATTCCCATCATTTTCACACCCAATTTAGCAAAAATATCCTTCTCTCTCATCCATCATTCATACCAACTTTCAAGGAGTCTCATCAAGGATCAAGATCAAGCCTCAAGTCTTCAAAGAAGATCTAAACATCTCATCTCGTTAAATTTATCTATTTTTGCATTAAATATATAATTCTTAATTTATATTTTACTTTAGTTCATAAACATTAATTTATCATCCTTTATTAGTTATATTGCAAATAATTTATTTCTAGAAAAAAAATAAAGAAAAAGAGGGTTACACCTATAAATTTCGATGGGATTCTTCATCACATTTTCTCAAAACTAAAAATATCTTTTCTACAAACACATATAATAAACTCGTGTTGAATCTATGGGATAAGCCCCACCCTTGTGCCACATGCGAATTATGTGGACTTTGATGCCTTATAAGTTACGTAGGAATCTCGGGCTAAACTCGAGACTCGAGTCTTATTTTCCTATCTTCATCTTTTTTATTTTATCAATATATTACTCATATATCTCATGGTTGTGATTCATACTTGCGCATATTATCTAACACATATTATCGTTTCATCATAACGATCAATATGTCGATAAGCGCACACATCAAATTTTCTGATTATTATTTTGGGAACATTCTTTTGGATGACCTCACTCTATCTTTTTCATGATATGAGTTGAGCCATTCTGATATCCATTTATATATACACGCGCACATGCTTCACATAGAATTAAGGATATTAGTAACATAAGATCATAAGAGATCGAAAGGACGGGATGGGTTGCTAACACCTTCTCATTCCATAACTTAGCCCCGAACCTCTAAACTATTGGTTTCGTAAGCATCATTTTATCTTTGATGTCGTCTCTCAAGGCAAAAACATGTTATTTTGCCTATTTTATGCAAAATAGGCTGGAGACTCCATCTTTTTACATCACCCACATCGACGACGGCCAAAGCGTTCCTAGAAATGGAACGAGACCTTCTCTCCCTCTCTAACCTCGCGAGCGAGCTTTGCCCCCTGAGATGGAGGAAAACTAGAGGGATGGCAACAATGGCGACTCTGCTAGGGAGTGACTTGTCATAAGAGGGGTAGATTCTATTTGAATGGGTATTAAAAATTTTTGTTTGTGTGCATATACACCTACATGTATGTTCCCTTTCATCTTCTCTATTCTTTCTTATATATTTTTACCTCATGTTTATATCACATTTCACTTTTCACATCACATACTTATAAATACTCTCCATGTACACTTCACACTACCTATATATAGGATCACTTATATCAACATATTGCACCACCACTTAGAATATCCATGCGTCACTAACACACACCTCCATGCTCACTCACACTTATCACACACCACTAGCTACCATACACCCACTTATAGATATTCACACATCACTCACTCTCACATATCCATGATTAGTATAATCTCCATGCTAGATTTACTTTTCATAATGCTTGTATATCCTTTCTTATTAATATAGTCCTCATCATGCCAAATAATATACTCTCTCCATAATATACTAATCAAGAATCATGCATTTTGCACACGACATCACCAAGAGCATGGATATTGACCAAATTTTGTCCCGTAACTGGGGAGTCACTTTGTGATAAGCGCTAGCCTGGCAGGTCGTAGTTATCCTAACAAATATGTCTCTCAGCTTCCATTGGCCAAGTAACTCCGACGTATATCGAACAGTTCCTCTGCATTGTACCGCTTGACTAAAGTCATCATGGGAGGTATATAGCAGGAAATTCATTCACGTACGTCAAGTATATCGAATTCTCTCTCACACGTACTGTCCCCATGAGGTATATAGTAAGGTAATTCACGTACACTACGGTATATCAAATGGCTTGTCCACGCGTACTGATTTCCCTCAAAAGCAAGACATATATCATGGAAGTCATAGCAAATGGGGGAACTTTTCCACCAATTCAACAACTGCATACCCTCATATAGGCGTCAAACCTAGGGCACTCATATTTAGTTTACCAGTTACTATTCGAAACTCTGCCGAAATGACAGGTCGGCATGCTGCCCAAATTTTCATGCGATTTCATATTTTTCAAAAATGACACCCCATCCATGAGCCTAGCAACAAGTCAAACTGTTTTTTTACATATTTTTCAAACCAAAGTTTTCCTAGGCTCGGGTCCCGTCCGACATTTATTTTGCATTTATGTAAACCTGATACAAGTGAAAACATAATAATAATAATAATAATAATAATAATAATAATAATAATAATAATAATAATAATAATAATAATAATAATAATAATAATAATAATAATAATAATAATAATGTTCTTCTATTTAAGGGTCTTAAGGCTAATCTACTCAGTATCTCACAATTTTTGTTTGGGTTAGAAAAGATGAGCTATTTCCCCCTGATTAAGTGTAACATTGTGATTACTGCTTTAAAAGCTGAACACTCTACTTCTGGTTGGTATTTAGACTCGGGGTGTTCAAAACATATGACTGGGGATGATACAAAACTTTTAAACAAAACCAGCTTTGCTGGAGGAAAAGTTATTTTTGGTGATGGTGTATCTTCTCAAATCATTGGTAAAGGAACCCTCCAAGATGAAGGATTGCCTTTGCTTGAAAATGTTCTTCTATTTAAGGGTCTTAAGGCTAATCTACTCAGTATCTCATAATTTTGTGTCTCAAATCATACTCTCACATTTTTAAAGAATAATTGAAAGATTTTAAATGAAAATGGTGAGTGCATTATTACAGGAATCAGGACTCCCGACAATTGTTATACTGTCCAGAACAGTACTGAAGTCTGTAACATTGCCTGAATGGATGATAATGAAATACGGCATAATAGAATGGGTCACATAAATTACGATAACCTTAGTAGATTATCTTCCCATGAAATAGTTAGAGGTATTCCAAAGATCAAACCTATCTCTAATATTGTCTGTGGATCATGTCAGGAAGGAAAAATTCTTAAGGCACCCCATAAGAAAGTTAAAGATATCCTTACCTCTAAACCTTTGGAGCTCATCCATATGGACCTAATGGGTCCTTCTGGAACTATCAATCTGTGTGGAAACAGTTACATTCTTTTTATGGATGATGACTTCACTAGGTTTACTTGGGTGGCCTTCTTAAAACAAAAGTCTGACACTTTCAGAACATTTTTGAAAATTTTACTTCGTATTGAAAATGAGAAGGACAGTCAAGTAAACAAAATTCGAAGTGATAAAGGCGGAGAATTCATATATAAAGGTATTATAGAGTATTGTGACTATAATGGTTACAAACATGAATTCAGTGATTCTAAAACTCCCCAACAAAATGGAGTTGCTGAGCGCAAGAATCGTACTCTTCAATAGATGGCACATGTTATGATTCATGCCAAGTGTTTGCCTAAATACTTTTGGGTAGAATCAGTTCATACTGCGCGTCACATTATTAATAGGGTCTATCTTAGGAAGAACTCTAAACAAACTCCTTACGAACTATGGTATGGAAAGAAGCCTAATCGTAATACCTTAGAAACTTTGGAAGTACTTGTTATGTCTGCAAAGACAGAGAACACTTATCCAAATTTGAGACTCGTGGAGATAA
The DNA here is from genome assembly GCA_949130495.1 of Sambucus nigra. Classification (NCBI taxonomy): domain Eukaryota; kingdom Viridiplantae; phylum Streptophyta; class Magnoliopsida; order Dipsacales; family Adoxaceae; genus Sambucus; species Sambucus nigra. The sequence goes on along the minus strand of OX422222.1, from coordinate 166,430,015 downwards.
AACTATCTTTCTAGGATATTCTTCTAACAGTAGAGCATACCGTGTTTTTAATCTTGGCACTAAGACTTTAATGGAATCCATAAATTTTATTGTAAGTGACACTGCTATTGAGAGTAAGACTGGTGAACCAATAATTGTGGAAGAGTCTAAAAATGTTTTAGAAAATGACTCCCCAGAAATAGATGATTCCTTACCAATTGAGGAACCTGAAGTACCTAACTAGGTTTCTAAAGATCATACCATAGATAACGTTGTTGATAACCCTTGTGAGCATGTACGTACAAGATCTCAATTAAGAAACTATGATCATTATGAATGTTTTGTTTCCCTTATGGAACCAAAGAATGTAAATGAGGTATTAAATGACCCTCAATGGATTTCTTCCATGCATGAAGAACTTCTTCAATTAGTCATTCATGATGTTTGGTACCTTGTACCTCGGTCTGATTATAAAAAGGTTATTGGCACACGTTGGCTATTTAAAAATAAAACTGATGAAAGTGGGATAATCATTAGAAATAAAGACATATTAGTAGCTCAAGGATATTCCCAAATTGAAGAAATGGATTTTAACGAGACTTTTGCTCTTGTTACTCACTTAGAATCTGTTCGTCTTCTCTTTGACATAGCTTGTTATATACACTTTACGCTCTATCAAATGGATGTTAAATCTTCTTTCCTTATTGGTATATTGACTGAAGAAACTTATGTTGAACAACCCAAAGGGTTTATTAACCCTAATTATCCTAATCATGTTTTTCGTCTTAAAAGGCTTTATATGGCTTGAAACAAGGGCCAAGAGCTTGGTATGAACGTCTTTCCAACTTTCTCTATGACAGAGGTTTCAAGAGAGGTGGAAATGATCAAACTCTTTTTGTCAATCATTTTGACAAAGATATTATCATAATTCAAGTCTATGTTGATGATATCATTTTTGGATCAACTTTCCCTTCAGAAGTCAAATCATTTTCTGAAATTATGCATAAAGAATTTCAAATGTCTCTTATAGGGGAGTTGTAGTTTTTCTTGGGTTTTCAAGTTAAATAAAATTTAGAAGGTTTATTTGTTTCACAATCAAAATATGCTTTAGAGATTGTCAAAAAGTTTGGTCTTGAAAGTGCCACAGAAGCAAAAACTCCCATGATTACTAAGGTCAAATTATCTAAAGATGAGAATGGAAAATCCATTGACTCTACTTTAAATCTTAGTATGATAGGAAGCTTACTATACCTTACTTCCTCGTGTCCTGATATTATGTACGTTGTTTGTGTGTGCTCATTATCAAAATAATCCTAAAGAGAGCCATTTATTATGTGTCAAAAGAATCATTAAATACATAAAAGGCACTATAAATTTAGGACTCTGGTACAACAATGATACTCCTAGTACTATAATAGGATACACTGATGCCGACTGGGATGGGTGTACTGATGATAGTAAGAGCACGTCAGGAACATGTTACTATATCAGTAACAATTTAGTAAGATGGAGTAGTAAGAAACAAAACTACACTTCTTTATCTACAGTTGAATCTGAATACATAGCTACTGGTAGTTGTTGTGCCCAATTACTTTGTCTTAAGAAAATGCTAAGTGACTATGGAATTCAAGAAGACCAACTGCATCTCTATTGTGATAATCAAAGCGCGATAAATATTTCTAAAAATCCTGTTCAACACTCGCGAACCAAACACATCAAAATTTGACATCATTTTATACATGAATTAGTTGAAACTAAGGAGTTAGAAATTAATTATCTTCCTACTGATTTGCAACTCGCGGATATTTTTACCAAACCTTTGGATTAAAATAGATTTATTGCTTTACGAAAATCAATAGGAATCGTTTCTGCTGAATAAACTCGTGTGACTAAATTTTTTTTTCCCTTTGTCCATATGAGACAAAATGGGGGATAAATATGAGTCTTATGTGTTCATTTTTTTCTTGTACATATTTCTAAAAAGCTTGATCTTAGTCTTATTTGCAGGAATCTGTACCGTTGATGTTATTAGGGTATTGGTTGTAATTAGTTGAGTTATGTAATTTTCTGTTTCTAGGATATGGGTAGATAGAACTTTGTACATGAATAGGTTTTTCTTATTCTTTTGTTTCCCTATAAGTCCTAGATGACTTAAAGGAGATTTTGTCTCATATTTCCAAAGTGGGAGATTGAAGCACCTTATGCTATTGACTCACTTGAGTCTACATTGTATAAGTGCTCATCTAGTTTGGAAATAGTGACAAAATTTAGTCGTTTCCCTAGACACGAAAGAACCTTGGAACCTACTACTTAATTCCTCTTGATTGTTGTTTAAAGGTATATTCTCAATCACCCACACATTAGGTTTGCATACATATCATATATATTGCATAAAATGCTTATGTGAGTTAATTCCCCTTTAACTTTGTTTCTAATAATTTTTTGAGAATTTTTAAACATTTTTAAATGATTTTTAAGAAATTAGAACTACTTTTATAAACTTCTAGGGTCATTATGTAAATAATGATTCTATCACATTTTGCTTAAATGTTTGGTCAAGTAGAATTCGAATGCACTTGAGTCTTTAGGGTGCATGTGTATTTATTTTCAAAACACGCGTGTGAGTGTTCATCTGGACCTTACACTTGTCTCTTGCACAATGATCTGATTTGTGTTTATTAGTAGACTCATAACTCGTACGCCTTATCATCCCTTAGATCTCTTTTATCAATGATTTGCATGCATTTATCTCCAATACATGTGAACCTCTCTAGACCAATCAGCACTTGTTTAAATCACCGCTGATGTTTGACCGTTGGATCAAAGTCAAAAGGCCAAGACCAAAGCTCAGCCTTTAGATTTGCACCAACCTTCTCGATCCTTCCGACCCTACTATATAAGGAGGCTTACCCTTAGCATTTGGGGACTTTTGGCCAGTTTGTAAACTGAGAGAAGAAAGAAGAGAGAGAGAGAGAGAAAAGAAAGAGAGAGAAACCAGAGAGAGAAAGAAACCCTAAATCGTCCAAACCCTAAACTCATTTTTCAAAATTTGTTTTTAATCCAAAACCAAACCTGGGTGTTTGAGAGTTATTTTGGTTATGGTTTGAAAGTTGTTCGTTGTTTATATCCTCTGAGTTTCAGATCTTCTAACCAACTTAGAAGTTTTGGTTCGATCTCTATTTCTTTTTCATATAAACAGTAGATCTTATTATTGTCATATCACACTTAGATCTTCATGTTTAGTTTCTCATCTTGAGATATCACTTTGTTGCTTAATTTTTTTCTGTAAATGTTTTTCACCACTTTAGAATCAACAAAATCAATTTATATTTCTAGTTCTTACGAAACAATACTTTTGGCCTAGTTGGAATCGCAATTGGTGGTTTACAATTTCAAAATCATTTTCAGAACTCCTGAAATTGTTTAAGACCTTGGAAGTCTTTCGAGCAAGGTAACCTTGAATTCTGGGATTCTTTGAAAGGTCAAATAAAGCCTTTTATTTCTAAAGAAGAGAGAAACTGAATAAATCTTCATTTAGATCTAATTTGTAATTCATTAGGACTTGTTTGTATAAATAAGTGTGTGTGTGTGTGTGTGCATGCATGTGTTAGTTCACTTTCACGAAAACTTGACATAGTACAACACAATAAGTTTTGGAAATAAGATCTTGAAACAACAAGAGTCGACGTAAAGACTGGAACAAAGTGTTGAGAAGTTAGCAAACTAGGAAAGACAAATCAACATCAGAACTGCAGAGAAGTTAGAATTAAACCAGTGGGTACATTTCTAAACTTAAACAGGTCTGATTTGTTTGCTTGTGTGTTAAATAGTTTGTAACTTTTATATTTTGTTTTAGTGGATTATTGGTTTTTGACTTAGAAGTCACCGTGGATGTTTCCTTAGTTGGGTGAGGTTTTACCACGTTAAAATTCTTTGTACTTAATCTTTCTACATCTCCTCATCTCATTCTTACTGGTGTACTGATTTAAGCCTTTTAGTTTTATTTTTCAAAACTAGTTGCCTAATCTTGAACAAATCTCGTGCATGTTTTATTAAACACATCTTGTGATTAATCTATTCCGATTTAAATAAAAGAGTTTCTTTAAAAAACAGTTCGGAGTTACTTAGATAGTTTAATCCTGAATTAAACAACTTAAGTGACATTTTTTGACGAGAGGGAGAGGGAGAGAAGAAATAAAAAGAGGGAAATGTACAAGCGTAGATATCAGAGTAATCAGGTGAGTCATCCAGGGGATATGAAGGCTCACAGTTCCAGCGAGGATAGATTCAAAGTGAGTATCCCCCGAAACGATTTAGAAGAGGATATGACTATTTCCTTTAAGGAGTCCAGGGACATTACAAACAGTAGGTCCAGAAGGAATAGGGTTAGTAAAGCAGGACAAACAGAATCAATGATTTCACTAACTATTAAAAACCATTTCAAATTGAAATTACATTGTAACTGAAATTTCTGAACCGTACCAAGGTTAATTATATATTGTAACTGTTAAAAACCATTACAAATTGAACTTACATTTTAAAAATAATAACTATTACTAAAGAAGTGAATATTTTTCCTAATCCTAATTTCTCTATTTCATTTTCATCTCAAATTTGTGACATTCAAATGCATCACTCTATATAGAAATACAAAATGGGATTTCACATAGTTTAAAATCACAACCAGTTAAAAATATAATTCCCAACCCATAAACATAAATTCCTACTAATCTGATCTCCAAAGTTATCAGATTACACCAAAAAGGCTAAATTGTCACCTTTGGGCCGACCAGACATGTCACGATCATTGACCGTGATAAAAAAAAACACTCGTTTTTTTTGTCACGATCAACGACCTTGATAGGTTCTTGACAACTTTCTCAGTAAATAAACCCTACCGTCTCTCTCTCTCTCTCTCTCTCTCTCTCTAGTGTGCGCGATTGCTCTCTTTACATTTTCAGGTGAGTCTCTCTCTCTCTCTCTCTCCCCTTTGTATATGTGTGTGTTTATGTGTAGAACTACACATGAGTGTGTGTGTGTGTAGAACTGCATGTGTGTGGGTGTGCAGGTGGGTTTGTGGGTATGTGTGTGTGGGGAGAGAGGTGGGGGTCAAGGGGGAGGTAGTGGGGGGAAGGGGGAGGGGGAGGGGGGGCATAGAGTGGGAGTGATGGGTGGTAGTGGGGTGGGTAGGCAGTGGGGGTAAGGGTTGTGTGTGTGTATATATATAGATGTGTTGGGGTGGGGGTGGTAGTGGTGGGGCGGGGGAGGGGGTGCGTGGGGGGAAGGGGGAGTGATGGTGGCATGTGAGAGAATCAATTTGGGGATCAATACGGGGATAATATGGGGAGATGAGAGAATCAATTTGGTGAGAGAATCAATTTGGTGAGAGAATCAATTTGTGTTTGGTTTTGGTGTAAGAGATTTTAGCGTGTTGTTTTCAATTTGGGGATCAATAAATGTTATGCCACATGTGCGTGTATGATTCCGAAAATAGTACCAATGTTGTTTGTGGACTTTATACTATGCCCAAATAGTGTTACCATCCGCTTAGCTCCTCATGAAATGGACTGAAACATATGAAATGCTCTAAACATTAATAACCTTTTTAATTTGTATTGTAATTCTATAGGACCCGTTTCTCTAAATTGAAATTGAATTCTAATTGGTATTAATATTGGTATAAATTGAAATTGAATTTGAATTCGTATTGATATTGGTATAAATTGGTATAAGTTTTAGTTCTTATGCGTACTTTAAATATCTCGAACTGTGAAACATACTTTAAATTACATATAGTGCGTATAGATACTAGCCTTCTAGTTCTTATGCGTAAACATTCAATAGCCCTTATACCCGTTCGAGAGACATTGCCTCTATAATGAGATCTCTTGAATTGTCCCGTTTCGACAGTTTGGGACTGCATAGTTTTTGTATAATAATATTCTTAGTGGCTTAAACTTGTTTCTTTTGGGGGAAGTTCTGTAGTCGTATCTTAATGTTCTCTGGGTACTTACTAGATGATTCGATATTAAGTGTTATTTCAATTGATAAATTAAAATAACACTCACACTTGCGAATCTATGTCGTGTACTTGGAGAACTATGGAGATATGCTGTCAAATTTTCCTCAAATTGGAACAATGTGCATGAGTTGTTAAGAATATTAAAGAAATATGCGGTCTCGAATGCGGTAGGACCACTTACCCTTTAGAGGAGATGGAGGAAATAGGAATTAATATTATAAATTGAATTTTAATTTCAATTTCAATTTAAAATTGAATTTGAATGCACGTGATAGAAAGAAAAATTGCGTCTCTAATGTATTTGTCATTGTGCAATTCCTCTTTCCATCCAAAATCTTCACAAAATAATAAAAGTAGAACAAAACTAGAATATAGCGGTAATTGAGGTATCAATCCAAATCTAAGGGTGAAACACAAAATAAGCGAAGCCATATGTGTAAATTCATTTGCATTTTATTATTATTTTTCTATTTTTGCTATTTATATTTTTTATGGATTTTGCAAGCGATTTTTTTAACTAACTAACTATAGTAATTTTTATAACTACTAATTAATAAGTGAAATCTAATTTAAGAAAAGTGAGATAAATTTTTTTTCCAAATAAGTAAACTAACAAAAATGGACTCATGAGGGCTTCAAAATTTCATCCCATAAATGGAAGATTAGCCCTCAGTAATCATCATCCACAAAAATAAAAATAAAAGTATACAAAAAAGGACATGTGAGGATTAAACTAAAAGTAATCAAGAGGAGGAGATCAAACCAATTTAAGCCTTGAATTGAAATGGAATCTTAAATTATACATAAAAAATATCTCAATCATAATCCCTCACTAATGTATTTATTGAATCTAAAATGAAAATTATAAAATAAAAATAGTAAAAAAAAAGATAATGGATGAATTCATAATGGACAATTAAATAATAAAAGAGATTTTCTAAAAATGCAAATCCTAATATTATAAAAATGTACATTAGAGCTTATCAAAAGAAATAAATTCTAAATCATAACTTTATGTTTAGATAATTGCTAAAAATGAAAAATCTCAACATACATGAATGGATTAAAATTTACCTCCTAAAAGGGATGAATTCAACTACATTAATCTATTTTGAAATAATTTCTAAAAATGCAAAAAATCATTATAGAAGGGTGGGGTTGAATTTATTCGAGAGATAAATTTCACTACGCACCTCTATATTGAGATATTTGCTAAAAATGCAAATACTCAACATAGAGAGATGGAGAGAATTTTATCACATAAAGCTTAAAAACTAAATTTGAGATTTTTTTTCAATGGCACCAAGTCTTCAATTTATATAGTGCATATGGAGGCTAGGGGTAAATTGGGTATTGGTAAAATTGAGTGAGGATGAGAACACATGAGCATGGCAAAGGTGTGAGGTAATAAAATCTGATTTGTGTGCACATGAGGGTAGTTGGGGGTAATTTTGGGAATAAGGATAAAACGGTTTAAATCATGTGGGGACATTTGGTTTGTTTTATTTTTGGTCTTAAGCAGGTGGAAGTCGTGTCTTGAAAAAGAGGGGAAAATGGAAGATGGGTCATGGTGCTCGGGTTTGAACTCGGTGGTAGGATCACAACGGGTATGGGGGTTGATTGAACATGTAGTTGAGGTTAGGTTCCCGGAGATGGCGTTGGGTTCAGCTATGGGGATTGGGTAGAAGTTGAATCGGGTCACGGGTTGTGGGTTTATGAGGTCGCCGATTTCAAGTCGAGGCGCAGTGGGGGTCTCAATTTACAAGGGACGAGGATGGTTTTGGGTGGACGGATTGGGTAGGGGGCTCGATGTGACCCCCGCCTAATTAAATACCGGGTGATCAGTCCTTTATTAAATAAAAAATTAAAGTGAACGATTGGTTCATTTTAGCATCACTGTCCTAAATAAAATTTCCAATTTAAACACCCTAAATAATTAACCTAAGTGTCAAAACAATTTAGAACCTTATTTCCATTTTATTAAATTCAAAAATGAAAACCTTTAAATAACCAACAGTTTAAGAATTCATAACTACAAAGGATGGATAATATCACACAAGAATTTAAATCATTTAGATAAACCAAACCAGTTTAAAACTATGAATGAAACCACCCCGACAATAATTAAATCCCAAAGAGTACCGAATACTAGAAAATAAATGAACATAAATCTCTGACAAATCCAACTAAATAGGGAAACGGGCGACGCATGCCCTAACTAATCAGAACTAAAATAAGAATATAGTCAACAATGAGGTCGTCTAAGCAATGGCCTGCAACTCCCACATAAGCTGCAGCACGTCCGTTCCAAGGAATCTAAGCATGACACCCCTGTGGCTGGGCACCTGTAATATATACATATATATATACAAGAGAAAAGAAATAACAGGAAACGGGTCAGAGCCCGAGTGTAAAATAGTTTAAAAATAGTTTAACAAGTATTTAAAATGCTTACCGTCTAATGAAACAACCATGTTAGTATGCGACACTCTCTTGAGAAATTCTCACCTCTCATCTAGTGTGAACACCTACTGTACTGTTAATCTAAAAAGTTAATTTTAAATTAACTTTCCCATGAGGTTTCATTCCGATAAATACTATGGCTTAGATAATTAATTTATGAAAATTAAGCTCTCTCATATATCTTATGTTATTCCACATAACCTAGTGATGTCACAAAATTCCCAAACACTTATAATAAAATTAGAGTATTTATTCATTACTTAACTACTTTTATGGAGAGTAGAAAGTTCCCATACTTAAGTTTATATACATATATATATATATATATATATATATATATATATATATATATATATATATATATATATATATATATATTATTCACTCATATAATATATATACTATCGGCACCTCACATAAAATTTATGGTGCTGGCATACTCTGCTATCAAGTCCCCGTATCTCTCGTACTAAGGGAAATACTAGTTCGGAATCACTCTTGAACTGTATTAACATAAAACACTTACAATTGGAGGCGAAGTATAGTTCCAAGTCACTAAGAGGTCATCACATACCCTCACGTCTCTTAGGACCATCTGACTATCACTCAAATAGCATGTATCAAGGATACTATCTTCTAGGGTACGAGTCATTATCCTCCATAAAGTCCCAATCGGGATAAGACTGTCCCGACGCGAAAACCCCCGTGATAGCAAGTAGCTAGGGTATGATTTTTACACAGATATATAATATATGCACAATCACACAATCATTTATATATATATATATATATATATATTAACATTTCTAAATTAGGTGCGCCCACGACCCATAGTTATAATTATATGTTCTTAGCACAATTTTACTCGATTATCTCGCATAACGGACTCGCCATTTTTATTCTCATATATAAGTTACTCCATACTTACTTCTCGTTTCTCAAAGTATTTCGTCTCCCTAAGTATAATTTCAGTAGGCACTCTCACTTATATTCTAGTCTAACTTACTCACGAGTCTCGATCTCTTAGTAGACGTACGCATGATTTCGTATGTGTTAATAACTCCCCGTTAACCCATAATTTCATCCTACCTTAAATTTCACTCAACGGAGTCTACCTAGGCCCTACTGGTCCTCTTTATAATTCATTATGCTCTATCAATGATGATCAAGGTTTCCTACGCATTTTAACCGGATTAAACTTAAAGAAGAAAAATACACAATTTTTCGAGGAGGGATCGATATATCGAGGAAAGGGGGTCGATCGATCGATACCATTGATCGATCGATGTTCTTGATCGATCGATCGATCCAGAATTTATGACGAAACCTTCCCTTTTCCAGTTACAGGTTTACCTCTCCAACCTCAACCAAATCTCCATTAACGATCCCCAAACTCCCAAACAACATTTCTACAAGTACTATATACCTAACGACATGATTTTCTACGTAAAATATGTCTGAATTCATCAAGTATAACGATTTAATGGGGTAAAATTTACATAAACTTCAAGAAAGCTAATTTTTCTTTAATTTCAATTCTTTCAATTCTTTTCCAGATTACTTGCTTCTAAATCTATACAAATTCATGGCTTATCCTCTACATGTGATTTAGATGTCCACAATATGTCTACTTCCTCTACAACATATGATTTTAAGTCTAAAAAATATTAATTTCTTTCATGAAGCATGTTCTAAACAACCCTAGACTAACATAATTAAAACATCAACTGAAATAAAGAAAGATAGATACTTGTCTAGAATTTTAGTTTCTGATTTCTGGACGAAAGAGGTATGGTTGCATTCCTCGTCGCGCGATCTACGCTTTGGTGGTGGTGGTGGTGCAAATGGGTGAGTCTTTGGCCTTGAATTGCTTGGAAAGCTCTCCAACTCCTTCTCTAATGGACGTTCTTTGGTTTTTTGCTTGGTAACCCTAGAAGACAACTCCTAAAGCCTGATATTTCCTTAGGAAATTCGTGGGTTTAATTGCCCAAAAATGTAAAATGTCTATAATGCCCTCCTGGGATGTCAATTAGGCCTAAAACGCACCGAGACCCAAACTAAACCCCCGGGTACACTTTTCTGACTATCTCGACCCTTCCGGATACTTTAGTGCACTCAAAATGACCATACGGGTGACTTAAAATTTATTCACTTTTAATAATAATAATTAAAACCCGACACGACACAGGCGCGTCCCGATTTAATTTCCACAATTATCAAATTATACACTCATGATAATTTTAATAAATTCGAATATACATATTAATTTTTACATTAAGTAATATTCAACAAATTCCCAATAATTACTAACTCTCATCATGCTAGTAAATATTTAAAATAATTTCTGAATTAATATTAAATTAATATCTCAATTTAAATTTAATAAATCCCTAAATTTAAAAGTCATAAAAATATGGGGTATTACATACTTCCCCCTAATAACGTAATTTCATCTCGAAATTCAAAAAATAAGGCATACCTGGTAAAAATAAATCTGGATATTTTTTGCGCATATCTACCTCATGCTCTCAAGAGGATTCCTTCACATTATGATGCTCCCACTGGACCCGTACAAGTGGGACTACCTTCGACCTCAATTTCCCCTCGCTATGGTCTAGGATGGCCATTGGTCTCTCCTCATAAGAGATTTAGGGCTATAAGTCAATCTCCTCCATCACGATTTGCGTGTGGGCCATGTCATCCAGAAGATATCGTCTCAACGACGAGATGTGGAACACATCGTGAATTCAGTGCATATGCTCTGGCAACCCCAATCTGTATGCCACCGACCCAATCCTCTTAATAATGGGAAAAGGTCCCACGTACATTAGGTCCAACTTCCCATTATTTCAAAACCTCATTACTCCTCTCATAAGAGATACACGCAATAATACTTGGTCCCCGATGCTAAATTCTTGAGAAAATCGCTTCGCATCAGTGTAGCTCTTCTGTCTGTCCTGTGCTACCCAAATGCGACTCCTGATGAGATCAATCCTAGCTGAAGTTTCCTGAATCACCTTAAGTCCGATCAATTTATTGTACCCCACCTCTAGCCAACAAGCAGGAGAACGATAAGGCGTGCCATAAAATGCGTCAAATGGAGCCATGCCGATCGTGAACTGATAGGAATTATTGTAAGCAAACTCCACCAGTTGAAGATACGACTCCCCTCCTCCTCCAAAATCAAGGACACACGTGCGCAGCATATCCTCCAACAGATGATTGGTATGCTCTGTTTATCCATCCGTCTGTGGATGATAAGCTGAACTCAATCTCAACTCTGTACCCATGGGCTCCTGAAAGATCTCCCAAATGCGCGACACAAAAATCTTGTCTCTATCAGACACAATATGTGCATACTGTGCATACAGGGGCACCCCATGTATCCTAACAATCTTGGTAATGAACAATTGTGCATATTGGCCCGTGGTATAGTCTATTTGTACTGGCATAAAATGAGCCACCTTGGACAACCGATCCACTATAACCCATATGGAGTCGTGACCCCGTTGTGATGTAGGCAACTCAGTAATGAAGTCCATGGAAATACTCTCCCACTTCCACGTAGGTATCTCCAACGGCTGAAGTAACCCCGACGGTCTCTAGTGGTCTACCTTTACCATCTAGCAAGTAGAATACTTGGACACGAACACAACAATGTCCTTCTTCATCCCACGCCACCAGTACTGCCATCTCATATCCTGGTACATCTTATCTCCTCCGGGGTGTACCGTAAATTTGGACCCGTGAGACTGTGTCATCACTGTATGACGTAAGTCTTCTCCTTTTGGGACCACTAATATCACATTAAACCACAAACCTCCATCAGAACTTACTGAATATGACTCAACACCTTCAGCTAAAAGTCGTACAATCTGTTCCAGACAAAACGAATCCATTGACTGTGCTTGTATTACCCTCGTAACAATCTATGGTGTGACTGTCATGACCGATATAATGGAATGAGCTACCGCATCCTGGTGACCTAACTCTTTCAAATTTTCTTTCCAGACGTCCGCTACATTGCCCATCGGTCTACGTCTTAACGCATCAGTAACCACGTTAGCCTTTCCCGAATGGTACTGTATCTCGAACTGGTAGTCTTTCACAAACTCTAACCATCTGTGCTGACGCATATTCAGCTCTCGCTGAGTGAACAAGTACTGTAGTGACTTGTGGTCTATGAACAAGAGAAACTTCTCCCCCAATAAGTAATGTCTCAAAATTCTCAATGCAAAAATGATCGCTACTAGCTCTAGGTCGTGGGTGGGGTAATTTCTTTTGTGAGGCTTTTGCTTGCAGGAGGAAAAATCTATAGCCTTCTCCTCCTGCTGAAGTACTCTCCCGAGTCCCCGTAAAGAGGCGTCAGTGTACACCAGATACTCTACTCCTGGCTTGGGAAAAGCAAGAACTGGCGTCGAAGTCAACTTATCTTTTAACTCATCAAAAGACAATTGACAAGCATCATCCCAAACATATGGAATTCCCTTGTGAGTCAGATTCGTCAATGGACCCGCTATCTTCGAAAAGCCTGGGATTAATCTCCTGTAGTACCCGACTAACCCCGATAAACTACGCACTTTCGTCGATGTCGTGGACTGTCCCCACTCCCTCACCGCCGACACTTTGCTCGGGTCAACCGATATTCCCAATTCTGACACAGTAGCCCTAAAAATTATACCTCCCATAACTAGAATTCTCACTTCTCATACTCAGCATACAGATAATGCTCTTGTAGAGTCTGAAGAACCTGCCTCAAGTGCTCGACATGCTCCTCCTCAGTGTGTGAATGTATCAGGATGTCATCTATGAAAACGATGACAAACTGATCCAAGAACTCTCTGAACACTCGGTTCATCAAGTTCATGAATATGACTGGAGCATTTGTTAGCCCAAACGTCATGAATTTGAACTCATAGGACCCATATCTCGTCAAGAAAGCAGTCTTCAACACATCGTACTCCCTAATCTGTAGCTGATGGTATCCTGATCTCAAATCTATCTTTGAAAAGAAGATTACTCCCCTCAGCTGGTCGAACTGGTCATCGATTCGAGGCAATGGATATTTGTTCTATATCGTGACCTTGTTCAGTTCCCGATAATCCACGCATAACCTCAGTGAACCATCTCTCTTTTTCACAAACAACATTGGAGCGCCCCAAGGTGAGGTGCTCCTACGAATGAAGCCCTGACCTAATAACTACTCTATCTGATCCCGAACTCCCTCATTTCTGTTGGAGCCATACGGTACGGTGCACGTGCTATCGGTCCAGTACCCGTCATTAAGTCAATGATGAAATCTATCTCTTGACTAGGGGTAGGACCGGTATCTCCTGAAATACATCGGAATACTCACGAATGACTGGAATAAAATCTAAGGGAATCACAATCTCCTTAGAGGTATCTGCCTCTATATAGTACAAATGGGTGGAAGATCTTCCCTCTGGGAGAGGCATCACCACAAAAAACATCTCCTGCCCCGAATAGCAAAGATAATACTCCCACCGAAACAATCTATCATGGCTCTATACGGAGCGAGCCAATCCATGCCAATATTAACATCGTGCTCATGTATCTCTAAAACTAGCATGTCTTCCAGTAAAATCAAGCTACCAATCTCTACTCCTACACCCCGGCATATAAAGAAAATCAAAGACCCATTTCCCAGTGGTGAGTCTACACATGCCACAGTGCTCTCTACCGTGTCTAATAACCGTAAGGCCTGTGCAAAATGAGTAGCTATAAAATAGTGCGACGCCCCAGTATTAAATAAAACTCGACCCATAGTGCCATGGATATGAAATGTACCCTCAATTGTAGGATGTGCCTGAGGTGCTACTGCCTGGTGGATGTTATAGAAACGTTTGTACTGTAATTTCCTCTGCTGAACTGGAGTTGCTGGGATGGAGGGTAAGGCTGGAAATTGAGATAGAACTGGGAGGGCAGCTGGAAAGAGTGGCCTTTGTGGCTCATTATGGGCACCCTGCTGCTATGGGGCCCTATCTCCCTCTGAGAAATCCTGGTGCCTGTGTCTATTCTTTACACATCTTAAACATCTGACCCTAAAGTTACCTCCCCTCTGCCCTTGCTGACCACGACCCTGTTGGTCGTTACCACCCCGCCATAGGCCCTGCTGGAAATGATGTTGGCTCTGCTACCGTCCCTACTGTTGACGGTGTTGGCCCTGCTGCTGTCCCTGCTGCTGACGGTGTTGGCCCTGTTGTCCATGCTTATTAGGGTGGCACTACCTAAATCCACCAAATCCCTATCTAAATTCACCTGATCAGAATCGCTTGTCTGGGTCCCCCTAATGGGAACTTTTCTCACGGTGACATGTCTGCCCCTAGGCTGCTAGTTCCCCACCAGTACTACTACCCCTGTCCTGCCCTGCTAGCTGGACTCCTCTGCTCATTTTCTCCCATGTAGATGGAAATGGTGATCCTGACAGTGTAACAAAGAAGCATTGAGTACATCAGTGTAGGTACTCAATGATAGATTGCCAATAAGGTGCTAGCGGATCCTCCAGGCTAATCCATCTATAAATAATAGTATCTTCTTCTCCTCAGTGGGTACCTCACCAGGAACTATAGTGAGAAGTCTTGTAAACTCTTCCTCATACTTAGAAATGGTCATACTCTCCTGCTTAAGATTCAGTAACTTGTACCTCATCTCCGTCTGTACTGCAGATGGAAAGTACTGTCGATCAAACCGTGCCCAGAATGACTGAATCGTGATGATGTCCCTCTCCTCCAAGGTGGTAGTGGACTCCCACCACTACAAAGAGGACCCCACTAGCTTAAAGGAAGCCAAAAGCTATCTCTACAGGTCAGTGCACTCATACATGCGCATATGCCTCTAGATATCTTTTTTCTATTGGCTGGCGACTACTATGTTCGAACTACCCGAGAACACCAGGGGATGAGCCTTCTGAAAGGCATCCCTAACCCGCTCTCATGCAGATGGAAGCTATGCTAGTACCGGCACCACTACCTGAATCTGGGGTGGAGCCTGTTGCACTACCGCTAATGCGACATTCACCGCATGAGCAACAATAGCGGCTACCTCAGTTGCGTTCATCATTCCCTGAGCCAGAGCTACTGGCTGCTCGGCCTGGGCATTCCTGTCTCGGGGTGCGTGTCTCGAAGGCATATGAAATGAGAAGTAAATTTATTAATCTAGAGTTATTAACAAATCTCGAATAGCTGAAGACATAAGCATAAGTACAAGAATACAACAATCCTAAAAAATAGGGCTCTATATGAAGAACACTAAGCTGGAAGTGAAATAAGCCGTACATATCCTAAAGGACACTAGAACCTGATGCTCTGATACCACCTGCGACACCCCACCTAATTACATACCGGGTGATCAGTCCTTTATTAAATTAAAAATCAAGGTGAACGGTTGGTTCATTCTTAGCATCACTATCGCAAAATAAAATTTCCAATTTAATACCCTAAATAATTAAGCTAAGTGTTAAAACAATTTAGAACCTTATTTCCATTTCATTAAATCCAAATATGAAAACCTTTAAATAACCAACAGTTTAAGAATTCATAACTACTAAGGATGGATAATATCACACAAGAATTTAAATCATTTAGATAAACCAAACCAGTTTAAAACTATAAATGAAACCAACCTGATAATAATTAAATCCCAAAGAGTACCGAATACTATAAAATAAAAAAACATAAATCTCTGACAAATCCAACAGAATAGGGAAACGCGCGACACATGCCCTAACTAATCAGAAGTAAAAAAAGAGTAGAGTAAACAACGAGGTCGTCTAAGCAATGGCCTGTAACTCCCACATAAGCTGCAACGGGTTCATTCCAAGGAATGTAGGCATGACGCCCATGTGGCTGGGCACTAGTAATATATACATATATATATATATACGCGAGAAAAGAAATAACAGGAAATGGTTCAGAGCCCGAGTGTAAAATAGTTTAAAAATAGCTTAGCAAGTATTTAAAATGCTTACCGGCTAGTGAAATAACCATGTTAGTATGAGACACTCTCTTGAGAAATTCTCACCTCTTAGCTAGTGTGCACACCTACCGTACTATTAATCTCGAAAATTTATTTTAACTTAACTTTCCTATAATATTTCATTCTAATAAATACTATGGCTAAGATAATTAATTTCTGAAAATTATGCTCTCTCATATATCTTATGTTATTTCAAATAACCCAGTGATGTCACAAAATTCCCAAACACTTGTAATAAAGTTGGAGTATTTATTCATTACTTAACTACTTTTATGCATAGTAGAAAGTTCCCATACTTAAGTATATATATATATATATACTATCGGCATCTCACATAAAATATATGGTGCGGGCATACTCTGCTATTAAGTCCCCATATCACTCGTACTAAGGGAAATACTAGTTCAGAATCACTCTCGAACTGTATTAAAATAAAACACATACAATTGGAGGTGAAGTATAGTTCCAAGTCACTAAGAGGTCAACACATACCCTCACATCTCTTAGGACCATCTGACTATCACTCAAATTGCATGTATCAAGGATACTATCTTCTAGGGTAAGAGTCGCTATCCTCCATAAAGGCCCAATCGGGATAAGACTGTCCCGACGCGAAAACCCCTGTGATAGCAAGTATCTAGGGTATGATTTTTACACAGATATATAATATATGCACAATAACACAATCATATATATATATATATATATATATATATATTCACATTTCTAAATTAGGTGTACCCACGACCCATAGTTATAATTATCCGTTCTTAGGACATTTTACTCAATTATCTTGCATAACGAACTCGTCACTTTTATTCTCATGTTTAAGTTACTCCATACTTACTTCTCGTTTCTCAAAGTATTCCATCTCCCTGAGTATAATTTATGTAGGAACTCTCACTTATCTTCTAGTCTAACTTACTCACGAGTCTCGATCTCTTATTAGACGTACACATGATTTCGTATGTGTAAATAACTCTTCGTTAACCCATAATTTCATCCTACCTTAAATTTCACTCAATGGGGTCTACCTAGGCCCTACTGGTCCTCTTTATAATTCATTATGCTCTATCAATGATGATTAAGGGTTCCTATGCATTTTAACCAAATTAAACTTAAGGAAGAAAAATACGTAGTTTTTCTAGGAGGGATCGATCGATCGAGGAAAGGGGGTTAATCGATCGATACAATCGATCGATCGATCGATCAAGAGGTTATGACGAGACCTGCCCTTGTCCAGTTATTGTTTTACCTCTCCAACCTCAACCAAATCTCCATTAACGATCCCCAAACTCCCAAACAACATTTCTACAAGTACTATATACCTAACTACATGATTTTCTACGTAAAATATGTCCAAATTCATCAAGTATAACGATTTAATGGGGTAAAATTTACATAAACTTCAAGAATCTTAACTTTTCTTTAATTTCCATTCTTTCAATTCTTTTCCAGATTACTTGCTTCTAAATCCATACAAATTCATGGCTTATCCTCTACATGTGTTTTAGATGTTCAGAATATGTCTATTTCCCCTACAACATATGATTTTAAGTCTCAAAAATATTAATTTCTTCCACGAAGCATGTTCTAAACAACCCTAGACTAACATGATTGAAACATCAACTTAAATAAAGCAGGATAGATAGTTTCCAGGAATTTGAGTTTCTGATTTGTGGACGAAAGATGCATGGTTGCGTTCCTCGTCGAGCGATCTACGCTTTGGTGGTGGTGGCGGTTCAAACGGGTGAGTCTTTGGTCTTAAGTTGCTTGGAAAGCTCTCCAACTCCTTCTCGAATGTCCGTTCTTTGGTTTTGTGTTTGATAACTCTAGAAGACAACTCCTAAAGGAAATTCGTGCATTTAATTGCCCAAAAATGTAAAATGTCTATAATGCCCTCCCGGGATGTCGATTAGGCCTAAAAATGCCCGACACCCAAACTAAACCCCCGGGTACACTTTTCTGATTATCTCGACCCTTACGGACACTTTGGCGTGCTCAAAATGACCATAAGGGCGACTTCCAATTTATTCACTTTTAATAATAATAATTTAATCACGACACAACACAGGCTTGTCCCGATTTAATTTCCACAATTATCAAATTATACACTCATGATAATTTTAATAAATTCGTTTATACGTATTAATTTACCCATTAAATAATATTCAATAAATTCCCAATAATTACTAAATCGCATCACGCTAATAGATATTTAAATTAATTTTTGAATTAATATTAAATTAATATCTCAATTTAAATTTAATAAATCCCCAAATTTAAAAATCATAAAAATACAAGGTATTACGTACTTCCCCCTAATAACGAAATTTCGTCTTGAAATTCGGAAAATAAGTAATCCCTGGTAAAAATAAATCTGGATATTTTTTACGCATATTTGCCTCACACTCCCAAGTGGATTCCTCCACATTATGATGCTCCCACTGGACCCCTACAAGTGGGACTACCTTCGACCTCAATTTCCTCTAGCTATAGTCTAGGATAGCCACTGGTCTCTCCTCCTAAGAGATGTCAGGTTGTAAGTCAATCTCCTATATCGCGATGTGAGTATGGGCCATGTCACCCCAAAGATATCAGCTCAACGACGAGATGTGGAACACATCGTGAATGCGGTGCAAATGCTCTAGCAACCCCAATCTGTATACCACCGGACCAATCCTCTCGATAATCGGAAATGGTCCCACATACCTCAGATCCAACTTCCCCTTCTTTCCAAACCTCATTACTCCTCTCATAGGAGATACACACAATAATACTTGGTCCCCGAAACTAAACTTTCAAAAAAATTATTCGTATCAGCATAACTCTTATGTCTGTCGTGTGCTACGCGAATGCGAATCCTGATGAGCTCAATCCTAGCTAAAGTTTCCTAAATCACCTTAGGTTGGACCAATTTGTTATCCCCCACCTCTAGCTAATAAGTGTGAGAACGAGAAGGCCTGCCATACAATGCCTCAAATGGAGCGATGTCGATCGTGAACTGATAGGAGTTATTGTAAGAAAACTCCACAAGTTGAAGATACGACTCCCATCCTCCTCCAAAATCAAGGACACACATGTGTAGCATATCCTCAAACATCTGATTGTTACACTCTGTTTGTCCATCCGTCTGTGGGTGAAAAGTTGAGCTCAATCTCAACTCAGTACCCATGGCCTCCAGAAAGCTCTCCCAGAAGCACGACACAAAAATCTTGTCTTTATCAGACATAATATGTGCATATTGTGCATACAGGGGCACCCCATGTAGCCTAACAACCTCGGCAATGAACAACTGTGCATACTGGCCCGTGGTATAGTCTATCTGTACTGGCAGAAAATGAGCCACCTTAGTCAACCGATCCACTATAACCCGTATGGAGGCATGACCTTACTGTGATGTAGGCAACCCAGTAATGAAATCCATGGAAATTCTCTCCCACTTCCACGTAGGTTGCTCCAGCAGCTAAAGTAACCTCGATGGTCTCTGTTGGTCTACCTTTACCATCTAGAAAGTAGAACACTTGGACACGAATACAACAATGTTCTTCTTTATCCCACTCCACTATTACTGCCGCCTCATATCCTGGTACATCTTATCTCCTCCGGGGTGTAAAAAAAATTTGGACCCGTGAGACTGTGTCATCACTGTATGATGTAAGTCTTTTCCTTTTGGTACCCCCAATCTCCCATTAAACCTCCATCAAAACTTACTGAATAGGACTCAACAGCCTTAGGTAAAAGCCGTACAATCTATTCCTAACAAAAAGAATCCGCTGATTGTGCCTGTATAACCCTCGTAACAATCTCTGGTGTGACTATCATGACTGATAAAAATAATGGACTACCGCGTCCTGGTGACCCAACTCTTTCCACTTTTCTTTCCTAACGTCGGCTACATCGCCCACCGGTCTATGACTTAACGCATCAGCAACCACGTTATCCTTTCCTGGATGGTACTGTATCTCGAACTGGTAGTCTTTCACAAACTCCAACCATCTGCACTGATGCATATTCAGCTCTCGCTGAGTGAACAAGTATTGTAGTGACTTGTGATCTTTGAACAAGCGAAACTTCTCCCCCAACAAGTAATGTCTCCAAATTCTCAATGCAAAAACGGCCGCTGCTAGCTCTAGTTCGTGGGTGGGGTAATTCCTTTCGTGAGGCTTTAGCTTGCGGGAGGCAAAATCTATAGCCTTCTCCTCCCACTGAAGTACTCCCTCGAGTCCCCATAAAGAGGTGTTAGTGTACACCAGATACTCTACTCCCGTCTTGGGCAAAGAAATAACTGGTGCCGAAGTCAACTTATCTTTTAGCTCATCAAAATCCAATTGACAAGAATCATCCCAAACATACGGAATTACCTTGCGAGTCAGATTCGCCAACGGACCCGCTATCTTTGAAAAGACTCGGATGAATCTCCTATAGTACCCGACTAACCCTAATAAACTACTCACTTCCGTCGATGTCGTGGGTTGTCCCCACTCCCTCGCCGCTAACACTTTTCTTGGGTTAATCGATATTCCTAATTTCGACACAACATGCCCCAAAAACTGTACCTCCCATAACCAAAATTCACACTTCTCATACTTAGCAAACAACTGATGCTCTCCTAGAGTCTGAAAAACATGCCTCAAGTGCTCGGCATGCTCCTCCTCAGTATGTGAATATATCAGGATATCATCTATGAAAATGATGACAAAGTTATCCAAGAACTCTCTGAACACTCGGTTCATCAAGTCCATGAATATGGCTGGAGCATTTATCTGCCCAAACATCATGACCCTGAACTCATAGGACCCATATCTCGTCAAGAAAGTAGTCTTCTGTAGCTGATGGTATCCCAATCTCAAATCTATCTTTGAAAAGAAGGTTGCTCCCCTCACCTGGTCGAACAGGTCATCGATTCGAGGCAACGGATATTTTTTTCTTATCCTGACCTTATTCAGCTCCCGGTAATCCATGCATAACCTTAATGAACCATCTCTCTTTTTCACAAATAACACTGGAGCACCCCAAGGTGAGGTGCTCCTAAGAATGAAGACCTGACCTAATAGCTGCTCTATTTGATCCTGTAACTCCCTCATTTCCGCCGGAGCCATACAGTACGGTGAACGCGCTATCGGTCAAGTACCCAACATCAAGTCTATGATGAAATCTATCTCTCAACATGGGGGTAGGCTCGATATCTCCTAAAATACATCGAAATACTCACGAATGACTGGAATCGAATCTAAGGGAATCATAATCGCCTTAGAGGTATCCTCCTTTTTATAGTACAAATGGGTGGAAGATCCTCCCTCTGGAGAGACTTCGCCACCAAAAACATCTCCTGCCCCGGAATGGCAAAGATAATACTCCCACCAAAACAATCTATAATGGATCTGTATGCAGCAAGCCAATCCATGCCAATAATAACATCGTGCTCATGCATCTCTAAAACTAGCATGCCTACCGATAAAATCAAACTACCATTCTCTACTCCTACACCCCGACATATAAAGAAAATCAAAGACCCATTTCCTAGTGGTGAGTCTATGCATGTCACAGTGCTCTCTTTCGTGTCTAATAACCCTAAGGTTCGTACAAAATGAGTAGCTATAAAACAGTGTGATGCCCCAGCCTTAAATAAAACTCGACCCATAGTGCCATGGATAGGAAACGTACCCTGAATCGCGGGTGATGCTTGAGGTGCTTCTGCCTGGTGGACATTATAGACACGTCCAAACTGTAATTGCCCCTGCTGAACTGGAGCTACTAGGATGGCGGGTAAGGCTGGCACCTGAGCTGGCGCTTGGAAGGTGACTGGAAAGAGTGGCCTCTGTGGTTCATTACGGGCACCCTGCTGCTGTGGGCCCCTATCTCCCTATGGTAAATCATGGTGCCTGTGGCCATTCTTCCCACATCGAAAACATCTGCCCCTGAAGTTACCTCCCCTCGGCCCTTGCTGACCACGGCCCTGTTGGCTGTTACCACCCCGCCACTGGCCCTTCTGGCTCTTCTGGACATGCTGTTGGCCCTGATGGCCCTGCTGCTGACGGTGTTGGCCCTATTGGCCATGTTGATTAGACTGGCCTTACTGGCCCTGCCTAAATCCCCCAAATCCTTGTATGGAGTCACCTGATCAGAACCGCTTGGTTGAGTCCCCCTGATGGGAACTTCGCTCACTATGACGGGTCTGTCCCTGGGCTGCTGGTGCCCCACCAGTACTACTGCCCCTGTCCTGCCCTGCTGGCTGGACTCCCCTGCAGATGGTAGTGGTGATCTTAACAGTGTAATTAAGCAACATTGGGTACATCAGTGTAGGTACTCAATGATAGATTGAGGATGAGGTACTGGCGGATTCTTCATGCTAATCCATCTATAAACAACATTATATTCTTCTCCTAAGTGGGTGCCTCATCTGGAACTAGAGTGATAAGTCTAGTATAATCCTCCTCATACTCAGCAATGATCATACTCTCCTACTTAAGATTCAGTAACTTTTGCCTCATCTCAGTCTGTACGGTGGATGGAAAGTAATTGCGGTCAAACCGTGCTGAGAATGACTGAATATTGATGTCGTCCCTCTCCTTCAAGGTGGTGGTGGACTCCCACCACTGCAAAGAGGCCCTCATTAGCTTGAAGGAAGCCAAAAACTTTCTCTACATGTCAGTGTAGTCATACATGTGCAGATGCCTCTGGATATCTTTCTTCCATTGGCTGGCGACTACTATGTCTGAACTACCTGAGAACTCAGGGGGATGCACCTTCTGAAAGGAATCCCTAACCCGCTCCCATGCAGATGGAAGCTGTGATGGTACTGGCTAAATCTGGGGTGGAGCCTGCTGCACTATTGCTAATGCGGCATTCACCGCCTAAGCAACAATAGCGGCTACCTCAATTGCGTTCATCATTCCCTGAGCTGGAGCTGCTGGCTGCTCGGCCTGGGCATTCCTGTCTCGAGGTGCGCATCTCGGAGGCATATGAAACAAGAAGGAAGTTTATTAGTCTACAGTTGTTAACAAATCTCGAATAGCTGAAGACATAAGCGTAAATACAATAATACAACAATCCTAAAAAATAGGGCTCTATATCAAGGACGCTAAACTGGGAGCGAAATAAGCCGTACAGATCCTAAAGGACACTAGAACCCGATGCTCTGATACCACCTGTGACACCCCGCCTAATTAAATACCGGGTGATCAGTCCTTTATTAAATTAAAAATCAAGGTTAACGGTTGGTTCATTCTTAGCATCACTGTCGCAAAATAAAATTTCCAATTTAAACACCCTAAATAATTAAGCTAAGTGTCAAAACAATTTAAAACCTTATTTCCATTTTATTAAATCCAAATATGAAAACCTTTAAAAAACCAACATTTTAAGAATTCATAACTATTGAGGATGGATAATAGCACACAAGAATTTAAATCATTTAGATAAAACAAACCAGTTTAAAACTAGAAATGAAACCATCCTAACAATAATTAAATCCCAAAGAGTATCGAATACTAGAAAATAAATGAACATAAATCTCTGACAAATCCAACTGAATAAGGAAATGGGTGACACATGACCTAACTAATCAGAACTAAAATAAGAGTAGAGTCAATAACGAGGTTGTCTAAGCAATGACCTACAACTCCCACATAAGCTGCAGTGCGTCCGTTCCATGGAATCTAACCTTGATGCACCTGTTGCTGGGCACCTGTAATATATACATATATATATACAAGAGAAAAGAAATAATAGGAAACAGGTCAGAGACCGAGTGTAAAACAGTTTAAAAATAGTTTAGAAAGTATTTAAAATGCTTACCGGCTAATGAAACAACCATGTTAGTATGCGACACTCTCTTGAGAAATTCTCACCTCTCATCTAGTGTGCACACCTACTGTACTATTAATCTCGAAAGTTTATTTTAACTTAACTTTACCCTAAGGTTTCATTCCGATAAATACTATGGCTCAGATAATTAATTTCTGAAAATTCAGCTCTCTCATATATCTTATGTTATTCTAAATAACCCAGTGATGTCACAAAATTCCCAATCACTCATAATAAAGTTGGAGTATTTATTCATTACTTAACTACTTTTATGCAGAGTAGAAAGTTCCCATACTTAAATTTATATATATATATATATATATATATATATATATATATATATATATATATATATATATATATATATATAAACTTAAGTATCGGAACTTTCTACTCTGCATAAAATATATATACTATCGGCACCCCACATAAAATCTATGGTGCTGGCATACTCTGCTATCAAGTTCCCGTAACACTCATACTAAGGGAAATACTAGTTCAGAATCACTCTCGAACTGTATTAACATAAAACACATACAATTGGAGGCGAAGTATAGTTCCAAGTCACTAAGAGGTCAGTACACACCCTCATGTCTCTTAGGACCATCTGACTATCACTCAAATAGCCTGTATCAAGGATACTATCTTCTAAGATACGAGTCTTTATCCCCCATAAAGGCCCAATCGATATAAGGCTGTCCTGGCGCGGAAACCCCCATGATAGCAAGTAGCACGGGTATGATTTTTACACAGATATATAATATATGCACAATCACACAATCATATACATATAAATATTCACATTTCTAAATTAGGTGCGCCCATGACCCATAATTATAATTGTCCGTTCTTAGCACATTTTACTCGATTATCTCGCATAACGGACTCGTCACTTTTATTCTCACATATAAGTTACTCCTTACTTACTTCTCGTTTCTCGAAGCATTCCATCTCCCTAAGTATAATTTTAGTAGGCACTCTCACTCATATTCTAGGCTAACTTACTCACGAGTCTCGATCTCTTATTAGACATATGCATGATGTCGTATGTGTGAATAACTCCCCATTAACCCATAATTTCATCCTACCTTAAATTTCACTTAACGGGGTCTACCTAGGCCCTACTTGTCCTCTTTATAATTCATTATGCTCTATCAATGATGATCAAGGGTTCCTACGCATTTTAATCGGATTAAACTTAAAGAATAAAAATATGCAATTTTACTAGGAGGAATCCATCGATCGAGGATAGGGGGTCGATCGATCAATACCATCGATCGATCGATGTTCTTGATCAATGGATCGATCAAGCAGTTATGATGAAACCTACATTTGTCCAGTTATGGGTTTACCTCTTCAACCTCAACCAAATCTCCATTAACGATCCCCAAACTCCCAAACAACATTTCTACAAGTACTATATACCTAACTACATGATTTTCTACGTAAAATATGTCCAAATTCATCAAGTATAACGATTTAATGGGGTAAAATTTACATAAACTTCAAGAACCTTAATTTTTCTTTAATTTCCATTCTTCCAATTATTTTCCAGATTACTTGCTTCTAAATTCATACAAATTCGTGGCTTATCCTCTACATGTGATTTAGATGTCCAGAATATGTCTACCTCCTCTACAACATATGATTTTAAGTCTTAAAAATATTAATTTCATCCATGAAGCATGTTCTAAACAACCCTAGACTAACATGATTGAAACATCAACTAAAATAAAGCAAGATAGATACTTGCCTGGAATTTGAGTTTTTGATTTGTGGACGAAAGATGTATGGTTGCGTTCCTCGTCGCGCGATCTACGCTTTGGTGGTGGTGGCGGTGCAAACGGTTGAGTCTTTGGCCTTGAGTTTCTTGGAAAGCTCTCCAACTCCTTCTCTAATGGTCATTCTTTGATTTTGTGTTTGATAACCTTAGAAGACAACTCCTAAAGGTTGATATATCCTTAGGAAATTCGTGGGTTTAATTTCCCAAAAATGTAAAATGTCTATAATGCCCTCCTGGGATGTCAATTAGGCATAATAACTCCCCGAGACCCAAACTAAACCCCAGGGTACACTTTTCTGACTATCTCGACCCTTCCGGACACTTTGCGCACTCGAAATGACCATATGGGCGACTGTTAATTTATTCACTTTTAATAATAATAATTTAATCCCGACACGTCACAGGCGCGTCCCGATTTAGTTTCCACAATTATCAAATTATACATTCATGATAATTTTAATAAATTCGATTATACATACTACTTTACCCATTAAGTAATATTCAACAAATTACCAATAATTACCAACTCTCATCACGCAAGTAAATATTTAAAATAATTTCTAAATTAATATTAAATTAATATCTCAATTTAAATTTAATAAATCCCCAAATTTAAAAGTCATAAAAATACGGGGTATTACACTCGGGTGGTTCCGGGTTTAGCCGAAGCAAGGGTGGAGGGTGGTTCGCTTCGGGGGGTAGAGGTGGTGGAGCAGGTTAAGGCAGGTGGGTGTGGGTGATGGTTTGGAAGTGACGTGGGTTGAGGGGTTTGAGTTTTATGGTGATGGTGTGTGTGTGTTGTTAATGGAGGAGAGAGAGTGTGGATGGTGACGGGGGAAAAAATGAGAGGGGTTGGTTTAGGTGTGTGTGAGGTGTAGGTTTGTATGGTGTGTGTATTGGAAGGTGGGTGTGGGTGATGGTTTAGTTTAGATGTGTATTAGGGTGTAAGGTATTTGGGTGTGAGTGGGTTGTTATAGAGTTTTGTGTGAGTGAGTTGGGTCAATTTTGTGTGTGTTTAGTTTGGACCAAAAAATAAAACTAACTAAAAAAATAAAATCTAACTATCTAAAAAAATAAAAATATTAAAAATTAAGAAAATAAAATCCTAAGCTATTAAAATAATAAAACAAAAGAAATAAAAACTAAAAATCTAATAAAAATGAAAACTAAAGTCCTAACAAAATGTAATTTCTAATAAAACTAAAAATAAACTCCAAAGAACAAATCTTAATAAAATAAAATAAAGAATAAAAAACTAATAAAAATCAAAATGAAGAAACATAAAAATAAAAAATTAATCCTAGAAAATTCTAAATAAATCTAAAATAAACCCTAAAAACAAATCGACACAAAATAAAAATCTATAAAGCACAAACTAAACACACACGGGCTCGGGTGAAGGTCTGGTTTAGGCTTGGGTGAGGTTACGGGACAGGGTATTAGCTCCATTCTTGACGCAATTTGCCTTGAAATAACACTTTTGAGACCACAACTACAATCAAGCCTGCACATTAAATATTTACGCGCATAAGACCCAAATTGCCGAGAATTAGCAACTAAAATGCGTCTATTCGGGGTATAAAATGTACACTTTTGGGTACTTATCACCCCCCCCCCCCCCCCCCAAACAGAGCGTTGCTAGTTCTTGAGCAATAATATAGAGAGAATGAAAGATAAGAAACCAAAAGTGTACCACTTTTGTGGGCACTTACGGTTGCACTTAGCATGTGCAACAAGCCTTTAAACCTATAGGTTTCCCTACAGGACGAGTTGTGTCTCGTGAGGGTTTACAGGGAATATACCCACAAAATTCTTTATTTTCAAAACACATTCAATCTGTTATTAGACATAGAATAATCGCATAATTCATCTCATGAGATAGATATTTTGAGACATACAAGCTAGAATTGAAAAAAGCATAGCTAAGTAAATACTCAAGGCACATCCTTGCTAGAACTCAACGTGTTTGGTATGAATCAGTCAAAACGGGTCGGGTATCATAAGAGTAATTCCTAGATTGCCTTTTCAGAATCAACGCTTCAACTTGAAAATCTCATGGATATATGTCTGTCAAATGAACTCATGAGATTAGGGTTAGTGTATCGCTCTTATGTGTGAGGATGTGAGTAAATGTAATCAAGTTCAAACGTCTCACACACACATAAGAAATAGCGAACAATTAGAAAGAAAAATGATCTCATGAAAGAATGCTAATCACTATAGTGAGAACGTCGAATTATGCACCACGTTGACCTTCATTTGCCCGAACACCTAGGGGAACATATGGATGCATATGGGTGAGGGGAAAATGAAATGTGAAGGATGGTATGAGATGAGGTGTGTACGCTAGAATGGTGATATGAATGATGAGTGATGAATGTGTGATGGATAAAAGATGGAAGTGATAAGAGTGTATACACTTTAAGCACAAATGTCTTTATTGCATGAAAATTAACTACAACTCTCTTTTTCTATTCTTTTCTCTCTCTTTTTTTTCCTTTTTCCCTTTTTTTTCCTTTTTTTTTTCTATTTTTTTTCTTTTTCTCTCTCTCTTTTTTATACTCTCAACATTGAAGACATTTTACATTTGGGAAAACACTCTTTTACTAAAAAAAATGATGGATGATATATAAATGGAATGGAAAATGTGTATGGATGATGAGTGGAATAAATGTGAATATGGGAATATAATGGGTGAAGTGAATGGGTGAAACCTAGTGTTCGGGACAAATTTCAAGACACGTGTTTCTTACAACTCGAAAGTGATGTCGTTCTCAGTCATCAAGCCAAAATTTAATGAAAAATAATGAGATCATACAATGATTTAATTGCGTACGCAAGCGAAGTTGAATCAACTTGTGACTCGAAGATTGTGTAAAACACTCTGAAAGGGTGAAAGGTACAAATATCACAAGCTAAAAGTCTCTACTAGTGATCCTTAAGGTTCTCTTGAGAATTGTAGTACTCTTTAACTCTAAACCGTAGTGACGTGATAAGTGCACAAATTCTGTTGAGTCTAGAAATTCATGGTGCAACATGCCTTGTTACATATTACATAAGCTATTTATAAAAAGATAAATCCTCTAGCTCAATTCCTAGATTTTAAAAGATGGATGATTAAGAAATTCACGTCAATGAGTGAGATGAAAGAAACTACACGAAATTTTAAAAATCAATTTTTTTCAAAAGAGGTAGGATTTTGATAAAATTCCCCACCCCAAAATAAAAAGGAACATCATCCTCGATGTTAAGTAAAATGATTTTTAAAATTGAGAGCAGAAGGGACCAGAATCAACCGCTAATGAAGTGGTCAGATGTAGCCAAGAATAAACCTGAAGAAAAATTAAGATAAATTTTTTTTGTATGAGTCTAAAAACATGATATAGCATTGGGTGGTGTGAAACACCACCTCGAAACAAGATGAGACTCATACGAGAAACTACGGGTTGCCTCCCGATAGCACTAATTTTAATGTCTCAGCCAGATCAGACCATTCTCACCCTAAAGATAAGATCTATTAAAGTGCGGGGCGACAAAAAAATTGGGTGATAAGAATCACCACCAAACAAGACTGAACCGTCAGTCTTGTTAAATAATTTGACAAAGGTGAGGGTGAAGAAACACCGATCACGGCCTTATTTTTTATTCTACTTTTTTTCAAGAAAATATTTTCTTTTTTGTGGTTTTTTATTTTTTGTAAAAATAAAGGAAGAAGATATTTTTGCATTTTTGTGGAGAAAAAGAAGGAAAAAAATATTTTTGGATTTTTTAGAAAATGAAATAAGGAAAATGTTTTTTTGGAATTTTTTAGAAAAATAAAGGAAGAATATATGTTTGGAAGAAAAGATGGGGAAAATTATTTTTGGATTTTTAGAAAAAAGAAAGAAGAAAATGTTTTTGCATATTTTTTGGAAGAAAAGAGCGGGAAAAACACGTGGACTCTTTAAATTTTGACGAACTCACTAAAATCGACTACCGAAAAATTGAATTGGACACACACAAGAATAGGATAATACCTAACTAAGACATAGACAATTTTTATCTTTAAATTTAGTGAAAGGGTAGTCAAATTTTCATTAAGTCCACGGGCGATAAAAATTACGGAATTATTTAAGTGATCGCCTTTGCAAAATATTCTCCTATTGGGCTACCTAGTTGATTGATTTTAAATATAGTGATTGCTAGGGTAGCACACAATGGTAAGCGAGTGAGTCAGGTTATGAAATTCCTTCTCGTGAGTGACCGGGTGTAGGTCTTAGAAATTTAATTCATCACACTATTCGAAAATAAATGCAAGAATAAAATCACACAAGAGCACATAATCACACACAATAATTGACTCGCTAAAAGGAGAGGCACGAGGGTTCAAGAGATGTAACTCCCACGGTTTTTACGCCATGGGGTGCTGAAAAATTTGAGTCGACCGGGGGGAGATTATCTCAGTCGACCCCGGGAGTCCTACCGACCCAAGTAGAGAGGCTTCTTTTCCTCTCCTTTCGACGCCCTCTCTCTACATTGTTCGGTTTCCCTATCACGCTTTTTTCTGATTATTACAATGTTTAAATGCAATATAATAAGGTGTCTCTATGCACTGCAATACAAGACAAGAATAGAATAATCCTAATACAAGCCTTCTAAAAAAATGGTACCAAAATGAAAAATACAAATGAATTACAAAATGGATCCTCACAAGTACTTCAAGCTCCAAAGAATGCAAACGATGCGATTTGATGGAAAGAGGAATTGCATAACGATGATATATATCATACACATTTTCCAATCAATTTATATATCATCCATTCCATTTATATTATCCCCAGCAACGACGCCATTTGATAGAAAGAAAAATTGCGTCTCTATTGTATTTGTCGTTGTGCAATTCCTCTTTCCATCAAAAATCTGCACAAAGCTATAAAAGTAGAACAAAACTAGAATATAGAGGTAAGTGAGGTATCAATGCAAATCTAAGGGTGAAACACAAAATAACCGAAGCCATATGTGTAAATTCATTTGCATTTTATTATTATTTTTCTTATTTATATTTTTTATGAATTTTTCAAGGGATTTTTTTAACTAACTAACTATACTAATTTTTATAACTACTAATTAAGAAGTAAAAGCTAATTTAAGAAAATTGAGATAAACAAAATTTTCCTAATAAGTAAACTAACAAAATTGGACTCATGAGGGCTTCTAAATTTCATCCCATAAATGGAAGATTATCCCTCAATAATCATCATCCAAAAAAATAAAAATAAAAGTATACAAAAAAGGACATGTGAGGATTAAACTAAAAGTAATCAAGAGGAGGAGATCAAACCTATTTAAGCCTTGAATTGAAATGAAATCTTCAATTATACATTAAAAAATCTCTTAATCATAATCCCTCACCAATGTATTTATTGAATCTAAAATGAAAATTACAAAATAAAAATAATAATAAAAAGATAATGGATGAATTCATAATGGAGAATTAAATAATAAAAGAGATTTTCTAAAAACTCAAATCCTAATATTATAAAATTGTACATTAGATCTCATCCAATGAAATAAATTCTAAATCATAACTTTATGTTGAGATAATTGCTAAAAATGCAAAGTCTCAACATAAAGGAATGAATTAGAATTTACCTCCCCAAAGGGATAAATTCAACTACATCAATCTATTTTGAAATAATTTATAAAAATGCAAAACTTCATTATAGAGGGGTGGGGGTGCATTTATCCTCGAGATAAATTTCACTACTCACCTCTATGTTGAGATATTTGCTAAAAATAAAAATACTCAACGTAGAGGGATGGCGAGAACTTTATCACACAAAGCTTCAAAACTAAATTTGAGATTTTTTTTTCAATGGCACCAAGTCTTCAATAGATATGGTGCACGTGGAGGCTAGGGGTAAATTGGGTATTGGTAAAATTGAGTGAGGATGAGAACACATGAGCATGGAAAAGGTGTGAGGTAATAAAATCTTATTTGTGTGCACATGAGGGTACTTGGGGGTTATTTGTAAAAGTGAACAAATGTTAGTTGGGTGTAATTTTGGGAATAAGGATAAAAGGGTTAAAAACATGTGGGGACATTTGTTTTGTTTTATTTTTGGTCTTAAGCAGGTGGAAGTTGTGTCTTGAAGAAGAGGGGAAAATTGAAGATGTAACACCCCGCCCGCCCGAGGAGAGCGAACGAAGCGCTAATGTGATGAAATAAATCCAAATCCACAAGTGATAAGGTATAGAGCATCTAAATAAACCCAAAATAATATAAATCCACTAATCTCAATCTCTTCGGTTACAACAAGTCTCTCGAATTAAAATTACAACTATCTAACTCGAATAAAAAATACAAATTTCCAAAGCTCTATACATCAAAATAATACAAAATTTTCCCAAACAATCCTTGCTAAAATCAATCTCCATAGCGCCCCAAAATCCGTGCTAACCTGCCACTAAAAGAAAATATGGGGAAGTACACAATACGACAAGAAATATGCTCAACAAATATGTTAGCGATGAATAAAGCGTAACAACACGAGTACGAATATTCAAATCAAAATGAAAATCACAAAGCATTTATCAATATAATTTCTTAACAACACTTTAACCGGGTCACCAGGCCTCGCCACATCCGTATATGCTTTACCAAGCCATAACCCGAGAAACAGGAATTTTGGCGGGTGCCCAACATCCGTGCCATATTAAAATCTCATGACAACGTGCTCATCAACAATATAATGATACCACATGAATCAAAATAATTTCAACAATTATTTTTGAGTTTTCAATGAATTTAACAATTCAAATATGAGTTCAATTAATAAGAATTCAAAGAGAATGACACTCGCGAGATTTAAGGAGCATATTGTGTAAAACCCCATACCTCAAACCATGATGAGCACACCCTCAAGATCAACTCAAAAGAATTACAAAATCTCCTCCAAGAACCTCTAACAAAATAGCCCCAATAACACCTCTAATCTAAGGTTGAAACTCACAAATCTTAAGGGCCAATGTGTATATAAAAAGAAGAGGAATATAAAATATATTTGCTGCCAAAATTTGTGCCAAAAGTATGTTAAAAGGCTTGCCCATGACTTCCTTTTATAATGCAAAGAAATGAATAGTTGGAATCCAAAAGACTCCTTTAAATAAGGCAAAGAAATGAAAAGTTGGAAGTCAAAACAACTCCAAGAGTTAAAAACATTAAAAATCATTTTAAAATCCGTTATAACTCCGATTTCAAAACCGTTTGAAATTCTCGCCTTTAAAAATAATAACCAATATATTTGAGCAATAAAAATAATTTTATCAAAAACTTTATTTTCCTCCATTTTCCAAAAATTAATTAAAATAGCCCAAAATTACGCGGGTTATTACACTTCCCCACTAACAATGGAATTTCGCCCTCGAAATTCCCCAAATGCCTAACTCTCAAAATCAGGCCAACAATCTCCAAAATAATCTCGTCTCCAAAAATAATTCCTCACCTCTAATCTCGAAACTTATCACGAATATCACCTAAAATTTGCTATCTCAAAAAATTGCTAACCACGCAATGAACCCAAAACTCAAGCCCCGAGGGTTGCCGTATACCTAAGCTCTGATACCATTTTTAACACCCCGCCCGCTCGAGGAGAGCGAACAGAGCGCTAATGTGATGAAATAAATCCAAATCCACAAGTGATAAGGTATAGAGCATCTAAATAAACCCAAAATAATATAAATCCACTAATCTCAATCTCTTAAGTTACAACAAGTCTCTCGAATTAAAATTACAACTATCTAACTCGAATAAAAAGTACAAATCTCTAAAGCTCTATACATCAAAATAATACAAAATTTTCCCAAACAATCCTTGCTAAAATCAATCTCCATAGCGCCCTAAAATCCGTGCTAACCTACCACTAAAAGAAAATATGGGGAAGTACACAATACGACAAGAAATATGCTCAACAAATATGTTAGCGATGAATAAAGCGTAACAACACGAGTACGAATATTCAAATCAAAATACAAATCTCAAAGCATTTATCAATATAATTTCTTAACAACACTTTAACCGGGTCACCAGGCCTCACCACATCCGTATATGCTTTACCAAGCCATAACCCGAGAAACAGGAATTTTGGCGGGTGCCCAACATCCGTGCCATATTAAAATCTCATGACAACGTACTCATCAACAATATAATGATACCACATGAATCAAAATAATTTCAACAATTATTTTTGAGTTTCAATGAATTTAACAATTCAAATATGAGTTCAATTAATAAGAATTCAAAGAGAATGACACTCGCGAGATTTAAGGAGCATATTGTGTAAAACCCCATACCTCAAACCATGATGAGCACACCCTCAAGACAAACTCAAAAGATCTACAAAATCTCCTCCAAGAACCTCTAACAAAATAGCCCCAAGAACACCTCTAATCTAAGGTTGGAACTCACAAATCTTAAGGGCCAATGTGTATATAAAAATAAGAGGAATATAAAATATATTTGCTGCCAAAATTTGTGCCAAAAGTATGTTAAAAGGCTTTCCCATGACTTCCTTTTATAATGCAAAGAAATGAATAGTTGGAATCCAAAAGACTCCTTTAAATAAGGCAAAGAAATGAAAAGTTGGAAGTCAAAAAAACTCCAAGAGTTAAAAACATTAAAAATCATTTTAAAATCCGTTATAACTCCGATTTCAAAACCGTTTGAAATTTAGCCTTTAAAAATAATAACCAATATATTTGAGCAATAAAAATATTTTATCAAAAACTTTATTTTCCTCCATTTTCCAAAAATTAATTAAAATAGCCCAAAATTACGCGGGTTGTTACAGAAGATGGGTCATGGGGCTCGGGTTTGAACTCGGCGGTATGATCACAACAGGTATGGGGGTTGATTTAACATGTGAGTTGAGGTCGGGTTCCAGGAAATGGAATTGGGTTTGGCTATGGGGATCGAGTAGATGTTAAAATGGATCACGGGTTATGGGTTTAGCAGGTCTCCGGTTTCGAGTCGAGGCATAGTGGGGGTTTCGATTTACAAGGGTCGGGGACAGGTTTAGGTGGTTGGATTGGGTAGGGGGATCGGGGGGTTCCTGGTTTGGCCGATGCAAGGGTGGGAGTTGGTTTGGGTCATGGGTAGAGGTTCACCGGGCGGTTGCAGGTGGTTGAGGTGATGGAGCGGGTTAAGGTAGGTGGGTGTGGGTGTGGGTGATGAAGGTGGGTTGAGGGGTTCGAGTTGTATGGTGAGGGTGTGTGTGTGGATGGTGACGGGGGAAGAAGATGAGAGGGGTTGGTTTAGGTGTGTGTGAGGTGTAGGTTAGTAAGGTGTGTGTATTGGAAGGTGGGTGTGGGTAATGGTTTAGTTTAGGTGTTTGTTAGGGTGTAAGGTATTTGGGTGTGAGTAGGTTGTTGTAGAGTTTTGTGTGAGTGAGTTGGGTCAATTGTGTGTGTGTTTAGTTTGGACCAAAAAATAAAACTAACTAAAAAATTAAACTAATAAAATAAAATCTAACTAACTAAAAAATAAAAATATTAAAACTTAAGAAAATAAAATCCTAAGCTACTAAAATAATAAAACTAAAGAAATAAAACTAAAAATCTAATAAAAATGTAAACTAAAGTCCTAAAAAAATGTAATTTCTAATAAAACTAAAAATAAACTCCTAAGAACATATCTTAATAAAATAAAATAAAAACTAATAAAAATCAAAATGAAGAAACATAAAAATAGAAAATAAATCCTAGAAAATTCTAAATAAATCTAAAGTAAACCCTAAAAATAAAATGACACAAAATAAAAATCTAAAAAAAGTCTATAAAGCATAAACTAAACACATACGGGCTCGGGTGACGGTTTTGGGACTTTTTTAGGCTCGGGTGAGGTTACAGGATAGAGTATTAGCTCCATTCTTGATGCAAATTTTCCTTGAAATAACACTTTTGACACCGCAACTACAGTCAAGCCTGCACATTAAATATTTATGTGCATAAGATCGAAATTGTCTAGAATTAGCAACTAATGCGTTTATTCGGGGTATAAAATGTACACTTTTTTGTGCTTATCAGCACGAATAAATTTACGCATAGAAACTAGCCTTATAGTTCTTATGCGTACGCATTCAATAGGTGATTGTTTATACTAATGGGAACTAAATATTCACACATTTTTTTATGCTAATCCATGAATATAGGCTTCTTACCCATAATAGGTGATTGTTTGTAGTAGCTGTGATGGTATATCCTAAATACAAAGAGTGGATGGGTGAGAAAAATAGATTAGGGGATGTGTTTCAGAGAGGTGCTAATGAATTTGTGAAATACGCAAAGAGATGTCACGATGATGAAGGGATTCCGTGTCCATGTGCTAAGTGTAAGAATGGTAAGTTGTTTGAGTGGAAAACGATTAAACTACATTTGTTAAGGTGGGGTATGCAAGATAGTTATCGAATTTCGATTTTTCATGTGGAACTGAAAGTTCCTTTTGTCCCCGAGCAACCTTCATAACAACCTTCAACAAGTAGGATAAATGTACAAGGGGAGGATGACAATGTAGATCATAATATATTAGAGGATTCAGTTGATGATGCGTATGGAGTTCATGAAGTGAAAGAGAATGAGTCCACTGACGATGTACAAGGTTTAGGTCTCATGAAGATATCGAGATAAATCTTGACGATGACTACCAAAATTTAAAATTTAAGTCAAGCCAACTGTTATACTCTGGCTGTGAGAAAGATCAAACATATTTACATACCATGGTTGGTTTGCATTATTTGAAGACCCAATATGGTTTGTCTGGCAGTGGCGTGATAGGAATTTTGAATTAGGTGAAGGGCTTGCTACCCAAGCAGAATGAAAAAAGTAAGTTTAAATTATTTTAACTTTTACATTATTTTAATTTTTACATGATTAATTTTGTAATACGTTTGTCATGATCTATGCAAAAAAAATGAAGCATGTGAGAACAATAAAAGATGAAATACAATGGCACATTCAGACAATGAATTTAGGTTGTGGTTGTCTCTTGAGGTAATTATGATGAAAATGGTTGTTATTAAATATCACATTACCAGAAAGCTTTACAACTAACCTAATTAATTTATCTATATTCTCAGCTCTTAAAGACGGGTGATGCGACATTAAGGCTTTCTCGTCTAGCCACTGGACCCTTATTCATGGCACAAGAGTACAAAAAGTATCTATTGAACGGTTATGTATACGGTGCAAGGGTGTACGAGGAAAATATAAATGTACAAAACTCGGGTATTTCATACACGGCTCTTACATTCTTTCGAGTGAGCGTGAAAGATAAAAACCTCGTTGAAGTTGAAATGATTTACTATGGTGTAATTCAAAAAATATTTGAATTGGAAAATGTAAACTTCAAAAAGGTTGTATTTAAATGTGATTGGGTACGAGTTAAGGATAAAAATGCTTGTAAAGTTTATTATGGCACCAATTTGATCATGATTGACCCATCCAAGTTGAAGAGCAACGAACACGTGAGCGATGAGCCATTTGTTTATGCTTTTCAAAAGGTCAAGCAAGTGTTTTACTCGGAGTATATCAATAACGAGCCATGGTTAATCTTCATATATGCGCCTAAGTGTCTAAACACTAGTGTGGATGATTTGGATAAACCTACCAAATATCAATCCATTTTTTATAATAACCCAAATTTGAAACAATTTTTTGATTTGTAATAAGTATTCAAATTATTTGTAATGACCAGTGTCTATATTATTCTAGTGATTTATTATTGTCGAACGACAATTTAATGCTTTTTATTCATTTGTACTTGATCATTTTAATGCTTGAAATAACCAAGTGAATATGTTAATTCAAAGTCCATTACCCGGGAGTTGGGGGGGGGGGGGGGGGGGGACTGTGGATGTGTGTAAATTGAAATTGGTATTTGTATAAATTGAAATTGATATTAGTATTGGTATGTATTGTTATTATCGGATTTGAGCATTAATTCAAAGTCCATGACCCAAGAGTGTGAATGTGTGTGTGTGTGTGGGGGGGGGGGGGGGGGGGGGGGATGTGCGTGTGTGTAAATTGAAATTGGTATAAACTGAAATTTATATAAATTGATATTGGTATTGGTATGTATTGTTATTATCGGATTTAAGAATTAATTCAAAGTCCATATACATGTTTGTATTAATAATAATAATTTTTGCAGAAAATGACTTCATCCACGTGCAGTAGAGGAGGTGATGAGGGCCCTCGGCTAGTAGTCCCCCAAAATGGGGCTAATATGGGTTCGTCGTCGAGAATAAGACGTCATTATTGGATAAAACACTAGAGTTATTTAAGGTGATTGTTGGCCCAGGGTACACTAATTGGAAGGTCGTCCCTATTGACCTCAAGCTGAGCATCTGGTGGGCACTATAGGTAGTGTATTTTAATTTATATTTCTATTTCTATTTCTATTTCTATTTCTATTTATAAGAAACTAACACTTACTTTCTTTTAGGTTTGTATTTGTTTGAGAGGAACAATTCGTCCTGCCCGCATATCTCCGTGACTCCACGTTGGAGCAATTGAGGGATCAGTATAAGTCGTGGGAGAATAATTTGCAGGCACGATACTTTGGAAGACCCGAGAGTCCATTCTAAGACTACATGACACCGTCCCCCTGAAGGAATCGATCTTATTGGCATAATGGCATAAGTTTATCGACAATGAGACCAATGAGTGGAAATTGGCATCTATTTTATGGGGAGGGACAACCGAGTGAAAAAGTTGGATGTTCACTACTCTGGGCGAACGTCTTACGCCGAGGTGGAGCACAAGATGGTAAGTTTTGATTTTTCTTTTATTTTAGTCATTCTAATTTAGCATTACTTTGAGTTACTTACTAATTCTGTATTATTTTATTTCAAGACACGGGGAGTGGCCCTAGGGGTAGGCCACATAGGCTCGATGCCTATGTGGAAATTCGGACGAAAAAAGGGCAAGAATAAGGAGGTCACCTCGAGCGTTGCATCCACCATTATAAGTTATAAATGTGCAATTTTTTTAATTATTTAATTATTTTTTTATTTACTTAATTAACTAATTGTGTACTTTTTGTCTTTTCAGGCGAATCTTATGGAAGTGAATGAGTCACGGTCTTATGTTGACAAAGCATATTTGGCTACGGACGCACTCAACCAAGTGCTCGGGTTGGATCGCGAGGTGGGGAAGTATAGGATCATCGAAATGGAGATGAGCAACAATGGGTTGGCACATAAGGTGGACACCCATAATGATAAGCTATCAAGGTTGGAGGCGATGGTCCTAGATATGTACACCTTCATGAAGCATCAGTTGGGTAAGGGCGAGGGCAAGGGGAAGGAGAAGGATAAGGAGGTAGAGGTAGATGAGGACGAGGACGAGGATGCCACTGCTTCATTGCCGATATGCACAGACTCGGCTCCATATAATGATCCATTTCCCATTGTAAACCCCGTCAAGAGACCTATGTCAATAATCAGTTGGTCGAGCGTGTTTCTACTCGACATATATTGAGGGGAACCGATAGCGAGGGGGTTGAGAGATCCGAGCATCCTTTCGAGTATGCTAGTTCATGGACCTCCCCTCCAAGACATTGAGGCAAGACTGAGCGTCACGCATGTGGTGGAGGGAAGACCTTTGTGGTTGCATGAACAATGTGGCATTCAACATATTGCGGGGTGTCTCAATTCATATGTCGCGTGGCCTTCCTTCCTCCTCCGACCTGCTCCTTCTTCATGACATTATTTCTATCATTTTATTTGGATATTTGGATATTGTATTGTATTTGTATTTTTTTTTATTTTGGTACATGTTGGTTTGGATATGGATATTTGGGTTTCTATTTTATTTGGATATATATTGTGTGGGCACGTACAATTTTGCTATAACAGGTAAAAATATACTGCTAGGCAATGGCAGCGGCCATACTGCCTAGGATTTTTTTTTAATTCTATCTAGAATTGTCATGGTCTTTGACCGTGATAATTTTTTGGGTTTTGTGATGGGCTTGTCACGGGCTTTGACTGTGACAAATATTGTCAAGGTCAAAGACCGTGACAATTTCATGACAAAGAAGTTATCACCCCCAGACTTGTCATGTCAAAGACCATGATAAGTCTGTTGTTTGGGTGTAGTGTCACCATTCTAATAAAAGATAACAAAACGAGTTTATGAATTCATACGAAAGATGCCACTTAGGCCAGTGGTGTAACAAACTAAATATATAGAACAAAAATGGTTCTAATATCATTAATTCATTCATTTCATATAAGATAATACAAAATAATAAACTTTTACTATTTACTTTCCTGTGTCTTGCATTGTAGGTATGAATCGATTTTGCCTACGAGAATACGATCACTTCTCTTCATGTAAGAATGTCTCCATCTTGCTCGAGAGAATATTGTCATTTCCTCTATTACTCATAAATAGTTCATGTAATAAACCAAGAGAGAGCGTTATATACATACACTAGGTGTAAACCAGCATGATGTGAAGACTATGCTGCTATGATAGTAATTTTTCACTAATTAGTGCAAGACAAATTGGAAAAAGCATTCCATTAGTTTCGTTAATTGGTAATAATGAAGCATTATTATTCCAAATGTCTTATAATTTAAAACTGCAAAAAGAAGGATAACCTAAAAGAAATCATTTATACAACATAAAATTATGGCCATTTGTACTGAAAATTAAAACCCAAGAGATATAATATAAATTATCAGTATGGCCAAACTCTTACAGAGAAATACACCTATGTACATAATCAGGAACTGAAGAGAACCTAAGTTTTTAAATAACTCATTGTGTTCCTTTTATGTAAGGGTGAGTGGGACTACAATTACTCATTTGGAAATATAGTTAATATGCATTACATTTGTTTATTGATAAAACATAATAGGCTTTGAATTTTATGTTTTCTTACAAAAATAGACAATGTAGTATATCAAACACAAACTCAAAACAGTAAGCTAATGTTTACCAGAAAAAATTAAGTTAGTAGTGTCATCTGCTAAATTATTTGAATAGCAGTAAAAAAGACATACAATTGGAATGGGGTATGAACTAGTATTGTGATCATTCAATACAATAACATTGAAACTTAAATGTTGACATAAATTATATATTCATATCCACAATCAATTTCTCTTATTTGTTTTATTCATTATCAGCTTACATGATTTAAAAACATAAATTTAGTGAAACTTTTTATATCATAGTAACTATATACATATTAAAAACATGTGTAAATTATTAATTCAAAAGAAGTCGTCTAACGCAATGCAAATGCCGTTGCACGAAGAAGATGAGAAAATGTTTGACTTTGTAATCTGCATCTACGGGCATCACAAACTTCAAGCAAGGGATCGAACATCGTGGAACCAGTTGTAAAAGAGGTCCATTTCTAACATATAAAGAATTTTTATCAGTCAATATAGAAAATGAAATAGTATTTGTAAGAGAACACTTATCTTTAGGTAATAAGACAAAGTAGCAATTTCTCTTATCACCTCGGCATTTGTAGTAAAACTGAGGCATAACCCTAATTAATGGTAATGTGAAAATATGTTTTGCAAGAGTGATGATCAATAAACTCAATAATGAGGGGAAAGTTTACTTAAGGGAGGGAATCAACTACAAAGAACACAATAGATATTGTGGTTCACCCAACTTGGGCTACATACAAAGGAGCTAGAGTTTTCTTTCACTTAGAATGACAATCAATGTTTAGAGATGCTCAAATCTCAATCAAACTCTATATCTCTATAAGTGTTTATAGTGTTTAGAACTCTCTTAGAATATCTTTAGTCTCTTTAAGCCTATTCCATAATATCTCTTCTCTCCATGTGTACATTTTTTATCTGATGTTATGTGTCTCTCTTTGATTGAGTTCTTAACATCTTTCAACACGAATAAGTGACATATATGTAGTATGTCTTAACTTCTTGGAACTTGATCCCATTTTCCCTATTTTTTGGGCACTCGTGTTAGTAAACCACACCCAGCCATGGACAAAATAGGTAAGAATGTCATACTTACTCTCAAAACATGGGAAAAAGTATTATTCTGATAAAGCATATTGATCACATTACATAATACGTTATATTAATTTTGTCAACATGGGATCATGTCAAAAGGGAATATTCCTTTATGTCAGATAGTGCACTCTACATCAGTGGAATTTTACTGGTCAAGGGCATTATTGTTCGAGCATTATTGTGGTTGTTCACAACATAATCCTTCGGGTGAGTTATTTTGGATGTTCTTAATCATGTGGATTTTATTTGACCTTTGTGTTCTTGAGAGAATTTTCTTCAGTAACCATGAATTTGAGCCTCTTTGATTCTTCCTTAAGCTTTTTTGGTTATGCGAGACTTAATTTTTCAAGTATTCTGACCAACCTACTGTATGTAACATCAAATGAACTCCTTTTTTTAGCTTCTTTAAGTAACTTATCTCTGAGTAAATATTTATACAAATAAGCTCCTCCTACATTTGCCCCTTGTAGAAAAAGTTGTTCTGTAAGTAAGAAGTTTCTATACAAAATAACCCTGTTCATTACTCATAACCTCTCCCTTTTGAATCTTGAAACAAGGAACATGTGTATGGTGAAACTCCAACGGAAGAACCTTCAATTTAAAGATCTCAAATCGACGACCATTATTTATACATGTGTTCATTTCTTCCTACTTATACTTGACACGTGTAACAACGATTGTCGGTACATGTTCGCATTAAATGTCAAGATCATTAGTATTGACACCGTTGTCACCCATTACCACGTGTAAACTCAAGATAATATCTGAGACGTCCATTTGTTTAACCATCATGTTGACCCCAAAATTCAAATGGTCACCTATTTTTATGAACCTTCAAAAGAAAATGAAATGGATAGAATTTTTTGAAACCCTATAAAATATTTTCTCTCTCCTATCTTTAAACTCTTCTAACTTTCAACCGCCATTAACACTTCATAGAACTTCTTTGCTTTAATAAAAATTCATTTGATATTCTTTGGTGATCATAACCTATTTTTCCCTCTTCCTTTAATATTTTTACATCATTTCCTGTGCTTATACTCTTCTTTTCCAAATAATGGCCTCATCAAGAAAAGATACATATATTTTTGGCAGAGTTTTAGGCATTACCTTTTCATTTGAGATGTCCTAGAGGAAGGCTATTTTCAATTGCCATCATCGCGCTCAATTCTTTGGAAAGGGAGACAAGTTTTATAAAGAATGTAGGGTTTTCTCCATGATTTTGAAAGGGTTGGACGACCCATTGCTCCTGAATAACTAACTATAGGATCATTCTGAAGGAGGTAACCTACCTTCTTATGTTATTTTAAGGTTTTATTTGGATAGGGAATATCTCCCTTACTTCAATATTAATTTCAAAGAACCATGTGGTTCATATGAAGGTTTCTCTACTTGGACGTGATATATTTACAAGAAGCATGAGGACACTCTTCTCAAAGCGGGGCTTTCAAATGTTTCTTATTAGTTTGGGGATTTTCCCTTACCCAAAAACAACTCTTCTCTCCACTTGCTGATCTCTCAATGGAACTATTTGTCTCACACTTTCGTGACGGATTGGGGTGAGTTCACAGTTACTTTGAAAGATGTATGTGAGCTAATGGGGATAGAGCCCTAACGTTCCCTTCCATATAACGATTAACCTATATATTAATAGGAGGCTGAAGCTTAAACGGATCTAGGTAGACTTTATTGAAAGTGCATATGTGATTACTCTAAGGAAACTTTCACTCAATTGATCAAGAATTTTTACATAGTTCCAGCGAACTTTATGAAGGAGCATAAGGCGAAGGCCGGGGTAACTTATATATCATTTAAGTTAGGAAAAGATCAACCTTTTGAGTTAGCAAACTACATTTTATGCATTCTCTCTCGATTTTTCTTTCTTGGTCGACCTAACGATCAACCACAAAGAGACTTGATCAATTTTGTTAGTAGGTTGGCTCGTGGAGTCAATATTCCTCTAGTTGTTATAATGTTAGGCTCATTATACACTTTGCTAGATAGGATCCATTTCGACATGGATTGTTTTGTTGCCAGATATGACGTCTCCAATTTTGGCAACACTATTATTCTAATAAGGTTCCTTTAAAGCCAGTTCCCTAATATTGCCCTAACGAAACTCCTAATAAATACATTTTTATTCAGACGACCTATAATATTGCGTTGGAATCACAAGCAAAGCAAGAAATATTTTCTTTTTGTGATAGATATCTATAGTGATTTCATCAACCGACCTCCGAGGAAAGCATGCCAAAATATAGTCATTCTTTAAGGATGAAGATTATACAGTCCGTTACATCACTTTTGAAACATCTGTAAGTGATGATCCTTCATTAGTTGTGGTTTTTCTATTTACACCTAGTCATCTTCCTATCTTCACTGAGTGGGAGAGATAGTTAATATTATAATCCTCATCGTTGTGGAAGATAATTTGTCCTTGACCAAGGAGTTTATCTTTCAATTTACTGAAGTATCAGAGTTGATGATTCTT
This sequence comes from Sambucus nigra, assembly GCA_949130495.1. Lineage (NCBI taxonomy): Eukaryota > Viridiplantae > Streptophyta > Magnoliopsida > Dipsacales > Adoxaceae > Sambucus > Sambucus nigra. The sequence continues at coordinate 166,385,433 of OX422222.1, read as the reverse complement.
TTTCCTCCTTTTGCCTTACCTTCACAGGCTGAAATGTATTTACTCTGTGAATAAAGTTTAATGGAAAGATGGTTGTTCCTTTTAGGCAAAGGTAAGGTGAAGTTTTGATGAGATGGATTTTCCACTTTTGTCCATTCCAGCTCATACAACTCAAATCTTTTGTTAGGGTTCTGACCATTTACCCTGTTGTTGAATGTTTTAGACCTAATTAAATGGTTTCAATGATAGTTTAATTTATGCCTTGGAGTTTCACCTAAGTACCACCAACCTCGAGCTAACTATTAAGTTCCCCCCTTTGCCCCCATACAACGATATTATTAAAATGGCAATGAAGGGAAGAAAATCTCATAAAAATAGCATTGGTGTTAAAAGACAGTCTCAAATAGTTTTAGGTCGCATGAAATCTAAATCTCCCAAAAAATCCAACATAACACGTGCTTCCTCTGGGGTAGTTGGCACGCCCCCGAAAACCATTAAACCTTCAAACTTAGCTTTTGTTGAGGAAGCAAGTCAAATAGTAGCTGATCTTTTGTATAAGATGGATTATGTTCCTGTTAGAGGATCTGATGTTTTAGCTAGTTTAGAAAGATATCACCCTAATAATGATTTCACCGTTTCTCATGTTTATCGAAAATAAGTTGCTCTAAAAGTTGTTAGGGAGGAAGGTCTCCCAATTGACGTGCCTCGTCAAAGAAAGAAACATTTCAGGAAGAAACTAAGTCAGACACGAGTGAAAATAATTCCAAGAGAAATGTCAAGAATGAGTAATAATAACTCCCAAGGTTCCTTTGAGCATCCGTCAAATGATAATATAGATGAAAATGTGGAAGCTTCTTCCATGTGTGATGTCATTACAAGGCCATCTTATCCTTCCCCATTGGTAAGTGTGCTAAGTGTTTAGTGATTCGTATCGAATATTGCATATTTCCACCCGTTATCTTTATGCATTCTAGCACTTTTACGTTTCTAAATGCCTATATTTATGCTCATTAACCAGACAACCTTGGATTTGGATATATACTTGTTTTGTAGGGGTTAATTATTCTTTTGTAGGTATTGGAATGCTAAAAGTGAGGATCAGTTGCATTTCAGAGAATTTTCATCGTTAGACGCTACTTCAAGGTCATTTTAGTCAATTCACATTTCTTCTTCAGCTCATGGAAATTCCACGGATGCGCAGTTCATTGAGTTAGCGTCGTGTGGCCACAAATGGTGTGTCGTTTGGAGTTCGGAAGAGGAAGAGGAAGATATGCCCATTTCTGTTTGCAACCCTTTCCGCCCTCTTCATGGACCAATAGATGTCAAAACAGAGTGCCGATTGACCGGCCTTGGGCCCCCAGTTGACTGCATTTTGAATTCAGCCTACAAATTAAGACAGTGGGCTAAAACCTATTTGATGGATCGATCGATCGATGGTCTTGATTGATCGATCGATGCCCATCGATCGATCGATCATACCAGAAATTTGGCAATTAGTTCCTTTTCTTTTCTTTTTCCTTTTCTTTTCTAATTTTATTCCACTTAATATATAAAGTTTTTCTATTGTAATAATCAGATATAATTAGATTTTAGAGAGTTTTAGGTTAGGGTTTGGGGTTTGAAAGCTCAATCTTCATTTATCTCTTAGTTTGACACCCATTTGGGTTTGTAATTGGTACTTTCATCTTCCATCTCCATTAATATAGTTGTATTTACTTAATTCTTGCTTTGTTAATTAGGTTTTACATGCTTTCATAATTAGGTTTACATGCTTTATTTCCGTGCTTTGTAGTGTAGATTTATCGCATTTCTTTACTGCATTCTTATCATGATTTCTAGCTAATTTAGTCTAGGTTGTGCTGGATTGAACTCATTTCGGGTTGACATGTTGCTTTGCTTTGGTGATGGAGATTAAGGGTCTATTTAGGGTGAGTTGTCCTAGATATTATGCCTAGGGGATTTGACGGGGCATATCATGTATGTTCTATGCTTACGACCTTGCGTGTGTAATTTTCAGGGTATTTGTTGACCCCAAAATCGTATTAGGCTTTTATACATATTTAGGGGCGTGACAACCCTTGGTTCAATTAACTGTCAAAATGAGACACATTTGTAATAACTCGTCGACCCATATAACCATTTTATACTAATTAACTCGGTTGAGGGATATTCGACCCAACCTATAGTTTTTACTCGCTTTATTAACCTAGCTTTATTTTCACTTGCCTAGATTAATCATTTCCCTTTTATGCATCTTTTTCCTTTTTAGATTGTAATCACCTTTCTTCCTTTTATTTAGGAATATTAAACCAATTAAATTCTAGCAACTCGTCTCTGTGGATTTTCGATACCCGACTTATCGCTATACTTGTATCGTAAGTGTAGTCGTAACTTAGGTTTTTGTATTGAGGAGGTGAAATAAAAATAACGATTAGCATCCTTACACGCGTGTCCCTTTCACCCTTGATCAAAATGGCATCGTTACCGAGGTTGAGTTTGTTTTAGACTTTATTTGATTTAGTGTTTCATACTATTTTCTTTCTATTTGTATTATTTGTTATTATTTTGCAGGACTACTACATTTGAGCACTTAAAAATGCTTGAATTTCTCGCGCGCGAATATCATTGTGGAATTCGCCACTTCGAGCCATTTTTGGGGTAATCATGTCTTATTCCAATTATTTCGGTAATCATTATGATAATTCTCAAAATTCTCGCAAACCTTTGACTTTTTGTCAATACTTAGAATCCCAAAAAATTGTAACATCTAAAATGACTTTGGGCGAGTATTACAAAAGTCAAGCTTTGGAGTGCGTGTATTTGGAGGATGATGATAATGATTTTGGGCCTTTACCTCCTTATAATAGGAATTTTGAAACGAATTGCAATAGTTTTCAAAATTCCTATAATAATGAGTTTAAGTTTAAGTCCGATGATAATTTTCAAAGTTCCCATTTTCAAGTATCCGCACCTCGGCCTATGACTTTTGGCGAGGGCTTGCGTATGCTTGAAAATGAGAAAATAGAAAATCGTTATCGGGAAGAAAATCCTTTTGTGGGAACATGAATTGAATTTATTATTCGAATCCAACGACGATTTCTCTTCCGAGACTTTTGAAGTCGAGGAATGTTTTGAACCAAATGAGGACTTTGTGCCTACTTTGGAACAAACCATTCTTGACTTTACCCATTGCGTAATAGATATTGAAAGTGAGGATGAAAATGATGTAATATCTATTTGTAATGAAATGATTTCTTCTTTGGCCCCCAAAGAAGAACATTTCATTGAAAATGATCTTATTTCCTTCGAAACTCAATCTTCAAGCGATGGTGATTCATTTCTTGAGTTTGAATTTCTTTCCTCCCCATTTTCATTCTCTGTTATCACACCGTCACAAGTACCCGATGATTCGGTTTCAAACTTTAATGTTTTAAACCTTTTCGTCGATGAGGAGTACTTTCTCGAGTCGCCTTCCATGATCGCATCTTTGCCTTTATGTGCGCCACCTCCCATTCCAATTTCAAAATCCTTGGGAGGATATTCTTCTTTTCTCGATCCCCACATGTTTTGTTACCCGTTCAATCCAAATCCCCCATCATCCCTCCAAAAATTTTAATTGACGATGTTTCCTTTCTTCCGCCTTACACATGACTTCCATTGTTCAAACATAATTCATATTTTTCGTAAGGCATGCTTGAGAGTGAGGGTACACCAGTTATCCTCTAAAGCCAAATCGTTTTCATGGTGGACCCTCAGCTATTTAGACTTCTAGGGTATAGTTAGTGTGAATTCTAAATAGTAGGTTGTATATAGTTAGCTTTTTATTCTTTCTTTCTTTCTTTTTATTTTTTTATTTTTTTCTTTCCTTTTTAATTTAGTCTAGTGTAATTAGTTAACTTTTTGTTATTTGTTTTTGCCATGCTTGTTACTAACTTGTTTTGTAGAATCATCGGACTCGCGCTTTCCGGAGATCGCTGCATTTTGGGTAATGTAACTTGTTTCCTTCTTTAACTTGGTTCTTAATTAACATTGAGGACAATGTCAGGTTTTATGTTAGGGATGTAGGATATTCTATCCATTCATTGGTAGTGTACATGTTTTTGCTCACATGTTAGTTAATACGTGTGCTTTTCTTAAAAAAGATTGAAATTTCAAAAAGATTTTCTTTTTTTTTCTCCTCTATTGGGGTTTTTGCCTTTGTTTCCGATGATATATTTCAATAATTTCTCGATCCAATAAACAACCCAATGATGCATGTTCTCGATTTTAGAAGTTATTAGACTTTAGTCCCAATCATTGATATTATGAATAACTTCATGAATTAAACTTTAATCCCATGAGCACATGCACTTTTATTGTTCTATTGATTTGGTTTAAGATTTTTATTTCTCGGTAATCTTTTGTTTCATTGTATATACTCATACCGAGTAAGCTTTGTACCTTTTATCATTTGTGAGTGTTATACACTATTCTTTCCTCTTTGAAAACGTTGAATTTGTCAGTAAACTCTCTATTCTTTCATTGATCGTTCATTAGTTAAGTTCATACATGAAATGTGTTACTTGAGAATGACTTTCATATATTGTTTTGACTGGAGAATTGTATAAACTTTATGAAATGATCATAGGCCATCTTTGTTTTATCACCCATATTAGCCTTGACCTCACCTTATATGTTTACCCTCGTCAACCCCTTTGAGCCTTAATATAACCCTTTGTTTCATAACCCAAATCCCATAACCAACTCCGAATTGGAGTTATATACCATATATACTACATTCCATAATTTTGTTTGGAATATTACTTGGAATTGAATGTTGTTGTTGTGTTGCGGTTGCGGTTGCAATTTAGGCATATGAGAGTGAGAAAAGTAAAGAAAAAGAGAAAGCAAAAAGCAAAAGAAAACAAAAGAAAACATGAGAAAAATAAGAAAAGAAAAGAAAGAGAAAGTTGTAAATGTTGTATATAGTTCAATAAGCTTTGATTACTCTCCCCGATGATATATCTAATGCCTTTTTGGAACTTGTTTTCCAATTTTGATTTTGCCCGCATCTTCCTAGTATCCCGAGTTTTCATTCCAAACACATTGAATCCATACATAAATTCCTTTCATTTCGTACCCTAGCCTAGCCTGCATTACATCCCTATACAAGTTCTATGTGATCTTAAGTAGATGTAATTCAAAGGTTTAAATAGTTTTGATAATATGTGAAAATGCATTTTGCCTCCTTTAATGAGCGATATCCTTTCATTGAGATTACAATTTTTAATTTCATATATAGCATTCTTCATTTGTGACATGTGTGCGGCCTAGTTTCCATTTCCATTTACTCTTTCTGCCCGCAAGTTCCGTGTGTTACCCCTCCGTTTCGAGTGAATTCACTTGATGAGTGTAATGCCCATGAGAATTGAATAAATGCATGCCTTATTTAGTATCCGGTATATCTAAGTTTTTTCCAAATCACACTTTGCATGTGGTCGCTCCCCTCCCACATTTTAAGGTTTTGATTCTATGAGGTGCATTCTATAATGTTAATGATTTTGGAATTTTGTGTGAATTCATTCACTTTGCTAATAATGCGTATGAAATCTTTTTCACTTTTGTTGGGCTTGTCTCATGTTGGTTTGGGCATATTTTGAGGAAACCATGTGATGTTAGTGGGTATCATCTCTGAAAACTCTCATGAGACGACACTCGTCCACTAGGGTAACCTAGGGGTTTAAAGGCTTATTGCATATGCTAAATGCAATTGTGCTCCATAAGAAAGTGGCATTTATATTTCAATGCATATATACGTCTTGTACTTCCCTATGTGGTTTTGTTTTGTTTGTTTCATTACTTGAGACTAGCAATGTTTAAGTTAGGGGTGTGATTCGTATCGAAGATTGCATATTTCCTCCCATTATCTTTATGCATTCTAGCACTTTTACGGTCCTAAATGCATATATTTATGCTCATTAACTAGAAAACCTTGGATTTGGATATATATTTGTTTTGCAGGGGTTAATTGTGCTTTTGTAGGTATTGGAACGCTAAAAGTGAGGATCCATTGCATTTCGAAGAAGTTCTGTTGCTGAACGCTACTTCAAGGTCATTTTAGTCAATTCAAATTTCTTCTCTAGCTCATACAAATTTCACATATGCATAGTTCGTTGAGTTATCATCGCGTGGCAGCAAATGGTGTATCGTTTGGAGTTCGGACGAGGAAGATATGGCCATTTCCGTTTGCAACCCTTTCCTCCCTCTTCATGGAATAATAGCTGCCAAAAACAGAGTGCTGGTCAACCGGCTCTGGGCCCCCAATCAACCGCAGTTTGAAATTAAGCCTACGAATTGAGATAGTGGGTTGAGACCTATTCGATCAATCGATTGATGGTCTTGATCGATCGATCGATGGTCTTTGATCGATCGATCGATCATACTAGAAATTTGGCAATTTGTTCCTTTTCTTTTCTTTTTCCTTTTCTTTTCTAATTTTATTCCACTTACTATATAAAGGTTTTTTGTTGTAATAATCAGATATAATTAGATTTTATAGAGTTTTAGGTTAGGTTTTGGGGTTTGAGAGCTCAATCTTCATTTCTCTCTTGGTTTGGCACCCATTTGGGTTTGTAAATGGTACTTCCATCTTCCCTCTCCATTAATATAGTTATATTTACTTAATTCTTGCTTTGTTAATTAGGTTTACATGCTTTCATAATTAGGTTTACATGCTTTATTTATGTTCTTTGTATTGTAGATTTATCGCGTTTCTTTACCGCATTTTTATCATGCTTTCTAGCTAATTTAGTCTAGGTTATGCCGAATTGAACTCATTCCGGGTTGACATGTTGCGTTGCTTTGGTGATAGAGTTTATGGGTCTATTTCGAGTGTGTTGTCCTAGTTATTACACCTAGTGGATTTGACGGGGCATATTATGTATGTTCTGTGCTTACGACCTTGCGTGCGTAATTTCTGGGGTATTTGTTGACCCCAAAATCGTATTAAGCTTTTATGCGGATTCAGGGGCGTGACAACCCTTGGTTCAATTAACTGTCGAAATGAGACGCATTTGAAATAACTCGTTGACCCATGTAACTATTTTATACTAATTAACTCGGATGAGGGATATTCGACGCAGCCTATAGTTTTTTCTCGCTTTATTAACCTAGATTTATTTTCACTCGCCTAGATTAATCATTTCCCTTTTATGCATCATTTTAATTTTTAGTTTGTAATCACATTTTTCCCTTTTATTTAGCAATATTAAACTAATTAAATTATAGAAACTCATCTCTATGGATTTTCGATACCCGACTTACCGTTATTCTTGTATCTCAAGTGTAGTCGTAACTTAGGTTTTTGTATTGAGGAGGTGAAACGAAAACAATGATCGGCGGTTAACGCACGTCTCTTTTCACCCTTGATCATTTAGCTTATTAATTTTTTGAAGTAGTGGCATCTTTTATAACATTTTCTTCGTTCCTCTTTCACAGGATGCTTATTTACCTTTGAGAGTCATTATTAATATTGATGATAGACCACCCTCCAAAGCATAGTTAACTCCCATTATTAGAGATACTTTCGTTGCATCTTCTTCAATGCCCTATTCTCTAATGACTGGGTGTACATATTCTAGGAGGTCTCCTTTTGAGTGTATTGATGCTTCTATCTAAAAATTGCACGGGACCAAAGAGCTAGTGGCAACTCTAAATACAACTGTTGATCCTTCCATTCCTTCAACTCCTTCAATTGTGGTGGAGTTGCCTCTGACTGTGGTCTCTCCAACTAATTTAGTTGGGGTAAGATTGGGAAGGATCTTCATTGTTATTTTTATTATATTATCAATGTATGTGTCATTATCAATACTTAGCTCACTATTTTAATTGTGGCCATCCGGGTCGGATTACTCCGGCGTGGGTCGACCCCAAAATTAGAGGGGAGGGGAAAATTGGAGAAATTCCTTCCTCTGTGTGTGTGAGGATTCGAAGATAAAGGGAGTCCTATTTTTACCACTCGCGTTGATCTTCAAGGATTATCTCGAATATAAATAGGCCATCATTAAAATGGGACATACATGAAAAAATGGAGTCTCAAACCTATTTTTCTCAAAGCTGGCAAAAGAAATGTGGTTGTCCTAAGAGAAAGGAATCAAAAGACATACTGATGCATATGAAATAAAATTAATCAAGGGTTCAGGGACTATGTTATGAAATGGGAAGGTGTTAGGCACCTATTCCGCCCTTTCGGTCTCCCATGGGCTATGATAATATTCTCCTTTTCTCCAAAGTGTAATAAGTGTGTACATGTGTACGGTGTGGATAACGATAGAAAGAAATCATCCTACTCACGTCATAGGAAAGACGAAGAAAAATCGTCCTATGAGTGTACAAAAAAATAAAATAAAAATATAATGTGAGTCTTCGTAAAAAGACAAATTACTATGAAGAAGTGATGTGTATATTGAGCAGAACATAAATATGTAGGAGTACGCGGACTCGCAATACTAATAAGCACAAAGACACATAAAATGAATAAAAGAGAAAATAGGACTGGAATCCTAAGATTGGATCGGGATGCCTCTGTATCCCAAGAGGCATCAAAGTCCATGTAGTTCGATAACATGCAAAGGTGGGGTTTAACCCAAAAATTCTAAGTCAAAACTTCCATTGCCTTTTTTAGAAAATTTTCATAAGTGTAGAGAGTGTGAAAAATAAGGAAGTTTTAATTTAGGGTTTATAAGAAAACCCTCTTTTTAGATTTTTAGATTTTATGAAAATAAGATTTATGTGTACAAAATAATAAAAGGTGAGATTAGTTTTGAGGTGTACTACTAATTAAATGAGTTATAAATGAATAAGGGTAAAACTTCTAGAGAACTTTAATTCTAATTTTACAATAGTAAGAGGATGGTTTTAGTATGGGGGTAGTGGTACAGTGAGGATGAAAAGTGGGGTGAAAAGAAGATGGGAGTAATATAAGGAAATGGAGAGAATATTTGGAAAAATAGAATTTTAGTACAGTAATTTTGAGAGGAATGTTTTGACTTTAGAATGGGGCCATTTGGAATAAGGTCATGGTCTGTTCGCAACTCTATGCTAAAGGAGACTTTGTTGTCTATGTAGATTGATGAGACCAACGGTGATGTCGGGCGACTCTATTCGCATTTTTTTTCAACACTACATTTTTGGGTTGGTTTATGGTGGTAACGTGCAGTGATGTTGCTCATCTTTGGTTTCTTCCATTTTAAGATCATTTTGCAGACGAGGGTGATGTTGTCCACCTTTGGTTTCTTCCATTTCAGGATCATTTTGGAGATCTATTTATATGACTATGAGATCTTTATGCAGACATCCCTCTATGACTCTTTGGATGATTTCAATTGGTGTTGTTAATAGGCTTTCATGAGACCCACGTATCTCTTGGAGCTAATCGTTAGATTCACTTTCGTGTTATTTTCTTGTTGTCTTTTTATTTTCATTCTTTTAACCATTGTTTTGCCTTTTGCAGATTTGGGTTTATGAGGGCATAGGGCATAATGTTGGATTGATATCCCTCAAGGAGAGAGAGATGGGGAATTTCTCTTGAATGTACAGGTGGAGGAAGTCGAACATGCATTCGAACCAGTCACTATCTTTGAAGGATGTGCAGGTTGCACTGAACACCTTGACAAGAAATTTGGTTAACCTTTTGTCCTTACCTTTTCAATGGTTTCAAACCTTTTATTTGTACTTTATTACACTACTGACTATTATTGGGGAAAAGGATGACCTTCTACCCCTTGCGTTTGTCTTCGAGGGCTGCGGGGGTAGCGGGCATATACGTTGAGATGAGGAGGCTACTGGAGCACGAGTTTGGCTACGTCTAGTACATGGGATAAAGAGTGGTTTAGTAGGTTATGGAGGGTGAGGTGGAGGTCTCACCATTAGATCCCCCAGAGTATATGAGGTAGGTAAAGGAGACGTCTGATAAGGCGAGGGCGAGGGCGACGGTGATGGATGGTGATCCCTACATGCACTACACTGATATGGTGATAATCTACAACTACTTGGACTTTGAAACCATTTGTTTGATGTCTTCATGCATTTATGATGTGGATAATATGCCTCTATTTGCATCTGGATTGGGGAGGGGTACCATAGTACTGACAACAAAGGCCCATACCACGGGGGAGGTGCGGCAGTAACAATGGAGGAGGTTCCATTCCACCATATTTCCACCATTTCTTATCATATTTGGGTGTGTAGTAGGGACGTGGTATTAGTTCTTCATCTTCCTCATACGAAGATAGATGACTTTCGGATCTTTTCAAGGAGTCTCTTTAGAGATGTATTACTCTTCTTATTTTATATTTCTAACTTTTGATTTTCTTCTTCTCATTACTACTTCATTGGCATTTTTTAGTTCTTTTGCAAACTATCCGCATATCGACGACCTAGCTACTAGATTTTTGGGGACTGGATGGCGTCAGTGTCTGATTAGGTGAGAAAATCAGTCAGTTCTTGTCCAATGATCCTTGCTACATCCAAGAAGAGCTCCGATTTTGGGTGTAGGAGGATCTACCGCACGTCACTAGAGGAAGCGTTTTTGCCGAAGCGAATGATGTGCAGGATTCGATTATTTTTCGGAGTGGTTTTAGAGGGTTTGGGTTGCGTCCTATTTTATCTTTTCTTTTTCTCTTTTGCATCTATAGAAATAATTTAATAATTTACGACAAGTTCATATAAGATAAATTTTTTGTTTGATTATCCTGATTTAGTACTTACTCTACATGAACTTTAATTTTCTAATGAGGTTTTATTTATTGCAAAGATAAGATAAAATGGAACAAATAAAAGAAAAACTCAAAGCGTGATTTTTTTTATAAACAAAAGAAATATTTATTTTTTAACTATAATACAAAAGAGGGTAAAGGATTTCCAAAAAAGTGGGGTTGCCAATCGGCACACCCTTTGGCCTACCTATCGGAATAAGAGTCAAGTCAAAATCATTTTCCTAGCTTTGATTAAACTTCTTCTATAATTCTGGGTACTTAGGATCAGAGGGTCTAGAATCATCTTTAATCGTTCATCTTTTATGGATTCTTTTAGAATAAAAAGGGTACTTTGATGGTGTTTTTCATCACCATAACTCAAACTTATTTCCATTGTAACTTTTTGTCTTCTCTGAAATGTCACTTTTGATGTCCAAAAATTTCTTAGTTAACTTCAAAGTGTTAGAGTCCATGTGCCTCTATAATGTTAAATATGAAGCTTTAATCTTCCATCATGTCTCTTTATGGCATAACTTCCTGATAGATTGGAATCTCCTAGAAGCGGTGGTATAATTTTGGTACCCTAAAGACCATGTCTTTTGATTTGTCTTGCATGAGGTGTGTCCCACCTACAAAGAGTTTTCTGCTATGATGGGTGCCAACCTAAGTATGGCAGAAGCTATGCTGAATTTGTTCCGCTCCCCTCGAGTTTCACTAGTAGAGTTTCTCCATGTCTCTCCTTCAGCTGACCGACCGTTAGTGTGTGGAGGGGATATCATCCTCTTAACGGTAATGAACTCTGTGTGTAGGAGAGATTTCATTGATAATGGTTTTACTGGTGCTATAACCCTGAGATTGACTACCAAGATGCTTTTGGTGATAAGCGACATAACGAATAACACTCAGGTAGCCATGATAGTATTGTGAATTTATTATAACTAAAATCCAACTGTTGTGATACTTGCAGAGACTATGAATGGATTGGATTCTTAGGAGTAGGTTCAGACTCATTTCTTCTAGGGGAGCCATGTTAGGCTGTTCAGATGGTTTTCTAAGACACTGTTCCTAGTAGCTCCTCCTGATTACCCTTTTTTGTGCATTCTCAACTTCTTTTCTAGGACTTTTTTTAGCTTAGACCCGATGATAAAGAACTAGGTGAACTCGTTTATAGATAATAGATGTTAAAGCCTTCTATGGTCTGTACCGTGGTGGGGGAACTTACAACCTCTCTTGCAAGATTGTGATTACTGGTACGTGCGGTTGATGGGACTTCATCATACATATTTGTATCTTCTATGGAGGCTTCTATGGTAAGTGGGATAGGAGAAAATTATTCCTTCACATATAACAAACTTGTTCCCATAGAGGACTTGACTAAGTCACAGATAATGTTATTAGGGATCGTATGGCAGCGCTGTCGACAGTCAACCAGTCCGTCAAAATCTATTGGGGAGGTTGGGTTCATATCGGGGGATACCTGAAGTGGTAATGGAATTGGGTGTTTAAGAAAGTTTTATTTGATAGGACTGGTTAAAGCTAACTCATAATGCTGAACACATTGGAAGAAGGTGTCGTGGTCTTATCCAAACTGATTGAGTCTTATCGTCGCATGAAGTGAATATGAAGTTACAACTAGGATTGAGATTTTTGAGGACCTTCAAGGATAGGCTATGAAAATTACGGTGGTCCATCAGGAAGCTATAGGTAAGGATTAATGGTGATAGGGGGCAATGAAAACTTATGAGACATTTATGTAGGTACTGAGAAGTAATTTTTTTTGTGAAGATGATAATGACGTGGGTTTTAATGAGGTTTGTAAAGGAATAGACTATTTTTTGCATTCCTATCATTGTTGATATGTTGTGTGATAGTTGTACTCCTATTTTTTAATAAAGGAAATAATCATTCCAACACATATCATTATGTCTTTGATGGATTATACATTAACTATCGATACCGATCGCTAAGGCATACATAATCCTTTTTATTAGTTTAAATGATGAGGGAGACCATCATTCTTGTAGGGAGAAAAGAATAACATTTTGTGAGAGAGAAAAGACCACGCCCATGTGTGTCTTATGGGCTACCTACGTACCTCTTAGGGCTTTGAAAATTATGATATTCTCTTTGAAAATGGGTGATTATTGAGAGAGGATTAGGTCTTATGTAGTTCTGAGTAGAGAGGAAGGAAGATTTTTTTTAAGAACAGAAGGGGGATGAGAAGAGTCGTGGTGCAATGAGAGTTTGGACTACGGATAAATTTCTTGAGATGGTCCAAATTGACTTGACGTGCCATTTCTTCTCCACAGGGTATGTGATCATAGTGGCGCCATCAGATAAGATTTTCTTCATAGTGTTGGGGTCAATCCAATTGGGCTTGAATTTTCCTCTCGAATCCTAGACATGTTTTATAATTTTCTTGAGGGCAAGATCCCTTTCATAAACACTATGTTCCTTGACCTTTTTTTTGAATGATCGCACAATATGGTGATGGTTCCCTTGTATATGATATAGAGCTTTCAATATCCTTTAGTCTAAGAGCATAATTTTGTTGTAATGGTTTTGATGTCAATCTTCATCACCGACTTAACTTTCAAGCATAACTCGCAGATAAGGTATTTAAAGTTAGATAGGGATGAATGCCTCCATGTCGTATACTAGAGAGTAGGGAGTAATCCTAGTGGGTGTTCTGATGGAGGTGCGATAAGCCTAGAATGCATATAGGACCCGATCGACCAAGTCTCTGTAGCTTATAGTCATTTTGCCAATAATGGTCTTGAGGCTTTTGTCGGTGACTTCAACAATGCCATTGGTGTGTGGACGATAAGGAGGGGACTTGTGACTTTGAATGATATATTCGTCAACTAGTTTTGTGACCTCAGTTTCGAAATGGAGGTTATCTAACACCAACTTAAGGAGAACTCTGTAGTGGTAGATGGTGTTATTTCTAATAAATTTGGTTACTTCCTTTACATTCAGTATCGCATATGAATCAGTTTTGACCCATTTTTTGAAGTACTCAATGGCGACCAGATGAATTCATCCCCATGTGAAGCTTTGGGAGTGACTTTCCCAATGATGTCTATGCTCCTGCTGTGAAAATGCCAAAGAGAGGTCATGATGTACAGTTTTAGAGGAGGCAAGTGTTGGAGGTTGGCAAACTGCTCGAATTTGAGGCATCTTCGAACAAAATTTATGTCATATTAAACCATGGTGGTATAATAATAACCTTAACGAATGATTTTCTTGGCAAGAATATGACCCATCATTGGGGACCAGATTCCCCGTTGTAGATTTTCTACATCGTGTCCTCGATCTCGACCCCTGTTATGCAATGCAAGTTGGTTCCATCGATGTTTCTCTTTAAAAGGGCCCTATTAAAAATAATGTACTGAGCATCCAACTTGCGAAGAGTCGTGAATCCTTTCATTTTAGTATCTCGAGATACCTACAATACTTCACGAGGCTCAAAATTTCATAATACCATAAGCCCATCATTTTTGGGTCTTCTTCTGTAATGAGCTCAATGTGGAAGTCATGAGTCAATACAACCTATTTCTAGACCAGAAAGGGGGACACTATTATCCCTTCAGGTATGTTGACAGTAGAGGTTAAGGTCGCTAATGCATCAGCTAGGTTATTCCTCGAGAGAGGAATGTAATGGAAGGTTAGGAGCTTCTCGTCTTTGACTTTCCATATTTTAAGGATCTGCCCTTGGATGAGGGTTGAGCCTCCATAGACATCCATGCATTTAATTCCTTTCCTAGTGGCGATCTTGAGCCCTACAATGCATGCCTTGTATTTTGTCATGTTATTGGTGAAAGGGAAATCCAACTTGATGGCAATGGAAGTGTGAGAATCGTCGAGGTCAATCAAGAGTATCCTAAAATCATACCCTTTCTTATTTACATCTCCGTTGAAGAACATCTACCTCCTGAGGTCCTTATGAGAAGTGCTGAGGATGTCTTCTTCTAGGAATTCGAAAATCCATAACTCAGTCCATTTATGGGATTATAGACATGGTAGTCAGATATGGCTCTCCCTTTCATAGCCTTCTATGTGACATACATGATATCAAATTTAGTCAATAACACTAGCTAGCTGGCCATGCAGCTAGACAAGGTGAGCTTCTCCAATAGGTATTTTATTGGATCTATTCAGGACACCAATTTGAAAAGGAATGTGAGCATGTAGTGTCGGATCATCTATGTGACCCAAACTAAGGTGCCACCTGCCTTCTCTAATACCATGTACTCGGTTAGATTTTGATTAGCGCACTAGATTGCTCTATCCTTTCGATATTTCTCAATATATTGGGCCAATATAGCCACTATTATAGTATCGGTGATAGTAAAGTATATAATGGGGAGACTTTACTGCGGAGGCATGAGTATAGAATGGGGAGAGTTTAGTTGGACTCTTTCGAAAAATCTTGAAAATGGGCTCGTAGATGGAGGCCAATTAGCTGATGAATCGACTGATGTATTGGAGCATACCCTAGAATCAATTCACTTCTTTGTCCATACGGGTTGTGGGCTTTTAGTTTGGCGGGGTCAGCCTCAATCATTTTTTTGCTGACCAAGAATTCGAGGAGTTTTTCCTTGGTGATATTGAATATGTACTTCTACAGGTTGAGTCGCATCTTGTTCTATCTTAGCTTCTTGAAGAATTTCCTCGGGGCAATAATTTAACCTCCTCGAGTATTGTATTTGATGATCATGTCATTGACATAGGCTTCTACCTCATTATGTATAAGATAATGTAGGATGGTTGTAGAGGCCCTTCGGTAGGTAGCCCTAATATTTTTGAGACTGGATGGCATGACTGTAGAGCAAAAGGTTTCCCATAGGGTGATTAAATCGTCTTTTCATGATGGTATTAATGAATCTTAATCTCATTATATCCGACAAAGCCATCGAAAAATGACTTAAGAGCGTGAATGGAAGTGTTATATATGATCATGTCGATGTTAGGCAGAGGATAATCATCCTTTAGGGATGCCTTGTTTAGAACTCGATAGTCGATGTACATGCAGACTTTCCTTCCTAATTTCGGCATGAGGATGATGTTTGCAAGCGACGTAGGATATTCAACCACACGAATAAATCCCACATTTAACTATCTCACCACTTCATACTTTGACTTTGAGGGACCACTCTGTTCGGAGTTTTCTCAATTTCTACTTGACAGGTTTGCTCTCTGGGAAGGGATGGATCTCGTGCTATGTTATTTCCGGGTCAATGTCAGGCATGTTATCATATGAACATGCAAAGATATCTAGAACTCTTTCAAAAGATCTTAAAACTGTGACCACTCATCCTCGAGGGTGGACCCTAACCTAATCTCGTGAGGATGGCTACTAGAATCGAGATTAAAAACAATAGTCTCACCATCATTGGTTTGAACGTAGTTATATTGTTTATTTTTTCTTATTGAGATCATTTAATAATTTTTTATTTATCAAATCATCTTCATCAAAATTTTGATTAGAATGAAGACAATTAATGTAAGGATTAATAAGATACTTAAAATCATAGTTTATTTCATTGAATTTTTATTCAGGGAATATAGTGGTGAGGATATCATCAAAGGAGTCCTTATTCACAGTTGCATTACAAATAGGAGAAAAAATAGTAGGCTCGTGTATTTCTTTGGGAGTATGAACTATAGGTTTTAGGTTGATTGGTGTATTCTGGACAGGAATGGTATGCCAATTGAAGAGGGTTGTATCAACAATAGTGATCTTCTTGGATGGGTCAGAGAGTTTCAATTTTAGGTAGATTATGTAGAGATCCAGCCCCAGTGTATGCAGGTCGAATGACTCGTCACTATCACTATCCCCATAATTTTTAGTGTTTTCCATGGATTTATCTATTGGAGGTTGTTCCTTATGTTTCTTCCCTTCATCCCAAGAAACTTTATCTCTGAAGAAGATTTCTAGTCTCAATTTCATCTTTTTCTTGCCAGAGTCATATGACGATTCGAGAAATCTGCATAAAGGGAAATCCTCACCTTTTTTGACAAAACTCCCGTTCAGGGAGTCGCCTGAGATTATTTCTTATTTTTTAAGCTTCTATTCAGATATGGCTGGAGGAGTGCCTTGAGTTCAATCGATGATGGTTGGTAGCCCAGGTCGTGTGGGGAAAAGGCTTATTTAAGGAATATCGGTTTGAGAATTCCCTGTTAGCATCGACCGAGATTCATTCCAGGCATAAAGCGCATGCTTTTTAACATATAAATTATGTTGACATTCTCATGAGGGTTATGATCTGGACACATTCGATCTTTAAAATTTCCCCTGCTGGGACAGGAAGTGGGTTGATCTTGAAATTGAATAGAAATATGTCATTGGACCCATACTAAATCTCCAGTATTGGGTTGTTAGTTCTAGTTTAGTTAAATTATCACCATCCCCGAGAATTGTGAATACTTGACCATTGGCTAAGAATTTCAATTTCTAGTGGAGAGAAAAAGATACCCTGTATACTTTGGAGCTATGGGCATCCAAGGAGCAAGTTGAAGCAAGAGGGTATGTTGATGACTTAGAATTTTGGCTGAGGGTGGATAGGTCTAGCCCTTACTGTTGGATATATGGAACCCATAACTTCTCATTGAGTATTGGCATAAGATCGCACAACGGAGGATGTTGGAGTGAGATCACTCACTTTTATCCCCAGACAATTAAGGGTTCTGAGTAAGCAGACATTGAGGGTGAACCTATTATTTACGAGTGCGAATGGAACTGTCTTCCCCATGACTTTAACAAAAATGTTGAAGGCATAGTTATGATCAGGCTCGATCTTTGGGATTTCTTATTCGGATAAGGAAAAGAGTCTCGTGGCAGTTAAAGATTTGACTATATGCAATACTTCTTTAAGAGTAGTAGTGGCAGTAATCGTGGCTCCTATGAGGAGCTTTATCAAGGCATTTTTATAAAATTAGGAGGACGTGAAGAGCCCCCATAGGGTGAAGCTGGCTTGAGTATTTTTGAGTCGGTCAAGGACCCTACTTTCTTCAACTGTCAGCTATGTCATTGAGAGTTCCTCAGTTACTCCTTTTCCCTTATCTATTTCGACTGACAGAGGAATTATATCTTTGTAATGTCACTCGGACAGGGTCATATGGAAGGAAGATAAGATCATCAAGAACCATGTATCTTCATTTATTTCGGGTGTAATGGATATGATTAAGAGTGAAACGTAGAGTCGTGTCAAAACGCTAATCTTTGTTTTTTGTTCACCACCTTAATACAAAAACCTAAACTTATGACTACACTAAAAAGGGAGTATAACGGCCAAGTCCAGGTATAGAAAATCCATAGAGACAAGTTACTAGAATTTAATCGGTTTAATACTTCAAAAATAAAAGTATAAAAGATAATTTTAAGAAAAAGGAAAAGATAATGAAGTGAAAAGATTATTCTAGGCGTGGGTATTTAAACTAGATCAACAAAGGAATAAAAACTATAGGTTGCGTCGGATATCCCTCGCCCAGAGTTGATTAGTATAAATGGTTACATGGGTCGATGAGTCTATCAATATTGCATCTCGTTTCGACAGTTAATTAAATCCAGGGTTGTCACACCCCTAAATTTGTATAAAAGTCTAATAAGATTTTAGAGTCAACAAATAACCCAAAAATTATGCACGCAAGGTCGTAAATATGGAGCATACATGATATACCCCATTAAATCTCCTAGTCGTCATAACAAAGACAACCCAATCGAGATAAGAACGAATCGAATCCATCACTAAAGCAAAGCAACTAATCAACCCATAGGTGAGTTCAATCCAACATAAACTAGATTAAACTATCTAGGAAGCATGGTAAATGACATGTATTGAAAGAAAGCAAGTAAATTTACACTACAAAGCAATGGAATTTCGTGCATGGAACAAAAATAATCATTTAGAAGTTTTCTACAAAAGCGGGTTAAAAGAGAAAAAGGACATGGTGGGAAATATTATAATTGTTAGCAAATAAAATATAATAATAATAATAATAATAATAATAATAAATAATTTTTTTATTTTTTCCCCGATCAAGGATCCATTTTTTTTCGTTCGGACTCCGATTCGAGCACCGTCCATGGCCACATGAATATTGAACCAAGAGCTACAACTTCCATGAATAATTTGGACAAAAATCCCGAAGTGTGAAATTACCGAATTGCCCGTGAACGTGCAAACTTCGACGAATCTTAACTAGAACGCAACAAACTCCACAATTAGCACCATAACACCTAAAAAAGCTCAATAATACCTCAAATAACATGTTAGACTATAAAACAGAGGTTCTTTTATTAACGAGCATAAATATAGGCATTAAAGTACCCGAGGGGGCTAAAAACTGCAAGACTCGATACGAATCGGGATACCTTGTTGACATCTCCTAGCAATTATTCGAAGGAGATCATCCAATAAAAAAAGTAATTGAACTATCTTCTCCACGGTTTGATTCATCATTTGAACTATCAAAATTATCCCCCCATTTGGTAGCAACGATGCCATCTTTCCATGAAAAATTGATGCATTAAACAACCTACATGGCTTCATCATATAGATCGTCCCACTAAGTGGGCAAATGGTAGTATAAACGAAATAGGAGACCTTGGAATTTCAGGATCATGAAAAACTCGGAGGTGCTACATATATCTCTCTTTTAACTTACTCGATGTCTTCTGAGATGAATTCTTCCATGGGAACGACCCATTCATCAAATTCTCACGCCCACTTCCAATCTTTCATAAACAAATCACTGAACTTGTCCCAGTTAATATTCATTTCTAAGGGTAATTTTAGCCCAAACTTTTGAAGTTGGTCTAGAATCCTAGGTCGTTCCATGCCTCCTCATTCTGAGCGAGTATGAATGACAAATCTTGATCTGTAAGGTTTTTAGGATATAGGATAAAGGAAGGGAAGATTTTGAGCGACTTTGGTGAGATGGTAGGAAGATCGGGTGTTTTAATGGGCTTAATTCTTGAGGGGTCAAATTCTGGATCCCCTTCCAAAAGGATGGCATTTACCCCAGTTATGTGTGTCAGGAGAGGATTATTCGTGGTATTTGGCTTAGGATTATCTAGTGGGGAAATGACACCCATGTCTATGAGACTCTAAATAACATTATTAATATGGAAGCATTAATTGATGGTATGCCTAGTGATATGGTGGAAATCATAATGGGGCATCATGTTTGAAGTTTTCGGGAAGAGGATCTAGCAACAATCAGGGTTCCGAATGTGTAATGAGATTTTATGAAAGAAGATCTTAATACACTTTTAACATGGAGCATGGAGTTCAGTGTACTACTTTTTTGCAAGATTAAGATGACTTTTAAGTGTCCAAGAAGTGGTAGGTTGGGATATGTTATTGATGGTTGAGACTTAGGTGTTATCCGGCATGTCATACTTTCGCGATGCGAACTGTTTGATCAGCCTCTATGGTTAAAATTCTTTCTTTTATTTGTTACCCTTCTTCAATCTCTACCCTGGCCTCTCGGAGGGCTCTAAAGGGAGGGAGTACTGACCTCCCATTGAAGCTCAAATATGGGGTAAGAAGTTCTTCTTTATTATGCTTACTTGTTTTTATTTTGATGGTCTATTGGTCAGGATAATTGCTTTACCCCTCCACCTTTCGATGAAGCTACGAACTGATTCCCTCAAATTCTATTTGAGAAACTCTAAATTTTAGCGTGTGGCGTCCAACTCCTTATTATACTTTTATTGTGACATGAACTCTTTGGCTATGTCCTCCCAACTATGGATTTTGGACTCTTTCGGGTACACAAACCTCCTGAGGGAAACTTCCTTGAGGGTTTCCTGGAACATTTGGGCCATTATCTAATCTATCACCCCAAGGAGATTCATGGTATGGTGATAGTTGTGTTGGTGCATAATTATAGGTTCGTTGCCTCCGAACTTCTCAATGTTTGACATTTTGAAATTCTCTAGTGATCTAGCCTTGGGATAGGGGGACATGTAGGTGCAGTCCATGTAGTTCCCTTAGATCTTGGCCTGGTCAAATTTCTTAGACAATAACTTAAGGTCTTCTTTGACCATGTTTAATTCTTCCTCCTTGGAATTCGCTGGTACTAGTGGATTAGCCCCTGGATAGGCAAGTTTAGTATCGATTACTCAGTTGGCGGTAGCCCATTTGTATGCGGGGACTGCGGGGCATGTTGATACCCTTCTGGGGCCCATATAGGCTCAAGATCAGGTGGACCCATGTCATGGGTAAATGGTATTTGGGGCTTAGGATCCTTGGGAGTCTAAAGCCAATGTCGTTTCATTTTTTGGACGTTTGCATGGAGGCTGTCAATCTTAGCACTGAGTTGGTCATGGATGACTATCAAATCTGGTTGAGCATTTGCAGCCTGGTCATTGTTCTCCATGAATAACTTTTGAATGAATATCTAAAACTCAGTGAAAGCTGTAGAGAAACTAGTGGAGCTTTAAGATTGCTTTAACGAAAGACCAAAGCAAATAGGGAGCCATGCTAAAATCGGGGTACACGATTGCACCTAAGAGAAAAATGATTTTTGAGTTTATTATGAGGGAAATATGAATATTTTTCGTATTTATGGAAAAAGGAAGAAAGTATTTTTGGTGTTTCTTTAAAAGAGGGAGAAAAGGAAAATCCTTGCCATGGTTATTATTATTATACTCCACTTGTACTATGTTTTGCCTAGGATGCAAGAAAAATCTCTATAGGACCTGAGTTTAAGGAAAATATAGGGTACATGATGCTAGACACGGTTTGACTTGTTTCCATACTCACGAATAGGCCCCTCTTTAAAAAATGGGTAAAATTGCACAAAAAATCGGATGGTAAGGCGATTTGGAATTTCGATAGAGTTTTGCATTGGAATCGAAAAACTAAATATGAGTGTCCTAGGGTATAAACCTATATGAGGTTGATGAAATTGGTGGGTTAGTGGAAAGTTTCCCCACTTTGTCATGACTTCCACGATATACCTCTTTCCTATAACGCCAATTATTCAATGGTACATGTGGAGAAGCCATTTGATATACCTAAGTGTACGATAATTGCCTAATGATATACCTTCTGGAGATAGTATGTGTGGTAGTGAATTTGATAAACTCGGCGTACGTGGATGAGATCCCTGCTATATAACTCCCGTCATGAGTTTGGTCAAGCGGTACAATGAGGGGGAACCGTTTGATATACATCAAAGTGTAACACCCCGCCTAATTAAATACCGGGTGGCCAGTCCCATACCAAATTAAAACAGAATATACAGTTGGTTCATTCTTAGCATCACTGTCGAAAACATTTATAACTCACCCAATACCCAATTAAGCTGGTGTTAAAAACTTTCCAAATTTTAATACCAACAAAATCCATTTTTAGTTTACGAATAACACTACAGATATTATTCTACAACACTAATAACCGAACAGATAACACAAAAGAATTTAAATGCCATTGGAATAAACATTCCCAAATAATAATCCAATACGGTAACCCCAACAATAGTAAATGTATTAAAGTGACACGAGTACAAGAGTATTTGACTCAGATAGAAAAGGGATAACAGAGTTCCTTTGGGCGACATGCTCTCACCAAGGAATACTATGAATCAAATGAAGATAGGCGTCTAACCAATACTCCATAGCTCCATAGCTCGTCATCATTCGCTAAGGTTGACGTCACTGTTGCTGAACACCTGATATATAAGGTACAATAGAAAAGAAAATATGCAAGGAAACAGGTCAGAGCCCTATGTGAAAATGATTTTGAAAATAGAAAGTATTTAACAAGTGCAATAAAGCATTTATTATGTACATGTTAGTATCCAGCTCTTACTTGCTATTCTCACCTCTCAGCTATAGTGCACAGTTAACGTTTCCTGTTAACCTCCTAGTTAATGGTTCCTCTTCACTAGTTTCCATATTATGATTCCATCCTATATCATAACCCCGTATGTCCCATACCATACGTCATATAATTAATCATATACGTTTCTCATCAATATGAATTAATCTTTTCAATTCTATAAGAATAAACATTCATTAACTTAATTCCATTATCTTTCTCTATTCACCGTTATCTACAATTATCACATAGTACATAATTTAACCACTATATACACATTCATACAATTCATTATATATATACATATCTAATACAGCACCTCGAGTCACAGCTACAGTGCAATGCATTACTCTGCCATCATGTCCCATCATCGCTGGTTGTCGAATAGGGGACTAAAGGTTCGGTAGGGATTTCTCAAACCACAAGTAACAACACAAATATTGGAGGCGAACATAGTTCTCATACACATAGGACACGCACATACATATGTTCCCATAGTCAGCGGACTTATCAAATCCCCGATAAACCTTTCATAGACCTATGTTCTTGAGCGACAAATCAAAGATCCCATGGATTCATCAGGATATGACTGCCCTCACGCCCAAACCTACCATCAATAGCAAGTAAGCTAGGTATGTCATACACATAAATCATCAATCAATCAAATAGGCATTATCATCTACCTATAATACAATATCAACAAGGTACTCACACTACCATAAGATAATTCCCGTACGTAGTATTATATCTTTTAAATCCTACGTATTAAAATATTATGACTTTACTTCTCTAATTTAATTATCCCCGAGCCTCACTCAATACTCAAGGTTCAAATAGGTTTTTCCTCAACATATATTCAGTAAGAAGTCACTAATATCCTACTGGTCCATATCATCTTATCTCCCGAATTACCACGAATTAACTATCCTTTAATTAGGGTTATAACCAATTGTTTCTAATCTCTTATAAACACATCATCTATCAACTACGATTGAATACCATCATCACAAGGCTCATAGTCTATAGTGTTTCATTCACACTATATGACTTATCAATAAAATCAACATCCTCGCATCCTATAACATCTCTCCACTCCCGACGTCATTAAGGTTCATGCGCGGAGCGTCTCGCAAAGCGAAATCCAAATAAGGAACCCCTCCAATACAATATAACTTTGTCGATCGTGTAGGTCCATCAACTTCAAATACACAACCGGGATAACCTCATCCCCTCTTTCAACCAAATGTGGTCTGAACTCCCATCTATATCCAGGAGCCATACCACTAAGTGCTTGTACTACACTCAATCCTTGCGTAGTCAATAATGATCTTAAACTCAGTCCTTAATGTTCAAATTGCAACCCTAAGTCTACCCAGGTGATTTGTAACAATATCCCCTACTGGACTTATCCTTAATCCTCATGAATACCAATTAAAATCCAACACATCAATCTAGCAATCGAAATTTCTTCCAATTTAATTAACATAATTCTAATCAATTAAATCCTAAGCAAATCAATTCAAATCTTATCTAGGGCTTATGGATCTTCTCTAAGTCCCATAATATCCAATTAATAATCACCAAAGATCTATAAAAGGTTTGGGATAAGAACCAACATTAAAAATAAATAACTTTAATAATTCTGGGGAGGTCGATCGATCGAAGTCAGGGGGTCGATCGATCGATCACCCAGATACCAGCCCAGTTTTTTTGCATTTCTTCTACTATGGGTTTCATCATTTTTTATCATTCAAACCTTCATATTAACTACCCAAATCCCTTATAAACCTTACTACATGATTTAGCAACATATGTGAATGATTTCTAATGCTCTAAACATCCTAGAATCATCAAGAGTTTTAATTAAATGCATATATTCATCCTATTTTTCCAGAAAATTATCAACATAGTATTTTCAAGAACACATCAATGGTTTTCAGAATTTCTTCAACAGATTTATGATTATTTCATGGATTACTATCTACCTAGAACATGAGTTTGGTTCCCATATATTTTCAGTATCCAGAAATCCATTTAACAACTCCATCTTTTCATCTTCCAAACATGAAAAATCTCATCTTTTTATAACTATCCTAACATGGACAATATACAAACTTAGATTGCAATTATCAAACACTTGCCTCTAATGAAGGTCTGATCCTTTGGTGTAGTATATCATAGGTGGTTCTCCCTTATCCGGTCAACCTCCGGTGGTGGTTGCTGGTGGTGACCTTTGGTCTTAGTTCTTCTCCTTCCTAAGTAAACTCTTCTCTTTCCAAGCAATCTTTCACTCTCTCTAGGAAGATGACTTCTCTATTTTGTGTAGAAGAGATGAATGAACCCACGTACAAATAATCTCCAAATACTTATAATAAGACAAAATCCTAAATCACTATTCACCCCCTTGTAAAAATGACCAAAATGCCCTTTTGTATTGTCTTTTCATTTCCAAATGACCCGAGACCCAAAACCAACATCCAAATAGACTTTTCTGACTATTTCAACCCTTCCGGATGCAACGACTCACTCGAAATGACTATAAGGTTGATAGAAAATAAGTTCGCTTTTTAATTTAACAAATTAGTCCCGACACGTCCCATACCGCGTCCGACTAAAAATTTAAATTACTGAATTAATAACTCACATAAATATCAATAACATCACATTCATATATTACCTAAATATCTTTAAGTAATATTCAGAATCATCCATTTTAATATTCACTATTCGGATAAAACCCAAATGAATTAATTTATCATAAAATACAATTAATCCATTAATTTATAATATAACCCATTTTTAAAAGTCATTAAAATCACGGGGTATTACACAAAGGTACTAGGCCAATGGATAGTGGGAATCATATCATTTATATTAACCGCACCTCGCAGGATCGGTACCCATCATGAAGTGACCCTCCGGTACGGGACAAAAGTTTGGTCAATATTGCAAAGCTCAATTTATGTAGTGTGCAAGAATGCATGAGTCTTAATTAGTATCTTATGGAGAGTTGTATGTATGCTAAGAAAGATAAGTACAATACGAGGGAAAGCATGAAATACATAAGTAGCATTGGATAAGGGGGGATAAACATGGAGAGTAAAAGTAGAAAGTATGTTCATAGAGCATGGAGATTATATAAAGCATGGCAATAAATATAAAGTGTGAGGTATGTGAATATACATAAGTGATAAATATGTGCAAAGTGAGAAAGTGACATGTGAATATGTGTGAGTGAAGAAAGTATGTGGATATATACGAGTGGGAGAAATGTAGAAGTGGAAGTGTGTGCTAGTGCGACTAAAGCATGTATATCTACAAGTGGTGTGTGAAACGTGTGAGTAGGTATGACGTTATATACAAGCGAAAAGAATGTTAAAGGTGTGCTAATGAGACTAAACATGAATATCCTCAAGTGATGTGAACCATATGCGAGTGAGAATAAGTGGAGTGAAGCATGGTGAATATACACAAGGGAGCAAAGAGTGAAACACGATGACTATATACAAAGTGAGTGAATACTGAAACATGTGATAATAAAATGATATATACATGTGATGAGAAAATAGCATAGTAGATATGAACACCATGATAAGAAAGAGGCATATATACAAAATGTAAGTATATGAGTAAGGAGAACATACAGGAGGCATATGTACACATGTAAAAAAGTAGGAGAGAAAAGAAACATCACCCATGTGAAAATAGAGTCTAGGACTCTAAAAATAATCCCCAGTGGAGTCGCCACTATGGACATATGGGTCGGATTCCTCTGGTGCTAGCCGACCCCAAAATTGGAGGGGAGAAAAACTCATAGGATTCCCTCTCTCCGCGCATGCGGGGATTCAAAGATAAAGGGAGTCCTCCTTTTGCCACTCGCGTTGATCTTTATGGGCTACCTCATATATAAACTAGTCATTATCAAAAGTGGGTAGCACCAAAAAATGGAGTCACCAACCTAGTTTTCTCAAAATAGGCAAAAGAAATGTGGTCGTCATAAGAGAACAGCATTAAAAGACATACTAATGCATACAAAACCAAAAGAATAAAGGGTCCAGGGACTAAGTTATGAAATAGGAAGGTGTTAGAAACCCATCCCGCCCTTTCGACGTATCATGGGCTATGATAATATTCTCCTTTTCTCCAATATATGATATGCGTGTACATCTGTGTGGTGTGAATAATAAGAGAAAATAATTGTCTGACTCACATCATGGGAAAGACAAAGCGGAATCATCCTAAGGAGTGTACATGAGAAACAACATAAAAATATAATATGAGTGTCCTTCAAATCACAAATCACTATGAAGAAGAGAATGTGTATATCTAACGAAACATTAATATTTAGGAATACGTGAACTCGTAATACAAATGGGCACAAAGGAACATAAAATGAATAAAGGTGGAAATGGTACTCGAATACCAAGATTGTCTCCAGACGCCTATGTAAAGTCCATGTAGTTCTATAAGATGAATGGGTAAAAATCCTAAGTTATAACTTCCTTTATTTTTTTTTAGAAAATGTTGGCAAGTGTAGATACCCTGAAAACCTTCCTTTTGGGTTTTTAGATTTTATGAAAATAAGATTTATGTGTAATAAATAATAAAAATTGAGATTAGTTTTAATGTGAAGAAATGAAATAAAGACATATCAAAAGTTAAAAGAAAAGTAAACAACTATTGCTACTTAAGTGAGTTATAAATGAATAAGGGTAGAACTTATAGAGAAATTTAATTTTGATTTTGTAATAGTAGGAGGGTGGTTTAGTATGGTTGGGCGGTGGTGAGGCAAGAATGAAAAGTGGGGTGAAAAGTATATGACCGTGATGTAAATAAATGGAGAGAATATTTGCAAAAATAGCATTTTAGTTCATTGATTTCGAGGGGAATGTTCTGACTTCAGAAAGGGACTCTTGGGAATCAGTTCATAGTCTCCTTAAATAATAAAAAAATTAGGATTTTAAGTGGGTAACAATAGTCATGGCCTTTGGCCTTCCTATTTTCATAGCCCTACCTTACTGGCCAAGGAAAGTATACCATGCCGATAGGCAGAGGGGCTGGGGTGCCTATAGGAAATCGAGAATGTACTTTTGGAGAAAAATTATCATAAAATTCAAACCATAAATCCGAATCACACTTGGATGGGACTATTGGAAGGGGTATTTAGAGCCATATAAGAATACATTGAGCCATTCCCGGGTCCAAAAACTGCCCAAAGTCAAACGGGGCTTGAAATTAAAAGGCAAGTACATGTGAACCATAAGGACAATTTGCGCACGGTATCGACCGTTGAAAAGGGTATTCGTAACCTGTAAGACTTCAATAAGCTTTTTTCAGTTTTAAGGGTTAAATAAGGTTAAGTAGGGGCTCAAGAGCACCTGGTGGCCTCTAGATCGGGGTTTGGAGTGAAAAGGTGAGTATGCTCAAACCGCGAGGCCAATTTGCACATTGTATAGACCATTAGAAAGGGGATTCAGATCCCTACAAGGTTTCAATGATCTTTGATCATTTGACCAAAGTCAAATGCGGCTTGAAAGCACCCTGTGACCTCTGGATCAAGTCTTGGAGTAAAAAGTTGAGTAATTGGGAACCATGAGGTCGATTCCTACAAGGTATGGACCGTTGGAAAGGGATTTAGAGCCTTATGATGTTTCAATGAGCTTCACTGAGGTTGGAGATATTATCGAGGTCAAATACGGCTTGAGAGAACCCGGTGTGCTCGAGATCAGGGTTTGGAGTAAAAAGATGAATGCGCACGAACTGTGAGGTCAATTCACACACGGTATGGATCATTAGAAAGGAGATTCAGAGCCCTATAAGGCTTCAATGAGCTTCACTCAGGTTAGGTAGATGACCATCAAACAAGGCTCAGAAGCACCCAATAGCCTCTGGATTAGGATTTAGATTAGGACATATACAGTAATTATAGGTGAATGTGATGGCCAGAGTAGGGCTTCTTGTGGACAATTTTCCTCATGTTAGTGAGAATATTATTGAAATAATTACCTTTTTAAAAAGAACAAAATTATTTATTCTATGTATGTTATTTAAGAAAAGTTTTAATAAGCTCTTTTGGTTTGTGATATTTTAGCCTGCCAGTAGTGAAGAGAGAGATCAGACAACTCTTTTAGCTGAGGTTAATCGATCCTTCCTTCCCCTTAGTTTGGTAATGGAACCTCAAGCTTCTTCTATAATGCGCCTGTTCAAGATTTGGAGGATGTAGTTTCTCCTCCTTATTTTAATGAGGTATCTCTTTATAAACATTTTTTCACAACTTACCTTAATTATTTCTAAGGTTCCTCTCAAAATTTACACTTTTTGAGTCAACTTAGTAGCTTACTACTAAGGTTTTTTCTCAAACAATTTAAACTTTATAAGTCAACTTTGTAGCTTACTACTAAGGTTTTTATAACACAATGTACACTCTGTAAGTCAACTTAGTGGATCACTACTAAGGTTTTTCTCAAATAATTTACGCTTTATAACTTTACTTATTAGCTTACTACTAAGGTTTCTCTAAAACATTTTACACTTTATAAGTCAATTTAGTAGCTTACTCTTTACATTTTGTAAGTCGAGTTAGGATTTTAATACTAAGGTTTCTATAAAACTCTCTACAATTTGTAGGTTAACTTAGTAGCTTACTACTAAGATTTCTCTAAAACTCGTTGCATTTAGTAAGTCAACTTGTTATCTTACTATTAAGGTATTTTTTTTTTAAAATTCTAGATACATCTTCTTGGTGTCGATTATGTTAAGGTTCATGCTAATCCTTATGTTTCAACTATTCTTGCAGCATGTCATGGGAGCAACCCTCTGGAAGCACCTTCTCTTATTATGACTATTGTTTAGGTAGATTTGGTTGCTCTAGCTTTTTTTTACTCGTCCTCTCATGATGACCAAGGTTCTACATCTAATGTTCAAACTAGGGAGAATGATTCTGGAATTGAGGCTCCTCTATAATGCATGTCACCAGCCCAGTCTTATCAGCGAGTGCTTAAAGGTAGCATCATCATTTTGTAATCATTATATTATGTGCTTGATCAGCTTCTAATTTTCCACCCGAAGAATTTTACTACTGACTATGTGAGGCCTCATAACTTGGAAATGGCCTATAACCACCAAAGTATTGTTATCATTGTAGATGATATTGAGACCATTTCACCATCTGCCTTGGATAGATTTGTGCTGAATCGCTTCATAAGCAACATCAAAGCTTTGGGGAAGGATGGGTATAATTTTTCTTGGTTGATCAACAAGTTAAGGGATCTAAAAGACCCTCAACTAGAATCTTTCCATTTTAGCTACCTCAAAGTTATAGAGGATATACAGATTAATGAAGGAAAACCAAAAAACTCATCCCCCAACTTGAGAAGTGTGATAAAAAAGTAGCTACAGTAGAAGAGTATATGGATGATGATAAGAGAGAACATGAATTTTGCTCAAACAGAAGGCTGAGGTTGAAGTGAATATTTTTTCTATGTCTAAGCATTAATAGAAGGTTTCTCAAGATATAGCCACCTCAATTGGGGAAAATTTCATCACTACTTCCAACTTAGGAATTTTACTATGACCAATTCACTACTGTATATCTCTAGTCAGTAGCACTATGTTTTGAATTTTAATTATGACAAATTGAAATACAAAGAAAGTATTTGTTCTTAAATCTCATATGTTTAGTTCATTCCTTGCTTCAACACTTAGTTCTCATATGTTATAAACTATTGTGCTTCTTTAATTTTCTTCAAGTATATAACAAATGGAAAATTACTAGTTTCTTTCTTAAACATGATAAATTTCCAATCACTTGTTATTGAATTTGAAAGGACTGTTATCTTTAATTTTTGAAATCGAACAATAACCTGAATCATGTGCCTCTCTGACCACATGTGGTCCTTGCTAATTTACTATAAACTTGGGCAAAGGAAGTCCTCTAATATAGTTAACATCAACCTTCAACACCAGGTTGCCTTCTACAAACCTTTTTAGTTTTATTAGGTTCTCATAATCTTTGGAGTTCTTTTTGTGTAAACTTGAAAGTGCTTCCTCGCATTGTCGTTGTGTTCATCCAGTGCCTCTAGTTGAGCAAGTCTAATTTGAGTAAGTATGCTGCTTCTTTAGGCGTATTTCGAAGATGGAACTTCTATCTCCACTAGAAGAATTACTCTAGCTCCATAAACCAAGGAAAATGGTGTGTAACCTGTTGGTTTCCTCTTAGTTGTTCGATATGCCCAAAGCACTATAGGCAGTTTGTCATTCCACACCCCAAGAAAATCCTCCATAATTTTGGCTAAATTCTTAACCACAAGTTTTGTTTGGAGCTTCTGCTTGATCATTGACTTTGGGATAATCCACCATCGAATTATGGTGAATAATTTGATATTTATCAGTTAACATTATCACTTCTTTATTGATAAATGGAGTTCCATTATCTGAAAGAATAACCTTGGGAATGCCAAAATGCCAAATGATATATTATTTAACGAATTGTGCCACCACTCCTACTATTACCCTCTTCAAAGGTACTGCTCCATCCCACTTTGTAAAGCAGTCAGTTGCCACGATAATCCCTATTTTTCCTCTAGATAAAGGTTCAATTATCACCATAAGGTCAAATGCCCAGGTACGAAAAGGATAAGGTGTTGCCAATGAATGAAAATTGACTAATAGAGAATGGATTAGATTTTTATATAGTTGCAAGTTGTGCACCTTCAAACAAACTTTCTTGAATACTTCTCCATTATTGACCAATAATAACAATGTATCATAAGTTGATTATATAATTTGGCTCCTCCAATGTGAGTTGGATAGTGATCTTATTTAAGCACCTCTTTTACTTCCTTTGTAGTGATGGATCGTAGGATCTTGTTGAAATACCGTCACCGATAGAGCTTCTACTCTAGTTAGTAGAATATTTGGTCTCTTCTGCTAAGTATTATGCAATTTACTTTCTCTGTTGGTACAACTCCATCTTTGATAAATCAATATTGGACTGCCTCAAATCCGTTTGATCTTCAAGGACATTGCACTTAGTTAGTTAAAGAAGATTTGACACTTAGCATAATCTCGTTACTACGCTGATGCATCTTCCTTCATTATAGACAAATAATACCCCTCTCTTTGGATTCTTCTATAGAGAGAAGTCTCAGTGGTATCACAATGTGTCTCATGAGCTTCCTTTAACTTTCTTTGTGCTTCTTTGGGGCCAAGGCATCTAGCTGACCAACCACTAGGATTTTTATAAAATAGGCTTCCTTAGATAAGGAAGAATTTTAATATTTCATTTAGCTTGATCGAACCATCTCTTATTTCTAGCTACTTCCTTATTTCTTATCTCCAATGTGAAGCATTATCTATAAATCTTGAGCATAAAAGATGGAGCACTTCTTCAATGAATCACCATAACTGTTAACTCACTTTGCATGGCTATATTTTATGGAATTCTGTCACGGCTATCAGCATATATTTTCACCGTTCTTAGATGTCTCTCTAATTTTTATTCAAAAAATTAATCAATCAACCTTTATATGATTGTGCGATAGGGAGCTAGGCTAAGGCGCTTTAATGCGTATTCACCATTAACTTTTTTTTACCACCAAGTTGGAATCTCCTTTTATACAAAGTGAACAAATGCCCCTTCGAAGGGACTCAAACAATCATAGAATCAAAGCTTCATACTTTGGTTTATTATTTGAATAAGGAAAATTTAACTTAAAGGACGAAGCGATCTCATCTTTTCCTCTTGATAAAATTACTCTAGCTCGTCCCTTGCCTTTAGCTGACGAACTATAAAACTCCATGGACCATTCCTCAAAGTTTGCCTAATAAATATGGGCTTGTAAATCATCACCAGGTATATCCTCATGAGATGGTTAAAATAAACCTGAAGGGAAAATAACTAATAAATCTATGAAGGCTTGACTTTTGATTGCATGAGGAACCACACACTTCAGATTATATTCTGACCGAATGAAGAACCTCCTTGTTGTTCTTCCAACCCAGATAGTTCATACGAGTAAAAAAATAATTGGATCAAATCTTGCCACTATATTGATAGTGAAAGAAAACATATAATGCTTAAGTTTCTCAGCTACAAAGACTAAAGATAAACAATGTCTCCCCACTCTTGTATATCTTGCCTTAGGTCCATTAATAATCCTAATTAGTAGTAAACGGGTCTTTCTTGTCCATCAATATCTTGTGCCAATAAATCACTCGTGGACCTTGTTATGGAGATTAGATAAACCAGTAAAGCTTCCAGTGCCTTTAGTAGAATCATTATTTGAGGATAGGTGAGAGATTTATTAAGATTGTCAAA
Organism: Sambucus nigra; assembly: GCA_949130495.1. Classification (NCBI taxonomy): domain Eukaryota; kingdom Viridiplantae; phylum Streptophyta; class Magnoliopsida; order Dipsacales; family Adoxaceae; genus Sambucus; species Sambucus nigra. The sequence continues at coordinate 166,352,569 of OX422222.1, read as the reverse complement.
AGCTTCCTGGTATGGTTCTTCCCATTTGAACTTCGTGGTCTTTCGTAATAACTCCATCGGTGGGTGGGTGATCTAAGAAAAAATTTAAATGAATCTCCTCAAGTAAGAAATCTTTGCTAGGAAACATTTAAGCTCTTTATGTCTTGTTGGAGGAGGCATATCAAGAATGCCTTTTTTTCTTGTTTTAATCCATCTGTATTCCTAAAAGATCAAACAAGACCCAAGAATTTTCCACTAGTTACCCTAAAGTCAAACTTAAGTGTATTCATCGTTGAAAACTCTTCTCAAATTAACCAAATGAGAATTATCCTTCGTTCATTTGATGATTAGATCATCCACATAAAATTCGACAAAGTCATGGAAAAGGTCAGGAAAAATAGCCATCATTTTCCTGTGATAAGTTACCCCCACATTTTTTTAACTCAAAGTAATTATATTGTACATGAAATTTCTTAAAGGAATTAAGAAATCTATCTCGGAATCATCTCGGTCTTTTTTATCTAAAAGCAGCCCACATAACCATCCATAAAGCTATACATCTGATGATCAGTCATTGAATTAATCAAGCTGTCAGTTGCAAATAGATGGAACTTATCTTTGTGGAAAGCTCTATTAAGGTCCCTAAATTCAACACAAATGTGAATTTTTATTTTAACTTACTTCTCTACTGGCATAATGCTAGAAAGCCAAATTGGATCTTGAATTGGATTAATAAATCTAACTTCCAGCAATCGTTTTACCTTAACCATAATTTTGAGGTCTAGGTCAGGCCTGTACGTTCTGGTTGACTGCTTGATTTATATTGCTAAAGTTAGGACATTCAACTTGTGGCAACTCACTTCTTGATCCAACTTAGGCATATTAATTTACTTCCATGCAAAGACTTCTTTGAATTACCGAATGATCTTGATTAACTTCAATTTCTTCATGTTTTCCAGGTCTTTAGAAATAAAGATTGGCCTTAATCATCTCTATCCTCAACCAAACCACTATCCTCATCCAAATCACATTCTCAAGATCTTGGACTTGTGGTTTTGGATGATATTTCTTGAATTTAGGATCATCTTCCACCTCTTCCACATATTCTTGAATGTTTGAATTATCAATTATAAGACATTGTCCTTCATTATCTATAAAAAAAATGATCATACTCCAGGTCAACTTCCGTAGAGTCTTCACCTGCCTGCTTACACCTTCAAAGGTGATATGCCACCCTTCTGCCATTGAGTACCACCTTCTTGCGTTATTGCGAAGAAGCTGGTGGTGCTTTCTTTTCCTATAGTTTTTTAACTTCTCCATCATTGCTCTATTTTCTCTGCTGAGGGCACTATGCTGCTTCACCTCCTATTCCATTGGATCTATGATTTCCCTCTTTCTATCTTTAATTTTTTTATAGATAGGATGAGGTTTAGGATTAACCTTCCCCTCTACTCTAACTTGTAGGGCTTTTCGAATTCTTCCTTTTGACCTCTTAGAGGTCCCAATATATCTATGATAGAGGGTACTCACACCCCCCTTAATAGGCCTTATGAGGATACATGCTCCCTCATTTAACTTAGTGTAGAAGGTTGTGTTCACCAAATGTGCCTCCTCATTTTCATAAAAAATTTTAACATCTCGTATCACAATATGCGTTACATCAATAATGGCTTTTGCACATTAATGGTATGTTGAAGGAACCAAACCATGGTTATTCATCTAAACTCTCCCAATGAACATATGGTATGAGGTAGCTGACTCAATCCCGTGGAATTCAATGTGTGATGTGATATTACACATTGTAATTAAAATGTTAACATATCCAATGGACTTGGAATTTCGGTTGTCATAACATGAGATTTAAAGTGGTATTGCAACCCTTGTCTCTCAGATATTAGCTACATAAAATGAGATAATTGGCATGATGTTCATCCACGCACCTCCATCCATCAAAGCTTTAGAGAAGCTTGTTCCATTCATGCTTAATGTTATGTATAAAGTTCTACTATAAGGGAACCTAATAATGCTATGTGATATTTATTAAATCGAATTCGAAAGTTCCAATTAACTACTTATTTCATCAAAGTCAATTTTTATCCAAAATAAATTCGTCCCTAATACATGCAACTACTTGGGGAAAAAAATAAAACCATTATAAATAATTGCTAACACACAAATCTTAAGAAAAAATCCAAAAGGGGAAACCTCTTTATTTCACTTAATAATACTCACAAGATTACAAGCAAAATCCTCCATGAATATCACGCAGATACTCACAAGAACACTCGATTATGAGTTAGCAATGGAATTTCGCAGCAACTCCACATGACAGCAAGGATCATCCATGAGTACTCCCAAAGACTGCAGTCATAGTCAGCCAAGTACCTCCCTCAAGCGGTACTTAATTAGAAGTAGGAAATCTTCCCTACAAGAGAAACTCTAGCAAAGATCGTATCTCGGGTTCCAAAATAATTCACTAAACTATTGCGATTTTTGTGAATTGAAAAACAAAGGTTTGAACCCTAAATTGAAGAAGATAAAGTGTTTTACTTTTTTTCTTTGTTTTGCAAAATGAAAAACGTCGGGTCTTCTTAAGAAAAACAACTCATTTGACATGCTATTATAAAAAAAATTGAGCCGGCAGATCGCTCGAATGAGATAAATATTCCGCTCGAAGGAGAAGCAGTGTCATTTGAATGACATGGCACGACATTCTTTTGTCGCTCGAATGACATACTGATGTCGTTTGAATCATGTGTTGAAAAACCTGGGAATCTGGTGGTCCCTAAATGCGTGTGTTTCAAACCAAACCAATTTTTTACCCAAAAATTATCCAATTTTCAATTTGTACCAAACCAAGTTGTGAAAACCCAATTCTTACTTTAAACCAATTTTATCTTGATTAATCCTAAACATGCATCTAGTGATTAAAGCAAGTAAAGTAAAGTAAAGAATACTCACAACACCAGATGTACGAGAAAAAAATCCAAAATGGGAAAACAACCTCGGACGGCCCAAGCCAGACAATCACTATGAACAAAGGTTTTACAAAGACAAATTAGCCTTATTCAATGACTCGATCCCCTTGGGTCTTGATGCTCCTTCTGATCTTCTACCATTCTTAAATAGTTCCCACACAGAAATTCTATCTTCCACGATACATGTCCATAACACATGTGTCCACGTATGTCTCGGTGTCCACTGAATGGCTTTGATTCATCTACGATGTCGAACAAGAAGTCCTTCTCTTTTCTTCACCGCAAAACCCTGATGTTCAATACTAGAACAAACCTTCTTGGTGTAGCAAGATCACATAAACATATAATAATGATAACTCGGATCTTTGCAAACTCTAAGGATGTGTTTACGCTTTTTAAACCTTAAAAAAACATGTGCAAAACTCGTACTGGATTATAAACTATTTTTCCATAATACACACTTACGAAACTCTCATGAAAACACCTTTTAAATAAGAATTAAGCACCGCCTCAAAAAATGGGTCGTTCGAACGATAGATCCACGTCATTCACGTGGCATAGGTATCTCGTTTGAACAAGATCTTATGTCGTTTGAATGATGCTGCGACGGTTTGCCTTTTTTGACTTTTTTTTTAAAACGTCTCTTCTAAAAGAGATCCAAATAAGTCAAACTCCTTTCGAGCTTATCAGAATAAAATGTAGTGTAAAACATTTAAAATACTTTAAAAACAATTTTAAACATTTTTATTTATAAAAACTACATCCTTATCTTTTATAAAAAACAATTCTGAGCACCATTAATTATACGCATTTATATGTGAGTGATCTCGAAATTCAATTAACTTTGAAGACGAATAAACTTGCACCAATTAAACTTCGGCATGATTTATTCTTTGAATCTTTGCCGCATCATGTTCAATTTCTTCAATACGTCATAAACCAAGTTGGATCGTGACAAAATAAAATCTCCCTATGACATATTACAGACACAGTTTTGTTCACGAAATTAAGTCAAAACAATATAGGGACTCAATTGGAAATTTATGTCCTTACAAATCTCCCCCTTTGACTATTCTGGGACAAAACTAAACCAGTGAAATGCCTAAGCCGGGACGTCAAGCCGTATGATGCCTAAATCCTATCCTATAAACCCAAAATCAAAAATACTGGACACGGACTAGTATATGTAGCACTGGCAAGCATGACCTGTCTGAATGTGATGTAGACTTAAAATCTTGAATCGCTGAAGCATACCTACACACATGAAACAGACAAACAAATACCAAGTGAAGTATGGAGGAACAAATTAAACCAATATATATATATATATATATATATATATATATATATATATATATATATATATATCTATGCAAATGATACCAAACGATAATAAATACCAATATGAATAAACTATGAAAAATCATTTGTTAAAAAATTTGAGCAACAAAATGATACCAATGTGTACTACCCATTTGTAATATCAATTTGTAAAATATGAAATAAAAAACATGCCCAAATCTCCCCTACATCAAATACATCTCTCCCCCTTTTGTCTTGAATAGCCAATCCGGTGAAAAGATAAACCAATCAAAGTATCTAGCATGAGAATATACCAATTTGAATCAATTTGAAATCACTAGATAATCATGAAACAATCAGCTAATTATGATCAAGTAATGAAAACTTAGTAGCTAGTAAATCAAATGAATCACACAAAAATATAGCAATCTAATCAGGTGTGATAAACAAAACTATATGCAAAATATCAATTTAGAACCAATAAAACATGCATATAAACCAGTCAGCCCCAAAAACTTCCAGCAGTACCAAAAAAATATACCAAAATAACCAGTGGACTACAAACCAATCAGAAGCAAGAATTCAGGTTATCGTTCGAACGAGCCAAGGACGTTGCTCAAACGATATGAGGACGTCGCTCGAACGATACTTCGTGCGACATGGAGATGTCGTTAGAATGAGATCTCGTGACATGCCAAACTTACACAGTTTCCCAGAAATATTATATATTTCTGCCCAGTGAAAAAATTTCCAAAAAAAAAAAATCAGTGAAAGGGCCTGACAGTATAAAAAAAGTGCTAAAATAGTAAGCTTTTAACACAAATCGCAAAAACTCATAAAAACTAACAATGTGAGTTACATGCAAACATAGTACCGATGTGCTCAAACATGGACATAGAATGAATAGGCGTGAAACTATAACAAATGAGTCACAATTCCAACACATCGAAACGATCAAGAAGCTCTAATTGATAGTGACAAATCATCAAACTTTATCATAGCCATATGACAATAAAAGTGTGAGCTTAATGAACTAAACATACTACATGCACATAAATCCAGAATTTTGACGGTTCTACAAACAATAGCGTCAAATTACAATGTTTCAACATTAGGATTAGTTGTGCGAACCTGTTTAATTGTTAATCCATCCAAACTCCCTCAATAATATCATATTTTCTTTGGAATGAACTAAACTCATATTGCATTTTCTTTTGAGCTCTTTTAAACGGTGGCTTTCACGACGAGTTAATTTTTAACTCTCGCAGCCCTTTCCCGTGAATCACTCGTGATTTTTTAATTAAGTACCAATTCAAATCCTCACGGTAAACAGTTATTACATGAACACTTATCCGTAAGTCTAATTAAGCATAGATGACAAGATTGAGATAAGAACGGCTCACCAAATTCAAATATGCAAGAGAAGTGAAACATTCATATAAACTCGTGCATGTGTGCAATGTTGGCATATATATAAAGTCGAATCAAAATGCATATCAACTTTGAAACAACCCCATATAAACAATGGTTAAGATCATTCTAAGAATCGATAATAATGATAAAATGTCCTAGCCACATGGATAATGAAACGATGGGGGGGGGGGGGGGTCCAAGAACACCAATATGCCACATCAAACATGAAAACTCAAAAACAAAAATCGAAAATCTTTTTGGCTTTTCCTATTTTGACTCAAATAAAAGAAAAATCTTTTTGGTTTTCAAAAGTTTTCTCAAAAACAAAATCTTTTTTTATTTTTCAATAGAACTCAAACAAATGAAGAACAATAATACAAAATGATACAGATGTTAGTATACTAGCAATGAATATATCATGAAGCAAACTAGCACATGACAAACATGCAAGCTACTATCCATAAGAAATAGCAAGAAATGAATCATTTGCATGCATGTGAGAATCAACCAACGAAGTATTTAGCATCTCCAAAATTGACTACTTAACACAAACAGGTGTATACCTAACAGAGAAGGTTTTGGGAACCAATGGACATTACATTTAAACTTCCTAGGATCTTTTCTAAGATCAAAACAAAAACTCCTAAGGTGACCTTTCCTACCACAATGCGAACATATGAAAACACAATGAGGAACGGGACCTTTAGGTTGACCTTTTCTAATACCCTCGGATGTGGTTGACGCTCTAAAACAAACTATGGTTTTGTCTTTTACATTCGAACCACTAGAACAAGATAAGCCGCTACCATCACTACTCGAGTCATTTAAACAAATTTTTATCTTCAAAACTTTCGAATCAAGTAAATGATTAGAATCCTCAAACTTTTGGGACTCCTTTAAATTTTCAATTACCCCTAGAAGGTTATCTCGCTCCCCCTTAATATGAGCAAACTTATCCCTAAGAGCTTTTTCTCGTGCCACAAAATCATTAACCGAATTATTTTCCTCAACGGCACAAACTCTAGAATTTCTCAAATCCTCTAACTCTTTTTCTAAAACGAGGACTCTATCATCACTCTCCTTTTTGCCCAATTTTAACATATTAAAGTCATTAAACAAGGACCTAAACTTCTCATGAAAAATATCTCTTTGAATTTGAAACATTTTTCAATATTCAATCCTATTTTTGAAACCATAATTTTCTTTCTCCAAAACTTCAATACGTTTTGCAAACTTTAAATTCAAACGTTGTAAATCGTTAAATCTTATAGAATCCATCGAGAAAAAACAAACACAGGAGAGATAAAAAAAAGGGATCACAAAATAAATAAATTATGTTTTCTAGCTCCAATACCAATTTTAAAAACCTGGGAATGGGGTGGTCCCTAAATGCGTGTGTTTCAAACCAAACCAATTTTTTACCAAAAAATTATCCAACTTTTAATTTGCACAAAACCAAGTTGTGAAACCCCAATTCTTACTTTAAACCAATTTTATCTTGATTAATCCTAAACATGCATATAGTGATTAAACAAAGTAAAGTAAAGAATACTCATAACGCCTAATGTACGAGAAAAAAACCCAAAGCGAGAAAATAACCTCGGACGGCCCAAGCCAAACAATCACTATGAACAAAGGTTTTACAAATATAGATTAGCCTTACTCAATGACTCAATCTCCATGGGTCTTGACTCTCATTCTGATATTCTATCGTTCTTCAATAGTGCCCACGCAGAAATTCCATCTTCCACGATACCTGTCCACAACACACGCGTCCACGTATGTCTCGATGTCCACCGAATGGCTTTGATTCGTCTACGATGTCGAAAAAGAAGTCCTTCTCTTTTCTTCACCACAAAACCCTGATGTTCAATAGTTGAACAAACCTTCTTGGTGCAGCAAGATCACATAAACATATAATAATGATAACTCGGATCTTTGAAAACTCTAAGGATGTGTTTAAACTTTTTAAACCGTAGAAAACATGTGCAAAACTTGTACTGGATGGTAAATTATTTTTTCCAGAATGCACACTTACGAAACTCTAACGAAAACATGCTTTAAATAAGAATTAAGCGCCGCCTCGAAAAATGTGTCATTCGAACGACAGAGCCACATCGTTCGTGCGACATAGATATCTCGTTTGGACGAGATCTTATGTCGTTTTAACGACACTGAAACGGTTTGACTTTTTTGACTTTTTGTTTAAAACATCTCTTCCAAAAGAGATCCAAATAAGTCAAAATCCTTTTTGATCTTATCAGCATAAAACGTAGTGTAAACCATTTAAAACACTTTAAAAACATTTTAAACATTGAAGACGAATAAAAACAATTCCGAGCACCATTAATTATACGCATTCATACCTGAGTGATCTCGAAATTCAATTAACTTTGAAGACGAATAAACTTGCACCAATTAAACTTCGGCGTGATTTATTCTTTGAAGCTTTGCTGTATCGTCTTCAATTTCTTCAATACGTCATAGACCAAGTGGGATCCTGACAAAATAAAAATCTCCCTATGACATATTACAGACACAGTTTTGTTCACGGAATTAAGTCAAAACTATACAGGGCTCCATTTGCAATTTATGTACTTAAATGTGTACATTAATTTTTTTTTTCACCTCAACATTTAGAAAAAATTCCATTTGACGAAAAACAATGCCTGGACCGATAAAAAACAATTTAGAAAAAAATTCCAACACTTAGAAATTTTATTCCAACATTTTAGATGGACCGTAGAGGGACTTAAACACAACCTTACCAAAATTAATCTCGCGGAGGATTTTCTGTTGAAAAAAGTTGATATATGGATCCATCTTGATGCATGATTGAACTTGAATAAATGTTTGACAGTTGTAGCGGTATATGACATACTCTAATGTAAGTCGTAAAATGTAAAATATATCTTTACAAATCTCCCCCTATGTATATGCCAGTACAAGCTAAAAACTGAACTATAAAATCAAATGTCCTATACAAATCTAATACCCTCCCATGAACCCAAAATTGAAAAGTTACCAAAAATGCAAGTCTATAAACTTTCTTAAAAAAAATTCAACTTCAAATCTTCAATTCTTCTTTGTCATCATGAGGGTGTGGAAAATATGATCTTCAATTTTGTTCCTACACACATGAGACAAATCAAATACCTTCGTGACATATCGAGATTGAAATAATATAAACATAAACAAATATCGACAAATTTAAATTCTCCCCCATAATTAAAACTCCCCCATAAAATCGTAATTCGTTATCCCCCTTTTTATTTGTCCGAAATAGACAAGGAAAAGAATAAACACAAATAAACATGGATTCTCATAACAAGCAAAGCAAACAACTACAATCATCAAGTATATCCTTGAAAGAATTTACCAACTATTTTGATTTTTCAATTTTTTTAAACAAAAATGCGAAAATAATTTTACAAAAATCGCACATCGTGAATTTACACTAAGATAACCAAATCGTGGAAACGGAATGAATGGGGTTGAGAAAATTCAATAGGACAATCAATGCAATCACGCATAACATATGTGCACGATGAATACATATACTCTTAACCAATGAATTCAAAATCATCCTTAGGTGTCAAAAATGTGAATTTATATGGCATCGACTTAATCTAATCGACGCATCAAAGTCTAAAATTATGTTCAGACCAATAACGTCTAAAATTATGTAATGATTTTTCAAGACTTTCTTAGGACATGCTAACCCGTTGATTACTTTTCCATTCGAACACCCTTATAAATAATAATGCATTTATTTTTTCTTTTGGGGTTATCGAAACCTATTGGCTCCTTATTTTGTCATATTTATCTTTCTATTGCCTTTAAATTTTTTCGGACTCTTTTCAAATGGTGGCTTTCATGACGAGTTAATTCTATACTCTCACAGCCCTTTCTCGTGTTCACTCATCATTTTTTTTACTAAACAAATTCCTCACGGGCAACGGTTATTTCATGCACTACTTTCATTATCAAGTTTGATCACATTTGGTTAGTTTTAAAAACAAGATTGAGATGGAAATACTTATGCCTACATGTGACAGACAAGTACAATAATCAAATAAATTCGTGCAATTATTCATTAAAGGATATTAGGAGACAAACATGTAGGTATTAATCTCAAATTACATCTTAATTACTCCAAACATTATAAAGCACAAAAATGAAAGGATGACACATATCAAAACACTATCAAATAGTCACATGTATATGGAATGAAATTATGACTCGATCATCCTAAATGTCCATCCATAAATAGTATAATCAACATACAAAACTTTTTTGACTTTTTCCAAAAACTTTATCGAAATAAAATCTTTTTGGAATTTTTAATTTTTTCTCAAAAAATAGAAAATCTTTTTGTATTTTTCCAAAATTTGTCAAAAATGAAAATCTGATACAAACAACTACACATATCATAACACTAGAAAAATATATAATGAGGCACAACTATGTGTGACAAATATGCAAACAGAGTCATCTATATCTTGATATATAGCAAGAGAAGAATCATGTGCAAGCAAATGATAATCAACTAGTCTACTATCTAGTTCCTCTAATAGTGATTTACTAACCCAAATAGGTGTGCGAAGACGTATAGAGAGTTTGTAAACCAATGGAACACTAGACTTCAACTTCCTGGGATCTCTTCCAAGATCAAAACAAAAAAAACTAAGGTGACCTTTCCTGCCACAGTGTGAACATGTGAAAACTCGAGGAAAGTTACCTATGGGTTGACCTTTTCTAATGTCCATGGAAGTGGTTGACCCTCTAAAACAAACAATGGTCTTAGCTTTGACACTCGATCCATTACCAACACTACACGAACTACTCGAGTCTTCTAAGTCATTTTTAACTTCAAAATTTTTTACTCAAGCAAAGAATTAGACACTTCCAAATTTAGGGACTCCTTCTTCATATGTTCAATCATTCATAGAAGTTTCTCTCTCCCCTTCAATAAACATAAACTTTTCCCTAAGAGTCTTCTCACGTGATTTATATTCAATAGTCAAAACACTATCCTCTTTGGCACAAACACAAACCCTAGAATTTTTAAAGTCCTCCAATTCTTTTTCTAAAAATAGGACTATATCATCACTATCCTTTTTAGATAATCCTAATTTTCTAAAGTTATGGTCCAAGGCAAAAAATTTCACATGATAAAAATCTCTTTGATTTTGAACTGTTTGCAAAAGATCTATGGTGATTTAAAACGATAATTTTCTTATTCCAAAACATTAATTCTTTTCGCAAACATCAAATTCAAACTATTTAAATTGTCAAAACTATGATTTGTGCCATCTAATATAGGCATATGATTATATAAATTTTCATTCGAAAACATCGCAAAAAATTTTCAAAATCAGATTTTTCAAAAATAATTACTATCATAAAATCTTGCGGAAAACAGGATCACTCGATAAATTAGAGAAACCCGCTCTCATACCAATTTAAGAATGTTATGTGATATTAATTAAATCAAATTTGTTAATTCCAATTAACTACTTATTTAATCAGAGTCAATTTTTTCCCGAATTAAATTCGGCCCTAAAATATGCAACTACTTGGGGGAAAAACTCAAACCATCATAAATAATTGTTGACGTACAGATTTTAGGAAAAAAAACAAGATGACACACAGATTTCAGAAAAAAACCCAAAAGGGAAAAACTTTTTATTTCACTTAATAATACTCACAAGATTACAAGAAAAATATGCAATGAATGTCACTCAGATACTCACAAGAACACTCCTGAGTCAGCAATGGAATTTCGTAGCAACTCCATATGACAACAAGGATCACCCATGAGTACTCCCAAAGACCGTAGTCGTAGTCAGCCCAATACCTCCCTCCAGCGGCACTTAAATAGTATTAGGAAATCTTCCCTACAAGATAAACTCCACCAAAGATCGTATCTTGGTTTCCAAAACAAATCACTAAACTATTGGGATTTTTGTGAATTGAAAAATAATGGTTTGAACCCTAAATTGAAGAAGAGAAAGTGTTCTGCTTTTTTGCATTTTTTTGTAGAATGAAAATTTTTAGGTCTTCTTGAAAAAATGACTCATTTAACACACTATTTATAAAAAAAAATTGAGTCAGCAGATCGCTCGAACGAGATAAAGGGGTCGCTCGAACGAGAAGCAGTGTCGTTTGAACGACATGGCACAACACCCTTATGTCACTCGAATGACATACTGATGTCATTTGAAGCATGTGTACGTCAATTTTTTTTCTCTTCAACACTTAAAAAGTTCCATTTGACGAAAAACAACGCCTTAGCTGATGAAAAACAATTTAGAAAAAAAATTCAACACTTAGAAAAATTATCCCGACACTTTAAATGAACTGTAACGAGACTTAAACACAATCTTACAAAAATTAATCTTGTAGAGGATTTTCTGTTGCAGAACGTTGATATTCGGATCTGTCTTGATGAATGATTGACCTTGAATAAATCTTCGACGGTTGTAGCGGTATATGACATACTTTAATGTAAACTGGGCAATGTAAAATATGTCCTTACAAAACCTTATTTATCTATCCATATCTGAGAAAGTAATCTCAGACATAACTTTCAAATAATCTTGGTCATACGCTCCTTCCACCTCAATTGTGTAAAAATATTCTTCTTCGCGATGTCCAATATAGCTTGAGTTATTTCCAACCTATTTTCTAGAGGCATCCCAACCTCATCGAAAAACCACAAAACTTTTGCTGATTTCGATAAAGCTTGATACTCCAGGCTTCGATCCACCTTATATTCCTTTATCTGACTGTACGGGAGATTAAAGATTAAAATTATAATTAAAGGTAATCCCCCATAATTAGAGGAAGGCACAAAGTCAAGTGAGCAGGCTCATAAACTAGCTCGAGAAAAAATGAAGGAAGCAAGTAAGTTGTTTCAAGCCGTTAAATGGGGCAACGAGGAATCTTCCCAAAGGAGTTGTTCATGGAAGCTTTGTATATTTCATTTGTACTTAACCTATGTACTTGTAAGACATGTTGTAATTTTATGAGATGTAGTGTATTGTGTGGGTGCGGTTAATTGACTTACGTGAGAGACCAAGTTTAGAAGGGCTTTGAAGATCTTCCATGGTCTATCGAACAACTGCACCATGGAAACTTGCAAGGGAGCTAGTTTGGAGGATTGAGAAGCAAGGAAACGTTAAGATGTGACTTAACCACTCAAGACACACTAGGTAAAACACCAAGGGAGCATAACTCGAGAGAGCATCATGGGACCCACCAAAAGTATCATCACCCATTGGGTTTAGTGCTAAATAGTCTTTTACCAAAATTAACATTTTCTTTGAGTGACATCACGCGTGACCTACCGAATGTCCAATCCAAACTTGAGTAAACCGTGGTGGTTTTGGGTCTTTCAGTTAGTTTGGTAGATTACTACTATTGTGATAGTCGCCTGACACATAGTTTGCCATAAAAGCTATCTGTTGGCATTTAATACCAATGATGTACGGGCGCGCTGGCACAATCTTCAAAATAAATGATAGTGACATAAAGGTACAATGGGTTGTCTTTTTCATTTATTGTGCCTAAGATTACACTCGAGTGGGGAATGACTAATACCCCAACTACTCCATAAGAGAAGGATTATCGATATTACCATTAGATTACCAGAGAGAGGGAGTTATCGAAACACCAGAGCATTTATCACCCAATATTAATGCACATTGTTCAAGCTTTACCACCAAGAACATAAGCATTTATTAAGTTGTAACTTGTGTTTTTCCAAACATCAATGTTTAAGTAGCCTGCCTACGGTGTATCTAATAGTTCTTATTTATCTCTCCCTCTAGATAGTTATTTCAAAGGTTCATTTATTATTTCCCATGGAGTCATACATGAGTGTTTTGTGAGCTTATATTAAAGAGTTTGGTTCTATTTCATCTGAGACCATCTCATCATTGTTAATAGCATCGTGTTTACTAATTTATCGCCATTTAATAGAGATTATGCCTTAGTTTGTATTCAAGAACCCTAACATCAAGAGGACCTCCCTCTTACAATTGGCGACTCCACTGAGGAGGTATTCTTTTAACAAATGGCTCAGGAAAACATTGCCCATGCTCTCAACTTGATGAGATCCGATGGAGGGAGGAACAATAAGAGAGAGAGTGCAAGATTCTTATATATGGGGTGCCTCAAGTGGAGGTTCTCCATGTTCCAAATATCATAGAGGTTGTCATGGTGATGCATGCTTCCTTGAGTAAAGTGATGGGGCCAGCTCAGATGGATAATCTGATAGGGAAGTTCATGGAGTTTTTACAGATGCCAATAGTTGTAATGGATTTTGGGGCAGCCATGGATCCCAGTTCATTTGTTAATCCTACGGTGCCCCCTATAGTTCCTTCAAGCGGAGTTCCATCTAGTTATTTCCACCATTGTACCTATCGTGGGAACACCTATTATAGTTGACGTTAAAACTGTGATTGTTCGAACAAATGTTACAGTAATAGGGCCAGTGGCCTCACTTTCTTTGACTGTTGAAGAAATAAAGAAGGAAATATTAAAAATTATGGAAGCTTCTTTATAGACTGGCATGAGACTGCCTCAATGTATAATGGCTTTCATATTACTTACGCAGAGGAGTTAGATGATGAGCCATATCTTAAGGATTACATTCCCCCCAATGTTTGATAAGCACGCTAAAAGAGGGGAATTCGAAGGAGCACATTAAGAGATTTATGGAGCATTTAGGTGCTAATTGTAACTACAAAAAGATGCATTTGAGGGAGTTCTATAAATCCATTACAGACAAAGCTTACATGTGCGAGAACGTATGTGCTTGCGTTCAAGTGATAAAATTATATATTAAACACCTTTTAACTCAAACAAACTCTAAACATGCAACAATATGTGATTGAATAAGATAATGAACTAAGCAAGAACATTCAAAGACATGCTTGTGAGGAAAAATCCCCCAAAGGGGCAAAACCATTTATTTTCATTATAATATTGTAACTGTACAATTTTGGATTACAATGAAAATACAAGTGACTAAGAATTACTCTCAGGTGTCGGATTCTATAGTCAGCGGCTGGAAATGTCCCTTTCCAGGAGGGATACAATGAAGAAGAAGAACGATCTTCTCCACAAGGGTATGAACAGCAAAAATGCGTTCCTTGGTTGTAAAGTGATTCACAAGAGTTTGGAAATTTTTGTGAATCAAAAACCTAGAGTCTTGGTTCTCAATAGGTGAAGACTTAGAGTTTTTGTGCTCTGAAAAACATGTATAGAAGTCTCCAAAAACCACTTCCCGTAGTGGGTTTATAAAGGAATAACATGGCCTAAAAAATCTCTGCACGATCTGTTTGAGATTATCCCAGGCGGACTGGTCCGATTCTGAGGCGGATCGGTCCGGGTAGGCGGATCGGTTCTTTTTATTTTAGGCTTCTTCGGTTCGCTTGCGGTCCGGGGTGTACTGGCTTTTCAGCAGGCGGACCGGTCCGGGTATGAGGCAGACCGGTCCGCAAGCGGATCGGTTCGTTTATTCTGGGCAGACCGGTCCGACCTGTCAGACTTTGATTCCTCTTCTTCTTTTGATATTCGTATCCGTTGATGACTGTATGAATCTTGAATTTCTTCAATGGTGTAACGGCGTGCGACATAACAAATTGATAATGGACAAAAATGTCCTTACAATGTGGTACTCACACTTAGCTCCAAGGAATGTGCCAGACGGGAGGACATACATGTCTTATTTGTTCTAAAGTTCTTTTTAGCTAAAGACAAGTTCAATCTGACCCAGCTTGCATGAGAAACACAACGCTCGGGGGGAAAGGTGGTTTCATATATACGAAGAGTTAGCTAAAGGTCTCTCAATGTGAGAGAAAAGGCCAAGGAATCTAAGTTTCTTCAACTTTGTGCAGAGGGTTTGCTCCCTGAATATATTACCCATTTGATAAACAAAACGTGTGAGGGAACACTTGCGGACTTTTAGAAATCGGCATAACATATCTTATTAGTTGACTGGCCAAATTCAATCATGACCCCTCTAATGTGTAAGACACAAACTATGGATGGAAAAGGCCAAGATCCATGGTTAGATTACGAAGACATGGGCAATGAGGCTAGAAGAGGGAAGAGGAAAGCCAACAAGTGTAAAAAGGAAGTCATCTTGAGGCTGGAGTGTTACAATATAAACGAAGGTGTAACCCCTATTAGTATGGCGATAAATCACTAAACAAGGTGTTATCAACATTGAAAAGATGAAAATTATATATGGAATCAAGCACTTTAGATTAAGTTCACAAAATCACTCGTGTATAACTCAAAATAAACAATAAATGAATCCTTGAGATAACTCAGTAAGAGAGTGAGAAAATAAAGCACCCTTCCTAATAAGTAGATCAAACACCAAGGTTTCATAAGCAGGGGACATGGTCATAAATGTTTGGTTTTTGGTAGTAAAAGCTTGGAAATAATTTTAATGGTGGGTGAGTAAATTCTTTGGTTTGCAATAACTATGGCTTTCAGAAAATATCTCACTCCTCTCTCATAAAAGAACTCTCTCTCTGAAGTGGTTGGGCTCTCTAAATAGCCATCAACCTTTCCTAAGGTGTCTCATTCTCTGAAGTGGTTTGGTTCTCTAAATAGCCACCCACTGTTCTTGAGGTGAGTAAATTCTTTATGTCACTACCATTAAATGCGTTGATGTGTTAGTGTGGTCTACATCATAGGCATTAAATGCCAACAGACACCTTTTGCCTACCAACTGTGCCACATCGCTATCACGTCAGTTGTCATCCACCAAAATAGATGTGACATCACTCAAAATAGATGTGACATTTGGTAAAGAGTTGTTTGGCACCAGGCTCAAAGTGCGATGGGACTTAAGGTTTCTCTAGGTAAGCTCTCTAGGGTTATGGTATATCAGTGTTTTACTACGTGTATATCAAATGATTAAGTCAAATTTTAATGTTGTCTTACTTCTCAATCCTCTAAACTAGTTCCCTTTGAGGTTCCCTTGGTGTGGTAATTCGATAGAGCATGAAAGCTCTCTTAAGCCCTACCATACTTGGCCCCTCGCAGATAACTTTTGACCTCACTCTCACATTACATGTGTTACAACTTACAAGTTACAATGTATTTCAATAAATATAGAAATTGAATAAGTAAAATTAAAGAAGATAAAATTGAGTCCTCTCAAAGAGACTCCTCGGAGAGTTTCCTTGTTGCCTTCTTGCATCTTTTTTCAAACTGACTCTTTAGCTTCCTCACTTTTCTCAAACTTCATGTGTTGGTGTGTGTGTGGGGGGGGGGGGGGGAGGGAAGCTATCTATAATCATAGTATTACTTATTGGTAGAGGGGAGAGGAAAGACGACAAGAGAAAAATTTAGGATAAATAGAGAAGATCCCCCACGATTTCCTTTCACAGTTAAGGAGGCTATTAGTTGTTATAATGCCATGCTTCATGGAAGGGCAGTCTATGCGCCCAAGGATTCTCCCTAAAATTAACCATGACCAGATATTCAAGTCGGATCTAAGTATTTTCATGCACATTGGCACATTTCCACCCAATAAACTCATACTTAACATTGAGGAGGATTTTTAACCAGCATTTGTTAGTTGGAACGCTGCAAATACCTGGGGGAGATGTCAACAACAAAAAGATAAATAGAGGAGTTTAAAGTGGCCTTAGAAGATAAATATAGGAGTTTAAAGTGGCCTTAGAAGATTACACAACTGGAATGGAAAACGTAATTATTGCCTTTGATGAAGTGAGTGCTAGGGAAATAGAGAAATACACTATTGAAGACTATATGGTGGAACCTAACTTGGAGTATCAAGTTGTGTCGTAGTCCCCAAAATTTTGGGGGGTTTTTGGCCAAGTGAGGATGCCTCAAGAAACCAGACTAGAGATCACTCGGGCGATATTGGATCTCAGAGAAAAATGACGTTCCCTCACTGAGATGGAGGGTTCTAATGGCCAGGATAGTAAAGGAGTTTATTTCTGAGATAACTTTCTCTGATGCTGACAGAGTAGTGAGGTTCCCCCATAATTGTTTGTTTTATGTCACAACAGGTATGAATGGGGTAAGCATTGCGAGAACCTTGATGGGCGGGAGTTCCTCTATAAATATCATGCATTTTAGCTCTTTTTATGTAGCTAATATCTCTGATGAAAGGTTAATACTAATTCCATTAACAATTTATGGTTATGATAAACATATTTCAAAGTTCATTGCTTACACAATTGTTGGTATTATGATGAGAAATTTCACATAATACATTAAGTTCCATGTTATGGCGAGTGCCACTTGATATCACCTTTTTGTAAGGATGCACAACAATGTCTTAGTTGTCTCTATATATCATAAACATGCCAAGGTTAACATCAAGGGAATAGAGATAGTGATCAAAGCAACTAAGAATCCATTTTCCCAAGAGGAGTCACACTTAGTGGATGTTGCATTTTACACCAAGCTAGCAGAGTAGGCGCATGTTCAGTCCGGCATATGGAGGGAATCAGAGTCCCCTCGATCAAAGAAATGTTGGGGCCAGGGACAAACCATGTTGAAGTGGAGGCAAATGCAAGTCAAAGGGTTGAGGAAGCCCATAACATCATTACTAAGCCTCAACCTATCTCCAAACAGTTCAAAAATATAAGAGGCCAAGGATTGACCCGATAGAGAATGAGGTAAGGTAAAAGTTCATCCTTAGCAGATTTTGTAAGGTAAGTTTAGAAGAAGATGAGAAGGACCAAAAGAGGAAGGCAGTTTTCGCACTTAATTGCTAGTACAAGAAAGTATAACTGGAAGATAAAAAGGTATTATATCATCTTGAAGGTGTGCGCGGGAAGCTGAAGGATCTGAAGATGAGGCTAACCAAAATATGAATGTTTCCTGGTGGATAATCAATATCAATGGCTTGTCATTGATAATTTTGACATTCATGAGTTTGTTGAGGAGGTTGAAGATGAACCATAGTGTGTGACCAATCGCCACAGGTGCAAGAGCTAGATAAAATTGAATTGAATGAGGTCGGAGCATATCAAAGGCTAATTTTTCTTTCAAAAGGACCTGGATGCGGAGAAGAAATGTGGGTTGATTGAGCTTATTTAGGAGTACACAAACATTTTTCATGAAAGTACACGGAGATGGATGAATTATATCAAGAGGTGATTTTCCACAAATTGAATGGTATGCCTTCAGTTATACCAGTGAAGAAAGCAAACAAAACATACACACTAGAGGTAGATCTCAATATCAAGGAGGAGGTTCAATGGTTTTTATCAAATGGGTTCATTGGGCCAGTCCAACATCCAATTTGGCTCTTTATTATTGTGCCAATAGGGAAGAAGGATAAAAATTGAATATGCATCTACACTGATTTCAAAAACCTCAACAGAGCTTGTCCGAAAGATGAGTTGCCTCTTCCCTCTATTGATAGCTTGATTGATTCAATAGCAGGCCATGAGATGTGCAAATTTATAAATGGGTATCTGGGCTATAACCAGATTAAGATGGATCTAATTGATAAGGAGAAGACAACATTTAGGAATCCATTGGGTAATTTTATGTACAACATCATGCCTTTAGGTTTGAAGAATACTTGGGTAACCTATTAAAGAATAATGATGGCCATTTTCCATGATTTATTTCATGACATTTTGTAGTTTTTTGTGGATGATCTCATTATTAAGTCAAGAAAGGAGGAATCTCACTTTATTGATTTCAAGAGGGTTTTTAATAGATGTAGTGAGTACAAGTTGAAGATGAACCCACTCAAACGTGCCTTTGGTGTACCGAGTGGGAAATGTTTGGGTTTTATAGTGGATCACCAAGGAGTCCATGTGGATTAAGACAAGCAGAAGTCAATTCTTGTCATGCATTGCCCAAGAATAGTGAACGAGCTTAAGAGCTTCCGCGGGAAGGTCTCGTACCTCGAACGAATTGTGCTAGAATTGGATTTGATTACTCATCCTTTAATGGACCTGCTACAAAATACCCCAAAGT
This sequence comes from Sambucus nigra, assembly GCA_949130495.1. Taxonomy (NCBI): domain Eukaryota; kingdom Viridiplantae; phylum Streptophyta; class Magnoliopsida; order Dipsacales; family Adoxaceae; genus Sambucus; species Sambucus nigra. The sequence continues at coordinate 166,332,899 of OX422222.1, read as the reverse complement.
TTAAATTGGAGGAACCTCACCAAGAATCTTTTGGCATGATTAAGAAGTTACTCATTTCCCCACGGGCCATGATTCCTCCAAGGGATGGAGTATCATTGCAGTTTTACCTTACTTCCACCATGAGGTCTATTGGCGCTTTGTTACCATAGGAGATTGATGGATAAGAATGTCATATCTACTAGCTGAGTAGAATCATTTATGGACTAGAGGCAAGGTATACTAGTGTTGAAAGAAATTATTTGGCCTTGGTGTTTATTGCTCAAAAACATATACATTATATGCTATCTTTCACAATTCACATTGTGACAAGATGTGATCCCTTAATTTTTTATTAGCATAAACATACTTGATTGGGAGGGCAGCATGGTATTTCCTTATCCTCTTATAGTATGACTTCAAGTGTGTGATTCCTCGAGCGATCAAGAGTAAGGCTTATGCAAATCTATTAGAAATTTTCCCATCAGGGATATTTGAGCCACCATATGAGAGCATTATAGATGTTAACTTGGAAGCCAATTTCTTGGAGGCCAGCCTTGAGGAATGGATCATGGAGTTTAACGGGTCATCATCTCAAGGAAAAAGGGGATAAGGAGTCATCCTTTGAAGAGGAAAAGTGGAAATTTGATAATATTTTTGTTGGATTTATCTTACTCCCACAATGAGGCTAAATATGAGACATCAGTGTTGGGATTGCTAGAAACTCTTCGAAGAAGCATCCATTCGCTTTGCATCAAAAGAGATTTTAATCTGGTGGTTAATTAGGTGAATCGATAGTGCATGTTAAAGCATCTCATCTTATCACATTATAGAACAATCATTCAAAGGTTGATCGACCAACTCCATTATGTCAAAGTAAGAAGCCATCCTAGAATGATGAATAGACACGCTGACACCTATGCCACCATTAAAAAAAAATTGACCTTGAACAGTAGTCAACAACTATGGTGATCCAATGAATAACTTCTCATTCGGTTATGATAGAAAACTTTTCAACAGAGGATGACTCATACTAGAGGGGTGAAGTTAGTATGTAACTTGAGTCTAGAGAAAGAAATATGGAGCTCAGAGAGTTATTTCGATATTTTATCAACCGAGCGAATTTATACTTCATAAATGTTATAGGATGGTTGGAATGGTGTATCGGTTCTGAGGAAGCAAAGCAAAGGTTGAAGAAAACCAATTAAAGAGGTGGTATTTTTTGCCAACGATGAGGTAGGACGTAGAATCAATGCAAAGAGAATGTGCTAATTGTCAACTTTTCTTTCAGGCACTTGAACTTAACTCCGTGGAGACCAAACATATTCGAGGCAGCTTTATATTGATTTTATCAAAAATGGAGTTCTTCTTCCTATGGAAAATATTGATGAAATGGATCTTAGAAAAAGATCCCCGTAGTTTTACGTCCAAGAGGAGAAGCTCTATCATAGTGGATACTTCAATAGACCCTTAAGGTGCATCACAAGGTAGGAAGTAAGGGAAGTCCTCAAGTAAGCCCACGATCCATCTCACAGTGGATAAGCAAAGTTATATGATCAACTTATGACGTTAGGATATTATTGTCCAATTATGGAGAAAGATATAACTGAGCTTGTTCAAAAGTGCAAGGCATGCAAACTATATGGAAATATGATTCATGCTCCTTCATTAGACTTTAATTCTCTGACAACTCCTTATCTATTCCACACTTGGGCATTTGAATTGGTAGGTGTAATTAACCCTTACTCCAGGAGCAAAATTTGGGTACTTGTGGCCACAGAGTGTTTCATAAAATGGGTAGAGGCAATATCATTAAAACGAGCAACAGTGAGCATGGTGGCAAAGTTCATTAGAGAGTATATAAATTGTTGATTTCTCATTTTCACGTTTATTTTATCTGATAATGGAACTCCATTTATCAAAAGAGATGACCTTGCTCACATACAAATATTTGATCATACACCACACCTCAACGGTGTGACACCCTGACTAATTACATACTGGGTAGCTACTCCTTTATTAAATTAATACAGAATATCAAGTTTGTTTAGTCTTATCATCACTGTCAAAGAAATTTAGTTAATTACTATCCACCTAATCTTTAAAATAGAGAGATGCCAAATTTTATTGATTAAGTTAATAATTAACTAAGTAATTTAATCATCACCCATCAATCGCATAAACAATCTCATATGAATAACCAAAGAAATGAAATAACTGAATCCGGAGTGAACACACCACTAATAATAATAATACCAGAGTAAATAAAATCCCAATACAAGAGTCTGAATAAATAAAACCAACATCTGAAATAATGAAAGTCTATAACTACAATCTCCAAATAAGAATGGACAACATGCCCTAACTGATATGAATGACTCGAAAGGAACCAAGGATCAATGTGTAGGCATCTAATACCAAGATCCAATATCTTCCATAGCATTTATAACACGTTATCGTAAAAGAACCCCTCTGCTTGGCGTCCCTGTGGCTGAGCACCTAAAATGTTTTGACAAAATAAAATAGATTTGGAGGAAAACGGGTCAGAGCCCGAGGTGAACATAATTTAAAAATAGCAAGTGTTTAATTGCATTAAATAGTAAATATTATATACATGTTAGTTGCATACTCTCACATGAGTCTCTCACCCCTCAACTAATGTGGACGCCTAACGTATACCGTTAACCCATCCTAGTTATGCCACTAAATAACTAGTCTACACTAACTCCTTCTTTCACATTCAAATATAGGGTGCCTACTCGTAATACCCAAACAAGCCATATTTATAACCCATATTCATATTCATTAAATTACTTATCTCAAGTGTTATTTAAATTCTCACATTCTTAGCTTTTCAAATATCTTAGTTATTCACATCTACTAAGCAACAATGAAATTGTCAGAAGTACATATAAATCACTCTCGGTACATATATACATATATGGCATCCCTAGGCTAAGTTGCGGTGCACGCATACTCTTCTATCAAATCCATGTACATCACGTATGTAAGGATCACACATTTTAAATCACTCAGGAACCGTCTCAATACAAATCACACATATTGGATGCGAACATATTTCACATACCCATGGGTCACTCACATACCTATGGGTCACTCACATACCTACGCTCCCATGGTCAGCAGACTTATCAACTCACAAATAAGTCATTCACAGTCCTATGTCCTTAAGGTACTAATCTAAATCCCCCCGAAGGCACACAACGATAAGATGGTCCTTCTCCGAAAATCAACCTCCTGTGATAGAAAGTATGGTAGGTATGTCGTACACACAATAATCCAGATAATAAGTAATCACACAACTTATGTAGTCATCACATTGATATAGGTATACACTAACCATATATCTCAAGTCTCATACATATGATAGTTTCATCCCGAATATTCCAGGTAATATGTTTAGCGCAACAACTCTCGTCGTATAAGTCCGAATACTTAAACCTACCTCATAAGGTTACTAAGTCACCCACTAGTCTCTAAGGTTATCTCAGTACTTACAAGTCCCTATTCTATTGGTCCTAACCTTAAATTAACATTTGTCCACTTTAATCCCAATTTATATGAAACTTAAAATTGCACCTCACTCGGTAAACACTCGTAATTATTCCATTCGATCCCATATTGTATAATATATTTTGAGCACTAATTACGATCCTACTGACCTCAAACAACTTCGACAATCTTTTATAAGTCACACTACAATTTCTTACAAGCTTGGGATTCGAGGAACATTAAAGGGAACAATTTTACAAAAATCAGAAGGGGTCGATCCATCGATCCATCGATCGATCAACATTCTTGAGTCGATCGATCGATCGAACAGGTATCTACCCAGAATTCCCATTAACAGTTACGGGTTCTCTATATTTTACACTCAAACCCTCCATTACAACGTCCCAAAATCCTTATCAAATATTCTAATCATCAAACCAACATATTTGCATAAACTTTAAAGTATTAGAATCATTAAATCAACAAGGATTAACAGTTTTTAGGATCAAATCACATATTTTTCATAAAAACCATGTTTCTCCTATTTTCTTCAAGATCTTCACATAACACAATATAAATTCACGATTCTTTACACATGGATCATAATCGCATGGCTTCTATGTTCTCAGGAGATATACTACATGCAAAATCTACCCGGATTACGATTTTTAAATTCCTCAAATCCATTCATTCATTATTTTTCAGGGTTATTCTTTAATCCTAAACTAATATGGATGATATATGCACTGAATTATTGCAAGTTAAATCACTTGCCTAGTAATGGAGTATCTGATCCTTTGAAGTAGATGGTATGGGAATGATTCTCGCTTTTTGATCTATTCGGTGGTGGTGACGGTGGTGCAAAAGCCTCTAATGGTGGTTTCTCCTTTGTGAACATTCCTCTCTTCCTCTCTAACTGTCGTTGGTGATTTTTGGTTGTGATAACACTAAGAGTTATGGTGTTGGCTGATACTATAAGTCTAAAATTCGTGGGTTATAATTCCTCAAAAAGTTCAAATGACTAAAATAACCTCTCGGGCTGTCGGTTAGGCCTAAAATATCCCGGAACCCAAACTAAACTACCGGCTAGTGTTTTCTGACTATCTCGACCCTTTTGGACATATTGGCGCACTCAAAATGATCATACGGATGACATAAAAATAATTTACTTTTAAATCCATTAAATTGGATCCTGACACGACTGACACATGCGTCCCAACTTAATTACCGAAATTGCCGTATTTTCAACTCACAACAATTTTAATAAATTCAATAAACATATATTACCATAAACACTTAGTAATATTCAACATTATCATCATAATAAAATACTAACTCTCGTCTAGCTAGTTATTTAAATCTGAATTAATTTAATTAATCCCATAATTAAAAGCAATTTCTTTTAATTAATCTTATAATTAAAAGCCATAAAAATACGGGGTATTACATACTTCCCCCAAATAACGGAATTTCGTCCCGAAATTCAGAAAAGTAAGGCATGCCTGGAAAAAGCATTAGGTATCCTCCAGTACTCAAAACAAAATTCAAAGTAAGGCTCAATCACTACGGCCACCACTTCCCAACAAACTTGTTGAACCCTCTCGACACTTTATCTGTTATAGGGTCACATCCCGATAAATGCACCTCACCTTGTGTTCTTACTAAACACCATTCGAATAAGAATAGTCTATACATCATTGGCCGCATTATCTTAATATTATTGGGAGGTCGCACCTCCTTCGTATCAATTCTCGTGTTTATCTAAAGATAAAACTCCCATCCTGGGAGAAACCATAGAACATCTGACTTCCCTTGTCTGTTCTTTAAATCTCCATTCCCGACAGTGTAATTTTTACAAAAGGAAAAAGCCACCTAAGACGGTTTGTGGTTATCCCATTATAGTCGTCGGACTCTAACTTCTGACTGATCCAAAAGTCTGATAATCCGCTTACCTCTAAACATCCAAAGGAAGGATAGTAAGGTTTATCCACCGAAAAGCTCAGTAAGCACCTTGTCCATTATAAATAGGTACGGTGCTTTCACACAACTCTACCATTAGGTAATATCCTCTCCCCATTACCATATTATACTTCACTTACTAGCTATACCAGTTGTGGAAATGAAATGATCACAATGAATCCAAAATTACTTTCATACAGCTCCACCAGTCGTCAATCATCTTGCGCCTACTCCTCGTGCTATAGGTGATACAACCTGCTCAAAACAAAACGTTATCCCCACTACTTCCTGATACTCTATATTGAAGGTGGGTTTCAAGGATCTCATCCTAGTTCCGAATAATACTGGGCAGGATCACGTACTGGCGCGATCACTATCTAATAGTGTAAATCACCCAAGGATATAAAAATTTCTTTCCTTCTGGACAACCTGTTCCACATATTCAAAGGAACTCGTTACTTATGTTTAGGTTGGAAACCCAACAAAGAAATTTACCAACTTGACTCTTCCATTACTGGAATCGTCGGCTTGATACAAATTTTTTTGGCTGATTATCTCACTCCAACTGTTTTCCATCTATGAGTGGTGCACGTGGAGACTACTTATTATGCCCCGCTCAACACCGACTTTTACTTATAATTCTTCCCATTAACTGGTACTTAATGATTTTTTTCTTCCCTAGGAATATACCAAAAGATTTTATCCGTTCACTTTTCACCACGATGTGCACTTCTGGACTCTTTATACCTTATTGACATCATCATTCTATTTATGGGCAAGTCACTCTCAATATTATACTGGGTAGAACTCTGATCCAATTTGTCCATAATAGTTAATATTTGTCTTCCTAAGGGATACTCCCCCTTTTAAATGGCTTCCCACTACCTTTCAACCAAGTTCGGACGTGCTACTCTGATTGCACATGAATATATAGATTGTCGTCGTTCTCACGATGCTCAATCCACTCTACCACTTCCATTTTTTCATATTAGTCCCACAATCATAAATTTCACCCATCTATTTTCATGTCCCTTCTTTAGGGAATTCTGACATCAGCAAACCAAGGTGTCCATACACCCTCTAAATCGTGCAAACGGGTTTAAACATCATACACGCTCATATATATGACTAATTCTTTACAGTCCCTACATTCACAACATGGCTATACCACTTGGGAATTCTAAATCACCCCAGAATTTGAAATTCTAAATCCTCCTTAACATCATTCCATCCTTCAACCCGCCGTACTAAAACAAAATGCTTAGTACTTACTCACCACACACTGGCCTTATATCGTAATTTATCTTTTAACTTGCAGTTATAACTACATACCTTTATAATGACCGAGGTACTGGACTCATGGACGACTGTCCAAACATCTCCCTACTACCAACCTTACGCTAAGTTTCATGCGTGGATGTCTCGCAAAGCAAAATCCAAACAAGGAACCCCTTGATAGACTACTACCTAGCATTGTCTGTCATCGAAATCCGTTAGGCCCTCAGTCCATAACATGTACCCCTATATTACCGCCTCTTGACACAAAAGTTACATCTCCTTTCGCAATTACACTTAAACAAGGAACTTCCTCCAAAAGACAATGTTACTTAACATTGGTGGTAGTCACATTCCATAAACATCGTGCACATATAATCGGGGCTCTCAAAATCCTATCCCTAGACATACAACTATGAGTATTAACTTCCACATCTCTAAAGGGTGATATAACAATGCGCACTTCCTATTACCAAGTCCTGAGCATTAAACATAATAACAAGCTAAATCTTTTCGCTGAACAGTAAATCCAATACACGTCGAATGATATCAATAAAGTCCCTACACATACCGGGATCGAATATCTCTAGACCATTATAACCTTTTAAAGTCTCTAAAATATATATAAATCCGATCCCGTCCCTCCCGCGGGTGAGGTCCCGCCAGAACAAAACATCCTACACTAAGGTAGTAACCCGATAGACTTGCAACATTCGCCCACTATCGGTCTAAGCATCACTATAAAACCATAATCAGGATAATATCATACTCGTAAAACACATCACTAAAATGAGTAATCTCAATAAAGTATATACCACCATCAATACACCCATTCATACTCCGTGGATACACTAAAGGTAACCACGTTATACCTGGAAAATATTCACATAATAATAACGTTGTCGATATAAGCACTAAACTCGTCTCACATGCGGACCTAGCAATAATCAAAATATAGTGACTCGCTCGTGTCACATAAAATATGCTTCATCCCCTGAAGGTAAAACTCATGCTTCTACCTTGCGAATCGACCTGGACGCTCAAATGATTACTGGACATAACACGCCTGTCCGAACCAAAATGAAAATTTACATTAACCACTGCCCTTTCTAGGCACCATACGCTTGTCTCTTTACTCACTTCTAGAAAATTTAACACATGGGGTTTTACTCTCCCCAAAATACCTCTACACATAATCCACTTATCTCCGGTCATACTAACCATGTTAGGGTTTTCCTTCTCTCGAAAGTTGGTCATCTCAAATTTGATGGCTACCTCTGTTGTTCCGTTAGTTTTGATAGACCTATGGAACATGCTATTGGCTTCAAAATCCCTTACTGAATTCACCATCGCTCGGTAAGACTTTGTCTATTCAAATCATTTAAATGGGTCCCCTAATGGGTCTCCCCTTGTGGTGCTTCACCAACATCGTTTCCCCCAGTCTTACTCTCTGACTAAATTCCTCAATTCTTGTAACTCCCCACACAAGGAATAGTTTACCTCCATATTAACAAAACACGACATTGTTACCATCTGCATTGACAGTCCAAGCATAATTCCCCGGAAGTGCTAGCAATTCTTCTTGTATGTTAATTTTTCCCTTAAAGTCCTCTTCTCAACTGTACCTACTTCATCCAATGCAAGGTTCACTAACTAATTAAATTCCTTTTCACAATTTGACCTCTGTCAGACCCTCTAGTGTGAGTTCAGAACAACATTCGCATCTTATCCTGAACATCTAATGAAGGAACTCGAGGTTAAACGATATCTAAGATCCTTCTGTTGACACAACATTCCACTTAGAAATATGGTGATTGTCTCTCACCATTGTAACTCTACTCTTCCGATCTAAGAAAATTTTACCTAAAATTTTCACTCCCGATTAGCCACACTCTGACATATTCCCAAGCCTTTGGATATTTTACCTTAGTTGACTAACACACGCCATTTCCACATTTCTAGAATTTCCACTGCTGGTTCTCCTCAATGTTTCGTCCGACTCTTTCTCAATCCAACCTTGTTGGGTGAGTCTAATTTGACCGCACTCTCTACTATAGCGGTACCTGAAAGTCATATGGTGTGCCCTAATCGTCCTCAATATCCTGTCTTTTCGTTCCATAATAGGGGTGACCTCAACTACGGTCATCGTTCTTGAATATACCCTATAACTTCAACTGAGCTTTGCCTCCTACTGTCCGTCCAACTACCCTCGCCTGACATACTGCATTGTTCGGCACGTGAACATATCCAAATGCAATTAAGATTTACTATTATATGGATTATAGCAGGAGAGCGCAATCTCACCAAAGAAATCAACAATCCTAAACATAGAGCTCTACATCAAAGAAAGCTATGCTCAAAGCATAATAAGTCGCACATATCCTAAAGGACACTAGAACCTGATACTCTGATACCACGTGTCACACCCGACAAATTAAATACCGAGTAGATACTCCTTTATTAAATTAATATAAAATATCAAGTTGGTTCAGTCTTAGCATCACTATCGAAAACATTTAGTTAACTACTAGCCACCTAATATTTAAAATAGAGAGATGCCAAATTTTATTGATTAAGTTAACAATTAACCAAGTAGTTGAATCATCACTTATCAATCACATAAACAATCTCATATGAATAACCAACGAAATGAAATAATTGAATCCGGAGTGAACACTCCACTAATAATGATAATACCAGAGTAAATAAAATCCCAATACTAAAGTCTGAATAAATAAAAACAACATATAAAATAATGAAAGTCTATAACTACATGCTCCAAATATGAATGGGCAACATGCCCTAACTGATATGAATGACTCTGAAGGAACCAAGGATCAATGTGGAGGTGTCTAATACCAAGATCATGTAGCTTCCACAGCATCTACAACACGTTATCAGAATGGAAGACATACACTTGGCGTCCCTATGGTTGAGCACCTAAAATGTTGTTACAAAACAAAATAGATTTGGAGGAAAATGGGTCAGAGCCTGAAGTGGAAACAATTTAAAAATAGCAAGTGTTTAATTTCATTAAACAGTAAATATTATATACATGTTAGTTGTGTACTCTCACATGAGTCTCTCACCCCCTCAACTAATGTTCATGCCTAACGTATATCATTAACCCATCCTAGTTATGCCACTAACTAACTAATCTGCACTAACTACTTCTTTCACATTCTAATATAGGGTGCCTACTCGTATTACCCAAACCAGTCATATTTATATCCCATATTCACATTCATTAAATTACTTATCTCAAGTGTTATTTAAATTCTCACATTCTTAACGCATTCAAATATCTTAGTTATTCACATCTACTAAGCAACATTGAACTAGTCACAAGTACATATAAATCACTCTCTGTACATATATACATATATGGCACCCCTAGGCTAAGGTGCGATGCACGCATACTCTGCTATCAAATCCATATACATCACGTACGTAAGGATCACACGTTTCGAATCACTCAGGAACCGTCTCAATAAAAATCACACATATTGGAGGCGAACATAGTTCACATACCCATGGATCACCCACATACCTACACTCCCATGTTCAGCAGACTTATCAACTCACAAATAAGGCATTCATAGTCCTATGTCCTTAAGGTACAAATCTAAATGCCCCCGAAGGTACACAAAGATATGATGGTCCTTTTTCGAAAATCAACCTCTCGTGATAGCAAGTATGGTAGGTACGTCGTACACACAATAATCCAGATACTAAGTAATCACACAACTTAAATAGTCATCACATTGATATAGGTATACACTAACCCTATATCTCAAGTCTCATACATATAATAGTTTCATCCCGAATATTCCACGTAATATGTTTAGCGCAACAACTCTCGTAGTATAAGTCCGAATATTTAAACCTACCTCATAAGGTTACTTAGTCACCCGCTAGTCTCTAAGGTTATCTGAGTAATTCCAAGTCCCTCTTCAACTGGTCCTAACCTTAAATTAACATTCATCCACTTTAATCCCAATTTATATGAAACTTCTAACCGTACCTAACTCAGTAAACACGCGTAATTATTCCATTTGATCCCATAATGTATAATATATTTTGGGCACTAATTACGATCCTACTGGCCTCAAACAAGTTCCAAAGTCTTTTATAAGTCACACTACAATTTCTTACAAGCTTGGGATTCGGGCGAACCTTAAAGGGAACAATTTTACGAAAATCAGAAGGGGTCGATTGATCGATGGAAAGGGGTCGATCCATCAATCCATCGATCAATCGACATTCTTGAGTCGATCGATTGATTAGGTATCTACCAAGAATATCAATTAACAGTTACGAGTTCTCTATATTTTACACCCAAATCCTCCATTACAACGTCCCAAACTCTCGAAAAAATATTCTAATCATCAAACCAACATATATGCATAAACCTTAACATATTAGAATCATTAAATCAACAACGATTAACAATTTTTGGGATCAAATCACATATTTTACATAAAAACCCTATTTCTCCTATTTTCTTCAAGATTTTCATATAACACAATATAAATTTGTGATTATTCACATATGGATCAGAATCTCGTGGCTGCTATGTTTCCAGGAGTAGACTACGTGCAAAACCTACCTAGATTACGATTTTTAAATTCCTTAAATCCATTCATTCATTATTTTTCAAGGTTATTCTTCCATCCTAAACTAATATGGATGATATATGAACTGAATTATCGCAAGTTAAATAACTTGACTGGTAATGAATATTCTGATCCTTTGAAGTATATGGTATGGGAATGATTCCCTCTTTCCGATATATCCGGTGGTGGTGACGGTAGTGCAAAAGCCTCTAAGTGTGGTTTCTCCTTTGGGAACTTTCTTCTCTTCCTCTCTAGCTGCCGTTGGTGGTTTTTGGTTGTCATAACCCTAAGAATTATAGTGTTGGATGATAATATAAGTCTAAAATTCGTGGGTTATAATTCCTTAAAAAGTCAAAATGACTAAAATACCCTCACGGGCTGTCGGTTAGGCCTAAAATGTTCCGAAACTCAAACTAAACTCCCAGATAGTGTTTTTTAACTATCTCGACCCTTCCAGACACGTTGGAGCACTCAAAATGATCATACGGTTGACATAAAAATAATTTACTTTTAAATCCATTAAATTGGGTCCTGATACGACTCACACGTGCGTCTCAACTTAGTTATCAAAACTGTTGTATTTTCAACTCACGATAATTTTAATAAATTCAATAATCATATATTACCATAATCACTCAGTACTATTAAACATTATCATCATAATCAAATACTAATTCTCGTCTCGCTAGTTATTTAAATTCGAATTAATTTCCAATTAATTATCCCAAATTAATTTAATTAATCCCATAATTAAAAGCAATTTCATTTAATTAATCTCATAATTAAAAGCCATGAAAATACGGGGTATTACAAATAGTACCCTACCCTAAAGGCAATGGTCAAACTGAAATAATGAAAAAGACCTTGGCCAACATCTTGGATAAGATGATGGAGTATTTCCTAGGAGTTTGGGATGACAAATTTCAGTAGTGTTATGGGTTTATCAAATGACCAAAAGAAAGCCAACTAGTTATACATGTTTTTTCTTGGTCTATGGAGCTAAGGAAATTTTTCGATCGGATTAAAATTTCTTCGGCTAGATATGCCTTGCAAAGCAGCATGCTCCCTTAGGACGAGCATGTTTGACTAGAGGCATTGGATGAGAAAAATGTAACGTGATGCATCATTTCCAAATGTACACGAAATAACTCTTGATGGCCTATGAAAATTTGTAGAGGCCAAGAACATTTGTAAAAGGTCACTTAGTGCTAAAAGAAATTGTTAGGAACATTAGAGGACTACCATTGTCCAACTTTATAGCTAATTGGAATGGACCATTTATAGTCAAGGAATCACGACTCAAGTTACTACTCAATCTCTAAGACAAAAGAAGACAAGTATTTTAAGATTAAAAATAAATGGTTAAAGATTTATCATGTTTAGCGATTATCATATTGTGAGTTTTAACTTCATGTTGTCTTCAGTCTAAGATAGAAAATCTTGAAGGGTGTGTGGAGATTGTAAACAAACCATCACGTACTAGCAATTTCGCAGTTGTATTGAAATGTAAATGTTGAAAACAAGTGATAGAGTAAATAGTATGTGTAAATGAGAATGCCAAATTATTACTCCTTTTATATTTCAAGTTTAACAAAATTACATTGTCCATGGGACTACTACCTAGATATAAAAGAAAACAAAATAAGGCCTAGACTTTGAGAAATTACAAGTCAGATGAGACAAATTAGCCCCTAAGAAGCATAGATGCATCTCGGATACAATCTTGTTGATCCTCCACGATAACTTAGAGCCTGGTTTTAACTTGAGGTCTTAGCCTTGTCAAGGTTTCTTATCGAAGTGTTCATGATTTTCTCCATAATGGTTGGAGTATGTACCCCATGATGACACACGATTATATGTTAGGCACTTCACCATAAAAGTGTTTGGGTGGTGGCGAATCAGTTGTTATATCGCTATAAGAAAAATACCATTTTATGACACTTTCAAAAATGAATTTAAGACATTTTAATAAAAATTGTAATCAAAAATATAATTATATTAATTATATGACATTTTTTATAAACTATCATTATATACTTATTAGTATTAATTTTTATGAAAGTTTCAAGAAAAATCGTCTTATCTAATTATATATTGTAGAGGGGGCTTGGAGATAATCTTGAGATTAGGGATAATCCACCCATTGGCAACAGTGTTTGGGATTAAGACAGCGTGGCAGCTCAAGTGAGGTAGCTTGGCGTGGCAACTCATACTTTAGCTTGCTGATTACTTAGTCATATTGTACCTTTTGTTTGTATGGGCTATCAGCTATAACGATTGTAATGGTGTAACGAGAATAATGAATCTGCGTGAGGTCGAACGGTACTCGCGAGAGACCAGTCTTGGCAGGGCCTGGGAGAGCTTTCATGCTCTATCGAACGACCTCACCGTGGGAACTTAGAGGGACTTGGTTTGGAGGATTGAGAAGTAAGGCACCATTGGGGCTTGTCCTGATCATCTTAGATAAACCTGGTAAAACACCGAAGGACCCTGAACGTGGAGGCGGAGCATCTTGGAGTTCCATCGAGCGTTGTGTCATGAACCAAACAACCCTCTACTTAATATCACATCTACTGTAGGTGATGTCACTAGCCAACTAAACAATGTCAGCCCTGCACTTGAGTAAACCATCGTGGTATTTGGAGCTGTCAGGCAGTTGGTGAGCCACCTCTGTTGACACACAGTGGTTAGGCAAAAGGCATGTCTTGGCATTTAATATTTATGACGTGGAGACAACTAGTGCATCAGGCATTTAATGTTGTGACGTAAAGTGTGAGGGATGTCTTTCATAGTCTTAAATGACTGAGTTGACTCGGGGGTGGTGTGGGGGGCTATTTAAGGATCCCAACCACCTTTAAGGAGTGTTGTGTTCTTTTGAGAATCAAGGAGTTATCGCTAGAGAGAGTTATTACGAACCAGAGAGTTTCACCCACTCACCATTGTTATTAACCACGAAGCTTTTAATACTTAACAAAGAGAAAAAGGGCATTTTGGGTATGTTTCTACCTGCCTACCAAGGCGTATCTAGGATGCTTACTCCCCTCTCCCTCTAGATAAGTTACTTCTAAAATTCCATTACTACTTTTATGAGTTATACACGAGAGATTCATGAGTTTAAGTCGAGCTTCGTCTTCATCAGGCTTGTGTTGGCATGTTCTATTACTAATCCAAAGTTTTGTGCTAGTTAACTTATCATTACCATACTTAAAAGGGGTTACGCCTCCACCTACGATCTAAAGTACCCTCCTACATTTGGAAACTCTAATGGGGAGGCATTCTCCTAGGTAAGGAGTATGGCGCAAGATAATGCTACTCGAAGACTCAACTTTGATGATATCCAGCAAAATGAAGAACAGGCTGCGAGGGAGAAAGAGGCCTTAAGGGATGGGGCTCCTCGAGTAGATGTACCTCCAATTCCGACGACGTTAGGTGTTCCAGGGGTGACACAACCTTCCATGAGCGCGGGGTTGGGACCCGCCTAGATGGAGATCCTCATGAGCAAATTTTATGAGTTTTTGCAAACCCCAGTAGCTTCAACTATGCTGGGAGGATTGGAGGCTAATGCTTTCGTGACACCAGGGGTAGCTCCAACGGCCCCACCAGGTGTAGGTATTGCTGGAATGATCCTAGTAAGAATACCCTCTATTGTGAATCCAGCAGTGGGAACTTCAGAAGTTTCAACGGCACCACCAGTAATGTTCGTTTCAGTTATAATGGCCACTCAGCCCGTGGCCCCGCTGCTGGTTGCCCCAGTGGCATCGCCCATGGAGGAAATGAGAAAAGAGATGCAGAAGGAGATGTTGAAGTTCATGCAAGCTTCCTCGTATTCCTCTGGCGAGGTGGCTTTGGTTTATGATGACTTTCAAACACCTTATCCTCAGAAATACAATGATGAGCCTTACCCGAAGGAATATATTCCCCCTATCTTTGAAAAATATACAGGGAAAGGTGGGAACCCGAAGGAGCACATTAAGCATTTTATTGAACATTTGGGAGAACATTGCAATGATAAGAAGCTTAGATTGAGGGAGTTTTCCAAATCCCTAACCGATAAGGCGTACACCTGGTACTCCCATTTGACTCCCAACAGCGTTTCTACGTGGGAGGAGATGTATGTATTATTTGTCCAAAAGTTATTTCTGGAAGAAGATGAGTTCACCTTGACCCAACTTGGTAGGGAGAAGCAAAGACCTGGGGAAGAGGTGGTGGCCTATGTTCGAAGGTTCAAGGAAAGGTCCCTAGATGTAAGGGAGGAGGCCAAAGAGTCCAAGTTATTACAGATTTGTGCTGAGGGACTGCTTTCTGAATACATCTGACATCTTATTAATGAGACGCGTGAGGGGAATTTTGTGACATTATTAAAAGCGACGAGAAACATCTCTTTGGTGGTGCGACTCAATCTGGTGGTAGCACCCATGATGTTCAGGAAGCCGATGCAACCCGCGGGGCGGAGATCTCAGCCCCCACGGGTAGGGTACGCCGAGGGGGAAGATAGGGGCAAAGCACCGAAGAGGGACAACAAGAGGAAGTTTGGAAGAGACAGAGAAGACCCACCACCGTTGCCTTGCACGATAGAAGAGGATGTGAGTTGTTATAACGCGATGGTCTAAGGGGGAACAGTTTATGAACCAAAAGGCATTCTGATGGAAGAACCTAGTGATGCAACGAAGGAAGATCCTAAATATTGTTAGATTCATCGGAAGATCCAGCATCCAACGGAGAGCTGTTTCATGCTAAAAATAATCATTGAAAAGTACATGAAGGTGGGAACATTTCAGATCCCCCCACAAAATGTTAACAACAACCCACTACCAGTGCATGGGGCCAATCCCGTGGTGGCCCATGATGAAGAGGCAGAGAGAAGAAGGAGAGGAGTACGAGGAAGCTTTGGAGATTTACACCAGGGTAATAGCTAACGTCGTGTTAGCTTACGATGAAGCAAGCGACAAGGATGTGGAGGATGTATATGATACCGAAAGTGAAAAGGTAGACCTGACCTTAGAATATGGGGCAGTTTCAAAATCCCCGAAGTTCACTTGGTTCTTTGAACAAGTGGGGATTCCAAAGGAGAGTAGGCTGGAGATAACCCAGGCGATACTTGATATTTCAAAAATGAACGCGGTCCCTTCACTAAGATGAAGGGGACCCATGGCCAGGTTGGTGAGAAGGTTTCCGTCAGGGGTAGCCTTCAGCTTGCAGATAGGGATGTAAGGTTCCCTCACAATAGGCCATTGTATGTGACAACCAGGATCAACGGAGTTAGCTTCACAAGGACTCTTATGGATGGGGTAGCTTCCATCAATATCATGCCAATCAACTCCTTCCACGTAGCCAATGTTCCAGAAGAAAGGTTGGTTCCCATACCCTTGATGATTTCGGGGTACGATAATCAATCTTCCAAGTCCATTGGGTACGTTAACGTTGGGATTATAATGGGAAATCTGAGTTCCCATATCAAGTTCCACGTAATAGAGAGTGCAACTTCCTATCATCTGCTAATAGGAAGGGTGTGGATGCATAACCAAGCCTAGTTCCTTCTACATATCACCAATGTGCTAAATCAAACGTCAAGGGCATAGAAGTGACCATTAGGGCTACAAAGAGGCCCTTCGCTGTTGAAGAAGATCACTTCGTGGATGCAGCATTTTACACAGAGTTAGAAGAAGATGTCCGGATCTTGACAAGAAGAGTGGAGGGAGCATGGGTTCCCTCGATCAGAGAAAGGATGGGGACATTAAGCGAGCAGAAGAAGGAGGAGGTTGCAAACAGTACAAGAAAAATAGTCGAAGAAGCTCACCAAGTGGCCCCTCGGCCCCAAGGCATCTCCAAGTAGCTTAAAGACAGAATGAGGCCCAGAGTGAACCCCATAGAGCATGAGGTCCAACGACAGAGCATGCTGAGTCGGTTCTCAGGAGAAAAAGTGGCCAAAGCTTCTAGAGAGAAGAAGAGGAAGGCAATCACCATTACCAGCAGGCAATGCAAGAAAGTTGTTATCGAGGAAGGAAAGGTGGTGTATCGATTGTAACGGTGTGATTGGGCGGATGAAGAAACTGAGGATGAGGTTGACCTGATATATGAATGCTTTTTGGTAGATCAATGGGGGTAGTTCATGGTGATAGACAATTCTATCATACAGGAATCCGTGGAAGAATTCACCGAAGAACCAGATTACATGGAAAATTAGCCAAAGCCCCAGGCACAAGAGTTGGAGCAATTGAACCTGGAAAAAGAAGGAGAAGATCCAAGACCCATATTCATCTCCAAGGATCTCAGCAATCAGAAATGAGAGGCCTTGGTCGAATTAATTCGGGAGTTTATAGATGTCTTCGCGTGGAAATACATGAAAATAGAAGGGTTGGATGAGGAAGTAAGCTGCCACAGGTTGAATGTAATGTCGTCATCCATTCCAATGAAACAAGCAACAAGAACGTACAAGCTCGAGATGGATCTGAAGATTAAAGAAGAAGTCCAGTGCCTGCTAACGGCAGGGTTCATCTTACCGATACAACACCCACTCCGGCTATCCAGTATTGTCCCAGTGGGAAAGAAGGACAAAAACCAAATATGGATCTGTGTGGACTTCAGAGATTTGAATAGAGCTTGTCCTAAAGATGAGTTCCCTCTACCCTCCATCGATAGCATGATAGACGTAACGGTTGGTCATGAGATGTATAGCTTCATGGATGGGTATGTGGGGTATAATCAGATTAAGATGGACCCCTCGGACGTAGAGAAAATGGAATTCAGAACCCCGTTGGGTAACTTCATGTATAGGGTGATGCCGTTCGGCCTCAAGAATGCTGGCGCAACTTACCAGAGAATGATGATGGCCATTTTTCATGACTTTTTCCATAAATTTGTAGAATTCTATGTGGATGACTTGGTCATCAAATCAAAGGAGGAGGGGTCCCACCTGAGCGATTTGAGGATGGTGTTTTCTTGTTGTAGAAGGTATAAGTTGAGAATGAACCCGTTGAAGTGTGTTTTTGGAGTGATGAGTGGGAAATTCTTAGGCTTTGTGGTTGATCGACAAGGGGTGAAAATGGACCAGGAAAAACAATGAGCGATCTTGGAAATGCCAAGTCCTAGAATGGCGAGGGAGTTGAAGAGATTGCTCGGTAAAGTCTCCTACCTTAGGAGATTTGTGCCTGGGTTGGCCGAAGTAACACACCCGCTGATGCAGCTGTTGCGAAAGAGCATGAAGTTTAGGTGGGAAGAGGTTCACCAGGAGTCTTTCACTGGGTTGAAGAAGCTGCTGGTCTCACCACAGACCATGGTTCCCCCACGGGCAAGAACGTCGTTGCTATTATATCTCACATCTATCGCGAGGTCTGTCGGGTCTTGGCTGGCACAGGAAATTGATGGGCAAGAACGACCAGTCTACTACCTCAGTAGAATCATACATGGGCCAGAGATTAGATATAGCAGCTTAGAAAGGCATTGTTTAGCATTAGTCTTTGTAGCACAAAAATTTAGGCATTATATGCTATCTTTTACAATTCACATTGTAACTAAATGTGATCCAATTAAATATTTGTTGGCAAGAACTATATTGATTGGCAGGGCAGCTAGGTGGTTCCTCATCCTTTTAGAATATGACTTAAAGTGTGTAGCTCCTCGCGCGATCAAAAGCCAGGCGTATGCCGATCTATTGGAAATCTTTCCATCAGGAACGTTTAAACCACCTAAAAAAGACATTCCAGGAGATGACCTACAAGCTAGTTATCTGGATACAACTGAGGAGGAGTGGACGATGCAGTTCGATGGATCTTTGGCAGAAAAGAAGGGAGGAGCAGGGGTTATTCTTTCAAAAGGAATGGAAGAGATTTTCCTTTACTACAAGTTAGATTTCCCTTGTTCTAATAATGAAGCAGAGTACGAGGCATTGGTACTAAGGTTGTTGGAGGCTCTTCGAAGGGGAATTTGTTCACTCTGCATTAAGCGTGATTTGAACTTAGTGATCCAACAAGTAAACGGAGAATATGCGTTGAAGCACATGAACTTGGCACCATACAGAACGATCATTCAGAGACTCCCCAGCCAGTTCCATCAAACTAAGATCAAGAGACATACCAGAACGATGAATATCCATCCAGATGCGCATGCAACTATCATCACGATCAAACGAAGAACATCTCCTTCGGTGGTGCAA
This sequence comes from Sambucus nigra, assembly GCA_949130495.1. NCBI lineage: Eukaryota > Viridiplantae > Streptophyta > Magnoliopsida > Dipsacales > Adoxaceae > Sambucus > Sambucus nigra. The sequence goes on along the minus strand of OX422222.1, from coordinate 166,313,408 downwards.
TCAATGCTACCAATGGGGGAGGACGCGGACTGGAGGGGAGAGATTAGGAAGCAACTGGAGTCTGGCGAAGGGGCAATGAGGCTAAGAGAGTTGGCCCAATATTTTACAAACCAGGGAAATCTCTACTTTAGAAACGTAGGGGGTGGTTATCAAGATGCATTGGCCCAGAAGAAGCAGAGCAAAGGTTAAAGAAAACACATGAGGAGCACTGCAAAACAACTGAGGTACCTCTTTATAGGATAATTCAAAGAGAGGGATATTTCTAGCCTAGAATGAAGCAGGACGCGGTGGAGCTACAATGGAGGTGCGATAAGTGCTAGCTTTTCTTTAAGACAGCTGAATGTCATTTAGTTGAAACTCAGGCCGATTGGAGGCAACCCTATATTGACTTCATTAAAGATGGAGTTATCCCGATAGAGAAAATTGATGCAATGAGACTAAAGCGAATGGCCCCAAGGTTCTATATCCAGGAGGGGTAGCTCTACCGAAAGGGATACTTCAACAGGCCATTGCGTTTCATCACGAAGGAAGAAGCAGCTGAGGTCCTCAAACAGGCGCAGGATCCAGCTCACATAGGAGGGGCCAAGTTGTATGATCAGTTGATGACGTTAGGGTATTATTGGCCAATGATGGAAAAAGATGCTGCTGAGTTCGTTCGAAAATGTAAAGCTTGCTAACTACATGGAAACATGATCCATGCCCCATCGGTGGATTTACACTCTCTGGCAACGCCTTACCTTTTTCACACTTGGGCATTTGACCTGGTGGGGGCAATACATCGTTCTTCGAGGGGGAAGATATGGATACTAGTTGCAATAGAGTGTTTCATAAAGTGGGCCGAGGCAATACCACTCAGAAGGGAAACGGCTAGGGTGGTGGGCAACATCATCAGAGAATACATTATTTTTCATTTTAGGATCCCAAAGGTTATTCTTTCAGATAATGGGACGCCCTTCGTTAATTCAGAAGTAACAATGCTCACAGATAAGTACTCCATTGTTCACCATACTTCAACGGTGGCATACCCAAAGGGAAACGATCAAGCCGAAGTGACTAACAAAATGTTTGTTAATATTCACCCCAATGTGATGGAGGACTTCCCAGGATCGTGGGATGACAAGATACCTGGTGTGTTATGGGCATATCAAACAACCAAGAGGAAACCCACAGGGTACACTCTGTTCTCGCTTATTTATGGGGCGGAGGCAATCCTTCCAGTGAATTAGAAATTCCCTTTGCCCGATACATCTTACGAAGCAGCATGCTCCCTCAGAATAGACACATACAGTTGAAAGTGTTAGACGAGCACAAAGATAATGCGAAGCAATACTTTCATATGTATACAAAACAGCTCTCCAGGGCATATGATAACTTGGTAAGACCCAGGAAGTTCGTGGAGGGAGACCTCGTTTTGAATGCAATGGTGAAGCACATCAGGGGACTTCCTCTATCGAAGTTTGCAGCCAATTGGTAGGGACGTTTTATTGTAAAAGAAGCTCATGAATTAGGATATTGCTTAATTTCTAGGATGGAGGAAGATAAACCATTTAAAATTAACAATAAATAGTTGAAGGTCTATCATGTGTAGACAATTAAGTTTGAACAATGATTATAAATAGCTATTGTTACGAATTTACAAGTTTTAGTTATGACTTGAGCAGAGTGAAAGAGTTGAAAAAATATAGAAATTTATAACATACAAAAGCAGTTGTAACATACGGACGAATGGGAAAATATACATTTTTCATTCATTTGTAAGCGATAGAGCATTACAAAATTGGGAACTACTGCCCAAGAATTACATACAAAGAAGCAAGAGGAAGATATATATACAAGTGTTGACTAGCCTAAGAGGAACCATAGGTCTGAAGATGAGAAAAAATCTCCAGAAAGGCCCGAAGAAGCTGTAGTACAAGATTGTTGGGCATTGATGGAAACCTCCAACCTCGTTTGTACTTGTGCACGTATGATAAGGAGTCTTTCTCATTTCAGTTTGACCAGACGCAAAGCTTCTTCGGCATCATCCACCTCCTTATCAACTGCTTCTAAAAGGGGTGCTATTTCGGCCAACCTGGCTTCCTCAGCCCATTGGTCCTGCTGATGCTTTTGCAATAATTCCCTCTGCTTGATCAGTTGCTGACTCTTCAAAGTTTTTAAATACGGTATAAGCCAGTTAAAATGAAAACCATCACGACCCAACTCCTTCAAATAGCCAAGAAATTGGTTAAGGAGTGGTCTGGTAACGGTCGCCGTGGGAGTGCTAGCAATTTCTGCAATAACAGTAGCCATGCCTTGCAACCTATAACTCATGACAAAGATGTTAGAACGTAAGCAATCCACCAAGAAGGTTTCAGGATGCTGATTCGCAAGTTTCTCGATCACTAGTCGATGAGTGGCAAGCATTTGGGGAGAATGTTGAAACACCATTAAGCAGAATGCATGAGGAGACAAATTCGGTGGAGGAAGCTCGCACCTGGATTCACTCTCCGCTGCAGCACCGATGGTGGAACCTTGGTCAGCATGGTCAGAATCTTCTGAGATGACAGGTTCCCAATGAGGTGAGCCAATAGGAGAAAGAATGGGTGGAGAAGCCTCTCGTGCAACCTGAGAAAGAGTAATAAATGTATGAAAATCTTAACAAGAGTTTTCGTTGTTAAGTCACCATTATAGGTGGAGTTTATGAAAAAACCTTAACAAGCGCTTTCGTTGTTAAGTCACCGTTATAGATGGAGTGTATATGAAAACCTTAACAAGCGTTTTCATTGTTAAGTCACCATTATAGGTGGAGTTTATGAAAAACCTTAACAAGCGTTTTCGTTGTTAAGTCACCAATATAGGTGGAGTTTATATAAAAATCTTAACAAGCATTTTCGTTGTTAAGTCACCATTATAGGTGGAGTTTATGAAAAAACCTTAACAAGCATTTTCGTTGTTAAGTCGCTATTATAGGTGGAGTTTATATGAAAACCTTAACAAGCGTTTTCGTTGTTAAGTCACCGTTATAGGTGGAGTTTATGAAAAACCTTAACAAGCGTTTTCGTTGTTAAGTCACCATTATAGATGGAGTTTATATGAAAACCTTAATAGGCATTTTTGTGGTTAAGTCACCGTTATAGGTCGAGTTTATGAAAAACCTTAACAAGCGTTTTCGTTGTTAAGTCACCGATATAGGTGGAGTTTATATGAAAATCTTAACAAGCATTTTCGTTGTTAAGTCACCATTATAATGGAGTTTATGAAAAACCTTAACAAGCGTTTTCATTGATAAGTCACCATAAAGGTGAAGTTTGCGAAAAATCTTTGACAAAATATAGAGAATTAACAAAATACATCGGGCATAACAGGGGCAATAACGGGAGTCACTGTGGAGGCCATGAAGGCAGGAACCGTTGGGGGCGGACTCATTACCTCAGAAGCCACAACGGGACCCTGGATGTAGAAGCCTCAACGGTGGGCAAAACTCCCTCACCAACATAAGGTACCAAGGCCAGTATAGGCGATTCATTTGGAGAAGACGATGAACCAACATGGATGGGTGCAGAAGAACCACCATGCTAAGTATAAGCACCAACCTTAGCCTTATACGCGTGCAGCCTTGGAGAGAAGGTGGAGAAAGATTGGGAGAAAGCTGCAACATGCAAACTAAGGGTTAAAAAATAGGAATACCCACATAAAATAACGGAGAAGTACCTCTAAATGTCACCTACCTCAGTTATGCCACCGAAAAGGGGAATCACAGTCAATGGTCTCGTTAGCAGCGTGGGAAGACAAATGTTGGCTAACAATGATGACACTTCAACCTAGGGCACCCAAAATATCAAGGTTCAGTACGATAAATAAATAAGGGGGTAAGAGTGAAAGGACGTTAGACCAAACAAACTATAGAGGAAATCATACCTCGGGCTCATCTTCGTCAGCCAGAACATTGGGAGAAGAAGATCGGGTGAAGGAGATAAATTAGAAATGATGGGGAGAGTTGCCTCTGGTTGCGAAGAGATGCCCTCAGAGTCAACAGTACCACCCCCCATGGGAGCATCTCTCGCACGTTGAGAGGCCGAATGGCGGGAATAGGTAAGCCCGGTCAAGGGCGAATGAGGAGGAGTCACATTGGGCGAAGAAACACCGAAACGTCCCCCCACGAAAGGGCTCATGGGGGGGCTAGGGGGATTAGCACTTTCTTCTTCAAACTGCTGCACAAAAGTTACCAAAATGCATAAGCAAATGTACCTTTTTTTCCTTAGGCAAATGGGAAATGATAATAGAACAAGTATACATACCTCAGATCTGACAGGCGAGGGGGCAGGAGATAAATGCGCCTCAGGAGTTTGTCTCCTATGGGACTTAGTACCCAAAGTTTTCTTCCTCATTCCCGATGCACTAGTGCCAATACCGCAAAGAACCCTTGAACTGTTTCTCCTCTTCGTTGTGGGTTCAGTGGGATCAACTACGATTGTGGGGAAGGTTCTCGGTGGAGGAATATCTGGAACACGCCATTCGAACTCAGCGTTTATGCGGGCTACCTTGGCTTGAACTTTCTTTCTCAACTCCTCGACCATCTCTGCAGGCATGGGAGGAGGAATAGAGGCAATGGGGAATGCCTCCTTAAGAGTTTGGGGTTTAATCTGGGACTTGGACTTGGAATAATCCCCGTTATTTGCCTTCTGGCCTGAAGGTTCATCGGTAGCAACTTTGACCGAAGGGGCAGCTTTCTTAGAGGATGCAATACCTTTGGGTTTCGGCGTAGCAGTAGGGATCATGGAACAAAGGGGAGGAAGATCAGTGGGATTTACCTTGGGAGTTTTACTTAGAAGGAACTCAACCCCAAGGATGGAGTTGCCCTTTAAACCCAGCTCCAACGCAGAAAAGGAAAGAACTGGAGGGTATACTGGATCCCCCTCGATGAACTCTGTAATATCAGCCAATTTTTTCGGCCAGTATCGTGTAAAAAATAGAGAGGACACATCCCCTTGCCTTCTGTTACTGGGAATAGTTACTTGCCCATCCATTGCAGAACTTATTCCCCATGAAGTGGTAGATTAAAACAGGGAGCAGGCCTCGCTAAAAGAAACCTTGGGGTTTGATGATTGAAAAATTGGGCGAGGAGCCCCTGATCAAAGCCAAATTGGCGATTGCATCGATGGGGATTGTAGTGCTCACTAGTATATCCCCACTCAGTATAGGAAAGAAGATACCCAGGGGAGAATAGAACAACCACGGACAGCGAAGGATCTTCAATATCTGCACCTACCTCCACTAACCTGGCCTCATGTTGGAAAAAGTCACAGTTGTGAACAAAGATGTCCTCTTCTTAGGGTCTCATAATAAAGTCCTAAAAACGATCAATCACAGGGATCAACTCCTTTCGACTCAATTTTTTATGATAAAGGTAGGAGCGTGGGGGTAGAATTCTTTCCCCAGAAGGAGGACGATTGATCTTGGCCGCTACGGCAGGGAAACGAACATAGAGGAAGCTCGTCAGAAGGACACAGTTAGCAAAATTTGCCAAGTTATAACGACCAAGTGATCGTTCCATGTCGAAGAGGGTCCTGTTGAGCTATGTATAGAGAGATCCCAAGGTGATTACATCCAGTGGAAGCTTGGTACCTCGGGCCAAACGAAGGGATATATTGATAAGGTCCCTTTAGGGCTGATCATTAGGTTTTCTCGATAGAAGGAAACGGGAAAGAATGACAAGGATATAAGCAGGAAGTTCCAGCGATGTACCTTGACCAGGGGAACCTCCAGAAGAACTACCTTCGGCAGAATCCTTGAAGAAATAATTGATAAGTGGGGAGAAAGTGGCCTTGTTTGATGAACCGGTGCAGCTCCGGCATATTCGGTCCAGCTCCAAACGATCAGCAATCTCCTAGGCATCCAAAGCCTCACTAGTATAAGGCTTATGACCTATTGCTTTGAGGCCCAGGAGCTCACACATATCTTCCAACGTCACCGTGAACTCACCCCATGCAACGATGAAGGTATGGGTAGTAACGTTCCAGCGAGACACCAGAACAGGAAGGGCAACGTTATTCTTGAAAAGAGTAAACTCACCAAACCATTTATCCCATTACAGCCCAATCTTGGTGAGCATTTTAGCATAGGATCTATGCATGTGGGAGTTCCACACAGCAAACTGAGCGGGAGAACCCCCAGGAGCTTCAAACTCAATCTGGGACCACGGGAAGTCCCCTCGCTCCAAACGAAATTGGAGAATCCCCTCGAGAGGAAGAAAGCCCCACTCAGTAGAGGCTTCGTCTTCATTACCCAACAATAGAGGGTCAAACTTAGAAGAAAATGGACCCTCTTACATGCACCAGCAAAATCATCACCTTGTCCAAAAATAGGTGATCGACGGTAAAACCTTAGTTATTCCTGGCAAGCAGCGTCCAGGGTGGTGGAAACGGTAGAGGCATCAAGCGGAGCACTGGCGGTAGATATGGTGGGGTTACTTGAGGACACCATGACAAATAATGATAAAGCAACAGAAAATCTTCAAGTGGGAAAGGTTTGAGAATGACAATGGAGGACCACAACCACAAGTGGTGGTATAGAAGGTAACAGAAGAAAGAAGTTAAGTAAGATCTTAATAACAATGGAGTTCTCAGAGACTTTCTCTCTCTAAAGTAAAATAGAAGCTTGAGGAAGACGAAGCCAAAGTAAGAGAAAATAAAGATTAAGGGTTGGGATATGGACGTTTAAAATTTTCGAGTTCGGCGTTTAGATTTCCCCACCCACGCACGTGCGCGGTAGCCTATAATCATTTCACATAAACATGTGGCACTTCGGGAAGTACTTTGGCAATTGAAAAGATAGCACCACGTCATTAATGAAGTGAAGCATAGAGAACAGAAAGCGTTGCCTTCTTCAACAAGTTTAAGTTTTGGCGCCAGAAGAATCTGTCAGGCATATCCAATAAACTTCTAACGAAGGAGATCCCCCAATGGTTCAACAAAGCTACGATGTCCCCTCGCCACATGTCCCATCATTTTTTGAAAATAGCAAAGCACCATGTGGGAGAATTTCATTTATCAGAAGTCCAAACGAGTATTTAAAAGGGTTAGTAGGCCTTTCGGGAGAATTTCAAACATTAGAGCTAGAACGGTTGGGGACTAGCACGAGGAAAAAGTGATGATGTCCCTTCACCCAAATCCCAATGAGAATGGCCCTTCGGCTTAGGTACATCGGGGAGAATTTTACTTTTTCCAGAAGACTATATCGCTGCGGTTCTAACGGGAAAAGAAGGCCAGAGTTTTTTCGCGCAGAGAAGGTTCATCGGATTGAGAAGTTTTCGTGCAGGAATTTCTTGTTCATAGAACAAATCCCTCCACGAAGGGGCAAATGTAGAGGGGGATTGGAGATAATCCTGAGATTAGGGATAATCCACCCATTAGCAACAGTGTTTGGGATTAAGACAACGTGGCAGCTCAAGTGAGGCAGCTTGGCGTGACAACTCATACTTTAGATTGCTGATTACTTAGTCATATTATACCTTTTGTTTGTATGGTCTATGAGATATAATGATTGTAATTATGTAATGAGAATAATGAATCTATGCGAGGTCGATCGGTACTCGCGAGAGACCAAGCTTAGCAAGGCCTAGGAGAGCTTTCATGCTCTATCGAACGACCTCACCGTGGGAACTTTAGAAGGACTTGGTTTGGAGGATTCAGAAGAAAGGCACCGTTGGGGCTTGTCCTGATCATCTTAGATACACCTGGTAAAACACCGAAGGACCATAACCATGGAACTTCAGGCGGAGCAGCTTGGAGTTCCATCGGGCGTTATGTTATGAACGAAACAACCCTCTACTTAATGTCACATCTATTGTAGGTGATGTCACTAGCCAACTAAATAATGTTAGCCCTGCACTTGAGTAAACCACCGTGGTATTTGGGGCTGTGAGGCAGTTGGTGAGCCACCTTTGCAACAACAGCCCCCTGACACACAGTGGTTAGGCAAAAGGCATGTCTTGGCATTTAATGTTTATGATGTGGAGACAACTAGTGCATCAGGCATTTAATGTTGTGACATAAAGTGTGAGGGATGTCTTTCATAGTCTTAAATGACTGAGTTGCCTGGTGGGTGGTGTGGCTGGCTATTTAAGGACCCCAACCACCTTTGAGGAGTGTTGTGTTCTTTTGAGAATCAAGGAGATATTGCTAGAGAGAGTTATTATGAACTAGAGAGTTTCACCCACTCACCATTGTTATTAATCACGAAGCTTTTAATACTTGATAGAGAGAAAAAGTGCATTTTGGGTGTGTTTCTACCTACCTACCAAGGTGTATCTAGGATGCTTACTCCCCTCTCCCTCTAGCTAAGTTACTTCTAATATTCCATTACTACTTTTCTGAGTTATACACGAGAGATTTGTGAGTTTAAGTCGAGCTTCATCTTCATCAGGCTTGTGTTGGCATGTTCTATTACTAATCCAAAGTTTTGTGCTACTTAACTTATCATTACCATACTTAAAAGGGGTTACGCCTCCACCTACGATCTAAAGTACCCTCCTACATATATATTATGACCATTTTTAATAAAAAGGTTTAAATGCATATCTACTAACTCTAATATATATGACATATTTCTTTCCTCTAAAAATTTTAGGCGTGCGCAATCTTCCCCCATCTAGTTTTCTGACCTCGACTTCGAAATGGAGTCCATTATGTCATATTAACTCATGGGGAACCCCGTATCAGTAAATGATGTTCTTTTTTATAAATGTAGCCATTTTCTTGACATTCAGCACTGTGTATGACTTGACTTCGATCCATTTGGTGAAGTAATAAATGGCGACCAAGATGAATTCATTACCGCTTGAAGCTTTGGGAGTAACCTTCCCTATGATGTCAATGCCCCAGGTGGAGAAAGGTCGGGGAGATGTTGTGTTGTATATTTCTCGAGGAGGAAAGTGATGAAGATTGGAAAACTGCTAGCATTTGAGGCATCTTCAAACATAGTTAGTGCAATCTTGAACTAAAGTTGTCCAATATTCACTACACCAAATCTATCGGATTGTCACGGTCATTGATCATGACAAGTCCAACTTGTCAAGGTCAATGATCGTGACAATTCTAGGGGTGACAATTCTGTTGTCACGAACTTGTCACGGTCTATGACCTTGGCAATCTTTGTCATGGTCTTAGACCATGACAAACTCGTGAAAATCTTTAAAAAATTATCACGGTCAATGACCATGATAATTCTGGGTAGAATTGAAAAAAAAATCTACTGGCCAGTATGGCCACTGCCACTACTCAGCAATACATTTGTACCTGTTATAGCAACATTGTAGTTGTTCAAACATCATATATCTAAATAAAATAGAGATAATGTAAATATACATTCAAAACAACATACATCACGATATAAGTCAAATGTAAAAACTTAAATCAATTCAATTTAAAAAATGTCACTACATGTCTAGGGTAGGTTTGAGGAGGTGGATAGGCCACACGATATACGAATTCATACACCCTTGTATATTCATCGTGCCGCATTATTCGCGCAACCATAATGGGGAGTTCTCCTTCCTGGGTATCACATGCGTTATGAGCACCTTGGCCTCGATGTCTTGAAGTGCACGTCCATGAACCGGCATACCTTGGATGGTATTCAGGTCTCCCAACCCCTTCCCTATCCACTGGCCATCAAAGATGTCAAGTTAAACACGCTCAGCCAACCAAGTCTCGACATTGATCGGTCGAAGGGAGCCAAATAGGGGACTTGATCATCAGAGTCCGTACGTGTCGGCGATGAAGCAGCGAGGTCCACACCCACATCCTCGTCCTCATGTACCTCATCCTCCAACACCTTCTCCTTCCCTTTACCCTTACGGTTTTTTCCTAATGAACACTTCATGAATGAGAACATATCTTGGACCATCGCCTCCAAACGGGATATCTTCACGTCATGCAAGTCCACCATTCGAGCCAACCCGGTGTTGCTCATCTCCAATTCGATGATCCTAGATTTGGCCACTTGCGAGCTCACCCCCTTGTCCTCACCTTGCGATCAGCGGCAAGCACTTGGCTGAGTGCGTCTTTGGACAAAGATGCCTTATCGGAATCAGATTGCGACTCATGAACTTTCTTAAGCTTTGCCTGAAATGACAAAAAGCACATGATTAGTTAAATAAGTAAATAAAAAAATTATATCGTAATTAACAAAAAGAAAATTGTCGAATTACTTACAATCGTGGACGTGATAATCAGGTACACTTCTTTATCCTTCCCCTTCTTCGTTTGAATAGACACATAAGTATGGAGCCTATGTGGCATACCCCCAGGGCCACTCCCCGTCCCCTGATTTAAAATAATGCAAAATTAGTATCGACCCCGCAAAGTAAAATAATGCATAATAACATATTTATGTTATTATAGAAAAATTAAATCTTACCATCATCCTATGCTCCACCTCGGCGTAAGACGTTCAGCCAGAGTAGTGAACGTCCATCTTTTTCGCCCGATTTTCCCTCCTCGATTGGCGAGATGCTAATTGTCGCTCCCTGATCTGATTGTCAATGAAATTTTGTCATTGTGCTAATGAGATTGACTCCTTCGGCGGTATGGATTCACGCGTTCGGATAACGGAGTCTCGTGTCTTTTCAAAGTACTGGGTCCGCATATTTTTCTTCCACGTCTTGTGTTTCTCCCTCAACTGCTTCTAGATGAAATCGCGTAGTTTTGGGTCCAGGATGAATTGTTCATATCCAACAAATACAATGTTAGTAGCGAATAAATATAAATATAAATATAAAATGAAATGGAAATTGAAATTGAAATATTCATATAAATACAAATATAAATACATTACTTGTAGTGCCACCCAAATAGCTAACCTGAGCTCATTTGGCACCTCCCTCCAACTAGTGTACCCCGGGCCGATGATCATCTTTACCAGCTTTAGGGATCTCGCTAATATCCCCATCTTGTTCTCGACGGCCATACCCAATTTGCCCCATTTGGGGAGCCTATGGACCGAGGAGCTCTCGTCGCCTCCGCTACCACCGAGCCCAAACGACATCATTATAATCAACATCATCATCCTCGCCTTAATACCTCAAGGAGATATTTTCTGTAAAAAAAGGTTGTTGTTAGTACAAATCCAAATGAATTAGAAGAAGACATGCAAATATGTACAATTACTAGTAATCCAAATGAATTATTACTATTTAGCACCTCAAAAGCAAAGGAAGTGATAAAGGAAAGAGAGAAAGATAAAAAGGGTGAAAATGATAAGGTGCGAATCAATTAAAAGCATTAAACATGGATTGATAAAGTACAAATTGGAAAATTTATTACAAATTGAAAACTTGTTTCAAATTTGGGTTATCATAAAAAAATGATTAATATTCGGTTGGACCAGCCAAGTCATCCACACTACTATTTAGACGCTTTGGCGCATGTAGGACAATTAACCATGGCTCGTTGTTGATATACTCGGAGTAAAACACTTGGTTGACCTTTTGAAATTCACAGACAAACGGCTCATCGCTCATGTGGTCATTGCTCTTCAACTTAGACAAGTCAACCATGATCAAATTGGTGTTAGGATTAACTTACAAGCATTTTTATCCTCAACTCTTACCCAGACACAGTAAAATACAACCTCTTTGAAGCTTATGTAATCCAATTCAAATATATTTTGAATAATACCATAGTAAGTCATTTTAGCTTCAACGAGGTTTTTAGCTTTTGCGCTCACTCGAAAGAAAGTAAGAACCTTGTATGAAATGCCCGAGTTCTGTACATTTCTAATTTCCTCATACACTTTTGCACCGAATACGTAACCATTCTGTAGAGGCGGCTTGGAGATAATCCTGAGATTAGGGATAATCCACCCATTGGCAACAGTGATTGGGATTAAGACAGCGTGGCAGCTCAAGCGAGGCAGCTTGGCGTGGCAACTCATACTTTAGCTTGCTGATTACTTAGTCATATTGTACCTTTTTTTGTATGGGCTATGAGCTATAACGATTGTAATGATATAACGAGAATAATGAATCTGCGTGAGGTCGAATAGTACTCGCGAGAGATCGGGCTTGGCAGGGCCTGGGAGACATTTCATTCTTAATCGAACTACCTCACAGTGGGAACTTTAGAGGGACTTGGTTTGGAGGATTCAGAAGTAAGGCACCGTTGGGGTTTATCCCTATTATCTTAGATACATCAAGTAAAACACAGAAGGACCCTGACTGTGGAACTTCAGGCGTAGCAGCTTAGAGTTTCATCGGGCGTTGTGTCATGAACCAAACAACCCTATACTTAATGTCACATCTATTGTAGGTGATGTCACTAGCCAGCTAAATAATGTTAGCCCTGCACTTGAGTAAACCACCGTGGTATTTGGGGCTGTCAGGCAGTTGGTGAGCCACCTCTGCAACAACATCCCCCTGACACACAGTGGTTAGGCCAAAGTCATGTCTTGACATTTAATGCTTATAATATGGAGACAACTAGTGCATCAGGCATTTAATGTTTTGCCATAATGTGTGAGGGATTTCTTTCGTAGTCTTAAATGACTGAGTTGCCTCGGGGGTGGTGTGGCTGGCTATTTAAGGACCCCAACCACCTTTGAGGAGTGTTGTGTTCTTTTGAGAATCAAGGAGTTATTGCTAGAGAGAGTTATTACGAACCAGAGAGTTTCACCCACTCACCATTATTATTAATCACGAAGCTTTTAATACTTAACAGAGAGAAAAAGTGCATTTTGGGTGTGTTTCTACCTGCCTACCAAGGTGTATCTAGGATGCTTACTCCCCTCTCCCTCTAGTTAAGTTACTTCTAAAATTCCATTACTACTTTTCTGAGTTATACACGAGAGATTTATGAGTTTAAGTCGAGCTTCATCTTCATCAGGCTTGTGTTGGCATGTTCTATTACTAATCCAAAGTTTTGTGCTACTTAACTTATCATTACCATACTTAAAAGGGGTTACGCCTCCACCTACGATCTAAAGTACCCTCCTACACATTTAATTGATACTTTTTTACTCGTGTGCCATGAACAAGGGTCTAGTGGATAGACGAGCAAGCCTTGATGTCACATCACCCATCTCCATTTGTACTTTTCATGCATTTTCTCCATCCTTCGAATGACTCCCCCAAGGCAAGTGCCTAAAATATGTTCAGTGAGGTCCTTCTCTGCATGCATCACATCCAATATATGGCGCACCAGGCTATTCTTCCAATAAGGCAAATCAAATAAAATTGACCTCCTAGACCATGCGTTTCTTGTCTCAGTTTCATTCCCAGCTGGGGTTTTCTTATGATTTCCATTCTTAAATTTTAGATTCTTACCTCGCATATTAGGGCCACATTCAGAAGATTTACTTTCAAGGTGAAAACAATGATCGATATGAATGCTTGTTCGCCAAAATAAATGCAAACATCTCCAAGATGCAATCCGCATTGAGATTGAGCATCCAAGAGAAGGAAAAGTTTCCTGCCCAATGCTAAAGACCTCCCCAAGGTCAACCTAGTGTTAGTTCCACCTCTACCGAACAGCAGGAGCACTTCCAAGTTGTAACCACTCTTCGTAGTGGGAGAGTTCTTGATTTATCACCTCCCCCACATGACATTTCAAAAGACAAGGAGAATTCGCCTGGCACGAAAGAGGCCAAAGATATCTCCTTAAACGAGAATGAAAAGGAAAACACTAGTGAGACCGAGGTAGTTGTAAAACCACCCTCGGCTGTGCCAAGATTGGTTCCTGCCCATAAACGGACCATAAGTGAAGAAGTGCTTAAGAACGTGAAACTAAGCTTACCTTTCCTCGATGCAATAAGGCAAATCCCATCCTATGCAAAAGTCATAAAATACCTATTGACAATCAAGAGGAGTATGAAGGTAAAAAAGAGCATGTTTTTAGCATAAAATGTGAACTAAGTCCTTCTTAATGATCTCCCACTTAAATATAAAGATTCTGGTGCCATAACCATTTCCTGCACCATTGGAGAGAACAAATTCGAAAAAGCATTACTCAATTTGGGGTAAAGTGTTAATATCCTCCCCTATTCGATTTATAGGAAACTTGATCTAGGTGATCTCAAGCCCACAATAATCGCTTGCCAGTTAGCGGATTGCACCATGAAGATACCAAGGGGTAGTTGAGGACGTGATAGCCCAAGTGGACCCTTTCTACTTCCCGGTATATTTTGTCATTTGGGACACAGATCCCTCCTTCACCTTAAAAAATCATGTTCCCATCATCCTTGGATGCCCATTTTTAGCCACGGCTAATGAAGTTATCAATACTAGAAATGGGCAGATGCAACTCACTTTTGGGAATATGACTTTAGAATCAAACATCTTCAACATAGCCCAACAAGCAGGGGAAGAAGATGATCTTCACGCGGTGAGCTTAATTGTGGAGATTGTAGAAGAACACTTTGAGGAAAATTACCATGGATACGCCTTAGAAGCTTTCCTATCTTCGAGTCATGAGAGTGATGGAGCCTACACCGAGTTTGAGAGGGACATAGAGGAGTTGAGAGGCTTACTCGATGAGAGAGCGTCGGACGAGAACGCGAGAAATGCTAATTTGATTTCTCGATTCGAAGAGTTACCACCAAGGGAAGCACGCATGGTTCCCTCTAGCAACACATTCCCGACTCTCGAGTTGAAGAAACTACCCTCCAATGTTAAATATGCTTTTCTAGGTAAATGTGAGACATTTCCTGTTATTGTCTCCTCTAGATTAGATTAAGAGAAGGAGGGTAAACTATTAAATATTTTGAGGAAGAACCAAAGTGCTTTTGGTTGGTGCATAAACGATTTAAAGGTGATAATCCCTTTAATTTTCACCCATAAGATTCACCTCGAGAAGGACGTTAAGCCTTCAAGACAAATGCAAAGACGGATAAACCCCACAATGAAAGATGTGGTGAAGACTGAAATCATAAATCTATTGGATGTCGGGATTATCTACCCAATCTCGGATAGTAATTGGGTGAGCCCCATTCAAGCCGTCCTGAAGAAGTCGGGTGTGACTGTGATTAAAAATTCCAAGGGAGAGTTAGTTCCCCAACGTACCACCACTAGGTGGCGCATTTGCATTGATTACCAGAAACTCAATGCGGGAACTCGAAAAAACATTTTCCCTTGCCATTTATCGATCAAATGGTTGAAAGAGTAGCGGTCACCCTTATTATTTCTTCCTAGATGGTTATTCTTGATATAACATAATTGAGGTGGATGTACTTGATCAAGAGAAAACAACCTTCACTTGCCACTTTGGAACATTTGCCTACAAACGTATGCCATTTGCCTTGTGTAATGCACCGACGACCTTTCAAAGGTGCATGTTGAGATTATTCAATGACATAGTTGAGTGAGGGCTAGAGGTGTTTATGGACGACTTTAGTTATTTTGGCACCTCCTTCGACCTATGTTTACCCAATCTTGAGAAAGTTCTAGCCTGATGTGTGGAAAAGAACTTAATGTTGAATTGGGAAAAATGCCATTTCATGGTAACCGAGGGTATAGTTTTTGGCCAGGTCGTGTCATCCAAAGGGATCGATCTTTATAGAACAAAAATAGATGTCATAGCTGACCTGCCTCCGCCTAAATTGCTGAAAGACGTGCTCTCTTTCTTGGGACACGCAGGGTTTTATAGAAGGTTCATTAAGGACTTTAGTGCCCTCGCTAGACCCTTAAGCAACCTTCTTATGAAGGACACCCCATTTAAGTGGACGGAAGCATGCCAAAGTTCTTTTGAAAAACTGAAAAACATGCATGTGTCTGCTACCATCATGCAAGCTCCGGATTGGTCCTTACCATTCGAGCTTATGTGTGATTCTAGCGATTATGCGATAGGGAGTGTTTTGGGGCAAATAAAAGATAACAAGGCTCATGTCATCTATTACGCTAGCCGGACTCTTATCGAACCATAACTCAATTAATCCACCACGGAAAAGGAATTTCTAGCGGTAGATTCGCTCTCGAGAAATTTTGGTCCTATCTTATCGGATCCCCCATCACTTGTTTCACCGACCACGCGGCTTCAAAATATCTGCTTGCGAAGAAAGACGCAACGCCACCCCTCATATGGTATATCCTACTCCTATAAGAGTTTATTCTCTCCATTAAAGATAAAAAAGGAGTAGAAAATGTCATTGCCGATCACTTATCACGGCTTTCGTCCAACGTACCTAGTGAACATACACCCAAAGACGAGTATTTTTTGTATGAGCAACTCTTTGCCACCTCATCTTTGCCCTGGTTTGTGGATATAGTGAAATATCTTGTCATGGGAGTCGTCCCTCCCGATTGGACACCGCAAGATAAGAATAGGTTCATCACTTGGTCGCGCATGTTTTTCTACGATGACCCATTCCTTTTTAAATATTGCGCCGATCAAATCATCCGACGATGCGTACCGGATGACAAAATTCCAAAAGTCATCCAATTCTGTCATTCGGAAGCATGTGGAGGCCATTTTTCCATGAAAAATACAAGCACTAAAATTCTCCAATGCAATTTGTACTAACCCACAATGTTCCGAGATGTTAACCATTATTGAAAATCTTGCGACAAGTGTCAACGAATGGGCGCGATCACCCGACGAGATATGATGCCACTAACCCCGATTCTCATCATTGAGATTTTTGATTGTTGGGGTATTGAGTTCATAGGACCTTTTCCCCCGTCCTTTGGATACCTATACGTCCTTGTCACGGTAGACTATGTTTCTAAATGGGTGGAAGCTATAGCACCAAGACTAATGACAATAAGGTTTTGATAAAGTTCCTACACGAACACATACTTTCTCGCTTTGGTGCACCTAAAGCGATAATCAGTGATAACGGCACACACTTTTGAAACAAGTCATTCGAAAAACTCATGAAAAATTATGGTTTCACAAGGTGGGAACAATATATAACCCATAAACGAATGGACAGGCTTAATTGGCAAATCGTGAAATCAAGCACATACTAGAGAAGACTGTCAATCCCGATAGGAAATATTGGTCCCTTCGATGGAACTAGAATTGGAAGATCCCAAAGAGGGGAGCGCATTCAAATCAATGGATAACGCTGAAAGTTATATGTTGACGAGTGCGTAGATGAGATCGACACCATTTGATTTTGGACCCCATTTACGGGGTCGAGTGAGCTTGAATTGAGAGGACGTCGCACCCCGGATGTGTATGGGGTGAATTCTTGTGTATAGTAGTTGCACGTAGGTTAGGATAGTGGAGTCCGTAGGATCACATCACAAGAGGAGAGGAATTCTAGAACCAACACGCTTTACGAGCCGAGAATTTTAGAGCCACAATACTGAGGAGAGAGGTAATCATGTCACACAGGTGTCAGTTCATAAGTAGGAGAAGTCGAAAGTCGTAGGAGAATATAATACCAGCACATAGGTGTAATAGAGCCATTCTGGGGACCGGACCAATCCGGTCCTGGTCATCTGGATTGGTCGGGTTTGGCAAATATCCAAATAAAAAAATATAGGCCCGGATCGATCTGGTCCTGGAGACCCCGATTGGTCCGGTGTCTGCAACTCTTGGCTTTCCCTAGGTTCATCCCTCCCCCCCCCCCCCCCCCCCCCCCCACAATCCCTCCAATTCCCTCCATTTTCATCCCCCCCTTACCAACACCCATTTTTCCCTCCCAAATCCTTCCCCCTTTTCCCTCCAAATTTTCCCAAACCCTCTCCCCTCATCACCTATAAATCCTACACCTTCCCCACCCCATTTCCTCCACCACTACTCACTCTCCTCCTTTCCTTCACTTATTCTTCCCAACACTCTTACTCAATCCCATAACTATGGCCAACCAACCACCTCCCCAAAAATACGATTCCATCATAATTCTTGCCGCCGGCTACCGCTCCCGTCAAGAACAACGGTGGTGTGAACGTTTCTTTGGCCAACCTCGCAAACTTCAAATAGAGCACGAAGTAATTTGGAATGACATGTTTAATTCTATCACCGCTCTTTTCATGGCCCGGGGTTGGTGTCGTTTCCTCAATGAACCTCATGATGCGGTCTAGCCCAATGTGGTACACACCTTCAATGGCTCCTTTGTTCGTATCATCCACCACATGGCTAAAGCTTACATTGGCGATGTCCGCGTCCCTTTCTCTTTGGAACTTCTATCCCAGAAGTTTGTTGCCAAAGATGTCCCATACCCACAGCAATACATTTACCCAAACCCTCTCGCCCCACTTGAAAAATATTTGTGCATGTCTCACATCGACCCTAATGCTAATTGGAATACTGAAACCTACCCGATGGGCCAGCTAAGTGACAAAGCCAGCCTCACTTTCAAAATAGTGTGCGCCAACATTCTCCCCACAAGCAATCTATCGGCAATGCGCCCGCATCAAGCCACCCTCGTCTACCACCTCTTCGATCACAACACCCCCATTAACCTAGATGCATGCCTTTATAAGGATATATTCTTAGCCTCCATGGATAAAAAAGGGCATCACCCCTCTCCCCTTTCCCCGTCTCATCACATCCATGTTAGCTGACGCCGGCATTGCACCCCCACAAGATTTCTCGGGCCTACCAACCCCTTTTACGTCCACCACGTGGACCAAACAGGAAAGACAACAAGCCCTCGTCTAAGACCGAATGGTACAAGAGGCTAGTGATACCGAGGAGGAGGATAGTGATGAAGAGGTGGAAGAGAGCTGTGATGATGAGAGCAGCGATGAAGAGGAGGAGGACATTTTGATGGGTGAGGGCGATGCAAATTATGATAGTGGTGACGATTCTGATTTTTCACCAGCCAACACAGAAATTAATCGGTGTATTTCAACGGTCAAAGCCGGGGTGGACGGATTCATCAAACAATACAATAGGGATCAAGCGGCCTACCGAAGGGATACGAGCATGATGCATCATCTCCAAACTCACATGTACGAACTCAACTTCGGTGGACCCCCTCCCACCTTCTTCTATGACTCGTACGACCTCAGTGCACACGGAAGCTCCGATCCACCGCCCCAGTGAAGCCTATTTATGTTGTGTGTTGTTTGTGTTTTGTTGGTTGTGTCGTTAGTGGTTATTTACACATGTTGGTTGTTTGATTTCCTTTCCGTTTGTAACACATGATGATCCGTTATATAAAATTATGCATTTTCCATATTTGTTCGTTTTATTTATTCACACTTTTAATTCACTTTGAGTTAGATTTTCATCCTTTTTTCTTGAGGACAATGCAAAAGTCTAAATTAGGGGGGGTCACAAGTGCGTCTTTCAAAAACTTCACAAATTTTCAAAAATGCCCAAAAAATTTTAAAAAAAATTCGTAAAATTTAAAAAAATTCAAAAATATATATCTTCAAAATAAATAAAAATTGGAATTCAAAATTTTCAAAAATATCATTAAAATTCGGTTTAAAATCTCAAATTGTAAAAACATAATACACAAAGTCGAAATTGACCTAAGATGGAAATTGAGCGAACGTAGACGACTTAGCGAATAAATGTGGAGATTAACAACTCCGGTGAGATTCGAGCCTTTCATTTTTGTGAATTTATAAATCAATCCGAGTTAATTGTTAACTCAAAGTTCGTTTCAGCATTCTAATAAGTCGTCAAGGATCTCAAATCTTTCACTTTGACCAGTTATGGAAAATGTGTGTGATATTGCCTTGAAAAACGTGTCAAATAAATCTCTAAACTAAATTAATCTCGAAACACATATGGTAACGCAATTAGTATTTCAGACAATGAAGTAGGCTCTCATTTGACACCCAAAAATATTGTCCAGAAAAAGTAGAGAAAAAGTATCCTTTTTTTAAACCAAAATTGAGCCGAATAAGTTTTTCCCTTTCGTTTGACAACCCAAAAAAAAACAATTGGCCCGGAATTGCGAAAGTTAATAATCCTAAAATTTAAGTCCGAAAAGTGCATAAAAAGGGGCAAAAAAAGAATAGTTATGCTCAACAAAAATAGCAAGAAAAGAAAAGTGTGGAAAATAGAAAAAAATAGAAAAAGAAAAAATAAATAAATGAGCAAAAGCCTGGAAAAGCACTAACGGACATCATAAGAAAAAAAAATCCAATTCCAGATTTGCCTACATTTCCATTTTACCCAATACACCTTTAACCCAAAAAAGCCCTAATAGAGTCCAAATTGCGAAATTGGGTACCGCGTGGAGAGATAAAACATGAAACTATAATAAAAGAGATTATAAATATGAATTAGAGGCAATGTTCCCATTTTCTTATAACCGTAATCCGATGATGAGATCCATTTATGATAAAATTTCGTCTTGTTATTTGTGTGCGTGAACTTGGTTCCAATGCATTTACTCTTGTAAATCACGCATACTGAGGGAAAACAACCACCCTTCCGAGAGATTCAATTGTGAGAGCATCCCGTGAGATTTTGAAATCAAAATGAATTTTCGGATAAGTAACGTAATAATCAATCGGTGGAAATTCGCGATTAAATTTTTGGCTCCGCACACATGCACTATAATTTGAGACTCTTGAACATGAATTGATGATGACTATTTTCTGGAAAAGTTTGAGTTATACAATTTTTGCGCATTTTGAATTTTCTTTGAGTCGAATTTTGTGGGATATTCATTACAAACCCTCACGAGACACAACTCGTCCTACTAGGGTGACCAAGGGGTTTAAAGGCTTATTGCATACGTTAGATGCAATTGCTTGCCCGAGAAAGAGGTATTTTATCCCATTTTTTAGAGTTGGATCATGTTTTGAGTCTTTTACATTGCTCGGGATGATCAAAGTTCTAAGTTAGGGGGTTTGATTAGGCATAAATTCTTCCAAATTTACCCCTTAATTTAGAGACTTTTATTACCTCGGACAACATAAAATGAATTAGTTTATCTCATATATGTGCTAACGGTTTCGTCTAACAGGTATCCAAGTTTCATGTATTTCTTATTAATTTTACAGATATTTAATACATAAAAGAAAGAAAGAAACTGGAAGAAGAAAGAGATAAGAAAGAGGACGAATCAAAAGGGCAAAAACGTAATTTCCACTAAGAATCAGGTTGAGGACCCAAAATAAAAGTCAAAGATCTCGATTTATGAATGCTTAAGAAGAAACGACGTCCCAATCCGAGTTGTGGAGAAGAAGTTATGAAGACTCGAAGATGTGAGATAATCAAGAGATTTTGAAGAGATATTCAAGAGAAATTAAGATGCCAATCCGGACCAATCCGATATACCAAAAAAGGATCGGTCCGTCCCTCAAAATCACTGAATAAGAAAACGTCTACCGTACCAATCCGGTATCCCAAAAAAAGGACAAGTTCGGCCTTCAAAATCACTACATATGGACCTGTCTAGCGGACCAATCCGGTTTATTCGAAAAATGGATCGATTCGATTGCTACACGGACCAGTCCGATATGTCCTAACCGAATCGATATGGTGTTCGAGATTTGAGTTGATCTTCTTCTTGATATTGTTTTTCATTCATCCAACTCTTGTAATTTTCATAGGTTATAAATTTAAAATAACTCCCAGATAAGGGAGAGGCTTCTAATCCGTTTTAGAAAAACTTTGTAATTAGCTTAGAGGAGAAACAATAAGAAACCCTAGTTTTGATTCCAGTTTTTCAATTCAAGTAATTTTGTTTCAATTCTTTCTTTCATATTTGCAGTAGCTAATTTCTTAGTGAGTAATTTCATTCTTCTTCATATTCAGCTGTTAGTAAAAATGGTTTCTTTCATTCAACACGTGTTTTCTTCTATTTTCAATATGACCGGCTAAGTTTTCAAGGGTCGGGGTGCTTGAACCTCTCCCGATGTAATTCATGATAGTGGAAATAGAAGTTGGAATTAAAATCTTAGGTGAATTGTGTCATATAATCTTAGGTTAATACGATACTGTTTTAATACAACCTTTGCTTACATACTATGTGGGCTAGGATCCCTCATATATGTAATACTTAGGAGTGTTAAAAATTGGGTTTTAATTCAACTTTTGCTTACATACTGTCTGGGCTACGATCCCTCATATATGTAATACTTAGGAGCATTAAAAAGTCGGATTCATTTAAAGATTTAATTTTGAATCTAATATCCTACGAAGTAATTACTAGGTTGTGGGGGATTGTAACCCGCCCTATCTTTCTCATCTTATTGATAAAGTTTTAGTTAAATCTTCATTCATCTTTTAGTTAATTAGAAGTAATTGCATTTCATTTATTCATAATTTCATTAGCTAATCATTTTCAAAATTGCATCTAGTTGTAGTCATTTCACAATCCAAATCATATTTTCGTTCTTTTTAGAAGTCAAAGTTAGGTTACCTTCATCTTTCCAACGTCGTTTCGACTCCGTTCGTCTTATTCCCTGCGGATCGATACCCGACTTATCGGATTATTACTTGAGCGACATGCTTGCACTAGAGCCTAAATAGCACGCACTCTAGACACATTTGTGGTCGCGTCACTTGGTGAGATGTTGCACTTCATGTTTGTAGTCTTGGGCCCAAGAGTTATAGTATTGAAAGAACATTTCCATCCATAGTTCCATCTTCTTATCAATGTGGTTATACTACGGTTCAAGTAAGCCACAGAGGAGGAATTCTTCACCCTCCTTGACAAATCTTTCATTCAAACAGTCTCTTGAAATAGTTTTTTCATCTTCTAAGCTTCTTTTTTATCTCGGTCGATGAAGTGCTTTGAGTTCATTCGTTGAAGGTTGGTAACCCATGCCACATGGGATAAGGCCTCCTTTAGGACTATGGGCTCAAGGATCCTTTTATGGTGTCACCCTAGCTCCATTTAAGGTATGAAGTGCATATTCTAAAACATCTTAATCACATTGACATTGCCATGAGGTTGTCTTCTAGATAGACTCGGTCTTTGAAGTTATCTCCTGCTAGGAGGGGAAGTGGATCAATTCAAAAATTGTAAAGCAGCATGTCATTGGTCTTATACTGAATTTTTAATACTGGATTACTAGTGTTGGTATTGTTTGTACTTTCTTACCCTAAAATGGTGATAACCTGACTTTTGGAGAAGAACTTCACTTTCTAATGAAGAGAAGAATATACCCCTGGGATGTTGTGGAGCCATGGATGTCCAAGGAGTAGATTGAAGCATGCAGGGATGTCAATGACTTGGAATCCATGATAAGTTTTATAAAGCTAGCCCCTAGTGTGAGTTTTATGGACCCCATTATTTCTCGATGAGTATTGACCTAAGCACGCATAGTGGCAGAGGTAGGAGTGAGATCACTGACTTTTAATCCCAAATAATTGGAGGTTTTGAGAAAACAGACATTGAGAGCAGATCTGTTGTCTATAAGTGATAGTGGGACTATATTTATCAAGACTTCAATGGAGATGTTGAGGGCATAATTATGATTAGGTTCAAACTTTTGTATCTCTTCTTCAGGAAGGATAGGAGTCTGGAAGAGGTCAAGGATTCAACCATATATATGACTTCTGCAGGAGTAGCGGACGGAGGGACTGCAAGTTCGATGAGGAGATTTATCAATGAACTTCGGTGCAATTTAGAAAACATGAAAAGCCCACATAGGTGATATTTTCTTTAGTCTTATTGAGCTGGTCTAGTACTTTGCTCTCTTCAATGGTCATTTTTGGCATTGGAATTTCTTCAGCAACCCCCTTTCCCTTATCTGTTTAGGTGTGATGAAGAATCAAAACTTTGTAATGTCTCTTGTCCTGTTCATGTGGTTTAAAGAAGCGGTAAAGAATAAGAAACCCGTGGCTTCATCTACCTTGGTTCAAATGGACACCTTATTGAATTCCCCCAATAGATCATATTCCACACAAGCTAGATAATTAACTATCTTCTTCCTTACTTGGCTCATCATCTGAGTTGTTAAAATCATCCGTCCATTCAGTGGAAATGATGTCCTCTTGCCAAGAGCAATCAATGCATTCAACAACCTCAATGGATTCATCGTATAAATCTTCCTACTTAGCGAGGAAATGCAGGAGTGAAAGGACCAACCGTCCCTGAAGCTTCAAAGCGGTGAGTAAGTCAGAGATGTTGCATTTTAACTTGTCTATTGAAACATATCAGCCATATTTTCAAGCACGTTATCTAGACTAACTTCTTCAATAGGTACTAACCATTCATTTGATTTTTTATCCCACTTTTAGACTTTCATGAATAAATATCTAAACTTCTGACAATCAACAGTCATCTCGGGGGTCAATTTTAGCCCAAACTCTAAGAGTTGATTTAGCACAGTCACTAACTCCATGCCTCCCCCCACAGATCGGTTGTAGACGGTGATGCAGGACCTCATAAGTAGTGACAAAGTTTGATCAGTGAAGCATATAGTGTTTAAGAGAAAAGATGGGCAAACCTTGAGCAGTATGGGTGAGACTGTAAGGATGATAGGTGTCTAGATAGGCAGGATTTCAGTAGATGGGTTGAATTCTGGGTCAATTTCTAATAAGATGGCATTTATTTGTGCTGGAAGTGGATTATTAGTAATATTAGGTTTAGAATTAGCTTGTGGGTGATGATATCTCGAACAATTAGGGCTTCGGTCAAAATTTTAAGGTGGAAGCATTGGTCAGGGGTATGACCTATAGATTGGTCGAAATCACAATGGGCATCAGGTTTTAAGTTTTTAGGAATTAGATTTGTTAATGGGCGAGGTTCCAAGGGTTTGATGAAGTTTTGTCTTAACATGGCCTGATAGACTTTGGATAGGGGAACACGAAGCTTGGTGTATTCTTTCTTTTCGGGATTAGGGCGTCTTTCTTGTGCTTAGAAGTTAGCAGGTTATGAAATGTTATTTATGGTTGAGATTTTAGCACTGGCAGGCTTCTCACACTTTCAGGGAGTGAATTATCTGGTAACATTCTTTGGTTCAAATTCCATTTTGGTAATGCCTTCCTCAGTTTCTACACCAACCTTTCTAAGGCTCGAAAGTGTGAGTTATATTATCCTCCCCTAGATTCTTGGATATGAGGCAAGAAGTTCTTCTTCATAATATTGACTTGTTACTCCTAGAAGGGCCTGTTGGTTATGGTAGTATCTTTCTCTCTCCACCTTCTTATGAAGCTACTCATTGTTTCCCCAGTTTTTTTTAAGAAGCTCTATATCTTGGTGCGTAAACTCTAGCTCCTCATTGTAATTGTATTGAGACATGAATTCTCGGGTGACATCCTCCCAACTACGAATTTTAGATTCTTTAAGGGACTGAACCCACTGGAGGGAACTTTCTTTCAAGTTCTTCTAAACATATGGTCTATTATTTCTTTAGAGCCATCAAGAAAGATCTTGTCTTGGTGATATCTTCAAAGGTGCATAATTGGGGGTTCTCTTACCCCAAGCATCTCGATGTCTAGCATCTTGAACTTCTCTGGTACTCTAGATTTGGGGTAAGGATACATATGGATATAGTTCATGTAGTTCTTGGATATATTTTGATGTGGTCAAACTTCTTTGATATCAATTTGATGTCTTCCTTGACCTCTTTTAGTTACTCCTCTTTGGGATCCATGGGTACTAGAAGATTAGCCCCTAGTTTGGCAAGGTTCAGAATCGAGTGTTGAGATGGTGGCATCCAATTGGCAGGTGGGGCATGTGAAGCATGATGATACTCTTTTGGTCCCTAGATAGGCTCGAGAATGGGTGGACCTATAGAACAAGGAAAGAGAATCTTGGTTTCTTCAGAAATTTGGGCCTGATGTCACTGCATTTCGTGGACCTCAGTTTGGAGGTTGCCAATCTTGGCACTGAGTTGGACTAAGATGTCCATAAAATCGGGATGCACATTCAGCATTTGGTCGGTGTTCTCCATGTAGATCTCGTGGAGGAAGATCCTAAACTCGAATGAAGTAGCTGAAAAATGGAAGAGCTTCGGGACAGTTTAATGACAGACCGAAGCGAATAGGGTTATGATGGATGACATGTTATCCAATGGCCTATGGTTCTCTTGGAGCAATAAAAGTGATGGTTTGGAGTGCACCCAAACTAGAATTGATAGAGTGATGCACAACCCTCAATGGGGGGTGACTTTCCCTGATTCCAATGCTAATTACCTGTGCCCTGGAGCTTCTGATCATTGCCCTATTGTCATTACTTTCCTCAACCAGATCAGCAAGCCTAAGCCTTTCAAGTTCTTTGACTACTGGATGAATCATTCTGAGTTTAGCCCCATGCTTGAGACCTCTTGGAGTGTGGACTGCAACATGTTTCCTATGGCCAGCCTTTCTCATAAGCTTAGAAGACTCAAGCCTCTGCTTAGATCCCTTAACCACAAATTCTTCTCCAATATTTCTGAGAGAGTGAGGATCACTAAAGGCCAGCTGGACCTCATTCAAACTAACCTGGACAGTGATGGTTCTAACAGCTTGCTTAGAACTGAGGAGCAGGATTGTGCTAAGTTGTACTGCTCTCTTCGTGCTGCTGAAGAGGCCTACTACAGACAAAAAGCCAGAATCAACTGGCTGCAGCTTGGAGACATGAATACCAATTTCTTCCATAACAAAGTCAAAGCTAACACCTCTAGAAGAAAGGTCTTATGTATCCATAATGCTACTGGTGATGTTATTGAAGGTGTTGAGGCTGTTAATGGAGAGGCCATTAACTTTTTTTCCAATCTTCTTGGAAGGAAGGGGAGGGGTGCTACTACCCCTCCTATGCTGATGAAGAGGAAGTTGGATCCCTCTCAATGCCATGCCCTGACTGCCCCTTTTACTGCTGTTGAGATTAAAAATGCCATGTTTTCCATTGCTTCCAACAAAGCCCCTGGGCCTGATGGTTATAGTGCTGGTTTCTTCAAGAAGAATTGGGATGTTGTGGGTGATGATGTGATAGCTGCTGCTCTTCAATTCTTCAACCATAGCTTCATGCCCAGACAGTGGAATAGTACCTCTCTTGCCTTGATCCCCAAAATTCCTAACCCAAACACTATGTCTGATTTTAGACCTATAGCCTGCTGCAACACTATCTACAAGTGCATTTCTAAGATTCTCTCCCTTAGACTTAAACCTCTAATGCCTCTCCTCATTAACAATAGTCAAGCTGCCTTT
The DNA here is from genome assembly GCA_949130495.1 of Sambucus nigra. Taxonomy (NCBI): domain Eukaryota; kingdom Viridiplantae; phylum Streptophyta; class Magnoliopsida; order Dipsacales; family Adoxaceae; genus Sambucus; species Sambucus nigra. The sequence goes on along the minus strand of OX422222.1, from coordinate 166,286,436 downwards.
GTTCATGGGAGATCCATTACTGATAACATCCTGTTGCTGCAAGAGCTTATGAGAAATTACCATAGGGACTCAAGTCCCCCGAAGTGCACTGTCAAGATTGACATCATGAAGGCTTATGACTCAGTGGAGTGGGATTTTCTTCTTGACATTTTGGCCCAAATTAACATCCCTACCAGATTTATTTATTGGATTAAAGCTTGTATCTCTTCTGTTTGGTACTCTATCAGTATGAATGGGTCCCTGAATGGTTTCTTTGAAGGCAAAAGGGGGTTGAGACAGGGGGACCCCCTCTCTCCTTTTCTTTTCCTTATTGTTATGGAGGCTCTGTCTTGTACTCTTGACAAGCACACTAGTAGGACATCCTTTACCTTTCATCCCAAGTGCAAAGAGGCTAACATCAATCATTTGTGTTTTGCTGATGACCTGGTGGTGTTTTGCAGTGGTGATATTTCCTCTGTTGAGTGTATCAAGGATTCTCTTATTGAATTTGCTGGTTTCAGTGGGCTATCCCCCAATCTCTCCAAAAGTAACTTCTATTGTTCTGGAGTTAATACTGCTACTATCAATGCTATGTCCTCTGCCCTGGGTATCTCCCATCAACAACCCCCTTTCAGATACTTAGGTGTACCCCTCATCTCTACCAGACTCAAGCATGGGGATTGCAAGGTTCTTATTGATAATATTACCAATAAGGTCAAGAGCTGGACCACTAGATTCTTGAGCTATGCAGGTAGACTACAGCTCGCTACCTCGGTTTTGTTTAGCTCCCAAATCTATTGGTCTTCTATTTTTATTCTGCCTAAAAGTGTGGTCAGGGCAATTGAGCAATGTATTAGAGACTTCATTTGGTCTGGTCCTGAGCTCAAGCACAGTGGTGCTAAAGTGGCATGGGATGATGTGTGCATGCCTAAAAAGGAAGGAGGGTTGGGGATAAAAAGCTTGACTCATTGGAACAAGGCTGCAATTATGAAGAATTTGTGGAACCTCTTCAACAAGAAGGATAGTCTCTGGGTCAAATGGTGCCATACCTATAAAATTAAAGGTAGAAGCATATGGGCAATCCCCATTCCTCAAGACTCTTCTTGGAGTTGGAGGAAAATTCTCAAAGCTAGAGAGGATTGTAGGCTTATGTTTAAAGTTAATATTGGCAATGGTAGGAATACCTTTATGTGGCATGATAATTGGCACCATCTTGGCCCTCTTCAACCTCTGTTTGGGGACAGAACTATTTATGATGCTGCTAGCAACTCCAAGGCTATGGTCTCTGATTTCATTAATGGGGATAATTGGAGATGGCCTGCTTCCACTACGTGGGAATTGAATGACATCAAAAACTCTCCCCTGCCTCCTATTTATCCGCTGCTCACTGATAAAGTGACATGGACTCCTAATAAGACTGGTAGCTTCTCCATTTCCTCCGCGTATGTCTCCATCTGTCCAAGGGGCAATGAGACTCACTGGCATGGGTTGGTTTGGAACAAGGTGTGCATTCCCAAGTGTTCCTTCATTCTTTGGCTTGCTTGCCGTAAGGCTTTAGTGACTAAAGATAAGCTCATGGTGTGGGGTCTTGTTGAAAATAAGGATTGTATGCTGTGCAACTCGGGCATTGAGACTATCAAGCACATATTAATGGATTGCCCTTTTTCCAAAACTGTTTGGGATGAGATTCTTTTTCGCAACCAGTCTTATAGAGATGTGGAGTGTTGGGAGAATGAGGTTAGAAGAGCTGCTGCTGATAGTAAAGGGGGGAACCTAAATTCCAGGATTAAAACCACCACGTTCTCTGCCACTATCTACTGTCTCTGGCAGGAAAGGAATTGCAGACTTCACGATAGGGGCCACTCCACTGCAAACAAGGTGATTAGGAACATTGAGGAGTTGGTGCAAGGTAAGACTATCAGATGGAAGAAGTCTCGAAGATCCTACTCCAATTGGATGACGTGTAACCTATGGGGATTACCCTATTCTCTTATGTATGACTAAGTGTTGTGTTTTTGGTCTCTAGAAGCTTGTTTCTAGTTGACCCTTTGGCCTTTTGGCTTTGTATATTGGTTCTCTGTTTCTAATACATTTAATTACCGAAAAAAAAAAAAAAAAAAGTAGAATTTTTTTTGTTATTTTTGAGAAAAAGGATGAATTTTTTTTTTTGTATTTTTGGTATTTTGAAAAGGAGGGAAAAAGGAGAAGAGTCGCATCATGATTATTATTATTATTATTATTATTATTATTATTATTATTAATATTATTATTATTATTATTATTATTATTACTATTATTATATTTTCACTTGTATTAGGTTTGGCTAAATGCAGAAAAAAAGTCGGACAGGACCCGAGACTAGGAAAATAGGGTTTGAAAATATATAAGACACGGTTTGATTTATTTCCAGGCTCATAGACAGGGTCCTATTATAAAAAAGGCAAAATAGCACAGAAGTTCGGGTGGTATGACAACCCAAAATTTTGGGAGAGTTTTGCACAAATTAAATATGAGTGCCCTTGGTTTGATGCCTATACGAGGTTTATTCACTTATTGGGTTAGTGGAAGGGTTCCCTCTTTTGGCATGACTTCCAAAACATACCTCTTGCCTATAAGGTCAACCATTCATCGGTATGTGTGGACAAGCCATTTGATGTACTTGAGTGTATGTGAATTACCTAACGATATACCTTGTGGGCATAGTTAATGTGAGAGAAAATTCGATATACTCAATGTGCGTGAATGAGTTCCCTTCTACATACCTCCCATCGTGAATTCGGTCAAGAGGTACAATGCGGGAATCCATTCGATATACGTCAATGGTACGAGACCAATTGAAGGTGAGAGCCATATCTCTTAGGCTAACTGCGCCTCGTAGGACTAGGTCCCATCATAAAGTGCCCCCCAGTACGAGATAATTTTTTGGTCAATATTGGCATGCTCTTGGTGATGTAGTGTGTAAAAATGTATGAGTCTTAATTAGTATATTATGGAGAGAGAGAGAGAGAGAGTATATTTTTTTATATTCATGATGAGTAAAGGGAGTACTAAACTAATGAGGTATCATATACAACTATCATGAAAAGTAAATCTAGCATGAATCATGGAGACTATACTATGCATGGTGATGGGGCCATATACATGTGAGTGAGTGGCATGTGAATATTTACAAGTGAGTGTGTGCGGTAGTGAGCCTACACATGGATCAACTACAAGTGGTGTGTCATATGTGTAAGTGAACATGGGGATATATAAAAGTGTAATAAGTGTGGGTGTGTGCTAGTGAAGCCTAAGCATAGATAATCTAAGTGGTGTGTGGAACATGTCAATAGAAGTCAAGCTAAGTTCAAGTGTGTGAAGTGAAGAGGGAGAGTATATACAAGTGTGTGAAGTGTATAAGATATACACAAAAAGTAGATAGAGGAAAAAAGGGAACATACAGGTAGCTCCATATGCACACATGTAGATAACAATAACACCCATGTAGAAATAGAGTCTAGTCCTCTTAAAAGGTCCCCAATAGAGTCGCCACTATGGCCATCCCGAGGGACTTCCCCTTTTCCTTTCTTTCTTTTCTAGAGGTTCCCGGTGGAATGTGCATGGGATTTCACCCTTTCTCGGGACACTCAGCCATCGTCAATGTGGAATAATGTGTAAAGATAGAGTAGTCAGACTTTTTTTACACCAATAAGCAAAAGAAATGTTGTTGCCTCTAGAGAACGGCATCAAGGACAATAATGATGCTTGCGAAACCATGCAGTTGAATGTTTTGGGGACTAAGTTATGTAATGATAAGGTGTTAGGCACTCATCTCGTCCTTTTGGTCTCTCATGGGAAGGTGTTAATCTTCTCTCGTTAGACTCCATGGTGCATAATATAAATGAAGAATGGAATCATTCAATTCCCGTAATGAAAAAGGATGGAGTGAATTCATTCTTAGGAGTGTTCCTAAAAATAATAATTCAAAATACAATATGGGTGTTTATTGAATCATAAGTCGTTATGGAAGAACGAAGGTATATATCGGACGAAACACAAGCATTCAAGAATATGGCATTCATTGTGTGTGTGTGTGTGTGTATGAAAGCAATATTACAAATGCGCATAAGGGAGGACTCGAGTCTTGGGATTAACCCAAGATGCCAACGTAGCCCAATACGACATCAAAGTCCACGTAGTTCGAAGATAACATAGGGTTGGGTTTAATCCAAAAATCCAAATGGGGAATTTCTCTTATGTGCGGGTAGAGAGAAATGTGTTTTAAAAGTGAGGATATGAGATGAGAATCCCTCTTTTGGAATTTATTGATTAACCCTCTTTTTCTTATTTTTGTATTTTTTATGAAAATAGAGTATGTGTAACTACTAGTAATAAAGGTTATTAATATATGTGATGTAATGAAATAAAGTGCTAAAGTAGAAATAAAGGAACTAATATTAAAATAAGAGAATTTAGATAAAACGATGGAGAATTGGGCCTTCGTGTGAATACTTGAAGTTGATCTTGAGTATAGATATGTCGATCTTGAAATGGGATGAAGGTTGATTCGTATCGAATATTGCATATTTTCGCCCGTTATCTTTATGCATTCTATAGCTTTTACGGTCCTTAATGCCAAAATTTATGCTCATTAACTAGACAACCTTGTATTTGGATATATACATGCTTTGCATGGGTTAATTGTGCTTTGGTAGGTATTGGAATGCTAAAAGTGAGGATCCGTTGCATTTCGAAGAAGTTTCATCATTGGACACTACTTCAAGGGAATTTTAGTCAATTCACATTTCTTCTCCAACTCAGGGAAATTCCACGAATGTATAGTTCGTCGAGTTAGCATCGCGTGGCCATAAATGGTGCGTCGTTTGGTGTTCGGACGAAGAAGATATGGTTGTTTCTGTTAATGGACTTTTCCCCTCTTCATGAACCAAGCGCTGCCAAAAATAGAGTGCCAGTCGATCGGGCTTGGGCCCCTGGTCGACCGCGATTTCGAATAAAGCCTACGAATTGAGACAGTGGGCTGGGACCTGTTCGATCGATCGATGGTTTTGATCGATCGATCGATGCCCATCGATCGATCGATGGTATTTGATCAATCGATCGATCAAACCAGATATTTGGCAATTCGTTCCTTTTCTTTTCTTTTTCCTTTATTTCTTTTGTAACTTATTATATAAGGGATTTTGTTGTAAATATCAGATATTAAGAAGTTAGATATTTGATTTTAAAGAGTTGTAGATTAGGTTTTGGGGGATTTGAGGGCTCTTCTTCTTCCTCTCTTGGTTTGACACCCTTTAGGGTTTGTAAATGGCACTTTCATCTTCCCTCTCCGTTAATATAGTTGTATTTCCTTAATTCTTGCTTTGTTAATTAGATTTCCATGCATTCATAATTAGGTTTACATGTTTTATTTCCGTGCTTGGTAGTGTAGTTTTATTAGTTTAGGTTGTGTTTGAATGGAACTCACTTAGGTTGACGCGTTGCTTTGTTTTAGTGATGGAGTTTACGGGTCTATTTCAGGTACGTTGTCCTAGTTATTATGCCTAGGGGATTTGGCGGGCAATATCATGTATGCTTTGTGCTTACGACCTTGCGTGCATAATTTTTGGGGTATTTTTTTATGCCAAAATCATATTAGGCTTTTATGTGAATTTAGGGGTGTGATAACCCTTGATTTAATTAATTATCGAAACGAGATGCATTTGTAATAACTCGTCGACCCATGTAACCATTTTATACTAATTAACTTGGGTGAGGGATATTCGACGCAACCTATAGTTTTTACTCTCTTTCTTAATCCATCTTTATTTTCCCTCGCCTAGCTTAATATTTCCCTTTTATGCATCTTTTCCTTTTTTGTTTATAATCATATTTTACACTTTTATTTTAGGAGTATTAAATCCTATAAATTCTAGCAACTCATCTTTGTGGATCTTTCGATACCCGAACTTGGCCACTATACTCACCCATTGAGTGTAGTCATTAGTTTAGGTTTTTGTATTATCGCGGTGAAATGAAAACAACGACTATGTCCTTACACAAACACACCTTTCACGCGTTATCAAAGGTGGTATGAAGAGTTGGGGAATTTACTAATTGGAATATGAAAATGATGGAATGGAATGTGGGAAATGGGATTTTTAGGAAGGGAATAGCTCAAAATTCGAGACAATGTTCTCTGAATTGCTGAGAGGGATGTTCATAGGTTCCTTTCAATATGAGGTCATGGCCTTTATTTATAGTGTCAAGTGGGTACCTATTGGCATGGTCTTGGAGCTTCCTATCGACATTGAACCCCGAACACACTACCGATAGGCAGGGTCCTGAGGGTGCCATGCGGTAGTCTAAGACAGGTTTTTTGAAAAAATGATTGTAAAACGCAAACTATAAGTCAACATGACACAGGGGTGGACTATTGGAAAGGATATTCAGAGCACTTTGATAATTCATGAGCCACTCCAGGGTCTAAAATTTGATCGATGTCAAATGGGGCTCGAAAGCGCCCGTTGGTCACTAGACAGGGAATTTTTATTGGAAAATAGATTGTTCGTCTGAACCATAAGGCCGATTCGCATACGGGATGGATTATTGAAAATGATATTTAAATCCCTTTGATATTTCATTCATCTTTGTTCGGTGTGGATATTTAACCAAGGTCAAATAAGGGCCCAAAGCGCTCGGTGAGCCTTAGGGGTAAAATGGATCCTTCACCCTACAGTAAGGTTGATTCGTGCATGGGGCAAACCACTGGAAATGGGATTCAAGTATCTTCAAATATTCATTGAGCATCGCTCCATCTAAAAAGTTTGCCAAAGTCAAATGGGGACCGGGAGCACCCAATGGCTGCCACATCAATTTTCAAGGTAAAATAAATCATTCGTCCGTATCGTAAGGCCAATTTGTGCATGAGGCGGGACATTAGAAAGGGCATTCAGATCCCTTCAAAGACTTATGAGCTTACGGTCAATCGAGAAAGTTTATTGGATTCAAATGCAGTTTGAGAGCACCAGGTGGCCTCCATATCATATTTTGATAGTGAAACAAACCATTCGTCCGAACTGTAAGACCGATTCATGCACGAGGCAAAGCGTTAGAAAGGGTATTCAGAGCCTTTCAAAGATTCATAAGCTTCTACTCAGAGAGAAAGTTTTCCAAAGTCAAACGGGGCCCGGGATCACCCAATGTCCTCTAGATCGGTGCTCGGAGTATGACCTAGGGTTTATAGTGAACGAGTGAGTGTTAGGGATCTAAGGATGTGCTAAGCGAGTCCTAGGATGGGGTGTCTACAAAGGGAGTGAATAAATTGTAAAGAGCAAAGGGATGGAATCAACTGTAATTAACAAAATAAATTATGTAGTCCACCCAACTTAGGCTATATCCATAGGAGCTAGGGTTTTATTTCACTTAGAATGATAATCAATGTTTATAGGTGCTCAAATCTCAATCAAAAGCTTGATCTCTTTAAGTGTTTACAGTGTTTAAAACTCTCTTAGAATTTCTTCAATTCTCTTAAAGCTTATTCCATAATATGTCTTCTCTTTGTGTATACTTTTTTTGTCTGGTGTTGTGTGTCTATCTTTGACCGACTTGTCATCATCTTTCAACATGAAAAAGTACATATATGTAGTATGTCTTCACTTTGTGTGACCTTGAGCCCCTTTTCCCTATTTTTAGGGTGCCCCTTATAGTAAACCACACCTAACCATGTAATGACGGACAAAAGAGTTCATCATGGCATAAAGTTATCTCAAAATGTGGAGAAAATCAGTATTCTAATAAAGCATGTTACTCGCACTGCCCAATACATGATATAAATTCTACCGATATGGGATCATGTATAAAAGGAATATTCCTTTATGTCATATAGTGATTTCTGTGTCAGTGAAATTTTACAGTCATGAGCATCGTTCATCGTGCAAGATTGTGGCTTCTTGCAACATGCTCCCTCGAGTGAGTTATTTCGTGGCATCCTTGATAGTGTGGAGTAATTTTGACCTTTGTGTTTTCGAGAGATATTTCTTCAGCCATTTGAGCCTCTTTGGTTCTACCTTAAGATTCTTCAGTTCTATGAGACTTGGTCTTTCAAGTGTTATGATTAACCTACTATGTGTAACATTAAATGAACTCCTTTTTACCTTCTTGAAGTAACTTATCTCTGAGTAAAGAATTCAACAAATAAGATCCTCTTACAGTAGTATATTATCCATCCAATCAATAAGTTAATTATGGATCTATACATATATATAAACACACTGAATAATTTTTTTACTAACCCTCTAACCAAAAAATACCAAATTAGTGGTGGGGACAATTATTACCTAATAGGGCTAGATTAAATAAGCGGCGATGGAGAAGAAATTTGGGACCACTGCAGTGTGAAGTAAAAATCAAATCATGTTTGACCATTTGAGTTAACATAAAATTACGATTGATATTTCAGAGATCAATATTCACAATGCCAAGGTTAAGGAGAAAGTAAAATTGTTCTGAGATGAATACAGTTCTAGTTGAGATCGACTTGTGCATTAAAAGATGTTCAGTGTTTTCCTTCCATCTTCAGTTATTCACAAATAGTTTAGATTGAGTTATAATTGATCAAAACATAAAAGAATTAGGCTGGGTCTATTGAGATTTGAGAATTCCATATACATGTATGATGTATCGATCAATGTCAAAAATAAACAAAAACTTGTCTACTAGAATCTTTTGACTTACCAGTCCTAATCCCAGATTTATTACTAATTCAAAATTAAATCCTCCATTGGACAAAATGAAGGCATCAGCAGTAGTTACACATTACAAAATTTTTATAATTGGTTCTTTTCTTTATGAGTATCCATAATCAACATCGCGAATCATGAAATATATCAAATGTATAAGATGGAAAGCATCACGTCAAAATACATTAAAGGTTGAGAATATTCAAGTAAATAAATTAATGATGAGAAATAGTAAGATAAAGGTCAGGTGCCAAGTCCGTTAAGAAATCTATGACAGTTCACTAACCAAAATGAATCAGTGGCGGGGATAGTTGAGGACCTATAACAGAAGAAATCAGTAGAGGATAACATAAAATATTGTAGTGACTTTTAAAGTTTAGTATAATTTGACAATGTATATATTAGGGATAGGTGCAATATAACACAGATGTGTTTCAAACCTAGAAATTCATTCACTTCCTATGGAAAACCTAAAAATACAAACCAGTATCCAAATCATAACACAAGAGTGTCCAAGATTAGTTTAAGAAACTGAAGTTTAGGGATGAAACTAGTAAAACACTAAGCAGAACTAACCCCCCAAACAGAAATAGATTCATATGTGTTATGTGGACCATATGTCGAGTTTAACTCGATAATTATCTTTAAAATATTTATTAATAACACAACCTCCATCCCTCACTTTTTCATGTTAAGTTGATGCATAACAATTCAATAACACAACAATCAATGCAAAATCAACAGTTTAGGGATCCAATGGATATTAGTTCAAACGAATACAAAAATGGACTACAAACTAACTTAAAACAATAGGGAATGCAAAATTGATAGCAATATTTTCAAGGCTTCATTGATTCGTCCATTCCATCCCTTCCACGCAGATAGGGCAGATTTTCTCCTCTTCATTACTTATAATTTCCCTAACAAGAAGAAATAAACAAACTTACATAAACATCAAAACTTTTTTATGAGAAAATGCATATCATTTATATATATCCACAAATAGACATTATAAAACTTAATATGGAAAATAAAATCCATCCAAAAATGCTACTCTCTGTGGATAAGAAGCTTAAAAATAAATCGCATTTGGTATCCTAGACAATGTATTTAACAATATATAATTGAATAAATCAAAATGCAACAACAAAAGGTGATTCTGATAATTTATACAAACACATACACATACACATGCATACATCTTAATGAAGATGTAGAAAGAATCACATTAAAGGAGTAAAAATGAAAATCAAGAACATATAGTTTGGGTTTTAAGATAATGAGCTCAATTTCTAGGAATACTAAACTTACCCCCTTATTTGATTTTTGTAACACTCATACCTTTGTCGGATAGGTACTGAAAGGTAGTAAATGCACATTTAAAAAAATGCAGTATTGAGATAGAAAGAAATTATTTTGAGATTTGGTGGTGCATCCCTATATCCCCATTTGGAGAATAAACTTCTATAGAAGTGAAATTGATTTGGTCGATATGAAGGTAAAATACAAGAGTAATTGGTTGCGGATCCCGTGGATCATGGGACAATGATACATGGTTTTGACTTTTGATAGCAGCTGGAAGGCCAAGATAATCTACTTGGATACCAAACGTGACCAATATGCCATGGGAGTCTTGGCTAGTAAGGTGTAGCATGAGCTTATATATAGTGGGGGCATGAAAAAAAATTCAGTATTGACATTCATAGCATTTCCTAATTTATTTTACATTTTCACAAGTTTGGTCCCCTCAATATATATATATATATATATATATATATATATATATATTTATATATATATATATATATATATTTATATATATATATATATATATATATATATATATATATAGAGAGAGAGAGAGAGAGAGAGAGAGAGAGAGACCACGGCGTTGTGGCATTCAACAAGGGATAGTACTGATGGGATTTCATCCAAGTCATCAAGGAAGCTACATGGGGATAAATCTTACACAATTATCAAATTTATAAACCCAATATCCCAAACGTAATAAGCCATTCAAACTATTCATGCCAATGATCTACACAGAACCTATAAAACAAATGTTAAATGACATTTAGTTCATAGCTCAGATTGAGAAAAAAAAAAGTAGGATGCATTTGTTATGACAATTAATGTATAGAGAAAATGAAATGAATTATCGTAACAATTAGTTCATTAATGGATGACAAAAAAGGAAATGAATATATTAATTCGGGATAACCTGAAAAGGACTAGTTTACTCATAATTCCAGACAAATGGATTCGTAAAAGAAAGTGTTGTTTTGATATACTTAACGTATATAGTTATATTATTCTTAACCTCGTGTAGTATTAGAATACTCAATCTAAGGTTGGGAAAGTCAAGTCTAGCTTATTTAACATTTAAGCATGCCTAAACATGCTAGGGAAAAGTTAATATCACTAAAAAAATGTATCATTTCTATGTTATTTATTTTTCTTCATGTGGTGTGTCTTAGTATTGTAACACACTTGGTGACCAAAGAAAATATCAAGGAATTTATTTTGAACGAGGTACAAAGTCTGAAACATGAAGCAAAGCTCGATGATCCAATAGTAATTTCCATTGGCATCAAGAAGGATGCTTGTAATTACAAACCAATCATATTATATTCCTCAATAATTACAAACATATCAATATTCATATACTTGATGCGAGTGATAAAACTAATCTTTTAGTCTGATCATGCACCGTTACTCCTTCTATTAATTTATTCTTTTCGCGTGGATTGTACTACAATATGATGAAGTTAACAATGCTATAAAAAAATAGCATGTTCAAATTCTACTTCTGACCTTGGCACTTCTAATTTCTCTTTTATTAGTAATAATGTAATTGTTTGATTTCAACAACAAAATAGTGGTAAATAATGACTTATTTGCCTAGAATAGAAGTTTAAGAATGGTTTATATATCTTATTAATATATTATGTAGATCATAAAAAACATAAAATCTTACTGAATCAACTAACCCACAAACAAAATTAATGGCTTTAATACATATTATAAACTTGATTTAGTGTATACTTCATCATTTGGTTTATACATTATCTTCTTTGTTAACCTCATATGCCTCATTTAAACCCTGATTTGGTTTATACTTAAACTTTTCCATTATGTTTTTACAAAAGCGTTTTAAACCCTAGGCCTTATATTTAATCAAAATCAAACATATTAAAACCACCAATGAACAATTGAACCACAAGTCAAACTTTAACAAACAAAATTGAATGATTTGTGAACCCAAATCGAGATCAACCTTTATCAGACTTAAACATAACTATGAAATGCAACAAAATACACACACACACACACACACACACACACACATATATATATATATATATATATATATATATATATATATATATATATACAGAGAGAGAGAGAGAGAGAGAGGCAGGCTCCTATGCACACTAAGTTTGCACACTAAGTTTGCACATTACCTTTTAAAAGTGTGCAAACTTAGTGCTGGCGCACACCAATTTTTTTATATGATATTATAACATTTCAACGGACTCACATAAAAAAAATTAGCCCAAAAAAACTTTTTTTGCTATTTTTAAAAAATTGGTCAAACTTTCGCAGTTTTTAAAGGGCTTAAAAACTGCGAAAGTTTGACCGATTTTTAAAAAATAGCAAAAAAAGTTTTTTTGAGCTAATTTTTTTTTATGTGAGTCCGTTGAAATGTTATAATATCACACAAAAAAAATCAACTCAAAAATATTTTTTTTACTATATATAAAAGGTAATGTGCAAACTTAGTGTGCACAGGAGCCTGCCTCTATATATATATATATATATATATACATATATCGAGAGAGAGATAGAGGACTTAGTCTGAAGAAGACAGAAGGGCTAAAATCGGTGTGACAATTGGAGAGAGGAGAGATAATGGTGAGAGATTGGATAGCAGCACGAAGTGAAAAGGGTTCAGAGAGCCATACCCTTGAAGGGAAAGTTCAGCGCAAATTGAAATTTTCTTTTAACACTTTTGGACTCAGTTAAGTTCTAAACTTGTGATTCTCACATGCTTTGACATACAATTATGTCTTAAATTTGCCAATTTGTATCGGTTTCAAACATTTGATTTTTTATGTGTATGGAAAATCATTGTAAATTTTGTAAGTGTTCTGAACACTTATGAAAAGAGTTTCAACATTAGTTACTAAATATGAATTTTGCTAGAGTGCATATTTGTAGCAAGTTCGATCATTCGTTTCGTCAATTCCTTAAAGGCAATTGGGTAGGTCAATCCCACTGATAGCAATAGGTGCAACAGCAAGGTCTTCTAGACTTATCGCAATATTAAGCCTTGCCACCAACACCAGTGCATTGGAATTTACCTCAGGAATAGGGAAGCTCATAGCTTCACTACATACGTATTTACAATGTCCATCATGTAGGCTAGCCAGTATAGCCGTATGTTTTATGTTTGTGGTACCTATGCATGAGTTCTTTTTTACATGGGGTGTCACACTCTTTTGCTTGTTATGCATTTGCATCTACTCCATGATTGGTAGTTATGTATCTTTACATGTGTATACCCCAATAGGTAGGGGTGATACCTTATGACATATTTTCAAAGGCATGGAAATAGAGATCGATTGATTATGTTTCTCCGCCGACTCCTTATTATTGATATGTCAACTTATGATATCATAGTGAGAATGGACTGGTGTAAAAATGGTGATCGCTTAAATAAGCTCTGATACCAATTTGTAAATGTCGAATGATATTGATTTAATCAAATTCTCAAGTTTTCAATTTTACTACACCAAAATGGGTAAATTGGCACCCTTCTAGCGGCTAGCCTTGTCACGGTCAATGACCATGACAAAAAAACATGCATTTTTTGTCACGATCATTGACCGTGACAAGTCTGTGATAAGGTATTGTCACGGTCAATGACCGTGACAAGACCGTGACAGCTACACTTGTCATGGTCAATGGCCGTGCCACGTCTGTGACAAATGTCCCAGTAAAAAACTCTTTTCACTTATTTTTTCCCCCGCCAATTCTTCCCTCCTGTTTTCTCTCTCTCTACGCTGCTCTCCCTCTCTCTCTCTCTCTCTCTCTCTCTCTCTACTTTCAGGTTACCCCTCTTTCTCTCTCTCTCTCTTTCTCTCTCTCTCTCTCTCTTCCATTTATATATATGTGTGTGTGTGTGTATATATGTCTGTGTGTATGTATATATATGTGCGTGTGTGTGTGCATTTGTGTGGTGGGTGGGGAGGGGGATGGGGCAGGGTGGGGGGAGGGGTAGGGATGAGGGGGCTGCTTGTGTGTGTGTGCATGTGTGTAGTATATATATATGTGTGTGTGTATATATGTGTGTGTGTATGTGTGCGTATATATGTGCATGTGTGTGGCGGGTGGGTGGTGGGGAGGGGGTGGGGCAGGGTGGTGGGGGAAGGGGGTGGGCAAAGGATGGGGGGTTGTTTGTGTGTGTGTGTGTGTTTGGTGTGTGCGTGTGTGTAGTGGTGTGTGTGCGTGTGTGTGTGGTGGGGAATGGGGTGGGGCAGGGTGGGGGAAGGGAGAAGGGGGTGGGGCAGGGTGGGGAGGAGGGGGCAGGGATGGGTGGGGGGTGGGGGGAGGGGGTTGCGTGTGTGTGTGTGTGTGAATGTGCGCAGGTGTGTGTGTATGTGCACGTGTGTGTATATGTATGTGTAGTGTGCATGTATGTGTGTGTTTGTGCGTAATTTTTCTTGTAAACGAATTGATTGTTTATTATTTTTTTAGTAAATTAATATATGATTGCCCCTCATTGTAAATTAGTAAATTAATATATGATTAATTATGAAAGTAGGATTGCCCCTCATTGTAAATTAGTAAATTAATAATTGTATACTTTAATTGTTAGTTTAATTGATGAAAATAATTAATTGAGTAGATGAATTAGAAGGAGTACGGGATACACATTTGTTGTTGACATTGATGTTGGATTAAAGTGGATCGATGTTGGGTTGGTTAGTTTTAAAAGTGGCATGACCACTGGATTATTGTCCATGTGGGGGTGGGATTTTTCAACTTTTTTTGAAAATTACTTTGTATATCGAACAATATATATATAGTATGATAATTAAATGAAATATACTTGAAATTACATATGCGCGCGCATGTGTGTGTATGTTTGTGTGTGTGTGTGTGGTGCGTGGGGGTGGGGAGGGGGTGGGGCAGGGTGGGGGGGTTGTTTGTGTGTGTAGTGGTGTGTGTGCATGTGTGTGTGTGGTGGGGGAAGGGGGTGGGGCAGGGTGGGCGAAGGGGTGGGACATGGTGGGTGGGTGGTGGGGTAGGGGTGGGGGGTTGCGTTTGTGTGTGTGAATGTGTGCGGGTGTGTGTGTGTATGTGCGCGTGTGTGTATATGTGTGTGTAGTGTGTGTGTATGTCCGTGTTTGTGCGTAATGTACCCTAAACATGAAACTACGTGTGTATGTATGTGTGTATGTGTCAAACCATCACAAATAAAATTGCTAACTCACAGATTTTAGGAAAAAAAATCTTTCGGGTAAAACCTTTTTATTTCACTATGAATGATAAATCGCAACTTACAAATACAGTGAAATCCTCAATGATCACTCCTCATAACAATCACATAGGCACACACCCTAGAGTCGTCAATAGAACAACCGCAACCAGTTCATTGCCCGGTCGGAACGCAGTGACCCACTCTCGCCGCGGAAGTAGCTGGAGCAATCAACCGACAGCCGACGAGTTCGGGATGGGGGCGTCACACATTGTCGTCGCCCCCTCTTCCAATTTCCCACTCTTAGGGACGTTGGTAGTCGGGCGGATATTGGTCTCCCGTGCTCCGAGTGAAGTTGGACCAAAATCGAGTCCCCAATAATGGACGTCACGACAAATGGTGGTTAATAAGAACACGCAGTCCAATTCAATCAGGAACACCCTCGAGCACTCCCAATCGACACGCAATCATAGTCAACCATAAAGATAACTCTCTACAAAAAAATAACTTAACCAAATTTAAATCTTGGGTTCCAAAATAATTCACATATATATTGGTATGTTTTGTGAATTAAAAACAAAAAGGATTAAACCTTTAAACGAAGAAGACAAAGAATTCTGCTGGTTTTGCAGTTTGTGCAAAATGAAAAACGCCAGGTCTTCTTAAGGAAAACGGAGTGGTTTAACACGCTTTATATAAAAATCTTAAGGTGGCGTGGCGCTTGAACGAAACAACAATGTCGCTTGAACGAATTAGGTTGTCGCTCAAACGACTTCGCTCTAGATAGCTCTGTCGCTCGAAAGACTTGTTTATCTCGCTCCAACGATCTTTTCAATATTAAATTTTTATTTCGATAAAAAACTCCGCCTCAATACTTGGAAAAAATTCTTTGAAGAAAAACTCCGCTTCAACACTTACAAAATACTTTAGAAAAATTATCCCAACCCTCTAAGTGAACCGTTAAGGTACTTAACCACAGCCTTACCAAAATTAATCTCGCGGAGGCTTGAATATTGAAGAACATTGATATTCGGATCCGTATTGACACATGATTGAACTTGAATAAGTCTTCAATGGTTGTAGGGGTATCTGACATACTCCATTGTAAACTGGATAATAAAATAATGTCCTTACAAATCTCCCCCTATGTATATGCCCGTGCAAAATAAAAACATTCGAATTATCTAATCAAAATGCCTATACAAATCTAATACCCTCCCATGAACCCAAAACTGAAAAGGTACAAAGCATGTAAGTATCAAACTTTTTCTTCAAAATCTTCTACTTCCAAAAAACTTTAAATCTTTAAGCTTTGCTCACCGGGGTGTGCAAAATAACGATCTTCAATTTTGTACCTACACACACGAGACAAAGAAAATACCTTCATAATGTATCGAGTTTGATATGAGATAAACATGAATCAAAATAAATATAAAATCTCAAATCTCCCACATAATTCGTTCTCCCCTTTTTTATTTGTCCGAAATAGACAAGGAAAAGAATAAACAAAATAAATATGGAGTTTTCATGATAAATATGCATAGCAAACATGGATCAAACCATGCTCATGCAAAGGAATCATCTCTTGATAATTCCACCAACTATTTTTATTTTTCAATTTTTCAAACAAAAATACAAAAATAATTTTACCAAAATCACACACCATGAATTTACACTAAGATAACCAAATCATGGAAACGGAATGAATGGGTTTGAACATATTCGATAGACAAATCAATGCAATCAAACATAACATATGTGCACTATGAATATGTTTACTCCTAACGAATGATCATCAAAATCGTCCTTAGGTGTCAAAAATGTGAATTTAGATGACATCGTTTTAATCTAATCGACAAATCAAAGTCAGACATTATTTTCACACCAATAATATCTAAAACTATGTAATGCTTTTTCATGACTTTTCAAGGACGTGTAAACCGATTTTATATTCCATACAAACTCCCTCATAAATAATGCTTTTTATTTTTCTTTTGAGGTGATGAAATAAAACTAAATTGGCACACTTTTGGCATATTCTTCTTTTTTATTGCCTTTAAATATTTTCGGTCTCTTTTCAACCTCCTTGGACCTTGGCAAATATTTATTGTGCCACACTTTTTCTAGGTCCGATTTAAACTGTGGCTTAATCGTAAAAGATAAATGAATACCTTTCGTAGCCCTTCCCTATTTTTCAAATAAATCACACAAACTCACAACAACGGTTTTTCCATGCACTACTTCATTGTTAAGTTTTATTGCATTTGGTTCGTTTTAAAGAAAGAATTGAGATGAAAACGCATCGATCACCATGTGATAGATAGAACAACATTCAAAAAAATTCGTGTAAGTGTGCAATAAAAGAACTCATGAGTCAAACATGTAGGTAGTAACAACCAATTACATCTCAATGACTCCAAACATTGTAAAGCACAAATATTAAATGATGACGCATATAAAAATACTATCAAACAGTCACATATATATGGAATGAAATTGTAACTCGACCATCCTAAATGTCCATCCATATATGTTGTAAACAAAATACAAAAACTCCTTTTGTCTTTTTCAAAAAATTTATCTAAATAAAATCTTTTTGTATTTTTCAATATTTCTAAAATGAAAATCTAATACAAAAAGTACGCAAGTCATAATACTAGCAAGAATATATCATGAAGCACAAATAGCATATGACAAACAAACCATTCAAACACAATATCTATAAGATATATCAAGAGAAGAATCATGTGCAAACAACCGAGAATCAACTAGTCTAACATCTAGTGCCTCTAAAAGTGATTTCCTATCCCAAATAGGTGTGCAACGATGCATAGGGGTTTTGGGAACCAAGGCAACACTATACTTCAACTTCCTAGGACTTCTTTCAAGATAAAAACAAAAACTCTTAAGGTGACCTTTCCTACCATAGTGTGAACATGTGAAAGTGGGTGGAAGGACACCTATGGGTTGACCGTTTCTAACGTCCTTGGGATTTATTGACCCCCTAAAATAAATAATAGTCTTGTCTTTAACACTCGAAATATGAGAACATGATGAGACACTACCATTGCTACCAACACTACTCGAGTCTGTCAAATTATTTTTCATCTCCAAAAATTTTTACTCAATCAAAGAATTAGACTCTTTCAATTTTAAGGACTCCTTCTCTAAA
The DNA here is from genome assembly GCA_949130495.1 of Sambucus nigra. Classification (NCBI taxonomy): domain Eukaryota; kingdom Viridiplantae; phylum Streptophyta; class Magnoliopsida; order Dipsacales; family Adoxaceae; genus Sambucus; species Sambucus nigra. The sequence goes on along the minus strand of OX422222.1, from coordinate 166,268,084 downwards.
TTTTCAATTATTCCTAGAATGTTATCACGTGTTCCCTTAAAAGAGGCACACTTATCCTTAAGAGTCTCCTCACGTGGCACAAACTCGTAGATTAAAATATTTTTATCATCTTTGGCACAAACACACATCCTAGAGTTTTTAAAGTCCTCCAATTCTTTTTTCTAAAATTAGGACTCTATCATCACTTTCCTTTGGGGACAATTTTAACGCATTAAAGTCATGGTCTAAAGAAATAAAGTTTTCATGATAAAAATATCTTTGACTTTGAACCATTTGCAATAGATCCATAGAGGATTTAAAATGAGTATTTTCTTTACCCAAAAAATCAATTATTTTCGGAAACATCAAATTCAAACTATTTAAATCATCAAAACCCTTACTCATGTCATCAAAGGGGGCATTTGATTACATAAGTTCTCCATCAGAAAAATTGTTATTTTTCACAGAAATAGATTTTTCAAAAAAAAAAATGTCACACAATTTTGCGAAAAACAAGGATCACTCGATAAATTAGAGAAACTCTCTCCGATACCAATTTGTCAAAGTGGTGATCGCTTAAATAAGGTTCGATACCAATTTGTAAATTCCGTATAATACTGATTTAATCAAATTCTAAAGTTTTCGATTTAGACTTATTTAAATGGAGTCTATGTTCAAACCAAATTAATTCAACCCCTAAACATGCAATTACGTGTGTGTGTGTGTGTATGTCAAACAATCATAAATAAAATTGCCACTCATAGATTTTAAGAAAAAACCCTTTTAGGTAAAATCCTTTCATTTCACTATGAATGACAAATCGCAACTTACATACAAAATGAAATCCGCAATGATTACTCATAAGAACAATTCCATAGACATGCCTCCTAGATTCAGCAATGGAACAACTGTTGCAGTCCATAAGAACACACAGTCCAATTCAGCCAGGAACACCCTCGAGCACTCCCAATCGACATGCAGTCGTAGTCAGCCGCAGAGATAATGCTCCACAAAGAAATAAGTTCACCAAAGTTTAATCTTGGGTTCCAAAACAATTCACAAAAATATTGGGATGTTTTGCGAATTGAAAACAAAAAAGATTAAACCCTTAAACGAAGAAAACAAAGAATTGTGTTGGTTTTGCAATTTCTGCAGAATGAAAAATGTTAGGTCTTCTTAACAAAAACGGAGTGGTTTAACACGCTTTATATAAAAATCTTAAGGCAGCGCCTCACTTGAACAAAACAATAATGTCGCTTGAACGAAGCAGGCTATCGCTCGAATGACTTCGCATAAGATAGCTTTGTCGCTCGAACGACTGGCTTATCTCGTTCGAACGAGCTTTTAAAAATTAAATTTTTATTTCGATAAGAAACTCTGCCTCAACACTTAGAAAATAATTCTTTGATGAAAAGCTCTGCTTCAACACTTAGAAAATATTTTAGAGACATTATCCCAACACTCAAAGTGAACCGTTAAGGTAATTAACCACAACCTAATGAGTCTTAAACAGTTGTAGCGGTATACGACATACTCAAATGTAAATCAGGCAATAAAACAATGTCCTTACAACTGGTTAAATTAGTATCACACATAATGATATTATAGTGGGAAGGCAATTACGTTTTCTATTCCCGAACAAGATATGTTCTTAGTTACGATGCCTAGGCTCGAGGGAGGTTATAGTACACACTTATAATATATAGATGCAACTTCATTAGAAGAGTCCACCGTGTTATTAGATTCAATGCCTACTATCCAAGAGTTTAAGAATGTATTTAATGAGGTTCCAAGGTTACCTCTAGCGAAGGAGGTAAATTTTAGTGTAGACTTCGCATCTGGCACCAGGCCCATCATGAGGTCACCTTACAGGATGGCTCCATAAGATACGAATTGGTTATGGGAAATATTCAACAACTTTGAGTTAGGGGTTTATAAAAAATGATCGCATCTCCTTATGTTACACTCCGACCCGAATTTATGGGTTACCCATAGTCAACTCAGTCTGACCCGAGCATTAGGTGTGAAGTGCAATGAAACAACCTATATAATGTTGCTAGTCTAGCTTTATTTTGTTTAACATTTCACTTATTAGCATGCGAATCCAATTTCAAAATAAACTATGTGAAGGACCCATGGGGAGTACCCCAAAGTCCAAGTATAAAGAGCTACTAATCGTCAAATAAAGAAAATACTTACTTGTATAATGCCCTCAAAATATGAAATTACTCCCAATCCACCGTGAAAAGTGAGGGGGTGGGCCTATGCCTAGTGGGAAATATACGAACAAAATAAAGAATCGAACGGAAGAAAGGAGACTCGACACGTTATGCCTACGTGCACATGCAATTACATAGTATGTGTGTATGTATACACACACACACACACACACACACACATATACACACACACATACACACTTAATGCATTAAATGGTTTTATTTTTGGAAACCTTATTACCCAGATTAATTTACCTTAATCCTAAAAAGACTTCTTTTACTCATCCTTAGCATTTTCTCACTTTATTTAACACACCCGGTTCAACTCTTGAAATCAATATATTTGCTTTATCTCAACACATTCCTATACCCAAATCACCCTTTTTATTTATTTCAATACACTTAAGTACTTTCGTTGAAATTCACCCTTTCAACTCACGCAAACATCGTGTAAGAAAATACCTATTTAAACTTTGAAAACGTTTTTAAAACACATTTGTGAGTTAGTTATGGTTTTAACCACTTAAGTTGCTTAATCACCCATTTACCCACTCACTTTATCTTTTTCCTTAATTTATAGACATTTTTTAATATACCTTTACTTGTCCATTTTAACCTTAATCGGAACATTTATTTAATCATTCAAGTTATGTTTTATTATTACATTTTACCACACAACCCATTTCTTGACATGTTCCATACTCCTTTTTATCTTTTCTTGGAATCTTTCAATACTGCATTCTTTAATGGGACACGACCAGCTATGCGCACCATATGCTCTGGCCAGTGGTTTTGGGCTTTTCACCCTAGGGCTTCGGGACCTTCTTGCTTATCCCGATTTCATCTGATTCCCTTTTAATGTGTTTTAACATTTTACAAATGTCCACATTACCCACTTTTTCTATTCACGCGGTCAATGCCAAAATCTAGGGTAACACCCCAATTTGTGTAACACTTTGAAATTTTACCATTTCATGTCCTTTACACTTTAACCTTAATTTTTATTCCAAAAATCATATTCATTTAGGACCACTTTGTTTAACACCTTTCCAACATTTTTATTTCATAAAAATGTTCCACTTTAAGTAAAGTTACCATTTTACCAAATTTTTTTCAAAATCACCATTTACTATATTTCTACAAGTGTTAATTTTCTTAAAATACTAATAAGTCATTCATACTAAATTCTTAAGTGTTTTAACATCATAACACCTTTTTAAACTTGGATTAATATTCTTCTTAATTGGAAGCACCTTTATCTCTTTATTTTCCTTTTCAACTTTAGCCCTTTTTAACACTTTTACGAACCATATATCCAAATTAGACAATTCTTTACTTTTTTATTCAAGAAGTCCAATTACACTCAAAGACTACTTTTATAAGAAAATACAATTTCATTTTATCAACACATGTAGTATTGTAATCTCATCTTCATCATATCTTTTAGTCCCAATTTCACACACTTTGAAAACTAAGTTTCTAACTTTTCTTATGTCATGTTTAAACCCAACAAAAAACATCTCTAAACTTGTTTATACATTTATTGTCAAAATACTACAAGCTTATATGTATGAGAAGATGGATTTTAAATTCAAAAATCCTACTACATGATTTAAACATACATTTCATCTTGAGAATTTATTATACTCCAAAATACATTTTTCAGGCACAAAAGATATTTTTAATTCTTCAACCTCAACAAATGCCTATTTTTCTTAAAACCTTCATTTTTCAAGAACTTTGAAATATTATTATTTCACCAAATATTCCAACAAAATCACATCGTCTACAAACATTTTATTCCATAAATGTTTATCCTCGATCTTTCTTAAAAATACACAATTTTCATAAAATACCCACTTTTGGCTTTTCAAATCCTTGAAATAATTATCCATTCTTTATTTCCAACAAAATAATATTTTTTCAATGTTTATTATTTTATAAAAATGTTTATTATTACTACACATCAATTTTTATCATTTATCAAATGAACCATACTCATGTAATCTAACTACAAGACTACAATATACTAAATAGAGCCTTAGTAATAAGAGTAAAGTTTTTTCTACCTTAAATAGAGCTCCAAAAATTATAGGCAAGAAAGGTATAAGAAGATGGCAACGTCCCACCTCCTAATGTGGCCTCAAGGAGGTTTCCCCACTCTAAAATCATGTTCCATCAAGCTTCCAAGAAAAAAAAACCTTCAACTCCATGAAAACCCACCTTCATCTTCTCCAAAATCCACAAACGCAACTCCAATATTCATATCTCTTCTTTGTCAATGGTGAAAATGGGTATTTTGGGCTTGAACATGGTGGAATATTACACAAATGGAGATGGAAAGGTGGTGGAATGGTGATTTGGTGGTGGGTGGAGGTGGAAGAACTCCCACCTCTCTATCACTCTCTCTCCTCCTACCATTTCTCCCAACTCAAGAATAACCCATATACATAAAACACACCCTTATAAAACCCTTCCAAAGGCTAAAAATCCCGTTTTGCCCCTTCTGGATTGTTCTGGGCTCGACAGCTCAAAGATCTAATGGATGAGATTGTGATAGCGCACAAGGTCAACTGAGATTAAGAATTAGACTTGCATCGTTCGAATGACTTCCTTATGTCATTCAAATGACTACCCTGTCTCATTAGAACCAGAGATCGTGTGACCCTTAACGCGACTTGCTACTATAAGTCGGTAGCACATCATTAGATGCCCTTCTTCTCATGACCTCACCTTGTCGTTCGAACGACATTCCCTTTTCATTTGAATGACCCATTTTGTTCTTATTTTATTTTTCTCAAATTTTACCCACGATTCTTCTATAATTATCATTAACTCTTCCCTATTTATAATCCATATATAATTTAGTTCAATTTTTGGGACAGGGTATTACAAATTTCCCTCCTTGGGGAATTTTGTTCCCGAAATTCTTGAGCCTTAAACCTTCAAGCTTATGGGGTTCACCAAATTTTTTTCAAAGTCCTATTAATCCTCCAAGACAATTCATCAAAGTCCTCAACACCAAAGTCACCAAATGCTCAATATGCGACATGCTCTAATGTTCACCATTTCGTTAATCATGACGTTACATAATCGACTCTGAGTCTCCACTCGCCTTATGATCAAGTCCAAACCATTCATAGCACTACATATGCTAGTACTTGAGGCATATCGACGCATCTACAAGCAAACCCTTTCTAGGGGTCAATGCTCACCCAAAGCGAATCGTAATACAACCAACCGTCATATATACCACGAAAAATAAATTTTATCTTAGCACTGTACATCATGTGTTCCACAACTGTTCATGTTATCCTAACTACACAACTCACATGAGATTTCTGAGTATCATATTATACTATTCTCTCACTCCAAGGAGGAATAACCCCATCAAATCATTATCGCATGCCTGGTTTGCACCTTTCACTGCATCACTCTAATGAACCTAGCACGTCCTTAGGTGTCTCATCCTTATGTACTCACTATTGTTTCACTCAAATCCAGTCACCGTGCCAAGGCAACATCATGTTCAAAGTTTCTCAATTTCTAACTCTATACCATATCCTCAAGTCATTATCCCTCTCTTCACAACTCGAGCCATTGACTATCGATCCGACTAGTCTAGAGTCCACAAGTATTAAGAGATATTGATACTACGAGTAAATCGTGTGGCCGAAAACGTATCCACCAATAGGCAAAACTTTTTGTAATAGCAAGAATACCTCATACGGGAACACCCAGTTACCAAGTTGCATTGACCAAACCCAGTCCATTTCCCTCACCCGGTCCCAACTGTTCCATACCATTACGGGTGTTCGTGATCCGGTCCGATCCGGTTTTTAGTAATTTTAAGGACCGGACCGATTAAACTGGTCCTAGAAAAAAACGGACCAAGATGGGACCGATTAAACTAGTTTTCCAGTCTTAGTCGGTCCGATTTTTTATACGATCGGTCCGGTCGAACTTGTTGGTCCTAATCTTATTGAAATAATCTTTTTAAAAATGAAAACTACCCTTCAAAATTGTCAAAATTTTATCATCAAAACTCCCAAAATTTTACCATCAAAACAGTCCAAATTTTATCATAAAAACAATCCAAATTATACCATAAAAACCGTCCAAATTTTACCATAAAACTGCCCACAATATTGTTCAGAAGTGCTTAAATTTGGACGTATAAAGTTGTCCAAAATTGCTCAAAGTTTGACATATAAACTATCCAAAAATACCCAAATAATACAAACATATAGAGTTGTACAAAACTGCCCAAATTTGGACATATAAACTCTCCAAATAATATAAAATAAAGTTATCCAAATTCAATCACAAGGTTGTCCATAATAATTCAAATCAATAATGAGCCAATAAAATTACTACATTCATAAAAATTAACCAAACTAACTGCAACATCCAAAATAATGCAACCATAATGCTGCCCAAAACAATCTCCTCTATAAACCTGAAAATCATCACAAAAAATTTTAGAATAAATGAAAAATAGTCCAAAAAAATGTAACCATAAATTTGAAACATAGAAAAATTAAAACTGAGTGTGTGGAAAGAAGGCTACCTTCATTTTCACTCTCCATTGTCTACACGTGAAAAAATTAAAACATAGAAAAATGAACAAATTATTATTTAATTAATACAACTAGAAAAAAAAAACAAAAAAACTATTCTAACTGATGGAGCATAGCATACACATCTGAAATGAAAAATTAGCTGGGAAAAAAAAATTAAACACACTAAACCCGTCCAATCAATATATAGATCTGGAAAAAATATTACACATGGAGCATACAAATTTGTATAAAACCATATATACAAAAAGATTTGTGTGTGTGTGTATATATATATATATATATATATATATATATATATATATATATATATATATATATATATATATATATATATTTTACCGATCTGATGGTGGTTCAGTGGTTGAACGCCGGATGTGAGGGCTGAAAGGCAGCGAGGGGTTGCGAGGTGGAGAGGGGCTGAGAGGCGGTGAGGAGCTGAGAGAAATAAAGTAAGAGAGAGGGTTTGAAATGAGGGAGAGAACGACTAACTATTAAGAGAGATGAGAGAAAGGAGTGAGTGGGTGTTAACTTAGGGTTTTCTTTTCTATATATATATTAATATGTAACCGGTCCGGTCCATATCGCTTATTTTTTATGATGGACCAAAGACCGAACCGGTTAGACCGGTTTGCCAAAAAAAATGGACCGGACTGAATAAAAAAAAGTCCAAAAAAATTAAGGCGGTCCGGTTCGGTCCGCCGATCCAATCGGTTTTATGAACACCCCTACATACCATGACATGATACCAATCTGGGTCACCACATAAGTGAGAATACCAATTCTCGATTATCAAAATTGAAAGGTACACACTTGATTCAGAAGGAGCATGCAACTGTCCCGAGAAATTTTTCCCATAAGCGTTCGACTCTGACTCACGAAAGCGAGCCTACGATGTGCACTTAAAATCATGCCACTCATTCCTAGAGTTCTCACCGAGCATAAATCCCAGCCATCCCCCCTGACTTAGGTAACTGGTAGTAGCAAATCAAATCTTAACCATTCATTCTCGTAATACAAACGCAATTTATGAATTGGTAATCTTTTGGAAAGTCAATGCTGGACTTCCTTCCTAAGGAGCAAGCTCCTACCTTTCACATCCCTGGTGTAAATGAATCATTCTGATTAGCGAACACCTCACACTCTAGTCATTGATCTTTTCCAATCAATAATGATGACATCACCAACCTACTACACCTAGGTTATTATCTTCTTAACATTTCATGATCGAAATCCCAAACTCCCATAGAAATTACTTAGTTCAATCAAGGCACTCACCTAACCGCATCCTTTTGTTCACACGAGATTGCCACCAATTCACCTCACCATTTCTACCCACACAGGATTTTCGTGACGACCACACCCGACATCATTGGCACCTTAAGGATATAGTAAATACCACAGTAGGCTACATCCTATAACCCATCCATCTTGGCAAGATGTGCCAAAAACTTATTTTTATATTGCTAAGCCCGCCTTTAGCATATACTCTCGACACGTCGACATAACGATCATGTTTTGATGCTACCCTACCTTAATTTCCATTTTCAAGTCTCCACTTGGCATCATCACTCTAAGTCTCTAATACATCTCTTGGTATATTCGAAAATCAGGTATCACCCTTATAAGGACACGGCTATCACCCTACCTTAGAAATTACACCACCTATCTGTGTTGATTGGAAGCCATACCTAGTAGGTATACTACACGACAAGTACCATGGGATCATCGCCTAACCCTCAACACCATTGTTACTAGAATGACACTGCTTTCTCTTACTGGACTCGATTGGTCTTCTAAGAAAACTAAACACATCTACTGCACAGTCCCAAGACCCGATAAGGTTTCATCATCTATACCTTTATTATCATAGGTGCACTATAGAAACCTTTCGATACCCACACTGATATTACTTAGTGCTCGCAAAGACACAACTCTACGATCTTCTATCTATAGTGCGCCTTAATTATCAAGCGTCTTAAGGCATCACAACATTCGATATTCACCCTCAATGATGCCGCACATAATTTTTCCTATGGGTACCTCAACGTGCTTATGAACTACTCTCACACAAGATTACCTCGCACGTATCCACTTCTCTGGCGGATAAAATAAATCTCTACATATAGATAACCAGCATATCTTTCTTCCAAGTGGTCATGACTATAAGTCACGTAGAAACCACGACTAACGATACTACTAGTAATGGTAGGATACAGGACGTCACCTGCAGCCTATAAACCTCAAGTTCTACCTCACCTAATCCTCAATGATTTCCAACTATGGAAACTAAATTTCCTCAGTATGTTAATATCATAGCATGTGCTAATCTACCTATTAGCACGACTATATTAATCTTGGTAGGATATGGGACGTCGAGTATTACCTATAAATGCCAAGTCACATACCACGGACACCGCATGAGATCATATTCCTCAATACCACATTATAACCAAAATATATTGAGCTCAAGTCCTCAACAAGTACTTATGAATGTTATTCAGTTATCTAACCTCAACAAGTGAAACATACAACCTTTATGTCTAGGTCTCCAAGTAAATTTCTTTATCGTCACTATGTTACTCTCTCCATCAAGGTTGTCACACAATTCATCTCACAAAAACAATTATGGTGTTGCCACTATTAGTATACCCGACTTCATGTGTTCACCGAAGTACCATCAATTTCAATTTTTCTCCAACAGTCAAATTTGTCTAATTATGCCACCGGTGTTAATTACCCATAAGTTCCACACCTAATGGTTATATTATTTTCAATCACCAATCATTAGTGCCTAGTTGAGACACCCTAACTATTAATCTCTACCATTGACTATATGCAATTTGTGACACTTGCCCAATGGGCGTCATTTCACTTTATTGACACTTCAAATGATTTTATCTCACCGAGAACTTAACACAAGCACCTCACACTAACAAGCATGGTGTCACCATTATAGGCTAACATGGACACCCATAAATTATTACAAATTCTAACCAGAAGCACGGAAGCGATTAATAACTATCGACTTGATCGCAAGCCACTTGGCACTAACTTACTTGTCGTGATAACCTCTTTGACTTTATCATCGAGGATACGAACTAAATTGTCATCAAGCTAGCATGACTGGTCCTACCCAACACCGACGTCGAAAGATACAATACTGACCTCACCACGTCACTCCCTAAAGAAACCTTGAACCTAGAGCTCTAATACCATTTGAAACGTCCTGACCCATATTTATGGGTTACCCATAATCAACCCGGTCCAACCAGAGTGTTAGGTGTGAACTGCTATAAACTAACCTATATAATGTTGGTAGTCAAGTTTAATTTTAATTAACATTTCACTTGTTGGCATAAGATTCCAGTTTAAAAATAAACTACATGAAGGACCCATGGGGAGTACCCCGAAGTCCAAGTATACAAAGCTACTAATCGTAAAATAAAGAAAATACTTACCTGTGTAACTCCCTCAAAATACAAAACCGTTCCCAACCTGTGACAAAGAGAGTGTGTGAGCCTATACCTAGTGGGAAATATAAAAATGAAACATAGAATCGAACGGCAGAAAGGAGAATCGGCACATTATTCCAACGTGGACATGCAACTACATTGTATATATATACACACATACATATACCCATACCTAAAGCATGAAATAGTCTTCTTTTTTAAAACCTTATTGCCCAGATTAATCTTATAAAGACTTCTTTTACTCATCCTTAGAATTTTCTCGCTTTATTTAACGCATTTGGTTCAATACTTGAAACCACTACATTTGCTTTATCCAAACACATACTTTTATCGGAATAACCCTTTTTATTTATATCAATACACTTAGTACTTTCATTGAAATTCACCCTTTTAACACACGCAAACATCGGGTAAGAAAATACTTAATTAAACACTGGAAATATTTTAACAACACATTTGTGTCTTAATTATTGGTTTAACCACATAGGTTGCTTAATCACCCATTTACCAACACATTTTACCTTTTTTCTTACTTTATGGACATTATCAATTATACCTTTAACCTTTATCGAAATATTTATTTATTCATTCAAGTTAGGTTGTATTAATACATTTTACCACACAACCCATTTCTTGACATGTTCCATATTCCTTTTATCTTTTCTCAAAATCATTCAATACTAAATACTTTAACAGACTCCACACCATCATCTATGTGCACCATATGCTCTAGCCAGTGGTTTTAGACTTTTCACCCTAAGGCTCCGGGTCCTTCTTGCTTATCCTAGTGTCATCGAGTTCCTTTTAATGCGTTTTAATATTTTACAAATGTCTAAACTACCCACTTTTTCTTTTTACCCGATCGAAGCCCTGGGTTACACCCCAATTTGTGTTACACTTTGAAACTTTACCATTTCATGTCCTTTACACTTTAACCTTGATTTTTTTTCCAAAAATCATATTCATTTAAGACCACTTCGTGTAACATCTTTCAAATATTTTTATTTCATAAAAATGTTCAATTTTAAGTAAAGTTATCATTCGACCCATTTGTTTCCAAAATCACCCTTTACTCCATTTCTACAAGTTCTAATTTACCGAAAATACTAATAAGTCATCCATACTTACTTCTTAAGTATTTTAGCACCTTTTTACACTTGGAGTAATATTCTTCTTAACTAGAAACACCTTTATCTCTTTATTTCCTTTTCAACTTCAGCCCTTTTTAACACTTTTACTAACCATATTTCCAAATAAGATATTTATTTACTTTTTCATTCAAGAAGTCCAACTACACCTAAATACTACTTTTAAAAGAAAATAGCATTTCATTTAATCAACACATGTAGTATTGTGATCTCATGTTCATCATATCTTTAGTCCCAATTTCACACACTTTGTGGACTAAATTTATAAAAAAATTATTTCATGCTTAAACCCAACAAAAACCTTCTGTAAACTTGTTTATACATTTAATGCCAAAATACTACAAGTTTATATGCATAGAAGATGGATTTTAAACCTAAAAATCCTACTACTTGGTTTAAACAAACATTTCATCTTGGGAATTCATTATACTTGGAAAATACATTTTTAAGGCACAAAAGACATTTTTATTTCTTCAACCTCAACAAATGTCTATTTTTCATAAAACTTTCATTTTTAGAGAACTTTGAAATATTATTATTTTGCCAAATATTCCAACAAAATCACATCGTTTACAAACATTTTATTTCATAAATGTGTGTCCTCAATTCTTCTTGAAAATAAATCATTTTCATGAAACACCCACTTTTAACATTTCAAAACCTTGAAATAATTATTCATTCTTTATTTCTTACAAAACAACATTTTTCTAACATTTTTAATCCATAAAAATGTTTATTATTTCCACACGTCAATTTTTATCATTTATCACATGAACCCTACTCATGTAATCTAACTACAAGACCAAAATACACTAAATAAAGCCTTAGTACTAAGAGTAAGGCTTTTTCCACCTTAAATGGATCTCCAAAAATGGTAAGCATGAAAGGTCTAATAGAATGGAACCTCCCACCTCCTAAGCTGGACTCAAGGAGGTTGTCCCACTCCAAAAGCATGCTCCATCAAGCTTCCAAGAAAAAAAACCCTTCAACTCCTTGAAAACCCACCTTCATCTTCTCCAAAATCCCCCAAACACACATCCAAAATTCATATCTCCTCTTTGTCAATGGTGAAAATGGTATTTTGGGCTTCAACAAGGTGTAATATCACACAAATGGAGGTGGAATGGTGGGGGAATGGTAATTTTGTAAGGACGCAAATTTCCAATTGAGTCCATATGTAGTTTTGGTTTAATTCCGGAAAAAACCATTTGAGTCATAGGATAAAAGTTTGCTCTTTTCATGCGTATGACGTTTAAAGAAGTTGAAGATGTAGCGGCCCGGATTTATGTTTCATCCTTGTCTAGTTTAGTACCATGTGTCTACGTTAACAAGAATTGGATTATAAGGCTCCAAAGGTAGGAATCTTTTATATATATATATATATATATATAGGATCTTAGAAATTATTTTGGGTGTACTTAATAAAATACTTATTATTAACTTTTACTTTCAGAAAATCTCTTTAGAACTTTTTTCAAAAGATTTTGGGCTTCAAATTGAAAGATAAAATTTTCTGTTTTTCGTTCGAATTGTCGTTCGAATGAGTTTTCTAATGAGTTTAAGCTATATTTCTCTGAATTTTCCTTAGAAACTCGTTCGAACGCGATATCAAGCGAGCTCTGCCTCTAATTATCTGAATTTTCATTTGAAGACGTTCGAACGACCTGGAAAAGTCGTTCGAACGACCTGGGCGGGAAATGAATTTTTTTGGTAGTTTCGTTTTTAACCACCCATGTTCCTCACTTGTCCCACTAACTTTACTAGCCTTACTTTAGTGCGGGAACAAATTTTTTTAACAATACTTTTGATAAACTATCTTCTACACCTTGAGAGGAAAAAGGTTTTTCATCAATAGTTCAAGTTTTGTGTTTTTAATTTTCATAGATTAAATTCTACCAAAACACATACACCCATATGTTTTAGTTTAAATCCAAGTCTCTATTTATATATCTTGCTTGGACTGTTTGGCACCGGGTTTTCTCTACACAACCAAGAAGAGAAGTTTGGGTTCATTATCTACCCATAAAGGAGAAGATTTATTTTGCTCCGGCTTTATCACAATGTGAAAGGCACCATGTGTGGTTGACGGTTGTTATGCTTCAATTGGTGGACTCTAAGACTGTGATGGACATCATAGTTATTTGTTAGACGTAGGTATTTGCAAGAAGAAGCATTGGGGATTGAAGGGAGTCAAGTTTAGTGTTGTAAGTCTTTTTGTCTTGTAATTTTAAAATCATATCTAATAAATTTGTTAGCCTAGGGACGTTCGAGGTTTTTCCCGTTGTGGATTTTCCTTTTACACTGCGGCGTAGGGGTTGTGATTATTTATTTTATCTTGCAAAAACACCTATATGCATGTTTAATATTAAAAATCTAAAATTGGTTTAAAATCACAATCTCGTCTAATTTGGTGTTAAAATATGTTTCGGTAAATAGTTAATTTAATTCAAGTCAGCAGAGTTTAATTTGATAAAATTTTGTTTGGCCTATGTTGAAAATGATAAGGAATCATTATTAGGCAAATTTTAGGACTTGGGTTGATTTATTTTTTTTAAGTGGAACTTATAATGTTTAAGTAGTTTTATTTCACTTCTAGTTTAATTTAATTTTAATTTGGAAGAAATTAAAATTTGAATCTTGTTTATGTTTATGTTTTAAATTTGAATTGAAATTTTAGTTGGGAATTTAATTGAATCATAACATAAATTTAAAGAATTTTCATATTGGGGGGCTTCCGCACCAACAAGTGGTATCAGAGCGGGTTACGCTAATTTATCGTGTGGTCCTAATTTTTAAGAATTTGTTTTTGATAAAATGAAAGTTTTATCATTTGGCAAGTTTCCTAGTTTTGATCGTTCTCTCATGATTGCATATGACTCTTCACTTTCCATATCTTACGAGTAATTGCTTGTATGTTTACATACACTAGCTTTTGGTGCTAATTGATATATTCTTCCTAGTTGTATGTTTTGTTTGTCATTTTCAAGTCTTTAGATCATTACATATGCTTTTCTAGAATTATGACATGTTTATCTTTTGTGTTTTATTCTTTTCATTTTTGGGTATTAAATGAAAAATAAAAAATGATTTTATTTATCTTTTCAGTTAATTTTTTTATGTCAAAAATTTTGAAAAGCTCAAAAAGCTTTTTTTTTAGTGTGGATATATTTCAGTTTTACACACCTTTGTGGAATATAATTGTGTTTGAATCCTATCGTTCCACTTCCATGTGGCTAGAACTTTTGTGTATTTCAATTCTTAAATTGTTCTTTATCATTATTACATGAACTAGTTTGAATTTGAATTGCTAAAAGGATTCTTATTTTTATGCCTCCTTTGCACCCATGCACCAGCTCTTTGAATTTTAACTTCACATGAATATTTGAGTTGTGTGAGAAGTTCTCCTTCCAATTTTGTTATCTACATATTTTGTGACTATTAAGGATTTGTGCATGTTATTCCATTGCACGTGAGATTTTTGTATGAAAAGAAACATATTATTTATGAAAGGGCATGGGGAAGGGCTACGAAAGGAACAATTATCCTTTGCGATTAAGTCACCATTTTCAATGGACCTAAAATAAATATGTGGTCCAAAGTCCTAAAAGAAAAATATGGCATTAAAAGAGAAATATAGCATAGGCCTGTTAGTTTAGTTGTTATGTTCAATAGAAAAGAAAAATAAAATATTGAGGAGTTTTGTTGGATGTATCAATGGGTTTGCACAATGACTTTATATCCTAGTTATGATTTTATTGTCATGACTCTATTGGTATTTAGAATCATCAAAATTCTAGGCTTATGTGCATTGTGTATATTTGTTCATTGAGTTCAATTTATATTATCATGTGAGGCTATACCTAAATGTGATAAAGTTTTGCAATCAATTGAGAACTCCATGAACATGTTTTAAGTGATTTGGTCATAATTTAATTGTTACTCACCTACACTTCCGTTTACCACATGTATTTGGACACATTTTTTCCATACGAGTGTGAAAAGCTTATTGTATTTTATGTCTTGTGTGGTGTTTATACCTATGTATATGTGTGTGTGCATTAGTGATATTCATTGTGTGTGTGTATATATATATATATGGTATCTGTTTTTTTTCAGTCTTTGCCTTGCTAGTTAGTCTATGTATGCTTTGAATTCAAAATTGGTATTTATCTTGTTGCGATTTGTTGTTTTTGATATCCATTGCTTAGTGCAATACATTTTAAGTGGTATCTTTCGGTTATCGCATCATAGTTGGTATCCATTAATATTTGTATGGATTAGTTATACATCATTATTGCCCATGTGCTTCAATGTTCTTCTCACCTTATTCAACACTACATGTTTAACTTATTTTTCCTTATTCATATCCTTTGTCTAGTTTACGGGGGGAGTATTTACTTTAATTGGGGGGGGGGGGGGGAGGGGGGGGGAATAAGTTATATTTTATGATTCTAAATCTTTGTCTATTCCTGAACAAAAAGGGGGAGAAATAGTATCTAAACCTTTAGTTTGGGGAGATTTATCTTACGTGCAGTCGCGGTCTTTCTAGGTATATATTTATTAGATAAAGGGTGAGAATTATTTAAGGGGGAGTATTTATTTACATGGCATTTAAGATTGTTATATTCCCTATGCATTTGATGGTATGCTGAAAATTCCTTATAGTGGTATCTATAAAGTGGCAAAGCGGTTGACCTTGAGTCGAGTCATAGTGTTTGTATTTTACTTGATTTTAAGTAGGATGTAGTGCCTAGACGAGCTTGACGGCCCTTAAGGATTTTTTGTTGGGTTTTGTCCCGGAATAGCCAAAGGGGGAGATTTGTAAGGATGTAAATTTCCAATTGAGTCCATATGTAGTTTTGGATTAATTCCGGACAAAACCATTTGAGCCATAGGATAAAAGTTTTCTCCTTTTAAGACTATGACATTTGAAGAATTTGAAGACGTAGCGGCCCAGATTTATTACTTCATCCTTGGCTAGTTTAGTGCCATGTGTCTACGTTAACAACAATTGGATTCCAAGGCTCCAAATGTATGAATTCTTTATATATATATATATATATATATATATATATATATATATATATATAGGAGCTTAGAAATTATATTGGGTGTATTTCACAAAATACATTTTATGAACTTTTATTTTCATAAAATCTCTTTAGAAATTTTTTCAAAAGTTTTTGGGCTTAAAATTGAAAGATGAAATTTTCTGTTTTTTCATTCGAATTGTCGTTCGAACCCGATTGTCGTTCGAACGAGAAATCGAATGAGTTTTCTAACGAGTTTAAGTGATATTTCTCTGAATTGTCATTGGAAACTCATTCGAGAGAGATATCAAATGAGCTCTGCCTCCAATTCTCTGAATGCTCATTAGAAGACGTTTGAACGATATCGTTCGAACGACCTGGGAAAGTTGTTCGAACGACCTGGGCGAGAAATGAAATTTTTTAGCAGTTTTGTTTTTAACCATCCATGTTCCCCACTTGTCCCCCTAACTTTACCAGCATTACTCTAGTTTAGGAACAAGCTTTTCAACATAACTTTTGACACACTATCTTCTACACCCTGATAGCCAAAAGGTTTCTCATCAAAAGTTCAAGTTTTATGTTTTTAATTTTCATGGATTAAATTCTACCAAAACACATACATCCATATGTTTTTGTTTAGATCCAAGTTTTTATTTAGATATCTTGCTTGGAGTGTTTGGCAACGGATTTTCTCTACACCAATAAGAAGAGAAGTTTGGGTTCATTCTCTACCCATAAAGGAGAAGATTAGTTTTGCTCCGGCTTTTTCACATGGTGAAAGGCACCATGTGTGGTTGACGGTTCCTATTCTTCGATTGGTGGACTCCAAGACTACGATGGACGTCGTGATTATTTGTTAGATGGATGTATATGCAAGAAGACACATCAAAACTTGAAGGGGGACAAGTCAAGTGTTGCAAGTCTTTTTTTCTTTTAATTGTAAAACCATATCTAGTAAATTTGTTAAGCTAGGGTCGCCCAAGGTTTTTTCCATTGTGGGTTTTTCTCATACATTGCAGCATAGTGGTTGTGATTATTTATTTTATTTTGCAAAAACACCTAGATGGATGCTTAGGATTTAAAAAGATAAAATTGGTTTAAAATCCAAATCTCGTCTAATTTGGTGCTAAAATATGTTTGGGTAAATTAAAGTTAATTTAATTCAAGTCGACACAGTTTAATTTGATAAAATTTTGTTTTACCCATATTGAAAATTATAAGAAATCATTGTTAGGCAAATTTTAGGACTACGGTTGATTTAATTTTGTTCAAGTGGAACTTAAAATGTTTAAGTAGTTTTATTTCACTTGTAGTTTAGTTTAATTTTAATTTGGAAGAAATTAAAATTTGAAGTTTGTATATGTTTTAAAATTCCACATCGGGTTGGGTTCATGCATCCCAACCCCTAAAAGTCTAGCCTAGCATGGTGCAATTAACAAAAACTAGGGTTTCTACGATGCAGGCAACTGAACTCATGATTAAACTGTTTCTAAAGAAGATGTAATACCTACTGGAAATAAAAAAATTATGTGAGAATTATTGAAATCAAACAATAGAGAAGAGGAAGAAATAAACTTTACTGAATAACTTGTATTTGAAAATTAACAACTGAAATTTTAAGCTTCTAGGGTTCCTCTCTACTTTCTCTCTCTAAAACTATGTAAAAAGAAGCTCTCCCATGTTCTGAGATTCATTTTGAATAAATATCCTACGAAATTACAAGAGTTTTATCCATGCAAGACTCTAGCTAGAAAATAGGATAATTATAGAATTTAACCACCGGATCGGTTTGGCCTGCCATTTCGATTCGATCCACTTCACGCAGGGTATACAGTGAGTTTTAAGGGTTCGGACTGGTTCATTTTTGGAGGAACCCGGATCGATCTGTTTCATAAATTTTATTAAGTGACTTCAAATGGGCCAGATCAGTTCATTTTTGGTGAAATTCGGATTGGTCCAGGTCCTTGGTCATTTTTTCTTCATTTTCTCATTAATTTCTCATGATTTTCTTGCATATTTCAAGGCTCGTAAATTTTACTTCGAGACTTGGATTTGAACGCCTTTTCTTTCTACATGATTTTAGACTCGAGGTCTTCAACTTTCATTTTTGGGCCTCATACGGATTCCAGTTGTAAATTACTCTTTTTCCCTTTTGACTTTTCTTATTTTCTTCTCTTTCGATTTCTTTCTTTCTCTCATGCATTAAATAACTGTAATATTTATGAGAATCACACAAAACTCGGGGTACTTTTAAGAAGATGTCGGTAACACAGATATGAAATAAATCAATGCATTTTACATCGCCCGAGGTGATAAAAATCTCTAAATTAAAGGGATAAATCCGGAGAATTTATGCCTAATCAAAACCCCCTAACTTAGAACTTTGATCATCCCGAGCAATGTAAAAGAATCAAAAGCATGGTCAAACTCTAACTAGGGATAGAATACCTCTTTTGTAGGCAAACGATTGCATTTAGCGCATGCAATAAGCCTTTAAACCCCTAGGTTATCCTAGTAGGACGAGTTGTGTCTCGTGAGGATTTGTAGTGAATATACCCACAAAATCCATTTTTGACTCAAGAAAGTTCAAAATATCTAAAACTTGGAGATTTTAAACTCCCTAAAAAAATAGTCGCCTTAAAATCATATTCACAAGTCTCAAATCATAGTGTGTGTGTGTGTGTGTGTGTGTGTGTGTCTGCGAAGCAGAAAATCAAATCGCAAATTTCCACTGATTAATCATTACGTTACTTTTCCGAAAATTCATTTTGATTCAAATACTCACAAGATACTCTCACAAACGAATCACTTGAAATGTGGCTATTTCGCTCGGTATGCATGATATATAAGAGTTAATGTAATGGACAAAAATTCACACACACAAAATTGAAAGACGGACTATTTGAGGTGAAAAGATCTCATCATCGGGTTATGGTTATTGGGCAACGAGACACATCATCTCTTTTTCATGCAATGTAATCACTTTTATTATCTTTTATGCCTTAGCTCTCCAAGCTATACTTAATTTCACAATATGGATTCGGTTAGGACATTCTTGGGTTTGAGGTGTATTTGGGTAATATGGGAATGGTTGGGGACTTCGGAATTGGAAAAATGTCCTTATTATGTCCTTTAGTTTTTTTCTGGCTTTTGCTCACTTTTCTCTTCTTTTTCCATTTTTTTTATTTTTAACTTGCTTATTTTTGTTGAGCATACATCTAATTCTTTCTTGTCCCTTTTTATCGCACAAATTGGACTTAAATTCTAACTTTTTCATTTTTCACAATTTCGGGCCAATTGGATTTTTAGAGTTGTCAAATGAAAGGAGAAAAGTTTTAGGCTCAATTGGGGTTGCAAAAGGGAAGAAATTTTCATTACTTTTCTGGCCAATATTTTTGGGTGTCAAATGAGAGCCTACTTCATTGTCCAATTTGCTAAATGCTTTACCATATGTGTCTCGAGATTAATTTAAGTTTAGAGATATATTTAGCGCACTTTTCAAGACAACATCTCACACGTTTCCCGTAACTGTTCAATGCCAAGGTATATTGAGATCCTCAACGAATTTTTAAAATGCTGAAATGAACGTTGAGTTAACCATTAACTTGGATTGATTTAAAAACTCGTAAAAAGTAATTGGCTCAGTTTTTCATCGGTTGGTTAATCTCCACACTTATTCGTTAAGTCGTTAATTTTTACTCAATTTCCATCTTAGGTTAATTTTGGCATTTTGCATTTGAATTTTGACAACTTGAGACAAAAAATTTGCGGCATTTTTGAAGATTTTAAATTCCAATTTTCATTTATTTTGAAAAAAAATATTTTTGGCTTTTTCAAAAAATTTCAAATTTTTTTGGCAATTTTTGAAATTTTCTAATTTTGGGGGGCATTTTAAAAATTTGTGAAGTTTTAGAAATACGCTCTTGTCACCCCCCCCCCCCCCCCAACATAGACTTTTTTATTGTCCTCAAGCAAAAAATGACGAAAATCCAACTAAGAGGAAATTAAAAGTGCGAAGAAATCAAATGAACAAATAAGCAAAAAAACAGCTTTTTATATTAATAACAAGCATGTGTTACAAGAGGATAGGAAACACCAACAACCATATGTTACAACCAATAGAAAGACAGCACAAACACAACTAACACATCAAAAATACTACACACGGCCTTCACTGGGGCGGTGGGTGGGAACTACCGAGCGCATTCGGGTCGTATGGGTTATAAAAGTATGACGTTGGTGGCATACCCATAGTCATCCGATACATCTCAGCTCGAAGGTGATGCATCATCCTGGTGTTGC
Source organism: Sambucus nigra (assembly GCA_949130495.1). NCBI lineage: Eukaryota > Viridiplantae > Streptophyta > Magnoliopsida > Dipsacales > Adoxaceae > Sambucus > Sambucus nigra. The sequence goes on along the minus strand of OX422222.1, from coordinate 166,247,350 downwards.
GCTGGTATTGCGTGAGGAAATCGTCAGCGCATTTTCACCGATGAAAGGCGTCTGTCAAAATCTTCACATGCTGGCTCAAAATCGATGTCGACTTTCTCATCATACTCCTCCTCACCTTCCCCCATTTCAATATCCGCCTTCGCCTCCTCCTCATCGCTCTCATCATCATCACTCTCATCCTCATTCGATTCATCCTGAGTTGCCCGTCTTTCCCTTAGAATCTCCCTTTTCTTCTGACTTTTAGTACGTGTGCCCTGCCCAAGAGGGTTGGGAAGGTGAGGAAAATCGGTAGGAGGCTCAATGTCGGCGTTCGCTAGGATGGACGTTATGAGTCAGGCATAAGGGAGAGGGGTTTTACCCTTTTGGTCCACGGCCACAAAGAATATGTCTTTATAAATGGTTTGGCCTAGGTGGATCGGGGTGTTGGGAGTGTCTTGACGCGGCCGCACGTTCGAGTCATTGGAGGTTTGGAGTATGTTGGTGAAGACAATTTGGAATGTAAGGCGCCCTTTGTCACTTAGTCAGCCCACCAAATATGTCTCGGTGGCCCATGGTGTGCCATGAGAAAAGCGGGACATGCATACGTCCTTGTCAAGGGGGAGGTTATTGGGATATGTGTATCGTAATGGGCTTGGAACACCTTTGGTTTCTAGTTTTTTGATGAGAATGTCCAAGGAGAATGGGATGTGAATACCGCCCACATACGCTTCGGAGACATTATGCCCAGTTCGGACTAAGAAGCTATAAAAATCCCGGACTTGGGGTTCCCACACTACCTCGTGTGGCTCATTAAGGAAACGACACCAACCCTCCTCCATAAAGAGGTTGGTGATGTAATTGGGCACCTCGGCCCACATAACGAGCTCCATGTGTAATTTGCGAGATGGTCTGAAGAAATGCTCACACCATATGCGCTCTTGAAGGGAAATGTGTGCAGCCCACCATCATTGAGAATCTCGACGGAGTCATATCTTAGGGGAAGGGCTTGGTTGGCCATTTGGACAGAAGGAAAATTGGGTGTAAGGGATATTGAGAGTGAGAGAGTAAGAGAGTGATGAGAGAGTGGTGGTGGAAGATGGTGAAAGGGGGTGTATTTATAGTTAGGGTAGGTAGATGAGTGGTTGGTTTAGGAGGGAAAAGGGTTTTGGAGGGAAGGGAGGGGCTAAACTCGGAGGTAAAATGGGTGGGGGCGAATTGGGAGGGAGTTGGATGGAATGGGGAGTTTGGCGAGATGTACCTAGGGAAATAAAAAGTTGCAAAAACCGGACCGATCCGGGTTCCCAGGACCGAACTGGTCTGCGGATTTTTAATTTTTTAATTCCTTAAAAAGGAACCGATCCAGGTCCCTAGAATCGGACCGGTCCGGTGCACAGAAAATCAGAGTTCCCCTAACTTATGAAGGCTCTCTCTCTCTCAACTTTCAGAATTTCCACAACTGTTCCTACACTATTTTGACCTTATACCTCCCAATGTTTACTCCGAACCCTGTACGCTATCTCAGGATGTGTGCTCGTGTTCCTATCCCTAACCTCTTGTCACTTATCCTACGGACTCTAACTACCTTAACTGACTCACGGCTACTATATGCATTGGGGGTGCGACGACCTCTCTGCTACCACTCACTCAACCTCGTGAACGGGGTCTGATAACCAAATTATGTCAACTTCATCCAAGCACGCCTCTAAATATGGATTTGGGCGTTGCCTATTAACTTTGAATGTATCTCCCCCATTTTTATCTTCTAGTTCTAGATCTCCGTGGAGGAATACCTGCTTCACGAAGAATGGGCCAGTCCATCTAGATCGCAATTTACCTAGAAACAAATGAATCCTAGAGTTGTAGAGAAGCACTTTTTGCCCGGAATGAAAATCCTTACGTCGGATAATCTTATCGTGTGCAAGTTTCATCCATTCTTTGGATATCTTAGCATTCTCATACGCATCATTGTGTATCTCTTCCAACTCATTCACTTGAAGCTTGCGAGCTTCACCGACTTTATCCAAGTTGTAGTTCAACCTCTTAATGGCCCAATAAGCCTTGTGTTCTAGCTCCACAGGGAGATGGAAAGGCTTGCCATACACAAAACAAAAAGGAGACATCTCGAGGGGGTTATTGTATGCATTGCGCTAAGCCCATAATGAATGGTTCAACCGAAGGGACCAATCTTTCCGATTAGGATCGACGGTCTTCTCAAGGATGTTCTTGATCTCATGATTTTCCAACTCGGCTTGCCCATTCATTTATGGGTGTTAAATCATTCCAACCTTGTGGACGACCCCATACTTTTGCATAAGCATCTTAAACGGCTTGTTGCAAAAATACTTTCCCTTATCACTAATTATCGCATTCGGAGCACCGAAACGAGAGAGTATGTGTTCTTACAAAAACTTTATCACCACTTTGTTATAATTTGTTTTGGTAGCTATATCTTCCACCCATTTAGAAACGTATTCTATCGCAACGAGGAAGTATATGAATCCAAAGTGTGGTCATCCCCGATCCTTGCGACGGGAGGGCGGAGTGAGGGAGGATCCTAGGTCCCGCGCGTCCCTCTCAGCAGCGCTTTGGCCGGCGTCATTTGGGTGAGGTGAAAAATATAGAGAGATAGAGTCGCCAGTCTATTTTACTCAAAACAAAAAAAATAGAGGGAGCCATTCCAAAGGAAGCATCCAAAGACATACTGATGCATACGAAACCAAAAGAATTCGAAAAGGGTCCGGAGGCTAAGTTACGAAATAGGAAGGTGTTAGGCACCCATTCCTCCCTTACGGTCACTCATGGGTTTTTGATATTTTCCTTTATTTTCCCCCTGATATGTGTGCATGTGTATATATAGTGGAGATAGGAATTATCGACTTGTACCATGGAAGAGGTAAAGAGAGTCATCCGTAGGAAGGTATAAAAATATTAGAAAATAAGATTTATGCGATTATCCTTACGTTGATCGTTATGATGGAATGATAACTCATGTGGAATAATACGCCACTAAGAACAAATATGTGTGTGTGTGTGTGTGTGTATATATATATATATATATATATGTGTGTGTGTGTGTGTGTGTGTGTGTATATATATATATATATATATATATATGTATGTGTGTGTGTGTGTGTGTGTGTGTGTGTGTGAGAGAGAGAGAGAGAGAGTGTGTGTGTGTAATCTAGGAGAATTGAATTTAGAGAGAATAGGGGATGAAATCAAAAGTAAAAATAGGACTCGAATCTCGGATTTTACCCCGAGATGCCTACGTAGCCTGTAGAGGCATCAAAGTCCACGTAGTTCACATGGAAAATGAGGGGTGGGGTTTATCCCATAAATCTGACCGGGGACTTCTCTTATTTATGTGTGAGTGTGGGTGTGGGGGTGTGTGTGTAGAAAAAGTGTTTTAGTTGTGAGAAAAGTGTAAGAAAAGTGTGAGAATTCTCGTTTGGAATTTATGATCAAACCCTCTTTTCTTTTTCTTTTTGGTTTTTTATTTGTATGAAAATAAGAGATGTGAAATAATACTAAATAAAAAGTATAGTAGGATATGTGAGATGAGAGAATAAAAGTGCTAAGTAATAAAACAAGTTAATGCGAATTTATGAGAATTTAAGGAGAGAATTGAGAAAATTAGACCTTCTTGAAGATCTTGAGCTTGATCTTGGATGTTGGAGAGCAGCCCTTGCACTTGGATGATGATGGAGAGTGGTTAATTCACAAATTTGATGAAAAGGGTGATGAGAAGTGAAGGTTGGAAAGGGATTTTGATGTGAAAATCGCACTGACTTCGAGAGAGGTTTTCTGGATTTGCTGAGAGTGATATGCTTCTGATCTGGGCCTTTTTATAAATAGGTCAAGGACTCCTTTTTATTGGCCCAGGGCATTGCTGATCGGAATAGCTCTGGTCCTGCCAATCAGCAGGTGCGTTTAGGCACACTGCCAATAGGCAGGGTCTGGGACCTGCCGTTTAGCAGTGTCTTTCAAGCCTTTTTAGAAAATTGGTCGCAGAGCGCAAACCATTGATCTGAATCACACATCAGGTAGACCATTGGAAAGGTAATTCAGAGACCTTAGAAAGTCCTTTGTACCGCTCTCGGGTTTGAGAGTGAACTTTGGGTCAAATGTGGCTCGAAAGCATTCATCGGTCCATTGGACGGGGAATCATCGGACGCAAATGGATCGTTCATACGTATATTAAGTCTTAATCGTGCAAGGGGTGGATCGTTGGAAAGTTTAGAAGATGTACTTCAACATTCCAAAGAGTTTGATTCAGTTCGGGGAGTTGACTTTGGTCAAATGGGCCTTGGAAGCATTCGGTCACCTTTCAGAGTAAAACGGATCGTTCGTCCGTACCGTAAGTCAGAATCACGCACGGGGCAGACCGTTGGAAAGGGGTTTTAGTGACCTTTGAAGATTCATTCAGTCTTAGTTGATTGAAAGAGTTGACTTAGGTCAAACGGAGCCCAGGAGCGCCCGGTGACCTCCAAATTGAGTTTCGGGGGAAAACGGGTTGTTCATCCGCATGGTAAGTCAGAATTGTGCACGAGATGGACCGTTGGAAAGGGGTTTCAAGGCACTTCAAAGAATCATTCAGTCTCAGTCGAGCAGAAGACTTTGACTTTCGATCAAATGGAGCCTAGAAGTGCCCGACGGCTTCTAGGTCAGTACTCGAGGTATGACCTGAGTTTGTAGTGATGAAGGGAGGTGGTAAGGACCTAAGGGGAGTTTAGGGGGTAACAGAATGGGGCGTCTACATAGCCCCTCGATGATTGAGTTTGGAATAAACGGTAGCCATCGAATAGACACCGCATGATGCTTTTGAGGGAGGATGACCAATTTAGAGGGTCGAGGCCAATTCTGAGGACCTGATGGAGTGAGGATGACCAATTTAGGGGGTTGAAGTTGATTCTGAGGACCTAAGGAAATGAGGATGACCAATTCAGGGGGTCGAGGTCGATTCTGAGGACCTAAGGGATGGTTTGGAGGAAAGGTTTAGGCCAATTCCTGATCAGGTGCTGGGGATGATCGATTCTGCGGGTCAAAGAAAATTCTGAGGTCTTGAAGATGAAGGTGATCAATTTTGTGGGTCGAAGCCAATTCTTAGGGCTTGAAGATGAGGGTGACTGAATCTGCGGGTCAAAGCCAATTCTGAGTGCTTGAAGATGACGGTGATCGATTCTGCGGGTCGAAGCCAATTCTGAGGGCTTAAAGATGAGGGTGATCGATTCTGCGGGTCGAAGCCAATTCTGAGGGCTTAAAGATGAGGGTGACCAATTTTATGGGTCGAAGCCAATTCTGAGGGCTTAAGTAGAGATGACCATTTCTACGGGTCGAAGCCAATTCTGTGAGCTTAAGTAGAGATGACCACTTCTACGGGTCGAAGCTAATTCTGCGAGCTTAAGGTGAGATGACCAATTCTGTGAGTCAAAGCCAATTTTACGGGCTTAAGGACGAGGTGACCAATTCTATGGGTCGAAGCCAATTCTGCGGGATTAAGGTGAGATGACAAATTCTATGGGTCGAATACAATTCTACGGGCTTAAGGTGAGATGACCAATTCTGCGGGTCGAAGCCAATTTTACGGGCTTAAGTAGAGATGACCAATTCTGGGGGTTGAAGCCAATTTTGTGGGCTTAAGTAGAGATGACCAATTCTGCCGGTCGAAGCTAATTATGCGGGCTTAAGTAGAGATGTTCGTGGGGAACTCTGTCGGGGAGATTTATCTTATGGCTTTTTTGTGGCCCAGTGTTTGGATGTATTGCTTGGGGAAAATTGAGACCTTTGGGGTATAGGGGCGATCTTTAGAGATCCTCTGAGGACATTATTGGGAGGAGTTTTTCTTGGTTTTTGGGAGTTCCATTGGGGAAATAAGGGTTCCGCTTGAGGGAGTGCAAAATTTTCTTTGTAAAAATGTTCTAAATCCTTCCTGGGATTTTTAGAAATTTTTTGAGAATTTTTCAGGGTTGTCTGGTATTTTCTAGGAATTTTGTACGAAATTTTAAGGGGGTGCCGGTCGGCATGATACAGAGGGTTCCATTCGGTAGTGGCACGGACGTTTGGACTGCCTCGGGAAGGTAAGGGGTCAGTGTTGATCAGTGGTTGGGGGTTTAGTGCCGATCGGCATGACCCTTGGCATCCCATTTAAAGGGGCGAATTCCCTTCATTTTTCAGAGCTTCTTGCTTTCTTTCTCTCTGCGATTTTCCTCTACAAATCGTTCTAGCATTTCGACCTCTAAGAAATGGCTGCCTTTGTGAGTATTGCAGCGCATAGGGAATGGTTGATTGTTGATGACTGGGCGAATATGGAGTGGAGGGCCAGGGCGCCTCTTTCTTTGGGGAGTGAGAACTCCTTTGACGCATTCGAGCCAGTCGTGGATGAGTGGACCTTGATACAGGAGACGTCGCGTCATCTCTCCTCGAGGGTGGTGAACCCTGTCAATTATGTAAGTAAAGACTTTTGGCATTCTTCTCTTTTTGATGATTTTTCCTTCCTTCTTGAATTTTTGACAAGGTTTTTTCTTTTAACAGTTCGATATCTCTTTAAAGAACATGCGTGCCCTTGGGAAGACGGGGCTTAAGGATGTCTGGGAACATATTCCATCTGTGGTGCATTGGATGGTATCTTCAACGGGTTTTAGGAGGTTGGCATCTATGCTGGATGAGATGCCTCGTTAGACAGCAGTCCTATGCGCTTTCAGGGAGATGTGGTGGGATACTACCCACACCTTCCATTTTGGATTTGGGGAGATGGTCGTGACTGTGACCGCGTTGTCCGGTTAAACATTAACATGTAGGGTTTTAAGCCCCATAGGCTAGTATATGGGTTGGGCTAAACTTTTGACTATTTAAATATAATTTTGGGATAAATGGGTTAGGACAGTATGGGGTTTAACCTCAATTTCGTGGTTGTGCATATAGAAATGGAGATTGGAGTCAGTATGAATCATTTTAACACTTAAAAAAGGAAGCTATAGAGAGGGAGAGAAAGGATCTTATTTGGAGAAGAAAATGAGGAAATAGGACATTATAGAAGATAAGAATTGGGGCAATTGACATTGAATTCACCACCTTAATTTAGAGTCAAGTTTATTTAGTATATTTATATAATTTCATTTGTCACTACAATATAGTTATTTCACCGGATTCTAAATAAATATAAAATACTTGATTTAGATAATTAATCAATACCTTTTGGATTAAAATATATTAGTAAAAAGTAGGGTTTTTTCATAAATATAATTTGATTTTGTCATGACTTTTAGGTTATATTTAGAAAAATGATGTTAGAATTGTGTATACATGAATAATTGAGTAAAATCCCCTTGATTATGACATGAATGGATTGAAAATTTTGGACTATAGAATGAAATTTAAACCTAGGGTTCTAACTCCGAAAAATAATTCTAAATCCTTATATAAATCTAGTTGACTTATAAGGATGGCACAAAATTAGGTTTGGTGAATTTTTTAGGACAATTTAGCATATATTTAAGACCTTCAAACCGTAAATTAATATGTTAATTGTGGTTATGGACAGAGGGTTATAACAGGGGCTAGAGGTTAAAGAAATATATAATTCTAGAGAGTTTAGGGGTTCCCCATTCAAATAACCACAAATGTGGTCCGTGTGCATAGGTCATGCGAACGGTAAGGTTTAATGTCGTTTGCACAGCCAGGGCATAATTTAGAGATTTATTATCATTCGTAAAAAAGGAATTGGAATAGAAAGTTAGAATTATCCACTTTAAAATACTAATATATGAACTTTGATCATATGTATGACATTACTTGGAAAGATGATAAAAATCATATCCTTCTTGAAATGCAAATAATTGTAGTTTACATTATATTAGATATATTTAATATATGTGCGTATATGATACGTCCTAGAGAGGACATTCTTATGGACCATGTGATGGAAATACATCCTTGGTATCCGGTTAGATAGATATGGGTTTATCCCGTGTAATACACCGTATTTCTATTGCTTTTAAATTATGGGATTTATTAAATCTAATTGAGATAAATTAATTTAATTTTAATCCGGAATGTTGCTTTGAATATTTACTAGCGTGACGAAAGTTAGTAATTATTGGAAATTTGATATTTGTTGCATATTACTGGATGAGTATAGTAATATATGAGATTTATTTTTATAATGTTGTCATGAGTGAATTAAATGACGATTTCGGAAATTTAAGTCGGAACGTGCTCGTGTCACGTCGGGACTAATTTGGTTAAATAAAAAGTGAATATTTTATACGTTGTCCGTATGGTCGTTTTGAGTGCGCCAACGCATCCAGTAGGGTTGAGATAGTCAGAAAAGTGTACCCGGGGGTGTAGTTTGGGTCTCGGGGCAATTTTAGGCTTAATTAGTACCTCGGGAGGGCATTTTAGTCATTTTACATAATTGGGTAATTAAACCCACGAAATTCAGCAACCTATATCAGCCATTTAGGTTATCTTTTAGGGTTAGAATATCCATAAATCAAGTGACGGACATTGGAGAAGAGAGGAGAGAGCTCTAAGGCAATTCAAGGCCAAGAAACCACCGGTTTGCACCACCGCCACCACCACCGTGTAGATCGCGAGACGAGGAACGCAGCCATACCAAAATCTGCCGTGAATCAGAATACCAAAAATCCCAGGCAAGTGTTTAACTTGCGTATTTTCGTTAATGCAATCTTCACATTGGTTTAGGATTTATTAGAGATGATAAATATGGAAGAACACCCAATTTGTGTTAGGAAAATGCATGTAGAAATGATTTATATGAAATTCTGAAACCCTTGCCATGTAGAGGAAATTAAATCACGAAATTTTGATGATCATAAGAAAGAAATTCTGGAGAAAGATTGATTAGAAAACTGTTTAAGAAAATTCTAGGGTTCTTGATAATTGGAGACAATTTTAGGTGGAAAATCCATGTTTAAATGATGTATATGAACATGCCTTACGTTAGAATCATCTAGTATATTGTTATGATGTTAGTAGTAGAATTCTGGGACGATTGGAACTTGGAAATATCGATTTGGTGTAATTTTGGTGATGAAACCCGTAACTGCATTCTGTAGAATTTTTCCCAGACCTGCTTGATCGATCGATCGAGCCTAGAGCTTCGATCGATCGAAGGTTCCATCGATCGAGCCCCAAGTTTCGATCGATCGACCCCTCCTGGAAGACTCCTAATTCCCTCTTTAAATGCGTTAAATTCTAATTGTCGTGTTATAATTCTTGGGCATTCTTGATAAATTGATTTGGGAGACATTGAGGACCAGTAGGGTATATGAATAAATGTTGGAACCTTTAATCTTCAACGAGAATGGTATTTATGGGATAATTACTTTAGCTTGGTAGATTTATGAATTTAAAGGGTGAGGTGCGTAAGAGAGTTACGTTGGAACCTAATAAAGACACTTACTGAAATTCAGATTTGTGAGGATATAGCCCACGAGTGTTAGGTAATAAGTGAGAAAACCCTTCGAGTTAAGGTTAGGAACGAAACCTTATACGTAATTCTATAATTGTGAAATTAAGGATAAATAGTATAATAATGGGTGACGAGAAGAACCTATATTAATATGATAAAGTGGTATATTTATATGATTGTGTGTACATATATTATATACTTTTGAAAATTCATGCCCACGCTACTTGCTATCCCTGAGGTTACCGTGCTGGGGAAAGTCTTATCTCGATGGGACCTTTATGGGGGATATTGACTTGTACCCTAGGAGATAGATATCCTTGGTACAGGATATCGATGTGATAGTTCAGACGGTCCTAAGAGACGCAGGTATGTGCCATCCTCTTAGAGACTTGGAATCTATGCTTCGCCTCAATATTGTTTGTGTATTCATGTTAATACAATTCGAGAGTGATTCCGATTATATTTCCCTTAATATGAGTGATATGGGGTTCTGGATAGTAGAGTATGCACGCACCATAGTTTTATGAGGGGTGCTGTTAATTTATATATATTATACGAGTAGTTAATATATATATGAAATTTTCAAATTTGAAACTGCCTACTGTGATTTGATAAGTAGGACATGGTTGATGACTCTTATAGTAAATACTTGTTTGTGAAAAACAATATGTCACCGAGGAACTTTATATATTAATTAAAAAGCTAAAACGAGAGTTGTGCTTCTAATTGGAAGTATTCTTTGTAAACAAAAATATAGTTTGGTTTTGAAATCTTACGAGTAAGTAGATACGCTAAATTATTGGGAAGGTTAGTATAATAAAATGCTAAGATAAACCGTTGGGAAGGTTAGTGCGATAGGTGTGCACATTAGAAGAGAGGTGAGTATTTCTCAAGAGAGTGACGCACTAATATGTTGTTGCATTGGCCTGTATCAATTTAAATACTTTCTAAACGTATTTTAAAATCAAACACACTTTCGGGCTCTGACCCGTTTCCTCTCTCTCTCTCTCTCTCTATCTATCTCTCTCTTGTATATATATGTATGTATTACAGGTGTCCAGCCACAGGGACGTCTTGATTAGGATCTCTTGGAAGGAACGCGTTGCAGCTTAGGTGGGAGTTGCAGGTCTCTGGATTAGACGACTTCATTCATTCAGATCTACTCTTAGTACTTTCACCAGTTGAGCATGTGTAGCTCTATCCATTATCCCGTTGTTATTGGGACATTTGTATATCAGTTGTTTTTAGTATTGTTACTATGGGTTTTATTCAGTTTGTATTGGTGACTTTAGTTTTCTTATGTTGACATTCGATTGACGAATGTATTATATTATTTGGTTTACTGTGATGTGATTTTAAGTTGTAGAAATGTTGTTTTTGAATAAATAAATCTTTTTCTTAAATTAAAATTTGGAAAGCATGTATGAAAATGGTTTTGACACTTAGCTTAATTATTTAGGGTGTTAAATTGGAAAAATGTATTTCTATCGACAGTGATGCTGAGAATGAACCAACTGTTTACCTTGATTTAATTTAATAAAGGAGTGATCGCCCGGTATTTAATTAGGCGGGGTGTCTCAGGTGGTATCAGAGCATCAGGTTCTAGTGTCCTTAGGATCTGTACGGCTTATTATGCTTTCAGCGTTACTTTGTTTTTTATAGAGCCCTATGTTTAGGATTGTCGATTCCTTTGGCGAGATTCCGTTCTCCTGCTATAATGTGTATGCATTAGTGAATTCTAATTTCGTTCGGATGTGTGCGTATGCCGAGCGATGATGGATGTCAGAAGAAGACCGTTAAGCGTACATCAGGAGGCAGGGCTCAGTTGAAATTAGGAAATATATTTGAGGATGACGACCGTAGTCGAGGTCACCTCCATTATGGAACGAGAAGCCAAGACTTGAAAGGCGACTAAGATGCAGCAATAATTTTCAAATGCTGTTATAGTCAAATGAGGTGCCGGGGTAAACTTACCCAACGTTTTACAAAAAAAAAAACGTGTAGAGACTATCAATGGGAAGTTTTAGAAACACGAAAATTGTATGTGTCTTTACCAAAGGTGGTAAAGTATCCAAAGGCTTAAATGTAGAACGGAGTGTGGCAAACCGAAAGTGAAAATTTAGAGAAAAATTTTCTTGGCTTTCGAGACGAAATTATAATGGTTGGAGACAACTACCAATTTTAGAAGTGGAATGCTATGCCTATAGGAGGACCTGAGGTACAGTGTTAACCGTATGTTCCTTCCTTAACCGTTCAGGATGAGAAGCAAATGTGGTCCTGAACTCTTCGAGGGAGGGCATAGCAGGGGTCCATTCATGAATTTGAATCTTAACCGTTAGCCAATTTTGTATCGGAAGATGTAGGTACAAGTGGGGGAAAACGACTCCAAGTGGAAGACCAACTCGTAAAAATAGTTGATAAAACTGGAGGAGGAAATTCTGGTGGACGAACGATCCAGAGGTTGACATTGTCATATTGTGTCAGAATAAATGATAACGCCTCTTTGTGGAGGAAGTTAAAAGAATTGAAGAATTTAGTCGAGAATGAGACTGAATGCAACGGTGGTGGTATAGCACCACAGAAGGATGTGGATACACATCAGGAAAACCATTAAAATGCTCCAGGCAGTTAAATTCTTACCAATCGATAGTAAATTCAGTAAGTATTAGTATAGATAATAGCATGATCTTTATGGCCTAAGAAGGCTATGGAACAACCGGGATGGTTAACAGGAATCGAGTCTACTAATGTCCGAGGAAAGGACAATCCTAACCGGGTTAGTAGGACAGGTGATAGGTGAATTATGTGTTGAGGTATTTTGTGCGGAGTGAGATCGCTCACGATAATATGTTCCGAAGTAAGTATAAGGGCAAGAATACGGTGCCTAGTAAAAAAGGCAACGAGTAAAGCAATTTTGTTTTGGTTTGGGCAGACGTGTTACGTCCGAAAACCATTTGTGCAGTCAAAATGATCGCCAGGATGGAAGTATAAGTTGTATCCTTAGGATGCGGCGTGTTTATGTGACATGAGCGAGTCACCATATTTTGTTTATTGCTAGATTGGCATATGAGATGAGTTTAATGCATATCATCATAAATGTTACCACTATGTGCATATTTCTCTTAGTATAACGGGATTTTTCTTTGGTGCTATCCGCGGGGGATGAATGAGCATATTACAGTGTTTTAAACTTTATTAAGGTTACTCGTTGTAGTGATACGATACACGAGTATGATATTATCCTTGTTAAAACGTTATAGAAATGGGTAGTATGATAGTGGGCATTTATTGCGAGGCTATTGGAGTAGTTGCATTGGTGCAACATATTTCATGTTTGTTTTAGCGAGGCTTATATGTAAGAGAGTTGGACTCGCACTTATATTATCTATCCTAGAGACTTCGGAGGAGATAGTGGGCTCGAGATATTCGATGACAATGTATGTATAGAGTTTGTTAGTATAATTCCGTATGTATCGGGATTTACCATTGAGCGAAAAGATTTAACTCAGTATTATGTTTAGCACTCCGGACTTAGTGATAGGAAGAGTGCATTTCTATATTTAACCTTTAGAGATGTGGGAGTTAATCTTTATACCCTATTATTAGGGAAAGGAATTTTGAGAATTCCGAGTGTATGTATTCGAAGTTTTTAAATCCAAATACCATTAACCAATACGGGACGATAGTGAAATTGGTGAAACATTCTTTGTTAAGCATAAATACGGAGAACTTGTAACTTTTCTGTCAAGGGACGGAATAAAGGAGTATATTCTATGGACAGAGGACCTAACGGATTTCGATAACCGACAATGCTAGGTAGTAGTGTATCGGGGGGGTTCCTTGTTTGGATTTCACTTTGCGAGACATCCAACGCATGAAACTTAGCGTAAGGTTGGAAATAGGGAGACGTTTGGTCACTTTTCCACGAGTTTGGTACCCTGGTCGAAATGGGATCAAGTAATCATGTATGTAAGTTGGAAGTTGAATTTTGTTTTAAGGTTTTTGGAGCCGGATCTTGTGGTAGGAAAACATTGAAAGTTATCCCCACGGGTTGAGGGGTGGAACTATGATAAGGAGAATTTAAGAATTCTGATTTCTAGGGTGATTGAAGTACCCGAATATCATAACCACGTACAGAACACAAGGTGAATAAAGAGTTGGAATGATTTTTAGCATGGATTACCTGGAAAGAGCTTTATATCATACAAAAGAGATGACCTGTAATTATTCTGATGAATAGAGCGTTAGTGATTTATTTTGGTTGTTGTACCTATTTGGGAAAATTGTTCTACTTATCTGAGGAAGGTGGAGATTATTATTCCTCTTTTATTGTCATGGAATTTGGATGCCCTATTTCTTCTATTCCGTTGAATTTAGTTAGTTCTACAGATGAGTAGCACGCCATTCGCTCTCCCAGGGCGGTTGAAGTGTTGCAAAAATGTGGGCATCTTGGTTAACTACAGTTAAAATGGTCCGAATCGGAGGGACGTGGAAATAGACGTGTGAAATATATGATTGTGGGAATAGTATGACGAAGTGGAAGTGATAGAGTGGATTAAACATCACAGCAGGGGCAATAATCCATACATAAGTGTGCAATTGAATAGCACGCCCTAACTTGATTGGAAGGCTGTGGAAGCCGTTCAAGAATTGGTATTCCTTGAATAGAGTAGAATTTAATGATTATGAAGAACACCCGGAGCGGAGTTATTATTAGTCAAGCATGAGAGCGACTTGCGCATATAAAGAGTAAGGATGTTAGTATGGTATAAGAGATCCAGAAGTGCACATCGTGGAGAGAAGAGCCCGGGTCGGAACTTTTGGCATACTCCAAGGAGGAAGGGGAGTATTACGAGTCACTTAATGTAAGATATTTCACGGGGAGAATCGATGTTTAGCGAGACGTAGTGAGTAGTCTCTACATGCACCGCCCGTAAGTAAGGTTTGGTTGAAAGCGGAGAATCAACCAAAGAATTTTGTGTTTATCATCAATTCCTGAAATTGGAAGAGGTCGGAAAAGTTGGTACAGTCCTTGGATGGGTTACCATCCTCAAAACATGATCAAGGGTTTATCCCAAACTTGTGAATTAAGTCACCGAGAAGGAAATGATTGAGATTCCCTTGGGCTGGCTTACAATATTAACTAGTATGCCCCAGACTTCCTTCAAAAGAAAGGATCGCGCCAGTGCATGGTCCGGTGCAGTACAAATTTCTGAATCAGGATGAGATTGGTTAATCCCACCTTCAACTGGGATTTCAGGAACCAGCGGAGTTAAGATTTCATTTCGAGTAGGATGTATCACCCTTAGCCAGGGAATAAGCGCATGGTGATTAAAGATTAGGAGAGCCATGTGAAGGAGATTTTGAAATCTTGGTACTATGATTTCAAGCATGCTCGATAGGAACACTCGTACCTATTTGTCGCATACAAGGTACTTAAACAAAAATTTTGGATCGGTCAAGAGAACTTCCGATATATGTGGTAGAATTCCACGACTGTATTAGGCGAGCTAGAGTGATCAAATGTTCATAATATTTTCTCAGAATGGGAGTTTTGTATATGAATGATCCGAGTATTTGTCTATAGTAGGGTGCGGCCTCTTAATGTTAGTGAGATAATGAAATGTATAACGTATAAGCGTGACTTATGCGAATGTTGTCGGTTGGGACCACAAGGTGAAGTATCTCTAATGGGAATGTAAAACAATATTGCTGTGAAGAAAGGGCTATAGAAATCGAGCGCCATAATGTGTAGTTAGTTTGTGTACGGGAAAAAGGATATCCAGAATTGTGCTATCAGATAGGACTTATTTTCCGAATTTCGGGACGAAATTCAGTTATTAGGGGGGAAGTATGTAATACCCCGTATTTTTATAGCTTTTAAATTATGGGATTTATTAAATTTAATTGAGATAAATTAATTTAATTTTAATCCGGAATGTTGCTTTGAATATTTACTAGCGTGACGAAAGTTAGTAATTATTGGAAATTTGATATTTGTTGCATATTACTGGATGAGTATAGTAATATATGAGATTTATTTTTATAATGTTGTCATGAGTGAATTAAATGACGATTTCGGAAATTTAAGTCGGAACGTGCTCGTGTCACGTCGGGACTAATTTGGTTAAATAAAAAGTGAATATTTTATACGTTGTCTGTATGGTCATTTTGAGTGCGCCAACGCATCCAGTAGGGTCGAGATAGTCAGAAAAGTGTACCCGGGGGTGTAGTTTGGGTCTCGGGGCAATTTTACGCTTAATTAGTACCCCGGGAGGGCATTTTAGTCATTTTACATAATTAGGTAATTAAACCCACGAAATTCAGCAACCTATATCAGCCATTTAGGTTAGCTTTTAGGGTTAGAATATCCATAAATCAAGTGACGGCCATTGGAGAAGAGAGGAGAGAGCTCCAAGGCAATTCAAGGCCAAGAAACCACCGGTTTGCACCACCGCCACCACCACTGTGTAGATCGCGAGACGTGGAACGCAGCCATACCAAAATCCGCCGTGAATCAGAATACCAAAAATCCCAGGCAAGTGTTTAACTTGCGTATTTTCGTTAATGCAATCTTCACATTGGTTTAGGATTTATTAGAGATGATAAATATGGAAGAACACCCAATTTGTGTTAGGAAAATGCATGTAGAAATGATTTATATGAAATTCTGAAACCCTTGCCATGTAGAGGAAATTAAATCATGAAATTTTGATGATCATAAGAAAGAAATTCTGGAGAAAGATTGATTAGAAAACTGTTTAAGAAAATTCTAGGGTTCTTGATAATTGGAGACAATTTTAGGTGGAAAATCCATGTTTAAATGATGTATATGAACATGCCTTACGTTAGAATCATCTAGTATATTGTTATGATGTTAGTAGTAGAATTCTGGGACGATTGGAACTTGGAAATATCTATTTGGTGTAATTTTGGTGATGAAACCCGTAACTGCATTCTGCAGAATTTTTCCCAGACCTGCTTGATCGATCGATCGAGCCTAGAGCTTCGATCGATCGAAGGTTCCATCGATCGAGCCCCAAGTTTCAATCGATCGACCCCTCCTGGCAGACTCCTAATTCCCTCTTTAAATGCGTTAAATTCTAATTGTCGTGTTATAATTCTTGGGCATTCTTGATAAATTGATTTGGGAGACATTGAGGACCAGTAGGGTATATGAATAAATATTGGAACCTTTAATCTTCAACGAGAATGGTATTTATGGGATAATTACTTTAGCTTGGTAGATTTATGAATTTAAAGGGTGAGGTGCGTAAGAGAGTTACGTTGGAACCTAATAAAGACACTTACTGAAATTCAGATTTGTGAGGATATAGCCCACGAGTGTTAGGTAATAAGTGAGAAAACCCTTCGAGTTAAGGTTAGGAATGAAACCTTATACGTAATTCTATAATTGTGAAATTAAGGATAAATAGTATGATAATGGGTGACGAGAAGAACCTATATTAATATGATAAAGTGGTATATTTATATGATTGTGTGTACATATATTATATACTTGTGAAAATTCATGCCCACGCTACTTGCTATCCCTGAGGTTACCGCGCTGGGGCAAGTCTTATCTCGATGGGACCTTTATGGGGGATATTGACTTGTACCCTAGGAGATAGATATCCTTGGTACAGGATATAGATGTGATAGTTCAGACGGTCCTAAGAGACGCAGGTATGTGCCATCCTCTTAGAGACTTGGAATCTATGCTTCGCCTCAATATTGTTTGTGTATTCATGTTAATACAATTCGAGAGTGATTCCGATTGTATTTCCCTTAATATGAGTGATATGGGGTTCTAGATAGTAGAGTATGCACGCACCATAGTTTTATGAGGGGTGCTGTTAATTTATATATATTATACGAGTAGTTAATATATATATATGATATTTTCAAATTTGAAACTGCCTACTGTGATTTGATAAGTAGGACATGGTTGATGACTCTTATAGTAAATACTTGTTTGTCAAAAACAATATGTCACTGAGGAACTTTATATATTAATTAAAAAGCTAAAACGAGAGTTGTGCTTCTAATTGGAAGTATTCTTTGTAAACAAAAATATAGTTTGGTTTTGAAATCTTACGAGTAAGTAGATACGCTAAATTATTGGGAAGGTTAGTATAATAAAATGCTATGATAAACCGTTGGGAAGGTTAGTGCGATAGGTGTGCACATTAGAAGAGAGGTGAGTATTTCTCAAGAGAGTGACGCACTAATATGTTGTTGCATTGGCCTGCATCAATTTAAATACTTGCTAAACGTATTTTAAAATCAAACACACTTTCGGGCTCTGACCCGTTTCCTCTCTCTCTCTCTCTCTCTCTCTCTCTCTCTCTTGTATATATATGTATGTATTACAGGTGTCCAGCCACAGGGACGTCTTGATTAGGATCTCTTGGAAGGAACGCGCTGCAGCTTAGGTGGGAGTTACAGGTCTCTGGATTAGACGACTTCATTCATTCAGATCTACTCTTAGTACTTTCACCAGTTGAGCATGTGTAGCTCTCTCCATTATCCTGTTGTTATTGGGACATTTGTATATCAGTTGTTTTCAGTATTGTTACTATGGGTTTTATTCAGTTTGTATTGGTGACTTTAGTTTTCTTATGTTGACATTCGATTGACGAATGTATTATATTATTTGGTTTACTGTGATGTGATTCTAAGTTGTAGAAATGTTGTTTTTAAATAAATAAATCTTTTTCTTAAATTAAAATTTGGAAAGCATGTATGAAAATGGTTTTGACACTTAGCTTAATTATTTAGGGTGTTAAATTAAAAAATGTATTTCTATCGACAGTGATGCTGAGAATGAACCAACTGTTTACCTTGATTTAATTTAATAAAGGAGTGATCGCCCGGTATTTAATTAGGCGGGGTGTCTCATCCCGGACCATATGACACTAACATTCTTATGGACCGTGCGACAAGAATATATATTAGTATCTTGTAGGTAAAGACGGGTTTATCTTGGAAAGTACGACAGTGATTATTTCAATATTATGGTAAATAGATATAAATTGTACCTTGCACTATGCGATGGGAATCCATATTCGGTATCCCGGTAGAAATATGCGAGCTTTGGTGATGGGAATCCATCTTTGATATCCTGATAGAATGATGCGGGCTTTACTTTGGATCGTGCAATAGGAATCCATCTTCAGTACTCCAGTGACTAGTTATAAAGTATTTGTTATGAGTAGTACTTATGTGGATATTGATTGTGTTTGCTGAAATATATATATATATATATATATATATATATATATATATATATATATATATATATATATATATATATATATATATATATATATATATATATATATATGAGACGTATGAAGGGATGGAAAATTTTAACATGAAACGACAACACAACACGAAACGAAACAAAATTGGCCCAAAAAACACGAGTTGTCATTTTCATATTCGTGTTTTTAACACGAAATCATGTCATGTCATGTTCGTGTAAAAAACTTAACACAAAATTGACCCATTTAATACAATTTGAACCCAATTGACTGTAATAACCCTTACTTTTGAGTTATTTATTTTATATTAATTTTCCATGTGAGGTAATTATATAAAATATTGAATGATTGGGTAAATATTATTTTATGAGAGTTAAAAGATAATATTTACTAGATTTTTCATATATACTATTATGTGAATGTAAATAGCATTATGTTGCAATTCATTATTTCATTGTGATTTAAACGGCATTTATGGTTTAAATGAAGTTGGAACTCGAAATGAATTATATTCTTCTGGATGCCAATTTAGAGGGCGCGGTTAGCCCCGAAATGGTCAAGATAGTCAAAATAAGTGCCATATTGAATTTTTGAGTTATGGGCACTTTTGACTGATTATAACTTAATTATGTACTTACAAGTCATTTTAAGGGTGTACTAACAATTAAAAGATGGAAACAAATACTAAGGCACATTTAAAGTCTTCCAACCCTTTTTATTTCTCCTTTTTCACATTCCAACCCCTAGAGAGAAAGTGAGAGAAAGAGAAGTGTGGAGAAAAGAGAGAAAAAGGAATAAAATTGAAGATTTGGGCTTTGGATTTGTTGCTGCCGGAAGGAAAATCCGAGACTACAACCTTAAGGCCAGTTTTTACTTGAAAATATATGATTTCTTGTGGATAAATTGCAATGGAAGTTGTGTATTCGCAAGATTTGAGCAAAGTTAGGTTTTGAGATATATATTAATGTTTGACCCTTAGATCTTGTTGTATATATGATTTAAATCGGTTATGTGGGTTTGTTGAGGTGCAGAAATGTTGTGGGTATGTTGTAGGTTGATGATAATGAAAGAGATGTAAGAATAAGGAGTTTAGGTTTTGGGTTTTAGCTTTGTAGAAGAAGAGGGATTCTTGGGTCTGCTAAGCGCGGTCGACCGCGATCCCAGGACCAGTCGACCGGGACTCCGGGAGAGAGCCTGTTGCTTTCCCATATAAATATAAATTTTAAGCACGACCGACTGCGGTCCCAGGACTGGTCGATCGGTCCCTCCGAAATGAGCTTTCTGCATTTCTTCCTAGGTTAAATCCTTGAGACGTGGTCGTCCGCGGTCCTATGACCGGTCGATCGGTCCCCTGTTTCTCACTCTTCAAATCCTATTTCTTTATAGCTTCTTCTCTTAATATAAGGACTTAGGAACCTTCTTAATTGAAGTAAAACAAGTGTATTAGAGTCTAGCCACGGTGTATTTAGAAGCCTAAGTTAGAATGAGAGTTGGGGTTTAAGTTGGGGATAATTTGGTTAGGTAATGTAGAGGGAGATTTGTTTTGGAGTTAATTAAACTTTAAGGTTTACAATGAAGATATTAAATGCTTATTGCTCCGGATATAATGAAATGCATACTTGATAAACTTAATAAATTGCGAATGAGAATTTGTAAATACACAGCTCTCTAAATGCTATCATAGGGGAAGTTACGCTTATGAGGTGAAGTCCCCTGGCTAATGAATGCAGGGTGAATATAGTCCTCGGCCATAGGACCGGTTATTATATTGTGTGAGTTTTGTGCGAAGTGAGGTAATTCTGGGTGTGGTTATGACTCACTGTCGTAGGTATATGACCGCTTGGATACCCAGATTGACTTGTTTGATAGCCCCTGGAAGATGATATCTATTTAGGGGCGCATCCAGTGGAGAAACTCGAAAGGATGGTCTTAGAATCATTATATGTTGTGTAATATAACTATTCTTGTTAAAGTGGAATCTCATGGACGATCCGTCACTTTATGAAATAAATTCCTTTAATACTTTTCTAATGAAAAAAAGGAACGGTGAATTAAGATGATGTAAAACTGAAATAAAAATCTCTAAGTATGACATTATTCATATTCTCTAGCATAATTTGAATTGTGATAATGGTCATCAGATTGGTGTTAGGTTATGCTTTTAAATTGAGATGTTAGATTCCTTATCATTATTTTGATGATCGTAATTAGCTCATTCATGATAATTAAGTTGACCATAACTATCATGCTTTTTATTCACATGATGATCATATCAAAACGGGCCCTGACCCATTTATATCTCTTTGTTTTGCATGAATCTTATATTAGCCCAGGTGCTCCGCCGCAAGGATGCCCATATTGAATTTTCCATCCTAGTGTCTTGGAGCCGTAACGCCTTGCGGATGTTATGGGATTTTTGGATATAGACACTTCCATATTTTGTATTCTAGTTACGATCGGTTACACGTTCGGGCATGTTTCCCCTGCTTTGTACTTGTATTATATTATGTAATATTATACTGTAATACTCGGTGTAACTCAAATTGTATATGTTTGTTAACCGACAGCTTATTCGGTTATTTTGTCGAATATGGTTGTTGATTCATTTCTATCCTTACGTTTATCCACTTCCTTTTCAATTGGATGGTTTAAATGTTTTTCATTAACTTGCAAAATAAAATTTTTGACAATCCGTTTTTCTAAAATATTGGGTGGTTATCTCATATACTTATTATATTGTTGAGATGCTAAGAATGGTCCATCTATGATTCCTGTTATTATTGGAGTATCGGGTTAGCCACCTCTTATTTTAGTAAGCGGGGTGTCACAGATGGTATCAGAGCATCAGGTTCTAGAGTCTTTAGAATCTATACGGACTTGTCACGTTCTACCATTGCGTTCTTTGATATAGAGCCTAAATGTTAGGACTTTTTTGTTTACATATACTTGCGATCTTCTGCAAAATAAATTGTTCTTATAGTATTTGAATTCAGTTTTTTCTTCGCCACAGGTGCCACCCAAGAGAGGTCTCCTTGCGAGAAGAAATAGAGTTGCAGAAGATGAAGTAGGTCCTCCACCGCCACAGTAAGGGACTATAAATACCGCTGAAGTAGCCAATATTGTGGCCTAGGCTGTCAATACTGAGATGACTATTGTGGTTCAGTAATTTCCCCAAGCCCAATAGCAGAGGGTTCAGGAGGCGCAAGCCCCTGCGGGACCTTCTCCATTGGAAATATTTATGGAATCTTTCTTAAAGGGTCATCCTTCGGAATTTCAAGGTGGTTCCGACGTGATAGTAGCTAATCAGTGGAAAAAGGATATGCAACGCCATCTTCGCATGGTGGAATGTAGTGTGGAACGGAAGCAAATCCTTGATACTTTTAAGCTAGTTGAAGCAGCCTTACATTGGTGGGAGTCGATGATCACGCCAGAGAAAAGAGATACCATGACTATCACTGACTTTTGGGTCTTGTTTGATCGAAAATATTTCCCTCCGGCAGTCCAAAGGTAAATGAGGAGAAAGCTTCAAGATGTAGTTCAAAGTGAACATTCGGTGGCAGAATATGAGGAGGAATTCACTCGTTTGGCCAGTTTTGTATCGGATGAAGTAACTCCGGAGGAAAGGAGAATGTCCAAGATCATTGGAGGCTTACATTGGAAGATACGGCAACATTTGCTTAGCTTTACAAACTTTCGGGGATGTAATGACTGTCGCGTTACTCCATTGTCAAGAACATCGGTTGTATGTTCAAGGTAGAAAGAAAGCTTCGGTTGGGGGAAAAGCAAGTAATCCATGAGGCAATGGTACAGAAGGAGGAGCACTACCCTCGTCCCAATTATCGGGAGGTAAGCAAAAAGAAAAGGACACCCAACAAGTGGATTTGTCCAAAAGATAGCGTTTCGATGGATCTAATTTTGGTAGTGGCGGTTTTAGGCACGGTCAAGGTGCCCCGCAACAGCAGCAGGCGGGTCGGGGTAACAATGGGGGTCGAGGCCAGTCGGGCCAAGGTCTTGGGTAGTTCAGAAATAATAGGGGCCGTATTCCGGAAAATATGATGGGTTGTTTCTTTCAGTGTGGGGAGCATAGTCATTATAAGAAGTCGTGTCCACAGGTTATTGGAGGACAGTTTCATAGGGTTCCACAGCATCAACGGGCACAGCTACTGCCTCCAGTGCCTAATCCAGTCGTCCCTCCACAACAGGGACAAGTACAGTATGGGTGTGTCTACCACATACAGGATGATATGCTTCCTCCAGCCCCGCCAGAGCCGCCAGCTATTGAGGGTAAGTTTCCCATTCATGGGCACGTGGGTCGTTTATTATTTGATACAGGTGCAATACACTCATTTATTTTTAGAAGTTTTGCTCAGTCTACGAAGATAATTAAATCTGCGAAAAGTACTTTCACTAGTGTTGAATCTTCTATGGCTGACGGTTCACTTATTTTCTTTGTTTGTAAAAGAATAGAAATAAATCTTGGTAACTTGTGTTTTGAGACTGATTTGCTCGTCCTTGATATGGTGAGGTATGATGTAATTATGGGTATGGATTGGCTAGTGAAGTATCGTGTGATAGTAAATTGCTATGGGAAAAGTATAGTGTTTTCCATTCAGGGGCAAGAAATGTTTTTAGCTATGCCTCGTTTAGAGGGAGGTTCTAGCACTTATTTGTATTGTATTATGGAGGAGACTTGTCAGGATGTAGTCATTTCCTTAGATTCAATTCCGGTTGTTAGAGACTTTTAAGATGTCTTTCGGGAAATACCGAGTTTACCTCCAAGTAGGGAGATTGAGTTTGTGATAGATTTAGCACCGAGAATGCGACCGATTGCTAGAGCTCCATACCGTATGGCTCCTGTTGAAAGGAGGGAGTTAAGAGATCAGATTCAGAAGTTGCTAAAATAGGGGTTCATTAGGCATAGTACATCACCGTGGGGAGTTCCTATATTGTTTATGAAGAAAAGAGATGGTTCCCTCCAGTTGTGTGTTGATTACCAGGAGTTGAATAAAGTTACCATCAGGAATAAATACCCACTGCCTAGGATTGATGATTTGTTCGATCAACTTAGGGGAGCGTTGTACTTCTCTAAAATAGACTTGAGGATGGGGTATCACCAATTACGGATACGAGAACAAGATGTGTCCAAAACTGCGTTCCTAACTAGATATATGTCCTATGAATTATTGGTTATGCCTTTTGGATTAACCAATGCACCTGCAGTATTTATGGACCTCGTGAATAGAGTGTTTAGAGACTTCCTGGACCAGTTTGTTATTGTGTTTATTGATGACATCCTTGTTTACTCTCAATTAGAAGTTGATCATGCTACGCATCTACGGTTGGTCCTTCAGACATTGAGGGATCATCAGTTGTATGCTAAATTTGAGAAGTGTGTCTTTTGTCTACAAGAAGTACAGTTTCTGGGTCACATTGTGACAGCTCAGGGTATTTTGGTAGACCCAAGTAAAGTTGTTGCGGTGAGGGAATGGGCTCAGCCCACGACACCTACCAAGATTCGTAGCTTTCTGGGTTTAGCAGGCTATTACCGCAGATTTATCAAGGGTTTTTCCAAGATTGCTAGCCCTTTGATTAATTTTACTCGGAAGGGAGTGAGGTTTGTTTGGGATAATTCTTGTCAGCTAACTTTTGATGAGCTGAAAGATAAGTTAACTTCTACTCCAGTCCTTACGTTACCGAGGTTGGGGTTGAAATATTTGGTTTTTACTGACGCATCTCTACAAGGGTTGGGAGGTGTATTATAGCAAGAGCAGCGGGCTATTTCTTATGCTTCTCTCAAGCTAAAGACCCATGAAAAGAATTATCCGGTGCATGATTTGGAATTTCTGGCAGTGGTTTTTGCCTTGAAAAGTTGGAGACATTACCTCCTGGGAGAGAAATTTAGTCTTTTTACGGGCCACAAATCGTTGCAATATTTGTTCTCACAAAAAGATTTGAATATGCGACAGCGCCGGTGGTTAGAGTTTGTGAAAGACTACCAATTTGATATTCAATATCACCCGGGCAAGGTGAATGTGGTGGCGGATGCGTTGAGTCGGAAACCCAAGGGGGAGTTAGACACGGTATGGAAGGTGAAATGGAAAGAGCTTAGCCAAGAGGATGCTTTTGCTAGGGCATTTTTGCCGGTGTTGACCATTACGCCTATTATAGTGGCAAGTGTTGTGGAAGCTCAAGGAATGTACAAAAGCTGTCCGGACCGTATACACCAATTATAATCGAGGGAGCGAAATCCTACTCAATAAGTTTTAAGGGTGGGTTACGTTTCCATGGGAGACTTGTTGTCCAAGGACGAAGGGGATTTAAGATGAGCCGTGATGACGAAATCTCATAGGTCTAAGTTCACAGTACACCCTGGGGGAGACAAAATATACCAAGACATGTGCCGTTAATATTGGTGGGCGGGTATGAAACGGGACATTTATGAATTTGTTTCCCAATGCACTACTTGTCAACTGGTGAAGGTAGATCATCAACGACCGACGGGATTATTAAAACCCTTGGAAATACCGGTATAGAAGTGGGAAAGCATCTCGATGGATTTCATCACGGGATTGCCAATATCACAAAGCGGTCATGATTCTATTTGGGTGATTGTCGATCGTTTGACCAAGTCGGCACATTTCTTACCGGTACGTACAGACTATAACACTGCTCGATTATTTATTTCGAAGGTTGTTAGACTCCATGGGGTGCCCATTAATATTGTCTCCGATCGAGATAAAATTTTTGTTTCCCATTTTTAGCGAAGTTTCCAAGATGCAATGGGAACTGAATTGAAGTTGAGTACCTCCTATCACCTCAAACAGATGGGCAGACTGAAAGAGTCAACTAAACGTTGGAGGATATGCTAACAATGTGTGTGTTTGATTTCAAAGGAGGTTGGGAACAATACCTTCCCTTGGTCGAATTGTCTTATAATAATTCGTACCAATTCACTATCGGAATGGCACCTTATGAAGCATTGTATGGTTGACCATATAGATCACCTACTTATTGGTTGGAGGTAGAGGATAATAAATTTCTTAGACCTGACATAATCCGAGATACTTCTTTAAAGATTGAACTTATTCACAATCGCATCCTAATTGCTCAAGATCGTCAGAAGAGTTATGCTGATGCGAATAGAAGGCATGTGGATTTGGAGGTTGGAGATCAAGTTTTGGTATGAGTATCGCCCATGAAGGGTATAAAGCGGGGAAGAAAGGAAATCTTGCACCACATTACGTAGGTCCTTTTCCCATTATTGATAGGGTAGGCCCCGTCGCGTATCAACTTGCCTTACCGGAGCATTTGCAACAGATTCATGATGTGTTTCATGTTTCATCCTTGAAAAAGTACAAGAGGTGTGAAGGAGCTCACTGGTATATTCCTTTGGATGATATCGAATTACAACTTGATGTATCATACGAGGAACAACCAGTTGCAATCTTAGTTCACGGGGAGCATAAGCTAAGATCTCGACTGGTACCCTTGGTTCGGGTCCAATGGGGGCACCACAATGCCGAGGAGTCAATGTGGGAGCGTGAGGATGATATGCGAGAAAAGTATCCACATCTCTTCTTGCAAGGTACGCTTAATTTTGAGGGAAAAATTCCCTTATAAGGGCGGGAGAATATAATAACCCTTACTTTTGAGTAATTTATTTTATATAAATTTGCCATGTGAGGTAATTATATAAAATATTGAATGATGGGGTAAATATTATTTTATGAGAGTTAAAAGATAATATTTACTAGATTTTGAATATATATTGTTATGTGAATGTAAATAGCATTATGTTGCGATTCATGGTGTCATTGTGCATTAAACGGCATTTATGGTTTAAATGAAGTTGGAAATCGAAATGAATTATATTCTTTCGGATGCCAATTTAGAGGGCGCGATTAGCCCCGAAATGGTCAAGATAGTCAAAATAAGTGCCATATTGTATTTTTGAGTTCCGGGCACTTTTGACAGATTATAACTTAATTATGTAGTTACGAGTCATTTTAAGGGTGTATTAACAATTAAAAGATGGAAACAAAACTAAGGCACATTTAAAGTCTTCCAACCCTTTTTATTTCTCCTTTTTCACATTCCAACCCCTAGAGAGAAAGAGAGAGAAGGAGAAGTGTGGAAAAAGAGAGAAAATTGAAGAAAATTGAAGATTTGGGCTATGGATTTGTTGCTACCAGAAGGAAAATCCGAGACTACAACCCTAAGGCAAGTTTTTACTTGCAAATATATGATTTCTTGTGGATAAATTGCAATAGTAGTTGTGTATTTGGAAGATTATAGAAAATGTTAGGTTTTGAGATATATATTAATGTTTGACCCTTAGATCTTGTTGTATATATGATTTAAATCGATTATGTGGGTTTGTTGAGGTGTAGAAATGTTGCAGGTATGTTGTAGGTTGATGATAATGAAAGAGATGTAAGAATAAGGAGTTTAGGTTTTGGGTTTTAGCTTTGTTGAAGAAGAGGGATTCTTGGGTCTGCTAAGCACGGTCGACCGCGGTCCCAAGACCGGTCGACCAGGCCTTTGGGGGAGAGCCTACTGGTTTCCCATATAACTATAAATTTTAAGCGTCGTCGATCGCGGTCCCAGGACCGATCGACAAGGCCTTCGGGGGAGAGCCTACTGCTTTCCCATATAACTATAAATTTTAAGCACGATCGACCGCGGTCCCAGGACCGGTCGACCGGGCCCTCCGAAATGAGCTTTTAGTATTTCTTCCTAGGCTAAATCCTTGAGACGCGATCGACTGCGGTCCTATGATCGGTCAATCAGTCCGCTATTTTTCACTCTTCAAATCCTATTTCTTTCTAGCTTCTTTCTCTTAAGATAAGGATTTAGGAACCTTCTTAATTGAAGTAAAACTAGAGTATTAGATTCTAGCCACGGTGTATTTAGAAGCCTAAGTTAGAATAAGAGTTGGGGTTTAAGTTAGGGATAATTTGGTTAGGTAATGTAGAGGGAGATTTGTTTTGGAGTTAATTAAACTTTAAGGTTTACAATGAAGATATTAAACGCTTATGGCTCCGGATACAATAAAATGCATACTTGATAAAGTAAATTTATTGCAAATGAGAATTTGTATATACATACCTCTCTAAATGCTATCATAGGGGAAGTTATGCGTATGAGGTGAAGTCCCCTGGCTAATGAATGCACGGTGAATATAGTCATCGGCCATAGGACCGGTTATTATATTGTGTGATTATTGTGCGAAGTGAGGTAATTTCGGGTGTGGTTATGACTCACTATCGTAGGTATATGGTCGCTTCCCGACGTCACGCGTTGTAGGATACCCAGGTTGCCTTGTTTGATAGGCCCTGGAAGATGATAGCTATTTAGGGGCGCATCCAGTGGGGAAACTCGGAAGGATGGTCTTAGAATCGTTATATGTTGTGTAATATAACTATTCTTGTTAAAGTGGAATCTTATAGACGATCCGGCACTTTATGAAATAAATTGCTTTAATACGTTTCCTAATGAGAAAAAGGAACGGTGAATTAAGATGATGTAAAACTGAAATGGAAATCTCTAAGTATGACATTATTCATATTCTCTAGCATAATTTGAATTGTGATAATGGTCATCAGATTGGCGTTAGGTTATGCTTTTAAATTGAGATGTTAGATTCCTTATCATTATTTTGATGATCATAATTACCGTATTCATGATAATTAAGTTGACCATAACTATCATGCTTTTTATTCACATGATGATCATATCAAAACTGGACCTGGCCCATTTATATCTCTTTGTTTTGCATGAATCTTATATTAGCCCAGGTGCTCCGCCGCAAGGACGCCCGTATTGACTTTTCCATCCTAGTGTCTTGGAGCTGTAACACCTTGCGGATGTTACGGGATATTTTGATATAGATGCTTCCATCTTTTGTATTCTAGTTATGATCGATTACACGTTCGGGCGTGTTTCCCTTGTTTTGTACTTGTATTATATTATGTTATATTGTATTGTAATACTCGGTGTAACTCAAATTGTATATGTCTGTTAATCGACAGCTTATTCGGTTATTTTGTTGAATATGGTTTCTGATTCATTTATATCCTTCCGTTTATCCACTTCCTTTTCAATTGGATGTTTTAAATATTTTTCATTAACTTGCAAAATAAAATTTTTGGCAATCCGTTTTTCTAAAATATTGGGTGGTTATCTCATATACTTATTATATTGTTGAGATGCTAAGAATGGTCCATCTATGATTCCTGTTATTATTGGAGTATCGGACTGGCCACCTCTTATTTTAATAAGCGGGGTGTCACATTGACATGACCCAATTACACCTAACTAAACCCATTTAAAAATTCAATAGATCCTAGCCCTACACTTGTCAAAAGATGAACATATCACATTTTAACCCTTAAAACCCAAATATCTAATTCACCCTAATAAAAACTCACGACCACACACATTTTATTAACTCTCTCTATCTCACCCTGACATCTCTTTGTCTAACTAACTCACCATCCTCATCTCTCAAAAGTCGCATCATCTTCCCAACCTCATCATCTTCCCACTGCACCTCATCTCTCAACCCCCAGATTGTTTTTTCCTACAAAAACCATAACTATCTCCACTCTAAAATGGATGGAAAGAAGAAATTAAAAGTTACTTTTGATACTTCAAAGAAACCGTTTGAGATTGAACCGATTTATAATTATTTTGGTTTATATTCATATTTTTTATATACAAATAATGTAGGGTTGATTCATTGGATTGATTGCAAAGGGTAATGGCTATTTTGGGATGCATAAGAAGCGGCTATTTTTTTCTCCAGTTTAAACACTATTTTTTTCCAGCTTAAACATTATTGTTGTCTATTTTTTAGTATGTGTGGGTGTGGCTGTAATTATATGTGAGGCTGTTTTTTGTCTTTAACTTATCTAACTACGTATGCTATTATTATGTTAGCAATTAGTTGTAATTTGTGGAATGTTATGTTGCATTATCTGTAATTTGTGGAATTTTAGGTAGCTCATATGGGGTTTTTCATTTGTAAGTCAAGCATTGCCAAATTCCAGAGTATGATTTTGCTCATGCATGTTAATCATGTTCATTTGAACAAAAAATTTGGTTACGTGTAAATACTGTTATTTTGAACAAAAAATAAGCTTCATGTAAATCGTGTTATTCATGGTAATTTTAAAAAAATCGTGTTAATCGTGTTGTGTCCTGTTTTTACGTGGTTCATGTTCGTGGTGCTTAAAAAAAGCACGACATCGTGTCATGGCGTGTTCATGTTTATTGTTTGATTATTGTGTCGTGTCATGTTAGGCAAAAACATGACCCCATAACACGAATTGCCACCCCTATATGTATGAATGATATTCAATTAACATGAATAATATGTATGCATGGGGTTACTTGGGTCGGGGATTAGACGCAAGTGATATTTAGGATTGTTGGGTTTGGGGATTAACCAAAAAGTTACTAAAATATGAGAAGAAATAACATGATTGTATTATAGTCCAAAATCAGTTATATTCTTATACTACTTAAACTTGTTATTGATGTATCATGTTAACACTTTTCAAGACTTAAGCCACCGGTGCAACCTCACACTTGATCCAGTCTTGCACTCTTAGTTATTGATCTAATAGGATGTACGTGTCGAGACCGTGTGGTCATTTTTTCTTTCTTATTTACTATTTTGTTAAGTCGGTATTATTATTATTATTATTATTATTATTATTATTATTATTATTATTATTATTATTATTATTATTATTTCCTTGGTTTGGGATTTTATTTCAAGAAATGTAGAATGTTATGATTCTATTACTGTTGTTGGTTTAGTACCAAAGATTGTATGGTTCACCATTCTGTGTTAAGATATCTCTTTATATATTCAGTTGTATTTACACATGCTTAGAATGATACCGAATTGTTTATATAATCGTATATTATTTATTTTAGACTTAATCAACCTACTGTAGATTTTGGTTGTCATACTTTATTCAAATAGATTTTGGGTTTGAAGCTTTGCTTTAATGGAGTTTTTGGGTTTAAGACTCACACTTTTGGAAATGGGTATTGATTTATCTTACTATAAATCAAAGGGGATGAATGAAGCAAGCTTAGGATGATCTTAGTGATTAAGAATGGAGCTTTAATGGTCTATTTATAGGCCTTTTAAAATACTAGCCACTGAAGGGTATTATGGTATTTTAATTGCCTTGAGGAATTTGAATTTCAAAAAGGATTGGTTGAAACTTTTTCCCAAAATTCCATCGGATTTAACTCCATCTCTCTTATACTTTACTTTAAGTGTAGGAAAAAAACTCTCCAACTTGAATTTTGGAATAATAAGAAATAAAGCCCAAATGGCCTAAAAGAATGGGATGTGGAGTTGGCAAAAAAGTCGACCCCACCTTTGTAGGGTGAACTTAGAGTGGGATCTAAGTGGTAAAAAATTCTATCCAAATGTTTTTAAACTTTAGGGTAAGGTTGATGGTGATTTGAGAAGTTAGGTTTGAAGTTGTACTTGCTTTTTTAAGGTTGTTTACTTCTTTACAAAATCTACTAAACCTTTAAAACTTGGGAAGAACTTTTCTTGAATGTTTTGATCACTTTGATGTATGTTGCACTTGAAATGAGTCTTGTTATTGCTTTGTCTTTATCATGGTCTTCTAATAAGGTTGACTTGCTTTTTTTGATCATAGTGCTCTTCGCTTGTTCTCGCATGGTTTAAGAAGTTGGCCTTTTTTTGTTCTTAACCTTCACATCTTTTTCTTTGCTTTGTTCATGAGATCATAGTATAAATAATTTTAGGAATTTGTATCTCATGATTTTCTTTGATTGGTATTGTCCTACTAGTTTATGTATGGATTAAGGTGTCATGTGCTTTCTTGCATGCGTCCATGCTTGTATTCTTTGGTGAATTATATCTTGTTTGTGATGATTGTGTGCTTGAGGTATTAGTTGAATGGGTGATATGTTCCCTGTAGTGTCTCACATCATGTCTTGAGAGTTTGTTTTTATCTAAAGAACTTTAAAGAGAATATAGAGAATTATTATCATATTTCAATTGTATTGGTATCATACAACTTGGCTTTTTAAAATATCTCTAAGGGATGGGAGCTATAACTCAATGAACAAGTTTAATTCCATTACGTAGACACTTGAGTAAGGGGTTCCCCAATATGAACATATATTCGTATCCATTTGTAACATTTTATAGATTGACTACTCCTATGTCAAAAAACCAAGTCTTGCATCAATCATGCCCAAAGCTTTATTTTATATATAGGTGAGAGATACATGAATCCTATTTGATTTCCTTTTATACTTCATGCGACATTAGAGATTCAATACTTTTATAGATCTTCTGACTCATTTCTTACTTTAAAAAGTACCCTCACGTTGGATTTTTTGAATTTGAATGTCTTGACTTTGCATACACTCACTCTTTCCATACCTTGTTCTTTTGAGTGAATTGAAGAAATCATTTTCCGTGAATGTGTAAAGTATTTAAACTTTGGAGTTTTCTTATAAAACCTTGCACAAGGTTGAAATTTGGCCTATTTTGCATAAGCATTTTCACATCGCCAAATCTGAATCATACACACCTTTTTAAATTGCGTGGGTAGATGTACACCTAGAATAATTGTCCAATAAAATATGCATCGTGTGCATGGAAGCAAACCTTCTTCCTGTGCATGACCCCTACTTTTTTAGCCTATATATATGTGTGTGTGTGTGTGTGTGTGTGTGTGTGTGTGTGCGCGCGCGCGCGCGTGTGCATGATCGTGTGCACGAGCGTGCGTGCGTGTGTGAATATGTTTAGGCTTGAATTTTCAAATGCAATTATGTTGATTTTTATCCTTGGATCTTGTTTTTGTGAGGTTTTTTTAGAGACTCTCTATAATTACTCATAGTGCCTTACTTAGAAAGAGGATTGACATTTATTTATTCTTAATCTTATGTTTTTAAGCTCTTTAAATGCATGTTGCTTTCTAAGACCACAAAAGCCTATATCAATTCTCATTCATATTAGATTTCATTTGAATCTAAAGCTAGATCAGACTAAAGGGTTGGATAATTTATTGTAGGAGTGATATTATCAATTGTGATGCTTGGAAGAGCGTGTGAATTCTTCTCATTTGCGAAGTTGCTTGGTGGAAAGTTGAAGTGTATCTCCGGTGAGAGTTTTGTACTTCCACTTTCTAAAATTGATTTTTAAGTTTAATGATAGAGAGCATATATATTGAGAGTTTTTTCCATATGTGAGGCTTTTCATCAAAATTGGATGTTTTGAGTTATTATTGTGTTAATTTCTTTAGATTTTTCAGAACTTGCACTTACTCCCCTTAAATCTATGATTTGCATATGAATTGATAGGTAATTGAGCTCATTAAGGTATATAACCTAGTTAATTAGTCATAATTAATTTATGCAATGCCTTGTGTGTAAGAGTAAAATTGTAATCACTTAAAATATGATTTGATCAAATAATTTTAGGTCCAAGGGATTGTATTCCTTTTTCTATAAAAATCCACAAAACTAGTTAGATTAGATTAAAATTTGGCATAGTTTCAATCCTTGACCTAGATTCCTACTCACACCTATAAAAAATTTCCAGATATTGATCCATACAATCCAAGTTCCATTTTCATAATAAAATTCATTTATGTGGTGTGGTATCCTCGCTAGTGTACTATAGTTTTTTTTACCGATCTCCATAGGTCTTTGTCGTATAAATTATCATGTTTTTGACCTTCTTGTTGGCTACATCAACTGCATCATTGATCTATGGTATGTGAGGGTATTATTTATTCTTAGAGATACCTTATAAGTTAAACATTTGATAGACTTATTTTTCTAAATTCATGTCATTGTTGGAGACATGTTTAAAGTTATAATGGTTTTTTATGGACTTAACCACCTCCACATTCAATAACTTATAGAAATATAATTCTACCCACTTCATGAAGTAGCCAATTGCTATTAGGATGAAATCATGTATATTTATGCCCTTAGGATTACCTTATTAATGTTGTCGACCCCTTGGGTGGAGAACAACCATGGTCATGTTATATAATATAATTATCTGATTGTCAGGTGTTGTTTAGGTGAACATTTCTAGCACTTGAGGCATATTTTCAATCATTAGACATTTTGGTCCAATAGTAGGTCAATCAAAGGACCTTCGTTGATATGGCATGGTAACTCATGTGTGGGTCACATTATTAGTTCTGGATATTTTCTAATATCACATTTCTAACACCTTCATTGACTCATTATATGTGGATTATTTTAAGAAAATTTGGTCAGTTTTTATGGCTCCTAATGGGTAATGGTTGATGTGGAGTAGGTTTTATATATCGAAGTACAAGAGTGAAGGGTCGACTATCACATTTTTTTCAAAAATATCGAAGAATGAAGGAATGCTCCAACCCTTAACTATTAATGTAATTTTGGAGATCACTAGTGGGATGATAATTTTGGAAATGAAGGTACTAACGGTGCCGAAAAACTTATTTTTTCATCTTAACAGGTAGTGAAATCTGAGTTGATTAAAATCATTAGGCAAATCCATTAAGGTATGAATGGTATGGCATGATTTTATTGTCCTCGATATCTCTGTAACAACCCAACATTTTTGGGACAATAATTAATTCATTTTCAGTGAAATAAATATCATTTTTATTTGGAGAATTATTAAATTGGCATTTGCGGTCAAAATTTGAAGTTGTTAGAAAGTGATTCGGATGGCAATTCTGAGGGTGTAGTTGTTTCCGGAAGGGTCGAGAAAGTCTAAATGACTATACTTAGGGTCTATTTAGGTTTCGAAATAATTTAAGTTCGTTTGGCTCGAATTAAAGTTATCGAGTCATTTAAAGTATGTATTATCATTTAAAGTTGTGTATTTTGGGAGACAAGGCATATTAAGCCTACGGGAGAAACAAATCTCCTTAGAAAGAAAGAGAAAGAAAGAGAGAAAAAGAAGAAAAGAAGAGAAAGAGGAGAAAAGTGGGATTTCCGGCCATTACGCGATCTCGAGGAGGATTCCGAGCCGACGAACTTGAGGCAAGTGATTAAACTTGCTAAATAATTATTGTGTACCATTTATTTCATGATTGGTGGATCAAATTTATGGTTTTTAGGTTTATTTTGTCAAAACCAAAATTTTTGGGAAAATCTTAGATTTGTAGAGTATAAATGATTTTGAGGGTATAAAATTAGTTGGGTTGACTTATATAATGAGTTTTGATGATAATAATATGTTTGGGTTGAAGAGAAATGGTTAGAAGGTGATTAAAATGAATTTTGGGAATTTTTGGCTTTGAAAAAGTAGCAATTTTCGTGACTTCTGATAGGCCGAATCGATTCGGCCCCCTTACCGAATCGATTCGGATAGTTGCAGGTGCCCAGGTCTGAATGACCGAATCGATTTGGACCCAACCCGAATCGATTCGGCCTGAGACAGAATCCCAGGTCTTATGACCCGAATTAATTCGCCTTGGAGGCCGAATCGATTCGCAGGGCCGAATCGATTTGGATTTGGCCCGAATCGATTCGGAAACAGGGCATTTGGAGGGATGTTTTTCTAGGGAGAATTTCATCCCGTTTTATTCGAGGTTATCAATTGGGAACCTCTATAGGAGTTATGTGAAGTGTGTTTTTGAGACTTTTAGGGAGTTTCCCTTATGAGAAATTATTGGAGTCATATTGACTTAAATTGAGAGAATACCGATTAGAGAGTATTGTACCGACTAGTGGGAAAGCCCACTACCATTGAGATTCTATTTGAAGATAATTGTGAAATTTTATGAAAGAGTGAGAATGTGCATAGTGATATAGGATTTTAGAATCAAATCCCAAAAAGGAGATAACTTTAAAGGTTCATATGATTGATTGAACCATATTATGGATTGAGAATTTTAAATGCTAATTGATGTGCATCCGGATATAGAAAATATCCTTAATGTTAATTAACTTGGGAGATGTCTCACATAAATGAGAAATGCTGATTGAGGTTCATTAGGCTATAGAGAATATCCTCAACGTAAATAGAATTGAGAGACAATTCAGAAAAATAGAAGTGATGTGTGAACTTCAAGTGAAAAATAGTATAGTGTATACTGAGTGGGGAAGTTATGTGAGTTATTCACGATTAGTATATCGAGAGTAAAATATACTAAATAATGATGTTATTTCAGTTATGCCTAAGAGTGTACTATGAGTATGTAAACAGTGTGATATATATACCTTATATGACGATATATATTTATATGATGGGATGATATATGTATATATTATGTGAACGATATATATATAAGTGAAGCATACCCCCTCCTTGCTATCATTGGGAAGTTGCACGATGAAGGTGAGCATCCTGGCTCGAGGAGCAGGGTGTGGATATTCCCCAGGTCATAGTCGTCCACTTTATTTATGTGATTATATTTTGGGGGTGAGAAGTCGTGGGTATGTGTTGTTCTCACTTGTCGGTTAGGAACTATGACTGCTTCCCGGACGTTTTGTGTGCGTGTCCGCGATGTCGGTGATATTGAGTCCAACCACTGGTCCCTAGGATGATATGTGAGTGATGCCCTGGAAGATGATAGAAATAAGAACCTGCATCCTCGAGTTATAGCTCGTTGGGATGGTTATTATTATACTGGTGTGCTTAGTACTTTGGGTATCGAGGGCATAATGGACCTCAACGACCAACATTGCCAAGGAGTAGTGTATCGGGGGGGTTCCTTGTTTGGATTTCTCTTGCGAGACGTCCCACGCACGAAATGCAGTGCAATTTTGGGAGTGAGGAGAAGTTAGTCCTTAATGCTCATATTTATATATAGTATATATCTCGACGATCGACAGTGCCAGGAGTAGTGTATCGGGGGGTTCCTTGTTTGGATTTCGCTTGCGAGACGTCCCACGCACGAAATGCCGTGCACTGTTGAGAATTGGGAATAATAAATTAATTAATGGAGTAATAAGAATTTGGGTTACATGCATCATGCATTGAGGGCATAATGAATCTTGATAATTAATACTGTCAGGAGTAGTGTATCGGGGGGTTCCTTGTTTGGATTTCGCTCGCGAGACGTCCCACGCACGAAACACAGTGCGGTATTGAGAATTGGGAGTATTTTAGTCCTTAGCGCTTGGATGCTAATAACTCATATATATTTATATGCATATTGATGGCATAACTAGAATATGAAAAATTCTAGTAAAAGAGAATGTTTATGTAAATTTTATGTGTTAATTAAGTTAACAAATAATTGTGATCTTTAATATTAGAAATTGAAGGATATGATTTAGAGCGAAGTGGATATAATATTAGAAATTAGAGGGTTATGTGTTAGATGGAATTTAGATGAGTATCAATTGGGTTTTAAGTTAGACTTACTTGCCTAGATAGATTTGGGCATTTATTTGGAGATCACGTGCATACGTTTAGTTGTGCGCTTTAGTTGAAAGGTGAGTTGGATTTTTATGGAGAGTGCGACTCTACCTTAATCATGTAACAATGCATTTATAATTATTATGCATTTTAATTCACTTGCTATAAAAATGTTTTCACCTCGCGCTCTGATCCGTTTATATTTTCTCCGGCTATGTATATATATTGTATTATTTTTAGGTGTTCCTCCGCAAGGACGCCATCGTGTTTATCCATCCAGTGTATTCGTGGAGTTGTGGTGGTAGCGGACTGTTGCGACACTTTGTTATAGTCGATTCCTATATTTTGTGTATCTAGATTAGGATTCAGTCTGTATATCGGGTTTATACCCAAGTGTTGTGGATTAGCACTTTTATCTTTTCTCTCTCAAATTATTGTATTGTCTGTGACCCGACAGCATATTCGGGTATTTTACTTTGTACGTTGTGTGTACTCTTTTATATTATTGGAGCTTGTGGGTATCTCTCTTCATATTTAGATGTAATTTTGTTGGTTAATGGTTGCATGGTTGGTTTTAATTTGGTGTTAAATAATAAGTTTTAAATTTTTGACACCCTCTTTTTGTAGTAATGGGTTGTTAGCCGCGCATATTTATAGAATCGTCAGTAGATGCTGAGAATGATCCACTTGAGATTCCTGATTATTTTAGTATAGGGCTAGCCGACCGTCATTATTTTGAGCGGGGTGTCACAGGTGGTATCAGAGCATCAGGTTCTAGTGTCTTTAGGATCTGTGTGGATTACTGCGATCTTCCGTAAGCGTTCTTGATGTAGAGCCTTATTATTAGGATTGTTGTGTTCATACGTCCATATTTCTTCTGTGATGGGAAAACATTTGAAAGGCTTCCTAATACAATTTATCTTGTTTCAGATGCCACCGAAGAGAGGTCGTTCAGTCGGGGCAAATAAAGAAGATGAAGGTGAGCAACCCCAATTGCCTCCCAGGACTATGACTACAGATGAAGTCGCCAGTATTGTGGCATAAGCAGTAACTACTGCCATTTCTGTGATGGCGCAGGGACCTGCCGTTCAAGCAGCCAAAACCCATTCAGGACCATCTTTGTGGGAGAGAGTTTGGGAAGATTTTAGTAAGGGTCATCCTCTAGAATTTTCATGGGGAGTTGATGCAATGGTTGCAAGTCAATGGAAGAATAGTATGCAAGGGCACCTCCGTATGGTTGAGTGTAGTGAGGCGTAGACGCAATTTTTAGCCATCTTTAAGTTGAAGGGTGAAGCTCTCCAATCGTGGGAGTCTGTCACCACATCAGAGAAGAGAGATACATTGCCTATAATAGATTTTTGGGAACTTTTTGACCGAAGGTATTTTCCTTCCCCGATTCAGAAGGAAATGAGGAGGAAATTGATGGATGTGTTTCAAGGTAATAGAATGGTGGCAGAATAAGAAGACGATTTTACTAGATGGGAGAAATTAGTACCTGGTGAGGTAAGTACGGAAGAGGAGCGTATATCAAAGTTCATGCGAGAGTTAGATTGGAGAATTCGACAATATTTGTTAGAGAGCCCAGCGTTAGAGACTTTCGTCGAGGTAGTGAATGCAGCACTGTTGAAAGGTCATGAATATCATCTTCGTTCGCAAGGAGGTGAAAACTTTAGAGATTCGGGTTCATCAAGTAGATTTGGTGAATAGAATGTCAGTAATACTAGAGGGTATCAGTCGGACTATAGAGGGTCACAACGACGTTTTGTTCCTCAAGATGGGTCGAGAGGATTTGCGGGTAGATGTTTCTTTTGTAAAGAAATAGGTCATAGAAAGAGAGATTGTCCTAAATGAGATAAAGGACCACGTTTTGAAGAGGTTTTGGAGGTAAAACCCTTGCAGCAGATTCGAGGTCATTTTAGACCAGGGGACTTTGTGTGGGAACCAATGATGAGGAGATGAAATCGGACTAGAGATGGATGATGCAAGTTATTTTCCTTTGTGAATAGGATTATACTATATGAAGTTTGGGAATATCTTATGGGATATAGTTATGAGAGGGTAGTGTTATAACCCTATTATGTATGGAATGACCCAAAAAGGGAATCTTGAGCAAGTGAGGCTCTTATGTAATTATCTTTTGAGAAAATAGATTATCTTGTAATGTGCTCAAAGAGAGCTATAATCTTGTTATGAATGTAAGAATGGTTATTGTGCATTGAGTAGTAATGACAAAGCTACTTATTTTTATATAGTCATGTTAGACTTATATAATTGTTGTATTCCAGTTATGAAAGAGCCTAGTGAATGGCAATATATATTATTAGGATTTGAGAGATTATTTTTTAAAAGAATTAAGAATTTTGTGGACTATTGTACGGCAAGAGATTTTAGCTCATAATTATGCTAATTTTTGTGAGCTATATGTTATTATCAGGATGATGATTGTTAAGACCTTATGTTATGGGCATAAGGTATTTTATTTAAATATCAAAAGACATAAATCATTTTTTTTAAATTAACTGTTTTCAAAATAAAACTTTTATAGGCCTTTGGGCAATATCAAAATGATTTTCATAAAAATATTTTTACACTCTAGTCCGGATTTAACAAACTGTCAATCCCCGACGTCCCCACATATTAATGTATTGGGAGGGTTCCTTGTTTGGATTTTTCTTGCGAGACCTCCCCCACATGAAAGTAGGGAATGTTAGGAATTGAGAGGAGTTATTTCTTTGGACCATTCAAAATTTTTATACTATTAATATGCTAGTATAATCTATATATCTTTAGAATTATCGAACTTTTGAGGCAAGAGAAGCCTAATTATGATTATACGAGTAAAGCTCGAATAAAGGGTGTATGGGCGCCCTAGTAGTTAAAATTGGTTTTATAATAAACATAAAATAATTCGTCGTGAGAAGTGTGAGGTTTGGGTATAGTGTTAGTGAGGATGAGTGTAGTAGGAACTAGTTGAGCTATGGAGTATTAGGCTTAGCTAAATTTCGAGGACGAAATTCTTGTAAGTGGGGAGGTCTGTAACAACCTAAGATTTTTGGGACAATAATTAATTTATTTTGGGAGAAATAAATATCATTTTTATTTGGAGAATTATTAAATTGGCACTTCAGGTCAAAATTTGAAGTTGTTAGAAAGTGATTCGGATGGCAATTCTGAGGGTGTAGTTGTTTTCGGAAGGGTCGAGAAAGTCGAAATGACTGTACTTGGGGTCTATTTAGGTTTTGAAATATTTTAAGTTCGTTTGGCTCGAATTAAAGTTACCGAGTCATTTAAGGTGTGTATTATCATTTAAAGTTGTGTATTTGGGGAGCCAAGGCTTATTAAGCCTACGGGAGAAACAAATCTCCTTAGAAAGAAAGAGAAAGAAAGAGAGAAGAAGAAAAGAAGAGAAAGAGGAGAAAAGTGGGGTTTCCGGCCATTACGCGATCTCGAGGAGGATTCAGACCCTACGAACTTGAGGCAAGTGATTAAACTTGCTAAATAATTGTTGTGTACCATTTATTTCATGATTTGTGGATCAAATTTATGGGTTTTAGGTTTATTTTGTCAAAACCTAAATTTTTGGGAAAATCTTAGATTTGTAGAGTATAAATGGGGCTTTGAGGGTATAAAATTAGATGGGTTGACTTATATAATGAGTTTTGATGATAATAATATGTTTGGGTTGAAGAGAAATGGTTAGAAGATGATTAAAATGAATTTTTGGAATTTTTGGCTTTGAAAAAGTAGCCATTTTCGTGACTTCTGATAGGCCGAATCGATTCGGCCCTGTAATACCCCGCCTAATTAAATACTGAGTGGACAGTCCCATACCAAATTAAAATAGAATATACAGTTGGCTCATTCTTAGCATCACTGTCGAAAACATTTACAACTCACCCAATACCCAATTAAGCTGGCGTTAAAAACTTTCAAAATTTTAATTTCAACAAAATCCATTTTTAGTTTACGAATAACACTACACATATTATTCTACAACACAAATAACTGAACAGATAACACAAAAGAATTCAAATGTAATTGGAATAAACATTCCCACATAATAATCCAATACCATAATCTCAACAATAGTAAATGTATTAAAATGACACGAGTACAAGAGTATTTGACTCAGATGGAAAAGAGATAACTGAATTACTTTTGCGCGACATGCCCTAGCTAAAAGATCACTATGAATCAAATGAACATAGGCATCTAAGCAATACTCCATAGCTCCATAGCTCGTCATAATTCTCTAAGTTTGGCATCCCTGCTGCTGGACACCTGATATAGAAGGTACAATAGAAAAGAAAATATGCAAGGAAACAGGTCAGAGCCTGATGTGAAAATGATTTTGAAAACAGCAAGTATTTAACAAATGTAATAAAGCATTTATTATGTACATGTTAGTATCCAGACTCTCACTTGCTATTCTTACCTCTCATCTATAGTGCACACTTAACGTTTCCTATTAACCTCCTAGTTAATGGTTCCTCTTCTCTAAATTCCATAATATGATTCCATCCCATATCATAACCCCGTATGTCCCATACCATACGTAGTATAATCATTCATACTCATTTTTCATTTATATAAATCGTTTCTCATTAATATGAATTAAGCTATTCAATAAATATTAACTTATTTCAATTCTTTTCTCAATTCACCGCTATCTACAATTATCACACAGTAGATCATTTAACCACAATATACACATACATTTAATTCATTACATAAATACATATATAATACGGCACCCCGAGTCACAGCTGCGGTGCATGCATTACTCTGCTATCATGTCCCAATATCGTTGGTCGCCGAATAGGGGACTAAAGGTTCGGTAAGGATTTCTCGAACCACAAACAACAACACCCAAATTGGAGGCGAACATAGTTCTCATACCCACGGGCCACGCACATACCTACGTTCCCATAGTCAGCGGACTTATCAACTCCCCGATAAGTCTTTCATAGACCTATGTTCTTGAGCGACAAATCAAAGACCCCATGGATTCATCAAGATATGACTGCCCTCATGCGCAAACCTCCCCATCGATAGCAAGTAAGCTAGGTATGTCATACACATAAATCATCAATCAATCAAATAGGCATTATCATACCTATAATATAATATCAATAAGGTAATCACACTACCCTAAGATAATTCCCATACGTAGCGTTATATCTCTTAAATCCTACGTATTAAAATATTACGACTTTACTTCTTTAATTCAATTATTCCAGAGTCTCACTCATTACTCAAGGTTTAAATAGGTTTTCCTCAATATAGGTATTCAGTAATACATCCCCAATATCCTACTAGTCCATATCATCTTATCTCCCGCATTACTATGTATTAAACTTTCCTTTTAATTAGGGTTAAAATCGATAGTTTCACATCTTCTATCAACTAGGATTGAATACCATCATCACATGGCCCATAGTCTATAGTGTTTCATTCACACGATATGACTTATCAACAAAACTAACATTCTCGCATCCTATAACATCTCTCCACTCCCGACGTCGTTAAGGTTCATGCGCGGAGCGTCTCGCAAAGCGAAATCCAAACAAGGAACCCCTCCAATACACTACTAATTATATTTGTCGGTCGTGGAGGTCCGTCAACTTCAAATACGTAACAGGCATAACCTCATCCCCTCTTTCAACCAAATATGGTCTGAACTCCCATCTCTATCCAGGAGCCATACCACTAAGCGCTTGTACTACACTCAGTCCTTGCGCAATCAATAATGAGCTTAAACTCAGTCCTTGATGTTCAAATTATAACCCTAAGGCTACCCAGGTGTTATATTAAATCTCCCATACTGGACCTATCCTTAATCCTCAAGAATACAACTTAGAATCCAACACCTAAATCTAGCAACTGAAATTTCTTCAATTTAA
Source organism: Sambucus nigra (assembly GCA_949130495.1). Lineage (NCBI taxonomy): Eukaryota > Viridiplantae > Streptophyta > Magnoliopsida > Dipsacales > Adoxaceae > Sambucus > Sambucus nigra. Next base: position 166,204,384 of record OX422222.1, on the reverse strand, counting down.
TTAACATCACTATAATCAATTAAATCCCAATCAAATCAATTCGATTCTTATCTAGGGCTTACTGATCTTCTCTAAGTCCCATAATATACAATTAATAATCACCAAAGATCCACAAAAGGTTTTGGGATATGAACACGCATTAAAAGGAACAACTTCAAGGATTTTGGGGAGGTCTAGCGATCGAAGGCAGGGGGTCAATCGATCGATCGCCCAGATATCAGCCCAGGTTGCAGCATTTCTTCTACTACAGGTTTCATCACTTTTAATCATTCAAACCTTCATGTTAACTTACCAAATTCCTTATAATCCTAACTACATAATATATCAACACATATAAATGATTTCTAATGCTCTAAACACCCTAGAATCATCAAGAGTTTGAGTTAAAAGCATATATTCATCCTATTTTTCCATAAAATTATAAACATGATATCTTCAAGAACATACCATAGATTCTCATAATTTCTTCAACAGATTTATGATCATTTCATGGATTACTATTTACCTACAACATGAGTTTGATTCCTATAAACTTCCATTTTTCAGAAATCCATTAACAACTCTTCATTATCTTCCAAACATGAAAAATCTCATCTTTTTATAACTATCCTAACGTGGACAATATACAAACTTAGATTGCAATTATCAAACACTTGCCTCTAATGAAGATCTGATCCTTTGGAGTTGAATAACACAGGTGGTTCTCCCTTTCTCCGTTCAACTTCCAGTGTTGGTTGGTGGTGGTGACCTTTGACCTTTGGTTCTCCTCCTTTCCAAGAAAGCTTCCCTCTTCCCAAACAACCTTTCACTCTCTCTAAGAAGATCAACTCTCAATATTGTGTAGAAGATATGAAATGAACCTAGGTACACTAATCTCCAAATACTTATAATAAGACAAAATCTGAAATCACTATCCATCGCCCTTGTAAAAATAACCAAAATACCCTTTTGGGTTGTCTTTTCAATTCCAAATGACCCGAGACCCAAAACCAACGTCCAAATAGACTTTTCTGAATATTTTAACCCTTCCAAATGCAATGACGCACTCAAAACGATTATAAGGTTGATGTAAAAATAAGTTTCCTTTTTAATTTAACAAATTAGTGACACGTCCCATACCGCGTCAGACTAAAAATTCAAATTACGAAATTAATAACTCACCGCATTATCAGTAACATCATAATCATATATTACCTAAATATCTTTAAGTAATATTCAGAATCATTCATTTTAATATCAATAATTCAGATAAAACCCCAATGAATTAATTAATAATAAAATCCAATTAATCCATTAATTTAAAATATAACCCATTTTAAAAGTCATTTAAAATTACGGGGTATTACACGCCCCTTACCGAATCGATTCAGATAGTTGCAGGTGCCCAGGTCTGAGTGATCGAATCGATTCGGCCCCAACACGAATCGATTTGGTCTGAGATAGAATCCCAGGTCTTATGACCCGAATCGATTTTCCTTGGAAGCCGAATTGATTCGCTGGGCCGGATCGATTTGGATTTGGCCCGAATCGATTCGAAAACAGGGCATTTTGGGGGATGTTTTTCTAGGGAGAATTTAATCCTATTTTATTCGAGGTTATTGATTGTGAACCTCTATAGGAGTTATGTGAAGTGTGTTCTGGATACTTTTAGGGAGTTTCCCTTATGAGAAATTATTGGAATCCGATTGACTTAAATTCAGAGAATACCGATTAGAGAATATTGTACCGACTAGTGTGAAGGTCCACTGCCATTGAGATTCTATTTGGAGATAATTGTGGAATTTTACGAAAGAGTGAGAATGTACATAGTGATATTGGATTTTAGAATCAAATCCCAAAAGGGGGATAACTTTAAAGGTTCATATGACTGATTGAACCATATTATGGATTGAGAATTTTAAATGCTAATTGATGTGCATCCGGATATAGAAAATATCCTTAACGTTAAATAACTTGGGAGATGTCTTACATAAATGAGAAATGTTTATTGAGGTACATTAGGATATAGAGAATATCCTCAATGTAAATAGAACTGAGAGACAATTCAGAAAAATAGAATTGATGTGTGAACTTCAAGTGAGAAATAGTATAGTGTATACTAAGTGGGGAAGTTATGTGAGTTATTAACGATTAGTATATCGAGAGTGAAATATACAAAATAATGATGTTATTTCAGCTACGCCTAAGAGTGTACTATGAGTATGTATACAGTGTGACATATATACCTTATATGATGGTATATATTTATATGATGGGATGATGTATGCATATCTAATGTGAACGATATATATACAAGTGAAGCATACCCCCTCCCTCCTTGCTATCATTGGGAAGTTGCACGATGAGGGTGAGCATCCTGGCTCGAGGAGAAGGGTGTGGATATTCCCCAGGTCATAGTCATCCACTTTATTTATGTGATTATATTTTGGGGGTGAGAAGTCATGGGTATGTGTCGTTCTCACTTGCCGGTTAGGAACTATGACTGCTTCCCGGACGTTGTGTGTGTGTGTGGCCGCGATGTCGGTGATATTGAGTCCGACCGCTGGTCCCCAGGATGATATGTGAGTGATGCCCTGGAAGATGGTAGCATTGAGAACCTGCGTCCTCGAGTTATAGCTCGTTGGGATGGCTATTATTATACTAGTGTGCTTAGTACTTTGGGTATCGAGGGAATAATAGACCTCAACGACCAACATTGCCAAGGAGTAGTGTATCGGGGGGTTCCTTGTTTGGATTTCGCTTGCGAGACGTCTCACGCACGAAATGAAGTGCAATGTTGGGAGTGAGGAGAAGTTAGTCCTTAATGCTCATATTTATATATAGTATATATCTCGACGATCGACAGTGCCAGGAGTAGTGTATCGGGGGTTCCTTGTTTGGATTTCTCTTACGAGACGTCCCACGCACGAAATGCTCACTGTTGAGAATTGGGAATAATAAATCAATTAATGGAGTAATAATAATTTGGGTTACATGCATCATGAATTGAGGGAATAATTAATCTTGATAATCAATACTGCCAGGAGTAATGTATCGGGGGGGTTCCTTGTTTGGATTTCGCTCACGAGACGTCCCTCACGAAACGCAATGCAGTATTGAGAATTGGGAGAAGATTAGTCCTTAGCACTTGGATGCTAATAACTCATATATATTTATATGAATATTGATGGCATAAATAGAATGTGAGAAATTTTAGTAAAAGAGAATGTTTATGTAAATTTTATATGTTAAGTAAGTGAACGAATAACTGTGATCTATAATATTTGAAATTGAAGGATATGATTTAGAGGAAAGTAGATATAATATTATAAATTGGAGGGTTATGTGTTAGATGTAATTTATATGAGTATCAATTGGGTTTTAAGTTAGACTTACTTGCCTAGATAGATTTGGGAATTTATGTGGAGATCACGTGCATACGTTTAGTTGCGCGCTTTAGTTGAGAGGTGAGTTGGATTTTTATGGAGAGTGCGACTCCACCTTAATCATGTCATAATGCATTTATAATTATTATGCATTTTAATGCACTTGCTATAAAAATGTTTTCACCTCGGGCTCTGACCCGTTTATATTTTCTCCGGCTATGTATATATATTGTATTATTTTTAGGTGTTCCTCCGCAAGGACGCCATCGTGTTTATCCATCCAGTGTATTCGTGGAGCTGTGGTAGTAGCGGACAGTTGTGGCACTTTGTTATAGTCGATTACTATCTTTTTTGTATCTAGATTAGGATTCAGTCTGTATATCAGGTTTATACCCAAGTGTTGTAGATTAGCACTTTTATCTTTTCTCTCTCAGATTATTGTATTGTCTGTGACCCGACAGCATATTCGGGTATTTTACTTTGTACATTGTGTGTACTCTTTTATATTATTGGAGCTTATGGCTATCGCTCTTCATATTTAGATGTAATTTTGTTGGTTAATGGTTGCATGGTTGGTTTTAATTTGGTGTTAAATAATAAGTTTTAAATTTTTGACGCCCTCTTTTTGTAGTAATGGGTTGTTAGCCGTGCATATTTATAAAATCGTCAGTAGATGCTGAGAATGATCCACTTGAGATTCCTGTTTATTTTAGTATAGGGCTGGTCACCCGTTATTATTTTGAGCGGGGTGTCACAATCTCATTTCTCTAGTATGTGACTTATGAATAACGTGGAATTTTAATAGACCTATAACTTCATGATGCGTCAATTTGGGATATTTTCAAACCGATGACACAAGCTTCTTACTCGGTTATTAGGTTTATTCCAAAGTTAGCTTTTTCCAGTGAGGAGATGACTAACGTTGGGGGATATAAATAATATTGTCATGACAAAAACATTTCTTGTTTGAAACTCCATCGAATTAGAGCCTCAATGTCTCATCTTTGATCCCAAATATGGCCTCATGTGTAACTTAATCGTGTTCTCTTCTTCATACCCTATCGATTATTCTTTTAGAAAATCTTTGATGGCTCTATCTTTTACTAACTTCTGCATGACATAGGTTCTCCCAAACTACCTAATAGATCAATCCACTTGGTTATTCAACTGGATAGTGTGTCATTCTCTAATAGTTTAATGATAACAGATATGATCTCTAACCTCAAACATCCTTGAGAAGACCTGAATCATTAGGTCAAAGTCAAATCAATAGAGGATAGATGTCAACCATTCAACCGCATGACCTAATAAATAATTCAAGTTTTTAAAACAAAAACTTTGCTCTCATGGTGTCCCTCCAAAGCATCCTCGTGCATTTAGAGCCATCATCATACCTCGACGGTTTAAAATAGACCCCTTATGAGAAGGGGAGGGCCTTAATAGCCCTCCATAATGAAAAATATAGAAATAAGGGTGATGCATTAATCCTTAGACAAAATAGGATTATCAATTCATCTTATTAATAGTCGTGAGTGTCAAACAATTAATAATCATTATAAACATCTAACTCAAGTATAAGACATCAAACCAAATATAAGTCTTTAACTCGTAGAAATAAAACTTTAACCTATTAAATTGACATAAGGAAAATTCCTCATATCAAAACTAATAGATGGATACACTATCTCAATATATCTACTCCCACCATTGCACTTCACTCATAACCCAGTATCCTTTAGCTTGGTATCCGACGATGCACTCGAAGACCTAGAATGTTTAAAACAAATGTGGGGGGAAAATACCTCTATGTGATCCAAAATAGTTTTGTTAACTAGATTGAATAACATAATTGAATATTTTATCTTAAATTCATTAATTTTTACCCAAACACATCTCATCTCTTTGTTATCGAGATTCTATTCTTAATATTTTATTCATATAAATCTTAGATTTATTTAGGTTCCCTCTACTATATCTAATTATCCCAACGTGTGAACAACCCTCGGGTACCCGCACCATGTCACTCGCATTTTTAATCATGTGATGATTGATCAATGATTTCTATTTATAGTTTAAAAGAAAACTAACAAATAATTTCTATTTATAGTTAAAAATAAAAGGAAATGAAAAATAAAGAAAAACAACTAAAAGGCTCGGGAATTGGGTATCAGATCCGTTGATTGATCAACGTTTTTGCCAAGGATTAGTAGATGGATATACACTTAAAAATTTACACATTGAATACACGTTTAGGTGATTGATCGACTAGTCTCATCGATCGATTGACCGGTCAAACCTTCATGACATATATCACAAAAAAGGCTATAACTCCCTCATACATAATCGTAATGACGTGAGATTGATATACACACGAAGATAATTCACTGAGATACACAACGATGAAATACAAAAGTCCTAATTCAGAAGTATCAATTACGAAAATCCCCTTGAAGTTGCATGTTGTGATGAAACATTTTCTAAATGCATCTAATTTCACACTATGCATCCTCAATACCTACGAAAGCTCAAATAACCTTGAAACATATTACCATCAAGAAAAGGGGTTATCCAATATAAAATATCAAATATAGGAATTAATGGATACGGGAATACTATAATGTGCAAGAATAAAGGGTATTAAATGAAATATTCATTACTAATCACCCCTAACTTACACATTGCTAGTCTCTAAAAATATAGCAAATTAAAAAGAGAAAAATAGGAGAACCAAACGGTGTGTGTATATATATATATATATATATATATATATATATAAACTTTTGTGGGGAACAATATTTCATTTATCATATGTAATAAGCCATTAAGACCCTAGGTTACCTTAGTGGACGAGTGTTGTCTCCTAAGGAATTTTAGGGATGAAACTCATAAACATCAAGTTTCCTCAAAATAATTACCCATGATCCAAGTATGAACTCAACATCTTCAAAAGATTTTAACAAAACATTAGCATACGAAAGTTCTTAAATGAGAAAAATTATCGAAAATACTACATATCTTGAAATCATGAAAGTGTGTGATGTGAAGCACACGTATAAGTTATGATCCAATTAAAACTATTATAATCTAAATAAAAGTTCAAGTGTGTTTTTAACTCAATTCTTAGCGGGGATTACACTCTAAAAATTGAAACGTTGTGAAAAGGAGTACACTTGGGGCGTGTAGGCATAAAGAGTGAATGTAATAAATGCTAAAAGACGCAAGTGCTTAAGGAATATGGGGTAAAGACACCAACTATTTCTAATTCCCAGTGAAACTGACCGATGAGAAATTAATCCAATTTTAATTCAAACACCATTTAAACATTTGTTGTGTAAACTAAACCAATTGCATCTTGCCTAAAACATGCATATATGTGATTGGAAAGAATAAAATAAATCAGTCACACACAACGTCGGGATTTATAACGAAATCCACAACGGGAAAAACCTCGGACGACCAAACCAAACAAGTCCACAATATAGGTCTTATACAAGGAAAAATTAGACTTACTCACAAACTCGATGACTTCAAGCCTTGATGGTCTCTTTCCTCATTGTCACCTTCTTCATAGCCACCATTAGACGCCTTCCAGTGGAAATCAAAATTCAGGTTCCTTCCACGTCTTCGTATCCATCGATATTTCTTACTTCTTGACTAGTTTATTCGTCACCCAACACAACATGGAATCCATATCACAAAATGTACTCAACAAAGATGAAGATTAAATTGATCTTTGGTTCTCAAACTTGATATATCAAATACACATATTGTGTACAAAATTCGATGTCAGACAAAGGGTCTAGCCTATGGTTTTTTAGGCTCTTAATTTGTCTATGAAAATTATTTTTCATAACCCTCTCTAGTAAAACTCTTTCCAATGGCCTTAATTTATAGAAAAACATAAAAAAATAATGACATGCAGACTAATGCATCTTGGTCAAATGAAAATCCAAGCCATTCGAATGGCAACCGCGTTTGAACGAATAACAAAGTCATTCGAATAAAGCCAAAAATCTCATTTGAATAAGTATCAAGTGATTTTCCCATTAGAACTTTCCACCAAGAAGAATTATTTTGTTTGAAGGTCAAATGAAGCTTGTTAGAACGAAACCTCTATAGTCATTTGAACGAAATAGAAGAACTCGTTAGAATGAAACATGAAACTCGTTCGAATGAATTAAAAACCATATTATTTTTGTTTTAAAAAAGTATTTTTTTTAAATGGCCTCGATAAAATTTTTTGAAAACTTAAAACACCGAAAACAAATCCAGGGATTAAACATAATATACATTCATACCTTTCTTGAGATACCATGGACGAAGAAGAAACTCGACATAAATTTGATGTCGCTTTAACTTGACCGCTACGGTCTTCAATGATCATAGGATTGAACGACAAACTCAACACAATCCTAACCTATGACTCAAGTAGCTCTTTACAAAATGAATAAATTGGTCTTACAATTTTACAATAAATATTATACAGACTTAACACTTGTGAAATTTTTCATTACAAATCTCCCCATTTGTCTATTTCGGGACAAAACCAAAATTTAAAATTACTAGGTCGTCAAGCTCTCTATGACCCAATCCCCAACCCTAAAAGTAAAAAGTACAAACTAACACTTGACTTGCACAAACTCTTGAGTATCTTTATTTTTGTGAAACTTTGTCCCATCGTCTCTAAAACCATCACACTTAACGGACCTTTCAAATGAAAAGAAAATAAGAAATATATAATCTGTAAACTAAAAAAAACTCCCCCTTTGTTTAGACTTATCAACCTTTTTAATCGGGAATAGACAAAGGTAAGGTGCATAATATGAAAATAACTCCCCCCGTCCCCCTTAATAAGATATATGAACATAAAGTGAAACAAAATCGACAAAAAAACTCAACAATGCAAGCACAAATAATCTAAATGAAGATATATATGATACCACTTTGATACAAATTTGAATCATATGATACCGATTTAAACATATATAATTTATATTGATTAAATGCAACGCAAAGAATCAAAACAACCATATCCTATATATACAAATGCATATGTAACAAGAACGCACGTAAATATATAGGTATAACATACCATAAAAGACACACAAATACATTGCATTCCACACTCATATGGAATAAATGTGTCTAAAACAAATGTGGTATGAAGTCAAGGGGAGTGAACTAGAAAGAAAAAGAAATATGTCCCAAACACTTAACATGGAACAAGGAATTATATTTGATTGCATTAATTTATCAAACTTAGATTTATCCTTATGTGAAAATAATTTGAACTCAAAATTGACAAACAGAATAAATGCACATAAGTCTATAAAATATTGATGATTCTTAAATCAATAGCGTCAAACAATAACGATTAACTAGGATTCATTATACAAATCCATTGATCTTAAACTTGTAACACCCTAAGAAATTATACATATTCATTTTTTTTCTTTTGAATATCATTCTAATGATCAATTCTAAACTTTAGCCTTGAAAAATCTTTTTAAAGGATCTTGCTAATAGTGGTCTTTCATGCAAAGGATATTTACTCCATCATAGTTATTTCTAGTGCACTCTCTTATTTTTCAAACCTAAGAGAAAAATCACCACAATGGTTCTTACAAGCATAAATCACCCAGATATATAGATATGTATATGATAAGATTGATAGGGGAAAACCTCACTTAGCTCATGCAATATATGTAAATAAAATCCAAAATATCTCGTGGAAGTTTCTATAGAGTCATATACTTAGATGAATCCATCAAGAAAAATAGATTAGAACAACTCCATGCAAGGCATGATTAAGAAACAATCCAAATCATTATAAATATACTCTAATATCCTAGCCACATGGAAAATATGGAATGAATGGGATTTAAACACACCAATATGCCACACAAAATGTGTAAAACCAATTACACAAATAAACTAAAAATCATTTTTAGTTTTTAAACATTTTTCAAAAATGACTCAAAAGATAAACAAAATATTTTTGTATTTTTCACATATAGACTCAAAAAATAAAGAATAAAAATACAAAGACAAGCATCATACAACTAGTCATAACATATATCACGAAGTACAAAAACTATGAAAACATGCGAACACAATTACTTATAAGATATAGCATGTGAAGAATCATGTGCAAGGATGCGAGAGTCAACAAGTAAAACATTCAATGCCTCCAAATCATATTTCCTAACCTAAATAGTTAAAAAAAATTAATTGATTGGACATAAATATTGTATATTTATTCCCCTAATTTCAGTGCATTTGTGAACCCGAGTGATGTAACCTATATGGATTTGACACACATTTATGCTACAAATCTTCGTTTTCAAGTATTTCATGTTTCGTGCTTTTCTTATTGGTTTTACAGGTTAATTATGCAAGCAGCGCAAAAGAGAAAGCGAGACAATGAAAGAAAAGCTAAGAAGGAAGTTCAAGGGCATTTTGGTAATTCTGCAGCCAGATCCCGAAGTAGGAATCAACTAGAAAGTTGAAGATCTCGAAATAATGAGAACACTGGAAGAAATAGTACCCAAATCCGAGCTACGGTTGATGAGTTATGACTCGTTGAAGTTGAAGAAAAATCCAAGGAAGAAAGGAAAGAAAACAAGAAAAAAATTCTAAGTGTTGAATGGAAGAAAAAGCACCCTAAACCAGCAAACATTCGCGAACCCAGGGGCGAACCGGTTTTGGGGGAAAACCGGTTCGGGGTACATGTGAACCGGTTCGGGGGGCCTGATGCGCGAATTTGCCTCCTTTATTCTGATTGGCTCTAAGGTTTCCTTTTAGGTAAAAACTCTCCAAGAAGTGTGGGATACGGAGGTAGTAACTTAGGAACAGCCGTTCTGGATATTTTTGAGTAGTTTTTGATAGAGAAAAAGTGAGGAGAACATCTAGGAACATAATTTTGATTTATTGTTGCAAGATCCATACACTTCCGGGTTTGTTTTCAAGTTGTAATCTCAGCTATATTCTTGTGATTTTCAGTATTCTTGCATGGTAATTTTTCTGCATGGTTTGAATGAATTTCTGCATTTATAATACTTAACTACGTATATCGATGTAATGTTATTATGAGTTTGCTCGCATGCAACGTTATTATTTCATGCATCGTTCAGTTTAATATGTCCGGCTAGGTTGAAAAGGTTGGGATGCATGAACTCAACCTAATGTGTTAGTGCATGTGTATAAAGTTAATCCGATGAATTCAATGATTGATTTTGATCGTATTGCGTAATTACATTATAATTGTGGATCTTAATATTTCGTTTACCTTTGGGTACTCGTGATGATTTAGAGTACAATTTGAGTGTCATTACCGCGATACTGATTTACTCATCCTTAGATTGGGTATGACGCAGGCTTGAACCTCGTATACATAATGCTTAGGAGTACTAAATTCCGGGTCAGATCAACCAGATAAATTTATGATTAACATTATCACTGCACTACACTAGGGTTGGGGGATATCATTCCCGACCTGTTTCTCTCATCATTTAAAATAAAAAGTTGTTGAAATCATCAGTCATCCTCCATTTCGGTAGAGTAATTTAGTTGCATCTTTACTCATTTTCATTATCGCATTTAGCTTAATCAATCTCAAAACCAAATCAATTTTTCCTTTTCTTTTTTTGAGTCAAGGTTAGGATCTCTCTATGTCGTCCCGTCGTCACAACACCGTTGTCCTTCTTCCCTGTGGATTCGATACCTGACTTATCGGGATTATTACTTGAGCGACAGGCTTACACTTGAGCCTAGAGTGAACGCACTTCTGAGACACATTTTCAGTCGCGTCAAGTTTTTGGCGCCGTTGCCAGGGAATTAGGTAGACTTAGGATTAGATTGAGTCAATCCAAAGCTTTGACCAAAAATCTCTAAAAATCCAAAAACATATTAAAATTTTCAAAAAGCACAAAAAAAAGATTCTTCATCACCTCTCCTAAGCTTAATGCAAAATTCTGAAACCACTCCCACACCCCATAATACTCCAACCAACATTCACGAAAATCCACTTGTTGAGTATAATCCTAATAGTCCCCACACTCCAAACGCCCCACAGTTTTGGATCCCACCTCCCACACCGTCGCACTCAGTCTCCGATAACACTCCCTTTCCCTTCTTAGGACACACTTCGAGCACACCCAGTGAGAACACCGAGTCAGTAAGTGAGGGAGAGATGTCTCAACACAGCAGTGCACCCGTCGGTGAGGAAGAGCCCCCATACCGTCCGATTAGAGAATTCTTATATCCCGAGCGTACTGTCACTCCGGGATGCATTATACTCTCGTATAATGCCGGGAAATTCTGTTTCAAAAATGGAATGATCCAGATGCTACCGCATTACCACGGTATGGATTTTGAAAAGCCATACCTCCATATTAGGGAATTTGAGGACGTGTGTGATACTCTAAATGATCAAACCTGCACACAAGAGGTAATCCGTCTCAAACTCTTCCCTTTCTCGCTCAAAGATAAAGCTAAGGCCTGGCTATGGTCTTTACCTCCAAGCTCGATTCCATCCTGGAATGAGCTACAGACGAAATTTCTCAAGAAATTCTTCCCACCACATCGAACAATCTCCATAAAGGCTCAAATTCAAGCATTCAGACAAGCTGAAAATGAGTCATTTCATCGATGTTATGAACGTTTCAACGAGTTAGTTGCTTCATGCCCCCATCATGGATTTGATTCAGCGCAAGTCATCTCTTTTATCTATAATGGGTTGAATCTTAATTCCAAACAACTTGTTGAAACCATGGGAAGTGGTCCGTTTATCGATTTAGATGCCCAGGACGCTGAGCTTCACTTGAGGTATGTCGCCGAAACTACCCAATCCTGGGACACTTCTGATCCCAACACTCAAAATCGAAATAGACAAGCGACCACTACTCCGTCAGCATCCGATCTATTCCATGTAGATAAGAATTCTATGACGGATAGCCGATTGGAGACTCTTGAGATAGGATTTTGAGATCTGTGCGAGATATATGGAAAAGGACCAGTTGGACCCATTCCAAATCCAGTCGTAAAGTTGTGTGCTATTTGCGAGGCGGGACATTCAACTGAGGAATGCCCGACGATTCCCGCCTACAAAGCAATGCTGCAAGAGCAAGTTAGTGGTGTTGGAGGTTTTAAGGGCAATTTCGGTGCCCCGCACGGGAATTCATATAACCCTTCTTCGAAAAATCATCCCGGTTTTAGCTATGGGCAACAACATGCCGCAATGAACATGTTGCCCCTCCTCCACCACAACACTTTCAACAAGCTCCACAAATGCAAGGACATGTGCAAGCACCGCCACCTCATGGAAATTATATCCCGCCACAGCGGAGAACTCTCGAGGATACCATGAATCAATTCATCGCAAGCCAGACCACAACCAATGCCAAATATGATCGTCTGATTGGCGACATAAATGCAAATATGTCAAAAATACAATCCTCGTTGAGTGTTCAAGAGAAAGGTAAATTTCCTGGCCAAGGCCAACGACCTCCCCAAGGTCAAACTAGTGTTATCTCCACCTCCACTGGACATCAGGAGCAATGTCAAGCCGTGACCACTCTTCGTAGTGGGAGAGTCGTTGATTTATCACCTCCTCCACACGACATCACAAAAGACAAGATGATTTCGCCCAGCACGAAAGAGGTCGAAGATGTCCCCTTGAACGAGAGTGACAAGGAAGACGCTAGTGAGCCAGAGGTGGTAGTGAAACCGCCTTCCGCAGCACCGTTTCCTCAAAGGTTAATTCCCTCCCACAGAGGAAACCCACGTGATGACGTGCTAGAGGTGCTAAAGCAAGTCAAGCTTAATTTACCTTTCCTTGAGGCCATTAAACAAATTCCAGCATATGGCAAAGTCATCAAAGACCTGCTGACGGTTAAAAGAAAGATGAAAGTGAAGAAGAACATCTTTCTAGAACAAAATGTGAGCTCCATCCTACTAAATGAACTCCCGCCTAAGTTCAAGGATCCCGGTGCACCCACCATATCCTGCATCATTGGGGAGAATAAAATTGAAAAAGCCTTACTTGATTTGGGAGCAAGCGTAAATATACTCCCTTACTCCATTTATAGGCAACTTGACTTGGGCGACCTCAAGCCCACAAAAGTCACTCTCCAATTAGCGGATCGAACAGTGAAGATCCCACGAGGTATAGTCGAGGACGTGATCGTTCAAGTTGACACTTTCTACTTTCCAGTGGATTTTGTCATTTGGGACACGGAGCCCTCCTTCCACTCGAGTAATCATGTTCCCATCATCCTTGGGCGCCCTTTCCTAGCTACGGATAATGCAATCATTAATACTAGGAATGGGCGAATGCAACTCACATTTGGGAACATGACCTTGGATACCAACATTTTCCACATAGCCCAAAATGCAGGGGAGGAAGATGAACTTCATGCAGTGAGCCTCATAGATGAGATAGTAGAGGAGTACTTTGAGGAGAATTACTGTGGCGATGCTTTAGAATCCTGTTTAGCGGTGAGACACGAGAGTGAGGGGACGTACACCGCCTTCGAGAGGGAGGTTGAAGAATCAAGCGAGCTACTCGAAAAGAGTAAGTCAGACGAGGACGTGATAGAGATTAATTGGGTTTCGAGATTCGAGGAATTACCTCCGAGGGAAACGCACATGTTTCCCTCCAGTGAAAAATTTTCAGCCCTCGAGTTAAAGAAACTTCCTGTCCATATTAAATATGCATATCTAGGAGAGGATGAGACATTTCCTGTTGTTATCTCCTCTAGCCTAAATGAAGGGCAGGAGGATAAATTATTGAAAATTCTGAGGAAGCACCAAAGTGCTTTTGGTTGGTGCATAGCTGATTTGAAGGGGATAAGTCCTTTAATTTGCACTCATAAGATCCATCTCGAAGAGGATGTCAAACCTTCTAGAGAAATGCAAAGAAGACTGAATCCCAACATGAAAGAAGTTATGAGAACCGAAATAATCAAATTTTTGGATGCCGGGATCATCTACCCAATCTTGGATAGCAAGTGGGTAAGCCCTATTCAAGTCATCCCGAAGAAGTCGGGTATGACTGTGATCAAGAATGCCAAGGGAGAGTTAGTTCCCCAACGTACCACCATCGGGTGGCGCGTTTGCATTGATTATCGGAAACTCAATGCGGGAACCAGGAAAGACCATTTCCCCTTGCCATTTATTGATCAAATGCTTGAAAGAGTAGCGGTCCACCCTTACTATTGCTTCCTTGATGGTTATTCCGGGTATAACCAAATTGAGGTAGATGTACTTGACCAGGAGAAGACGACCTTCACTTGCCCTTTTGGTACATTTGCCTACAAACGTATGCCATTTGGCTTGTGTAATGCACCCGCGACCTTTCAGAGGTGCATGTTGAGCTTATTTAGTGACATGGTCGAGAGAGGACTCGAAGTGTTCATGGACGATTTCAGCGTTTTTGGCACCTCTTTCAATCATTGTCTAGAAAAACTGGAAAAAGTACTTACCCGCTGCGTGGAAAAGAACTTAGTGCTGAATTAGGAGAAGTGACATTTCATGGTCACCGAGGGAATAGTTCTTGGTCACATTGTTTCATCCAACGGAATAGAAGTTGATAGGGCAAAGATAAATGTCATAGCTGACCTTCCCCTGCCGCAATCGCTGAAAGACGTGCGTTCCTTTTTGGGTCACGCGGGGTTTTATCAAAGGTTTATTAAGGACTTTAGCGCCATCGCTAGGCCCTTAAACAACTTACTCATCAAGGACTCCCCATTTGAGTGGACTGAAGCATGACAAAGTTCTTTTGACAAATTAAAGAACATGCTTGTGTCCGCCCCCATCATGCAAGTTCTGGATTGGTCCTTGCCATTCGAACTTATGTGTGATGCCAGTGATTACGCGATCGGGGCGGTTTTGGGACAACGTCAAGATAAGCAAGCTCATGTCATCTACTATGCCAATCGGACTCTTACCGGACCTCAACTCAACTACTCTACTACGGAGAAAGAGTTGCTAGCGGTAGTCTTTGCCCTCGATAAGTTCCGGTCCTATCTCATTGGTTCTCCTATTACTGTTTTCACCGACCATGCGGCTTTGAAGTATCTACTTGCGAAGAAAGACGCCAAGTCGCGCCTCATAAGGTGGATCCTAATCCTAAAAGAGTTCAATCTCTCCATCAAAGACAAGAAAGGAGTAGAAAAGGTCGTCGTCGACCATTTATCTCGGCTTTCGTTCGACGTGCCTACTGATCCCGTACCCATAGACGAACATTTTCCGAATGAGCAGCTTTTCGCTACCTCTTCATATCCCTGGTTTGCGGACATAGTGAACTATCTTGTCACGGGAGCCGTCCCTCCCAACTGGACACCGCAAGATAATAAGAGATTTCTTACTTGGTCGCGCATGTTCTTTTACGATGATCCATTCCTTTTTAAATACTGTTCAGACCAAATCATCCGACGATGCGTACCGGATGACGAAATCCCAAAAGTCATCCAGTTTTGTCATTCGGAAGCTTGTGGAGGTCATTTTTCGACGAGAAAGACGACCGCTAAAATTCTGCAATGCGGCCTCTATTGGCCCACAATCTTCCGGGATGTGAACGATGCTTGCAAATAATGCAATAGGTGTCAACGGATGGGAGCCATCACTCGACGATACATGATGCCTCTTACCCCTATACTCATCATTGAGATATTCGACTGTTGGGGTATTGACTTCATGGGTCCTTTCCCTCCATCCTTTGGTTTCCTATACATCCTTGTCGCGGGACTATGTTTCTAAATGGGTGAGCGCTATAGCTACCAAGACGAATGACAACAAAGTGGTGATAAAGTTCCTGCACGAACACATACTTTCCCGCTTCGGTGCACCGAAAATAATAATCAGCGATAATGGTACGCACTTTTGCAATAGACCATTCGAGAAGCTTATGAGAAAGTATGGTGTCGTCCACAAGGTTGGAATGACATATCACCCACAAACGAATGGGCAGGTCGAGCTAGAAAATCCGTAGATCAAGAACATTCTTGAAAAGACCGTCAATCCTACCCGGAAAGATTGGTCCCTTAGATTGACCGATGCACTATGGCCCTATCGTACCGCGTTTAAGAACCAAATTGGCATGTCCCCTTTTCGTTTTGTGTATGGAAAACCTTGCCATCCTCCCGTTGAGCTCGAACACAAAGCGTATTAGGCGATTAAGCAATTGAACTATGCCTTGGACAAGGCCGGTGAAGCCCGCAAGCTTCAATTGAATGAGTTAGAAGAACTACGCAATGATGCGTATGAGAATGCCAAAATTTCAAAAGAGAGGATGAAACTCGCTCAAGATAGCATCATTCAACGAAACGAGTTTCTCCCGGGGCAAAAAGTTCTTCTCTACAACTCTCGGCTTCACCTCTTTCCGGGCAAGTTGCGGTCACGATGGTCTGGCCCGTTCGTCGTGAAGAAAGTTTTCCCCCATGGAGCAGTTAAACTAGACGATTTAAAAGGGGAAAACACGTTCAAATTAAATGGACAATGCCTAAAGCTATATCTAGAGGCATGTGCAGAATAGGTTGACACAATTTGGTTGTCGGACCCCGTTTACGGGGTCAATTGAGCTGAGAAAGTGAGGTCGTCGCACCCCCGACGCGTATGGGGTGAGTTCGTGCGTATAGTAGTCGTGTGTGAATAGGTTAGTTAGGAGTCAGGAGCATGAGTCACGAGAGAGATCGGCTAGCACGCACTTCGAGGGAGCTAGCACGCAATATGAGGTTGAGTTCGAGGAATTTTTAGGGAGTCCGAGGGTCTAGAACGTCTTTAGGGGCCTTACGCATAAGTATGAGGATGAGAGAACCTTTGAATTGGCAAGAAGAGAGTACTTAAGCATTCGAACTAGCATCCTTTCCCGAACCCCATCCAGAACCGGTTCGGGAGGCGAACCGGTTCGCAGTACCTCCGAGCCGGTTCGGGGTACCTGGCAGATTCATTCCCCTAATTCCATTCTTCTCTCTTCATTTTCCTCCCTCCAAATTCTTGCCCCCTTCCAAATTTCATTCTAATTCACTCCCTCCATCTTTTCCTTCCCACCCATTCATATTTCCCACCAAAATCCCACCCCACCATTTTGCTCACAGTTGCTATCCAATTTCTTATGTAACACATGTTTCCCCATTGTTATTATACAATCTTGCATTTTTCATATTTGTTTGTTTTATTTTTCCGCACTTATTATTCGCTTTGAGTTAGATTTTCTTCCTTTTTGCTTGAGGACAATGCAAAAGTCTAAGTTAGGGGGGGTCACATGTGTGTATTTCTAAAACTTCACAAATTTCAAAAATGCCCAAAAATTTCCAAAAAAATCATAAAATTTTGAAAAATCCAAAAATATTTTTGTTCAAAATAAATAAAAATTGGAATTTAAATTTTTCAAAAATACCATTAAAAGTCGAATTGGAGTCTCAAATTGTAAACATCCAACATACACAAAGCCGAAATTGACCAAAGATGGAAATTGAGCGAAAATTGACGACTTAACGAACGAATGTGGAGATTAACAAACCCGGTGAGATTCGAGCCTATCACGGTTTGCGAGTTTTTAAATCAATTCGAGTTAATTGTTAACTCAAAGTTCTTTTTAGCGCTTAATAAGTTGTCAAGGATCTCAATCCTTTCATTTTGATCGGTTTTAAAAAATGTGAGCAATATTGCCTTGAAAAACGTGCCAAATTAGCCTCTAAACTTAAATTCACCTCGAAACGCATACGGTAATGCAATTGGCATTTTGGACAATGAAGTAGGCCCTCGTTTGTCACCCAAAATTTTGGCCAGAAAAAAATAGCGAAAAATCACCCTTTGCAACCCAAATTGAGCCGAATAATTTTCCCTTTCGTTTGACAACTCGAAAAACCCAAAATAGCCGGAATTGTGAAAAATGAGAAAATTCATATTTTAAGTCCAAAAAGTGCATATAAAGGGGCAAGAAACAAAATAGAATGCTCAACAAAAATAACAAGAAAAAAAATGAAAAAAACAGAAAAAGAATAGAAAAAGAAGAAAAAATGAGCAATAGCCCGGAAAAAGCACAAATGGACATCATTAATGACTTTTCGAATTCCAACCTTCCATACCTCCTTCATTTTACCCAATGCAACCTTCAACCCGAAAAAGTCCTAACCGAGTCCAAATTGCGAAAATTGATTACCGCGTGGAAAGTTAAGACACCAAAAGATAATATAAGAGGTTAAGTGCGCAAAATAGAGGCAATGTTCCCGTTTTTAAAATCGTAATCCGTTGATGAGATCCTTTCACCACAAAGTTTCCATCTTTCTAATTGCAGGCGTGAATTTTCTTCCATTACATTTACTCTTTATATCACGCAAGCCGAGAGAATAGCCATAATCCAAGAGATTCGTTTGTGACAGCGTTCCGTGAGAAATTGAAATCAAAATGAATTTTCGAATAAGTAACGTAATGATCAATCGGTGGAAATTGGCGGTTATATTTCCGGCTTCGCACACACGCACTAAGGTTTGAGACTCGTAAAAATGACTTGATGATGACTATTTTCTAGAAAGTTTGAATTACACAATTTTTGCATATTTTGAAATTCCTTTGAGTCGAATTTTGTGGGTATATTCTCTGAAAACCCTCACGAGACACAACTCGTCCTACTAGGGTGACCTAAGGTTTAAAGGCTTGTTGCATGCGCTAAATGCAATTTCTTTCCCGCGAAAAAGGTATTTTATCCTAATAAAATGGGATCTCCATGAGTTGAACCTCATTAGGATTCTTTTACATTGCTCGGGACGCGCAAAGTTCTAAGTTAGGGGGGTTTGATTGGACATAAATATTGTATATTTATTCCCCTAATTTCAGTGCATTTGTGAACCCGAGTGATGTAACCTATATGGATTTGATGCACATTTATGCTACTAATCTTTGTTGTCAAGTATTTTGTGTTTCGTGCTTCTCTTATTGGTTTTACAGGTTAATTATGCAAGCAGCGCAAAAGAGAAAGCGAGACAATGAAAGAAAAGCTAAGAAGGAAAGTTCAAGGGCATTTTGGTAATTCTGTAGCCAAATCCCGAAGGAGGAGTCAACTGGAAAGTTGAAGATCTCGGAACAACGAGAACACTGGAAGAAACAGCACCCAAATCCGAGCTACGGTTGATGAGTTATGACCCATTGAAGTTGAAGAAAAATCCAAGGAAGAAAAGAAAGAAAACAAGAAAAAAATTCTAAGTGTTAAATGGAAGAAAAATCACCCTAGACCAGCAAACATTCGCGAACCTAGGGGCGAACCGGTTCGGGGTACATGCGAACCGGTTCGGGGGGCCTAATGCGCACATTTGCCTCCTTTATTCTGATTGGCTCTAAGGTTTCCTTTTAGGTAAAAACTCTCCAAGAAGTGTGGGATACGGAGGTAGTATGTCCAGCCGTTCTGGATATTTTTGAGTAGTTTTTGATAGAAAAAAAGTGAGGAGAACATCTAGGAACATAATTTTGATTTATTGCTGCAAGATCCATACACTTCCGGGTTTGTTTTCAAGTTGTAATCTCAGCTATATTCTTGTGATTTTCAGTATTCTTGCATGGTAATTTTTCTGCATGGTTTGAATGAATTTCTGCATTTATAATACTTAACTACGTATATCGATGTAGTGTTATTATGAGTTTGCTCGCATGCAAAGTTATTATTTCATGCATCGTTCAGTTTAATATGTCCGGCTAGGTTGAAAAAGTTGGGATGCATGAACTCAACCTAATGTGTTAGTGCATGTGTATAAAGTTAATCCAATGAATTCAATGATTGATTTGATCGTATTGCGTAATTACATTATAATTGTGGATCTTTATATCTCGTTTACCTTTGGTTACTCGTGATGATTTAGAGTACAATTTGAGTGTCATTACCGCGATACCGATTTACTCATCCTCAGATTGGGTATAACGCGGGCTTGAACCTCGTATACATAATGCTTGGGAGTACTAAATTCCGGGTCAGATCAACCAGATAAATTTATGATTAACATTATCACCGCACTACACTAGGGTTGGGGGATTGCATTCCCGACTTGTTTCTCTCATCATTTAAAATAAAAAGTTGTTGAAATCATCAGTCATCCTCCATTTTGGTAGAGTAATTTAGTTGCATCTTTGCTCATTTTCATTATCGCATTTAGCTTAATTAATCTCAAAACCCAATCAATTTTTCCTTTTCTTTTTTTGAGTCAAGGTTAGGATCTCTCTGTCTCATCCCGTTGTCACAACTCCGTTGTCCTTCTTCCCTGTGGATTCGATACCCGACTTACCGGGATTATTACTTGAGCGACAGGCTTACACTTGAGCCTAGAGTGAACGCACTTCTGAGACACATTTTCAGTCGCGTCATTAATGCCTCGGGGTTTTGGTAACCATAGTGACACAAGATCAAGACTTCTTCAGACTTTTTCTAAGATCATAATAAAAACACATAAGGTTGCCTTTCTTACCACATTTGTGCATGTGTTGACACAAGGAATGTTGACTTTGGGTTAAAATTTTCTAACATCCTTGGTAACAGTCGGCTCTCTTAAAACTTTAATCTGGGCTTTAAGAGCAAAAAGCATTGGGATCATCGAAGAAAATTTCAACTTGGTCATTTTTTATTCGGGTAATGCCTAAAATCTTATCCATTTCTCTAACCGTGATTCCAAATAAAATTTGACACAACTCGAATATCCTAATTTTTATTCTAACTCTGCAATCCTAGACTCATAAAACATTAGGGACTACTTTTTGAAGTGTTCAATCATTCCTAGAAGATTATCTTGGTCCCCCTCAATGTAAGGGAACTGATCCTTAAGAGTCTTCTCGCATGCCCTCAAATATTCAATTAATTTATCACTACTTTCTATGGCACACTCTATCAACTTGGCCTTTATTTTCTTAGAGTCCTTTAACTCACTCTCTAAAACACGAACTCTAATGTCACTCTCTTTCTTGAACTCTTCTAACTGAAAGAAATCACATTTCATGTCGTTGAGCTTTCATAACTAATATCTCTCTGATTTTGAATAATTTGTGAAAATTCAATTTCATCTTTTAAGAACAAAATTTATTTTTTAGGGAATTTTACTCTTTTTGCAAATTTCAAATTCAAGCGATTTAACTTCACAGTGAGACTGTGAATCTCATTAAAATCCTCTCGAATATCAAATCATCCTCATGTCCAAAACCATCTATGGAGTTATAAATTTGAGAATCCATCGAGAGAAACAAATAAAGAAACCTAAAATATCATTAAACAAGGATCAACGCTATAACTTAGTGCACCCACTCTGACACCAATTTGAAAGATGCAAGTGTTGCCAGTGATATGTGGATTATCAAACACACCATTTTTTTAGTTTTCATTTAAATTCACTGGATGAGAAATTAATACAATTTCAATTCAAGCATCATTTAAACATGCATTGTGTAAACTAAACCAATTTTCTCTTGCCTAAAATATGCATCTAGGTGATTTTCAAAATAAAATAATTCAATTACACATAACGCCGTGATGTACAAAGAAAAACCGCGTACGGTCTATTCACACAAGTCCACAATGATATAGGTCTAATACAAGGACAAATTAGACTTACTCACAGACTTGGCACCTTCAAGCCTTAATTCTCTCTTTTCTTCTTGTCAACTTCTTCACAGCCAACACTAGACGCCATCCAATGGTAATCACAACACATGCGCCTCCCACAACTTGGTATCCATCGATCCTTTTTTCTTCTTTACTAGTCCAACCGTCACCCAACGCAACACAAAATCGACCGTATGAAATGTACTCGAACACGATGAAGAGTAAACTTTTTTTTGGTGCTCAAACTTGAGATATCAAATTGACATATTATGTTAGTGTGAGATAAATAAATTTGGAACATAAGTTCCTAAATTCAAGCTTAAGAAATGAAAAATCAAAATGAGTATGACTTTTTATTTCTTCCCACAACGGGATTCTCACTTTCTTAGAATCCTCTTTTTTTTATTTCCCACGAGAACTTTTTTGCCACGTAGAAACATTTCGTTTGAAGATCGATAGAACAAAAAATCTAAAGTCATTTGAATGAAAAATGATATCATTCTAACAAACCAGAAGAACTCCTTTGGATGAAGCACGAAAGTCATTCAAACGAATTAAAACAAAAAAATATTTTTCTTTTAAGAAAATATTTTTCAAAAATTTCCTCAATAAAACTTTTTTAAAACTTAAACACCTAAAATAAAATCTGGGGATCAAACATAATATACATTCATACCTTTCTTGAAGTCACATGGATGAAGATGAAACTCGACACAAAACCCAACATAAATTTAATGTTGCTTTAAATTAGCCGTTATAGTTTTCGATAATCATAGGCTTGAAGGACAAACTGAACAGAATCCTAACCTATGACTCAAGGAGTTTTTCTAAATGGAATAAAACCTATCTTATAAATTTACAATAAATGTCTAACAAAGCCAAGGTCGTGCCCATGCCATTGATGGAAAAGACTAAGTTTAAATAGAAAAGTAATCTAATGAAAGATATCGTTCATTATTATAAGTGAAATAACCCTAGTATCTCATTTCAATCACATTGACTACCACATTATATTTACCCAAGGATCACATTGAAATTTCATAGGGTTGTAAAGTAGGTTAGGTGAAATGTATGAAATGAACAGAATTTGGAATTCATAATTTTTATCGATAAAACATGGGTTAATGATAAAGTATGCAGTAAAATAAAGTTGGAACATAAGTTCCTCGATTTAAGCTTAAGTAATGAACAATCAAATGGAGTATAACTTTTTATTTCTTCCAATAACAATAGGATTCTCTATTTTTTAGAATCCCCTTTTTTATTTCTTATTTTTCTATATTTTTTCCTTTTTCTTTTATATATTTTCTTTATTTTATATTTTCTCAACTACACATAAAAAACAAGCCAACTCACGTGCTCAAATTTTATCGCACAACAAACTATCAAATTTTTTCAAGTGTTTTTCCAAACAAATATAAGGAAGATGTATATAGGATTTGAACTCCGACATGGAGTTAGTTATGGTATTTGGGTGATGAACTAAAGGGTTATATATTAGGCTCAAAGGGTTTGACTAGGGAAAGTATTTATTTGGGTGATGAACATTTTTCCTTTTTCTTTTATATATTTTCTTTATTTTATATTTTCTCAACTACACATAAAAAACAAGCCAACTCACGTGCTCAAATTTTATCGCACAACAAACCATCAAATTTTTTCAAGTGTTTTTCCAAACAAATATAAGGAAGGTGTATATAGGATTTGAACTCCGACATGGAGTTAGTTATGGTATTTGGGTGATGAACTAAAGGGTTATATATTAGGCTCAAAGGGTTTGACTAGGGAAAGTATTTATTGAGTTAGGTCAAGAGCAATATGGTCTTAATATCAAAGAGGGCCTATGAACATTTTCCAGGGTTCACATAACTTTTCGATCACAACAATATCAACAAACACCCTAAAGTTTTAATTTCACAATATTATAGTGTAATGAATGACCAAAACAAGAACAGTAATATTACCAATGACATGAATACGTTTATCAAATGAGGTGAGAGTTTATGTATACACACTCAAAACGGATAATTGTCTCAAAAGCCCATATAATCAATAGTTCCCACTATGTTTGTATGCTTACCGAATCATATTTGCATTAAATGAAATGCAAACAGGTATTAGTGAAATGTGGTCGAATATTAAAGATTTCTTCAAACATAAAGTTTTTCATAAGAAAGATAGTCTAACAAATCAAGGCTAAAAATCTAAAAATATGCATCACCATTTGTACAATGGAGTGGAGCAACTAGAACAAGATTATAGAAAACAAAAGGGCAAAAGGCCCAATAAAGTGGGAAAAAGAAAGAAAATATATATAAATTTTTAATTTTTTACAACAAAATCATGCTTGGCAATACATGAATCGAATCAATGAAACTCAAAAATAAATGGGAAGCATATCCCACACCTTCTAACTTAAATGTTACATTATCCTCAATGAATTTAGAACACACTTACTAAAAGAGAAAGAGAGATGTCGTCCACATTGAACAATTTCAAAATAACACAAGTCTGTTGATTATACAAAACAACAAAGCTTATATAAAAATAGATACAAATATTTTTATGTAATACCCCGTATTTATGCATAGTTAAAATTGAGTTAATTGAGTAATTAAGAAGGAAAAATACGTTTTAATTAAATTACGTGAGTAGAGTAATTTAATGTGATGTAATAATAATTGTGATTATTAAGTGATTAAATAATCATTATGGCTATTAGACATTAATCGAGAGTTAGATACTGATTAATATGATGATTAAAATTTACTAAGTGTGTAATAGTAAATATTGAAAGTCGATGTGTACGGCATAGTGATTTATATGGGTGTACCTGAGTTTATCTCAACCGAGTGTTGCGCGTAGACAAAATTGAAGGTGAGATGAGAAACATATTTTAAGAGACTCAAATGATAATTTAGAGTCCAAAGATGATTCCGAAAAGGTCGAATTAGTCAAAATAGTGTACCCGGGGGTACTAGTCGAGTGTCGGGTCATTTTTGGCCTAAACCAGGACCATACGAGGGCATTTTGGTCTCTTTACATTTAGGGTGAGGAAACCTACTAATTATGGAACCCTAAGTAAGATTATAAGAGTTGGAGGCTAGGGTTAGAGAGAAGAAAAACACACCATAGCCATTAGAGAGAAGAGAGAAACAATTTCCTAAGGCAAAAGAAAGAAGTGGGAAGGATTCAAAGGAGATTTTCACTACCAACTTGTTGGGAAGAAGGACTGAAGGATAAAGATCATCAATCATCAACAACAATCACAAAATCAGACCCTACTGAACATAAGGCAAGTGGTTATTTGCAAAATAAATTGAGTTATAATACCCATATATAAGTTTTATGACGAACATGATTTTTATGTTATTTTTTTGAAGCAAACACTTGATTATGATAGATGATTGATAGGGATTGCATGTAGAACATTTTAGACCTCCAAAAGATCTGATATCATAGAAGACCTGATGATTAAATCAAACTAAAAATCAGAATTTATGGATGAAAATATGGAAAGATTATATTTTTAGTGTTCTGGAATAATAGGAAGATTTCAGTTAATCTGGACAATATTTGTAATGATTATGTTATTTTAGATCATTGGTAATCACACTAGGGTATGTAGGAATGATTAGAAATTTTTAGTTACAAGTGTAGTGAATTATCATAGGAGATGGATAAACAAAAATGGTGTAACCCGAATGAAGAAGACGATCTGGGTCTGTCACTGCTCGATCGATCGATCTACCCTTGAATGTCGATCGATCGACCCTTGAATGTCGATCGATCGAGCAGTCGATCGATCGACCATATCCCATCGATCGATCGATCGAGGCTGTATTTTAAAGAATTTTGTGGATAAATCTCTTTTCGATTACCGTCACTTAATGGGAACCTTAGTGATGATATTTTACCTATGTAGGGACTTAATAAATACCAGTAGGCATATCGTGAGATTTCTTTATAAATGATTGAGTTTAAAATTTTAAGAAATGGACCGACGGGAAGTAGCCCATTGAGTCATACATCGGGAATGCGAGAATTGGGTTACGGAAAGAGTGAGGGTCGATTCCGAAAATATACCAGTAGGTTAGAGATAGCTTAACTACTGAATTAAGGGAGGGGTAACTAGGACCCTTAGAGTTGCGTGAATACTCGAATAAATGCGATAGGGAAATAAATCGTAAATAAATGACTAGGAGGAATATAAGGAAAATATATTTCGTACGGGCATGATTTGATAGGTCGGGTGTGTACCTACTAAATTGTATGAACTTTTGGGTTAAGAGAGTTATACCTAAATTAATTATGTTTGGGTCGATGAGATACTCCAAACTAACATAGAGTTATTATATGTTTGGGGTCGAAGTAAAATACCGAACCAAATCTTAAAATCGGTGTCGTGATGAAAGAGTCCTGAACCAGAGTATGTGTACATATATAAATAGTTGGGATCGATGGATCATTCCGAACCAACTCTCACTTGGGGTCGATGAATCATTCCGAACCAAGGGTCCTTTATGTGTGTTATAAGGACATATTAATGATAACTAATATTTAATACATGTTGTGTGATAAATGTATACCATATGCATAATCTACTGACTTAAGATAGTAGATAATAAGATGGATTGATAATATCTTAGTAATAATTAAGTAGTGTGAAGTAATTAATATAAGAATAAGAATAACAAGAGGTAAGTAAGTTATCTACGTTTATAACATATGAGTTATGGACTATTAAAATACTGCGAGTATGTTATGGGGACTTAGTGAGGAGATACATGCAGTGGGGTATTCTGGTCTAGTTAACTTGGATAGTATAACTAGGTGAACTAAGTACCAACGTTAAGCGTGCACTATAGAAGAGAGGTGAGGGAGCTCAAAAGAGTGTGTGAAGTCTTAATATGTGTAATCAATAACTCATAATTGTGATAACTGCTTGCAAAATATTTTTAAATGTTTTTGAATACTAACTCTTACTATGTAAAAATCTTTTTAAAAACCTTTTAGGTGCCAGCCACAGGAACACCCAGCATGATTTCATTCCATGGATTTGGGAGCTGCAGCACAGGTGGGTGTTGCAGGGATTGTTTAGACGTTTCTCTTTTTCAGATCTAGTGCAGGATCTCAGTTTTAGTACTCTCAGTTGGGATATGTTGTCCAATCTTTACTTTTACAGTTATTCTGATTTTGGATTTTTGAGTTAGTTTTCTTAACCGTGGTTTTCGACAAGACTTTATTTTTATTCAATTGTTTATGCTAATTGGTTTAGTAATGCTTGAACTGTATTGTTATGCCTAAGTTGTTTATTCTGTTTAAGGAAGATAAAATTTGGCACTAACTTAATTTCACTTAGGTGGTTAGTAACTAAAAAGTTTTCGTCAGTGATGCTAATAATGAACCATTTAAGAAACCTATTTTAAATTAAATTAAGGCTTGATCACCCAAGGTTTAATTAGGCGGGGTGTCACAGATGGTATCAGAGCATCAGGATCTATACGGCTTACTATGTTTCAGCGTAACGTTTGGTTATATTAGAGCCCTACTATTAGGACTGTTGATCCATTTTCCGCTTTTGCGATATCATACATCTGCTAATAAAATTTTGTATAAACTGTGTACTTATACAATTTGATCTAATTTCAGATGCCACCGAAGAGACAGCGAACGGAGAGGGATGAAGCCAGGGATGAGGTGAGGAAGACTCATCAGGAGCAATAGGTGCCGCTGCCACCACCCCCACCTGAGTTGATTTCCACTACTCATGTTGCAGTGATAGTGGCTCAGGCAGTCGAGACAGCGATGAGGGCCATGGCAACCCATTTTCCTCAGCCCTAAGTACCACCTCCCGTGGCACCAATATTTCATTCCCCAAAAGGGCCATTTACTTGGCAGCGAGTCAAAGAGACATTTCAGAAAGGGCATCCACCCGAGTTTCAGGGTAGTACCGTTGTAGTGGAGGCATGCAACTGAAAGAAAAATATTCAGCGCCACTTGCACATGCTAGAGTGCAGCGAGGTACAAAAACAAATGCGAGATACTTTTCGTCTATCGGGAGCAGCCTTACAGTGGTAGGAGTCAGTTACCACCACCCAGGAAAGGGACATAATGGCAATTTCTGAGTTTTGGGTGCGGTTTGACCATAAGTACTTTCCTCCAGTGGTAGAGTCAGAGATAAGGAAGAAATTCAGTGAGGTGGTTCAGGGTGATCGCTCGGTTGCTGATTATGAGGAGGAGTTCACCCATTTGGCTAACTTTATGCCAAACGAGATGAGCGATGAGGAGCGAAAGAAGTCGAAATTTATGGATGGCTTGGTCTGGAGAATCAAACAGCATTTGATCGGTAATCCGGCGTTGGTAACTTATACAGATATCGCCAATGCCGCTCTACTACACTGTCAGGATCATCGCTTTCATGCGAAGGGAAACAAGAGAGGTGAGCCTAGCTAACCGGGCAAAGTGGATGGAAGTAGTGGCAGCAGCACACCGCAACAGAAAATAGTGGGTTAGCTAGGGCAGGATTCTCAGCAAGGGAACTTTGCCAACAAGTTTAGGCATGGGAGGCGTCGCTCTGACAGACAGGGCCAGTAGGGTCCCAGCAGCTAGTTCCTCAGGGCCGACAGGTCCAAGGGAACCAAGGAGGAGGACAGCAAGACCAAGGTCGTCAGGGCCAATAGGGCTAAAGACAGGCAGTTTCAGGGCCAGTGTTTCACATGTGGCCAGCAGGGTCACAAGACTAGGAATTATCCACAGAAAGACAGGGCACAACAACAGGGTGCGCAACAGAGGAATAGGCTATGTTAGCCCCAGCAGCAGCACAGGCTTCGCAGCCAGGCCAGATGCACTACGGGAGTGTGTTCAACATCCGTGATGTCCCATTCTAGTCAGCACCTCTAGAACCGCCGACAGTCGCGGGTATGTTTCCTATCCATGACTAGAGGGTAGTATTTTGTTTGATACGGGGGCAACACATTCTTTTATTACCACTAGATTTGCACGGCAGCCGGCCTTTTAGAGACATCCGACACTCATCTTATGTGTGTGGAGTCACCGATGGGTAATGGATCCCTTATACACTCGATTTGTAAGGGTGTGGACATTATGGTTGGATGATTGAGTCTAGTGGCAAACCTTCTAGTGCTGGATATGGAGGGTTATGATGTCATCCTAGGCATGGATTAGTTGGCACGTTATAGGGCGATGGTAAATTACTATGAGAGGACTATCGTGTTTTCCATTTCGGGACAGGAGATGTTCCTAGTGGCGATGCCTCTTCCCGAGGGAGGATTGCGCACTCGTTTATATTATATTGAGGAGGAGACCTCAAAGGGGGTGGTCATTTCTCTGGACTCAATCCCAGTCGTGGGGGATTTCGAGGACGTCTTTTAGGAGATACCAGGGTTACCACCCATTCGAGAGATAGAGTTCGTTATCGACCTGGCACCGAAGATGAGACTGATTGCCATAGCATCGTATCGCATGGCTCCTTCGGAGATGCGGGAGCTGAGAGAGCAGATTCAACAGATCTTAGGAGAGGGTTTCATTCGGCGGAGTACATCGTCGTGGCGTGCGCCAATTTTATTTGTAAAGAAAATGGATGGTTCACTTCTTCTGTGTGTAGATTACAGGGAGATGAACAAAGTGATGATACGTAATAAGTATTCGTTACCTAGGATTGACGACTTGTTTGATCAGTTGAGAGGGGTTGCGTACTTCTCAAAGATCGATTTGAGGTCGGGTTACCACCAGTTGTGCATTCGAGAAGAGGATGTATCTAAGATCGCTTTCCTGTCACGGTACGGGTCATACGAGTTTAGGGTAATGCCGTTTGGGCTCACTAATGCGACTGCAGTATTCATGGATCTCATGAACAGAGTATTCAGGGAGTTTTTGGATCAGTTTGTGATTGTATTCATAGACGACATTCTGATTTACTCTCGCACGGAGGAGGAACACACCGAACATTTATGAATGGTTCTGCAGACATTACGAAACCATCAGTTATACGCAAAATTTGGGAAGTGTGGATTTTGGCTTCGGGAGGTTTTGTTTCTAGGCCACGTTGTATCTGATAGAGGCATCGTTATTGATCCGAGTAAGGTATCGGCAGTGAGGGAGTGGGGATAGCCCATGACACCGATCGAAATTCGCAGATTTTTGGGGTTGTGCAGTTATTATCGTCGCTTCATCAAGGGGTTCTCAAAAATTATCTATCCTTTGAAGAACTTGACTAGGAATGGAGTGCCCTTCGTATGGAGTGACTGTTGTCAGTTAGCGTTTGATGAGCTAAAAGACAAGTTGACATCAGCACCCATTCTTACCTTGCCTAGGAGCGGAATGGAGTACCGAGTCTGTACTGACGCATCCTTACAGGGGATTGGCGGTGTGTTATAGCAGGAAGAGAGGGATATAGCTTATGCGTCCCGAAAGCTAAAGCCACATGAGAAGAATTAGCCCACCCATGACCTCTAGTTGGCAGCGGTCGTTTTTGCATTGAGGATATGGAGACACTATCTTCTGGGTGAGCAGTTTACTCTATTCACGGATCATAAGTCACTTCAGTATCTTTTCACACAGAAAGATCTAAACATGAGGCGGAAGAGGTGGCTTGAATTCGTGAAGGACTACCAGTTTGATATACAGTATCATCCTGGTAAGGCTAACATGGTGGCAGATGCATTAGGCAGAAGACCTATCGGAGGGTTGGCAGGAATTTGGAAGGCGAAGTGGAGTAAACTTCGACACGAGGATGAGATAGCTAGAGCATACATGGAAGTTTTAGCTATCACTCTCGAGAGTGTTATGTGGGTAGTGAGGGAACAGGACGAGGACCCATTTTGTCAGGACAGAGTACGGTAGTTACTGACCGAGGGGGCAAAGTCCTACTCCATCAGCTCAGAAAGTGGATTACGATTTAATGGTATACTGATAGTACCCGAGGATGATGATTTGAGGCATGCCGTAATGACAGAGTCGCACGGGTCAAAGTTTTTGATACATCCAGGTGGGGATAAAATGTACCAGGATATGCGACGATTATATTGGTGGTCAGGTATGAAACAAAACATTATAGAGTTTGTCTCAAAGTGTGTTACATGTCAGCTCGTGAAATTTAACCACCAGAGACCTTCAGGGATGCTACAACCACTGGAGATTCCCGTGTGGAAGTGGGAGAGTATCTCGATGGATTTTATTACTGGGTTACCAACATCGTAAAAGGGTCACGATTCCATATGGGTGATAGTGGATCAGCTGACTAAGGTAGCTTATTTATTTTTGGTTCGTATGGATTTGATACGATGCGGTATGTGCAGCTATTCATTTCAGAGATCGTTAAGCTGCACGGAGTTCCTATTAATATTGTGTCTGACAGAGACAAAATATTTGTGTCACATTTATGGCAGAGCTTTCAGGAGGCCATGGGAACTGACTTGCGGTTGAGTACGGTATATCACCCACGGATAGACTGTTAGACTGAAAGGGTAAACCAGATGCTGGAGGATATGTTGAGGATGTGTATCCTGGATTTTGGGGGAGGATGGGAGCAATACCTTCATTTTGTATAGTTTGCGTATAACAACTCTTACCAATTCACTATCAGTATTGCTCCATTCGAGGAACTTTATGGGAGGCCTTGTCGTTCGCCCGCCTGTTGGTTAAAGGTGAGGGATAACAAGTTATTGGGACCAGAGATGATACAAGTGACTTATTCCAAAATAGAGTTGATTCGAGGCCGTATTTGAATAGCTCAGGATAGGCAGAAAAGCTATGCTGATGCCGGTAGGAGACACGTAGAGCTAGATGTGGACGATCAGGTGTTAATTCGGGTATCTCCTATGAAGGGGATTATGAGGTTTGGCAAGAAGGGTAAGTTAGCACCGAGATATGTGGGATCGTTTCCTATTGTTGAGAGGGTGGGATCAGTAGCTTACAGATTGGGACTCCCCGAGCATCTTCAACTAATACACGATGTATTCCATGTGGCGTCGCTGAAGAAATACAAGAGGAGCGAGAGAGCCTTCTGGCACGTACCACTTGAGGAGATCGACTTGCAGCCAGATGTATCGTATGAGGAAAGACCCGTGGCTATTCCGGATTATAGTGAGCGTAAACTACGATCCAAGGTGGTACCCTTAGTACGAGTACAGTGGGGACATCACAATATGGATGAGTCTACTTAGGAGGGGGAGGAGGATATGTGAGAACAGTATCCAGAGTTATTCACCGCAGGTATTTTCTAAATTTTGAGGACGAAATTCCTTTGTAAGGGGGGAAGTATGTAATACCCCGTATTTCTGCATAGTTAAAATTGAGTTAATTGAGTAATTAAGACGGAAAATACGTTTTAATTAAATTATGTGAGTAGAGTAATTTAATGTGATGTAATAATAATTATGATTATTAAGTGATTAAATAATCATTATGTCTATTAGACATTAATCGAGAGTTAGATACTGATTAATATGACGATTAAAATTTACTAAGTGTGTAATAGTAAATATTGAAAGTTGATGTGAATGGCATAGCGATTTATATGGACGTACTTGAGTTTATCTCAATTGAGTGTCGCGCGTAGACAAAATTGAAGGTGATATGAGAAACATATTTTAAGAGGCCCAAATTATAATTTATAGTTCACATATAATTTCGAAAGGGTCGAATTAGTCAAAATAGTGTAACTGGGGGTACTAGTCGAGTGTCGTGTCATTTTTGGGCTAAACCGAGACCATACGAGGGCATTTTGGTCTCTTTACATTTAAGGGTGAGGAGACCTACCAAATTTGGAACCCTAAGTCAGATTATAAGAGTTGGAGGCTAGGGTTAGAGAGAAGAAAAACACACCATAGCCATTAGAGAGAAGAGAGAAACAATTTCCTAAGGCAAAAAAAAGAAGTGGGAAGGATTCAAAGGAGATTTTCACTACCAACTTGTTGGGAAGAAGGATTGAAGGATAAAGATCATCAATCATCAACAACAATCACGAAATCAGACCCTACTGAAAATAAGGCAAGTGGTTATTTGCAAGATAAATTGAGTTATAATAACCATATATAAGCTTTATGAAGAACATGATTTCTATGATATTTTTTGGAAGCAAACACTTGATTATGATACATGATTGATAGGGATTGCATGTAGAATATTTTAGACCTCCAAATGATCTGATATCATAGAAGACTTGATGATTAAATCGAACTAAAAATATGGACTTATGGATGAAAATATGGAAAGATTATATTTTTAGGGTTCTTGAATAATAGGAAGATTTTGAGTTAATCTAGACGAAATTTGTAATGATTATGTTGTTTTAGATCGTTGGTAATCACCCAATGGTATGTAGGAATGATTAGAAATTATTAGTTACAAGTGTGGTGAATTATCATGGGAGATGGATAAACAATAATGGTGTAACCCGCATGAAGAAGACGATTTGGGTTTGTCACTGCTCGATCGATTGATCGACCCTTGAATGTCGATCGATCGAGCAGTCGGTCGATCGACCATATCCCATCGATCAATAGATCCAAGCTATATTTTAGAGAATTTTGTGGATAAATCTCTTTTCGATTACCGTCACTTAATGGGAAACTTAAGGATGATATTTTACCTATGTAGGGACTTAATAAATACCAGTAGGGGTACCGTGAGATTTCTTTATAAATGATTGAGTGTAAAATTTTGAGAAATGGACCGACGGGAAGTTGTCGATTGATTCGTATATCGGGAATGCAAGAATTGAGTTACGAAAAGAGTGAGGGTCGATTCCGAAAATATACCAGTAGGTTAGAGATAGCTTAACTACTGAATTAAGGTAGGGGTAACTAGGACCCTTAGAGTTGCGTGAATACTCGAATAAATGCGATAGTGAAATAAATCGTAAATTCATGAGTACGGGGAATATAAGGAACATATATATTTCGTACGGGCATGATTTGATAGGTCGGGTGTGTACCTCTAAATTGTATGAACTTTTGGGTTAAGAGAGTTATACCTAAATTAATTATGTTAGGGTCGATGAGATGCTCCGAACTAACATAGAGTTATTATATGTTTGGGGTCGATGTAAAATGCCGAACCAAACCTTAAAATTGGTGTCATGATGAAAGAGTCCCGAACCAGAATATGTGTATATATATAAATAGTTGGGGTCGATGGATCATTCCCAACCAACTCTCACTTGGCGTCAATGAATCATTCCGAACCAAGGGTCCTTTATGTGTGTTATAACGACATATTAGTGATAACTAATATTTAATACATGTTTTGTGATAACTGTATACCGTATGCATAATCTACTACTGACTTAAGATAGTAGATAATAAGATGGATTGATAATATCTTAGTAATAATTAAGTAGTATGAAGTAATTAATATAAGAATAAGAATAACAAGAGGTAAGTAAGTTATCTACGTTTATAACATATGAGTTATGGACTATTAAAATACTGCGAGTATGTTATGGGGACTTAGTGAGGAGATACATGCAGTGGGTTATTCTGGTCTAGTTAACTTGGATAGTATAACTAGGTGAACTAAGTACCAACGTTAAGCGTGCACTACAGAAGAGAGGTGAGGGAGCTCAAAAGAGTGTACGAAGTCTTAATATGTGTAATCAATAACTCATAATTGTGATAACTACTTGCAAAATATTTTTAAATGTTTTTGAGTACTAACTCTTGCTATGTAAAAATCTTTTTAAAAACCTTTTAGGTGCCAGCCACAGGAACACCCAGCATGATTTCATTCCATGGATTTGGGAGCTGCAGCACGGGTGGATGTTGCAGGGATTGTTTAGACGTTTCTCTTTTTCAAATCTAGTGCAGGATCTCAGTTTTAGTACTCTCAGTTGGGATATGTTGTCCAATCTTTACTTTTACAGTTATTCTGATTTTGGATTTTTGAGTTAGTTTTCTTAGCCGTGGTTTTCGGCAAGACTTTATTTTTATTCAATTGTTTAAGCTAATTGGTTTAGTAATGCTTGAACTGTATTGTTCCGCATGAGTTGTTTATTCTATTTAAGGAAGATAAAATTTGGCACTAACATAATTTCACTTAGGTGGTTAGTAACTAAAAAGCTTTCATCAGTGATGCTAAGAATGAACCATTTAAGAAACCTATTTTAAATTAAATTAAGGTTTGATCACCCAAGGTTTAATTAGGCGGGGTGTCACATTTTACTAAATATACAAGAGAAAAATAAGTAAAAAAGCAATAAACAACTATGTACAATGAACCATTCAACCACTAATTTACCATATAGTAAAAGTCAAAAATTCAGGGGGCCCACCCATACAACATATTGAGATGGTGGGACTGATAGAGGACTCCCACTTAATTTCATGCCCCTTGGAAAATAGAATTTAAGTTTATGCAATTGGAGGCGTGTTTTGGGCGAAGAAGAGGACCCATACCAATATTTGAAAAAATATTTTGCCGGGTTATGGGTGGTTTAAATACAACGAGGGACAAGTACAAATGGGTCCTAAGAATTTCAAATTTCCTCCCAAAGGTTTTTAAAATGGAATAGCAGGAGGGAAGAATTTAAGGGAACCCCTCATCCTGGAAAGTATTTAAAAGAAGCATTCGATAACAAGAATCGGGTTAAAGTATTTAAGACTTTCATTTGATTCTTGTGGTACTTGAAATGGTAGGATAATATGGCGATGAAATAAATTCAACCTCAATAAATACATCACTGTTGATTATTGGTTGAATTTCAAAAGATTTAGATTCATTCTCAACGAATTGGTCTTCAAAAAATATTTAAGGTGATGAACAAGTCTCCACCTCATATTTATTTTCTATGGAGTAATTCATTTCATTGTGAAGTGTTTCTACTTCCATTTCTTTCTCGTTTTCAAACCTTTTTTCGTTCATTTTTAAGAAGTTCCACGAAGGAAACTTTCATCTCTTTTATGCCTTTTGTCACCATTTGAGTGGACACAAATTGTTTCTTATTTGGCTCAAAACATTCTCTAATTTTTAAAGGTTTAGAAGCAAATAATCGTTGGATTCAAATACTGCGTCTAATTATTTTTCTCAATAATGATTTTCCTCTAGATAATAGTTGTCACATTTTTCATTTTCAGGTACGCACCGCACTGATGGAATTAGGTGGTAAGAAAGATTCTCCAAAATCAAAAATTTGAGAACTATTATTGTAACTATTTTTAAAAGCTTCAATACAAGAATTTTGAAAGTTATTGCCATTTGATTGGGGTCGATAAACTGAGTGATCGTGGAAGGACATTGTTGTTGTTTGGTTTATCATCTCAATGGATAAGCCTAAACTTTTACTACTGTAAGTGGGATTATAGCGGAGATTTGGTCTATCTAATACACAAAGAATGTGCTTATAATTTAATGGATTTATTACTTCGTAAATAATTGTGTAAAAGATGATTTACACATGGGAGTTGGTATTATGATTTTATTATTTCTTTATACAAAATATATTGTGGCATCTCTTAAAAGAGATTCTTTAAGGGAAATTTATTAGAGTATAAGGAGAAAATCATTGTTAAGGCTATACTTAACTATTATAACTACATGGGTAAAAGCACCGAGGTGGATCGAAGGATCGATTCAGGATCATTCAAAAACATTTCATTAGCACGCATTATCTTCCACATATATGGCGCAAAAAATTTATATATTTTACGTGTCATGTCAACTCATATTTCAATTAGACCTGACATGTCAATATATCTAGTCCACGCATAGGAAAACTCATGACGTTGTGATTTCCACATAATATACATTACCCCATCCAATCCACTCACACCATGAAAGTATAGAGTACCATGTGTTACATGTGGAAACAATGATGCACACATAATAATGTCATCACACCTCAATTACTATTTTAAGATATAGGCTACCACGTGCAACTCATTCATATGGTCACGAACGCATAATAGAGTCACCAATTCCTGATTATGCTCAGAGTAATGCACGACTTACGAGATGCACACATAAAATGGCACTCACTTTCACATACTAATCCACCTAAGTACATTGTTATCAAATAATTATGATTCTATTCATGCAATATTATTTTTAAGTTTATTCACAACCTAACAAGTTAGGTTTTATCTCCATTTTTAAATATTCAACCTAGGTGATTACATAAAACTATAGTTATAACTTCACTTGTTCTGACATGTTGCAGTGCCTAATGGCTTAAGTCATAATGCATCACTTAATTTATTTCTTACACCTGCTTAAAGAAATGTAGGTAACATGCATCTATATTTAAAACAAATTCATAAGTATCTCCCACCATTAAGATTATTTCCACTAATCACTAACTTATTAACTCTACGCTTTTGTATGTAATTTTCATTATCTACAGTTGCTAAAACTTCATTAACATATTAAAAAGTTAACTCTACATGTTTACCATAATAATTGATTTTATTAAAATTTACCATTCCTCCTCATGATATTTTCAACATAATTGTATCGATTAACATGGTACTAACTCAAGTTCTACAAAATTCTACATCATGATAAATATCTATATTTAACACCCAAAAAAAGAATTAATAACAAGAATTTAACATATAAATTATTCTTAATTCTTATTGGATCAATTTTAAAATTCGACAACATAACCATCATAAGAGAATTATTATTTCAGGAGACAATCACCCTAAAATTACCAAAAAAATTAAGTATATGAATTCTACTAATTTCTAGGAGAATGATTCATTTATCAAAATTTTATAACAAATTGATCAATGGAATATTTGTCTAAAAGTGCTGTAAAAATCTATTTCCAAGTCATAAGGTTATTCTCATACTATATGAAGGGTCTAAAAAGGAACCTTCCATTAAAAATGATAATGCACAAATAAAGTAAGGCTTAACATGATTAGTTAAGTAACAAAACTCGGTGAAAAATCATAATCAATTCTATAGAAATTCAACTTCTCTCAAACAAATGCAGCTTGATCAAAGTTAAGGTACCTCGATACCACTGATGGACCAATTGTGGTAGGGTTTGGGGAAATATTTAAATTTGTTATATAGAGGGGGGTCATTGATGGGACTCTTTACGGGAACGAGATCATAGCATAGGGAGATAGAGACCCATCGTTGATTCTAAACTTAATCATTCATAGTACATAGGTAAAAGCATTAAGGTAGGTCAAAGGACCGATTAAAGGAATTTGAAACACCCCAATAGCATGCATTATTATCAGTCACATATATTTTTTCGCCAAATCTATATATCTTTTATATGCTCCCTTTTGACATATCAAATCATATTTCAATCAGATCTGACATGTCAAGTCACAACTA
Source organism: Sambucus nigra (assembly GCA_949130495.1). Classification (NCBI taxonomy): domain Eukaryota; kingdom Viridiplantae; phylum Streptophyta; class Magnoliopsida; order Dipsacales; family Adoxaceae; genus Sambucus; species Sambucus nigra. The sequence continues at coordinate 166,166,128 of OX422222.1, read as the reverse complement.
TACCTTGGACTAACCAAGAGGCATGCTTGGTGGGGGGAAGGACACCACATGTTAATGTTCTACTTGACACCGACTAGTCCATTGTAAGTTTTATCATGTGTTAATCCACTTGAAATGTCAGGTAGGATTAGACATGTTTTCAATTTAATGACACCTTGGAGGTTACTCCACCTTTTGTCTCCATAAAAGAAAACGTTTTACAAGCTTTTAAATATGGAAGGTATGAACATTTATGTAAAATCATTAAGGAAAATCGGGCATTTAATGATATTTTACTCCTTTTTTACTCAAGCATTACACATATATCACTTGCATTCAAATGCATTGATCACACGTTAATTCTCAGTCTTTCTTACCTCGTGTTTTTGCCATGCTTTTCCTCTCTCCCTACGAATCATCTCTCTCGAAAACCCTTATCTTGTCATTATTATGTTTATAATAATTTATTGTTATTGTATTTTGTCAATACTATTACACCATTGTGATCAATTTTATAGTGAAATGTATTTCTCTTTCATTACGGGTTACGAACTTGGAGGAAGTGGATTCTTTAGTGGATAGTGGGTGTGGTATTAATTGCAATTCTGTAGCGATAATTTGGTGGTGGTAGGTGAGCAGTCGGGTTGTTACATTGGATGGAAGCAGCATAGGATACGAGGTATGGGTGGTGTGGGGTATAAGGTGGGAAAAAAAGTTTGATGTCTTTAAGACATCAAACTTTTTGATATCTTGGATTCTGATTGGTCAATACTGTTGGTGGGGACTCACATCACTTATGGAAATGGGTCCGTGCCACCGGCATTGACCATTCAGAATCCAAAACATCATATAGTTTGATGTCTCAAAGACATAAAATTTCTATCCATAGGTTGGTGGACAAGACAAAGGAAGTTGGCGGCAGTCTTGGGTTAGGTGATATAGTGGACGAAAGTGGCAGTTTGGCTACTTTTTTGGAGGTGATGGTATGGGCATGAAGGTGGCCTAGTTTTAAAGGCCTCGCATGTTGGTAAGGGATGCTTGTGGTGTTAAAAGTTATGGAAAGGGGTTCTTTTGTGCTTACTGTTTATTTAAAAATATAAGTGGGCCTCAATCTTTGGTACCAGTTGTGACTCTAAGACCAGTTTGGATCAAGATAATCGAGCTATTATTCCTTTTAGCATGGCTAAATGTAGTACTCCCCTTATTGTTAAATTTGGTAAAAATGGGACCAACGTTAATAAAATTGGCCCCTGTCTAAATTCAGGCAAAGTGTTATTTAGAAAAAATCACAGGCTAAGAGGGAAGAGTAAGGGGAAAGGCGTGGTTGATAAAGGAAAGAAAAGTATGTCTGGAGAAAAGTTTTGTTTTGAGGGTGCGATCTCAACTTCAGGCGTGTCTGATGGGGAGAGATCCAGGTTGCGTGTTCGATTCCTCACTTTTTTATAGTGATAAGCATTGCACGATCGTGGAGGAGGGTGTTGCAGCGGTGGAGAGGGAGGTCTTGCGCATGATTTGTCTGGAACCCCTGGGGAGTCATTGTGCGGGCAAGTAAATTTCGGGAGTATAGTTGATTTGTCGCCAAGGTTGTGAATTAAGCTCGGGGCCTTGGCGATGGAAGGGGAGGTGTTCGGAGGTTGGGTTGACAAGAGGGTATGTGAGGATGAGATGGAGGAGTGAGTTTTTAATGTGATAGGAGGCTTTAGTGAATTCCTAGGGATTAATTATGAGGGGAATGAGAAGAAGGCACTTTCTTTGTTCCATTCTATAGAGGAGAGGCAGAGGGAGAGAGTCGATGGGGTAGAGAGGGGGGTGGATGGGTCTTCAAACGGTTTCTAATGAAGCTACAAATCATCTGTTGGAATGTGCGGGGTTAGAATGACCTCGGTAAGAGAGGAGTGGTTAGTGGGGCTCTTTCTCGATGGAGGTCAGATATTGTCTACCTTTAAGAGTTAAAATTGGGTACCTTGGATAGGGAGTTGGCTTAGTCCATTTGGGGTGATCATGGGATTGAGTGGTGCTATTTGGGTTCTGAGGGGGCGTTGGTGGGGTGGAGGGGGGGTTATAATTTTGTGGGATAATAGAGTGGTGGAAAAAATTGATGTTTTAGTAGGTCGGTGGTCTCTATCGTGCTTATTCAGGTGTGTGGATGATGACTTCACTTGGAGCTTTTCGGGGGTGTATTGTCCAACGGAGGACTCAGCTCCTTGGGAGCTATATGAGGAATATGGTAGGGTCTAGGAGCGTTTAGGGTGTTTCGTGGTGCATAGGGGGTGACTATCATATGATTCGATTCCCCTAAGAGAGAAGCGGTCCGGGGAGGTCGAACTCTTTTATTTGAGATTTCATGGACTTCATCGATGAGTTGGAGTTGATTAACCTCCCTTTTGTGGAAGGGGTTTTCACCTGGTTCAGTCATAGGGATGATCCCTCGCTTTCTCAGTTGGACCGGTTTTTACTTTCTAATGACTAGGAGGAGCAGTTTATAGGGAAAATTCATTCTTGCCTGCCTCGAGTGACTTTGGAACACTCTCCTATTTTACTGCAGTGTGGAGGGAGGCGCGAGGAGGACTCTGTTTAGGTTTGAGAATATGTGGTTAAAGGAGGAGGATTTTATTGGGAGGGTTAAGGAGTGGTGGAAGGGGTATGAGGTGGAGGGGAATGCGAGCTCTAGACTTGCGACTAAATTGTTTCGTCTTCAGGGAGATATCATTCGGTGGAACAGAGATGTGTTTGGCAATGTGAGGGTGGGGGTGATTGAGCAGGTTTGGGAGGATATTCGGGCTCTCAACGATAAAGAATGGGTGGTCAGTCTGTCAGGGGCGAAAAGGGTGGCAAGGGTGGAGAAAAAAAGGGAAATGGGGAAGCGTCTAACTCAGGAAGAGGTGAGTTAAAGGCAAAAGTCTAGGTTTCTTTGGCTTAGGGAATAGGACATCAACACTAAATTTTTTCATAAAGAGGCAAACTCCCATCGATGATTTAATTATATCGGGAAGGTGGTAATTGGGGGAGTAGAGTTCACCGAGGAGAGTGAGGTTCGTAGGGAGATCAGTAACTTCTACGAGAGGCTGTATATGGAGGAGGAGGAGCCATCGCACCCGAAGATGTATGGGCTTCCAGTGGAGAGCATCTCTGGGAATGAGGTGATTCAGTTGGAAAGGATGTTCACAGAGGAGGAGGTTGTTTAAGTTCTGAGGTCGATGTGCGATGATAAAGTTCCTGGTCCGGACGGGTTCACTATGGCATTTTTTTAGCATTGTTGGGGGGTTATCAGGGTGGATGTGATGGTTGTTTTCAACGAGTTCTACGATAGGGGTTACTTTCTTAGAAGTCTGAACGCCACATTCATTACTTTGGTTCCTAAGAAATGGGGGCTACGGATGTGAGATATTTTAGGCCTATTATTTTGGTCAGCAATGTGTATAAACTCATTTCTAAGGTCTTGTCGGTTAAACTTAAAAATGTGATTGACCCTCTTATTTCGGAAGCACGGAGCGTATTTGTGGGTGGTCGTCAGATCCTTGATGTTGCACTGGTTACGAATGAGTGCATCGAATCAAGGTTAAGAGGTGGGGATCCTGGTATTCTATGTAAGATTAACATTGAGAAGGCATGCGATCATATGAGCTGGGAGTTTCTTCTTTATCTGCTCAGGAGGATGGGATTCGAGGAACAATGGTTAAGGTGGATGAAGAGGTGTATTTCCTCATTCAACTTCATTATTCTTATTAATGGGATGCCTGAGGGGTTCTCCTCGAGTTTGTGTGGTCTTAGGCAGGGTGAATAATTGTCTCCTTTCCTTTTTATACTGGTAATGGAGGCATTTTATCGGATGATGAGTCGTTTTAGTGGTGGGTGTTCTGGTTTCAAGTTTTTTGATCGGGAGTTCTGTTTCTCATCCAGTTGAGGTCTCTCACCTTCTGTTTGTGGATGATACTATTATTTTTTATGGGGCCTCTGTGAATGAGGTGAGGTCTTTGCAGTTGCTACTGGTGTGTTTTGAGGTTATGTCGGGTTTACATATAAACATCGGGAAGAGTGAGATGATTTTATGGGCCATCTGGCTACTGCTCTTGGTTGTCGGGTCGGCTCTCTCCCTTCTACTAATCTTCCCTTTAGGGGTTAAGTTTAAGTCTTCCTCGATGTGGGATTCATTCTTTGAGAGGGTCCAGAGGAGGTTAGAAGGTTGGAAGCATAGTTATTTATCTAAAGGTGGTCGGTTGACGTTGATCAAAATCGTTTTATCCAGCTTTCCGATATATTTTATGTGCATTATCCCTTTACCAGGGTCCATTGGCAAAAGGCTTGACAAGATGATAAGGGATTTTTTGTGGAGAGGTAATGATGATCAGTTTGAATATTGCTTGGTGAGTTGGGATGAGGTGTGCAGGTCGCTGCAAGAGGGTGGGGTTGGGGTGAGGAGCTTAGCCCTGTTCAATATTGCTTTACTAGGTAAGTGGTTGTGGCTCTTTAATAGGGGAGGTGGTAGATTGTGGAGGAAAGTGGTGGTCACTAGGCATGGGGTGGGTCCGAATGGTTGGGGTCCTATTATGGGGCGATCTGCTTAAGGGGTGGGTGGTGGAGGTATATTGCGCTTGGATGGGGGAGGTTCTCTGTGCTCACCTCCTTTCAACTCAGGACTGAGAGTCGTATCATCTTTTGGAAGGATAAATGGGGTGCGGGGGGCTCTTTGGAGGATCTCTTCCCGGGGATGTTTCGTTTTGGGGAAGACAAGGATGGGTTGGTTGAGAATCATATGCGGGGGATAGGGGCGAGTGGGGTCTGGGATCCGAAGTTTCGGAGGGGAATTCGGGATTGGGAGATGGAAGAGGCAGAGGACTTCTTTGATTAGATGATATTGGCATTGGCTCCGTCTTTAGGGGAAGATGGGTTGAGGTGGTCGTGCTCTCATGATGGCCTATTATCAGTTAAGAGTCATTAGTTTGTTTTAAGGGGTTGTGGTGGTGCTTATTTTCCATGGAAGGCCATTTGGAAGAGCGATACGCCTCCCAAGGTTTGCTTCTTTATTTGGACCGATGTTAGGCAGGCCATCTTAACTATTGAGGGGATTCAGTATGGAGGAAAGAGGTTGGCCAATAGATGCTGGTTATGTAAGAAGGAGGAGGAGACGTCCAATCACCTGCTTCTACACTATTAGGTCACTAAGGATCTTTAGGATTTGTTTTTCTCTTTATGCCAGATTGTTTGGGTTATGCCTCGTTCGGCGTGCAAAGTGTTGGCAGCGTGGAGGAGGCCTAGGGGTTGGATTGGCCCGTAGGTGTTCTGGATAATGGTCCCTTATTGTATTTTTTTGGACTATCTAGCAGGAGAGGAATATGAGATGCTTTGAGGGAGCCGAACTTGATCCTTCTCGGATTTGATACAGTTTCTTGAGCCTTCTTATTAATTGGTATAGGAAAAGACATGATGCATCGTTGTCTCTCTTCCTCGAGTTTTTCGAGAAATTCTAGTGGCTTGTGTTGACTGATATGTGTTTCGGCATTTCTCTTCTTTACTTTGTATACTTCCCGTATACAGGATTCCGCCCCCTTCGGCAGGTAGTTTTATTGAATCATTTACTTATCAAAAAAAATATTAAACTACTCTTTTACACATACAAATATTACTATGTTACTTCTTTCTCATATTCACTAACCATGTTCTAATTGCTCATTGCTTTTAGATGAATTGAAATACTGAATTTTTTGAATAAATATGAAACATTTATCAACTTTAATTTGTTTTAATCACTACATTACTATTTAGGTGGTAATTCAACCAAATTACATTGAAGGGGAAGAATAGAATATGACTTGCCTTATTAATGAATGTTAAAAAATAAACTTTGTAGATTGATCTTCAAGTTTCATTAATCCATTTTAAATTTTGAGTTTATCTTGAATTGTTCTTCATAATACTCCCAACTAATATTCAAAGATGTTGGTTATAGTAGATATGTGGGAGGTTATAATAAAAGGAGTGACTTAAAGTGAATTGAGGCTTGTTTAAGTCGAAAAAAATGAGATAAAAATCAATTATCACTATTTGTTGAATCCAACTAAAGCCACCCCCAAATTCATGCATTTTTACTCTTTTCAACATGTTTTCTTGCTACCAAAGTCACACCCAAAAACTCTAGAAAACTCGTAAGGTTCCCTCCAAACTCTAAAACAACCTTTGGTAAAGCCCAAACATAATTGAAAGTCCATTTGTGTACAAACCCAACTCCAATATAAATAATACACTTACTCTAAAGGTAATTACAATTACTTATTCAAATTATAAACCCAATCAATTGAATTGCCATTTTTTTTACTTAGACTGTAAACCCATTTTATTTGGTAATAATAAGTTATCCCCAAATTTAATAATTTATTTAATTTCTCAAAATGATAACAAATTGATTATTTTCACAACATAATTTCCAATTAATCTTAATTGATTAATTTTTTTAAAAATGTGCACCCATGTCAAACATGTCACGTGTTAGCTAAACGACACAAGTACTCATATATAATTTAATAACTCAAACATACATACTAATCAGTTAAATCGTGTCCCTAAATTTATGTCTCACGCCTTATTTATTATATTATTACATTATTTAAATAATTCACACAAAAATAAGGAGTATTACACACACCAATCATACATAACACCACAAACCATTCTCTCTACAAAGTTCATCAACAAAATAGACAAATCAAATCAAATACATGGCATACACAAAATAGAATAGAGAAAAATTCATATTCCCCATCATGAAGACTTAGGATTTTTACAACATCTTTAAGTTATTCAAAAATAAATAGGTATCTTCAAGGCTCCTATCAATTGAAATTTTCGAGTTATGGAAGAATTTCCTCCTATAAAGAATCCCCCTAAGATGGTATTGACATCCACTATCATCATTTTTTGTTTCCCTTTGTCTTGTTATTATATCCACCTCCCTTTGCCATAAACTGTTTGAGATATCCCTATCTAAATACCTCTTATATGGCCTCTTTAAGGTGGAATCATTTAGTTGTGTTGTGATTAGGATCTTTGTGGAAGCAATAATGTTTTGCTTTGTTTAGGTTAGGATCTTTATGGAAGAAATAATGTTTTGCTTTGTCTTTTCTTTACTTTGGAGCCCGCATTGCGTGGGTGTTAAAAGGGTGTTTTAAGGTTTTTTTTTGTGGAGAATATTTCTTCAGGACTTGTTATGAGTGGAGTGAGGTGTTTGACCTTAATAGGGGATACTTTCTTTCCCTTGTTCTTCTTGGACTCTATTAGTTCAAACAATGTGTTCCCCAATATAGAGAAGACATATTTTTCTCTTCCTTTATTGAAGCTAGTAAAAGGGATCAAGGTCACTATCTAGCTATAATAGCGTCTTCATAATTTATGTTATTTTAGTATCTTTCTAACAACAAAGTCATGGATAATGAAGGTATTTTATTGAGATACCTCAACAAATCCTGTAATGAAAATCCAACATGTATGGTGTCATTGAGTTTGTCCTTTTGCAGTGCCTCAAGGTTGAATCTATTGCCTTATTCTTTCAGGACTCCACCATTAATTTAAGTTCAATATAGAAGTGGATGGTTTTTAAATCTTCAAAGAATCAAAGAAATAGCCAACAAATTACACAGATAACTCTATAAAAAAATTCATAGTTCCTGGTCTAAACTTAGAAAATTAATGCCTAGATTCACCTTGGTGTGGTTGGGAAGGACTTATATGGAACTTTATTCAAGGTGTCTTGAAGAAAAATAAGTGACATATAAGTTTACAGATGATCGATCGAATATTTGTCAACGTCAAATGATTCTGTAGTGGGAATTTTCAACTTAGAATGTAAGGCATAATATAATACCACATTTTATAATTTGGAAATTGTATACTGAAGGGAAAGTACGATGGAAGCTAACGTTTAAGTATTGTATAATTTAGGAAGTTCCCAGTTGATCCTATATCATCTTGATCTTTCCATCTCGTGGATTAATATCATGAGATCCTCCATGATAATTCTTATCAATAAGAGATCATTTTTCTTTATCATAGACTCAAACATGAGATTTTTATACAAGTGTGGACCTCTTGGGGGAAATCACAATCGTTGTTTCTTTCACCATCCTCTTTTTCTTGTGATTCCTTGTTCTAATCACCCCCGACATTGCTATGATGGGACTGAGAATTAATTTAAAAATGGTAAAACTAATTTCTAGACAATGATACAACTAATTTATTTTGCATCTCTTTCGAGAGGACCTTTATTTCTTTCATTTACAAGCCATTTGAGTATTCGTTGTTATCTTTATATGAGTAAATTAAGAGAAATTTACAAAAAATGATTACAGATAACAATCATCCCCATAGATGGTGTCGAACTGGTGGTAATAAGACTAGCTAAAGACCTTATCTTCACTATATGATCCCACCTAATTAGATGTGGAATGGGTGTATAATAATACCAACGATGATATCAGATGAATAGTGGCTTGTCTCCTCTCATGAGGAGAATTATGCCCATTTTGATCTAGATATATCTTTGTATGTATCTATTATAAGAATGATGACCCTAAGTCCTAAAGTTGAGGTCATCAAAGGTGTTTTTAGTTGTCATACAGTTCTTAGGATGCAACTATTTGGCACATTTAAGTATACCTAACTAACTTAGGACATAAATAGAGTAAAGATAATAGATCCATTAGGTATGTATAATATAATACACTAAATTCTAAGGGTGAAGATGGGATTTCTCCATCTATCTACTAGAACTCACACCCCTTGATTGTTCGATCGCTTGAAGATTTCCTTAAGTCTCATTCTTATAAGAAGCACGTGTAAATGGTGGAGTGTGATGTCAGGGACATGGTAATCCATGTTGTGAGGTTTGTCAACATCAAGGTAGATGGTGGAGTGTTAGTGAATAGCTTTCAATACATGAGTGGTAGTTGGTGGTAACATTAAATGTGATTTAATGCATTAAGTGATGTATATGCAGTGAGTTGGGGTTGGTAGCGTAGGAATCGTACTTGCTACCAACGTACCATATCAATAAGAGGGTTTTTTGGATATCTTAAGACCACCTTCCATTCCAAAGGTTGTTAATGGATGTTTGAGGTCTTGAATGACCTTATTAGACAGTGAGGACATACCCCACCTTTGTAAAGATCAACTAAGCTCTGTTGAAGATGGATGACATTTTTCGAACCTTTGTTGAGGACCTTAGAGGCTTGTACCTAGAGTGCACCATTGTCTCGAGTTATGAGGGATCATAAGAACCTTGGATAAGGTCCTCATGGCATTGATAACTCCTTAGTTGAGAATTCTTAGTTCAAGTGAACTATCCAATCACCTTTGTTGAGCTTTTGTAGTTCTTACTCATTGTTAAGTTACTTCCCTAGAAGTCTTGTGACCTTTGACGTTACTCCTACAGACTCGTTGAAGTCAAGGTCATGGTAGTTGAGGTCTTTTTATTAGCATCGTGAAGACTTTAGACTTAAGGTTTTGAGTATTTTCCATGGGCCTAAGTATTATGGTTAAGGTCTGAGGACTTGTGACTTCTTAGGGTATTGTTTTTGTATGAGTGGAATGTAAAAAGTGACATATGTGAAAAGACATGTAAAAGATATTTAAAAAGTGACATATTCAAAATGGCATGTAAGAGATGGTTAAAAATAAATTTAGACACCCCATTTTATTACCCCTTGTACACCTAAGGGTCCAAACAAAGTTCCTCCAAACCTCGAACCCCCAGTTATATTTCAAACCCTTATCGAAAATTGTCAAATTCTTTTGAGCTCTGTTTGACTTTGGTCAAATATCGGACCCAAGAGTATCTCACACACTTCTATAGAACTCTGAATTCCCTTCCCAATCATCTCGGTCGTGCATGAATTGGAATTACGGTTCGCACTTAGCACCACTTTTACTTAAAAGGTCACTAGACGCTTCTCGAGATCCGTTTGACTTTGGCTAACTCTCAGATTCGAGAGAAGATCAACACACTTTCATAGGGCTCTAAATACCCTTTCCAAAGGTCTAGGTGATACAGACTTACGATTCACAGTTAGCATTCTTTTTACCCAAAAAACCTATACCAAAGATCACCGAACACCTATGAGATCCATTTGACTTTGCTGAAATCTAGAAACAGAGAGCATCTTATCACACTTCTATAGATATCTAAATATTCTTTCCAACGGTCCCATCTGTGCACGAGACGGACTTATGGTTCACATTTTACAATCACTTTTTCCAAAAAGTCCATTTTTGGACTACCTATAGGCACCCCACCCCCTGCTTGCAGGCAAGAAATACTTTACTTGGCGGTAAAGTTTAGAAGGCCCACCCACCCACTAAGGGTCGTGCCAACCACCACCACCACCACCACCACACACCCCCCCCCCCCCGGGCAGTCTGATCTTTTTATTCCTTTAGGGTTTCCAATTTTAGGAAATTTTGACCTCATTATTTAGGACCTTTAGCCTCATAATTCGAGAAGAAACCCTATTACATCACTCTTAAAAATATTCTCCTACATTACCCTCTCACTTCACTTTTTTCACCACTCTACCACCTTCTAAAATCATCTTACACTTCTTCCAAAAATCAAAATTCAACCCACTTAAAGGTGTAAACCCACTTCATCCATCTTTGTCAATTTAGTGTCATTCCATATATTTCATTCCTTTCAGTACATTTTCTACTAAATTCTTGTTTTCTCACCACCTAATCACATTTTTATTATTCATATGCTTTTAAACTTATTTTCATAAACTCAAAACTCCCAAAAGATGTTTATCCTATAAACCTCAAATTAGATTTTCTTCTCATTTTTCTCACACTTTTACCACTTTTTCAAAGTTTTCCATAAATTAAAATAGAAAAATCTAGTTTTGGATTTATGGGTTAGAACCCACCTTTATTCTCTTTCGAATTATGTGGACTTTGATGTCAGTTCCAGCTACGGCGGTGTTCTTAGTTTATCCTAGGATTCAAGTCCTCATTTTTGTTATTTTATTCTTCTCATTTCCAGTAGTATTTTACATATATGTTAGTTTATCTATTTTTACCCTTTATTGGTCCATTTGACATGCGTACTCAGTTATTTATAGTGAGCGACGATCTGGTGCATTGCTCATAGTTTATTTATTATTATTATTACAATCCAGTGTATCGCTCATATTTCAGCTACTTTTTATATTTTTCTCTTTCTTTTAGTCATACTCATTTGATTAATTCATTCTTGTCTTTTCCATGATGCGGACATGATGATGTTTCTCCTCACACATTTTTCACGTATATATACACTTTTCACTCTACGCGCATTATACACATTTTAGAAAAGAAGAACATTTTTTATAGACCATGAAAGACCGAAAGTGAGGAATGGGTTCCTTACACCTAACCATACCGTCTCTTTAGAGAAGGCAACATCTTTTGTCTGTCTGAAGAAAAATAGGTTGGCGACTCCAATTTTTACTTTTTTTCACACCCTTGACAACGGATGCTTTATGTGCTTGGGAGCTTGTGAACGTCGCTCGAGTGGCAAAAAGGGAATTTTCTTCCTTGACTCCATTTTTCACATCAATTTTTGGGGCGAGATCTAGTCATGGATAAACATAGTGGCGACTCTATTGGGGACTTTATTTTTAAAGGACTAGATTCTATTTACATGGGCTTTATTTTTGTTTCCTCCTTTTCTCTATATTTTTCTACGTGTGTTGTATATTATTATTTTTAACCTCATGTTGTATATATACCATGCTCATGTCAAGCAACCCATGTATGTTATTTTATCCATCATGCTCATTTTCTCATCAAATGTATATGCCATCACGTGCTTCATGCTTTATTCACTTGTATGTATCACATGTTTTGCATCCCCTTGTATATACTTAAAATGTTTCACTTCACTTATTCACATTATTTACATACGTCATGTCACTTGTAGATATCCATGTTTATTCTCATTTATATATATATATATATATTCACATGTTTCAACTATCACATGCTTCACATCACTTGTATACACCACATTCTTCCTTGTATGTATTTCACACCACTTACGCACATATTTCCATGTTATCCTCACTCGCACATGTCACCATGCGATCTCACTTTGTATATATACCTATCTCACTTATGTATATCCATGATTTTATATGCATATGCATTTCCATGCTTTGTTCACTTGTACATACTCAATCCCTCGCTCAATTGGGAGATTCATACATACTTGTTTGCTTTACTTTTCTTATTTCTTTAGCTCTTTTTCCCATGCCACTCATGTGTGTCCCCATGTACATTCCCGTGTATATTCTCATGCTTAGTAGTTGTACATATTCGTCTTAGAATACATAAAACTGTGCATAATGATACTAATTAAAACACATGCATTTTGCACACTACATCACACGAGCATTAAATATCGACCCTATATTTTTGTCTCGTATTGCGGAGTAACTTCGTGATGGGTTGCCAACTATGCGGGCCTCGATTAACCTAAGCGATATGACTCCCACATTCCATTTGCCAACTACCTTCAACGTATATCGAATGGTTCCTCCCGCATCGTACCATTTGACCGAACTCACAACGAGGGGTATATAGCAAATAACTCGTTCACGCACATCGAGTATATTAAATTTGCTCTCACACGTGCTTTCATCGCGAGGTATATCATGAAGAAATTCACAAACACTTAAGTATATCAAATGATTTTTCCACATGTATCGATGAATATAGGCAAGAGTTATATCTTGGAAATCATGCCAAGGGGAGGAACCCTTACACTAACCTCCCATGCATAAACCTCATACATGTGTAGGTCTTATAACACTTATACCTAGATTGTTAGTTTCAATGAAAAACTCTGTCAAAATTTCAGGCTATCTTGCTGCCCAAATTTTGCACTATTTCGCCTGTTTTTAAAATCGGACTATGTCCCTGAGTCTGGAAACAAGTAAAAATGTGTCCTGCATCACTTACCCCATCCTTTCCCATACTCGGGTCACCTCTTGAATCGCACTTGCACCCTACGCAGAACGTAATACAAGTGACTTGATAATAACAAATACACGGGGAAATTTAAAAAATACCAAAAATATTTCCTCCCTTTTTTTCAAACTACCAAAAAAATAGTCTTTTTCAATTAAAAAAATTAAAAAAAAAACTTATTTCCCTCTGAGATGCGATTGCACTCCTTATTCTGGTTCCGTATTGGCTTAGATTCGCTACAAATACATACTGGAGTTCTACACCCTCATCATCCGCATCAACAGAAATCGAACGGTCATATCGAATAATCCTAATGGAGAACCCTGATCAGAATGAAAATGTCTAGTCAGATATGATGGACGTACTTGCTTAGCTAACTGTAAATATTGGCAAGTCTACAAGCCGATTTCCAAGAAATTTATGAGGTTCCATAACCTTATGTTTCCTTTCCCCATGACGTGGGACCGTAAATGTATGAACCCATATGGTTTCCAAAAGATTATCAGCAAACTCCTCACCCTTCACATGCTCTGCCGATTCATGGGCCACCGCCTGCTCATCTACCAATGCCAAATCTTACTCAACAAGGGCCTAACTTTCCCATGCCCATCCCTGCCGACCTAAGGCATGATGAATTGAACTGATTCAAAAAGGATCTCAAGATACTTTCCAAGAATTTTGATCTGGTTAATATCTCTAGGAACTACGTGGATTACACATACATGTCCCCTTACCCGAAGGCCAGGTTTCCAGAGATTTTTAAAATGCTCAATATTAAGAAGTTTGGAGGTATGGAACCTTCCATTGTGCATCTTCTCAACTACCACCGTTTAATGAGTTTACTAGGGGATAAAAAATAGATAATGGGTCAATTGTTCCAACTAACTCTCAAAGAAGGTGTTATTCGTTGGTTCCTATCATTGGAAGAATCTCAAACCGCAGTTGGGGAAATGTAGAGAGAAAATTCATGGCTTGGTACAAATATAATGAAGAATTAGAAGTGACCCACCAAGATCTTGAATTAATTAAGCAGAACCCTGACGAATCTGTCAATAGTTTCATCAGCAAATGGAGAGATGGATGCTACCAAACCAACTACATGCTTGAGGAAGAACATGTCAGCATTATAAACAAGAACTTCTTGCCACAAATCTGTACTTCTATGGGTAGCCAGTATTACCCCCATTTCAGAGCCCTTATAAAGGTTGGGATTGAGATTAAATAAAGTGCCAACAATTAGAAATCCAAGTCCGAATCAAAGAAGTTGGTGGGGCAGTTTACTTTTCTCAAATAAGGCATGCATGATACTGCTAATATCAACAACATTTCCTCTCAGTCTGCACTCCATGAGCACCGAAATCCCACTTTGCTATATCCCGAAAAGAATATATTGAACTTCATTCTCATCTCTCTAAACTGTACCAAGATATCCTATCTTGAAACCTCATCAAACCCTTAGACCCTCTTTTGTTACCTAACCCACTTCCCAAAACTTTTAGATAAAATGTTCATTGTGGTTTCCCCCAAATCACCAGGGACACCACCCATCAATGCTATCACCTAATAAATATTATCCAAAGCCTCTCTGACAAAGACGTCATTGCTCTGCCTGCAAATACTAAGACAAACACTTTTACCAATGCACTAATATGGCATAAACACCATCCTCACAGACAAAGAATTGAATTTTGAACCTTCTACCATAATTTGTTCCATAAAAAAAACATGTTTCACCCAACATATCTCCTAAACCTCTTAAAATTTTCCCATCCTTCCTCCTACAACCCGAGAATACTCGCGTTCATGATTTATGCCTCATTACAAGAGCCTGCATTGCCATTTAAGCTCACTCAGAAATAGGGAGTATGGAGCTGCCAATAGTCCTTGAACAACTCAAAATTTTTGGGATGAAATTCCAGTCTAAAGTGGCCCTCGAAAAAGGATATTGTAAGCATATTTGTGACATATATATATATATATATATATATATATATATGGAAGTCCAAAACTAGGCCTGTCAATCAAATGATTTGTTTGTACCTTCAGAGGAATTCAACTTGGATGGCATCATTTAGGTCCTATTTGAATAATATGTCAAGAAGATATACGAAGCTCCCGAGTCACTTACAACATTAAATTTCAAGGGATATTTGCTCCCTTTGTTTCGACACTTCCTGATGCATGGGAAGATTTGTATGACAAAGCAGTTGAGGTGATGGAATACATTGACTTTTCCTTGAAAGACAGCATTGTAGCTACCCAATGGAGACATGACTCTGATCCATTGGACAACTCAGATGGTAAATCCGATTATGAAAACTCTGGCATGACTACCTACTTTTACAAAATGATCTCTTTTAAAGAAACGTTGTCAAAAATCAATGAAATATCTGTCGCACCAGAAATAGATGAAGACACTGGGTTCATGTTCTTCCTAACATATGTGAATCGTATGACCCGATCGGACCAGTACTATAAATACTCGATATTCCTACCAATAAATGCACCTATTGACAAAGGAAAAAGGTTATCGAAGAAATCCCAATGCTATAAATATTGATTGAGGGGAGAAAGATCCTCAATCAACTCAAGCTTCACATGAATGAATTTATCAAGCTTCTCACCAGACCTACGATTCCAACCTCTACTTCTCCAGGATAGTCAGTCCATATAGTTGAAACTCTAACTGCTATAAGATTTTTCTCCTTTACCGATGAAGAAGTTCCAAATATGGCCAATATTACCCTGTGGGGACTCTTTTTCTTTTTACATCTTCACATTAATGATTTTACTAAGCTTGTGGGGACTCTACTTCTCCATAATAGTCAATCCATATAGTTGAAACTCTAACTGCTATAAGATGTTTCTCCTTCACCGATGAAGAGATTCCTAAATTTAGCCAACATTACCCTGAAAGAACTCTTTATGTTTTTCCATCTTCACATGAATGACTTTATCAAGTTTCTCACCAAACCTGTGATTTTTCCCTCTTCTTCTCCAGAATAGTCAGTCCATATAGTTGAAACTCTAACTGCTATAAGATTTTTCTCCTTCACTGATGAAGAGATTCCTAAATTTGGCCCAGGTCACAATTATGCCCTAAATATCTCGGTAGTAGTCAAGGGGAAAATAGTCCCATTAGTGCTCATCAATAACGGTTATGCCTTGTATGTCTTTCCAATGAGAAATCCCAAGTGCTTATGATTACAAGTCAATGAACTCACTCCAACATTTGCAGTCATACATGCATATGATGACACTCGACAGGAGGTTATGGTATTAATATCTCTTACACTGGGAGCATATGCCATATGCCCTAGGACGGAATTCCATGTTATTAATATTCGTGACTGCTTCAACCTTCTCCTTGACCAACGATGGATCCATAGTATCAGGGGAGTACGCTTTTCTCTCCATCAAAATATGAAGTCATTCGTAGATAACCACATCATCGCCATTATGAGAGATTATAATAATTTAAATGGCATTGGTATAAATAACCTAATTCTAATATAGCGCAAATAGTATGCTTCTCTCAAGCTTCAATATTGACCCACTCCCTCTCCAAGAAGGAAAAGACTTCAAAGATCAAATGTGTCCAGATCACATCCTATATGATAAAGTCAACCTGATCCAGATGTTTAAGAGCATGCATTTCATTCTTGAAATAGAGATAAGTTATCGTCAATAAAAAATCCTTAAGCCGATCATCCTGAAAGAATACTTCCTCCGTGTGGTCTGGGATATCAACCTTCTACAGCTGAACTTATGGCTCTCTGTCATCAGTATCAAAAAAAGTGTTTAAGAGGAAAAAGGTAATCTCTAATGATTATCTAAATGGTTATTTTATCAAGGGGTGATGACTCCCCCTTTTACGGCTTCCCTGGGTTGTGGTATGATGTTACTGAGAAAAATTTGAAGCCTGGATTTGAGATTTTCTTTGAGGAAAAGTCATTTAGATCAAAGGCCCATAGCATAAGTTGAAACCCCTGATAATCAAGTCTGCTGACTCGATCTCCTCTGACACTGAAAGCACGAAAAGCACTGACAACAACGAATCTTTTAGCTTACATACAATAGGAATGGACCTCTATATGATCCACGCTAAATTTGAACCATCCAACACATCTTCATAGATCACCACTGTTGATAAACCTCTCCTTAACTGGCGAAGTGTTCCAGTGAGCCCATCCAAAACCATGTCGTTTATCTTCTACAGAATGAACCTGTATCACCATTTTTATTATTGATATGGGTGTAAATAAGGCCTCCTTCGATGAGGTACTCAATATTATGTTTCCTGAAAATGGTATTAATGAAATAAATAAAGATTTTGAGTATCTTGATGGGCATTATATTAATTGCATTGATTCTAATCAAACAACTGATTGAGATTATGTAATTAATGAAAAATTCTTAACTAATATCAATAAGGAAAACATCAAATAAGATAAGCGCATTTAAATTAATGATAATGAGACTATTATTATTAATCTTTGTTCTAGTAGCACTCCGTGCGAGATTAGGATAGGGTCAACCCTCAACGAGCATGAGCAGTCATAATTCAAAGAGCATCTCAAATAATTCGTGGTTGTTTTGGTGTTGTCCTATAGTGACATGCCTGGAAAATACCTAGAGATCATGAAACACGGGATCCCGACTTATCCAGAATACAAGCATGTCAATTGGAGACTCAGAAATCTCCACCACCTACAGTCTCTCAAAGTTAAAGATGAAGTGGTCAAATAGTTGAACGTAGGTCTAATACGTGTGTTTGAGTGTCCCATTTGACTTTCCAACATCGTCCATGTGCCGAAATCATGAGGAAAAGTACACATGTGCGTCGACTACTGGGATTTGAACAAAGCTTCTCCAAAGGATGATTACCCTTTACCCAATACTGATATGATCATTGTCACTACTGTGATCCTCAAGTCATTCATCGATGTCTTTCCAGGGTATAATCATATCAATATGCATCCTCAACCCATAGGGGATATTTTTTTACATTTTCATTCAATTCGTTCTTAAAAATGTCGGCGATACATACTAAAATTAGTATACAATCATCTTGCATGATATTATGCACAAATAGATAGAGGTCTATGTCGACGACATGATCATCAACTCCAAGACTCGAGAAGGTCACATTCCTTCCTTAAGTAAATTCTTTTAATAACTAAAGCAATATTAGATGCGTCTTAACACACAAAAATGTGTCTTAGGTGTCACAAAAGGTAGACTCCTAGACTTCATGGTCGGTGAAAGGGGGATCGAAACAGACCTTGACAAACTTAAAGAAATTCTCAAAATTATGCCACCTCGAACAGATAAAGAAGTTTGTGATTTCTTGGGCAAGCTTCAGTATATCCGTAGGTTCATCATCTAGCTCACCTCCATATGTGAACCTATATTCAAGATTCTCCGAAAGGATTGAACCAAAATATTTGGAACGAGTCATACAAAGAAGCTTATGAAAAAATCAAGCAATACCTTACTCGACCTCCGGTGCTCATGCCACCGTAACATAGTCTCCCATTTATCTTGTACCTTACCTTCATCAACACTATGTTTGGGGATATGTTGGCCCAATACATCGAAGAATCACACAAGGAGAGGAAAATCCACTACACCAGTCAAAAATTAGCAAGGTATGAGGTGACCTATATAGTGTTGGATAAGGTGTGTGTCACCCTCGTTTGAGTCACCCAGAAGCTCCGATACTATATACTTGCATCACCTATCAAGTTAGTGTCTGAGATCGACACCATGAAGTATTTGTTAGAAAAGCCTTCCTTATCAAGCCACATGGCCAGTTGGATGTTATTATTAGTCAAGTTAGATATCACTTATGTCGCGCAGAAATCCATCAAAGGAAGAGTCATATCTGATTACTTAGCCGACAATCCCATTAGAGAGACTGATGTATGGATTTATGAATTCTCGGATGGGGATATTCTCTATACCTCTTGCAAACAACTTTGATGACAAATGTTATTTGATAGGTATGCTAACAAGAAGGGATATAGCATTGGGATACTCATGATCGTTCCTAATGACTCCCACATTCCCATCACCATAACGTTAAACTTCTTCTTCACCAACATGACAGAATATGAAGCATGCATTGTGGGCCTCAGGTTTTCCCTTAAGAAAGGAATTTGATATCTTGATGTCTATGGAGACTCGTCCCTCATCATGGGACAAATCCTCTAAAAATATAAATTCAAAGACGATAAGATCATACCTTTTCAATCCCACCTTGAAGATCTCGCCTTTCAATTCAAAGATGCCACCTTTCAATACCTCTCGCACTCGAGAAATAGCTTCATTGATGTATTGGAAAATATGGCCTCCATGGTCGACATAACCGAGGGAATAATAATGGCCCTTTTTCAAGTTCAAAAGCAATCCATGTCAACTCACTACTACGACATCGAGCTAACTATAGAAGAATATTCGGACAATGTTGGGTTGTGCTATTATGATATCTGGTTCCTCTTCAAGTATGGTTGATATCCTCAAGGGTTGATAAGAAAGATTGTGTGACCCTCTGCAAGCTTGCAAATCAATACATGATTTGCGATAAGGCACTATTGATGTGGAAAAAATCGAGAGTCCATGTAGATACGCTAATCATTGTTATTGGCTTCCAACTACAATGCAAAAAACCTAAACTTTAAATACACTCAAATGGAGTGTAGCAGCTAGTCCGGGTATCAAAATTCCACAGGGAATGTTTGACAGATTTTAATTGATTTATTGCTTCTAAAATAAAAGTGTAAAAGGTGATGATGGTTTAAAAGGGGGAAAATGGAAAAAAGAGTTAATTACGCTAATTAAAACTAAACAAGATTAATAAAATGAGATTAGGATCACATCATCGCCATGGGCTAAACAACGCGTATTAAGAATTTTGGTTCAAAAATATTTAATGGAGCATATTCAATCAATTATAAACATCAAACATGAAGGGAACTGACCTAAAAATGCGAGATTAAACATTTAAGCGGAAATGGTCACACGTGGATTAATTTCACACTATCGATGTAAATACTAACATTTTGTAACAAAGAAAGTTAAATGCCTAATATTCCCACTTTAATAATCGAGGTTTCAATTAAATGCGTTTTTACCCAAAACCTAGCTATCAAAGCTCAATACCCATTAATGACGAAAATATGACCCCAACCCTTAGCTTAGCTACTAGACATGATTAAGGCAAGAAATAAAACTAGTTAACAAATGAAAATAACTAATTAACCAAGAAAAACTAAAATACAAAGTAAGTAAATAAGTATCAAAGCAAGAAAGTAATAAAAGAAGCTTATATTAACAAGGAAGAAGATGAACAGTGCGATACAAGCCCATTTGAGTGCAATACCTAGGAGAGATAAAGATCCACCCAAAATCTCCTCTCTAAGCTAAAAACTAAATAAAAATACCAGATAAAACAATGTAAATAGTGTCTCTTCAAATACAACAAGAACCCACTTATATATAAAAAGAAAAAGGGAAAAGAAAAGAAAATGATTTATCCTAATAACCAAGAAGGGGCTCCCCGAGAAAATGGTCATAACATGCTCATTAGGACCCAGATTGACAAACCGTCAGAGGCCACGCAAAGTTGACTGGAAAGGATACAACTTCCTTGAAGAGTTTCGAGCACGAAGCTCGAATGCTTAAAAGACTAAAATGCCCCTGAAGTTGTATACTACATTGAAAACTTCTCGAAAAACACCAATTGCACCATTAGGCATTTCAATACCTATAAAAACTCAAATAAGCCTTGAACACACACACACACACACACGCACACACACACATATATATATATATATAAACCCATGGTTAAATAGTATATGAGCATAAATGCGAGAATTGACGAAAATAATTGTAATAAAATGCATAAGTAAAACGGGCGATAATATACAATATTCGTGATGTATCACACCCCCTAACTTAGACATTGTTGGTCACTAGTGATGAAACAAAACAAAACAAAACCAGTTCAATAGATGGCTATACAAAACGTATATAGGCGTAAAATATATAAATGCCACTTTCAAGGGAGAACGATTGCATTTAGCATATGCAATAAGCCATTAAACCCCTAGGTTGCCCTAGTGGATGAGTGTTATCTCGTGAGGGTTTTCAGGGATGAAAGCCACGGACATCAAATTTCCTCAAAACATACCCAACCAACCAAAATGCCAAGCTCAACAACAATTAGATATTTCAACATATTATTAACAAAGGAAAAGATAATTTTACCTGATAATCCAAAACTATTAACATTAAAAGAATAACTATATGGAATTAAAACCTCAAACGTGAGTGGTGTGCATGCACATGCAAAAGCTTTGATTCGGTAAAAATGCCTATATCCCGGATAAAAATTAGAGCATGCATCCACTCAATCCTCTCCAAATATTACGTTCAACAAATAGAAGCGCTCATAGTAGGGTGTAACACACGGGACTTTGATGTGGTGAAAATTGAGCATCCGTGTAGATACGCTAATCGTTGTATCAACTTCTGACCGTAATGTAAAAAATCAAACTTTAACCACACTCAAATGGAGTATAGCGACTAGTCCGGGTATCAAAAATCCATAGGGAATGT
Organism: Sambucus nigra; assembly: GCA_949130495.1. Lineage (NCBI taxonomy): Eukaryota > Viridiplantae > Streptophyta > Magnoliopsida > Dipsacales > Adoxaceae > Sambucus > Sambucus nigra. The sequence continues at coordinate 166,144,534 of OX422222.1, read as the reverse complement.
TTGACAAAATTTAATTGATTTCTTACATCTAAAATAAAAGTGTAAACGGTGATGATGGTTTAAAAGGGGGGGAAGGGGAAAAGAGTTAATTACGCTAATTAAAACTAAACAAGATTAATAAAATGAAATTAAGATCACATCCCCTCCATGGGCTAAACAACGCATATTTAAGGATTTGGGTTCAAAAACATTTAATCGAGCATATTTTATCAATTATAAACATCAAACATAAAGGGAACTAACCCAAAAATGCGAGATTAGACATTTAATCGGAAATGGTCACACGTGGATTAATTTCACAATATCAATATAAACACTAACGTTGTGTAACAAAGAAGGTTAAATGCCCAATATTCCAACTTTCATATGCGACGTTTCAATTAAATACCTTTTTACCCAAAACCTAGATTTCAAAGCTCGACACCCATTAATGGTGGAAATATGACCCCAACCCTTAACTTAGCTATTAGACATGATTAAATCAAAATGAAACTAGTTAACAAATGAAAAGAATTAATTAACCAACAAAAACTAAAATAAAAATAAGTAAATAAGTAACAAAGCAAGAAAGAAATAAAAAAATCTTATATTAACAAGGAAGAAGATGAATAGTGCAATATATGCCCATTTGAGTGCAAAACCTTGGAGAGATAAAGGTCCACCCAAAATCTCCTCTCTAACCTAAAAACTTAATAAAAACAGCAGATAAAACAATGTAAATAGTCTCTCTTCAAATATAACAAAAAAACACTTATATAGTAAGTGGTAAAAAGAAAAAGGGGAAAGAAATTAAAAAAAAAAGGAACCAGCGCCTGAAAAGCAGAAGGCTTGATCGATCGATCGATTGACCAAAAGGAAAATAATTGTTGTCTTGCACGTAGGTTTAATTTTGAATGGCCATTCGACTGGGGTCTTAAGGCCAGTTATGTTTTTTTCATGGGTTCTTTGGTTCATCATGAGGGAGAAAAGGTGCTTTACAGAAATGGCCATAACTTCTTCATTCGGGATCCAAACGACATGCATTCGTGAACATACGAAGCTAAATCAATAAACTACACTTACATGGAATTCCACTGAGTCAGAGATGAAGTGTGAAATGACTAAAATGCCCTTGAAGTTGATTCAAATGATAGAACTTCCTCGAAAAGCACACAGCCCACAAGATAAGCATTCGCATACCTACAAAAGATGAATTATACCTCGCAAATCCTATAAACATATATAATAGAGGTGGTCTGGTTAATGACCATAAATATAGGCATAAGGAACACAAAAGCGCTAGAATGCATAAAGATAAAGCGCACAAATACACAGTATTTGTGACGTATCAACTATTTAAGAGAAATTCGATAGTAATCATTTACAATGCATAGTAGGGGCTAGCACTGAACAAGTAATACAGAAATTCACAGCGAAGAATATGGGCCTCATATGAACGTTCATATGCTTGCCAAGAAGATTATTTGACAGGGATAATATTGGACTACTATGGTCCAAGATTGCGTTGTATATGTCAGAAGATGCCTTAAATGCCAATAATTTACCAATCTCCAACACTTACCTCCCTGGTCATTGTAAAACATAACCTCTCCTTGGCCTTTCTCGACTTAAGGCATCGACGTCATTGGGGAAGTCGCTCCAAAAAGATCAAATGGGAATGAATTCATCCTGGTCACCATTGACTATTTCACTAAATGGGTTTAAGTGGAATCATATGCGGTATTAATGCAAAGAAAGTAGTCTAGTTCATCAAAAAATAATATCATTTTACGGGGTCCCTCACGAGCCGATGTTAGATAATGGACTTCATTTCGAAGTCGAAGTTACAAAAGTAGTCGAAGAATATGGAACTCATAGACACAAATCTTCTCCCTATTGACCATAAACCAATGGGGTTGTCGAGGCTACTAACAAAAGCCTCAAAACCATAATAATCAAGTTGACTAAGAGTTACAGGGATCAGGTATATTTAATTCCTTATTCCCTCTAAGGATACCGCGCATTCTTTAGAATGCCCACGGGGATTACCTCATACTCCTTAGTCTGCAGCATGGAAGCAGTCTTGCTCATTGAACTTGAGATATCTTCCTTACAAGTCATGCTTGAAAGTCAAATGGCGAAAGTTGATTGGAAACAAAGTCGTTATGACGAACTCGAGCTCTTGGAAGAAAATATGTTTAAAGCTTTATACCACATACAAGGGTATCACCGTTGAATTGCATGAACATTCAACAAAAAAATCAAATACCGTGATGTGCGTGAAGGCGACCTCTCCTTCAAGGAAATTTTAAAACCCATCTACGACCCAAGAGGGAAATTAAAGCCTAATTACAGCAGTCCATACCTGTAATACCCTATATATTTAAATATATATTATTGTGTGCTCATGACGTGTGACGTCACTATATATGTAAATATAAATATAGGTATAATATAACTAAATTGGAAATTAAGACACGGATAAATATTAATATTCTGAACATGACTACATATTATGGAGACTATGTATTGATTAGGGGTTTGAAATTAAGAATTTCCTTGTTTGGATTATCCACTTGATGTCAAGTCCCAATGACTATGAAGCAGTCAATTATAATATCGTGCCACACCTAAACCATTTAATTATGGCTTAAGTGTTTTATAACTTAAATTGGATAATATTTTGTGTGTGGATAAATTATTATTATTGTTTTATAAGATTAATATTTTATAAGATTTGGTAATATTTAAAATAACGGTTTTTAACTTAAAATCAATTACTTTGGGCATATTAGGTTAGTATAATGAATTGGGGAATTTTTAGATTTGTTAAGGGTTAATTTGGGTAAGTTACTTATGAACTTATTTTAGGCCCAAGCTTAATTAAATTTTTAAGAGGTCTTACTGAGTCATTGGGAAATTCATTTAGCACATAAACACAATTTGGGGATCTTACAACTTAGAGAGAGAAAGGCTCAAAGAAGAGGAGGAAATTGTCGAAAATTTTGACCCTTTTTCTTCATCTAATTTTCAGGCAAGTTTAATTAAAATATCTTTATGATTGACCTTGATCTAGATTATGCCTATCTTTGTAACTCTAAACCCTAATTGTGATTAAGATCTAATTCATATAGATTAATTATATTAAATTTATGATTAAACTAATTAAGTAGAAATTAGTATCAGTTTGCTTTGGTTTGGTTGATTTCTATTTGAATCTGAGTTAAAATTGCTATATTATAAATAGTAATTGACTTTTAGTATGAATCTTTCATAAACCCCTAGAATATATGCATAAATCTATAGAGATTGGAATAAAATTGATTGAGATTTAATTTCTAGGGTCCTTGATAGAGAACTTGTTCTTATGATCAAATCATGAATTGATATTGGGATTTTGATGTTATGATCATGTTTAAATCATGCTTTATTCGTAGTTACAATATTTAGATGTTATATAAATCTTATATTGAAGTTTCTGGTCCATTAATGGTGTTTTGGTTTAAGTTTTGTTGAGTTTGGGAAGATAAAGTCCGAAATGGAGTTTTTGGCATATCTGTAGCGGTCAGTCGACCAGTAGATGACCGATCGACCGGTGATGACAGTTATTAGACATTTTTTTACTTTGGATTGTTGGATTAGATTTTTGGGTTTGGGGGCTAATTTACATTTTCATTTGGATTTAATTAACTTTAGTAAAGTATGTTATTAAGGTTCTTCATAGGTTTATAATATGTGGTAAATTCATTATTTACCTAACTTTATAAAAATACTAAAATGAGTAATTCCTAAACTTTGTTTAGATTTTCGTGTGTTATGAGAATCTCTTTTATTGTGTTACATGTGTAAAATGCATACCATGTGTGTACTCGTGGATATCTTACCAAGGGGGGATTCTGTTATGGGCTATAAACGATGAGGACCGCGATGGTGCCTCGGTGAGTAGACGAGTAAGCCTTGGGCATATTACAACGGGACAAACTCTAGGTACCCTTATCTTAAATGGATTGACTAGAAGATTTCATCATATAGCTTTAGATATGGTAGACTATATGAGTGATGAGTAGATTTGGGGATTCATCCCTTGCTCGTGTTAAGGCCTTAGGTCTGGTACAACCTAAGACTATACTTAGTACGCGCGAGTGACCCATGCGGGTAATAGGGATAGGCCTTCATTAATTTGACTGACTTAAGTGAGAGCTTATTCCTATGGTACTTGTTTTATATCATGCTTATAGACTTTATGACTGCCTTATTTAATTTATACACTTTAAATTATTTAGCAAATTGACCTTTATCAATCTTTTAATTGTAGTCATTTGTGAAGGATAAAACTTAATTATGGGATTCACTTGGGACTGTAAAATTTAGATGCATGTGATATCTAGGATTGTGGGGTGGGATAAATATAAAAGACGCGTAAAATGATAAATGTATGTTTATAGTTGTGATTTATTCCAATTTTGATTATACATTTATTCTCTTTGGACTTGTTGTTATAGTTTCAGGACCGAGGCCACCCGTGCCACAGCCTTGAAAGATCTCATTGTTGTCACTCATCCTTCATGTTGTTGATACTCCTTAGGATATAGGTGTCCCTCACCTGCGCATCAGTTTCTATCTTCGTCCTTAATATTTTTATTTTAGTATAGAGCGATAAACGTAGTACAAATACATTTCATGTTTTTGGAGTTGGCTTGCATTTCATAGTTGATTATATAGATTTTTAGGGCATGTATTACAGTATCAGAGTTGATGGACAGTTTACTTCTCTATATTTCACTTTTCTTTCCTTTTTGTATTTTATTCTTTACGCATTCTTAAAATGGTACTTAATTGTTCAAACTCATGTATTATTTAATTTGGACCTGATCAATATATTATTAAATATTACTATGTATCACAGTTGGTATCAGAGCATTCTAGGTTCTAGTGTCCTGGGGTTTCGACTGCGTTTGTCAGTTTTTCATGTTGCGTTCTTTGATACTTTAGAGCCTTAATTTTAGAATTTGTACTCTATGATGGTGAACATTATAGAGGACAGAGATGACCACACCCAATCGAATGTGTTGAATAGGGCAATTGCACCTCGATAGCAGCAGCAGCCATCGCCACTAAAGGACAGAAGTTGCACCGACTGACTTATTTTCCATCATAGCCCATATTATTATCGCAACAATGGAAATGATGCAACAACATCCACCACCTCCACCACTCATGGATGCACTTATACTTGCCCCTAATTTTACTTCTTCTTGAGAGCGTGCTCGAAATGTGTTCGGTAAGAGTCACCCCTAGAGTTTCTAGGATCCATTGATCCTATCATAACACTCTTGTGGAGATGTGACATCGAGCGTCATTTATGATTGGTGGATTATCGAGGTTCAACAATAGATGCTTTCGAGTTTTAAGCCAGTAGGACATGTTGTATAGTGGTGGGAGTCTGTTGATTGACCTTAAAAGAGTTTTGGGCAAAGATCGAGGGGAAATAATTTTCATTATCACAACAGAAGACGTTGAGGGGACAGCTTCATAGGATAAATTAGGATGATCGAAAAACTATTGAGTATGAGGAAGAGTTCACTTTCCATTTTCATTTTTCACCCGAGATTGAGGAATCTGAGGAGTTAAAGATGGACCAATTCATGCGAGGTCTGACTTGGAGAATTAACAAAGTCTTGATGGGAAATCTAATGTTCACAACGTACACCCAAATGGTAGATGTCGCTTTGCTTCATTGTGATGATCACCTTGAGTTTCTAAAGGAGAAGAGCCAGAGAAGGAGAGGATGGGAGCTGGCCAATGGTCGAAAACATCGTAGGGTGGAGATACTTCAAGGAGGCTCGAGCCAAAAGAATAGAGGACCAGCACTGGGGTAGTGCACCCCATAAAAGATTTCGTGTGGATGACCATCGCCAATAGAGCGGACAGGGACAAGGCCACCTAGGCCAAAGTCAATATGGGCATCCAAACTAGTATCATCAGGGCCAATAGGTCCAGAGAGGGTAAATCCAGGCACAGAGACAATATGATAGGCCTTGAGGGTTAAGAGAAATAGGATAGCCAGTACAGTAGCCCATTCCATAGAGTATGTTATTCATGTGGAGAGGAGGGCTGTATTTTAGAAGATGGCCTAAGGGGCTTCAGGCTGGACCAGGGAAGTTTCAGCAAGGGCAACAATGAGACATTCTGGAACTACCCCAGTTTCAAGAATTTCCTCCCCCACAACAGTACCCAATATTGCCCTCTCCTAAAGACCAGACGCGGGGATGCCTGCAGCTACATCACATGCATGTGTTCAACGTTTATCACTAAGGCCCTCTGGAACGACCTCAAGCGATTGAGGGTATATGTTATGTAATTAGGAATTATGCTCGGGTACTTTTTGATACGGGAGTGTCGCACTCTTTTACTAGTTATAGATTTGCTACTACTTCGGGTATGGTAGATATAGCATCTTATGTGACTATGAACGTAGATACCCCAACGGGTGGGGGCGTTACCTTACGCAAGGTATGTAGTGGCGTGGCAGTTGAGATAGGTTGGTTGTGTTTCGCATTTGATTTTTTATTATTGGGTATGTCTACTTGCAATGTTATTCTGGGTATGTATTTGTTAACGACACATCACGCCCAGATCGATTATAGTGGGAAGGCCATCATGTTTACCATTCTCGGGCAAGAGATGTTTCTTATAGCTATGTCTAGACTAGATGAAGATTCTAAACGCACTTGTACTACATAGATGTGAGTACATCTGAGGAGGTTATGATATCATTAGATTCTTGTCGATTATTCAGGATTTTATAGATGTATTTGAGGATGGGGTCTTTACTTAAGAGGGAGATATATTTTTTTATTGATTTGGCTCCGGTCACCCAACACATAGAAAGAGCACCATATCGCATGGCTCCATTAAAGATGAGAGATTTAAGGGATCAGGCCCAATAATTTCTAAGTCATGGATTCATTCGGAGGAGTACCTCTCCGTGGGGAGCCCCTATGTCATTTAAGAAGAAGAAGAAGAAGAAGAAGAAGAAGAAGAAGAAGAAGAAGAAGAAGAAGAAGAAGAAGAAGAAGAAGAAGAAGAGGAGGAGGAAGAAGAAGAAGAAGAAGAAGAAGAAGAAGAGGAGGAGGAAGAAGAAGAAGAAGAAGAAGAAGAAGAAGAAGAAGAAGAAGAAGAGGAGGAAGAAGAAGAAGAAGAAGGGGAAGAAGAAGAAGAAGAGAAGGAAGAGGAAGAAGAAGAAGAAGAGGAGGAAGAGGAAGAAGAAGAAGAAGAAGAAGAAGAAGAAGAAGAAGAAGAAGAAGAAGAAGAAGAAGAAGAAGAAGAAGAAGAAGAAGAAGAAGAAGAAGAAGAAGAAGAAGGATGGGTCACTCCAACTATGTGTGGATTATATGGAGATGAATAAGGTCCCTATGAGGAACAAGTATTAGTTGCCTCGAATAGATGACCTATTTGACCAATTAAGCGGCATGCCATTATTTTCCAAGATTGACTTGCACTCGGGGTACCATCAACTACGGATTCAGGAGGAGGAAATATTAAAGACATCCTTCCTCTCATGTTACAGATCATATGAGTTTAGATTCATGTCGTTCGGGCTGACTAACGAAATGGAAATTTTTATGGGCCTCATGAATCGAGTGTTTCGAACCTACTTAGATTAGTTTGTCATCATGTTCATCAATAATATCCTAGTGTATTCACGATTAGAGGAGGATCATGTGCATTATTTTAGGTAGACTTTGCAAATACTAAGAGAAAACAAGTTGTACGCCAAGTGTGGATTTTGTCTCCGTGAGGTACAATTTCTAGGAAGCACAGTGTGTGAGATAGGGATTTCAGTAGATCTTTGTAAGGTGTTTGCGGTTATGGATTATAGGCAACCGAAGACACCTAAAAAGATCAGGATCTTTATGGATTTAACAGGATATTATAGGAGGTTTATTTAGGGGTTCTCGAAGATTGTTGGACCACTGACTAACCTCACCCAAAAGGAGGTTTATTCATTTGGACTGTCGATTATCAGCGAGCATTCAAAGAGCTAAATGGGAAGCTCATAATTTCACCCGTTCTCATTTTGCCACGATCAGACATTGAGTTCATGGTCTATATATATGCATCCTTGCAGCAATTAGGAGGAGTTATGATGCGGGAAAAAAGTTCAATAGCTTATGCCTCCTGTAAGATTAAGTTGCATAAGGGAAACTACCTGACTCGCGATTTGGAGTTGGCAGCGGTGGGATTTGGCCTTCGTTTTAGGAGGCACTATTTGCTAGAGTAGAGGTTCAAATTGTTTCCCGGCCAAAAGAGCCTTCAGTATTTGTTCACTCATAGAGACTTGAACGTGAGACAAAGGAGATGGTTGGAGTTTGTGAAGGACTTCCTTTTATCGATCCAGTACCATCCAGAGAAAGCGAATATGGTAGCAGACGCTTTGAGTCGTAGGTAAAAGGTTTCCTGAGCTGTGTTATGGACCACACAGGGGGATGATTTATCGTACATTTGAGCAGAGATGTCGAATTCCTTACGTGAGATGGATTTGGCAGATGATTTTATGGTAGTAGTGAAAGTCACCCCGACTATCATTTTACGGGTGGTTCAAGCACAGGGAACAAATTATTTTCGTCAGGAGAATGTTAAAGGACTCACATATGATGAAGTTCCTTCCTTTGTGAATGGATCAAATGGGGGTGTGCGATTCCAGAGATGGATAGTAGTGCCCGAGGACCCAGAGGTGCGTTAGGCAATTTTAGTCGAGGCTCATGGCTCACGGTATATGGTCCATTTTGAAGGGGATAAGATGTAACGGAATATGCAAATATCATATTGGTGGGCAATAATGAAAAGATATGTTGTAGATTATGTATCGAGGTGTTCCACCTGTTAGTTAGTAAAGGTGGAGCACTAGAAACCGACGGAGGATTTGTAGTCATTAGAGGTTCCTCAATAGAAATGGGAGAGTATCTCTATATCAGATTAACTTTGACAAACTGATGAGGGTAGCTCATTTCCTACTAGTTATGTCGGATTACACCGCATAGCAGTATGATAAGATATTTGTGGAAAAGATTGTATGAATTCATGGGGTACCAGTGGATATCATTTTCAATAGGGGAATCACTTTCATCTCTTAATTTTGTAGAGGGTTACATTATGTGATAGGTGTACAGCTGAGTATGAGTATGAACTTTCACCCCAAGTCAGATAGTTAGACTGAGAGGGTGAATCATATTTTATAGAATATGCTTCAAGCGTGTGTGTTTGATTTTAAGGGAAGTTGGGATACTCATTTATCACTTATAGAGTTTTTCATATAACAATAGTCATCAGCAGATTATTAAGATGGAATCATATGAGGTGTTCTGTGAATGACCAGGTCGTTCATCTAGTTATTGGGTTGAGTCATAAGAGTATAGAATGTTTGGGCGTGGCATCATTCAGGACACCTCAGATAAGTAGACACTCATCCATATATGGATGAAGGCAACACAAAACTGCCAAAAGAGTTACTCGGATAAGAGAAATCATAAATTAGAGTTCCAAGTGGGGAATCAGGTATTGTTGAGGAAATCCCCTATTAAGGGAGTGGTTAGATTTGGGTCGAAGGGGAAATTGTCTCCCCGATGCGTAAGTCCCATTACGATTATAGATAGGGTGGGGTCGGTAACACATATTAATTGGCCTTACTCGATCATCTTCAGAGGATACATGATGTTTTCATGTTTCCATATTGAGAAATATTTTAGGGACAAGGAGGCATATCATCATATCATTTTTTATGGGATTGAGCTAAAGGAGGAAGCCAGTTATGAAGAGAGGCCGCAATGTATTATTGACAAGGAACAAATTCTGTGATTAGAAGTCATTACCTTAGTGAGACTTCAGTGGGGACATCATAGTGAGTACGAGTCCACCTGGGAGCGAGAGGAGGACATGTGGGCGAGGCATCCAGAGTTATTTTAGTGAGGTAATATTCAAATTTCTAGGATGAAATTCCTTCTTTAAGGGGGGAGGAATGTAATAACCCTTATTTTTATGTACTTAAATAAATATTATTGCATGCTCGTGACGTCTGACGTCACTATCTCTCTATCTCTCTCTCTCTCTCTCTCTCTCTCTCTAGAGAGAGAGAGAGAGAGGTATATTATAACTAAATTGGAAATGAAGACACGGTAAAACATTAATAAATATTTTGAACGTGACTGTGTAATATGGGAGACTATGGATTGATCCAAGATTTGATATTAAGGGTTATCTTATTTGGATTATTCACTCAACATCAGTCTCGGAGACTATGAAGTAGTCAACTATAATGTCGTGCTACACTCAAACCAATTAATTATGACTCAAGTGTTTTTTAACTTAAAATGGATAGTATTTTGTATGTGGGAAAATTATTAATACTGATTTATAAGGTTAATGATTTATGAGATTTAATAACATTTAAAATAATGTTTTTAACTTAAAATAAGGTTTTTATGCCTATTAGGTTTGTATAATGAATTGGGAGACTTTTAGATCTGTTAAGGATTAATTTGGGCAAGTTACTTAAGGAATTATTTTAGGCCCAAGTCCAATTTTATTTTTAAGAGGTATTAGTAAGTCATTAGGTCATTTAGCGCATAAATATAATTTGGGAATCTTACAACTTAAATAGAGGAAGACTCAAAGAAAAAGAAAGGAATTATAGAAAATTTTGGCCATTTTTCTTCATCCAATTTTTAGGCAAGTTGAATTATAATATTTGTATGATTCACCTTGATTCAGATTATGTCTATTTATGTAACTATAAACCATAATTGTAATTAAAGATGTGATTTATATTGATTAATTCCGTTAAATTTGTAATTAAACTAATTGAGTAGAAATTAGTGGCAATTTTCTTTGGTTTGGTTGGATTCTATTTGAATCTGAGTTGAATTTGTTAGATTATGTATAGGAATTGAATTTTGGTATGAATCCTTCATAACAGAATTGAATATATGCATAAATCTGTAGAGATTGGATGCAAATTGATTGAGATTGAATTTATAGGGTTCTTGGTGGAGAATTGGGTTTTATAATTAAATCTTCAATTGAAATTAGGATTTTGATGTTATGATCATGTTTAAATCATGTTTTATTTGTTAATACATTGTTTAGATGTTATATGAATCTTGTATGGAGGTTTTGAGGCCATTAATAGAGATTTGATTTTAGTTTTGTTGAGTTGGGGAAGATGAAGTTCGAGTGGAGTTTAACATCACCCTCTCACTCACTTTTTATCACCACTTTCCACCATTCCACCACCTTCCAAAATCATCTTACACTTCTTTCAAGTATCAGAATTAAACTCACTTAGAAGGTCTAAACCCCACTTCAGCTTCCCAAATCAGCTTACATGTTTAGAACATTTGTTACTAAATTCTGGTTTTCTCACCACCTAATCATATTTTTATTATTTATATCTTTTCAAACTTATTTTCATAAACTTACAAATCCAAAAATAAGGTTTATCCTATAAACTCCAAATTAGAGTTTCTTCTCATATTTCTCACACCTTCACCATTATACACACTTTTCGACAAATTAAAATACAAAAATCTAGTCTCGAATTTATGGGTTAGACCCCACCTTTATTCTCTTCACGAACTACGTGTACTTTGGTATTGATTTTGACTACGTGGACATCTCATTCCCAAGTTTATCCTAGGATTTGAGTCCTTATTTTTCTTAATTTATTCTTTTCATTTTCATTAATATTTTACATATACATTAGTTTATCCATTTTTGCTCTTTAGCGGTCCCGCTAACATGCGTACTCACTTGTTTATAGTGAGTTACAATCCGGTACATCGTTTATAGTTTATTTATTATTATTATCTATTTTTACTTTTTTAGCAATCCCATCAGACACGCGTGCTCACTCATTTATCTCACTATCCGGTGAATTTCTCACAGTGTAGCTATTTTCATTTCGTTTTCCTTTTTTAGCGGCCCTGTTAGACACATATATTCACTCTTTCGTAGTGGATTACGACTCGGCGTATCGCTCATATTCGGCTACTTTTTATGTTTTTCTCTTTCTTTTAGTACTCCTTAGATTGATTCGTTCTCATTTTTTTCATGACGCGAACATGATGATGTCGCTCCTCATGTAATTTTCACGTATAAATACACTTATTACCCAATACACATTATACACATTTTAGAAAAAGAAGAATATTATTATAGCTCATGAAAGACCGAAAGAGCGAAATGGGTGTCATACCCCTTCCTATTTTGTAACTTAGTCCTCGAACTTATGATCTATTTGGTTTCGTATGCATCAGCCAGTCTTTTATGGCGTCTCTTGAGAGACTTCTATATATTTTGCCTATTTTGAGCAAAATAGGTTGGCGACTCCAATTTTTATATTTTTGCACACCCTTGATGACGGTCTCCTCCAATTATCCCTTGACCTCATTTTTCACTCTAGTTTTTAAGGGCGACACATTTGCAGATGGCCACAAGAGGTAAGGGTTAAAAGTGGCCAAAGACATTTGTTTTGGTTTAAGATACTGATTTGGTTTTGAATATTCATATTTGATTTCATGATTTTTGTGATACCCCACCTAATTTAAACCTTGGGTGATCAAGCCTTAATTTAATTTAAAACGGGTTTCTTAAATGGTTCATTCTTGGCATCACTGTCGAAAACTTTTTAATTACTAATCACCTAAGTGAAATTAAGCTAGTGCAAAATTTTATCATCATTAAACAGATAAAATAACTCATACGGAACAATATGATTTAAGAAATACTAAACCAATCATCATAAATAACTGAATGAAATAAAGTTTCGTCGAAAACCATGGCTGAAATAATACTAACTCCAAATCCAAGATATCAAAATAACTACAAAAGTAAAGATTGGACAATATGTCCCCAAACTGAGAGTACTAAAACTAAGATCCTAGACTAGATCTGAAACAAAATAATCATCTAAGCAAGCCCTGTAACATCCACATGTGTTGCAGCTCCAAAATCCCTGGAATGAAGTCATGTTGGGTGTCCCTGTGGCTGGGCACCTAAAAGGTTTTTAAAAGGATTTTACATAGCAAGGGTTAGTACTCAAAACATTTTAAAATATTTTGCAAGAAGCTATCACAAATATGAGTTATTGATTATACATGTTAAGAATTTGTACACTCTCTTGAGTTACCTCACACCTCTCCTATAGTGCACGCCTAATGTTGGTATTTAGTCCATCTAGATATACTACCCAAGCTAACCAGACTAGAATACTCCACTGGGCTTATCTACTCTCTAAGTCACCATATCATACACGCATTATTTAAATAGTTCATATTTCATATGTTTTACACGTAGATAACTTATTCATTTCTTGTTATCTTTGTTCTTCTTTTATAATTAAGTCTCACCACTTAATTATTACAAAAATATTATCAGTCCATCTTATTATCTACTATTCATGTCAGTAGATTATACCTACAGTATACATTTATCACATGACATATACTAAATATTAGTTATCATTAATATGTCCTTATAACACACATAAAGGACTCTTGGTTCGGAATAACTCAACGACCCCAAGTAAGAGTTGGTTAGGAATAATACATCGACCCCAACTATTTATATATATAAACACATATTCTGGCTCAAACTCTTTCATCACGACACCAGTTATTAAGGGCCCTAGTTACCCTCCAATTAATTCAGTAGTTACTTCATCTTTACCCTACTGATAATTATTTTGAATTCATGTTAACTCCTTTCGTAACTTAAATTCACCATTTTCGATACTCGACTCATTCGTTCTTTGCTTATCTAGTCATTTTCTAAGTCTTTCTCTCAACGGCTATGATGGGTCTCAACCCTCTACCTACTGGTCTTTATCAAGTCCTAGTATAGGTATAAAATCACTCTAAACTTCCCAATAAGTGACGACCATCGACGAAAATTCACTCAATAAGATTTCTCAGGAAAACGGCAGGGGTTGATCGATCGACCTTCATCATCGATCGATTGACTGATGAACATCGATCGATCGATCTTCATAGTCGATCGATCGACTGTTCTGGGCAGCTTCTACCTGTTTCGTCTTTCTTAAGTTCTAATCCCTCAAAACTCCATTAAAACTTCTGGAACTCTCTACTAACATCATCAATTAGTTTTTATATGGATATAGACTATTCCTAACGTTAATATATCATCAAATATTCAAGAAAATCATCCAAGAACCACAATTATTCTTAACTTCTCAAAACCCTAGATATATGGTTTCTTTATCTTAAATCATTATATACCCAGATTTATATTTCGTAATAGGAATCATATTTCTTTTGTAATTTAATTCCTCTACAGATGTAAATCTAACTACATGCAAGTCTTATCCCAAACATGTATCAAATCTTCCTTCAATAATTATTCAAAAACCATTTATTCTACACATCTTATACATGGATATTATAACTCAAATATACTCTTTCCTGAGCGGACTGTCACCCCTGGTTGTATTTTACTTTCGTATAATGTCGATCAGTTCCACTTTCGCAATGGGATGATACAGATTCTCCCTACATTTCACGGCATGGATTCGGAGAAACCATACCTGCATATCCGTGAGTTCGAGGAGGCATGTGACACATTTGGTGACCAAGCTTGCACGTAGGATGTCGTTCGCCAAAATCTTTTCCTTTTTTCCTTAAAGGATAAAGCTAAGATTTTGCTATGGTCTCTACCCCCGAACTCTATTATTTCCTGGATGGATAAGCAATCCAAGTTCATTTCAAAGTTCTATCCATCGCACAAGACCAATTCTGTCAAAACTCTAATCCAAGGTTTTTGACAACAAGATAGTGAGACTTTTGACAAGTGTTGGGAACGATTCCAAGAATTGGTAAGCACATGCCCCCATCATGGATTTGAAAAACACCATTTGATCTCTTTCTTCCATAATGGGTTGACGGTGGCATCCAAACAACTTGTGCAAACAATGTGTGAACGACCATTTTCGAACTTAGACTCTACCAACACCGAATTCCATCTCAAGTATCTCGCAGAGACTACTCAAACATGGGACTCATTCGATCCTAGTACCCAAATTCGGCCTAAACAAGTATCTACCATGCCTACTGCATCCGGTCTATTCCATTTGGATAGTAATACCATAATAGACCGTCGATTCGATCAGTTTCGGAGGGACATGAAAGATTTACTTGATAGTCGGTTGAGAGACATCTTTGGATCCAGCCGTGGTTTAAAAGATAAAGTGGGTGCTATTTATGTGGTGGGTCATTCCACAAAGGCATGCCCAACGATCCCCGCCTACAAAGCAATGCACACCGAGCAGGTGGATTCCATAGGAGGATTTAAAGGGAATTTCAATGCCCTTTATGGGAACTCGTATAACCCTTCATGGAGGAACCATGTTGGTTTTAATTATGGGCAACCACAAGTTGTGATGAATCAGAATTCACCAGTTGTCCCACCTCTACCACCTCCTCAATACCAACAAGCACCACCACCTCCAACTCCATATGTAGCTCCATCTCGGAAGAATCTCGAGGATACCATAAATTAGTTTATAAATTCTCAAAATGCAACAAATGCTAGATACGATCCCATATTCGCCGACATGAATGTGAACATCTCCAATTTCAATCCTCATTGAGTATCCAAGAGAAGGGCAAGTTTCCTGCCCAGGGCCAAAGACCTCCTCAAGGTCAAACTAGTGTTAGCTCCACATTTACCGGACATCATGAGCAGTGTCAAGAGGTAACCACTCTTCGTAGTGGGCGAGTTGTTAATTTATCACCTCCCCCACACAATGCATCAAAAGATAAGGAGAATTCGCCCAGCACGAAAGAGGCCGAAGATATCTCGTTGAATGAGAGTGACAAAATAGACACTAGCGAGCCCGAGGTAGTTGTAAAGCCACCCTCTGCTGCGCCATTTCCTCAAAGATTGGTTCCTTCCCATAAAGGGACCATAAGTGATGAAGTTCTAGAAGTCCTTAAGAACGTGAAATTGAACTTGCCTTTCCTCGATGCAATAAAGAAAATCCCAGCTTATGCAAAAGTCATTAAAGATTTTTTGACTGTAAAGAGGAGGATGAAGGTAAAGAAAAATGTGTTTCTAGCACAAAACGTGAACTCTGATCTTCTTAACGATCTCCCACCTAAATGTAAAGATCCTGCCACACCCACCACTTCCTGTACCATTGGAGAGAATAAAATTGAAAGGGCCTTACTTAAATTGGTGGTGAGTGTTAATATCATCCCCTATTCAATTTATAGGCAACTTGATCTAGGTGATCTTAAGCCGACAAGGATCACTCTCCAATTAGTGGATTGAACCATGAAGATACCGAGGGGTATAGTTGAGGACGTGATAGTCCAAGTGGACACTTTCTACTTCCCGGTAGATTTTGTCATTTAGGACACGGAGCCCTCCTTCACCTCAAAATATCATGTTCCCATCATCCTTGGGCGCCCATTCTTAGCTATGGCTAACGCACTGATCAATACTCGAAATGGGAAAATGCAACTCACTTTTGAGAATATGACTTTAGAAACAAACATCTTCAGCATAGCCCAACAAGCAGGGGAAGAAGATGATCTTCACGTGGTGAGCTTAATTGATGAGATCGTAGAAGAGAACATTAAGGAAAATTACTCTAGATACGCCTTAGAAGCTTGCCTAGTGTCTAGTCATGAGAATGAGGGATCTTACACCGAGTTTGAGAGAGAGATTTAGGAGTTGAGAGACTTACTCGATAAGAGAGCGTCGAATGAGTACGCGAGAGATGTTAGTTAGGTTTCTCTATTCGAAGAGTTACCGCCAAGAGAAAAATGCATGGTGCCCTCTAGCGACACATTCTCGACTCTCGAATTGAAGAAACTACTCTCTAATGTTAAATATGCTTTCCTAGGAGAGGGTGAGACATTTCCTGTTGTTGTCTCCTCTAACTTAGATGAAGAGTAAGAGGGTAAGCTTTTAAATATTTTGAGGAAGCACCAGAGCGCTTTTAGTTGGTTTATATTTGATCCAAAGGGGATAAACCCTCTGATTTTCACCCATAAGATTCACCTCGAGGAGGATGTTAAGCCCTCGAGAGAAATGCAAAGAAGGCTAAACCCCACAATGAAAGAAGTGGTGAGGGCAAAAATCATAAAGTTATTGAATGTCGGGATTATCTACCTAATCTCGGATAGCAAATGGGTGAGCCCTATTCAAGTCATCCCAAAGAAGTCGGGCATGACAGTTATTGCAAATGCCAAGGGAGAGATAGTTCCCCAACGTACCACTATTGGGTGGCGCATTTACATTGATTACCGAAAACTCAATGCGGGAACTAGGAAAGACCATTTCCCCTTGCCATTTATCGATCAAATGATTGAAAGAGTAGAGGGCAACCCTTACTATTGCTTCCTAGATGGTTATTCCGAATATAACCAGATTGAAGTAGATGTACTTGATCAAGAGAAGACAACCTTCACTTTCCTTTTTGGAACGTTTGTCGATAAATGTATGGCATTCGTCTTGTGTAATGCCCCGACGTCCTTTCAAAGGTGCATGTTGAGATTATTTAGTGACATGGTTGATAGAGGGATAGAGGTTTTCATGGGAGACTTTAGTGTTTTTGGCACCTATTTCCATCTATGTCTAGCCAATCTTGAGAAAGTACTAGCCCGATGTGTGGAAAAGAACTTAGTGTTGAATTGGGAGAAATGCCATTTCATGGTAACAGAGGGCATAGTTCTTGGCCACATCGTGTCATACAAAGGGATCGAGGTTGATTGAGCAAAAATAGATGTCATAGTTGACCTACCCGCACCAAAATCTCTTAAGGACATGCGCTCTTTCATGGGCCACGAGGAGTTTTATAGAAAGTTCATTAAGGACTTTAGAACCATCGCTAGACCCTTAAGCAACCTTCTTATGAAGGACACCCCATTCGAGTGGACGGAAGCATGCCAAAGTTCTTTTGAAAAATTGAAAAGCATGCTTGTGTCCGGTCCCATCATGCAAGCTCCGGATTGGTCCTTACCATTCGAGCTTATGTGTGATGCGAGAAATTATGACATAGAGGATGTTTTGGGCCAAAGGAAAGATAAAAAAAAGCTCACGTCATCTACTACGCTAGCCAGACTTTTAACGGACAACAACTTAACTACTCTACTACGGAGAAGGAATTACTAGCGGTAGTTTTTGCTCTTAACAAGTTTTGGTCCTATCTTATCGGTTCCCCCATCACTTATTTCACCGACCACGCGGCTTTAAAATATCTCCTTGCAAAGAAAGACGCAAAGCCGCGCCTCATAAGGTGGATCCTACTATTACAAGAGTTCAATATCTCCATTAGAGATAAAAAAAAAAGGATTAGAAATGTCGTAAATGATCACCTATCACGGATCTCGTCCAACGTACCTAGCGATCCCACACCCATAGACGAGTACTTCCTGGATGAGCAGCCCTTTGCCACCTCTTTTTTGCCCTAGTTTGTGAATATAGTGAACTATCTTATCACGGGAGTCGTCCCTCTCGAGTGGCCCCGCAAGATAAGAAGAGGTTTATCAATTGGTCGCGCATGTTTTTCTATGATGATCCCCTCCTGTTTAAATATTGCGCTGACCAAATCATCTGACAATGCGTACCGGATGACGAAATTCCTAAAGCCATTAAATTCTGTCATTCGGAAGCATGTGGGGGTCACTTTTCCGTGAAAAAGACAGCCGCTAAAATTCTCCAAAGTGGTTTGTACTAGTCCACAATGTTCTGGGATGTAAACAATTATTACAAATCTTGCGACAGGTGTCAATGGATGGGGGCAATTTCCCAACGAGACATGGTGCCATTAACCCCGATTCTCATCATTGAGGTTTTCGATTGCTGGGGTATTGACTTCATGGGCCCTTTTCCCCCTTCTTTTGGATACCTATACATCCTAGTCGCAGTAGACTATATTTCTAAGTGGTTGGAAATTATAGCTACCATGACTAATGATAATACAGTGGTGATAAAGTTCCTGCAGGACCACATACTTTCTCGCTTCGGTGCTTCGAAGGCGATAATCAATGATAATGGCATGCATTTCTGCAACAGGCCATTCGAGAAGCTCATGAGAAAGTATGGTGTCATTAACAAGGTTGGAAAAAACTACCACCCACAAACGAATGGGTAGACCGAGTTAGCCAATTGCGAAATCAACAACATCCTTGAAAAGACCATCAATCCTACTCAAAAAGATTGGTCCCTTAGATTGAACAATTCCCTCTGGGCCTACTGTACCGCATACATGAACCCATTTGAAATGTCCCCGTTCCGATTTGTGTATGGAAAACCTTTCCACCTTCCTCTTGAGTTAGAGCACAAAGTGTACTGGGCCATAAAGAGGGTGAATTACGATATGGATAAAGCCGGTGAAGCTCGCAAGCTTCAACTTAATGAGTTAGAGGAGATACGCAACGATGCATATGAGAATGCCAAGATTTCAAAAGAAAGGATGAAACTCGCGCATGATAAGGTTATTCGACCGAAAGAGTTTCAACCTGGACAAAAGGTACTTCTCTATAAATCCCGGCTTCATCTATTTTTGGGTAAATTACGGTCCCGTTGGACTGGCCCATTCGTTGTGAAGAACGCATTCCCCCACGGAGCCATGGAATTGGAAGATCCAAAAGGGGGTAGTACGTTCAAGATTAATGGACAGCCTAAAGCTGTATTTAAAGGCGTACGTGGAAGAAATCGACACCATTTGGTTATCGGACCCCGTTTATGGGGTAGAGTGAGCTAAATTCGAGAGGTCGTCGCACCCCTAACGCGTATGGGGTGAATCTTGTGTATAGCAGGTTTGTATAGGTTAGGTTAGTTAGAACTAGTTAGGGTCCGAGTCGAGTCAGAAGAGAAGCACAATCGCACATTTTAGAAGAATTCCATGCGAGTCAAGGTAAGTTTTTGGTGTTTTGTAAGATCAGGTGTTAGGAAGAGTGTTTTGAAAAATTTTGGAAAAATGGGATTTTCGAAGTTCCAACACTTAGTTTTTTTTTAGGATGTCAAAGTTGCAGGCACACTGAAAATTAGAACCGGTTCGGCCCTGGGTTTGAATAAAAAAAATTAATTTAATCGAACCGGTTCGCCCCAGACCTGAACCGGTTCGCCCAGTCAAGTGCAGAATTCGGTAGTCCCCGTATGGCTCTTCCCCATACTTCCCCCCTTTTCCCATACAGCCCCCCCCCCCCCCCCCCCCCCCACACACACACACACACCCTTTCCCTCCAAATCCTTCTCCCCTCACCCTCTTTCCCTCTAAATTCTTCCCTCCAATTCCCCCCATCCCACCTATAAATACACACCCTTTACCCCCATTTCCCTCACACCTCCATATCCATTCCTCTCACACCTCTATACTCTCCTAAAATCCTATTTCCCCATTTACCCACTCTAATGGCCAATGACGAATTACGCGTCAAATACGATTACACCGAAATCCTTCATGACGGTGATCATGGCTACCGCTCACTTCAATAAAGCTGATGGGTGGAGAATTTTTTCTCATGTTCTCGCACTGTCCACATTGAGCGAGCCAAATTGGGTCACATAAAGTCGCTGAATCACACGGGTACGATGTCCGGGTGTTACAATCTTCCCTCTTTAGGAAATTTTTTCTCGAAATTATCGATATACCCATTCCTCAAGTTCCTAAGGTTTATCAACTCTTATTCTAAGTCATAGGAATCCTTCAAGGCTATATCATCGAAGTCCTTACTCACTAAGATGGCGCCATATGCTTCTCATAAGGGGTTGTCACCCAAGAGCTCGACATGTTACATGCTCTGACACTCCCCATCAGGCTAGCCATCAAAATCACATAACCATACTCAAGTTTCCACTTACTCGATGATCACGCTCAATCAAGTCCTAAGACTACTTTTCCAATACCCAAAGCATATCGATGCCCCTATCGAGTAATGCTCTCTTGTGATTGATGCTCACCCGGGAGAAAAATGATGCACAACTATCACCTAGTCCATTATCATGAATTGTTTTAATTCTTAGGACTATATATCATGAGTGTCCCTAAATTCTTGGGCCCTCCTGAACATGTAAAATCGCTTAAACTTGATACTAACCTTTCATAGATAGTTACTCAATCAGAGGAGCAACACAATAACCAAGTCACAATCATTCGCCTCACTAACATCTTCCAGAAGATCCCTCTGTTAAACTAGGATCACTCTAGGCGTCCAATTATGGAGCATTCAACCGAGTACTGTACCAATCCACCCCTTGTGGCAAAACAACACTACATGCTAAGTTTTCTCGAGTTCTAACACCTTACGATACCCTCGCATCATAATTTTTCTATTTACAACTATAGCCTCAAATTGCCACACCGACCAATTTATAAGATCGTAAATCCTAAGGAAAGCTGACACTAAGAGAAAACTGTGTTGTGTAATGTGCAGCCACACGTACATAAAACTTGTGCAAACAAACTTTCAAATAACAGCGTACCCAGCTGTTGAGATGCAATGACCACACCTGGCCCATTTGCACTCATATTGAGCCAAGTCGTGCTATGACTAAACCGTTACATGGAATAATACCAGACCCACAAAATTCTAAAGACATTGTCCTCAACCATTGAAAGTAGAGGAAAGTAGTCCCCAATTATCGGGACTAAAATAACACAACAAATTATAATGAACAAACAATCCTTCTAAGGGAATCCCATCTGCATGCAACCATTATGGTTTTTGAAAGGCGAGCATATGCCATACTCTCAAGTTCGTGACTCCTCCCAAGAATTCTCATCGGATCCTAGCATAGCCACTCCCATGGCTCGAGTCACTAACCTTGACGAATTGAACCAAAAAGATGAAAGTAACTTACGAACCTATTGCTCTTTACAACACTAATAACTGGAATTCCCCCCAAAATAATAAGGTTTCCTCCTTTCATTCGTCACGAATGCGATCCATTCTAGTCGACGAATACCAACGCCTTTGTCGACACTGACCTTGTCCATCTCTCTATTCAACATGACGTCGTGACCAACCTAACCCACTTGGGTTATTATCTACTATATTATGCCATGATCATATCCCAATGTTTCCTTAGGCAGTACCCGGCTAGGCGAAACACTCACCTTATTATAACCTCTAATGACACAAGTTCGTCACTGCGCCTATCTCCAGATTCTACCCAAACTGAATTTACATGATGGCCACACCAGTCGCCAATAGAACTATAAGGATAACAATAACTACATAGGTATACTCTTCCTAACCAACACCAGTCTAGTAGGACTTGCTTGGAACTAATCCTTGCGCTTCAAGGGCTATTCCAACTTACTATTTCGATATCCTAAACATGCCTCGATATCCCATATGGGGTGTCATACTCAAGACCTTGTCATGACATCATCAATCTAATTCCCATATGTATTTCCTAGTACCCATCTAAATCAAGCATTACACTTTCTACACTAGTCATTTTAGGATAAACGAGCATCATGCCCAACCGAGGCACTAATCTTCAATTACCCTTAGAAGGTTACCTCACCTACTTGTATAAAATTATATGACCTCTCCAAAGACTACGCAATTCGACTCCTTAAATTTAGATCAACAACCTGTGGTCCACCCTCAATATAATAATCACTAGAATACTAGCATTACATAATGCTAAACTTAACTGGTTCCCTAAGGACACCAAGCCTACCCCACATAAAAGTCGTTAAAAAGATGACAAGATTACGTTACCCATGACATTCTCATTATAGGTACGTTCTTCAAACTTCTTAATACCCACATCATGACTATGAGGTACTTACAAAGACATTAGTCTACAAGCATCTACGCATGGGGTACTTTAATCATTGAACACCTCAAGGCATCACAGCAAGTCGGTTTTTATTCCTAACGATGCCACATATAATCAGTCCCACGAACATCCAAGACCTCTTTAAATCATACTTACACCGATATCGCATCGCATGCAATCATCACTTAGGTCACTAGGATGGCTACGACATTTAGATAAAAATCTTATTTCCCCTTTTGTTTGAACCCTGACATGGATCTAACCTATGACCCTTTTCTCGAGATCCCATAAAGGTCTGAAAACTTCATTCCAAATGGTTGTGACATAAACCACATATCAAATGAAATACTGACACTACTAAGGATTCTGGAAGGATATAAGACGTTGCGTACAAACTACAAGCCTTTAAGTCATCACCACCGATGCTACAAAGGATCCTATTTCTCAAAAGTTGCATCATACTTTCTAAAACCTAATTTATGGAAGACTATTTAGGGTTCACTCCTATGTAACCTAAACTCATTATTGTCTTACATGTAACACACTCACAGTCAATGGCCCATAACTCTCGTCATAACTTATGAGCTACAACTTTCAATCGACGGTTACTAAGGAACTTACTTACAATGATAGTACCATATCGGCTCAGGCTGAGCACACATCCTCAAGTAATAACCGACATTGTTCTACATGCCCACCGAGTTATCAAATGCTTACGACATGAGACTACCCCAAGGATAAAGTTTGCCTAATCATATCATCGTTAATAACTACCCATAAGCACCTAACCTAGGAACTTAATGTGTCCTTATTACCAAACCAATATCGTTTAGACATGGTGCCCTAGTCAACCCATGTATCCAATTTGATGGACATTATTCACCCTTATTAACATCTTCATATATCTTTCACATAGTCAAGGGTTGACACACATAAGCAGCTCATACTAAAACCACGGTGACGTTACTATTGGATTGAACAGACACTTGAAAATTACTAACACGACTAAATCAGAAGTATGGAATCTATTAATGGAAACTAACTTGGCCTCATGCCACTTGGCGATAAATTTGTCATCGTTCTAATCTCCTTGACTTCACTATCGAGAACACAAAATAAATCCAGCATGACCGGCCCAAGACCAACACCGACGTCAAAGATCCACTGCCAACCTCACAACATCATTCTCGAAAGGAACCTGGAACCTAGAACTCTTATACCATTTGAAATGCTCCAACCCGAATTTATGGGTTACCCATGGTCAACCCGGTCCGACCTGAGCGTTAGGTGTGAAGTGCGATGAGATAACCTAAATAATGTTACTAGTCCAATTTTATGTAATTATGGTTTCACTTGTTTAGCATGCAATTTCAAGTTACATCAATCTATGTGAGGAACCCGTGGGAAGCTTCCCCGGAATTCGGGCACACAGAGCTACTGATGTAAAATAAGAAGGATTTTCAACACTCTCGAAATACGAAACCACACTCAACCTGCTATAACAAAGATGGAGGAATGAGCCGAATGCCTAGTGAAAAAATACAATGATATAATAAAGAATCGAACAACTGAAAAAAGACTCTAACACGTTATGTCTACGTGCACATGAAACTACCTCATATATATATATATATATATATATATATATATATCTTGTGCGGACCAGTTCGCATTTTAATAATGCGAACCGGACATGTGTCACGTAACGGTGCGCTTAGAAATTATCGCCTAAATTATAGGCACACTCTCTCTCTTTTCTGAGCTCACCGCCAGGTGACACATGTTCGGTCCGCACTCTCAAAATGCAAAGAGCAGGACTATATATATATATATATATATATATACACACTTTAATGCATGAAATCATTCTTATTCCAAAAACATTACTTATTCTAATATATCGCCTTAATCTTGTTAAAGAACCTCTTTTTACTTGACTCGACATTTAATTCTTAATTTAACACACCTGGTTAAATACTCTAAATAAATATCATTTGTTTAGAGAAAAGCATTTCTTTCACCGAAATTACCCTTTTACTCATATAAAATTTACCTTAGTATTTTTCTTGAAAATAACCTTTCAACACACGTAAACACCGCGTTAGAAAATACTTATTTTTCTTTGAAAGCATTTCATAAGTACATTCGTGTATTAATTATGGGTTAAACCTCTTTAGGTTGCTTAATTACCCATTCGATCACTTCACTTTACCATTCTTTATACTTCATAGACATTAGTCAATTTTCACTTCATTAGTCCACATTACCTTTCACCCAGAACACTTATCAATTCCATTCAAGTTAGGTTGTCGTTTCTTATATCCTCTACACAATTCATTTCTTGACATGTTCTACTTTTCATTATCTTTTTCTCGGAATGTTCCAAATATTTGCATACTTTAACGGGCTCCACACCGTGAGCTATGCTACTAGATGCTCTAGCCAGTGATTTCGGGTCTTTCACCCCAGGGATCCAAGTCCTTCTTAATTATTCCTAGTGTCATCCGAGTCCATATTAATGTGTTTTCAATATTTTTCAAATGTCCACATAACTCCACTTTCTATCGGCCAAAGCCAAAACTTGGGGTTTCACCTCACCTTTTCTTACACTTAAAAATCATCATTTCTTATCCTTTAGACACTTACGTTGATTTTATTCCCAAATCACTTTCATTTAGGACTAATTGTATAACACCATTTCAACCATTTTTATTTCATAGAAATGTTCCTCTTTAAGTAAAATTATCATTTTACCTATTTATTTCCAAACTTGTATTTTTCTCCATTTTTCACAAGTGATATTTTTCTAAAAACATTATTAAGTTATACATGCCAACTTTTTAAATATTTTTAACTCATTGACACTTATTTAACATTTTGGAGTAACATACTCTACTACAAGTTTATACACATGGGAAGAGGTATTTTAAGTTCAAAAATCCAAGAAAATGAGTTTAACACATGACTTATTCAAGAAATTTCATAACATTTGCAAAAACATATTTTTCAAGACTATAGATTGTTGATCTTTCAAAAATTGAATAAATGCATATCTTTGTGAAAATTCCAAATTTTACAAGAAAATATTGAAACATTTGTTCATAAAATATCTTTGACAAGATAAATATTAATTTCAAAATAATTTATTCCATAAAATATTTAACACCAAGTTTTCTTGAAATAAATCAGTTACTCAACACTCTTTAAATCCCTTTTTAACCAATTTACATAAAACCATATGAAATATTGTCTTTAAACTATATATGCATCCTACTCTTACAAACTCACCTACAAGACCAATACTATGGAAAAATAGAGTTTTAAGCTAAGAGTAGAGTTTTTCCATCTCAAATAAGATCCAACAATGGTAGGATGAATGTAGAAGAAGATGGAAATCTCCCAGCTCCTAAGGTGGCCTTAAAGAGGTTGCCTAGCTCCACTAAGATTGCTTCCATGAAAGCTCCAAGCAAAACCCCTTTCAAACTCCATTAATCTTCATATTTCTTCTTCAAAAAACCCCAACAATATCTCCAAAAAAATTTAATTTTGCCCAACAATGGTGTATGTGAGTTTATAAGGCTTAAATATGTGGCAAACTATGATATACTAGGGTGGCTCAAGGTAAAGGGTGGTGGTGCTAGGGTGGTGTAAGGTGGTTGTGGTGGAGTGGGAGCTCTCAAGAGTTGGAGAGAGAGAGAGAGAAATATTATATAATATGGGATAAAATGACACAAATCTCTCTTATATACTTCAAAATTCTTAGGGGTTAATTTCCCTAAAATCCCCAAGAAGTCAATCCCGAGCTTGATCTACTGCCCTGAGAACATAACATGTGTCATCATCCAACGACCCACATTTTGAGAGCACTTTCCAAACTGTAGAAATCGATTTCGGAACGTCTCGTTCGAATAAGAATGGATCTCGATCGAATAAGAACTCATATTTCGTTCGAACCAGGTTTCATCTCGTTCGAACGAGATAGACATCTCATTCGAACGTACTTAGAACAAAGTTCTAACGAGGGTGGTCATTCCTATACAGAGGGTCCCTCGTTCAATGGTCATTAAAAGACCGTTCGAACGAGGTTTGAATCGCATTCGAACGACTATGGGTGTCGTTCGAATGACCCTGAATTTTTCCAACTATACCTTTAAGTCCATTCATCTCTCAATTAATTGCACCAAGGCCACTGTATTACCCAAATTCGACCCATAATTCATCTAATAAGGTCCAAATCCCAATTTTATCACATAAAGTCACCGAATCACACAACTACGGTCAAATTAGCGAGGATGGTTGCTAAATCATGTCCCACTGCCAACCTCTTGATTAAAGGATTGAGACCTTCTATCAACAGGCGGGTCTTTTCCCCCTTATCAATGGCTAGGGAAGGGACATACGTGTATAGGCTTTGAAAATTACTTTCATATTCATTCACCGACATCTTCCCATGAATTAGGTGCATAAAATCATCCTTCCTGATATCTTTTTAGGCATTGAAAAAATACCTTACGAAAAAGGCCTTGCAGAACTCTTGTCATTCAACTCTCTCCCTCTGGCTTGTCTGATATGTAACCCACCATTCTTGCGCTTGGTCTTTCAGCTCAAAAGTATCCACCTTGACCCTGTGTCCTTGAGGAACCTCAGGAACCTCCAAAATATGTGTGGTGCGCTTTAACAAATCGTCGGTCATTTTAAGCCCAGTGGTACAACAAAACATGGGTGGGTTCAATTTCTTTAACTCCTTCAGTATCTTGGCAGAAGCATTTCTCTCTACGAAGCCACTGTGTCACCACCTGTTTGTTTGCAAGTATAGGGCATCTGCCAAACTACTCATAACTTGCTGCATTTGACGCAGCACACTAGTGTTCCTAACACCTCCTATTGGCCCATGAAGTGCTAACATTCTAAAAGAAAATATAGTTTAGTAAGAAGCAACTAAATAAATGAACTAGATTATTAAGGAAACCATTGTAAAACATTATGTTGCTATCATAATTATTAACAGGATCATATGCTCTAATACCAAGTTATAACGCCCCGGAACGTGTTTGGGTCATCCATTTGGACTAACTCACACCGGCACCGAGGTGTTAGGTGATTTAAAATATTTTTAAATGGGTGAGAGATACACTAAGCACTCTAGCCCAAAATATCCTATTTAAATAGCAATTTCCATCCAATTATTTGCGAGAAACGTGGTCACTTACATGCTATTTAATTTTCCAATTAATTTCTTAAGATAATATGTAAGAAAGATAACTGAATAATAGAAAATGGTTAAATTAAAACATCTATTACAACTCTATTGTAATGTTTTGAAATGTTTAGTAAAATAAAGTACAACATACATAAATGGATGACCACATTGTGGTATGCCCCGGTAGCCAAAGGTTTCTAATTAGCCTATTTGTTATCTTTTCCTTTGTGTGTATCCTTACCCCAAGTACCTTTAGGGGGGTTACAAAACTAGGTAAATGAGAAAAATCCCAATAGGGAAATAATAACATAGTATACTAAATATAAGAAAATAGATATACATACACCATGAATTTTAAATTATGCAATCATTTCATTTACTTTCTTTCAAATGCAATCTACAACACATAGCGATGTAAACATTTGGCTATGTGCCAAACACACACTTTACTAATTTTCCTTTTAAATCGACTTCTACCGAAGTCCTATTAATCTACCTAGTTACTTGTTTCCTTTAGAAATGTTCGTTTATCTTTTATAAGCGT
This sequence comes from Sambucus nigra, assembly GCA_949130495.1. Taxonomy (NCBI): domain Eukaryota; kingdom Viridiplantae; phylum Streptophyta; class Magnoliopsida; order Dipsacales; family Adoxaceae; genus Sambucus; species Sambucus nigra. Next base: position 166,115,993 of record OX422222.1, on the reverse strand, counting down.
CGAGCTCCATACTTTATCTTCTACCTTTTATTCGGAAGTCACCAATCACATTTACGTTTATGGGCTTGCACCGCTTTCCATAAGTGTCGCATTTATTGCTTTATTGGCCAATTATCTTGGGACAATTGTTAAATTTACCGATTGCTCTGAATATCTTTCTCTACTCTTAAATAAAATCTTTCATATTTTGGTATCTTTTAACCCGTCCGATGAGGCCACACTTTCCAAGGTGTTATCCTACCTTATATTCCCTTTAATTTTCATAATTACACACTTTAAACAACTTATATCTCAAACTTTCTTAACACCAACTTGACATCTCATTAAGTTTTTATATTTTTAAACTAACTTTGTAATCATAATCTTAATATTCAAGTTGGAAAGACCACTTGTAATATTTATACTTTTCTGGGGTTCATTATTCATAAAAAGTGAAACTATAAGGACTAGTTTGTAAACTTTATATTTTTAAAGGGAAAATCATAATTTCACAACTTCAGGGATTGTTTTTCTATTTACTAAACTTTCGGAGTTATTTTTCTATTTTAACAACTTACACCAAATAAGCCAAGTTTATAATATTAAAATTACATTTTATACAATTTTCATATTCATTATTTGGTATTCTACTGTAATACAACCTACATGTTTAACAACATTTAAATACATTTATAACATTTTAGGGTTTAACAAAACCTAACATGAAATTCATTCTGAAAAATTTCTAACAACATTTTTTTAAAACATGCATTTTAACATTTAACATGCTATCCCAAAACAATAAATAACACGCTTGTCATGTTTATCCACATAAAATAACAACTTTTAGCATTTTCTACACATGGAATAGTAGAATATTTACTTAATAATATAAGTAGCATGTTGGATATGCATACATATATACATAATATCTACCTAAACATGCTAGTATTTTTATTTCTAAAAATACTTAATAAGAACCCCTACCTCAGAGTGTAGAAATTACTTTTTAAAATACTCCTCCAAATGCTAAAAAAATGATCCAAATGGCTCTCTAAAAATATGTCAGCAAAATACTCCAAAAGAAAAATTCAAAATAATACCAACAATAGTTCTCAACACTCGCTGTATAAAGCTCACTCACGGATATATATTTTTGGTATAAAATGGTAAGTAATACAGTGTATTTAGGTGGTGTTTTATACCAAATAAAGGCAACACTTGCGTTGTGTAAAACAAAAATGATTGGATGAAGTTATGTGAGGGATAATAAATATAAGGCAAGGATATAGGGTTGAACCCACCATTTATTGATAACACAACACTAGGTTTATTTTTGTTTAAAATAATGCTGAGAGGCAGTGTTCTAAAAGGTGCGCCTAGGGTTGAGGCTTTGGCGAAATGCCTCGCCTTAAGTTTTTTACGCCTTATTCTAGGTAAAAGGCTTAAGGTGTACTTTTTTTTAAAACAAAAACGTTTTAATGAAACGATATCGCCTTTTAAAGACTTTTTTTAAATGGACCAATGCCTCATATAAAACAATCAAAATACAAATGGTATCCGAGACCTCTCTGCATTTTTTTTTCTTTTTTTTCTTAGTATTTTAAAAAATAGTACTTTAGTTTGCATATATTCAGACATATTTTAAGGTACGTACCATATTAGTATTTTTAAGAGCCTTGTTATAGTTAAAAATATTAAAATATATTAAAAAATGCATTTTATGCCTAAGGCCCACCTAGGCTTCTAAGGCTTAATACTTAAGGCTTGGCCTTCACGCCTCGGTCACGCCACGCATTTTTTAGAACCTTGCTGAGAGGAAATGGTTTTTGAAGGGACAATAGTTTCACAATGAAGCGGTGTGAGCCATGGGAAACTGGCTAACTTACAAAACCAAACAGAATAAGGAAGGAACCTATTATCCTTAATTTCTCCACCCTGACCCCACCCCACCCCACCCCAAAACCGGTCAAACTCCCTTTTATCCCTACCCTATATCTTCTCATTTATTTTAACCACCCAAGTGCCCTCCTGGGCGCTTGTGGCTAGGGCTGTGTTTCGGCCGGATCGGATCGGAAAATGACCTTTCGAAAAAAAATTCAATTTTTTCGAAAATAAAATATTTGTTCCAATTTCCTATCCAATTTTTTTAAAATTCAAAAAATGTACTAAAAATTTAGAAATTTTGGAAATTTCAAAATTTCAAAAAAATTAATATAGAATTTTCAATTGCTCAAAATTCTCATTTTAAAGAAATCGAAAAAAAGATTTAACCCAACATGTAAATATGTAAGGATTTAACCATTTTTTTCATTTGTGTAGAGGATAGAAGGATATTCTCCTTTTATAGAGGACTTTTTTGGGCCTCTTTTCCTCTCCTACCAGATGTGAGACATATGAGAATATTTAAAAAAATTGGAAATTAGAAAATATTTTGGAAATAATCGAAAATAATTCAGAAATATCGGATCGGCATAGTTTCGGAAAAATCGGATCGAAAAAATTGAAAAATTGGAAATTCAGAATTATTTCCAATTTTCAATCCGATTTTTTTCGAAAAAATTGGAAATCGGAAAATCGAAAACCTTATATACGTTCCAAAATCAAAAAATATCGGATCGGATATCGAAAAAATCGGAATGTTCGGAAAAAAACACAGCCCTACTTGTGGCTTAACAATTTAACGTTCTTTTGTTATCTTCCCATGCAACAGCTATTCACTTCATTCTTCTTTCCTTTTTCTTTTTGTTCTCTCGAAGCAAGGCATAGGCTTCCATTCCCAATTCCTTTCTTCTTTATCTCTCCTAACTATTAACACTAACCTCGTTAATTTAAATAAAATCCAATCACTTCTTAATTAAAATTTATTTATTTCTTTAAAATTATTATTACTTTTATAATTTGCACTATAATTTATTCATTTTACATTTTTGAATTCTTAACTCTAATAATATATAAAACTAATTAAACTTAAACACAATTTAATTATTTAACTAATCTTTTGCCTAATTAATTCGACTCAACTATTAAAAATTCTAAAAAAAATTACACTAATTTAATAAATTTATGCCTTCAAATTATTCCCCAAGTGTCAAACCTATTTTTGGTATTACATAATTTAGTTCACATTAATTATACGTACACGCCAATATTAGTCAATTTACCTTAATAACTTATATATTGGTGCCATTTTTCACCTTAATATGAAAATAACTTACACAATAAAATGTCACAATGCACAATTTAACATGATTAAATCAAGATACTATTTAAACCATTAACCAAAAATTTGAGTTCCTATAAAGTTCCTATGTTGAGGGAACTTTGCCTTCGCATTGAAGATACATGCTTGATAGTTTTGTGTTGTTTAAGTTTTGCAGGTATCTCACTTCAGTCTCTTAAGCTTCTCAATTGGTATTATACATCGACTGTGTATTTTTTTCTTTGTCCAGTATTAGTCTATACTGTCCTTTTTAGGATTATGGGTGATATAGATTGATGGTTGAGACTTTATTTGTAAGGTTAATTACACTGGAACCCCCTATACTTTGACTCTTTTTCCACTTTCCACCATATACTTTCAATTTTACAATTACCACCCTGTACTAGCACTAACAGTGCAATCGACCCAAAAACGTGATGGTTGTCTCTTTTTTGGAGGGAAAAGGCATATGTGAGTTGCACGTGTGTGTTAAGTGAGGGTAACTTTGTCTTTTGAAGGGTAAATCAAACGATTAATTAATTAAATAAATAAAAGAAAGAAGGAAAACCCTAACTATCAAGACCATTTCTCAAATCCATCGATTCCGGTTGGAGATTCTTGAAATGGTTTGGGAATTGAGGAAAGGCATGTTCGATGTGGTTAAAGGGCTTGAAACTCCAATATATGGTAAGTTTTAATGCTTTTAATGTGTTTATTAACTATTATTCATTGATTAAATGTTGTGATTGTATTGAATGTTGTTCCTTTTCTTAATTTTTGGATGTTTTCAACCTCTAAACAACATATGTGTAGCATAATACCATTAAAAGATAATTTTTTAGTTGTTAAAGTTCATTAAAGTTGTGTTTTTTGTTGTTATTGATGATAAATGTCATTATTCATCCTTGTTCTTTAGTTAAAAAGACAACATGTTTTCTTTATTGTTGTTCATTCCTTTTTCAGAGACATGTCCCCCATTCAAGCTATAACCATTTATTTTATTGTTATTTTTTGGTCCATTTATGTCCCCCATTAAATCCATTTTTTTGTTTATGTGGAGAAATCATTTGAGTACTTCACAATAAATCTTTATCATGGAGGAAAGTTTAAATTGGTTGGTGATAAGGTATATGAAGGGGGGGAGTTACATATGCAGATTGTTGTCATGTTGATGAGATGTCATGCATTGAGATCATGCTAATGTTGAAGGAGTTAGGGTATACATCGAATTACATAGTTCATTATTTGGCAACTTATGACAGTCAGTTGAAAATATTGAAGCCTATAGTCAGTGATTTTAATGCAAGGAACTTGAAGAAGTATACTACTAATTCAGATGTTGTAGTACTTTATGTTGAACATTTGGATGCTAGACAAGTGCATGTTGAGTATGAAGTGGAGCTGGAGGTTGAGATATATATGAAGTGGATGAAGACTTTGAAGCAGATGATATATTTTTTAGTGTAAGTTCTTATGATCTTGGCAAGTACACAGCTGAAAGGATGATCTCTAAGAGTGAAAGTGATGTAGATAATGTCCAAAACAAATGAGAAAACAGAGATAAAGGTAAGGGTGCTGATGATCTTGGAAAGTGCACAGCTAAAAGAACGATCTCTAAGAGTGAAGGTGATGCATATAATGTCCAAAACAAAGGAGAAAATAGAGATAAAGGTAAGGGTGCTGATCAAGGTATTGGTGCAAATGAAGACCAAGGAGTTGATAAGAGTGTAAATGATAGGGTTCCATTAGACACTGACTATGCCACTTTAAATGAACTTCAAAGCATCTTATCGTCAGGAGAGGAAGACCATGATGGAAGGTCTACTGCAAAAAAAGGTGGAAGTCTTTAATGAGTTGGGGGGGCCTTAATTGCCCTATATTTAAATTGGGGATGGTATTCACTAATGTAAAAGTTTTTAGGGCTGCAGTAAGGGAATATGCCATAAAAATGGGAAAACAACTCACAATTATCAATAATGATAAGGATAAAGTTAGGGTGAAATGTGAAGAAGGTTGCTAATGGTTCATTTATGCATCCCAAATGCAATGTGAAAAAATTATGCAGATTAAGGCTTTTGTGGATAAACATTGTTGCAACAGGTCATTTGAGGTGAAACATGCAAACTCCAAATGGTTGGCCGAAAGGTATATTGAGCAGCTCAGGGAAAATTATACTTAGCCGACTAATTCTTTTAAAGAAGTTGTTCAGAGGGACTACAATGTGAAAGTTAGCACTTCACAAATCTATAAGGCAAGGAAGAAGGCTTTTGCAATGATAGATGAGACAAATAATGAACAGTTTCACATGCTTTGAGAATACATTGTTGAGTGCAAGAGAACCAATCCAGGAACAATAATTAGGTTGAAGTTATCTTCAAATGAGGAAGGTAATTTATTTTCAAGAGAATGTATATATGTTGGGGGGCATTGAAGTAGGGATTTTTAGAGAATTTTGGGCCTCTAATTGCCTTAGATGGTTGTTATTTAAGAGGATAGATTGGTGGTATTTTGCTGTCTGCAGTGGGAGTAGATGGTAATACCCCAAAGCTTATGCTATTATGGAGAAGGGAAGGAAGAAATCATGCAGCTGGTTCTTGGAACTATTGGAGGATGAGTTTATCATTGATAACTCCAATGTTTACACCTTTATTTCAGACAAACAAAAGGTAATGGAAACACTTGACCTCCATATGTATTTGACATTATTTCACTTTAAATTTTATTTGACATCATGTATTGTACAAGGACTAGTACCTGCATTGGAGGAGAGATTCCCAAACTCAGAGCATAGGCATTGTGTAAGGCATTTTTACAATAACTTAAAGGGGGAGTTTAAGGGATTGGCATTGAAAATATTGATTTAGAAAGCAGTAAGAGCGACCACAGTTAGTCAATTCAACAACACAATGAAGGAGATCAAGGAAATAGATGAGAGGGCATATGATTGGATATAAGACAGGGAAGCTAAGTATTAGAGTTGGTCACACTTTAGCACTTTTTGCAAGAGTGACATGTTATCTCAACAATATTTGTGAGAGCTTCAATGCCAACTTAAATGAGGCAAGGAACAAGCCAATCATTACAATCTTGAAGAAATTAGAATCAATTTGATGGAGAGAATCCAAAAGAAAGGAGATAAAATGAGGAATTACACAGATGGTATAATTTGTCCAACAGTTCAAAAGGGATTGGAGAAAGCCAAACAAGAATCATCTTCATGGATACCAAGGTGGAATGGTGACCAAAGCTTTGAGGTAGTTGGTCCCTATGGAGTGAAATATGCCTTAGATCTTGATGCTACTACATGTGGATGTAGGAGATGGGATTTGACATGTATACCATGTTGTCATGTGGTTGCCGCCCTGCATTTCTTGGGAGAAGAAGCTGAAAAATATGTGATCAAAACATATTACGTGCAGACCTACATAAACACCTATTCTAACTTTCTCAACCCAATCAATGGAAAATATTTATGGCCAAAGTCAAATTTAAACACCATCCTCCCTCCAGTTTACACAACACAACCTGGCAAACCTAAAAGGGCAAGGAGGAGGGAGGAAGGGGAACCACCTGCTGCAAATTTGGTCAAACTAGGGAGGAAGGGGGCTATAATTGCATAAAAAGTTTGTATGACCCAAAGGCATAACAAGAGAGGATGTACAAAAAGGACAAAGAGCACAGTTGTGGTTGCTGAAAGTGGGGATATGCCTGGTGGAAGTGGAGTAGGTAAGCAAGTTGGTAGGGTAAGTTTAATAGTAAATGCAGGTAGTTTGTCATTTATTGTGATTTCCTTTCCAATGTATATCTTTACTTACTTGTATATAATATGATGACTAACACTTGATTATGTTTATTTATGCAGATGAGTGGCAGGAAACATGGTCCAGTGGCCGATGTGATAACATCGGGTCCCTCACAACCTCCTCCACCTACACAAAGTTGATGGATTGAAGATTTCTATGTAGTTTGTTTTTGTTTGTTGATTTTGGGGGAACTTTAGTAAATGTTTGCACATTGGTCCTAAATTTTTTGTTAGGTTGGTTCTTTGATATTTAGCTGTGATTTTTGTAATGAATCAACCTTTTTTTGGTGGGACTAAAAGGATAGTAGCCTTATGATTGCAAACAACATTAATGCATAAACAACATTACTGCATAAATTTCATTACTGCATAAATTTCATTTCATTGATGCATAACTTCTTTACTACATCCAAAACATGTTACATGAGTTCCAATTTGATTTGTACATTATTGGTATTGCCCCACTTAACAAAACATAAAACAAACAGTAGCAACATACAAAATACCCAACCCATATAGCAAAACTTGTCTCTTCCCCTATTTCTACCCACATCAGCCTCGAGAGACTGAATACGTCGAAGTAGACTAGGAATAATGTTCTTGGATCTTGAACACATTGGAGGATCTTTCCATACAAAGTAGCCACAAGATGAGCAAGCATAAAAACTTCTTCCGGGGTTGGAATTAGTCCAAGATGTACGAATCACAATGGCAGTTTCGCAGTAGCATATTCCTTCCATGGTGAGTTTCTTCCTTCTTCTTCTCTCTTCCTTCTTTCTCTTTCTTCATTCTTCTCCTCTCTTTCTCTGCTTCGCCTCTTTCTCTTCTTCCACCTGCAGCTAAGGTTTTCAACAAGAAAAGGTCAAAACGTTTTATTTACCCTTGAAAAGACAAAGTTACCCTCATTTAACACACACGTGCAACTCACATGCGCTTTTTCCCTCCAAAAAAGAGACGACCGCCACGTTTTTGGGTCGATTACACTGTCAGTGCTAGTACAGGGTGGTAATTGAAAAAATTAAAAGTACATGGTGGAAAGTGGAAAGAGAGACCCTAGATGAGATTTGTTTTTTCCTCACTTTTATTGAAAACTTTTGTGAAAGATTTTTGAGTGAATCAAACCAACCTTTAAAATGCTTTTGCCTACACTTGTCATTGCAGATCTTCAGTTGAGAGGTCAACAAGAAGGAAGATATGAATTTTTGGAGATGTGTACTTCAAATTGGATGTCTGGAAGCTAATATAAGTGGATTCTTCTATATATATAAAGGAGCTTTGGATGAGAGCTGCTAGATCGTGTGGAATATTAAGGTGAATTACAAGAGCTTGTAAGGGAGATCAAGTTAGGTATATGACTAATCTCTTGTAGCATCTTCATTTTTCTAGTGAATTAATTATAGTGTCCCGAGATTTTTTTTCCCCCTATGTGGGGTTTTTCCTCGTAAATCTTAGTGTTGTGCTAATTTTCTCATTTACTTTTATTCACAACACACAATATCACATAATTTCAGATCTACAATTGATTTAGGTTGCTATATGTTTGGAACTCACACAATTGCAATTGAATTGAACTAATTTTGCTAGATTTCACCTAATCGCAAATTAACTTGATTTTGGATCTATTTGGATCTAGGTGTAGATTTCTCATCTTGTTAAGTTGCAATTTAACTCAAAGGGTTTTGGATTTGATTTTAATTGATATCATAACACTTTCCTTCAACTAAAATTAGATCTATTCATTTTAAGGTTAAGTGTTTGATAAATTGCCTAAGTGAGTGTGAGTTTGAATTTCATTGTGCAAATCAATTGTTGTTGTTGTGTTTTAAAGAAAGTAAAATTTTGATTGACCATTAAATCCGAGTATGTCCTATCCCCCCCCCCCCCCCCAATCCTAATGTCCACTGAATTCCATGTTTTCACATCGTTCCCTCAAGGGTTCCCTTGAAAATGAAATATTCCTTGGACAATAGCTCCACTAGCGTGTTGAAAAGTATACTAATAGCAAGGTTTATGACAAATCAGTGACATACATCACGACATTATTCATTTATTGGAGGTAATCTTGTTTCATGGAGAAGCAAGCAGCAATGTGTAGTTGTTACACTACTGTAGGATCTGAGCTAAGATTCATAAAACATGGAGTTTGCAAATTGTTATGGCTATGAACTATGTTAGATGAGTTGGTTTCCTTATTCATTTAAGCTAATGACATTTAAGTTTCTATTAGTATGCCCACAATCTTATTTAACATAACATGAAAGGCATATTGAAGTTCATCGACATTTCATAAAGGGGAAGCTTTATCTTTGGCTTATTTGTACTTTGTATGTTACCACCATTGATCACAATGATAATGTTTTGACTAAGGGTGTGAGCGAAATTCGTTTGCAAGCCATGTTAGTTAAATTGGGCGAGGTAGATATTTTTGTACCAACTTTAAGGTGTGTATTATAAGAGACTAAATATATTTTCATAAACTTGAGGATTAGTGTTGTAAGAAACTTAATTGTTTTAGTTATGTTGTGTAGGGTATTTGTGTGTGATTTAATTAATATCCTATTAAAAATGAGGAGGAAATGAAAAATTAACGCTGAAGTTTAGAATCATTTCAATTTTAGATCTGATATTTCAAAAGTTGTAATATTAACCCTAATGTTTAAAAATTAATGCAATTTAATATGTCGTTACATCTCCGTTAAGAACATTGACAAAAGTGCCGACTTAGAGACCTATGTGAAATGTTTTTAATTATAATCTTGTATTAGTTGACACATGGCTCTTATACAAAAAAAACACCTTTTAATACTAAAAAAATCTCAAGAAAAAAAGACTGGACAATGGGGAAAAAAGGGTAAAAAGAACATACTCCCTTTTTTCTCTTTTTTCGCCCTCTCTCTCTCTCTCTCTCTGAGAGAGAGAGAGAGAGAGAAACATACACACACACACACACACAGAAAGAAATCACTTTATGTAGATCGTTGTGGTCGTGCATGTGTGGTGTATGTATATGTGTGTACAAGGCAAATAAATTAAGTTTCGAAGTACCATTTTTGTCGAATTTGTGCATTGGGTTCTAACAGTGTCACATTTGCTCTAAGTTGATGGTGGAGGGAGGCGACCAAAAGGGTTAGTGATGGTGGAGGGTGAACTAAAAAGTTATTTTATATCAATTTTCTATTTTTATTTGAATGTTTATAAAAAAAATGGGTAACTTTGTAGTTTTTTTCAAAGAAAAAAAATAGCCACGTGGCATTCACTTGGAGGATATTTTAACAAATTTGCCACATAGGATTCCACATGGGTTTCCAAGTCAGCATCCCCATCAATGATCTTAACATGGATGTAACAACAGGTTTAATTGCATTAATTGTTAAACATTAGGGTTAGCATGACAACTTTTGAAACATTGAGTCGAAATTGAAATTGACCCCAAATTTTAGGGTTGATTTTGTATTTTTTTTTTCCCAATATAACGCCTCCAAAACCCTATAATCGAGCTAAGGTGTAGAAAGTTTGGGATGAGGGTCTAGCTCATGCCTAAGAGGTGGCAATGCAAGGCAAGGATAGTTACGAATTGGTGGTGCTTCGATGAGTCACACAAACGACGAAGGTTTCATGACACCACGAATGCGTGGAAAGGTAAGATCTAGGTGGTTTGAAAGGTTCAAGTGGATAGGGATAGGGATAGGGATAGGGATAGGGTTTTTATGGTTGTTTTACACTAGGGAATGAAACTTAACGGGTTAGGCGGTTGAGGACGGTTTGTCAATGATTTCTAAGGTTGGCGACACCAAAAAGTGGTTCAGCGAAGGAAATGAGGGGGAGTGAGTGTGTTGGCGTTTTGGATAAATAAAAATGGGTTAGTGACAAAGTAGGGCTTTTTCAACAAGTTCGTTCACTTGTCATAATGGTTTGAAAATGTGCCTCGCCTTCCTTTCTAGGAGTAACCCATTATGAGTCCCAATTATTCCAATCTTCATCCACCACGAACCAAACACTAATGAACACATATTACCAAAACACACTCACAGCATTACGAGCTCTGATACAAAATGAACGTAAACACAACAGAAGACATTTAGAGTTGCACACACAAACTGGAATTCAATGCAAAAATCTCTCAATAATATATTTTCATTAATCAATTTCTGAAGTTCAGCGATTACGCGAGAAGGCCAAATGCCTCGGTTAAAATACTATGAACTAGAGTCTTATATCAAAATAGGGGTTTTAGGTTAAAAGGAGTTGTTATCCATATTATCATACAAAATGACACTAAACATTACCGTTATAAAAACAGTCCCTAGTTTCTTATTGAACTCAGAATTTAGCATTTGTTCAACACAACATCAAACACCTCAAACAAAATTACACGTTTTTACCCTACAAGCTCACACAAATTGTGTGTAAACAAAAACTATAATGACAAAAAATATCTCATTTCATTTAATGCAAACGAAGATATAATTTCCTTGAATGCACATGTACAAATAAATCATAAAAATTGATTTATCTATCTGAATCGAAAGAAGAACATGCAAAAATTAATTTGTTAATGTGTATTTTTTTTAGTGGTGCTTACTCATCACCCCCTGGTGCAAACGTTTGGAACATAAAAACCTGGACTAATACATGTTTAATGAGACACCCCACTTTTAGAGTAGATAAAATGCAATTTACCATAACAAATCCACTTCAAGCCTCCGGTGATTCTATGAAAAATCTTCGGTGTTGCATCTTCAGCATGATATCTCTTGAGCTCTGACAACACTCCAACAACACCCCTTGTGACTGTCGAGTACTAGACAACATGAATGTGACTTTGACAACACTCCGACGATGCTCCGGTAACCACCGAAATTTCTCATTGTGAAATTTCATGGTTAAACTTTCTCATTGCGAAATTAGTAAAAACATGCATTTTCACTAAATTTCGCATTGTATAATTTCGCACACTGCGATTTAACGATGCGAAATTTCACCACCGGAAAACACATCGAAAATTACACTGAAATTTCAAAATTAAATATCCTTTATGGTACTCTTTTGATAGATCCAATCGATACCATTCTGAATATATAAATTTTGTCTCAAACAGAGTTACATTTTGGGAGATATTTAATTTTAAAGTTCGCGCAGAAAAAGACAAATAAAGTGACGGGGGCAAACCTATCCCCTTGGTTAGGGAGTTCTCACTAAGACTTTTATTCTTCATGTTTAACATGAAGGGAATAACTCAAAAGCGCAACTTTATAGATTATTTCAATAGATTCGAAAATCCGTTTGTGCGTATATGTTTTTTATTTGAATAGATTTCAATAAAAAGCAGCACATGCAAAACTTAATTTGAAGTGCGTATGTATATGGGGTTTTGTGGGTACCCCGTTTTTATCACTATAAGGCCTGGACAAGTAGCCCCTCTTCAGCGGCCCAAAGCCCAGGCCCGTCACCTCTGGTACTCATCCATTTACTCCACGATCCCATGAAGAGAAGTTGTGGGGGAACATGATCCCATGAAAGGGAGATGGCTAATAAAGAGGAACCCATCACCCCCACTACACCAACACACACATGTATAAATTAAACCCTAAGTCCGGGGCAAAGGACAAGTTGTATTCTCTGTACTTACTCTTCAGAATATAGAGAAATAACACTGACTGAACCACCGTGGACGTAGGCACTTCTTTGCTGAACCACGTATCTTCGTTGTTGTGTGATTGGTCTTTTATTTGTTTTTTCTTAGTTGTCACCTCTTTCATATTTATTTGTGCTGCATAATAATCGCATCTACAATTGGCGCCGTCTGTGGGAATCGTTTATCTTTCCTTGAGAAGAGCCCACACCAAAGAAAAAAAAATCTAAGATGTCTGATCACAACAGCAACGCTCCTCAAGCAGGAGACATTCAGGAGCCACCCGCTCCTCGCAGGATCAGGTCTGAAGTCCGACGTTCCGATCAAGGGGCTCGCTTAGAAAGGCCAGCCTCAGAAGAAAGTCAAGGACCAGCAAGGTCCACTCAGATATCCAGATTGATCGATGCATACGAAGCAAGGCTCCACGAGCAGAGAGAGTCTTCTCGCAGGTATGAGGCTAAGAATGCTCGCCTGAAAAGAAGACTGGAAAAACTGGAAAAAGAACTACGTCCTGATACCAGGAAACGCCCCTATCGCACTCCTAGCCCTCAGGCGAGCAAATCTCGCAGCCGAGGAAGGAGCCCTAGGCGGCAACATCAAGGGTTCGAAGGTGGCGACTCAGACGACGACCTCCGCGAGCAACTGAGAAAAGCTCGCCGCTATCAGAGCCCTGCTCGCAGCGACGACAACATACGGAACCTGGTCCGCAGAGAAATGGACCAACATCCAGCTCACCGCGGCACCAGGTCAACCAGAGAACTCGCCAGGAGAGCCCTCAAGACCCAGATGAAATCGCCCTTCACAAGGGAAATTGAAGAAGAAGAAGCTCCCAAAAAGTTTGCTATTCCGAGGTTCAAGATTTATGACGGGAAGACTGATCCCATTGATCATGTCAGGCAGTACCGGCAGGCTATGACCCTCTGGAATCATCGAGATGTGTTGATGTGCCGTATTTTCCCCTCGAGCCTTCATGACGTGGCCCAGAAATGGTTCGAGAAACTCCCTCACCGATCCATCAGAAATTTTAAATCCCTGGCCGAGCTCTTTACGGCCAGGTTCATCACCAGCAGCTCCCATCCCAAAAGGATGGATGCTCTATTGACGATGAAGAAAACTCCTCAGGAGACACTTCGAGACTACGCGAAAAGGTACTGGGAGTTATTCAACGAAGTCGAAGACTGCGCAGAAGAGGTGGCAGTGGCTTCATTCAAAATTGGGCTACCTAGCTCTTCCCTCCTCTACCAGTCCTTGACAAAGAAGGAAGCAACCACCATTGACGACCTGATGGCCCGGATTGAGAAATACGCAAAGGTGGAAGATGTCACCCGCCTTAACGAAGGGGAAAACGGTCGAGCCAAGCTCGCCACGAAGGGAAGTGAGAAAGTTGATAACCAGAAAAAAGGAGGAAAGAATGGGAGCAAGAATGGCCCCAAAAACGGAGGGGGCCCTGACGTTGCAAAGTCGTTCCAGGCAGTCAACACCATCTTCAAAGAACCAATTTACAAGATTCTCGCTAAGATCAAGGATGAGCCGTTCGTCAAATGGCCCCGGAAAATGGGAGGAGACCCATCGAAAAGAAACAATGCGCTGAGATGCACCTTCCACAAAGAGGGGGGACATAAGACCGAGCACTGCAAGGCTCTTAAGTCCCACCTCGAGGAGTTGGCCCAATCCGGACATTTGAATAACTTTGTGGAAAGGAAGGTAGAGAGAGTGACTGTCCACAAGGAGGCAAAACCCGACAACGTATTAGAAGACGACACCGGACACGAATTCGCAGTAATCCATGGAGTATCCGATGTTAAGCAAATCCAGGGCAACTCAGCTCGGATGGAGGTAAAGAAGCTGACAGCAGTAATGCAAGCTTTTCAAATTGATCCAGCGAAATCACAGGCAGGAAAACGCCGCCGAGCAGAGGACATCAACTACAACAAGCATATGGTCTTCACGGATGAAGATTTGGTAGGAGTGAGGACCCCACATCACGATGCCTTAGTCATTACACTCAGGATAGCCAACTTTGATATCGACAGACTGCTCGTCGATCAAGGAAGCTCATCCGAAGTAATGTACATCGACCTGTTCAGGAAATTGAAGTTGGACATCGCCGACCTTAAGGGAACCACTGTCCCTCTGGTCGGCTTCGCTGGAAAAATGACCATGCCTTTGGGCAAGATAGTACTACCAGTGCTCGCTGGGAGTGTTTCAAAAATGATCGAATTTCTGGTGGTCGACATCGACTCACCGTATCAAGCCATCCTCGGCAGGGGATGGCTCCATGCAATGAAGGCAGTCTCCTCGACCTACCACCAGAAACTCAAATATATCACCGAGCGGGGAGTGATGGAGATACATGGCGACCAGGCGATGGCGAGAAAGTGCTTCATAGCGGCTATCCGACAGAAGCCAGAGAAAAAAGACGTTCGAACCAGCGAGAAGGTGGAGGAAGGTGCAATCCCTTCCAAATAGCAATTAAAATATGGAAGGCCCGGAGTGGAAGAAACCAGGCTCCTCCCCTCCGAACGGGTTGTAGAAGACCTGGTAGAAGTCATTGCTAGAGAAGGCGACAACAGCAGAGTCTTCCTGATCGGAACCTCACTCACTGACGAGGAGCAAAAGGATTTGTTAACCTTACTCAGAAGCAACATAGATGTTTTCGCCTGGGAACCCTACGAGCTGCCGGGGATCGATCCCAATATGGTCTGCCATCAGTTGCACGTCAATCAACATGCGCATGTTTGGTTTATAACTATAATTCTGTTTTTTGTGTTTAAATATAGTTTTGATAAAAAATTTGCGCTTGACAACCTTCTTTTAAACACTGAATTATAATATTTTTGTGTCATAATCAAGCTTTTCATAAAACAAAAGGTTGTTTATAACTTCTGTTTTTATTTTTCAACTCAATTCATTCTTAATATTTCAATGCATATATACCTTAATATATAATATACATACATAATACATTAATATGTGTGTAATTCTTATAAATAAAAAATATATATGTACATGTACACAAAAGTACATATATTTATATTATTAAATTATATAATATACTAACATGTTAAATAATACTATCAATGGATACATGATACTAATACTATCAATGGATACATGATACTTATATATAGTTTTATACATGTATTATTAATGTATGGAATAATATAAAATACACATATAGTACATGTGTATTAACCAATGTTCTAAAAGGTGCGCCTAGGCTTGAGGCTTGGAAGAAACACATCGTCTTAAACGTTTTATGCCTTATTCTTGGTAAAAACCTTAAGGGACACTTTTTTTAGGATCAATTACTACTTGGAGTACGTTTGTTTGTACTAATTGTGACTTGATGTACGTTAATTTTCGTATTAGTTGGTTGGATCCAAAACTAACGGAAACCGTCAGTTGACTCACTTAACCGTTAGTGGACAAAATTTTTTAACTAAAATGACCAATTTACCCTCGAATATATATATATATATATATATATATATATATATATATATATATATATATATATTACAAAATGTTTAAATGTTTTTTCAAACTTTTTAATATAATTTTTTTTTATATATGAACTTTTTTATATATCTTAAAACTGTTTATACATTTAAAAAATAAACTTAAAAAATATAAAAATTGATTTTTATATATAAACTTATTAAAATGCACTTAAAAAACTTATTTTTATATATAAACTATTTGTTTTTATATATAAACTTATTTTATATTTAAACTATTTATACCTTTCAAAATATATAAACTGATTTTTAAAACTGTTTATACATTTAAAAAATATATAAACTGATTTTATGTAAATTGTTTATACATTTAAAAAATATATAAAGTGCTTTTAAACAAAACAATTTTTTTTCTTCACAAAAAAATAAATTCGAGCATAAAAATAAAAAATAAAACTGATTCAAGTCAAAAAAATTATTTTCAGAAAAAAAAATTTAGTTAATAAAATTATTTTTAGAAAAAAATGTTTTTTGCTTGATAAAAATAACATTGTTTTCGTTTAAAATATATATTTTTTAAAAAAATATATTTCCCAAAAAAAAAATTCCAACCAACAAATTTATTTTTCCAGCATATAAATAATTTCCATAAACAAAAAAAAATTCCAACATAAAAATAAAAGTTAAAACTCTGACCATGAAATCCCAATCCCGAACTCCAAATCCCAAACCTTCGGCCAAATAAACCTCCAGCAAAAAACAAACTCCAAAAAAATATACAAATTATTTATAAAAACTGTTTATACATTTAGAAAAATATATAAACTGATTTTTAAATTGTTTATATATATATACATATATATATATATATATATATATATATATATATATATATATATATATATATATATATATATATATATATATATGTATATATATATATACGGTCCGCAGTCCGCACAAGAGCATTATTTTATATATATATATATAAAAAAAATAATGCTCTTGTGCAGACTAGTCCGCATTTTAAAAATGCGGACCGGGCATGTGTCACCTAACGTTGTACCTAGATTTTATCGCCTAAATTATAGGTACACTCTCTCTCTTTTCTGAGCTCACCGCCAGGTGACACATGTTCGGTCCACATTCTTAAAATGCGGACTAGTCCGCAAAAGAGCATGACTATATATATATATATATATATATAAACTGATTTTTAAAAATTGAAGCATGAGCTATTTATATAAACTATTTATACATTTAAAAAATATATAAACTGTTTATATATAAATAAAATGATTTTAAACAAAACAATTTTTTTTCCACACAAAAAATAAATTCGAGCATAAAAATACACAATAAAACTGATTTAAGTAAAAAAAATATTTCCAGAAAAAAAAAACGTTTTTCACTTAATAAAATTATTTTTAGAAAAAAAATGTTTTTCACTTCATAAAAATAAAAATAATTTCCATAAACAAAAAAAATAATTTCCAACCTCCGGCCATAAAATTCCAGGAAAAAAAATCCGGCCACAAAATCTGGCCATCAATACAAAATCTAGGAAAAAAATAAAATATATAACCTCCGGCCATGGAACGAAAACGATTTCAACAAACCTCCAGCCATGGAACAAACCTCTGATTTCAACAAATCTCTCGCCATGTAACAAGCCACCAGCCCCTTTACCTTTCGCTCGGTATACGAATTTTTTTATCAAACCTCAAGAGGAGAGAGAGAGAGAGAGAGAGAGAGAGAAATCAGAAAGTGTGAGAAAGAAAAAAGATCTGCTGGTTTGAAAATGATATAAGGGTATTTAAAGATAAGAGTATTTAGGGTAATTGGTGAAAAAGGCATTACCGTCACACACCTGTTAGCCAAATCGTTAAAATAACACCCAACCAACAAATACCGAAACTAACATACCCCACACCCCAATTATTATAAACAAACATACCCCAAATAGTTAATGACCATTTTTTTAAAACAAAAATGTTTTAGTAAAACGATATCACCTTATAAAGATTTTTTTACAAACCGAAATAATATCTCGTTCAAAACAATAAAAAAATTATTTTAATTTGCATATATTTAGACATATTTTTAAGGTAAGTACAATTTTAGTATTTTTAATAGCCTTGTTATGGTTAAAAGTATTAAAATATATTAAAAAAAGGCCTAAACGCCTCATGCCTTTTTACGCCTATAGTCCACCTAGGGTTCTAAGGTTTAAGGCATGACCTCCATGCCTCGGTCACGCCTCACGTTTCGTTTTTTAGAACCTTGGTATTAAAAAATATTATCAATTTATGTATGCATATAATTTTATTATGAATTATACATGCAATATCATTATATATATGTATAGTTATATATAGTTAAACTCCCCAACATGCCTCATTAAATGTACATAAAAATACATGAAATTAAATGTACATATATATAATTTATGATTATGTATGTATGTATGAAAGTTTATACATACACAAACACACACACACACATATATATATAATATAAATATACATGTTTGTCAATTTTGTTAAATTTTTAAAAAACTTTTTTAGAAAAAAGTTTACCAAATGCGCACCAATAATTATAAACATAAAAAACTGAATTTTAAAATTGTATTTAAAAACAATGTTTAAATCAAATTTTCTAAATACAAAACCAAACGGACCCTTAATTTTCTATTGTATATTTTGTTCATTCAAAATATTTAAGACAGTCTGCATCTTAACAGCTGTTGAAGAATACAATCCATAAGAATGGAAGGTGCACACCCAAGTATTAACATCACAAGGAAAAATGTTTTTTTAATTTTTCCAAACATGTATCAAGTTTCATGCTGAAAATTGTCCAAATTGCACTTCAGCAACAAGAAGACATGAACATTGAGTTCCCTACTAAGCTATAGTTGCATATCTACTATAAGAAAATATAAAAGCTGCAAAATTTAGTCTAAATCACAAAATTAAATTACATGGTTCTGACATATTATATATTACAAATTCCATATGAGATAATGTAACGTAACAAAAAAATTGACTTTTGGCTTCCGAGCCTTGCAGGTTTGATGAATAAGTAACAACACATAAAGTTTAGAGAGTTCCTATGCAGCCCAAAGTAATCTGAAAAATTCTATTGAGCCACCTTATTATTTGTACCTATTAAGTCTCTAACATATTGATATAGTGTCTATTAAACCCCTCCATCCAAATTGACAGTTAAAACTAACGATTTAAAACATGTGCTACGCACATGGCCTTTCTATAAGGGCCTCTTGGAATATTAAACTTACTAGAAATTAATTTTTTTAAATATGGTTAAAAAATAACACAATAAAAGGCAAAGTCTCTTGGAATATTAAGTATCTGGTCCCATTTTTTAAGATTAATTTGTAGCCACTTCCACATTTTTATTTTTTTAGTTGTTCGTCCTATTGTAACGACTATGGGACAAGTATCATTCTCGACGAAAAGAAAGAGGAGCAGTTACATAGTAGTTATGAACGATTTTGGGTGATTGTGAGACTTACTACAATTTTAAAAATACATAGGATAGAATTCTAACAAATCTTAGGAGATGGGACTAAACTTGAAAAACACTAAAGTCTTTTTTAGATTATATTTAGAGAAAGTTAATTTGATGAGCTAATTAGGGGTAGTTTCTTGAAAAATATGTAGCTAAATTATTTTTCGCAATTTATTTATTAAAAAATTATATTAGACAAACATTTTTTTTCTTTCTAAAATATAGTTAAATCATTTTTCGCATGTCTTTTTTATACATGTTGAATGACTTGCACAAAAGCTTCTTAAAAATGTACTTAATCCATTTTTGCATACTTGATTTATTTATTGTGTAATAAATATATGAAGGAATTATTTTGCGTATTTAATTTAATCAATTAATAAATTTAATGGAAATATTATTGCAGAATAAATTTATGACCTATCAAGGTCGTGTTTTCACATCATTTTCGAATAATTAATTTGATAAGTTAATAATTTTTCCTTAATTAATTTGATAAGTTAACAATTATAAAATAAACTCTCACAAAAAGGATTTAACTCGATATTTTTTATAAAAAATAAAATAAAATTCCCTAATTAACTCATCAAATTAACTTTCACTAAATATAATCATTGTAAAACCTTCTTCATTTTTATCTTCAATCTATATAGTTTTATTTTTAAAAGAAATTGTGAATAAAATACTAACAATCGTAAGTAGATATACGAATATGTATATTCTAAAATTATTTCTAATAAGTTTGGTGTTTTGGGAGGACAAAAATGCCCCTCTAAAAAGGGGCATGTGCATTGCATATGTCTCAATCCCTTGGTTTTAACGGTAATTTAGATGGAGGGGCTTAACAGACATCATACCAATAATTTAATGGCTGAATTAGGTACATATAAGGGCTCAATAAAATTCTTCAGATTGATTCATAGGTAATTCACTCTTACAGTTTAATTTCCCGAGGCCATGAATGTAAAATACCCCTTCATATTTTCACATGTTAAACCCAACTTGCAAATTACCTACTACGCACTTGAGTGATTTAGATCACAATGCTTTTCTGCAGTGCTAGGCTCATACATGCAAAGATTTATTATTTTTACCTTTTAAACTTATTCCCAAACAAGAAAGATATAAAGTAAATGGGTTCAAATTTTAATTAATAAATGGCAGTTCTGGAAATTCACCAATATAGAGAACTTCCCCAAAATTGTAAGAATATTAAATAATGACAAAATTTGTAAAATAACTAAAGAGACTATCAGAATACAAAAAATAGTGACTAAATTTATAAGAGTAAAGATGACCATATATGATGAAGTAAATAGTATAATTTCCAAACTCTCTCATGGACCAAGGCAACTCTCTCCTCTACCAGCTGCCTCCTCCGCGCTCACCCAACCCTACTTCTCAGCCAAGTATCCCTGCTTCTAACCTTGAAGATGAACGTCATAGTTCGCATGCCCCACCTCCTGTTTTGGGGACCTCAGTTCCTCACCGTGAAGCAGCACCCGTCAGTTCCTATCGTGACAAACTTGTTGCTCCTGCTGATATATTTATGACACCTATGATTAGGGAGGGACTCAACAACAGTGCAGAACCTCAGCATCGGGTTGTGCATCCACTTTTCTCTGCTTGGACCATGCATGGCAATCAGGATGTCGACGACTCTCCAGACGAATTGGTGACGAATGACCCTCTACCTGACAACACTCCTGTGGTTCCCATCTCGAGTTCAGAACTGCAAACGCTCAAGCTTAAATGGAGAAACACGCTGATTGTTAAGCTCCTTGGAAAATATTTACCGTTTCAGCGACTGGCACTCCGTCTATCACGATTATGGAAATTAAAGGCGCATATCTCCATCAGTGATTTGGGCAATCAATTTTATTTAATTAAAGTCTCTCCCGAGGACTAACTGACTATTTTGTCGGGCGGCCCTTGGTTTCTAGATAACCATTACCTTTCGGTTCAACGATGGCAGAAAAATTTCCGTCCTTCGATTTCTTCGATTAATCGAATGAGTATGTGGATCCAACTTCCGGAACTACCTGTGGAATATTACGATAAAACTGTGTCGTATCGTGTAGCGATGGCTCTTGGTACGCCATTAAAAATAGACATGCATACGGAATCAATGGGACGTGCGAGATACGCTAGGCTGTGTGTGGACTTTGACATCACTAAACCACTTCCGAAAAAAATTCTCATTGGTTGTATTCTCTGTGATCTGGTGTATGAACTTAAAACAGATATCTGTTTTTCTTGTGGGATCGTTGGCCATCTTGCTGCAGATTGCTCCCGTCACAATGAGCCAAGCCAGGCTAATGTGCACGATCCCGGAGCTAAAGAGAGTCAGTGGCAGGTGGTGAATCGCCGCCCTTTGCATCGCAAGAAGGTTTGGAAAGAACCATTTGTCGCAGACGAGTTAGCAACGAAACGTACAGCAGTAGCGGCACTGCCTCAGGCCATTACCCGATCTTCTTTGTTGTCGGAAGTGCCTGGTCCCAGCGACCAACTGAAATGGGTAAAAAAAAAAAAACTTCAAGAAGACAGTAACCCCATGCAAACGAACACAGCCTTACGTCCACTTCCAACCCTGGGCCCACATGAGAGCTCTGAGTTAAGTAAGGTTAGATTTATTCCAGGTCAGGTAGCAAAAGGACAGCAGCCGCAATCTTTGAATTTAACCTTCAATCACCGCCCCAGTTTGGACATCCCAGATCAAACCGCTTCAGTCCCTCGTTTCACCTTAGCCGCTGATGTTACTTCTACCATAATTCACCGCCCCTCACTATCGCTGTCAAAAGACGATGATAATCCACGTGTTTGCTCTCCAGCTGCTGCGTCAGCTTGTGAAGGACACCCACTGAGCATGTTGGGACGTTAAAACCCTCTAACCTTCTATCTCTAAACCCTACTCACTTAACCCACTCTACTCAATCTTATACCATACCTACTGTGCCCAATGTCGAGCAACCAGAGCAGCCCGGATTCTCCAGCCCTCACTCATAGCTCTCACATATCAGGGAGTGCCGAACCGTTTTAACGACCTCCGCCTCGACCATTGACACACCTAGTCCGACCATTGACCCACCCATCCCTCCTAGCTTCGCCTTCACCTCTGTTGCCATTCCCACATCTCCCGCTCCCTCCCCCATTTCAACTAAACACCACCGCCAACCCGCACCTAGACCACCCCACAAGCCCTCCCCCTATACTATGCGGGCCAAACGACCTGCTCATCTCACCCCACTGTACCATACCTCAGCTTCTCCACTACCAGTTACTCGACCACAGCGTGCACATCGAGGTCGCTCAACATCGCGATCGGTTCGAGAGGGAGGGGGAGGCTTGTTACACCTTCCACGGGCACCAAATACCAAACGAGGGCCAGCTGATGACGAGTTCCCTCAGGCAAAACGAGTATGTATACCTAGTGTCGGACAGGAGGTTGCGGACATCGACAATCCCGTTTCATCTAATGCGAATATTAATGTGGAATGCTAGAGGTGTCGGGCGCCAGTCATTCTATGCCGAGGTCATGCATCTTATTAGAATCCATCGACCTCATATGTTGGTGGTACTTGACACTCATCTTGATGTTCGTCGTTCCATTTCGGAGATTGGTAGGTTACTGTTTCAGAATAACATAGTGTCTCCCGCCTTGGGACAATCGGGCGGTATCTATGGTCCATGAATTAGCAGTTTCACCTTGATTCATCCACCTTCTGGTAGAACATGACCCAGTGGCTGGGCCTTCGGAAGTCACAGCGGTTTATATGCCGCCACAGCCACGTAATCAACCTCAGGTATGGCGTTCTCTCGAACAACTTTCAGCTACTGTCCAACATCCATGGTTACTTCTTGGTGATTTCAATACAATTATAGGACCCCATGAGAAGCTAGGTGGTCGTCCATTTACAATGGGACGTGGCCATGCACTTACTACTTTCATGCAGACGTGCAATATTTAGGACTTAGGGTTCACTGGCCCATCTTTCACCTGGAAAGCCAACACTGCTTTTGGTCATCATGTCCGGGAACGCCTGGATAGAGGACTTGCTAATAGCAGCTGGCTCTCATCCTACCCTCACACGCTGGTCACCCACCTACCAAATGCCAGCTCGGATCACTGACCTCTCCTTCATGATACGTTGCCAAGTCAGTCCAAACCAAACATCTACTGTAAGGAATGGGCTCGGTATCCATCTTTTCATTCTATGTTAGGCTACCATTGGCAACGACCGATTCTGGGTACACCGGATTATGTATTCTTGCAAAAAACCAACCACTTTCGAGCGGCTGCAAAACTTTGGAAACGTCACTTTTTCGGTAATATGGCTCATAATATTTCAAACTTGCAGCAACAACTCCAAATTACTCGGGCCAGGCTTGAACTTCAGTCTGACCAAAACTCTTGGGAGTTTGAGAGTCGTCTCCAAGATCAACTCTCTCAATGTCTCTTGCTGGAACGTCAGTTCTGGCAAAATAAAAGCAAGGTGCAATGGTCCCTTAATGGTGATCATAACACAAAGTACTTTCATGCCTGTGTCACTCATCAACGTCGAGAGAACAATATCCAATCCATTTTTCAGCCGGACACGGGATAGCATTGCACCATGCCAGATATCCAAGCTCAGTTCCGTCAGTTCTATGTGCACCTGCTTACCACGACCAATCCACCCACGCAAGATGCACCGTTTGTGCCGATAAGGCCATCAGACTGTTCTCGGCTTCTCGCTGAGGTCTCCGACACGAAAATTAGTACGGCTTTGCGGCGCATGGGACATAATAAGAGTCCTGGTCCTGATGGACTCACTGTGAAATTTTTCCAAAATCACTGGGAAGTTGTGGGGACTTTGGTGACCAGTCTTATCCGATATTTTTTTCATACTGGAGACATGCCACCGGCGCTGAATCAGACCTTGCTCATTTTTATCCCCAAAGCTAAAAACCCTACCCAAGTCACGCATTATCGGCCTATAAGCCTATGCAACGTGAGTTATAAGCTCATATCTTCAATCATTGTTGCCCGGATGCGTCCTCTTATGCAATACATTGTCTCGCCTTATCAAGCGGCGTTTATTGCTAATCGACATATTCAGGACAACATTTTGCTGACTCATGAGATCATGCATACTATGCAAACTTCCAAGTCGAATAAGGGAAGTTGTGCTATCAAGCTTGACTTACAAAAAGCTTATGACCAATTAGAATGGCCTTTTATTCGTTGGGTTCTTTCTAAACATGGCTTTCCGGAGAAATGGATACATATTAGTATGGCCTATATCTCCACTCCCACTTATCAAACCTTAATTAATGGCCACCTTCGGCAAGGAGACCCCCTCTCACATTATTTGTTTATTCTTGCTTTGGATGTTTTGCTCCGCACAGTGGAAAATGAATGCACTCATCTTCGTATGCGTGCCCTTCGTACATCAAGGATGGGTCCTTGGGTTCCAGCGTTAGCTTTTGCTGACGATTGTATATTCTTTCCGTAGCCCACTACTGCTACTCTTGACCACTTCACAAGTTTACTCTCCCAGTTTTAGGAATTTTCTGGCCAAACCATCAATTATGCTAAATCTTCGCTGACTTTTGGACCTGCTACTCCGCATGCCTCTCGCCACATAGCTATCCAGAAGCTACAGATAGCTCGGTACCAGGGACAAGACAAATACTTGGGCCTTCCCTTGCTTACCGGGCGGGTAACACGTCAGCTTTTCTAGGAAGCTATTGTTGCGCTGGACAGTCGACTCCATGTGTGTGGTATAATAATTTTTTGTCGAGTTACGCTCATTAATGCTATATGTACTTCTATGCCATCATATTATATGTTAGCCTTTCCACTTCCAAAGGCAATTCTTTGTGCACTCACCCGAAAAATAAAATCTTTCTTCTAGAGCGCAACTCCTCTGGCTCGTAAAACCTCCACAGTCCCTTGGTCTACGATAACTCTCCCCCGAGCGCTGGGAGGACTAGGCATCAAACACTTACATACCTTAAATGATGCCTTTATGCTCAAGCTTCTATGGAAAGTGTTTACTCAACCTGAGAATCTATGGACCCGTACCATTACTCAAAAATATTTCCCAACGGCAACCCTTTTATCAACAACCAGGAAGTCGTGCCTCTCTTCAAACGCGGGATCAAATGGCGAGTAAGGCAAGGAAATATTTCCTTTGGTCGTCATATTTGGGTCCTTAATGATAGCTTGGAATCGATGTTTCCGCATATTCCAGGTTCTTGATCAACCTCTGGCATCTTTTCTTTCTAACTCCCAGTGGGGCTTCTCACGATTGGCCCGCTGGTTACCAGTTGACTTTCTCCCACATATCCAGACAATTTTCATTCATTCGGCAATCGAGTCGGACGAGCCTTATCAGTGGCCGGATCCGGGGGGGGGGGGGGGGGGGGGGTCTTTTCCATTCGCTCTACATACCGCTGGTTGTGTGAGCCGACCCACATCCAGCATCGTCCGCACCTGCCGTGGCTTTGGCTGTGGAAAAGTTCACTTCCTCCTAAGTTGCACATGTTTTTATGGTTCTTTTTGCATGGGGCTCTACCGTCGGTTGATCGGCTTTGCTATTATCATCGTCTGCCATCGCCACTTTGTTCCATGTGTGGCCTTGAAGATAGTAATACCCATATTTTCACCACTTGCCCCACCTTTTACCACCTCCACAGTCCTGACTTGGGCTTGGACCTTTCTCCAATCTGTCTCTTGCGACGATTACAGGAGCTGCCTCGACCTCCCTTTCGGCACTATCCTTTGTTCCGACCGTTTTTTGCGCTTCGAACGCTATGGTTGTCAAGGAATAAGGCCATTTTTCGCAACCAGCCTACACTCCGTGAACCAATCCTACACTGTATTTCTACAAACTTCACAATACATAGGTGCTAGAATGTCTTCTGCTCTATCGGTAGCACCTACTGTTCAGGATCTTACCATTGCGTGGACCAAACCGTGTTCGAATTTCCTCAAGTGTAACACTGATGGGGCTAGAAATCATGACACGGGACTTGCGGCTACCGGGGTTATACTACGTGATCATCAAGGGCACTTTATATCTGCCCTTGCTCACAACATTGGCTATGCGTCCTCAATCCTTGCTGAGATTTGGGCCATTAAACTCGGATTAGACCTAGCTTCTTATATGGGGTTAAATGTATTCAACTTGAGACCGACTGTCAAATTGTATACTACATGATTCACAGGAACACAACGCAAGTTCCAGCCCACAGGGACCTGATCCAGGCGGTGCAGGATGGATTCCATAGGTTTACGCATGTTACCTTCTCTCTTTGTTTCAGAGAAGCCAACCGTTGTGCTGATGCCCTGGTTGCTGCTGCTGCTGCAATAGGATTCCCGTTTTTCTCTTGTATCTATACTTCCATCCCGTCCTTTTTGCGCACACTTGTACATAGTGACGGAGTGGGTGACTGTTCTGTTCGTTCAGCAGTTAGGGACATCTCTTGTAAAATAACTCTGTTTTAATAAAGCTTCTTTTTTTGTTAAAAAAAAAAAAAAAAAAAGATTACCATTCTAGAACCATAACCAATAGTATTACAAGGCTTAAAGCAACAATTTTTTTCCTAAGAGAAGAATAAAGATAAACTAGGAAACAAAATGATAAATCCTATTCTTATCCTAACTCCTAGGTAATATCTGTTACCTATTAAATCAATTATCCTATTCTTAAAACATCAATTATTTTATTGATTAAAATAAAATAATTCCTCAATTATTCTTATTCACGCCATTCTCATTTTGGGTTTAAGAATGGAGATGCATGACGGCAACATTATATGACTGTGTTATACATAACTTCACTGATATTTGAATTACCAAACATGTTTATTAGAACTTCACCAATAATTTGCGACCATGTTTATGCACACAAGTAGAGAAATTGGGTTTTCTCACCTAAATGAATTCGAAAGAACAAAAGATATGTCACTACATCAATGGGCTACAGACCTATATTTATGGGAGATCAGACACGAGAGATGCAAACACTACAACTACTCCAGCCACGACCAACACAACCATGGTACTACACCAACTTCAAGTGTTATAGAGTGGAGTTTTCGATAATAAAAAAAAAGTCTAGGAGTGCCAAAAGAAGAAAAGAACTCCTGTGATCGTGAAAGATTGTAAGGGATTGGAAGATGAAAGTGAAGTTGTGAAAGGGCAAGTGTTGGTGACCAGTGTTCACGTTCCCACAGAGATAAATGGGGTCGCTCGCGGCATAGGAGAGTGAGTGTTGGCAAGGGATGGAATAAGGAAGGGAGAATTTTTTTTATTTATATTATAATCAGTTATTTATTTATCTCCCAAGTAGATTAGGTTTATCTAGTAGTTATTTATCCTTTTAATTATCTTTTAGCTATTTAGTCTAGTTTATCTAGGATTTCTATGTTAGCCTATGAATAAAACCCCTCCCTTATAACTCATTTATTCATTTGAATAATATATTTTTTCCTAGTATTTGAATCATAATGCGTCGATTGTTGTTTGCTTCCACTTACTCACATCACAATTACTAGAGCATGAAAATTATAAACTTACAACAGCGGAAAATGCAAATCATTGTAGGCTTATGTGACATCGTTAAATGAAAACATGACAAAAGTACAAATCTATCACTTAGGCCACTACTTGCGACAATAACCATAACGGTGCGGCTATTAAAAGTCCATTTTCATACTCTGCAATTCAAAATCACTTTTTTGCAACACTTTGTGAACTGTTTTTGCAACACGGACTACTGTAACATCTGTGGAGTGCTAATAGCCACACCCCAATCTAAATATGTTTAAAGGAAAAAACATAGCAATTTATATAAACAGTGAATTCTCAGATTTTGGCTTGTAACCGGCTAACCACTAGTGTTGAAATCTCATGTTGCAAGCCACACAAGGAAAAAAAATAACAAAACAAAAATGAGGATACTAAAAGGAACCTATAACTGAAATCTATTTTACGCACACAGAGACCAACTAATTGCAGCCAGCCACCATTAGAAGCCTATCAGAAGTAGCAGATCAAAGCATAACTAATGAATAGTTCAACCACCAAAACAAAGACAATTTTACGATTATCAAACGGTGATTCCTATCCACTCTAGGAAACACGGACACAGGCCCACAATCCCAGGTTGTAATTAAATTGGAGGTTCAGACCCATAATGGTGAATGGCAAGTAAAGAACGGATAATGAGATACAACAAAAATTTCCATTTACACAAGGAAGAAAATACCCGCCGTTGTCTATAAAATGATGCTCTTCAACTACTAATGTCATCGAACTTCGTAAACAAGCAAAGCGCTGACCATTCTCAAGTTTTCTCTACTCATTTCAGCTACCCAAATAGATCGTCGTCATCTTCATCGTCATTGGCTTCGTAGCTTTCAGGTCTTCCACGCGAGGAATTTTTATTTGGAGAAGCTTGTCTGTCACCAGAACTGACTGAAGAATACGCCCAAGATGAACCCACTTTGCCAGATAATGATTCCCCATATATATCATCATAGATTCCACTCCTTGGAGGAGCTTTGACCTTGTTCAAGACTTCTTGTAATTTATCAGTCACACCTTTTGGGGGAACATTGACTTCCTTCACCGACAAAAGTTCCTTCCCTTTAGGTATTACTGTGGTTTGTACAAGAGATTCATACTTCCCAACAAGACTTCCTTCTTTCACACCCACTGGACCAGGTTCCGTTTCAACATCTGCACCATCTGAAATCCCAACAACTTCAACCAGCTCTCCTCCAACCTGATCCCTAAAGGACACCCGTGTTATCCTAATCCTCTTGGAAGCCCTCTCTGACAGATGCTTGTCATCTCTGCCTACTGATTTAGACGTTAAGTCTGGTTTAGTAAGACCATAGCGATTTAAAAATGTGTTATAAGCCAAAACAGCTTCTTCGTCAGAAGGGTCAGGAGGTGGGGGCATATTGATTTCTGTGGGTAGTGGTGTGGGAGGGAAAAGAGCTGCACTGTTCTTTCTCAAGATATAAATTCTTGTCGAAGCAGCAAATCGCAAAGACTGCCCTGCCTCGAGCTCAACAGGGGAATCTTTTGTCAGTCGCTCATTGGCAACAAAGGTACCATGTGCAGATCCCAAATCAATTACATATATGCTGCATGAGAAAAGGTAAAACTGGGTCAATTCACTAGATTTTAAAAAGAGAATTTTCACTTTTATTTAATTTACTGGGGGTTATCTATATTTTGGCCACTAGTTCTTTGTAATGCACATTTGAGTCCAAGTTGTCAATATTGCACTTCGAGTTCCGTCTTCACTTTTTGACACATTTTTTTTAATTTTCATGCCACTATTTTCTACAAAAATGTAAATGGACCCCAGAGTGCAAATAGTGAAAATTTTGGACATTCAGAGGTACAAATAACCCATATCTATACAAGAGAAGAACCTTTTCGGTATTAACAAGTTGAACTAGGGGTGATAAATCATGAAATATCTTCATGTTTCATAACCTAGGATTGAACATACAGCAATGCATCATGGAGGGTAGGTCACAACTAAAATTACACAAGGTCCACCAGTTCATCAACCTGGCCCAACTAGTCGATAAATATTTTCTAGACTGACAATAATTCCAGTCCATCCATCCTAAAACAGAATTATAGGCCACTTCTTACTGTTAGATGCTGCAATCATGCCTTAATATTGGTTTTATAGTGTGTTCTGTAAATATAGAGAACATACTTATCAACAAAAGAATTAACAGAGAATACACTATTAAACCAATATTAGGATAAAAGAGATTAAGAGAGTAAGAATACATCACTTGCATTAGGGTAAAAGCCAACAACAAGTTATGTTGATAGTGAATACAGTAACAGAAAAACAAGAATGTGATTTCACTGATATTGATTTCAAAGAGTTTAGTGATATGAATGTATAATTAGCAAGATAAGATATAGTACAAGTGAAACCTTCCACTCTTGTGAGGAACAACGGCAGCATGCTGGCGCGAGACAGACTGATGATCAAGCACAAAATCACAAGTATGAAACTGCCTACCAAAGATGTGCCTTCGCTTGTCAAGATTGATTCGATCAAGAACCTCCCCATCCTTCAAAATCTCAAGATAATAAACGCCTGCCCGGGGCTCAATCGCCCAATCAGGGGGCTGCCAAGTGGATTCCCCCCCTCCAATCTGAGTCACGTGCGCCACAACCTCATCCGACACAAGAGATTTCTGAGTCTGGGTTTGGGTTTGGGTTTGGGTTTGCTGAGAATATGAAGCAGCAACTGGCTTTGTGATTTGTTTAGGAGGAGCTGGGTTCACAGATACTGAAAATGGCTCTAGAGACTCAGCTTTTTTGAATCGATCCAGACCCCCTCTTCCATACATTATTATTATTAGAGATTTTTCACCAATACAATAAGAGTTTATGTAATTGTACGCATTACACACCCTTTGCATCCAAAACCTAAGTTCAAGTAAAAAAATTACCCTTAGAGATTACTGATTGCATACATGTAAAATAAATCAAATCAAAGCAATATTTTAGTCTCAGAAGCCAAACCCAGTTCAATAGATCGAAATACCCAACTGAGTCTGAGATGAGAGTTACCTGGCTCTCAAGGATGCACTTGTAGCCCCAAATTGTTTCTATTTTACCAATCCATGACATGAGAAAGGAACTTAAGGAATGGCGTCGGCCTAAATATATAGCGTTTATTACACTTTTGGCCCAATTTATTGGTTGTATTCAATTTAGCTCCCATTACTTACTCAAAATACTAAAATAAATAAAGACTAAACCCACCCATGTGTATTGTATGATTTTCTTTTCCCCATAGAATTTCCAATTGTCTAACTTATAAGCCGAGGTTGAGTCGCTTTTTCAGTGTTGGCAAACTAGGTTAACCTGCCCTACCCACGGGATAAAATACTCGAGCTTTGGGACAACACAAGCTAACCAAATCTAATGGGGGTGACGCAACCAAGCTTAATAACAAAAATTATTTTTGATATTACACATTAATGTGAATTTGGTTTGTATATATATATATTAAAAATATGTACACTATATTAATTAACTCAAATAAATAAATAAGAACAAACTACCATTCTCATTATAATTAAACACATGTATTCTAATTAGTGATTGAATAAAATAATTATATGCTATCCAAATCCATTAAGGATTCTATCATTATAAACTAAGCATATCCCACCAAAACTATGTTTCTTAGGAGGTGATATCGCTTTCTTCTTTTCAATGCATGAACAACTATATTGTGTAAAAAATTGAATTATGTAATAATCAAATAAATCAAGGCCATGTCAATTGTTTGTCGAAACCTTATAATGAGTTCCGACAATTAAGGGTGATGGAGTAGTGAATTCAAAAATAATGTTAAATTATTGTGAGATCTTGATATGGTCAATTGAGATGGTAAAAAGTCTTGCTTGTAATTCTAAAGATGGGTTTCGGAGGATGTAAGTGAGAATGGGAATTCTATGGATCTATTCATATCTTAGACCAAACACACACAAATTCAAATCTTAACAAATTTTATCTTGATTTAATTTAGCGTGCATGCAAGGATGAAGTCCAAATTAAATAAACAAAACCAAACAAGCATGCGAAGAAGTAAGAAAAATCATTTTCGGGCAAAATCTCTATTTCAGCATTGTATCAGAATTGACAGACACTATACGACTTACAGACTACTTAGCCCACTAAGTATAATGCGCAGTTCTTCAAGTCTTCTAAAGATTCGACTGTGACACCCCGCCCAATTAAATACCAAGTGATCAGTCCTTTATAAGATTTAAAACAGAATATTCGGTTGGATCATGCTTAGCATCACTGTCGAAAAATAATATTCTTTATTAATCACCTAATAATTAATTAAGCTAGTGTCAAAATATTTTAATCATTTATAAACGTTACTTAATTAAAATCATTTAACACACTCACCATTCGCATGAATAAATAAATAATGAATAAAACACCATTTAACTGAATATGATAAAATAAAACTGGATTAATCGTCCCAGTTAAACAAAATCCAAACCATCAATCGTAAAAATACTAAATCCAACTGAAATTGAATTACTGAAATGAAATGAAATGAGTACAATGTCTATCGGACATAAATAAAATGAGGATGGGCGACACATGCCCTAACTGAGAAGCCTAAATCAAGGGACTTAAATCATAAATGTGGAGGCGTCTAAATAAGAGCACCTGAAACTCCCACAATACCTGCAACACGTTAAAAGATCCAACATTCTAAGCTTGGCGCTCCTGTGGCTGGACACCTAAAAATAATTTCACAAGAAAAGAGATTTTGCAAGGGACCGGTCAGAGCCCGAGTGTAAAATATTTTAAAACAGTTTAACAAGTTTTTAAAAATGCATAAAACAAATATAATACACATGTTAGCTTTCGAACACTCACTTGAGATTCTCACCTCTTAACTATTGTGCACGCCTAACGTACCCCTAAACCATCCTAGTTATCATCATCACTCAACTATAACGTAGACATACACTTTTCAACATCACTCCTAGTAATAACCCGTATTTCCCACAAACTATTATTATTAAATGTCCTTGCATTTATTATTTCGAATAAAATTTTCACAACAAGTTTAAGTGTTCACATGCTTAAGTTACTGAAAAATTTACCACCTTCCTTATCTACAAATTTCACACAATAGATAATATCACAATCACCATCCATCACCATTTGTTCTTCAAGTATAGAACACTCTTCTCGAATACAAATCCATCATTTATCCATCACTATCCAGCACCATCCATCCTTACCTCATCTCATCCCATCCATCTCATTTTATTTCCTCCTCACCCATTAACATCCATATTTTCCCTAGGTATTCGAGCATATGAGAGTCAACGTGGTGAATAACTCGACATTCTCACTATAGTGATTAACATTCGTTCATGAGATCATTTTTCTTTCTAAATGTTCGTTCTTACTTATATATGTGTGAGACATTTGAACTTGCTTACATTTACTCACCTCCTCACACACAAAAGCGATACACTTACCTAAATCTCGTGAGTTCGTTTGAGAGAGAGAGATCCGTGAGATTTTGAAGTTGAAGCGTTGATTCCGAAAAGGAAATCTAAGAATTACGCTTATGATACTCGACCCGTTTTGACTAATTCACGCCATACACATTGAGTTCTAGGAAGGATGTACCTTGAGTATTTACTTAGTTAAACATTTTCACACTTATAGCTTGTATTTCTCAAAATGTTTATCTTGTGATGGATTGTGCGATTATTCTACGTCTAATAAAAGATAGACTGCCCATTTTCAAATAAATAATTTTTTGGGTATATTCCCTACAAATCCTCACGAGATCAAACTCGTCCTGTAGGGCAACCTATAGGTTTAAAGGCTTGTTACACATGCTAAGTGCAATCGTAAGTGCCCGCGAAAGTGGTACACTTTTGGTTACTTATCTTTCTCTTTCTCTCTATCTTATTGCTCGGGGACTAGCAATGTTCTGTTTGGGGATGGTGTGATAAGCACCCAAAAGTGTATATTTATACCCCGAATAGACGTATTTTAGTTGTTCATTCTAGGAAAATTGGGTCTTATGCGCATAATTGTTTATTGTGCAAGCTTGATAGCCGTTTGCGGAGTTCGACGCTTATTTCAAGGCAAATGTGTGATTTATGGAGCTAGTTTCCCAGTCTCGTACCTTACCTCATCCTAACCTAGCCCAAACCATCACTCGAGCCCCATGTGTGTTTAGTTTGTATTTTTTAGATTTTTTTATTTTGTGTCATTTTATTTTAGGTTTTATTTTAGATTTATTTAGAATTTTCTAGGATTTATTTTTTATTTTTATATTTCTTTTTAATTAGTGTATTTTATTTTGATTTTTATTAGTTTTTAACTTTTAATCTTTATTTTGTCTTTATTTTTATTTTTTTATTAGGATTAGTTTTTAGGAATTTATTTTTCTAGTTTCATTAGTTTGTTTTTTTAGGACTTTAATTTTTAGTTTTATTAGATTTTTATTTTTATTTTCTTTAGAGTCTTTTTAGTTTAATAGGTTTTATTATTCGTATTTTTATTTTCTTTTTAGTTTGATTTTTTTTAGTTGGGATTTTATTTTTATTATTATTTTTTTTTTTTTAGTTTAGATAATATTATTTTTTATTTTTTTTAGTACAAACTAATACACACACACAAAATCCTCTTACACTCACCTACACCTAAATTAACCCCTCACACACATACTCTACCATTCATACACCCTACCACACACCAACCCTCCTCACCATCTTCAACCTCACCTCACTCTCTCTCCTGCTAACCTCCATAGCCATAACTCCATACTAAACCCGAGTTTGAACCCCTCCAAACCCATACCCACCTTAAACCCCGGAGCCAACCCTCCCGAGAACCCGGCCAACCCCCCATTTCAAACCTGTCGGTACCGAATCCAACCTGCGGCCGGATCAACCCACAACTACCTGACTTAAACCCCTCTGCCCTGACATCACCTTGTCCGGCCACCAATTGAGCCAACCCGAACGCCCCATACCCGGCCATCTCCCAGCCTTATACCCGCTGACACACCCGCCTACTTCCAACCAATCCGACGACCTGCAGAACCCAAACCAGACAAGGCCAAACCCGAAATCGTCGGCGTTACCCATCACCACCGTACCCGTAGCGACCCTACCAACCCAATTTTGATTCCAAAACCCAAAGTCGTATGAGGCAGAGGTATGTTTACCACATCATAAATGCAGGAGGTCATCAACCAGCTCATCATGAAATCTAGGTAGTCATAGCTTGTCGTCGTGTCTATGTAGAGCATGTAAGCCTCACCAACCATTGTCGCTACCCTAGCCTCGACAGACATCTCCTTCACCCACCTCATATACATCGGGGGAACCGATGGTGGGACCTCCACCTCATACTCCATGATCTTCTGCACCGCCCTCTCTTCTAGGTACAAGGAGTACCCAAACTCATGCGCCATCAACTGTCATATCTGCGCATGCATACCTATCACCACCATATGCTGAGGAGCCATACCCCAAGGGTAAAAGGTCACCTGCACTCCCCAACAAAAGATCAATATTCATGTAAGGAAAGAAAATGCCAAAAAAAAGGATTCAAAAGAAAAACGAAATAACCTGATCATTCGTTAGCGTGTTTAGAGCCTGTCGCACCATCGCCAAGGACAAGGACTGATTCGACGGCCTATTGGACTTTTGCCCTCAGTACATCTGGCAGAAGTCCCTCGTAGAACCACGTTTGTAAAAAGATAAGAATCAGCAAAGAAGAAACTAAAGGAAAATGCATAAGAAGGAAAATAAATGAGAAAACTACCTTCAAAAGGTACGTGGCCCCTATAAAAGTCTATCAGAAACACCGATTAAATGCATCCAAAGAAGAATAAAGGGTTTCCAAAGCCACTCTCTGCCAATCATAGAATGGGATGTTAGAAAATGTCCTCAGAAATGGCAAAAACCAGAGAGGTGAACGATGTCGCCACTCGTTCCCACCAAAAAACCACCCAACAAAAGCATAATAAACAACCGGGCCATCTGTATCACCTGCCACCCATAAATATCATCCATCCTCCTACTCAAGAGCATGTCTCGAAGAGAAAAGATTCAGATAGAATCCCCAGAAATGATCCTACCCACATACCCTAACGCCGTCTGAACCACCTTTGGCGTCACCCTCATAGTACGATCCACTTCTAGCTCCGCACCCTCAAAATCTATCCCCAATAACTACTCAACATCAATGGGAGTAATAATCAACCCAAATTGAAGGTGTGGGTAGTGTCCCACCACCTCTCTCCCAAAGCGCACAACACCACAGTAGAAAGTGACATCTAGTCCACAGCATGCGCCAAACGGACAAAACCAATAGAAGTAACCATCCAATGCACCACCACCGAAAGATGGTCCCCAAACATCCTTCAATCAAGTTGTCCCCTTAGAACGCATGCTCAAATGAGATATGTCAGTCTGCCAAAGCCAAAAAGAAGAAAAGACCTTTAATCAGCACAAGAAAATAAGGAAAAATAGAAAGGAATACCAAAGGTCATCATACTTACATAGCCACTAGGTCCCCTCACCCTAGACGAATGGTGGTGTGCTCGCTCGTGCAAAAGGAAGCACTCCTCGGCTACCGTCTCAAAGAGATCAAAGGCATTCTCGCTACCCAAGGCGAGGGGCACCCTAGACTGCCACTCTAGGCTAGCCCAGTCATCAATATTCAACCACTCTAAGTTGTATTCCTTACTAGAAGAGTTCAACATTTGAAGTCTTGAAGAAAAAGGGACTTAGGAACGGTTTTAGATAGAGGAAATAGAAGGTTCAAAGGTTTAAAGATGTGAAAAATAAGGAGGGATCACCCCCTTTCTATAGGTAACTAAACGACATGTCGATCGGCAAAGGGACCCCTGCACATACCGATTGGTCCCTACCCGTTCCTCTGCCCAAGGAAGCCCATGAGTCCATGCCATTGCTAAAAAACGACCCCTACAACATGACGGTCGGCCACCCCCTGAAAATTTTTATAAAAACATGCTAGAAAAATCCAAAAATTTCTTGGAAAATTCCTAAAAATGCCAAACAAATATTGGACACTTCTTTATCAAGAAAACCATTTTTTGGAACACTAAACCCCTTACAGACTCCCAAAGTTCCCATCAGGATTAATATTACGCTCTTACCCCCAACATAAACCCTAAACATATTCCACAAAAAGAACCAACAATGCTCCCACATACCAAAGTCCAATTACAATTCCCTGGTGGAATCTTAAATCTCAAGTCTTCCCCAGTGAAACCCAAGCCTCAAATCAAATGCTTCCCCAACGGGATTGTAAAATAATACCCTCCCCATTCCCTAGTGGAATTTCTTGGCTGAACTTTCTCCCAATCCATCCGCCAACAAAATTTCAGGATGCGCCTGCAGTCATAATCCTTCATGGCTTCCCTAGAAAAACTATCCCTAACCGGATGTCTCAAGGGTAAAACCTTCCCAGAAGAGTCTAAAAATAACACGATCCTTAGTGGAAAAATAAATGCATCTTCATCCCCAAGATAAGGTAAAAATTCCCCAAAAGAACAACGCCCCGTATCATAACTTTTGGTCCTCAGAATTGATCTCGACCCTCATAATTAGTGGTCACAACTTTAAGTTCTCAGAATTGACCTCGATCCGCAAAATCGGTCCTATTAACTTTAGGTCCTCAGAATTGACCTCAACCTACAGAATTGGTCTCTACAACTTTAATTCCTCGAGATTGACCTCGACCATCAGAATCAGTCGTCACCACTTTAAGTCCTCAGAATTGACCTCGGCCCTCAGAATTGGTCGTCACCACTATCGATCGTCAAAATTTAACTCGACCCTTATAATTGGTTGTCACGACTTTAGGTCCTCGGTATTGAACTCAATTCGCATAATTGGTCTCTAAACTTTAGGTCCTCAGAATTGACCTTAGCCCGTAAAATCAATCGTCACAACTTTATGTCCTCAAAATTGACCTTAGCCCGCAGAATTGGTCGTCACCACTTT
Source organism: Sambucus nigra (assembly GCA_949130495.1). Taxonomy (NCBI): domain Eukaryota; kingdom Viridiplantae; phylum Streptophyta; class Magnoliopsida; order Dipsacales; family Adoxaceae; genus Sambucus; species Sambucus nigra. The sequence continues at coordinate 166,077,801 of OX422222.1, read as the reverse complement.
AAGTCCTCAGAATTGACCTTGGACCTCAGAATCGATCATCACAACTTTAGGTTCTCATAATTAACCTCGACCTGCAAAATCAATCCCCTCAACTTTAGGTCCTTAGAATTGACCTCGACCCGCAGAATCAGTCCCCTCAATTTTAGGTTCTCAAACTTGACCTCGACCCGTAGAATTGATCGTCATAACTTTAGGTCCTCGGAATTGACCTTGACCCATAGAATCGGTCCCCTACACTTTAGGTCCTAAGAATCGACCTTGACTCTTAGAATCGGTCCCTCAGCTTTAGGTCTTCAAAATTGACCTCGACCCTCAGAAACGCTCTCTACAACTTTAGGTCCTCAGAATTGACCACGACCTTTAGAATTGGTCCCTATAACCTTACGTCCTTAGAATCTTCCTGTCCCTCTAAATCGATTATTCTCATACCTTTGGTCCGCAAGATTGACCTTTTTCCCAAATATCCATCTGGTGTCTATTTGACAGCCTTCACTTGTTCCAAGCTCAACCGTTGAGGGGCAGTGTAAACATAACATTCTAAGACTTCCTAAGCATATACTTAGGTCCCTAGAACTTCCTCCTTCACCGTAAACCGTAGGTCATACTCCGAGTACCGATCTAGAGGCCACCAGGCACTCTCAGGCCACATTTTGACTACTGGTCAACTCTTTTACCTGAGCAGAAGCTCAATGAATCTTCTGAGGCTTCTAAATCCCCTTTTTAATGGTCCACCCTGTACGTAAATTGGCCTTACAATTTAGATGAACGATCCATTTTACTGTCGAAAACTGATCTGGAGGCCGTTGGGAGCTCTCGGGCCCCAATTTGACCCCAATTAAATTCCTCTCATGAGTGGAAGATCAATGAATCATCGAAGTTACCTGAGTACCCTTTCTGATGGTCTTCCCCGTGTATGAATCGACCTTATGGTGCGAACGAACAAACCACTTTGCCCCAAAAGCTGATTCGGAGGCCACCGGGAACTCTCGGGCTCCATTTAACTCTCTTCAACTCGAATAAGACTAAATGAATCTTCGAAGGGCTTTAAATATTCTTTCCAGCGGTTTACTTCGTGCATAAATCAACCTTATAATATGAACAAACGGCTCATTTTACTCCTAAGGGTCATCGGGCATTTTCAGGCCCCATTTAACTAGGGTCAACTCTTCGAACCAAGCGAATCTCTTTAGAACATCAAAAAGCCCTGCATAACTTTATAACGGTCCATCCCGTGTGAAAATCGACCTTAAGGTTCAGACGAATGATCCATTTCCCTGTTATCCAAAAGATCGTCAGGCTCTTTTGATCCCCGTTTGATCACAGTCAATTCTCGACCCCGGGAGTGGCCCATAGATTCTTAAAGGGATCTGAATACCCTTTCCAATAATGTATCCCATACATGATTCTGACTTACGGATTGCATTTTACGATCATTTTTCTAAAAAATCTGCCTGAGATTTTCGAATGGCAAACCCATTTCCTTACCTATCGATAGTGTGTCTCGGGTTGCCTACTGATAGGCATGTCAAGGACAATGCTGATCAGCACCCACCTTGACCCTTTATAAAGGGAGCTTGACTCACTTCAAAAGAGACTTTAAAAACGTCCTTCTCAGTGATCTCAGCAACATTCTCTTGAAGTAAGCGTGGTTTCCATATTGAAACCTCTCCCGCCACATTCCATTTCAATCCTTTCTTTACCCAATTTAGCAAATTACCTTCCCCCTCCTCCTACCACCTTCATCCACTTGTAAGAGCAGCCCTCCAACAATCATGATCAACCTTAAAGCTTTCGAAGAAAGTCCAAACCTTTCACTCTCTCTTTAAATTCTCTTATTTTTGCATTAGTTATTTAATTCTTACTTTAGCAGCTCATATTTATTAGATCATGCACATTAGTATCCAACTTTTTATTATTAGTATTGCACATACTATATTTTCTATAAAAAACCCAAAAATAAGAAAAAGAGGCTTTGCTTGTAAATTTCAAATGGGGATTTTCAACTACATTTTCTCACACTAAAACATTCTTTTTCTACACACACACATATAATAAAGTCCCCGTTGGATTTATGGGATAAAATCCATCCCCGTTGCATGCGAACTGCGTGGACTTTGATGCCTTTTAGGCTACGTAGGCATCTCGGGTAAAATACGAGATTCGAGTCGTCCTTTCCTATTTTTGTTCGTATATTATTTTCACATATTACATCTGTGATTTATGCTTGTGTTTTGTCCAACCCATACCATCGCATTTTTATAAACGATCGGTGACCCAATAAACACACACATTATATTTTCAAATTACTAGTTTGGGAACGCTCCTAAGGATGACCTCACCCCGCCTTTATCCATGACCCGAGTCGAGTAATTCCACTCGCTATTTATATATATACATGTACACACTTCACGAAGTTATTAAGGAGAATAATAACACATGCCCATGAGAGACCAAAAGTGCGAGATGGGTGGCTAACACCTTCCTATTCCGTAGCTTAGTCCCCGAATCCTTAAACTAATTGGTTTCGCAAGCATCAGTATGTTTGATACCGTTCTCTATAGGAGACAACATTTCTTTTTACTGTTTTGTGAAAAATAGGTTGGCGACTCTATCTCTATACGTCACCCACATCGACGATGGCCGAAGCATCTAGAGGAAGGGCGCGAGACCCCCCGTGCGAGCACCAATCGGTACGGGATGGACACATAAACTTTATTAAATGGATGTTAAAAGTGATTTTGTAAATGGTGTTTTAAATGATGATGTGTATGTTGAACAACCCAAGGGGTTTGAAAATTCAAAGTTTCCAACCATGTTTTGCGGCTTCATTAAACCTTATATGGTATCAAAGAAGCTCCAAGATCTTGATATGATAGGTTGACCACGCATCTTTTGAAGAGTGGTTTTAGGATAGGTGGTATAAATAGAACACTATATATGCAAAAGGATAAGGATCGTATCCTTGTAGCTCAAATCTATTTGGATGACATCATTTTTGGTCCACTATTGGAAAATATGCTCATAATGTTTTGGAGGGTATGAAAAATGAGTTTGGGATGAGCATGGTTGGTAATTTAACATTTTTTATTGTCTTACAAGTAAAACAAATGTAAAATGGGATTTTTATCTCCCAAGCCAAGTATGTTAAGGAATTGGTCAAAACGTTTGGGATGGAATCCGTAAAATATGCTAACCCACCCATTGGAATTGATTCCAAATTAACAAAAGATGAGAGTGGGAAAGATGTTGAAGAGATGCTTAATTAAAACATGAGAGGTAGTTTGCTTTACCTAACCGTAGGTCTCCCTAATATCTAATATAGTTTAGTCTCCCCAATATCTAATATAGTTTAGGAGTGTGTGATAGGTATCAAGCTAAACCTAAAGGGTCATATCTACACGCGATTAAAAAAGTGATTCGATAAGTTATTGGTACTTAAAAGTGAGGACTTTAGATTCATATGATAATAACGATTCTCTTTATACATATTCGGATTCTAATTGGGAAGGTGATGACGTTGTTAGGAAGAGCATGTCAGGAGGTTGCTTTTTCTTTGGCATATATATGGTGTCATGGGTTTTAAAGAAATAAAATTATATAGCATTATCCACGGAAGAAACCGAATACATTATCGGGGGTAGTTGTTGCACTCAACTACTTTACACGTGACAAATGGTGCCGGATTATGGGTTAGAGAAAGGAATGATGGAACTCTATTGTGATAACATGAGTATAACTGACATTTCAAAAAACGCGATGAAACCCTATAGAAGGAAATTTATAGTGTTGGGATATCACTTCATTATGGATTTAGTTGAGAAAAATGTCATTGTCATGAGCTATGTTCCTACGGAAAAACAATTTCCTGATATCTTTACTAAGCCATTGCACATATCTATGTTTCCTTTCCTTAGAGGATGTTTACACTTAGTTAATATTAAGTGATTGTATCTCTTTAGAGTGTGAGGTGCATTTTGTTATAGATATATTTACACATTTTCTCTATTTTGATTTTACATATTTTGTTGATTTCTTAAAAAAATGCACAAAACTTTTGTGTTGTTTTGTGTATTTTTATTATCAAATTTCATACTAAAAATGTTGCATAATCTATGTGATAATATGTAATGATGTTTAATTGCTTATTCGATTTGTTGTTGATGTTATTGTTGAATGTGTTTTGCCAAAAGATACTTTCTAAAAATAATCATCATAAATATTGACTTTGGTTTGATTTTGATGATTTTAAAGCTTTTATAATCACTACACATGTCATACCCCGTAATTTTAATGCATTAATTAAATAGTGAAGTTTATTATTTATGATTATATGTGCGTGAAGGGACAAGTGATGTCACAATTTATAATTTCATATATATATATATATATATATATATATATATATATGTGTGTGTGTGTGTGTGTGTGTGCGCGTGTGTGTGTGTGTGTGTGTGCGTATTGACATCAGATGCCACATTTTTATATTTTCATATGTGTTATGTTGGGTGTATTTTACTCGAAATTCAAATATGACTTAATACACGATAATGAATTAATACTTAATAAATAATTTAATAATGATTTTTGGGACTCTTACAAATTAAAATATTAAGAAGTTGGTTTGATACTTTTGGTTGATGTTTATAGGACATTTAGGATGATGTATTAGGACTTAAAATAATGGGTTTAAGCCTTATGGGTTCATATATAGCTTGGGCAGGGTTTTAGACTTATCAGTTATGGTTTTGGACTTAATGGGTCAATGTCAATAAGGGGACCACCCCTAATTTCATGGTTAATAAGAAAAGAGGGGATTAGGGTTAAACCACTTCATTGTTAACAGTATTAAGAGAAAACCCCAAGACTAAAGAAAGGCTAGAGAGAAGAGGCTACTTAGAGAAGAAGAAATTGGGGGCAATTGAACTTGGAGAAAACGAGAAGAATTGGAGCAATTGGATTAAGACTTAATAATCCATATCAAGGCTAGCTTACTTAGTATATTAATATAATTGTTTTTGGTATTAGACTATAGTTATGTGTTTGATTCTAAATCTAAACATAAAAATATTTGATTTAGATGTTTAAATAAGAAATTTTGGATTCTATGTAATTACAAAAATTAAGTTTATATACACGAATTGAAATTGTTACAATTCCACGCGAATTTGAATTATATGGACAAATCGATAATAGATTATGTTAAATTTGCATAATTGAGGAAAATCCCCTTTGTTAATTCATGAATTGAGTATAATTTGGGACTTTAGAATGAAATTCAACCTAGGGCTCTAATTCTAAAAAATAATTCTAAATCCTTATATAAATGAAGTAAACTTGCAGGGATAGCATATAATTTGATTTGGGGAAGTTTATAGGGTAATTTAGGGTATATAGGAGAAATAAAACTTTGAATCAGGCTGTAGTGGTGGTTCTAGACACAAGAGTCGTAATAGGATTGTATGTTGAAGAGATATAAATTTTTTGAACGTTTCGTGGTTTAGCCATGCGAATGGACACAATTGTTGTCCGTGCGCATGACCAAAGAAGAATTGGGAGTTTTATTTCAGATTTGATAAAAAGGGAAATGATAATGGAATTCGGAGACTAAGACACTTTAAATTACTGATTTAAGACTTTTAATCATACATGGGAGATTACTTTGAAAGATAATAAGACTCATATCCTTCTTAAAATATAAATTACTGTATGTTACATTATATGTGATATATCGATTATGTGTACATATTAAATACATCCTAGAGGGGACATTCTTATGGACCATGTGACGGTGCCACTTCGGCACCCTGGTCTATGGAGAAGGGTATACCTTGGGTCGTACGATGATGAATACTGTAGTATTATGGTACCCTGACTTGGGCGAACACATCACTTTAGTATCTCGAGAGAGTGAGACTGGCTTACCCTTGTAGGTGAGACGACGCCACTTCGGTACTCCAGTAGATAACCATGAGTTGTACCCGGGGCTGGGTGAGACACTTCTATATCCTGAGGCTTACTATAGGTCGTGTGATGACACCACTTAGATACTCTGATAGAAAGACATGAGTTGTACCCTGGCTCGAGCACTGCCGCCGCTTGGGTATCCCGAGAGAGCGAGATGGGCTTACCCTGGGCTATGTGATGGAGCCATTTTGGTACTCTAGTAGCTAGTTATAAAATAACTGATATGGACCATACTTATTTGAATGTAGACTTAGAGATTGTCTGTATCCCCGTAGTGAGCCATGTTTTGTTTGTAAAGAAATTGGGAAATTTTCTCTAATTATGTGTGAACTATCAAGAGCTGAATAAGGTCATGATAGTGGACAAGTATCCATTGTTATGTATCGATGATGTACTCAACCATTTGAGGGCCATGATTCTTTTCCAACATTGACTTGCTCTCAGCGTATTTTATGAAGCAATATAGACCACATGAGTTTTGGATCATGCCATATGGGCTGACTAATGCGCCAGTAGCATTCATGGACATGATGAATTGTTTTTTTTACCATTCCTAGATCAATCCGTGACCATATTATTGACAACATTATAGTGTATTATTGGTCAAAGGAGACGCGTGGAACATTTATGATGGTTTTATATACATTATAAACATAAGTTGGACGTTAAGTTCTCTAAGTATGAGTTTTGGCTTTGAAAGGTACAGTTCTTAGAACATGTCATACCCGAGGTCAGTACTTTGGTGAATCCTAGTATCTGAAATTATGAATTGGGGATAACTCACAACACATATAAAGGGTGGGAGTTCCTTAGGTTTAACGAGGTGGTGCTGGAGGTTCATTTAGGGGTCCTCGAAGATGGTCGATCCCCTAAATCACCTCACCCCCAAAGGGGTACTATTGCTTGGACCCTAAATTATTATGGAGCACTTGAAGAGTTACAGGGATTAGTAAGTGTGTTGATGCGGGAAAAGAGGCCTATAACTTATACTTCCCAAAAGCTTAAGCCTCGTGAGGAAAATTTCCCCACTCACGTTCAGGAGTTGTTAGCAATAATCTTTGTCCTTCTATAATATATTCTTAGGGCATGTGTCTTGAATTACAAAGGGAGTTGATGTGGTAATGATGTTAAATAAGTTCTCATTATCGCGTGTTAATGACCTGTTAGACCATTGGAAGAGAAGTTTCTTATTATGACGAGTTTGTCATTGGGTTTATTGACAACGTCTTAGTGAAGAGGAAGCGTTGGTAGTAGTGGTGGCCGTTACACCGAATTTTTGGGTCAAGGCTAATTCAGATTAAAGTGAATAAATTTACCAAGAGAATATAGGGAGGTTCTAATTGGGAAGAGTCCCTTTCTACATTAACAAATATAAAAAGGTTACAATACCTAGAGAAATTAGTTATGCTAAAAGGTCCTAAGCTACGAAAAGTAGTTTTGGGACAAGTCAAATGTTTCGTGGGTTACTTTACAACCCATAATCAAGTGTGTTATAGTAATTTGAGTAATTCGTATAGTTAGTTCGGTGAAGCACCTATTGGAAAAGTTTGTGTTGAGAAGGATTTTTTGGCAATAGAAAAGGTAGAGAATCAAAGATATCAAAGAGTTGTAGTCTTCGATGTCCCATTGTAGAAGCTGTAAAAGTGGAAGAGTAGACCCATTGATTTTCGATAGGGTTCAGAGATTCTAGAGAAGTCATGGAATCAGTTAGGGTCACCTGAGTTAGATTGACCAAGTTTATTAAGATCTTAGAGTTAACAAGTTATTGTATTCGGGGAACCTCGGGAAGAGTAGTGTTTGTAATATCGTGTATGAAAATTGCCAGAGTTGGGAAAAGAGGTTTTGGGACGAATGAAAGAGTGGTTTGGGGCCATAAGAGGTATATCAAGTGGTTTTGAATATCTCCTCAAGTATAGGGATTGTGAAGTTAAGATTTCAAAGGAAAGCTGCCATTTCAAGTTATAGATCCTTTCCATACTCATAGGTAAGATAGGACCAATATCATTTTACCACACCTTATTACCGTTAGTGTAGAGATGATGTTGATACGCGTGCATAACGGAGGAAGTCCTTACGTGACAAGTGGATATTCCAACGGTTGGACTAGTTGGTGAAGGGTTATCCGAACGTGATTTACTACAAAACAACTTAGTGTGTATTAGACCATAAGATGATTAGATTATGTATATAGTATGAGGACTTTACAAGCGAGATATTATTAGAATTTTGAGTAGACTTTTAATGAATTCAAACTTTGAGGAAGAAATTTCTTGCTTTGGGGGGGGGGGGGGGGGGATGTAATACCCTATAATTTTAATGCATTAATTAAATAGTGAAATTGATTATTTATGATTATATGTGTCTGAAGTGACATGTGATGTTACTATTTATATTTTCATATGTATACGTGACTACATTGACACGTGATGTCACTATTTATATTTTCATATTTGTCGTGTTATATGTATATTACTTAAAATTGAAATATGACTTATTACATGATAACGAATTAATAAATATCTAATAATAATTTTTGGGACTCGTACAAATATAAATATTAAGAAGTTTATTTTGTACTTTGGGTTGATGTTTAGGTCATTTATAATGTTTGATTGTGACTTAAAATAATGGGTTTTAAGCCCCATGGGTTAGTATATATCTTGGCGTAGGTTTTAGACTAATTGGTTATGGTTTGGGGCATAATGGGTTAAGGATAATAAGGTGCCCAACCCTAATTTCATGGTTAAAAAGATATAAAGGGGATTAGGGTTAGTCTACTTCATTGTTAACACTTTAAAGAGAAAAAACTAAGATTAAAGAGAGGCTAGACAGAAGATTCTACTTGGAGAAGAAAAAATTGATGGCAATTGGACTTGGAAAAGGATAGAAGAATTGGAGCAATTGGATTGGGAATTTATCTCTCAAATCAATGCAAGTTTACTTAGTATATTAATATAATTGTTTTTAAGTGTTAGAATATAGTTATGTATTGGGTTCTAAATCTACACATAGAAATAATTGATTCGGATGGTAAAATAATAAAGTTGGGATTAAACTTAATTAGAATTCCACGTGAATTTGGTTTATATGGACAAATTGATATTAGGATTACGCTATATTTGCATAATTGAGTAAAATCCCCTTTGTTAATTCATGAATTGAATAGAATTTGGGACTTTAGAATGAAAATGAAACATAGGGTTCTAATTCGGAAATATACTTCTAAATCCTTATATAAATCTAGCAAACTTGTAAGGATAGCATATAATTTGGTTTGGGGAAGTTTATAGGATAATTTATGGTATATGGGAGGTATTGAAACCTTGAATTAGGCTGTTAATGGTGCTTCTGGACACAAGGGTCGTAACAGGGGCTTTATGTTGAAAAAAATGAAATTCTGGAGTGTTTAGTGGTTTAGTCATGCGAATGGCCACAATTATGGTACGTGCGCAAGGGACGTGTGAATGGCTAGGTCTTAGTGTCATGCGCACGACTAGGGCAGATTTGGAAGTTTTTTTTCATATTTGGTAAAAATGGAAATGGAAATGAAATTAGGAGACTTAGACACAATAATGATCAAAGACCTGAAATCAGATACACAAAATTACGTGGAAAGATAATAAAACTCGCATCCTTCTTGAAATGTAAATAACCGTATGTTACATTATATGCAATATAGCTGTTATGTGTAAATATGAGATACATCCTAGAGGGGACATTCTTATGGACCGTGCGACGACTCCATTTTAGTACCCCAGTAGTTAGAGACGGGTTATACCTTGGGCCATATGATGACGAGATATTACAATATTATAGTACCCTGGGCAGGGGGATGACACCACTTCGGTATCCCGAGAGAGCAAGACGGGCTTACCCTGGGTAGTGCGACAGTGCCAATTCAGTACTCTAGTAAATAAAAATGAGTTGTACCCTGGTTTGGGCATCGATGCCACTTTGATATCCCGAGAGAGTGATACGGGAATTCCTTGGGCCGTGTAATGGCACCACTTCGGTACTCTAATAGATAGACATGAGTTGTACCCTGGGTCGAATGATGCTACTTCTTCAATATCTTGAGAGAGCGAGACATGTTTATCTTGGGTTGTGCAATGAAGCCACTTCGGTACACCGGTAGTTAGTTATAAAATAATTGATATAAACCATACTTATATGGATATAGACTTAGATATTGTCTGATGTGTTAATATACTTGTGAGGTATAAAATCTTTAATAATGGAATCATTATCTAAACAAACTTAAATTATGTGGATGATAGAGATCATAGTATCGGACATAGTAGATACTTGAGATGTATAACATGGTTATAAATGGAACCTGCACTTGTACACAATTAAGACAAATAAGATATAATCACGGGGTACATATGGGGTTATGAGAGAAGTAACCATTGTAACCAAAAATCCGAATGAGGGAAACCTAGGTCCAAAATGGGAAGGCCCCTATGTAGTCACTAAAATTGAGTCATGGTTGCTATTAGCTCAAAGATGTAGATGGATATGAACTTCCTCGTCTATGGAAAGTAGAACACCTCAAACGATATTACCAATGAAGTATTTGATGCTCCAATAAAATGAAAAGAAACTTTTTATTACTAATGGTGTATTCAATATAAATACTCTTTAAGAGTTTCAAGAATTTCATCCTTTACACTAGAAACATAAGGTTTAAGGACCCACACTCTGAGTTGCAAGGTTTCAGCCTTGGCTCCAAACTAAACCAATGTCTAAGGACCTAAAAACAGAGTTTCAAGGACTTCAACCTTGGTTCTAGGTTTAAGATAAGGTATAGGGACCCAAATCTCAAGTTACAAGGACTTCATCCTTGGCTTGAAATAACAGTTAAAGGTCTAAGGACCCCAAAAATTAAAGGAATCACCAAGGTTTTGACCTCCGATCCCATTAAAATTGGCTAAGGTCCAAGGACCCACAAAAGTGAGTGAAGAGGCTTTTTACGTTCCAAAAAAAATGTTTTCAAAAGGGCGAAGTTATACAAAAAAGCAAAGACCATAGAAAATTATTTTAACCCCATTAGAAATTAAAAGTTCTCTTGACAACCACGCTCATAGGTTTGGGACTTAGAAGAACTTCCATTTTTGAATATTTTTGGGGGACTAAGTAATCAAAGGTAAAAACAATTGTCCAAAATTTTAGTTTTTTTAAAAAGAAAAAGTGTAAGGCCTAAAGTTTAGAGGTCTCATAACCCTTTGGGGGACATCAGATTTGAAATTTTCTTAGTCTATAGGTCTTACCACCCTTTGAGAGACTTCAGATGTCAAAAAGGCATAAGCCCAAATGTCTTAAGACCCATTGGGGGGCCTAAGGTTGAATAAATTTATAAGTTATAAGGTCTTAATACCCCTAATAGAACTAGACTTTCTAAATTAAGGCCTTCATCCTTACGAAAGCAGGTTTAAGAGGTCTTAGGACCCTTTATGGAACATATCTCAAATGCAAGATTTAAATATAAGGTCTTATGACCCTTTACAGACTTATCTTTTGGCCTTCATACTGAAATTTTATGGGGGACTTAGTGGTTGTACAAAAATTTTGGGCTTTCAATCCTAAAAAACACAAGTACTCGATACTCTATGGTTCCAAGGTCTAATGACCTATCACATAACCTCGGTTTTGATTCGAAATCTTTAAAAGTGTGTGGCAGAGATCTTAGGAACCTCACACCTACTTCAATAAGTTTATCGCTCAAATTATTTTTCTTGGCCAAGAAATATTAGGGGCTAAGGTAGTAATACCTACTGATAGACTTCAGACAGATGGATTCTATGCAAAAATTCCTTAGCAAAGCAAAAGTAAAGCAAATATGAAGTAAAACAAATATGAAGTAAAAAGAAGCATTGAAGCAAGTATAAAGTAACACAAAGAAATAAAAAAGTCAAAATTACTAAAATTAAGCCATTGTCATTGACAAAAGAGCTTGGAGATTACATTCAAAGGGCCCACGACCAAAATACTTGAAAAGAAAAATAAGAAAATTGCAAAAATCTTTCTGAAGACTTGGGAGTTATGGTGCTTTGCTTAACAAGGGATTTACTTTCTTTCTTGGAGGGTATTAACTGAAATCCAATGGTGGAGGCTTTCTTCATAGTTTCTTCTTCTTGAATCTGGGAAGTAGAGGCTTTATCCACATCGTCACCACTATTTCTCTTGTCATTTGAGCTCTTTTCACTCGACCGCGGGGCTTACACAAATTGGCTAAAAACATCTATATCAAGAAAGAAATCCTAAACCTTAGCTTTAAAAACCTCAAACCCAAATTTAAACTTCTAAACAAAAATTCTTTAAGGGTTTAGACTTAAAATAAACATCCAAGTTGCTCTTTACGACGGGATGAATCTTACCCCGGAGCTACATATACTTTACGAAGACCTCATTATAGTCTTTTTATAGTTCTTGACCTTTAGAGTCCAGGGGGTCCTTTACGACGTTGAGATTATCAACTTATTATTTCAAAAGACCCATGCCCTTTTCAGTTTAAATGAGCTTCCCTTGAACATTTTGAATCTTGAGGGTCAAGGACTAAAGTGCCTTCGCCATCACTTTGATCTCAATCTGACCTAAGGCGTGATTTTCCTCAACCTTAGCTAAGCAGTCTCGTGTAACAGCCAAGAGGGAAGCACTGTCCTCGAGAGTCTTCTCATTGAGAATTTTATTTTTATCCAACACAGTGATATTAGACCTCAAACTTGTTCTCTCATTCTACTAGGAAGTCACATCCAATCGTAGATTATTAATGATTTTGTTTCAATCAACTTGGGCAAGGTCCCATTTATCTGCTATCTCTACAGCATTGCTCCACCCCTTTTAGCTCTCAATAATATTGGACATCAAAGCCCTAGACAAGTACTAAGCCTGTAAGAGAAATAAAATTATGAGAACAAAACACGAAGGAAAATATTTCTTACTAAGTAAAAAATAAAGGGATGAAAAAGTACCTTCCTCAACAAGTGGACCTTCTCTTGAGCATTTACAGAGGTCCCCCCGCCCCTTATCTTGGCCACCATCTTAGCATAATTGGTCGTGGCCATCGAACAAAGTGCATCAGCTACGGAGGCATAAGCATTTACCTCATCATCTTAGGGAGTCCTTTAATACCCCTTAACTCCTAAGGTCGGTAAATCCTTACTCACAATAACTGATGGACTCTCTGGTTGGCCAGAATCCTCGACATCACTCTTCAGGGCCCCATCCTTCTGGAGGAAACCATAACCCCCTCCCCTTTAGTTAAGGGATCATGCAAATCTTCATCAATTATTTAGACTAGGGAATGCAAGTCCCACAGATTAGAAGGACTACTCTAGGTTTCCTTAGAGTTCCAACCTATCCCCGATTTTGCTTATAGTAAGGGTAGGATTTTCTTGATCATAAACACTAAGCCTTCACCTAGGTAAAACCTCAACTCTATCAATTCCACCACTTTAAACCCAGGAATCAAAAGATCCATAGAGGTGATCAACTTTTGATGTTTTTGGGTCCTGGACATTTTATTTCTATCAACCACGGTTTCAACACGAATATCTTTAGAAAGCCATTTAGACATCATCCGTTACCCCCACTCATCTACCGGATTAACAATAAATCAAAGTTAGATATTAGAGAACTATGAATGAGGAAAACTACAGGGAAAAGATAGGGCAAGATACTTATGGAGGGATAGTTTGACTCAAGTAAAATGGGCCCATTGACTGAGGAGGGGACCTTTTAATCTTTGGGGGAATCTTGGCCTTAACCTTAGGCATATCATCTTCACCTTCAAAAGCCGTTGGGACCTCAATAGATACCTTCCTCTTCAGGGACACCAAGACAAAAGGCTCAGTCTCACGCGTAACCTCGATCATGATTTTGGGGACCAAAATGGCCCCTGCAGATGTCAGAGGTTTAGGATCAGTTCCCAAATAATAATTGGAGAGACTCTTGGACATTACAAGTAGTTTAAAAGGGATATAGGCCAACTTAAGTGCCTATACCATCCTATAGACCTTCTTCTAAGAGGGATCAATAAACACTACAAAAGATAAAAGATCAAGGGTCATAAAAAAATAAACATAGAAGCAGAGGTAAAACTTTTACTCACCTGCAGCTGGAGGAGTGCACCAGAAATCATGGTAACAAATAGTCTCAGCAGGCGTAGGAGTGACCCAAGCCCCACTAATAAAGAAGAATCTATCCTTTATAATTTTTAGGTGTATTATGCTTATCCTTAGCAAAGATTGTGGTGGATCTAGGGGCTAGGTACTTCAAACCCTTATCCTTATCTTTATTCTTCTCCTGAACCTTATATAACTTAAATAACTGGGTTGAGGTGACATCGTGTTTGCCTTTTCTTGATTCCTTAAAATCCAGAATAGTGGCCATCAAGGATCTCCAAGAGTTGGCCACTAACTGAGTAAAGTCTATCCCTATGGTCATTATAATCTTCACCACATGCAAAGGTAAAGGGAAACTTTCCCTATTATAGTAAACCTTAATTAAAGCACACATGTTGAGACATATAGATTAATCCCCTTCATTGGAGTGTGCATCCCCCAAGGTAATAAAGTCTAGAATCTGGTAATTTTTTCAGTTATCTACCAGAGCCTACTCAGCAATTCGAGAAGTTGAATGGGATCCACTAGAATTATTAGGGTTATTAACCCCTAGTAGTGGATCATCAGTGTACCTAAATGGACGATCTAGGTGGGAAGGTTGCCCAAGGCCTTAGTCCCCTTCTCCTCAGTAGAAGGAAAGGAGATATAAGGGCCAACTATAGACAATGGCTTTGGATCTAGGACCTGAAGGGGAATTTTTTTGATAAATATTATAGGAAAAAGGGGTTTCTCATGATTAAGATAATTTTAGATAAATAGGAGATATGTGGAGTAAGATTTGAACACTCAAATCAGCCAAGGGGATCCTTTATATCCCTACAAGCCACATGCTTTAATCCCTTCATCCACCAAGGCTCGTCCCATCAAGTACTCTCAACCACTTACAAGCTCCTTCCCAATGCCCTCTCATTATGAAGAATCTTAGCTAATTACCCTTCTACCCTTAACTTGCATAAACAGTTAATAGGTTCCCCTTGTAGTCTTTACAAGAATCAACAAGGGGCTATTGATGGTACCATATTCAACACTTTGTATATAAAAGACTCTTAGTCCCCTAAAAAACCCTTCGATAATAATAAAAGTCCCAACTTTACTCTTGACTTCAGATAGATTATTGCTTGGTACCCTTAGACCTCCACTGGTCTCTAAAAAAGGCCACAACACTGTAGTAGACCCCAGTCACCTCGCTTCCATCCTAAAGTGACTAGTTATTCCAATATACCTCTCTAACCAAGCTTAGAGACCATATGACCAAAGTTCCTCCATGTATGATGCTCAAAGTATACCTCAAACTAAAGAGAAATGACCTCTCAAGTCCACCTGGCCCTCAACACTAAGGTAAATCATGATGCAATATCTTAAGATTAAGTAATGGAAACTCCACGATAACTCCAAACACCCCGAACCTTTAGCAAAGCACCTGCATCTAATCTAAAAATTAGGTAAGAAGCACAACTACTCACACCATGCATTCCTACTTTCATTGAAGGCTCCCATCCATGTTTAATGCACTCATTAACTCCCCTTACACCACCTACAAATCCTTTGGCCAACACTCCACCCTCTTACTGACACAACCAGACCTCCAAAAACATCATGCCCATGTTGTGTTAGTCCACTCACCCTCTCTCCTAGATTTTAAATATAAATATAAGGTTGGATAAATGCTAAAAGGGAGACTCGACCAATCACACTTAGAGAGGATCAAGAGTTTTAGCATTCATGGGTGTTTACTCTTTATTCAATACTCCCCACTGTTGTAAGTTGATATTAATAACTTGGATCATTTCCAATTATTATACATGATGAGGGGTGATTTTGGTCAGTTCAGTGTCGAGTGAGGGTCACCATAGCTAAGGTTCGAGCGAAGGGTTGGAACAATTTATATGAGGGAGTTGTAACATATAGATCGGCCTATCATCTGATCACACATATCTTCGTACATCAAGCTAAACACTTATCTCCATAATCTGAATAATCAATAGACCATTTGAACTTATATGACTGTAAGGACATATTTTACATAGTTTGTTTACATTAGAGTATATCGTATACTGCTACCCCCATTGAAGAAAAGTTAAAGTTCATTCATGCATCTAGACAGATCCAAATATCAACATTCTTTAACAACGAGCCTTTGCGAGATTGATTTTGGTAAGGTTGTGTTTAAGTCCCTTAATGTTTCATTTAAAGTGTTGGGATACTTTTTCTATAATGTTTTTAAATATCTAAAGCGTCATTTTTCGTCAAAATAATTTTTTTAAGTCCTGAGGCAGAGTTTACATAAAAAATCATTTTTTGCTGACGTCATTCAAACGATAGGAGAAAGTCGTTCAAACGACTGCTTCACGCGACATTGCATCTTGCTCGAAGGTTCATTTGAAGCTCTCTTGATCAGTTTCATCTAAAGACATCACATTGTTTCATATTTTTCATTATCTTTAGAAGGTCGTACGATCCCTGGATCGAATGACATTTGATGTCATTCGAGTGACCTCCACTTGTCGTTCGAACGAGGTCACTGAATCATTTTTTTATAAATACCTGTTAAATGAGACCATTTTACTTTAGAAGACCTGAGTGTTTCAATCAACGAAAACTATAAACTGCAGAATTTTTATCTTCTCCCTTTTAGGACTTTTTAACTTTGTTTTGATTCACAAATCATCCCAAATACTTTAGTGAATCATTTTGGAGCCCAAGACACGATCTTGTTGGAGTTTCTCTTGTAGGAAAGATTTTCTACGACTAACTTGGTAGCTCTTGAGGGAAGTGCTGGCTGACGACGACCACGGGAGTGCTAGAGGGTGTTCCTTACTGAAGATAAAGCTGAGGTTCTTGTGAGTTTGTTGCGGTTCATCCATTGCTGATTCAAGGTTGCGACCTACGTGAGTGTTCTGCGGAATAGTCATTGCAGATTTCATTGTGTATGTAAATTGCGATTTGCTTTTCATAGTGAAATAAAAGGTTTTACCTGAAAGGTTTTTTTTCCTGAAATTTGTGTACCAGCAATTTATGTTTCTTTTTTATGGCATGATTTATTACACATAGATTCATGTTAGGGTTTAATTAATTTGGTTTAAAACCTAACAATTAATTAAATAGGTGCTTAATTGGAAATTTTTGAATCATCAAGCGATCTTACTTTCTCAATAGACCATTTGAACTTATACGACTTTGTAAATTGTCCGTTGCCTAGAACAACTAACACATTCCCTATTATAGCGGTTAGTATTATCGGTAAACGAAAGACATGGAATCATACGGAGCCATCTGAGACAAACATGTGTACTCCTTAAATAAAACTTCCTCCAACGTGCATGCTCTAGAATAGGAATGATATTGTAAAGGTTGAATATATAAAGCCTCATATAACATGTAGAAAAAGGAAGTTAACAAGTCCCAAAACTATTTATAATCCTTTATAATTCTTAAACTTAATACAAAAGGTATTTCATCCCTCACCTCATAGACGTAGGATGATCTCGGCTGAACAGTGTATATCTCATGTCAACCTTGTTATCATTTTTTTCATTTTATCTTTATTGTGTTGTGTGTGAAAGTCAAATTTCTACCTCAACATAACTAGTTTCGTATATGGGAAAGATAGTTTAGAAAGACATGACAAAAACCAAGTGATGCGAGCCATCAATTGTCTGTGTGAACCATAATAATATCTCCAGGATCACCTCCCCAAAATCCTGAGTTGCCTACCACTTAGCAACCAACAACATCGAAATAATAGGTTTACTAAACTCTTCTCATTGAGAAAAATATAGAAAATTAGGCCCCCTACCCTTCACTAAATATTGGTGGTAGACATGTCGACGCCCTTCCAGCCATTGTCAATCCCGAAGATATGAGAAAAACTCTCAATAGTTACAAACAAACCATAAATCACACGATAGGATATGAGGAAAAATCCCTCTTGGACAAACCCTTTTTCAACACTATTATAACTAGGTATTACAGAATGACACGAACAAACTTAAAAAACATAAATTCCACTAAGACTCGATGTTATGTCTTCCTTCCTTGTTGTTGATAAAAAGTGATGCAGATCCAACATTGCCCCATGATAAGCTCCACTTTCCCCGATGTCCATCGATTAGCCTCGGGAAGCTCTTTTCCTATCTTCAGCAATAGATAACCAACTCCACAGGGATATGAACATGAGATGTGTTTTTCCATCTTTAAGCAAGTGTTTCACGAAATATCCAAGGGGATTGGATTTAGAAAAATAAATTGCTTTTTTCTATGAGTAGGGTTTGAATACCTTTTGGTATAGTATAGGAAACAGATTTTCTCCAAAAGTCCTACCAAAAAATGATTCCAAAACCCCTTTATATAGAAAACATGATTTTTGAGGTGACACAAATTTTGAGAGCTCATTGGAATAAAAATAGGAGTTCATTTGAATGAAAATGGTTAACTCATTCTGTAGGAGGGTAGTGTGATTGGGGTCTGTGATGAACTGGAATGGGTGAGGCATGACCCACTCCAATGGACTCTGTCTTCAAGGTCCTCAAAATCTCAATATCAGCTCTAATAAAAGATCTTTCGATTCTAGTAAAAATGGAGTAAATTCTATGACTTCTTCATGACAGAAAATGAACTTCGAAAATAATAATAGTAACCTAGAGCGAGAGAGATCTCCTGAAAATGATGGCTGTAATAATGGGGGTGAAGAGACAAACACTTAGCACTTTAAGAGAGAGCAGGGAAATAATTGTAGGTATAGTGTGATTTTGGTAGAGTAATGACTTAAACTTAAGTTTATGATCTGACTTGACCTTACCAAAGGATCCTATTTATAGGTGAATACTAGGCCTGATTTAGGCCATTTTGGGTGCTAAAAATGAGCAAGAATCTAAGGGACGAGGTCTATAATGTACCTTTTGTCCCTATATGGTTGCAACCGCTTGTCCCCTTCGATAGGCAACATATGGGAGCAAACCAAAGTAAAAAAGAAAATGTGTCTCCTAATGGTGACAAAATATGTGATTTGGTAAGTACCATTTCAACCCGTAACTTTTTGTACAAACTTTGTAAAACTTAAGAGTGACCTTGAGAGTCACCCTCTCTAAAAATCATTTTGTAAAAGTGATTTTTCTTCTAAGCAGCCTCTTGGCTAATCACTTAGTTATAACTAAGTGTGGGCTGTGTGAGGACTTGAGTGACTCCTAAAGTCCTTTTAATAATAATCTCTCTATCTTAAAGTGCCAAATGGTTAAGCTTACTCAACAAACCTTGTCACTCAGCCACAAAGACAAAACTCACAGGGGATCCCAACTAACATGTTTAATTAACTAGTCTACTCGTGCAAGAAAATAAACATTAGTACTTTATTTATTAAAAAGTAAACAATTCTTGGGACGAGGGGCCACTCGTGGTGGACCTCCTCAACCTCAGTCCTTTCCCTTCATAATATTGCTTTTGGGGAGAGGGACCACTCAAGGTGAGTCCCCTTGACCTGATACATTTTATCTTGGTGTAGGTTTATATAGTATGAGAGGGGCCACTGGAGGTGAACCCCCTCATTTCTATATTTGTCTTTGGTAGAGGGGTCATTTGTCTTAGACTCCCTCGCCATAAATTTCCTTTAACATTAATTGTGGCTAAGAGGCCACTTGTGGTGGGCTCCCTCGCCACCAACTGTTATTTTTTGCCATGTTCATGGCCTAGGGGCCACTCGTGGTGGACTCTTGATTCGTATCAAATTTTGCATATTTCTCCCCTATATCTTTATGCATTCTATAGCTTTTATGGTTCTTAATGCCTATATTTATGCTCATTAACCAGACAGCCTTGGATTTGGATATATACATGTTTTGTAGGGGTTAATTGTGCTTTTGGAAGTATTGGAATGCTAAAAGTGAGGATCCGTTGCATTTCGGAGAAGTTCCATCGTCGGACGCTACTTCAAGGGAATTTTAGTCAATTTACATTTCTTATCTAGCTCATGATAATTCCACGGATGCGTAGTTCGTTGAGTTAGCATGGCGTTACCATAAACGGTGCGTCGTTTAGAGTTCGGACGAAGAAGTTATGCCCGTTTCCGTAATGGACCTTTTCCCCCTCTTCATGGACCAAATGAGGCCTGAAAACAGAGTACCAGTCGACCGCGCCCAAGGGGCCGGTTGATTGCAGTTTCACATTTTGACATGGGAAGGAGACAGTGCACTTATACAAGAGGGACCGGTCGACCGCGCCTCTGCATCCGATCGACCGGTGATTGCAGATATTTTGGGATATTTTCTTTTCTTTTCTTTTTCCTTTATTTTCTTTCCCACTTACTATATAAACTAAATTTTGGTTTCTATTTCAAATATACTTAGTTAGAATAGGTTTTAGAGAGTTGTAGGTTAGGTTTTGGGTTGTTGGAGAGTTCATCTTTATTTCTCATTTGGTGTGACAACAATTGGGTTTGTAATTTGTACTATTCATCTTCCCTTCCATTAATATAGCTGTTTTTCTTTGTTTTTTGCTTTGTCAATTAGATTTACATGCTTTGTTAAATAGTTTGGATGCTTTGATTTACTCTCTTTCTAGTATAGAATTATTGCGTTTATTTATTGCATTTATTTACGTTTTTACGATGCTTTCTAGGTAATTTAAATTAGGTTGTGTTTGAATGGAACTCACTCGGGTTAACGCGTTGCTTATCTTGGTGATGGAGTTTACGGGTCTATTTTCGGTGCGTTGTCCTAGTTATTATTAATAGGATATTTGATGAGGCATATCATGTATGTCCCATGCTTACGACCTTTTGCGCGTAATTTTCGGGATATTTGTTGACGCCAAAATCTTATTTGGCTTTTATGAGGATTTAGGGGCGTGACAACCCTTGATTTAATTAACAGTTGAAACGAGACGCATTTGTAATAACTCGTCGACCCATGTAACCATTTTATACAAATTAACTCGGGTGAGGGATATTCGACGCAGCGTATAGTTTTACTCGCTTTCATAATCTAGTTTCAATACCCTCACCTAGTTACACATTTCCCTTTTTGCATCTTTTTATTTTTAGTTTGTAATCACCGTTTGCACTTTTATTTCGGAACACTAAATCATCTAAATTCTAACAACTCGTCCCTGTGGATTTTTGATACCCGACTTACCGCTGTGCTTGCCTCACAAGTGTAGTCGTAATTTAGGTTTGTTTGTATAGTCACGGCGAGACAGAAAACAACGACTGTGCACTTACACGCGCACACTTCTCACGTGCTATCAAAATGGCGCCGTTGCCGAGGATGAGTTTGTTTCAGACTTTATTTTGATTTAGTATTTCATAGTATTTTCTTTCTATTTGTATTATTTGCTAACCTTTTTGCAGGACTTCCACATTTGAGCACTTAGAAACGCTCAAATTTTTCCCGCACGCACTTACTTTGTGGAATTCGCCACCCGAGCCATTTTTGGGGTAAGCATGTCTTATTCCAATTCTTTCGGTTATCCTTGTTATAATTATCAAAATTCTCGCAAACCTATGACTTTCGGTGAATACTTAGAATCCCAAAGTATAACAAATTCAAATATGACTTTGGGCGAGTATAAAGAAAGTCAAAACTTGGGTTATTGGAATTTTGATGATGATGAGAATGATTTTGGGCCTTTACCTCCTTATAATAGGAATTTTGAAACGAATTCAAATAGTTTTCAAAATTCCAATAATAATGAGTTTTCGTTTAAGTCTGATTGTAATTTTCAAAGTTTCCATTTTCATGCATCCGCACCTCGACCCATGACATTCGGTGAGGGTTTGCCTATGTATTAAAATGAGAAAATTGAAAATCGTTATCGGGAAGAAAATCGTTGTTGGGAACATGAATTGGATTTATTATTTGAGTCCGACGACGATTTTGCTTCAGAGACTTTCGAGGTCGAGGAATGTTTTGAACCAAATGAGGTACTTGAACCTACTTTGGAAAAAACCATTCTTGACTTTGCCCATCTCGTAATAGATATTGAAAGTGAGGATGATAATGACGTAATATCTATTTGCAATGAAATGATTTCTTCTTTGGCCCCCAAAGAAGAACATTTCATTAAAAATGATATTATTTCATTCGAAACTCAAACTTCATGCAATGATGATTCATCTCATGAGTTTGAATTTCTTTCATCCCCATTTTCATTCTCTATTATCACACCGGAATAAGTACCCGATGGTTCGATTTCAAACTTTAATATTTTAAACCTTTTCGTTGATGAGGAGTACTTTCTCGAGTCGCCTTCCACGATCGTATCTCTGCCTTCGTGTGCGTTGCCTCCCATTCCAATTTCAAAATCATTGGGAGGATATTCGGCTTTTCTCGATCCCCACTTGTTTTTGTCACCCGTCAATCCAACCCCCCCATCGTCCCACCAAAACTTTTAATTGGTGATGGTTAATTTCTTACGCCTTACACATGCCTTCTATTGTTCAAATGAAATTCATATTTTTCGGAGGGCATGCTAGTATGTGAGGGTACACCGGTTATCCTCCAAAGTCAAATCATTTTCACGGTGGACCCTCAGCTATTTAGACTTCTAGTGTATAGTTAGTGTGAAGCCTAAATAGTAGGTTGTATATAGTTAGCTTTTTATTATTTTTTATTTTTATTTTTTTAACTCCCTTTTTAATTTAGTTTAGTGTAATTAGTTAACCGTTTGTTATTTGTTTTTGCTATGCTCGGTACTAACTTCTTTTTGTAGATTCTTTGGACTTGTTCTTATGGGGATCGCTCAAATTTTGGGTAATATCGCTATTTTCCTCTGTTTAACTTGGTTCTTAATTCATATTGAGGACAATGTCTAGTTTTAAGTTAGGGGGTGTGGGATATTCTATCCATTTCTTTATTTAGTCCATGTTTTTGCTCACATGTTAGTTACTTAGCATGCTTTTCTTAGAATAATTAAAAAATTTCAAAAAGATTTTCTTTCTTTTTTCTCCTTTATCGGGCATTTTGCCTTTGTTTTCGATGATAAATTTCAATAATTGCTCGATCCAATAGACAACTCAACGATGCATGTTCTCGATTTTAGAAGTTGTTAGACTTTAGTCTCACTTATTGATATTATGAATAACTTCATAAATTAAACTTTAATCCCATGAGCACATGCACTTTTATTGTTCTATTGATTTGGTTCAAGATTTTTATAACTCGGTAATCTTTTGTTGCATTGTATATACTTACACCGTGTAAGATTTGTACCTTTCGTCGTTTGTGAGTGTATACACTATTCTTTTCTCATTGAAAACGTTGAATTCGCTGGTAATCTCACTATTCTTTCATTTGATCGTTCATTAATTGAGTTTATACTTGAAATGTGTTACTTGATCATGATTTTCATATATTGTTTTGATTCGAGAATTGCGTAAACTTTTAAAAATGATCATATTCCATCTTTGTTATATCACTCATATTAGCCTTGACCTCACCCTTATATGTTTCCCCTCGTTAACCCCCTTTGAGCCTAAATAGTAGCCTTTCGTTTCATAACCCAAATCCCATAACCAACTCTACATTTGAGTTTTAAACCATACATACACCTTACATACCTTTGTTTGGTTTGTTACTTGGGATTGAATGATGTTGTTATGATGTCGGTTACAATTTAGGCGTATGAGAGTTTGAAAAGTAATGAAAAAGTGAAAAGTGAAGAAAAAGAGAAAGCAAAAAGCAAAAGAAAACAAAAGAAAAATGAGAAAAAGAAGAAAAGAAAAAGAAAGAGAAAGTTGTAAATGTTGTATAGTGTTTAATAAGATTTGATTACTCTCCCCGATGATATATCTAATGCTTGTTTGGAACTCATTTTCCAATTTTGATATTTCCCGCATTCTCCCATTATCCCGAGTTTTCATTCAAAACAATTTGAATTCGTACATACATTCCTTCATTTCATACCCTAGCCTAACCTACATTACAACCCTATTAAAGTCCTATGTGATCTTAGGTTGATGTAATTTAAAAGTTTATATAGTTTTGATAATTTGTGAAAATATATTTCGCCTCCTTTAATGTGCGGTATCCTTTCATTGAGATTACAATTTTTAATTTCATATATAGCGTTCTTCATTTGTGAAATGTGTGCGGCCTAGTTTCCATTTACATTTACTCTATATGCCTGCATGTTCCGTGTGTTACCTCCCTGTTTTGAGTGATTTCTCTTGATGAGTGTAATGCCCGTGAGGATTGAATTTATGCTTGTTTTAACGTTTATCCGATTTATATAAGTTTTTGCCAAATCATACTTTGCATGTGCTCGCTCCCCTGCCACATTTTAAGGTTTCAATTCAATGAGGTGCATTCTATAATGTTAATGATTTGAACTTTTGTGTGAATTCATTCACTTTGCTAATAATGCATATGAAATATTTTTCGCTATTGTTGGGCTTGTCGCATGTTGGGTTGGGCATATTTTGAGGAAACCATGTGGTGTTTGTGGGTATCATTCCTGAAAACCCTCACGAGATGACACTCGTCCACTAGGGTGACCTAGGGGTTTAACAACTTATTACATATGCTAAATGCAATCGTTCTCCCTATGAAAGTGGGTTTTGTATTTCGATGCATATATACGTCTTGTACTGCTCTCTGTGGTCTGGTTTTATTTGTTTCATTACTAGGGACTAGAAATGTTTAAGTTAAAGGGTGTGATTCGTATCAAATATTGCATATTTCTCCCCTATATCTTTATCCATTCTAGCACTTTTACGGTCCTTAATGCCTATATTTATGCTCATTAACCAGAAAACCTTGGATTTGGATATATACATGTTTTGCAGGGGTTAATTGTGCTTTTGTAGGTATTAAAACGCTAAAAGTGATGATTCGTTGCATTTCAGAGAAGTTTCGTCGTCGGACGCTACTTCAATGGGATTTTAGACAATTCACATTTCTTGTCCGGCTCATGGAAATTCCACGGATGCGTATTTTATTGAGTTAGCATCGCGTGGCCGCAAATGGTGCGTCATTTGGAGTTCGGATGAAGAAGCTATGCCCATTGTCGTAATGGACCTTTTCCCCTCTTCATAGACCAAAGGAGGCCTGAAAACAGAGTACCGAATGACTGCGCCAGGGGGCCGGTCGATCGCGGTTTCACATTTTACCATGGGAAGGAGACAGTGCACTTATACAAGAGGGACCGATCGACCGGTGATTGCAGATATTTTGGGATATTTTCTTTTCTTTTCTTTTTCCTTTATTTTCTTTCCCACTTACTATATAAACCAAATTTTGGTTTCTATTTCAAATATACTTAGTTAGAATAGGTTTTAGAGAGTTGTAGGTTTGGGTTTGGGTTGTTGGAGAGTTCATCTTTCTTCCTCATTTGGTGTGACAATAATTGGGTTTGTAATTTGTACTATTCATCTCCCCTTCCATTAATATAGTTGTTTTTCTTTGTTTCTTGCTTTGTCAATTAGATTTACATGCTTTGTTAAATAGTTTACATGCTTTGATTTACTCGCTTTCTAGTATAGATTTATCGCGTTTATTTATTGCGTTTATTTAGCCCATTTTTACGATGCTTTCGATGTAATTTAAATTAGGTTGTGTTCGAATGGAACTCACTCGGGTTAACGCGTTGCTTTGCTTGGTGATGGAGTTTACGGGTCTATTTCGGGTGCGTTGTCCTAGTTATTATGCCTAGGAGATTTGACGGGGAATATCATTTATGTCCCGTGCTTATGACCTTTCGCGCGTAATTTTCGGGATATTTGTTGACGCCAAAATCTTATTAGGATTTTATGAGGATTTAGGGGCGTGACAACCCTTAATTTAATTAACAGTTGAAACGAGACGCATTTGTAATAACTCGTCGACCCATGTAACCATTTTATACAAATTAATTCGGGTGAGGGATATTGGACGCAACCTATAGTTTTACTCTCTTTCATAATCTAGTTTCAATACCCTCGCCTAGTTACACATTTCCCTTTTTGCATCTTTTTCTTTTTAGTTTGTAATCACGTTTTGCACTTTTATTTTGGAACACTAAATCCTCTAAATTCTAACAACTCGTCCCTGTGGATTTTCGATACCCGACTTACCGATGTGCTTGTCTCGCTAGTGTAGTCGTAATTTAGGTTTTTTTGTATAGTGCGGAGAGACAGAAAACAACGACTGTGCACTTACACGCACACACTTCTCACGCTCTATCAAAATGGCGCCGTTGCCAGGGAGACAACTATTAGTATAGAACACACATATCATCATTTGGGTAATCATTTCTCCTCTTTTTGGCCGCCAAAACGTGTGGGTCTTTTCTTGTATAAAAGGCACGCTAAAAGTAAAAATTCATTTTTACTTCTACCATTTAAAATTCCTTGGGAGTTTTATTAGAGAGAGAGAGAGAAATCATCCATTGTCGTCCCTTACCAAAACTTCAAGAAAAACTTATTCCCATGGATTTTTCATCCTCCGTTTCTTCCTCTGCCTTCACAACCACCACTAGGAAGCTGCTAGTGGGGTATTTCCCTACTTTTGTCACCATTTCCACCATGATATCCACCAGAGTTACCACCGTAATTGATTCCATCTCTGTCGTGGCAGGCAGTTCATCTTTCGTGGGGGTTTTGGCGAGGGGTACCCCATCTAAGACCCCTCTCTCAAAATCCCAAAAGGAGTACTTAGGTAATCGTGCTAAAAAGGATTTTATTTTTTACCGCCTAGCCCATACTTTTGGGAAAAGGATTTTTTCATGGAGGGTCTCCAAAAGTTTGAGGAGGAATTCAAGGCTAAAGTAAATGAGGAACCCTTCTTGGGTTTTGTTAAATCTATTGATCCAGAGATTATTTTGACCGCCAACATTTTCAGAGTGGGAGTGAATAGGGGTTGTTTCCTTATTTCCACTCAAATGTGGATGTTTGCGGGGATGATCCTGAGAAGTGGTTCCATTTGGTGGAATATGTTCTAGCTGAGCCCACCCATAAGGATGTCATTGAGCAACTAGGCTTGAGGAGTACCCTTGACAATTTGAAGTGTTGTACTATCACCAAGCACTCCACCACCCTCAATATCCTGGTCTCTCACTGGAGTATTAATTCACACACGTTCATCACCAGTTGGGGTGAATTTTCTCTTACCTTGGAAGATATTTGTGAGTTAACTGCCCTTCCTCTTTTGGTGGATAATGTGTTCACAGATGGTTATGAAGAAAATTTGGAGAAGTAAATGTACAATAAGATCCATCAAGCATTATCTGATTTGCTTTGCTACATTGCTATCAACAAGACAGGTGCCACTAAGCACTCCTTTGTAAAGTGGCAAAGATACTGGTTTAGAAGTTTGAGCCTACTCTAAAATAAGGCAGTTAGAGCAGAGCCCTATCAAGTGAAAATGGTCCCAAACTCACGTCCCCTTTTAATTTAGCAACTTTCTTTATTACACTCTTGAGTAGGTTTTTGTTTCAAGGGAGGCCAATTGACCCCCCTCGCGAGTTGTTATTTCGTCTCGTAGTAAGGCTTGCTCGGGGGAGGATTATTCTCCTCATAGCACTTACATTGGGTTATCTCTATACTTGGCTAGATCATCTTCTTATGGATATAAAATGATCTCATGTTCGTTATGATGTGATCAATTTTGCAAATTTCTTTTATTTTGATGCCCTTTTATTTAGGAGGTTGCCTAACTTTGCCCTAGAGGCTCGTCAAATAAATAGCAGTACTACTCGTATTATGATTGAGTCGAAAACCTAGCGTCCGTGTAATACGCTAGTCGTTGTTATCGGCTTCCAACCTCAATACAAAAAAATCTAAACTTGTAACTACACTTCTTAAGGAGTATAGTGGTGAGTCTGGGTATCGAATCCATAGGGAATGGTTGATAGTATTTAATTGATTTATCACTTCTAAAGAAAAAATGAAAAAGATTATGATGGTTGAAAAGGGAAAACAATAAGTAAATAAAGAAGTTAAATTAATTAGGATGAATGAGAATGTAGGTTGGAATACAATCCCCCTAACCCTATTAATTTACCGTATAGAATCCTAGAATTGTAAATTATAAATTTGAATGAATCCATTCTTTATAGATCCTAAGAATTACATATATGAGGATCAAGCCCGCACCATATGAAATCAAAGGTAAATATAAAGCGGTGATAAATAATTTTACGCACATCATATTCTTAAACATCCCAAGTACCTAGGGAAAGAGAGATTAAAAGATCTACAATGGTTGTAAAATTGTCTCGCACGACTCTTTCAAATTTTTAATTTAAATTCTATTTTCTACATAAGTAATTTACATTGGGATGGGTTCATGCATCCCAACCCTTAAAAACTTAGCTTAACATGATGAAATCAAAATAAAACTTACAAATTAGTGCAGGAATTCATAACTAACTCTAGAATATTGAGAACATGACTTGAATTGGGAATGGAAAACTAGAACTCAACAATTAATTAAACTAACTAGGAAAGCAGTAAAAACAATAAATTAAAATTACTTGCAATGGATGAATGATGAATCTTGAATAGAACTTTGAATCTTGAATAGTAGACAAACTTCAAAAACTAACTAACTACAAAGAAACCCTACCTACTAGCCTCCTACAACTTGATAAACCAACTCGCCCCTCTTCCCCTTAGGGTTTGGCCTTTTATAACACCAAGTAGCACGAATTTGACAGCTATAATTGATGAGTTGTACAATATTTTCCAAGATATGCACCTCTTGAGCTTCATAATTAATGCCAGGAATTCGCACAGCCGGACCGGTCAGGACCGGATCCATTTGGTACTGGATCGGTTCTTTTTTTTCTTCTGACCGGACCGGTTTGGTTCCATCCGGATCGGTTTGGTTTCTGGTCCATTTCTCTTCATTATCGTGCAACTTGAAAACATCGTAACTTCTTCATTGTAGCTCGGATTGAGGTGCTGTTTTTTCCAGTGTTCTTGTAATTGGAATATCTTCAACTTTCTAGTTGGCCCCACCTCCGGACTAAGGCTGAAAAATTACGAAAATTCCCTTCAACTCTCCATTTCTTGGTTTCTTTCACTGTTTTGAGTTCTCCTTCGCACTAACTTGCATGAAATACCTGTAAAACACATGAGAAATACACAAAACACGAAATACTTGCCAAAAGAGGTTAGTAGCATAAATACGAGACAAATACAAGCTATTTACACTACACGGGATCATAAAAATACTGAAATTAAGGGGATAAATGTGAAGAATATGTGCCTAATCACATTACCTGAATGCACAAGAAAAATTCTAAGTAAGGGTTGGATCCCTTTATTGATAATATTGATGAATTTTCATATCACCGTTATTGCAAGCGAGTGGGGGGAACCTTCACATGGTGTTTCTTATCCGCTATTATCGGCACCTTCTATCATCCTTCCAACATAGAGTCAGTGGCAGACGACCCCCACATTTTTGTCATGGGTATGGTCCTTCCTTGTTTACTCCGCTCGCTTACTGAAATTGGACAGGGAGTTAAATTTTATCATTCAGAGAGGGTGAGATAACAATTTGGGTATGATTAGGGAGTTTACAACCCCGTTTAACCCTCGACCACTGAGCCCACTGAGCTATACTTGGTGGCATATTTAAATTTCACTTTTGAGGGGATGCTCCAGAAGACTGATAAATTTGGTGGATTTTTTTATACCCGCTCACGACTATCTCCCCTTGTTGAGTCATTCGTGGGTTTCCCTGTGGCAGTGCTAGATTTTTCTTATCAAAAACATTATCCAGGATGTGCCCTATGAAACTATCCCTACCAAAATTCCAAATAGTGATAGTTTATTCCCGAAGACAAAACATCCAAACACAGATGTGTCAAATTTTATTCCTGTTCCTATTGCT
Source organism: Sambucus nigra (assembly GCA_949130495.1). Taxonomy (NCBI): domain Eukaryota; kingdom Viridiplantae; phylum Streptophyta; class Magnoliopsida; order Dipsacales; family Adoxaceae; genus Sambucus; species Sambucus nigra. The sequence goes on along the minus strand of OX422222.1, from coordinate 166,047,908 downwards.
GCCCCTCCGACTGCCCCCGCTTATCCTCTTTCACCAGTGAGGACCAGGGCAAGCAAAAAGAAAAAGAAAGTGCCTGTTGAAGTTGCTACTCCTTCTTCTACGACAGATCAAGAGTCAGTCTCTGATGCTCTTACGGAGGAGGAGGCTTACGGGGCCTTCCATGAGCAAGGCTATGAAGCCTTGGGGATGTCTACTGAGGATCCATCCATTTTATCTGCCCCTGTTACTGAAGGTACTCTAGTTAACTCATCTTTACTTGGTCAAGCTACTAGACATGAGGTTTCACTTGCTCGTTCTCCTTCTTCCTCACTTTAAGAGGAACTTGTTAATTATGCAATCACTCCTTCCTATGCCGATACCAGTTCTTCTACAAATGACATGGATGTTATTGATCCTCATGATGGACGTACGTAGTTTTAAGGGAGCCTGATAGGGAGAGGAATGACATGATATACTATTCTTCCACCACGAGTCCTACCATTGGGCATATCCTTATGGGCAAGCTCATAGCCCTTCTGCAATAAGTATTTCTAATAATATCTCTTTTTCTCTAATCTGGTTTCATTTTTCTATATTTTTTACTTATTTTCTTATATATATTCTTTCTTTGGAATAGGCTGCCTCTCCAAGTACAATTGGCCTTTTAGAGGCGTCCTTTCTTGTCTACGAGGAACTTCATGGTGATTTCAACTATGGGTTTAGTAAGAGAGGTCTGTCTTGTCTCTTCTAATAACACTTTTTCTTTTTACTTTTAGAATATTTTTACTAACATGGCTAGTTTCTGTTGGCCCTACAACTTTCTTTTATGTTCCCCACTAGCAGACGTCCTCTTCTCTATCCTCTCGCACAGTTAATAGTCAATATTTCTGAACTAGATTAAATTTTTTTTATGCTAGTGCATCATCGATTCCTGTGTCTGTGGAACATCTTGTTAGCATCCGAGGAGAGACTACCCAAGTATTTAATTAATATGTTGTTTCTATTCAACTTGATTTTCTGTGCACGTGTTCGCTAACACTTACATGTTTCCCTATTTTCAAGTTAGTGTTGCGATTGTCCCTATGGTGTGGAACAACTAGGGGCAGCAGTTGTGAGGGAGGTATTATATTATCATACCTCTTCCTCCTTTCTACTTTCCTTTTTTCATTCTTGCTTTTACAGTGCAACTTTCTTGCTAATATACCCCTATTTCCATGTTTTCAGGTTAGTGAGGCCGATGTTCCTATTTTTTGCATAACTTGCTGGGAGTATTGGGCTGAAAGCTCCTTAGGTATTGAACTTTCATACCTGATTTGCTTTAAAATGTTACGGAGGAAGATGTTTACTAACATTATACTTGTTTTATCTTTGCCAGGTTAGCGTGGTGCCTTTAGGAGGACCTTCCTGCTTCGGTGGAAGGATACTCACCCTCATAAGATTTGGGGTAATTTCTTTGCTACTTATTCTCTTCCAACTAAAGTCGTTAAACCTAGTTATCTTTCCTTATCTGACTTAGCATTTCTATATTTATTATTTTTTGAATCCAGTGAGTGATCCTACTGAGGCTTGTGATGATGAGGAGTAGAGTTTTAAGGCCACTCATTCGGATGGTGCCGTTGGTTTCGGCGAGGATTCCTCCCTCCCTCTTTTTAAGCTTGATTCCCGGAATACGCGGCTATGATGATATTGAGATTGAGGCACCCAGGGTTTTCATGAGAACTTTAAGGAGAGAGAAGATGCCTGCGAGGTTCATGCCCATAAGCATGATGTACTAGAGCTGATCCTTGAGCATCATCCAGAGACTTTCATGTCCTAGAGTGTGTGATGATGCTATAAATAACATCACTATATCAAGGTGTAGTTGAGATCAAATAGACGTAACAATGGAAACACATAAACAATATAAATATGAGGAGAAGAGGAGTTGAGACAACAATTGAAGTGGTTCAGCCTATCTAGGCCTACGTCCACTGTGCAGGTGAGTGATCTTCACTATAAAAGAAGGGCTCTAATGGCCTTATGATACAATACACTCACTTTCTCTCTCTACTGTGTATCTTGATAGAGCTTCAGCTAGGGTTTGTAATTGAGGACCACTTTACAAGGTAGGAGAAGATAAGTATATATAGTTCCTGGGGGGTGTAGTGTACCCCTAGGTATGTAATGAGCATATGTAGAATGATCTAGCCAATCTAGTGAAGCCACCTATCACTGTCACATGTACAGGATGGTGATGAAATATTCCCTCCATATGAGGGAGATCTTGCTATAACGGTTTCACCTGCGTGGGATTTGCAACCCACGCGTTCCTCATTCCACGTGCCCTGCTAGGTGTCACTGTCGACCATGCTGGTGTAACACCCCGCTTAAAATAATAATGGGTGGCCAACCCTATACTACATTAAATCAGGAGTTTTAGATGGTCCAGTCTCAACATCAACAGCCGGTACTATATAATATAGGACTAACGACCCGATAACATATAAGCGAGATGTTAAAATTAAATAAAATATGCAACAAACAACAAACTAACACTACTAATAAAGGAAATAAAGATGCATGAGAGAACTATAATAAATGCAATGCTAGAATAAAATGAACTAAATAACTACAACTGAATAAACCACAAGGAAGTAAACCCGAATAAGCTATCGGGTCACATCCAATACAATTACTGAAATGAAATAAATATACACATCTATAAATATTCCTTGGGTATAAACCCGATATATAACATTAATCCTATCTAGATTTTTAAAGAAGTAGGAAGAGACTACAAGATACATCCCGCAACAGTCTGCACCTTTCATGGCTCCCAAGACTCTGGATAGATGGTCATCCGGCATCTATGCGGTAGGACACCTATAATAGTATATATATGTATACAGGCAAGAGAGAAAAATAAACGGGTCAGAGCCCGAGAGTGAAAAATATTTTAGCAAGTGTGTTAACCGTGCATAATAAATATCGGTGCACTTATTTCATAATTAAAAGTGGATTCCCACTCTCGTGGAACCCCAACTCACCTCTCATCTAACGGCGGGCACCTATTCGCGTCCTCAAATTTTAATTAAATTACCCCCAGTTATAAGGACAACCTAACTTACCATAGGCCCAGCCTATACCCACGAGATCTGCCTTCCTATCATAACCCAAGAATCCACTCTTTCTAAACACAGTTAAGTATTTTTACATACATATATGCCATATTAGGCTTAATGGATTCCGGTTTATAATTTAACCAATTATAATTCTTAATAAGTTACCCATATACATATGGGTTGAAACATATTATTAAAATTCTAAATAATAGGCATACAAAGTTATTATTGACAAAAATTCTCTTTAATTTCAACGCTGCGCTACGTTTCGTGCGTGGGGTGTCTCGCAAAGAGAAATCCAAATAAGGAACCACCCCGTTACACTACTCCTTGTCAACGTCGATCCTAGAGATCCATTATGCCATACATACCATATAATACTACCACTAATACTAAATTTTTAGACTACAATATGAAAACAACTAAAAATCTCCAATAATATCCTTGGGATGATGTAACCGAAATATTCCTCAAATGCGATACATCAACCCCCATCAATCTAGTACACCATAATCATCCAAGATGTACTCCACAACGATACCATATCCTTTCATTTATAGGATATATAAATATATATATATAGACATTTTATTCTAACAATATATATATATATATATATATATATATATATATATATATATATATATATATATATATATATATATATATATATATATATATATATATATATATATATATATATATATTCATCATCCATAACCATGACCAAGAGTACATATCATATCTGATGTACAATGGCCATGCACATATAATATACCCGGCTATATATATCGCCGATACAACTGCACCATGCTATCATCTTTCCAGTGCCCGGCTCACGTAGCAACTGGGGACCACCATGGTGGGGCTCAACGACACCCATCTCGTGGTAACTCACACACACGACGTCCCGAAAAGCGGTCATAGCTCCAAACCGGCAAGGAGACGAAACATACCTACCATGTCTCATCCCAAAATATAAATCACATAATAACACACGGGACGACTATGACCTGGGGAATATCCACACCATTCTCCTTAAGCCAGGATGCTCACCCTCTGCGCGGAAACTTCCCAATGATATCATGAGCGGGGTATGCTTAACCACATAAGTATGTATACCGTTCACATGCACAATATACATACATCCATATGATCCCATCATATGATCAATTATTAAACCATCACATAAGGTTTAAATATCCATACCATGTATGTCCACAACATAAATATATCTATATATTCATATATATATATATATATATATATTCACATATCTTTATATCTATATATACAAACTAATTTTCGTTCATATGTATAAGATATCTAAACTCGGCTATAGTACACAAAATCCTCAATATACAAGCCGTCACCACAAACTCATTTAATTTACCTCGATATGTGAATACAATCCCTCACTTGAAACATATTCAATCATTTTTCTTATGATGAGTAGTCTCCCAAAATCATATGTATATATCCAACATTATGGTTATCACCCAAAAGTTTAATGTATGTATAACAATTACTGTCCATTCCCTCAATGTCTAAAAGTACATCCACCCACGATACTTAACTCGATCATAGGTAATTATATAATTAATAATCGATGAGCCTCAAGCTCGATCCTAAATTCATTTCTTGGTCCCATTACTTGTTGGAATCCTCAATATTAATCACACCCGGATATACAATGACTATCCCCACTAGATTGGCAACCCACCCTAACCTAGTTCATAGCCCAATCACATGATTCTCAAAATCCCATCTAAGGTTTAATAGCTCTAATAAACCTTAAATTTTATTACATTCACAATTTATTCCTTAAGTTTATACTCCTCAAGGATACACGACATCATCTCTCGTCGGTCCTCAATCATATCTAAACTAACTTAGGACTTCAAGCTAGAACTCCCATCCCCATTGAGATCCTCCACTATACCTAAGGGTATCCATTATTAATACACGAATAGGAAAAAGAGACTATCTCTATTCCATTTATAACCATTTCATGATAATTTGCCTCTATCATGATAAAACAATCCGCCAATCACTTAAGTCTTATATTCCTTTCATTACTAAAAGAGGCATCCCCTCCTCCGAAATCAATTTAACATAGACCCGCAAGCCCCTATTCGACCTAGGGCACTATTCCCTGGATCTAATATCATAACCCTCCATAATAAGCCCATTAAGAAAGCCCCTAAGAATAAAACTCCAAAAGAAAAGGGGTAAAAGAAATTCCCATTCTTGGGCTAAAAACAGGGGACCGGTCGACCGGTCCCAGACCCCCGGTCGACCGCGGGTCCAAATTTTGCCTACGAAGAAATGCAGTAGGCTTTTCCCTTGAGGCGCGGTCGACCGGTCCCCTGGGCGCGGTCGACTGGCCATACCAGTTCTCTTGGCCGATTTCCCATTTTCAGCAAACCCTAAATCCTCAAACACCCAAATATCATCACCAAGCCCCCAAATCTTTAACCCAGTAATATTATTAACTTGTAAACTAATCCTACATCTCATACCAATAATTTATATGTCATTAAACCCATGTGTAAACATTGATTTCAAGATTTAAACCCAAAAATCTAGGTTTTGATAGTTATACCCCCAAATCCATTTCTTTAACCCACAAATTATGAAATAAAATACAAAAATGACTTATTTAGCAAGATAAAACACTTTCCTCTGATTTCTAGAGGTTGGATCGTCCTCGATGTTGCGTTTTGGCCAGAGTTTCCAAGCTTTTCTCTCTCTCTCTCTCTCTCTCTCTCTCTCTCTCTCTCTCTCTCTCTCTCTCTCCTCTTTTCTTCTTCTTTTCTCTTTTCTTTCTATTTCTCTCTTTCTCTGATGAGAAGGCTTCATCCGTAAGCCTTTAAATCCCTTAAAACAATAAACCCAATTTTAAATGTTAATACACACTTTAAATGACTCGTTTACTCCAATTCGAGTCAAACTGACTTAAAAACATTCCGGAGCCGAAATAAAATCCAATGACAGTGATTTTGACTATCTCGACCCTTCCGGGATCGATGGTACCCTCAAAATCATCGTTCGGAATACTTTGAAATATTCTCTATTTTTGGACCTCAATTCCCAGATTTTAAAATTCTCCAATTAATTAAATTTTTATTTTCCCCAAAATTTAATTTCTTAGTTTCAAAAATCATGGGGTGTTACAATCTTCCCTCCTTATAAAAATTTCGCCCATGAAATTTAAGACATGCTTAGGACCTCAATATCATCTAGTCCTTACATAAACCCTCAGGATCACTGTACCGATCCTTTCTAGTTCTCACATCGAACCATAAAGATTTTAAACCAAACTACTACCTAGGGCGCCCATACACCCCGTACCCGAGTTTCCACTCGTAAAATTATAATCAGGCTCCATTAGCCTCAAATCAATATACTATCACCAGTATAATCTATAAAAACATATTAAATATATAAAAGTTTGAAACTTCCATGGTTGAACTCTCTTCAATTCCTGACGCTAGCCACCTTCGTGCGGGTGAGGTCTCGCAAGCGAAATCCAAACAAGGAACCCTCCCAATACACTACTGTGTAGCTAGGTCGGGGACTGAGATTAGTTGAACCCGGGTTAAGGTTTTATAAAAGGTTTTCATATTTTAAATATTTCCCGAAGGCCTATACAATAATATAGTATAATATAAAACAAATCCATGTCTTTCGACATGCCAAGTAAACACCTTATGTTTAGGACACAAGGTCTCAACAAATACAACACTTCTAACCACTACCTAGTTCTCAAAACTAGCACAACTATGAACTAAATTTTCCGCTCAACATAAATCTACCAACTTAAACCTCTCAAGTATAAGAATTTCTCTACATTACATCAGCACTTGTCCATAAACTAAGTTCTTCCCTCAATGGAGCACTACCTTTACATGCCCTACCCTATCCATAAGACAATTAACCTCATAACCACAACTCAACAAACCTTGACATTCCGCACTTCCGAAATTCAACAACAAAACTCTCTACCATCTCCTCACGAGACGATTTATTTTCTCAAAAGATGTCATACCAAGGCTATACTTACTCACTCCTTCTTCCAAGGAAATTTTATACACCCTAACGGTGTAGCGGCTACTACTCATCATACCTTACGTGCGACGTTCCCTATATCGTACAAAGCATGATCCAAACCCGAAGAAAGGTATTCTACCTTATACTTCCATAATCTAATTGCTTTCCTTCATCCTTGGACCCTTATTTAGTCCTCTACTTCCTCCAGGACAATCATTATTCCTAAACCTATTTCTCCACAAGAGAAACATAATCCTCAAAATTCTTCCTAACCATTTCGAAGGACAAAACGCGATTGCAACTACCAAAAACTCCCTCAGTCCTACGCAACGAAACCGAGTCTCCAAATTCTTTCTCCCTCGTCCCAGAAGGAGATAATACTGATATTGGAACAACTCCACCTACCTCACATCGATAAGAGTCACCAATACCAGGTTTCCTAACAAAGATTGACGGGTTTCTCAACCTAAACCTCCCAAGGACTACCCTACTCTCTCCTCAGAGTTACCTTACTAAGTCCAAGATTCGCCATTTGAGTAAATTTCCCTTTCTTACTCAACCACCGATAGGTTACCCTGAACCACTGCTAGAGTTCTCTTCTATATCTCCGCCAAAATTGGGAGAAATAAATACCCCCGATCAAAGCGTACCCAAAATATACTATGGGTATTGTATCTCTAATATTGTCCTTTCTTAGACGACATAATTTAGGTGACGTCTGAAATGAGAGCAACTGTTATCAGAACTTCGATCAAGTGAATGCACTTCACAGAAGAAGATAAGCGCAGTGAACACAACAGTCCTAATAGTAGGGCTTTATATAAAAAATGTTAACGGAAGAACGCAGAAAACTCGCACAGATCCTAAAGACTCTAGAACCTGATGCTCTGATACCATCTGTAACACCCCGCTTAAAATAATAACGGGTGGACAGCCCTATACGACATTAAATCAGGAGTTTCAGATGGTCCAGTCTCAACATCAACTGCCGGTACTATATAATATAGGACTAACGACCTGATAACATATAAGCGAGATGTTAAAATTAAATAAAATATGCAACAGACAACAAACTAACACTACTAATAAAGGAAAGAAAGATGCAAGAGAGAACTATAATAAATGCAATGCTAGAATAAAATGAACTAAATAACTACAACTGAATATACCACAAGGAAGTAAACCCGAATAAGTTGTCGGGTCATAGCCAATACAATGACTGAAATGAAATAAATATACACATCTATAAATATTCCTTGGGTATAAACCCGATATACAACATGAATCCTACCTAGATTTTTAAAGAAGTAGGAAGCGACTACAAGATACATCCCACAACAGTTCGCACCTGTCACGGCTCCCAAGACTCTGGATAGAAGGTCATCCGGCATACATGCGGTAGGACACCTGTAATAGTATATATATGTATACAGACAGGAGAGAAAAATAAACGGGTCAGAGCCCGAGAGTGAAAAATATTTTAGCAAGTGTGTTAACCGTGCATAATAAATATCGGTGCACTTATTTCATAATTAAAAGTGAATTCGCACTCTCCTGGAACCCCAACTCACCTCTCATCTAACGGAGCGCACCTATTCGAGTCCTCAAATTTTAGTTAAATTACCCCCATTTATAAGGACAACCTTACTTACCAGAGGCCCAGCCTATACCCACGAGATCTGCCTTCCTATCCTAACCCAATAATCCACTCTTTCTAAACACACTTAAGTATTTTTACATACATATATGCCATATTAGGCTTAATTGATTCCGGTTTATAATTTAACCAATTATAATTCTTAATAAGTTACCCATATACATATGGGTTGAAACATAATATTAAAATTCTAAATAATAGGCATACAAAGTTATTATTGACAAAACTTCTCTCCAATTTCAACGCTGCGCTATGTTTCGTGCGTGGGTTGTCTCGTAAAGCGAAATCCAAACAAGGAACCGCCTCGTTACACTACTTCTTGTCAACGTCGATCCTAGAGATCCATTATGCCATACATACCATATAATACTACCACTACTACTAAATTTTTATACTACAATATGAAAACAACTAAAAATTTCCAATAATATCCTTGGGATGATGTAACCGAAATATTCCTCAAATGCGATACATCAACCCCCATCAATCTAGTACACCATAATCATCCAAGATGTACTCCACAACGATACCATATCCTTTCATCTATAGGATATATAAATATATATATAGGCATTTTATTCTAACAATATATATATATATATATATATATATATATATATATATATATATATATATATATATATATATATGTCATCATCCATAACCATAACCAAGAGTACATATCATATCTGATGTACAATGGCCATGCACATATAATATACCTGGCTATATATATCGCCGATACAACTGCACCATGCTATCATCTTTCCAGTGCTCAGCTCACGTAGCAACTGGGGACCACCATGGTGGGGCTCAACGACACCCATATCGTTGTAACTCACACACACAACGTCCCGGAAAGCGGTCATAGCTCCAAATTGGCAATGAGACGAAACATACCCACCACGTCTCATCCCAAAATATAAATCACATAATAACACACGGGACGACTATGACCTGGGGAATATCCACACCCTTCTCCTTAAGCCAGGATGCTCACCCTCTGCGCGGAAACTTCCCAATGATAGCATGAGTGGGGTATGCTTAACCACATAAGTATGTATACCGTTCACATGCACAATATACATACATCCATATGATCAATTATTAAACCATCACATAAGGTTTAAATATCCATACCATGTATGTCCACAACATAAATATATCCATATATTCATATATATATATATATATATTCACATATCTTTATATCTATATATACAAACTAATTTTCGTTCATATGTATAAGATATCTAAACTCGGCTATAAGTATACAAAATCCTCAATATACAAGCCGTCACCACAAACTCATTTAATTTACCTCGATATGTGAATACAATACCTCACTTGAAACATATTCAATCATTTTTCTTATGATGAATAGTCTCCCAAAATCATATGTATATATCCAACATTAGGGTTATCACCCAAAAGTTTAATGTATGTATAACAATTACTGTCCATTCCCTCAATGTCTGAAAGTACATCCACCCACGATAATTAACTCGATCATAGGTAATTATATAATTAATAATCGATGAGCCTCAAGCTCGATCCTAAATTCATTTCTTGGTCCCATTACTTACTGGAATCCTCAATATTAATCACACCCGGATATACAATGACTATCCCCACTAGATTGGAAACCCACCCTAACCTAGTTGATATCCCGATCACATGATTCTCAAAATCCCATCTAAGGTTTAATAGCTCTAATAAACCTTAAATTTTATTACATTCACAATTTATTCCTTAAGTTTATACTCCTCAAGGATACACGACATCATCTCTCGTCGGTCCTCAATCATATCTAAACTCACTTAGGACTTCAAGCTAGAACTCCCATCCCCATTGAGATCCCCCACTATACCTAAGGGTATCCATTATTAATACACGAATAGGCAAAAGAGACTATATCTATTCCATTTATAACCATTTCATGATAATTTGCATCTATCATGATAAAACAATCTGCCAATCACTTAAGTCTTATATTCCTTTCATTACTAAAAGAGGCATCCCCTCCTCCGAAATCAATTTAACATAGACCCGCAAGCCCCTATTCGACCTAGGGCACTATTCCCTGGATCTAATATCATAACCCTCCATAATAAGCCCATTAAGAAAGCCCCTAAGAATACAACTCCAAAAGAAAAGGGGTAAAAGAAATTACCATTCTTGGGTTAAAAACAGGGGACCGGTCGACCGGTCCCAGACCCCCGGTCGACCGCGGGTCCAAATTTTGCCTACGAAGAAATACAGTAGGCTTTTCCCTTGAGGCGCGGTCGACCGGTCCCCTGGGCGCGGTCGACTGGCCATACCAGTTCTCTTGGCCGATTTCCCATTTTCAGCAAACCCTAAATCCTCAAACACCCAAATATCATCACCCAAGCCCCCAAATCTTTAACCCAATAATATTATTAACTTGTAAACTCATCCTACATCTCATCCCAACAATTTATATGTCATTAAACCCATGTGTAAACATTGATTTCAAGATTTAAACCCAAAAATCTAGGTTTTGATAGTTATACCCCAAAATCCATTTCTTTAACCCATAAATTATGAAATAAAATACACAAATGACTTATTTAGCAAGATAAAACACTTGCCTCAGATTTGTAGAGGTTGGATCGTCCTCGATGGTGCGTTTTGGCCGGAGTTTCCAAGCTTTTCTCCCTCTCCCTCTCCTCTTTTCTTCTTATTTTGTCTTTTCTTTCTATTTCTCTCTTTCTCTAACGAGAAGGCTTCATCTGTAAGCCTTTAAATCCCTTAAAATAATAAACCTAATTTTAAATGTTAATACACACTTTAAATGACTCGTTTACTCCAATTCGAGTCAAACTGACTTAAAAACATTCCGGAGTCGAAATAAAACCCAATGACAGTCATTTTGACTATCTCGACCCTTCCGGATCGATGGTAACCTCAAATCATCATCCAAAATACTTTGAAATATTCTCTATTTTTGGACCTCAATTCCCAGATTTTAAAATTCTCCAATTAATTAAATTTTTATTTTCCCAAAAATTTAATTTCTCAGTCTAAAAAATCATGGGGTGTTATAGCTGGGCTGGCCAAGATGACCTTGATATTGAGAAGTCCTATGTAGCTAATTATGGTCATATTCTAAGACGAGGATGAGGACGAGTCTCTATAATAAACGAGGAAGAGGTCGAGGCACTATGTGAAGAGATATGAGACCGAGGTCGAGTTGTTGAGTCAATTCATTGATGGGAGTACTCCTTGGTCTTTGATGTAGTCACTGTATGATGAGACTTTAGAGTTATTGACCGGTCGCAAAAAGTGTGTTCGTGTGAGGACACAATCGCTGTGTGTTTCGCCGCCGCGATACAAAAGAAAACCTAAGCTACTACTACACTTGACAAGCAAGCACAGCGGTAAGTCGGGTATCGTAAATCCACAGGGAGTGATTAAATTTTAGATGTTAATTGTTTTAAAACTTCAAGAATAAAAAAGGTGTAAAAGAAATAAGAAAAGGTGATGGTCGGTTGTCGTGAATAAATAAAAAGAGAAGTTAACGCTAAATTAAATTAAAGCGAGGATCGGGATCACATACATGCATTCACGGGCTAAACAACTACTAATTAGAATTTCGATTCGAAAACATTTAATCGATCATTTTCAATTAAGCATAAACATCACGCAATAAGGAACTTAAGCCAAAGTTGCGAGATTAAACATTTAATAAAAAATGGTCACACGTGGATTAAATTCGGATAATCGCTATAAACACTAACGTTACGTGACAAAGAAAGTTAAACGCATAATAATCCGACTTTAATACGCGAGGTTTCAATTAAATGCGATTTTACACGAAACCCTAACTTTCGAGGTCCAAACCCGTAAATGGAGGAAATGCAATCCCAACCCTATTTATCTAGGGGCTAAGCATGAATAAACTAAATTAAACTAATTAAACTAAGAAAGCAAGAATTAAAGCATGAAAACCTAATTAACAAAGCATGTAAATTATCTAGAAAGCAAAGAAATAATGGAAAACAAGCTATATTAATGGTAGAGGAGATGAATAGTCAACTTACAAACCAATTAGATTGTCAATCCAAAGAGAAATGAAGAAGAACCATCCAAAACCCTCAAAACCCTAACTATTCTAACCTAAAATCGTTCACTACTGATATATCTCTTATTACAACAAAAATTGGCTTATATAGTAAGTTGGAATAAAAATAAAGAAGAAAGAAAAAAAGGCAAAATATCTGCAGAAAACAGAGCATCGATCGATCGACCCCTTTGGTCGATCGATCGACCTAGGCAAAACTTCGGCAAATCAGAAAGGTCGATCGATCGACCAGAAGCGTCGATCGATCGATCAAGCAGGGCAGAATGCAGCAGCCCACTGCATTCTTCTTCTTCTCTTCTCCCTTTCTCCTCTTTTGCTTTCTTGTATTTCCTCCGCAAGAAATGCCGTAACTTCTTCGTTATGCATCGGAATCGTGCACTGTTTACGGACACGCGAAGCTTGCTAGGAGGGCTACAACTTCCATGAAGATATTGGGCCAGGTGCCCGATCTGTAAAATGACTAAAATGCCCTTGAACGTGTGGTTGCGTACGAAAATTGCGCGGAATGCGTCCGAATCCCATACTTGGTACCTAAATACCTACAAAAGCCCAATTATACCTCATATAGCATGTTAACAATATAAATCGAGGTTGTCTGGTTAATGGGCTTAAATATAGAGATTAAGGCACCCGAGGGGGCTAAAACGCGTAGGTTCGGAGGATGAAATACGCAATATTTGCGTATCATCACACCCCCTAACTTACACATTACTAGTACCTAGCAATGAAATAGGATGCAACAAGAACTACAAGCAAACCAAAAGCAGGATAAGTACAAAAATATGGTATAAATGCATAAGGCCACTTTCGCAGGCGATTCGATTGCATTTTGCGTATGCAATAGGCCGTCAAACCCCTAGGTTACCCTAGTGGACGAGTGTCGTCTCGTGAGGGTTTTAAGGGATGAAACCCACAAACATCATAAGATTTCCTCAAAATATGCCCAACCCAACATGCGACAAACTCAACAACAACGAAAAAGATTTCAAACATGATATTAGCATATTGAACGAATTCAAACAAAAGTCCAAATCATTAAAATTATAGAATGCACCTCATAGAATTGAAACTTTAAAAGTGGGAGGGGGGAGAGCAAATGCACAATATGATTTGGTAAAAACTTAAATAAACCGGATAAACATAAAGGCATGCATATATTCAATCCTCACGGGCATTACGCTCATCAAGCGAATTCACTCAAAACAGGGAGGTGACACACGAGACATGCGAGCTAAAGAGTAAATGTAAATGGAAACTAGGCCGCACACATATCACAAATGAAGAACGCTATATATAAAATGAAAAACTGTAATCTCAATGAATGGATACCGCACATTAAAAGAGGCGAAATGCATTTTCACAGATTATCAAAACTATTATGACTTTTAAATTAAATGCACCCTAAGATCACATATGACTTTAATAGGGTTATGATGTAGGTATGGCTAGGGTGCAAAATGAAAGGTATATGTATGGATTCAAAGTGTTCGGAGATGAAAACTTGAAATAATGGGAAGGATGCGGGCAATAGCAAAATTGGAAAACAAGTTCCAAACAAGCATTAGATATATCATCGGGGAGAGTAATCAAAGCTTATTGAACTATATACACAACATATACAACCTTATCTTTTCTTTTCTTTTCTTCTTTTTCTCACTTTTTCTTTTGTTTTCTTTTTCTTTTTGCTTTCTCTTTTTCTTCACTTTTTTTTACTACACAAACTCTCATATGCCTAAATTGCAACCGCAATACAACAACAACATTCAATCCCAAGTAACATTCCAAACAAAGGTATGTAAGGTGTATGTATGGCTTAAAAATCCAATTTGGAGTTGGTTATGGGATTTTGGGTAATGAAACGAAAGTCTAGTATTTAGGCTCAAAGGGGTTGACTAGGGAAACATATAAGGTGAGGTCAAGGTTAATAAGGGTGATATAACAAAGAATGCCTATGATCATTTCACAAAGTTTACGCAATTATCGAGCCAAAACAATATATGAAAATCATGCTCAAGTAACACATTTCAAGTATGAACTCAATTAATGAACGGTCAAATGCAAGATTAGAGAGATTACCGACGAATTCAACATTTTCAATGTGAAAAGAATAGTGTATAACCCTCACAAACGACGAAAGGTACAAATCTTACTCGGTGTAAGTATATACAATGCAACAAAAGATTACTGAGTTATAAAAATCTTAAACCAAATCAATGGAACCAGGAAAGTGCATATGCTCATGGGATAAAGTTTAATTCATGAAGTTATTCACAATATCAATGATTTAAGGACTAAAGTCTAATAACTTCTAAAATCGAGAACATGCATCATTGAGTTGTCTATTGGATCGGGCAATTATTGAAATTTATCACTGGAAACAAGGCAAAATGCCCAACAAAGGAGAAAAAAGAAAGAAAATATTTTTGGAAATTTTTAAATTTTTCACAAAAAGGCATACTTAGTAACTAAATGTGAGCAAATCCATGGACTACACATGAAATTGATAGAATATCCTACACCCCCTAACTTAAATGTTGCATTGTCCCCAATGCGTATTAAGAACACAACACAAAGAGAGGAAAAGAACGATATTACCCAAAATTGGAGCGATCTCCAAAAGCGCGAGTCCAAAGGAATCTACAAAACAAGTTAGTACCGAGCATAGCAAAAACAAATAACAAAAAGTTTACTAATTACACTAGACTAAATTAAATGGAAAGAAAAAAAGGAAATAAAGAAAATTAAAAAGCTAATTATTTACAACCTACTATTTAGGCTTCACACTAACTATACACTAGAAGTCTAAATAGTTGAGGGTCCACCCAAAAAGGGATTTGACTTTGAAAGATCAACGGTGGACCCTCCAAAGAGAACATGCCTCCCGGAAAATAAGAATTCCGTTTGAACAACGGAAGGCATGTGGGTGGTGAAAAAAGTGAACCATCACCAATTTGAAATTTTGGGCGGACGATGGGGGATTTGGATAACAAGGGGGACAAGAACACTAGAGGACCAAGAAAAATCGATTCATCTCCCAAAGGTTTTTCAAATGGAATGGGAGATGGTGCACACACGCGGATAACATCCATCGAAGACAAGTCCGGTAAAGAATCCTCATCGGCAAAAAGTGTAGTTTTAATTTCTACCGACTCATAGGAATCAACCGGTAATTCTAATGGTTCGATCACGGAAAACGAATATGGTGATGAAACAAATTCAATCTCAATCGACTCATCATCGGGAGGAGATTGAATTTCGGGGGAGAAAGATGCACACTCGATGAGAAATTCTTCGAAAAATTTAGGTGAAACACAAGTTTCCACCGCCTCGTTATTTTGTGCATAAGAATTCGTCTCATCGCAAAGTGCACCAAGTCTCATTCCAGCATCATTTAGGCTTTCCAAACCTTGGGAGTAAAGAAGCAAAGTTTCTTCCAAAGTTGGCTTCCTCGGCTCAAGAGCCTCGGACTCCTCATTTGGTTGAAACTCGTCTTCGAGAGTAATGAAATAAGAATCGTCATTGGATTCGAATAATGAATCCAACTCAAGCTCCCAATAACGATTTTCATTCCGATAAATGTTTTCAAGTCTTTCATTTTCAAGAAAATCTTGAAAATGGAAAACTTGAAAACTATCCCCAAAGTAAGAATCATTAGAATGACCGCTATAACTATAATAGTAGGACATGATTACCTCGTTGTTTGTAGATGGAGAATCCGAGAAAGAAAGTGAGCAACCGCGAATCAAAGTTTCTTAGCGCTCAAATATGCTATCCTGCAAAAAAGGTTAAAACAAAGAATACAAATACAAAAGGAAAAATACTACGAAATAATAAAACAATTACTATCTAAAACACACTCCCCGACAACGGCGCCATTTTGTGACCGGGCGGAAAAAGTGTGTTCGTGTGAGGACACAATCGCTGTGTGTTTCGCCGCCGCGATACAAAAGAAAACCTAAGCTACTACTACACTTGACAAGCAAGCACAGCGGTAAGTCGAGTATCATAAATTCACAGGGAGTGATTAAATTTTAGATGTTAATTGTTTTAAAACTTCAAGAATAAAAAAGGTGTAAAAGAAATAAGAAAAGGTGATGGTCGGTTGTCGTGAATAAATAAAAAGAGAAGTTAACGCTAAATTAAAGTAAAACGAGGATCGGGATCGCATACACGCATTCACGGGCTAAACAACTACTAATTAGAATTTCGATTCGAAAATATTTAATCGATCATTTTCAATTAAGCATAAACATCACGCAATAAGGAATTTAAGCCAAAGTTGCGAGATTAAACATTTAATCAAAAATGGTCACACGCGGATTAAATTCGGATAATCGCTATAAACACTAACGTTACGTGACAAAGAAAGTTAAACGCATAATAATCCGACTTTAATACCCGAGGTTTCAATTAAATGCGATTTTACACGAAACCCTAACTTTCGAGGTCCAAACCCGTAAATGGAGGAAATGCAATCCCGACCCTATTTATCTAGGGGCTAAGCATGAATAAACTAAATTAAACTAATTAAACTAAGAAAGTAAGAATTAAAGCATGTAAACCTAATTAACAAAGCATGTAAATTATCTAGAAAGCAAGGAAATAATGGAAAATAAGCTATATTAATGGTAGAGGAGATGAATAGTCAACTTACAAACCTATTAGATTGTTAATCCAAAGAGAAATGAAGAAGAACCATCCAAAACCCTTACTATTCTAACCTAATATCGTTCACTACTGATATATCTCTTATTACAACAAAAATTGGCTTATATAGTAAGTTGGAATAAAAATAAAGAAGAAAGAAAAGAAGGCAAAATATCTGCAGAAAACAGAGCATCGATCGATCGACCCCTTTGGTCGATCGATCGACCTAGGCAAAACTTCGGCAAATCAGAAAGGTCGATCGATCGACCAGAAGCGTTGATCGATCGATCAAGCAGGGCAGAATGCAGCAGCCCACTGCATTCTTCTTCTTCTCTTCTCCCTTTCTCCTCTTTTGCTTTCTTGTATTTCCTCCGCAAGAAACGTCGTAACTTCTTCGTTATGCATCGGAATCGTGCACCATTTACGGCCACGCGAAGCTTGCGAGGAGGGCTACAACTTCCATGCAGATGTGCCCAATCTGTAAAATGACTAAAATGCCCTTGAACGTGCGATTGCGTACGGAAATTACGCGGAATACGTCCGAATCCCATACTTGGTACCTAAATACCTACAAAAGCCCAATTATAACTCATATAGCATGTTAACAATATAAACCGAAGTTGTCTAGTTAACGGGCTTAAATATAGAGATTAAGGCACCCGAGGGGGCTAAAACGCGTAGGTTCGGAGGATGAAATACGCAATATTTGGGTATCATCAGTTATGAGTCAACATATAGGCCGGGGTCGACGTCTTCTGTGCTGACTCTTAGGCTGAGCTACTATATTCGATGCCTGATGATCAAGGTAGCTGCCATGATATCTGAGGTTTCCAATAACATACTGATGATCTTGTGCGAATATGTACAAATGTAATCTCGGCTGAAGTGGTCAGGATGACCCCGCCAATGATTAAGACGTGGCCAACCCTACTGAGGTCTACCCTTATTTGGATGACCCCGCTAATAATTAATCCGTGATTGACCCTACTCAAGACGACCCTTATCTAGATGTCCCCATTAATAATGAAGCCATGGCTGACCCTACTCAGGTCGACCCTTATGTGGATGACCCCTCCATTGATATTTGAGGATCTTGTGAGGACTCGATCGTGAGATGTGATGCTCATCGTCCTAAGAGACGAGGGTAAATTTTGGTCATATCAAATATGTGACACTCCGCCTAATTAATCCCGGGTGATCAGTCCTAAATCAAGTTAGAAAAGGTTTCTCAGTTGGTCCATTCTTAGCATCACTGTCGTCTTTTTAATTACTAACCACCTAAGTGAGAAAAGTAGACTGGTGTCAATTTTTATCTTTCAATTAATTAAATGAAACTCATGCGGAACATAAAATAATACACAATCGTAGTTAACTAAAATAACCATCCACAAATGAAATACTTAACCGAAGAAACCATCGGTCCAAATATCCAATACAAGTAAGATAAGAAGAAAATCTCAACAAGTCTAATACTGATAAATGAACTGTGAGCGAAAAGCTCAGATAACTACTGGAGAGTCTCTACACGAATGAAAGAAGGAGGCGTCTATCAAAAACCCCGCAACATCCACACGTGCTGCAGCAAAGGATACCTGGAATAGAGTCAAGCCTGGCGTCCCTGTGGCTGGACACCTAAAAGGTTTTTAAAATTTTTATAGCAAGGGTTAGTACCCAAAAACATTTGAAAACATTTAACAAATGATTAACTTGCAGTAATAAATAAATATGCATGCTCTTCATATTTTAGTTAGTGCCGCACTCTCTTGAGGACTTCCTCACCCCTCCTCTAATGTGCACTACTAACGCTTCCATTTAATTTACTAGGTCCTACGCTCCTGACCCAATACTTATTTTAACCCTTGAAATTTACCTACTCTAACCGAGTATGCTTTAATTCATGATTTTTAAGTTATTATAAACGTCAAACTTAATTAAATCGTTACCCTTTTTAATTTCATAACATTCACACCCGTTATGCACATAATACATTTTTCACTATGTATTAGTTATCCCATATATAATTATCTACCTAATTATATATCTAATCATTTTACAGTATTCACAAACATACTAAAATAACATTTAATACAAACTTTTGACCGAGTAAAAATACTCACAAAAATATAAATTTTCCCAAGTGCTATCCCACTAGGTGTATTCACATAACCTAGTTATTCGAGTTAGATTCGCTCACTAACTTAGTTTAACATACGAATTTGGAGGCGGTCATATTCTTTCCCTGAAAGTGAGATGCCCCTCACCCATACAACGGACGCTATGACCTGGGATTATACTCGCCCTACTCCTCAAGCTAGGGGATTCATCCACTGCGCGCAACCTCCCCCCTATAGCACTAGAGTACATACTAATAATATTCAATCACTGATATTAATGGACACACACTATATATGTATACTATCACACTCCGTATATATATATATATATATATATATATATATATATATATATATATATATATAAAACGTCCCGGCTACACCATGTACAAAACCCGTAACATAAGCCTATTTAATTTATTAAGAGTTTATGGTCCAACTCTAATTATTAATTAATTCGCACATTAATTAATTAAGTCACCTTTGGTGTCGCCCCCACCCTAAAATTGAACTTATTCTCGAAGTCCGAATTACCCTCACCCGAGTCTAACTTCTTGACTCCCGAATTATTTAGCCTTTACCTAAATAAGATTGATCACTCGGTATTCCTCAACCGTTATTCCCGGACTTGTTCACTACATCTATATTTAATTCTTTTGAACACCTTCCCAAAAGTTCAACCTTAGTGTGTCACACCTAATTTCTCCAAAACCTAACAATTTTAAATTATAATGTCACACTAAGTCGTCTCCAAATTCTAATTAATTTTATTCACCATTAATTAGATTTAAAACCCATGTATAAATTTCTCACCAAATTAATTCATGGAAAAAGATTAAATCAAATTTTCCTTATATAAATAAAACTGGGCGAACTATCAAAATCTGTCGACCTTAGATCGATCGACCCCAGACTTTCGATCGATCGATCGAGAAGGTCTTCGTCTTCTTCGCGAAGACAGATTCAGCCATGGACGATTTTTCCCAAACCCTAGTTTTCTCTACCATCAACCTTAAGCCCTCTTAACATTAATACATGTTAGAAACCTTATTAGGGACCTCCAGAATGTCCACCAACATCATTAATTCGTCCATTAACTATAATTTCTGAATTTGGGGAAATATCCATCTTTAATTCCTTACCCATTTACACCCCAAATCTCCTCACCAAATCCGTTTCTAATTATCCAGATATCATCCTACCAGATATGTATCAATTTATAATATCAGATTTCTACAAGAATCCTCTTTCAACTTCGTAAATCAGATTATTATTTTCAAAACCTCATGTTTATGCCATGAACACCCAAAACGAATTTTGATCAAACACATCACATGAATATGAATTTCAAAACAGATTCAATACTATTGCAAGTTATCCACTTGCCTTAGGTTTCGTAGTGTCTGATTCGGAGATGAATTTCCAAGGTTGAAGACGATCCTTGTTGGCTCTCTAGTGATCCCAAAGCTGCCTTTAACTGCTATTAGGGTTTCTTAATACACTTAGCCTTTTCTAAAACCCTATCAGCCGTTTTATTATTCCTCCCAATTCCTTAATTTACCAAATCCCGTTTTTTGCCTAATGGGCGAAGCCCAAGTGACCCAAATGCCCCCGTGTGGGCCCGGCTATGTCTAAAAACGCCCCGTGACCCGTTTACTACCCCCGCGTACACTTTTTCGACTATCTCGACCCATCCGGACTCAACCGTACACTCAAAATTGGCATCCGAATTAATTTATAAAATATTTATCCCCTCACCCCTTTAGTCTATACCGACTCCCGGTTGAGATAAGTGCACACCCTGTCATCAATACTCGAAATGACTTAAATAAATAATTACTATTCACTTAGTAAATAACTTCCCGTAAATATTAACCATTTATTCCTCGATTAATATTTAAATAAAATTTTCCTAATTAATTCAATTAAATTACGACTCACAAGTAATTTTCGATTCCCGAATTAATTAAATATTTAATGCATGAAAAATGCGGGGTGTTACATACTCCCCCCCTTACAAAGGAATTTCGTCTCCGAAATTAGGTCATACCTATGATGAAAAGCTCTGGATATTGCTCCCGCATATCCTCCTCCCGCTCCCAGGTAGACTCGTCAATGTTGTGATGACCCCACGGTACTCTAACTAGTGGAACAACCCTGGATCGTAATTTCTGCTCGCTACGGTCTAGGATAGCCACCGGACTCTCCTCATATGAGATGTCTGGCTGTAAATCAATTTCTTCGAGTGGAATGTGCCAGAAGGCCCTCTCACTCCTGCGATATTTCTTCAGCGATGCTACATGGAACACGTCGTGTATCCGCTGAAGATGCTCCGGTAATCCCAGCCTATAGGCTACAGGCCCCACCCTCTCGATAATAGGGAAAGGTCCCACGTACCTCGGTTCTAGCTTACCCTTCTTGCCGAACTTCATCACCCCTTTCATGGGGGACACCCTGACCAATACCTGATCCCCAACCTCTAACTCCACGTGTCTTCGTGAAGCATCAGCGTAACTTTTTTGCCTATCCTGAGCTATCCGAATCCTCCCTCGGATCAGCTCTATCTTGGAAGATGTCTCCTTAACAATCTCCGGCCCCAACAGTTTGTTATCCCCCACCTCTAACCAACAAGCGGGTGAACGAAAAGGTCTCCCGTATAATGCCTCGAAAGGTGCCATGCCGATCGTGAATTGGTAAGAGTTATTATACGCAAACTCTATCAGAGGAAGATATTTCTCCCAACCTCCCCCAAAGTATAGTATACACATTCTGAACATATCTTCCAATATCTGATTGACTCCCTCGGTCTGCCCGTCAGTCTGTGGGTGATAGGCTGTACTCAAATGTAACTCCGTGCCCATAGCCTCCTGAAAACTCTGCCAAAAATGGGCCACAAAGATCTTGTCCCTATCCGACACAATATTAATCGGTACCCCGTGCAGTTTAACAATCTCCGCTATGAATAGCTGTGCATAACGCATCGTGTCAAAGTCTGCGAACCGGTATGAAGTGGGACACTTTGGTCAACCGATCCATAATAACCCATATAGAATCGTGACCCTTCTGTGATGTCGGTAACCCTGTAATGAAGTCCATAGATATGCTCTCCCACTTCCACACAGGAATTTCAAGTGGCTGTAGCATCCCTGATGGTCTCTGATGGTCAACTTTCACAAGCTGACATGTGGCACATTTCGAAACAAACTCTGCTATGTCCCATTTCATCCCTGCCCGCCAATACTGCCTCCTCATATCTTGATACATCTTATCCCCACCGGGATGTACCGCGAGTCTCGACCCATGAGACTCCGTCATCACAGCGTGCCTCAATTCCGCATCCTCTGATACCATCCACCTCCCATTATGGCGTACGCCTCCCTCCGAACTGATCGAGTAGCCCTCTGCTCCCTCAGCTAGCAACTGGCTCACCCTATCCTGGCAGGTCTGATCCTCTTCCTGAGCCCTCACAACCCACATAATGATCTCGGGTGTGATGGATAATGCTGACATGCAAGCCCTGGCTACATCATCCTCATGTCGAAGTTCTCTCCACTTCGCTTTCTAGACTTCTGATATTTCCCCAGTCGGTCTTCGACTTAATGCATCTGCCACCACATTAGCCTTTCCAGGATGATACTGAATATCAAACTGATAGTCTTTCACGAATTCTAGCCATCGCCTCTGTCTCATATTCAAATCCTTTTGAGTGAAGAGATACTGAAGTGATTTGTGATCCGTGAATAGTGTGAACTGCCAACCCAGGAGATAATGTCTCCATATCCTCAAAGCAAAAACGTCTGCTGCTAACTCCAGGTCATGAGTGGGGTAATTCCTCTCGTGGGGCTTTAGCTTTCTGGACGCATAAGCTATAGCCCTTTCCTCCTGCTGAAGCACACCCCCAAGTCCCTGTAAGGATGCGTCAGTGTAAACCCGATACTCTAATCCTCCTTTCGGCAATGCAAGCACGGGTGCAGATGTCAACTTGTACTTTAACTCGTCGAAGGCTAATTGACAGTGATCATTCCAAGTGAAAGGTACCCCTTTTCGGGTAAGATTCGTCAAAGGGCCCACAATCTTTGAGAATCCTTTGATGAACCGTCTGTAATAACCGGCCAACCCCAGAAAACTGCGCACTTCTGTCGGTGTCGTGGGCTGTCCCCACTCCCTCACTGCCGATACTTTACTTGGATCCACCGCAATACCCCGGTCTGACACCAAGTGGCCAAGGAACTGGACCTCCCGTAGCTAAAATCCACACTTACCGAATTTGGCATAGAGTTGGTGATCCCGTAATGTCTGTAACACTATATGTAGGTGCTCTGCGTGCTCCTCCTCAATACGCGAGTAGATCAGAATGTCATCAATGAACACGATAACAAACTGATCGAGAAACTCCCTGAATACTCTGTTCATGAGGTCCATGAACACTGCTGGTGCATTGGTGAGTCCGAATGGAATCACCCTAAACTCGTAAGATCCATACCGCGACAGGAAAGCGGTCTTCGGAACATCTTCCTCTCGGATACGTAGTTGATGATATCCTGACCTTAAGTCGACCTTAGAGAAATAAGACGCCCTTCTCAACTGGTCAAATAGGTCGTCAATCCTAGGCAACGGATACTTATTCCGTATCGTGGCCTTATTCAACTCTCTATAGTCCACGCATAACCATAGTGAGCCATCTCATTTTTTCACGAATAACACCGGTGCACCCCACGGTGATGTACTCTGCCATATGAAACCCTGACCCAGAAGCTGCTGAATCTGTTCCCTCAGCTCATGCATCTCTGAAGGGGCCATACGGTATGGGGCCCGAGCAATTGGCCTCATCCCCGGTGCTAAATCGATCACAAATTCGATTTCCCTGCTAGGTGGCAACCCTGGTATCTCCTGAAACACATCCTCAAAGTCTCTCACCATTGGGATTGAATCCAACGGAATAGCCACCTCCTGTGAGGTTTCCTCCTCAATGTAATACAAGTGTGTGCGTGTCCCTCCCTCGGGCAGTGGCATTGCTATTAAGAACATCTCCTGCCCTGGAATGGAGAACACGATAGTCCTTTCGTAGCAATCCACCGTCGCCCGATAACCTGTCAACCAATCCATACCCAAGATGACATCATACCCCTCCATATCTAACACTAGTAGGTCCGCTGCTAAACTAAGTCTCTCGATAAAAATGTCCACACCCCGATAAATCGAGTGAATCGTAGCCCCGCTGCCAACTGGTGACTCTACACACATTCGAAGACCCCCCGCGGTCTCTAGTAGTCCGACCCATTTAGCAAAATTTAATTTAATGAATGAATGTGATGCTCCCGTATCAAAGAGAATACTACCTTCATAACCATGAATGAGAAACATACCCTCAACTGCTGGTGGTGCTTGCTGTGCCGGTGGATTAGGAATATCCCGGACGTTATACACACATCCGTAGTGCATCTGCCCCTGCTGCAGTGGGGTGGGTGGGGCAGGTGCTGCTGGTGGTAATTGCCCCCTTTGCCCCTGTTGGGCCTCCTGCTGTTGACCTCTGCCCCTCTGTGGGCATTCCCTCTTGAAATGTCCTGGCTGGCCACACACAAAACAGCGTCTCTGACCATCCCCCTGTCGTTGGCCCTGTTGGCCCTGACACGGCTGGCCCTGGCCCTGCTGGCCTCCCCCATTGTTCCCTTGGCCCTGACGGCCCTGAGGAATCTGCTGCTGCTAATTCGGACCCGGCTGCCCCTGCCTGAACCCCTGTCCTCCCTGTCGAAAACCACCAGGCTTAAACTTCTTAGCCTGATTCCCTTGCTGACTACCCGCCTTCTGCTGAGCACCACTTGTGTCACTACTAGTAACAACCCTGCCTTGTTGGCTCGGCTCCCCTGTTCGCTTGCTCCCCTTCACATGGAAGTGATGGTCCTGGAAGTGTACAAGTGCGGCATTAACGACGTCTGTATACGTTACTAACGCCAGATTCCCAATCAAGTGTTGCCTGATTCGCCAGGCTAAACCGTCCATAAACCTCGATTTCTTCCGCTCCTCATCGCTCACCTCATTTGGCACAAAGTTTGCCAAACGGGTGAACTCTTCCTTGTAGTCTACCACTGATCGGTCACCCTGAACTAAATCACTGAATTTCTTCCTCATCTCAGTCTCTACTGCTGGTGGAAAGTATTTGTGGTCGAACCGCACCCAAAACTCTGATATCGGCATCAAGTCTCGCTCCCCGACGGTGGTAACTGACTCCCACCACTGTAAGGCTGCCCCTAATAGACGAAAGGTAGCAAGCATCTGCTTCTGTACCTCGGTACACTCTAGCATGCGCAGATGGCACTGGATGTTCTTCTTCCAGTCGCAAGCCTCTATCACATCTGTACTTACCCCGGAACTCAGGTGGGTGACCCTTTTGAAAGGTCTCCCTAACTCTCTGCCAAGATGGTGGCCCCACTGGAGCCTGAACTGCTGGTGCCACTGGAGGAGGTGCATGGGGCTGTGGAAAGTGAGCTGTCATAGCTCTCATTGATTTTTCGACCGCCTGGGCCACTATCACTGCCACCTGAGTAGTGGAAATCAACTCGGGTGGGGGTGGTGGTAGCGGTACCTGTGGCTCCTGATGAGCCTCCCTGATTTCATCCCTAGCCTCAGCCCTCTCCGCTCTCAGTCTTCTCGGTGGCATCTGAAATAGATTGAATTGTATAAGTACATAATTTACACAAAAATATACACATCAGAAATACGATATCTCACAAGCGGAAAATGAGTCAACAACCCTAATAATAGGGCTCTATAACAAACGAGTGCTACACTGAAACGTAGAAAGCCGCACAGATCCGAAGGACACTAGAACCTGATGCTCTGATACCATCTGTGACACCCCGCCTAATTAATCCCGGGTGATCAGTCCTAAATCAAGTTAGAAATGGTTTCTCAGTTGGTCCATTCTTAGCATCACTGTCGTCTTTTTAATTACTAACCACCTAAGTGAGAAAAGTAAACTGGTGTCAATTTTTATCTTTCAATTAATTAAATAAAACTCATGCGGAACATAAAATAATACACAATCGTAGTTAACTAAAATAACCATCCACAAATGAAATACTTAACCGAAGAAACCATCGGTCCAAATATCCAATACAAGTAAGATAAGAAGAAAATCTCAACAAGTCTAATACTGATAAATGAACTGTGAGCGAAAAGCTCAGATAACTACTGGAGAGTCTCTACACGAATGAAAGAAGGATGCATTTATCAAAAACCCCGCAACATCCACACGTGCTGCAGCAAAGGATACCTGAAATGGAGTCAAGCCTGGCGTCCCTGTGGATGGACACCTAAAAGGTTTTTAAAAATTTTATAGCAAGGGTTAGTACCCAAAAACATTTAACAAATGATTAACTTGCAGTAATAAATAAATATGCATGCTCTTCATATTTTAGTTAGTGCCGCACTCTCTTGAGGACTTCCTCACCCCTCCTCTAATGTGCACTACTAACGCTTCCATTTAATTTACTAGGTCCTACGCTCCTGACCCAATACTTATTTTAACCCTTGAAATTTACCTACTCTAATCGAGTATGCTTTAATTCATGATTTTTAAGTTATTATAAACATCAAACTTAATTAAATCGTTACCCTTTTTAATTTCATAACATTCACATCCGTTATGCACATAATACATTTTTCACTATGTATTAGTTATCCCATATATAATTATCTACCTAATTATATATCTAATCATTTTACAGTATTCACAAACATACTAAAATAACATTTAATACAAACTTTTGACCGAGTAAAAATACTCACAAAAATATAAATTTTCCCAAGTGCTATCCCACTAGGTGTATTCACATAACCTAGTTATTCGAGTTAGATTCGCTCACTAACTTAGTTTAATATACGAATTTGGAGGCGGTCATATTCCTTCCCTGAAAGTGAGATGCCCCTCACCCATACAACGGACGCTATGACCTGGGATTATACTCGCCCTACTCCTCAAGCTAGGGGATTCATCCACTGCGCGCAACCTCCCCCCTATAGCACTAGAGTACATACTAATAATATTCAATCACTGATATTAATGCACACACACTATATATATATATATACTATCACACTCCGTATATATATATATATATATATATATATATATATATATATAAAACGTCCCGGCTACACCATGTACAAAACCCGTAACATAAGCCTATTTAATTTATTAAGAGTTTATGGTCCAACTCTAATTATTAATTAATTCGTACATTAATTAATTAAGTCACCTTTGGTGTCGCCCCCACCCTAAAATTGAACTTATTCTCGAAGTCCGAATTACCCTCACCCGAGTCTAACTTCTCGACTCCCGAATTATTTAGCCTTTACCTAAATAAGATTGATCACTCGGTATTCCTCAACCGTTATTCCCGGACTTGTTCACTACATCTATATTTAATTCTTCCGAACACCTTCCCAAAACTTCAACGTTAGTGTGTCACACCTAATTTCTCCAAAACCTAACAATTTTAAATTATGATGTCACACTAAGTCGTCTCCAAATTCTAATTAATTTTATTCACCATTAATTAGATTTAAAACCCATGTATAAATTTCTCACCAAATTAATTCATGGAAAAAGATTAAATCAAATTTTCCTTATATAAATAAAACTGGGCGAACTATCAAAATCTGTCGACCTTCGATCGATCGACCCCAGACCTTCGATCGATCGATCGAGAAGGTCTTCGTCTTCTTCGCGAAGACAGATTCAGCCATGGACGATTTTTCCAAAACCCTAGTTTTCTCTACCTGCAACCTTAATCCCTCTTAACATTAATACATGTTAGAAACCTTATTAGGGACCTCCAGAATGTCCACCAACATCATTAATTCGTCCATTAACTATAATTTCTGAATTTGGGGAAATATCAATCTTTAATTCCTTACCCATTTACATCCCAAATCCCCTCACCAAATCCGTTTCTAATTATCCAGATATCATCCTACCAGATATGAATCAATTTATAATATCAGATTTCTACAAGAATCCTCTTTCAACTTCGTAAATCAGATTATTATTTTCAAAACCTCATGTTTATGCCATGAACACCCAAAACGAATTTTGATCAAACACATCACATGAATATGAATTTCAAAACAGATTCAATACTATTGCAAGTTATCCACTTGCCTTAGGTTTCGTAGTGTCTGATTCGGAGATGAATTTCCAAGGTTGAAGACGATCCTTGTTGGCTCTCTAGTGATCCCAAAGCTGCTTTTAACTGCTATTAGGGTTCCTTAATACACTTAGCCTTTTCTAAAACCCTATCAGCCGTTTTATTATTCCTCCCAATTCCTTAATTTACCAAATCCCTAATTTTGCCTAATGGGCCAAGCCCAAGTGACCCAAATGCCCCCGTGTGGGCCCGGCTATGTCTAAAAACGCCCCGTGACCCGTTTACTACCCCCGGGTACACTTTTCCGACTATCTCGGCCCATCCGGACTCAACCGTACACTCAGAATTGGCATCCGAATTAATTTATAAAATATTTATCCCCTCACCCCTTTAGTCTATACCGACTCCCGGTTGAGATAAGTGCACACCCTGTCATCAATACTCGAAATGACTTAAATAAATAATTACTATTCACTTAGTAAATAACTTCCCGTAAATATTAACCATTTATTCCTCGATTAATATTTAAATAAAATTTTCCTAATTAATTCAATTAAATTACAACTCACAAGTAATTTTCAATTCCCGAATTAATTAAATATTTAATGCATGAAAAATGCGGGGTGTTACAAAATACCCCTAGCCCTTAGCCTTTAATATGGTTGGATGGCTGAGGGATAAAGTGTCTTTGCACTGAGAAGTTGAGCCAGATAATTTTTAGATCTGTGTTGGAGCCTCTGATTGTGACTGCCATGCTGAGGTACCTTCAGTCGGTGTTCATCCTCCAGGTAATGGATGAGGTCGAGGGTACTTGGGTCATAAAACCTCTGACGCTAGACTCTATAGTTGCACTCTGATATGAGGAGGAGACCTTTTGAGGATGTGTGCAAGGCCGAAGAAGAAGCCCAGTGAGGACGGTTACATGGCCGAATAATTGCTTGCACAAACTGATGGTGTTGTTGGTCATCCTTGGCCAAGGGGGTCTATTTTGAGACGAGGCTGAGATAATGAGCCAGTCCTCTGGTAGGATGGTTGCTGGTACTGAGGTGATTAGACGTGTTGTTATTGATGAGGCTGTGGAGACCTTAGGCCATTGATGTTGTCACTACATGATAAAGCCAAGGTCGAGGCCTCCTTCGTCGACCCCCAATACCAGTCATAATACCTCTTTGTCTGATGATTGTTAAGGTCGGCCTTGGCTGAGTGCTGTTTGATGAACCATCTCTGTAGGACCGTTGATTGTGACCAATACCCCTCTTCTTGTAATTCCTTTTTATTGCGTTAAGTGTGCTTGCTTTTGTCTAGTGATTGTAGTATCTTCTCATTTTAAGTATGAGATTGCCAAGCTAATGTATGAGGCCACCAAGTTAATGATGTTTGTCTCAGTTCACCAAGTTAATGATGTTTTAAGATATGAGTACACCAAGTTAATGATGTTTGTCTCAGTTCACCAAGTTAATGATGTTTCAAGATATGAGGCCACCAAGTTAATGATGTTTCGAGATATGAGGCCACCAAGTTAATTATGTTAACTCTCATGTCACTAAGTTAATGATGTTTTCAGTTATGAGATCACCAAGTTAATAATGTTTGTCTCAGTTCACCAAGTTAATGATGTTTCAAGATATGAGGCCATTAAGTTAATGATGTTAACTCTCATGTCACTAAGTTTGAGGCCACCAAATTAATGATATTAACTCTCATGTCACCAAGTTAATGATGTTTCAAGATATGAGGCCACCAAGTTAATGATGTTAACTCTCATGTCACCAAGTTAATGATGTTTCAAGATATGAGATCACCAAGTTAATGATGTTAATGTAAGGACACAAATTTCCAATTGAGTCCATATATAGTTTTGGCTCAATTCCGGACAAAAACATTTATTCATAGGATAGTATTTATTGTAATATTCTCAAGCCTATTAAGTGTATGTTGAAGACGTAGCGGCGGCAAAGAATTTAAAGCTTCATCAAAATGCCGGTTTGTGTGCCTCGTTTCTACGTCATCAACTAAGGTTCCATGCTCCCAAGGTATGAATGTAATTATATGTATATAGGAGCTTGGAACAATTTGTATTGGGTGTTAGGTGAAATAAAAAACTGCATTTTATTTTCAGAAAGAATCAATTAGAACTTTAATATTAGTATATAAAAGTTTCTGGGCCAAAATCGAATTTTTCAATCTTTCTGGTTGTTCGTTTGAAATGTCGTTCGAACGAGTTTTTTCGTTCGAACCAGATTTCTTTCGAACGAGTTTTGTCATTCGAACCTGTTTCGTTCGAACGAGTTTTGTCGTTCGAACCAGGTTCGTTCGATCGAGTTTTGCCAACGACCCTAACTGGACAGTCGTTCGATATGTCGTTCGATATGTCTTTCGAATGAATGTTCGTTCTAACGAGGTATCTAACGAACTTCTAACGAGCCCAGGCTGGTCACTCCTTAGAAGTCTCGTTCGAACGAGAATCACGTTCGTTCGAACGAACTTCCAGCGGGAACAGTTATTTGGCAGTTTTTTGCAGTTTTTCCCCACTCCTCCACTTGGTTTTCAACGAACGTTTTTCATACATTATTATGTGCGGGAAACACATTTTCCAAGACAACTTTTCCAACATTTGTTTATCTCCAAAAGAGAGTTTGAGAGCAAAATTACTTTAGGAAAATGTTCAAGTTTTGAGTGTCAATTTTTAATGAAAAATTCATACACACTCTAGTTTACACCCAATAATTGTTTATCCAAGTTTCTATATTTATATCAATTGCTTGGAGTTTTTGGCACCGGTTTTCTCTACCGAATTCAAGAGACGTTTCGGGTTTGCTTCTACACCCCATCACAAAGAAGACTTTCGTTGAGATTCTACCCACACGGAGAAAGGCTCCATGCTTGGGTGACGGTGACCATATAAAGTCCCATTGGTGTATTCCGAGACCACGGTGGAGCTCCGTTGGTTATCCGCTAATTGGAGGTTGATACAAGAAGGAGCATCACGGCTTGAGAGGGTTCGAGTTTAGGAAGTAAGTCTTTTGTCTTGTATTTTGTAATACCGTTTTTAGTGGATTTGAGGCTAGAGCCGTCCCGAGGTTTTTTCCCGTTAGTGGGTTTTTCCTCGTACATCGCGGTGTAGTGTGACATTGTTTATTTTTATCTTACACAAAATTAGAACGCATGCTTTAGGTTTAATTCAAGATAAAATTCGGTTTAATTCTCACACTAGTAAATTTGGTTTATTCAAGTCATTTGCTAAAATTGGTTTCGCCTAAATTTGGATATAATTGTTAATCATGACTTGGGCAAATTTCTAGGACTTGAATTATATGTTTTAATCTGTTTCTTAAGATATTAAAACTCGGCCTTGTTTATTTGTTGAACCATCACTTATATTCGCTTCCGCATTTATTTAAAAAGGAAATTACATTTTAATTTGAGATTATTAAAATCCAGGGCCTTTTCAAATAGGTATCAGAGCCAAAAACGATAAATTATTTCGTTAAGATCCTTTAATTTTTGGCTAAATATGGATTTTTCCCCATTTTCAAAATTTCCTATTTTTGATGGTTCTAACTACGCGTATTGGAAAGCGCGAATGAAATCGGCACTTAAATCTATCGATGAACGTGTTTGGATGTCTGTTGTTAACGGTTGGACCCCACCAACACATTTAATTGAAAATGAACATGTTCCCAAACCCGTTGATAGATGGACTGAAAATGAGTTTAAGCTAGCAAACTTTAATTCCCGAGGTTTAAATGCCTTGTTTAGCGCTGTCGCACCGGATGAATTCCGACGTATTATGACGTGTGAAACCGCTAAAGAAGCTTGGGATATTTTACAATTAACTCATGAAGGAACGAGTGTCGTTAAAGCTTCTAAACTCCAAAACCTCACCACTCAATTTGAAACTATCAAAATGGATGAAAAAGAAACTTTTGATAAATTTTATGCTAGACTTTCTGATATTGTTAATTCATCCTTTAACTTGGGAGAGAAAATACCTGACGACCGTGTTGTAAAGAAAATTTTGAGGTCCCTACCCGATAGATTTATTCCTAAAGTGACCGTTTTAAATTCTTTACCCACTTTAGCCTCTACGAAATTAGAAGAACTTGTAGGTGATTTACAAACCTATGAACTAGATATGTTTCCCTCTAAAAATGAAAAGAAAATCGAAAAGGGCGTTGCTTTAAAAGCCCGCAAAGAGGTTAAACAAGTAGTAGAGAGAGATAGTGATAGTGACTCGGAAGACATGGCTTTGTTTGCTCGTAAATTTAGAAAATTTCTTAAATTTAACAAAGATAAAGTTAAAAATGATTTTAAGAAATTTGAATCTTCTAAACATGATAAAAACGAGAAGATTTCTAAAGCCGATAAGATCCCTAAACCTAGTAATGAAAATATTGACAGGGACGAGTCTAATAAATGTTTTGGTTGTGAAGGTTATGGCCATAGGGCTTATGAGTGCCCCACTAAACTAAGGAAAGAGGGTAAACGACCCACCGCATATAATGCAACCCTTAGTGATAGTGATAAGGAAGAAAAGCCCGATTCCCCCACTAAGAAAAATTTTGTGGCTTTTATGGCTAGACATGTGAGTGATAGTGAGAACTCATCGAATGATGAAATTATGGCACATGCCACTTCCAAGGTCATTGTACATGATTCTCTTATTTTTGATGATAGTGAGAGTGAAGAAGAAAGAGAGAGTGAAAATGAAGAAGAGGTTGATGAGAGTGAACTTTAAAATGCTTTTCATGAATTATATAAAGAATCTATTAAATTGAAAAGAGCAAATTTGAAGTTAGAAGCGAGTTTAAGAGAGAGTGTCAAGGTCATTGATGAAAGTGCCTTAATAGAAGACCTTAGGACACATGAGAGGACTCTTCAAGAGAAACTTAACTATGTAGAAGGCGAGAGAGATAGCCTTAGGGGTTTAATGGAATCCTTGAAAAAGGAGCTTCTTGCTTTTGAAGAGCGAAATGTTTTACTAGAATATAAAATTTTAGAATTGGAAAATAAATTAAAAGATTCTAGTAATGTCAAATTTGATTTGGAGTGTCGTTCGGAAAAACTAGATAAAATGTTAGGAACGGTCCAAATTAAAAATGACACTTTTGGTTTAGGCTTCAATTCTTGTAATAATTTTAACCCTAAAGTCAAAACCAATGTTTTAGGAGAATCTTCTAGGAATGCATTTAATGATCACTCCTTAGATAAATCTTTTCGACATGTTCTTACTTGTACACATTGTGGTCGAAAAGGTCATCTTAGGCAATTTTGTTTAGATCTTAAACGAATTCCTAGAAAATCCCATAGTAAAGTAACCACGATAGCTAACGTTCCTACACCCCAAGATAGTAATTCTTCATTAATTTGGGTTAGGAAATCCGACTTGGTTGCCTTACAAAATAGGGATTTTGATTCTCATTTACTTTCACATCCTTCCTCCCTTGCTAAATCTATTAAATGAATGTGTTAGTGTTTGCATACTTTAGATTTTGTACTTCATGCTATATTCACATGCTAAATGTATGCTTGTTTAGTCATTTTCTAGTCATTGCCTATTTTCATATCTCATGCTAGAAATCATGACTTGTTTATCTTTTTGTATTATATTTTGTGTTTGATTTAACTGAAAAATATAAAAAGATTTTTGTTTATCATTTGTGTTTTATTTATTTCATTTATGCTTAATGAAAAATACAAATGATTTTTTGTTTGTCCTTTTGAGTAAATATTTATTTTTGATTAAAAATGTTAAAAACTCAAAAAGATTTTGTTTTGTGTGTATTTTTGTTTGACACACTTTATGTGGCATATATTTGTGTTTGAATCCTATCGTTTACGCTTCCATGTGGCTAGAACTTTTGGTTTAGATTTTCAATCCTTAAAATGTTCTTTACCATGTTTTATATGGAGTAGTTGGATTTTGTATTGTTTAAATGGATTCTATTTCTATATGCCTCTATTCACACATGCACGAGCTCTTTTGAAATTTTAATGTCACATGTTATATTTGAGCTTTTTTTGAGGTGTTCTCCTATCAATCTAGTCATCTACATATCTATGACCTAGGAGGACTAGTGCATGTCAAAATCCGTTGCATGTGAGATTTGTGTGAAAAATGAAAACATGATAAATTAATATATGCACGGGGAAGGGCTCCGAAAGGATGAATTAAATCCTTTGCGATAGTAAGCCACCGTTGATTGGATCTAAAAGAAATACGTGATCCAAAGGCCTAAAAACAGAATATTTGGCATTAAACAGAAAGCAATTGCCAAGGCCTATGTTTGTATGATATATTCATTCAAAAACATAAGAATATATATGCTCATTGAGGGAGAATTGGATGGTATATCAACGGTTTGCACAATGTCCGTTTATCCTAGTTGTCTTTAATGTCATGACTCTATTTGGTTTGTAGAATCATCATCATGCTAGGCTTGTATGCATTGTGTATGTTTGTTCATTGAGTTCAACATGAGGTTATATTTAACTGTGATGAAGTTTGCAATCAAATGAGAACTCCGTGAACGTTTCTTAAGTGTTTGGGTCTAAATTTAATTGTTGCTAGTTCACACCCCTACACTTCCGTTTCCATATGACACATTTTTGCCATACGAGTGTGCAAACTTATTGTATTTTGTGTCATGTGTGTGTTTATATCTATCTATATATACACGTACTTATTGGTATATTTATAGTATATATATATATGATATTTGTTTGTCTTTGCCTTGCTTTTATTGCCCATATGCTGTCATGTCTTTTATTTAAGCTTCCACATGCTGTTTATTAGTTCTTTATCCTTTGCCTATTCCCGAACAAAAAGGGGGAGAATGATGATAGGGGGAGAAATGGTATCTAATCCTATTATTATCGTATCTTCGTTTGAGGGAGATTTATCTTAGGGGGAGACGTCTTTCTAAGTAGGTCATGTGTTTAAAGGGAGAATTAATTTAGGGGGAGTAATTAATTAATTGCATTTAATATTTTGATATTCCCTATGCATTTGATGAGTTTGCTTAAGTGTGCAGGTATTCTACTAAAGTGGCATCTTTCTATGGCAAAGAGTTTGATCCTTGGGTTGAGTCAAGATTGGGCGGGTTATGTTTTGAGTCTAGTAGAGCTTGACGGCCCTTTAGGATTTTTGTTTGGTTTTTGTCCCAGAATAGCCAAAGGGGGAGATTTGTAAGGACACAAATTTCCAATTGAGTCCATATATAGTTTTGGCTCAATTCCGGATAAAAACATTTATTCATAGGATAGTATTTATTGTAATATTCTCAAGCCTATTAAGTGTATGTTGAAGATGTAGCGGCGACAAAGAATTTAAAGCTTCATCAAAATGCCGGTTTGTGTGCCTCGTTTCTACGTCATCAACTAAGGTTCCATGCTCCCAAGGTATGAATGTAATTATATGTATATAGGAGCTTAGAACAATTTGTATTGGGTGTTAGGTGAAATAAAAAACTGCATTTTATTTTCAGAAAGAATCAATTAGAACTTTAATATTAGTATATAAAAGTTTATGGGCCAAAATCGAATTTTTCAATCTTTCTGGTTGTTCATTTTAAATGTCGTTCGAACGAGTTTTTTCGTTCGAACCAGATTTCGTTCGAACGAGTTTTGTCGTTCGAACCTGTTTCGTTCGAACGAGTTTTGTCGTTCGAACCAGGTTCGTTCGAACGAGTTTTGCCAACGACCCTAACTGGACAGTCGTTCGATATGTCGTTCGATATGTCGTTCGAACGAATGTTCGTTCTAACGAGATATCTAACGAACTTCTAACGAGCCCAGGCTGGTCACTCGTTAGAAGTCTCGTTCGAACGAGAATCACGTTCGTTCGAACGAACTTCCAGCGGGAACAGTTATTTGGCAGTTTTTTGCAGTTTTTCCCCACTCCTCCACTTGGTTTTCAACCAACTTTTTTCATACATTATTATGTGCGGGAAACACATTTTCCAAGACAACTTTTCCAACATTTGTTTATCTCCAAAAGAGAGTTTGAGAGCAAAATTACTTTAGGAAAATGTTCAAGTTTTGAGTGTCAATTTTTAATGAAAAATTCATACACACTCTAGTTTACTCCCAATAATTGTTTATCCAAGTTTCTATATTTATATCAATTGCTTGGGGTTTTTGGCACCGGTTTTCTCTACCGAATTCAAGAGACGTTTCGGGTTTGCTTCTACACCCCATCACAAAGAAGACTTTCGTTGAGATTCTACCCACACGGAGAAAGGCTCCATGCTTGGGTGACGGTGACCATATAAAGTCCCATTGGTGTATTCCGAGACCACGGTGGAGCTCCGTTGGTTATCCGCTAATTGGAGGTTGATACAAGAAGGAGCATCACGGCTTGAGAGGGTTCGAGTTTAGGAAGTAAGTCTTTTGTCTTGTATTTTGTAATACCGTTTTTAGTGGATTTGAGGCTAAGGCCGTCCCGAGGTTTTTTCCCGTTAGTGGGTTTTTCCTCGTACATCGCGGTGTAGTGTGACATTGTTTATTTTTATCTTACACAAAATTAGAATGCATGCTTTAGGTTTAATTCAAGATAAAATTCGGTTTAATTCTCACACTATATTAAATTTGGACTTTAATTTAATATTGGGTAAATTTGGTTTATTCAAGTCATTTGCTAAAATTGGTTTCGCCTAACTTTGGATATAATTGTTAATCATGACTTAGGCAAATTTCTAGGACTTGAATTATATGTTTTAATCTGTTTCTTAAGATATTAAAACTCGGCCTTGTTTATTTGTTGAACCATCACTTATATTCGCTTCCGCATTTATTTAAAAAGGAAATTACATTTTAATTTGAGATTATTAAAATCCGGGGCCTTTTCAGTTAACTCTCATGTCACCAAGTTAATGATGTTTCAAGATATGAGATCACCAATTTAATGATGTTTGTCTTTTTAACCAACCCAATGGTTTTTTAAGTATAAGATCACCAAGTTAATGATGTTAACTCTCATGTCACCAAGTTAACGATGTTTCAAGATATGATATCACCAAGTTAAAGATGTTTGTCTTTTTAATTAACCGAATGGTTTTTTAAGTATGAGATCACCAAGTTAATGATGTTTGTCTTTACTCTTCTCGTACTTGGTCGAGATGAGCATAACTAAATAAATAATTTTTCAAATTTGAAATTCACCAAATTATGGTGTTAGACCATGTCCCCTCTCGTCATTTTAAGAGTGTATGGATGAGGGTCATCTCATCCATATACTGTATTTTCACCAAGAGGAGCATAAAATGATTTTTGAATTTGAATTCACCAAATTATGATGTTCTTCCATGTCCCCTCTCATCGTCTTGAGAGTGTATGGATGAGGGTCGTCTCGTCCATATACTGTCTTTTTGTCGAGAGGGTTTCTCACCAAAATGATGATGTTTTATAGTTTAAGAAAACTTGAACCATGCAGTTGAAAACTTCGTATGAAAAGAATATGATAGAACACATACGATTTTTCACTGACTTTTGTTGTGATGCAAATAGTTAATATATTAAAGCTCACTTGACAGGGGTTACATTTGTAAAACTGAAAGACAATTGATGACTATCTGTTTCTATCGGCTTCATACCTAAAAAGCTGGATGAGTCCCATTAGTTGAACTGTCGACGGTCATATACATCAAAGAAGATTATTTCAGCCGACCTTTTGGGGCAACGTCCTTTGGTGGGAGATCGGGGTCGACTTCATCATCATCATATTCCTCATCTTCTTTATCGACATGTCGTCTCATCCTCTCATCTCTTGGGCCACCTTACCTCTTTCGATCGACCACCTTGAGACCACTTTAATTAATGTACTTTCGAAGCTTCCCTTGTTTGAGCATCTTTTCAATCTCATCTTTCAATGCAAAGCATTTGTCGGTGGTATGGCCGTGATCTTGGTGAAAGTCGCTCCATTTTCTTTTGTCCCTCATATGGGGAGGGCTTTGAGCTTCTTGGGCCAACTCAGAGATCTATCATCTTTGATTTCATTCAATATCATATCCGAGATGATCGTCAATGGGGAATAATCAGCAAACTTGTCATCCATCGACCTCTTCTTATCATCCTTGTTCTTTTTCTGGAACTTGCCTTCAGAGCTTATTCCCTTACCATCCTCATACTTAACAGTCACTGCCTCTTAAGCATTCATGACCTTTTCAGCTATTACAAGCAACTCGTCCATTAACTTAGGAGGTTCTTCAGCTAGCTTCCATAATAACTTTCCCTTTTGGAGGCCTCCTATAAGAGTTATCATAGCTATGATTTCCTCGTAGTCTTCCACTTCCAACTTATCTTTATTGAACCTCGCGATGTAATCTCTTAGACTCTCATTCTTCCATGCTTGATATAAAGCAGACGAGTTGTCTTTTTCTGAGATCTGACCTGAAAGAAAAAGTTATGGATAAATTGCTCGGCCATCTGCTTGAAGCTCTCGATAGAGTTCTTTGGAAGTGAGGTAAACCAAATGTGAGTACCCCTGTCAAAGTGCTTGAAAAAGCATGACATCTCATCTCTTCAGAGATGGAATAAATATCAGTTGCTGATTGATACATTTCAATGTGGTGGACAGGATTAATGCTTCCATCATACCTGGGAGTTACCACTGGCGGCTTGAACTTAGCCATGGTTGGGAAGTTGACTATTTTTGCAACGAATGATGAGCCCTCTGAGTACCCCCTCTATAGAGGGAATCGTCTCTTCAGAATATCCCCGATCTTATCCTCAAGCCTTCGAATTGAATCATTCTAGGGTTTTGCAATGTCAGCCTGGATGAGATTATCCCCTGCCACCTTCAAAGGTTGTACCGAAGGTTCCCCTGCTGCCAAGCGATGTCATCTATTAACTTCCCCATGACTCCATCTTGTCCATGTGGGGGTCGATAGTCATCCCCTTTCCTCCTGGACCGAGCAAGGCTTCTTGACCTATGTGGGTCGATAATTAGGTCATTAACTGGGCTGAGCCTTTCAAAGGCTGACCCTCAGATTAGTTCACCAAAATCACCCATCACCTTTTACAATTTTATTCCTGAATTAATAAATCGATTAAAATATGTCAAACACTCCCTGTGGATTCGATACCCGACTTACCGCTATACTTGTATCGCAAGTGTAGTCATAATTTAGGTTTTGTATTAACGCGGCGAAACGAGTACAACGATGATCATCCTTCAATGTGATTAATCACGTATTTAAAACCTTTAGTTGATGAACTGAAAGAGTTGTGGGAAGTGGGTGTAGAGACACAAGACGCATCTATAAGAAATAGCTTTCGAATGCATACAACCATTTTATAGACTATAAATGATTTTTTTGCATATTCTAGTTTGTCTGGGTGGAGCACAAAAGGATACATGGCATGTCCAACTTGTAATGAACATACTTCTTTGCATAAGTTACGAAATAAGATTTGTTACATGGATCATCGACGATATTTACCAACCGATCATATGTGGTGGAGGAGTAAAAAGTTTGATGGGTTGCATGAGCATCGATTGAAACCTGTGGAATTAAATGGGGATGATTGTTTGAGACAGTTGGATCATGTTAAAGATTGTAAACCAGGGAAGCATGGAGATAATCAAAAGAGAAAGTGTACGCGAGAAGAGTTTAATTAGACTAAGAAGAGGATATTTTTTATTTTCCATATTGGCGAACACTAAAGTTGCGTGACAAGTTAGATGTCATGCACATTGAGAAGAATATATGCGAAAGTGTGTTGGGAACATGACTAGCTATTGAAGGAAAGACAAAGGACACTTATAAAGCAAGACAAGATTTTGAGGATATGAAAATACGAAAGGAACTAAATTTGAAGCCACATGGTGATTTGTATAATATGCCACAGGCTTATTAAACATTGCCTAAGTCGAAAAAAATAGGATTTTGTGAGTTTATAAAATCAGTGAAGTTCCCTGATGGGTACGCTTCTAATATCCCCCGGTGTGTTAACACAAGTGATGGAAAAGTGTTGGGGTTAAAAAGTCATGATTGTCATTGTTGAAGACAGAATAGATAAATGATGAGGATGAGATTAAAGATGAAGATAAACATTCACATCAAACATATAAGAGACAAAGGTTTTTAAAGTGGTTCGTCTATGAATAAAGCCTACACCCACTGTTATTTTATTCCCATGGGTTTACAATAGCACCATAAGGTGTAGAGAGCGAAAGGATGTGTATCTTGTGTATGGTGTTTCTAGGTTCTCCTGGATCTCCTCCCCTTTTGGCTAAGGGAATACATGTATTTATAGTGATGGGAGATAAAGAGATTCATTGTATGTAGACATTTATGTCTACATTCAACGAATCTCATTGTTGAATTTCTTGGTATGCTATGTGTTGTCATCTATTAATACAGTATAAATGTACATTAAGGCTCATTAAATGCGTAGTTATCCTTTGATCTTCCTGGTTGGTATGCCGACCAACTCTCCTCGGGTGCTGACTAACTCTCCTCGGGTGCCGACCAACTCTCCTCGGGTGCCGACTAATTCTCCTCGGGTACTGACCAACTCTCCTCGGGTGCCGACTAACACTCCTCGGGTGTCGAACAATTCTCCTCGGATGCTGACCAACTCTCCTCGGGTGTCGAATATTGCCACGTAGGATGACATGTGTCCTTTTCTGATTGGTTCTCGTAGATAGAGAATTTTTGCGTTAGCAGTCATATTCTTTTACAACGATTGCTTCCTGTTGGCGTTCGTGGATATTTATCGAAGGATGTATATACTACATTGGTTGAGCTTATCAAGTTTTTCAGACACTTATGTTCTAAAACTTTAAAAGTTGAAGAACTAGAGAGATTAGAAACCGACATTATCTTGATTTTATGTAAGATTGAAATGATTTATCCAATGGCATTCTTTGATATAATGATCCATTTAATAATTCATTGCCGCAAGAGGCATTGCTTAGAGGACCGGTGCAGTATAGGTGGATGTATCCAATTAAAAGGTGATAGTTTGTTCTTTTTTTTTCTCATTTTTCCTTTCACCTTATGTTGGTTACATATTTCTTTAACATCAAATTCGATATTGATGTTTGCTTTGAATAGGTACTTGGGCACTCTTAAGGTCTATGTACATAACAAAGACTGCCCCGAAGGCTCAATAGCGGAGGTATACATTGATTATAAGTGTTTATCATTTTGTTCCATGTACCTTGAAGGTATCGAAACTAACTTCAATCGTGCAGAATGAAATTATGATGGTGAGATAGAGGACGATGGATTTGATGTGTTCTCACAAAAGGTACGACCTTTTGGAGCATTTACGTTTGACTTCCTCTCTGAGAAAGAGCGAGAAATGATTCACTGGCATGTTTTGACTAACTGGGAGAAGGTGGAGCCAAACCTGATGTAATTCATCATTTGTTCTTTGTATTCTATTAATAATTATATATATTTTCTTAATTATTTGGGTGTGAAATTTAAATTTCATATTTTTATCTAGTGAATTTAGGGAGAAGCTTATGAAAGAAATCCTTTGGAACTTAGAACAATGAAAAAGAAATCAACTCCCTCAATGGATTGAAGAACATGGAAGACATTATAAAAAGTTTAATATGATATTAAGTAATCAAATTACCCTAATGATGTAATTCACTCATATTTCTTGACAGATGAAAAAGTAATACCATCAAAACTCTCTTGAAGCTACAAAGCACCTTTATGCATTAGCATGTGGTCCTGATGTTCGCGCAAGGAAGTATACAAGTTGCATTGTTAATGGAGTTAGGTTTCACACTAAGGATCGTGAGAGTCGTCATAAAACTGAAAATAGCGGATTAGTTGTCAAGGGGGATCATGATGATATTGAAATCGACTTTTATGGAGTGTTGACTAATATTGTTGAGTTGGAATATATCAACGGTAAAAATCTTATTCTATTTGAGTGTGATTGGTTCGAAGCAGACAAAAGAAAGAAAGCGGTAATACAAATTGATGACCACTTCATGAGCGTTAATGTGAATGGTAGGTGGTATAAAAATGATACCTATGTTCTAGCGATGCAAGCGAAGAAAGTTTTATATATTAACCACACAAAGTTGGGTAATAACTAGAAACTCGTGTAAGAGTTTCAACATCAACACGTGTATGATACTGACGTGGAAATAGTTGGTGTAGATACAAATGATGTCCCCAATGACAGCGACTACTAAAAACCCAGCCATCTGATGTTGTTCAAGTTGTTGAAGTTGATATCAGGCCATTGCATAGGAATGATGTTGATGCGGATAATGTTGACTTTGATGCTGTTAATGTAAACAACGTAGCTTCTGATGAAATCAATTTCATTCATGATGAGAGAGATAAGGAAGACGCAACATTGGTTGAATATTTTGATGATGAAGATCTCGTAGATGATGATGATTATAGTGACATAGATTGAATTTTTGTACTTTTATTCCTTGGCTTTCATGTTTTTGCATTTAGTGATGTGATGAAATGGAGTTGAATTTTTGTGCTTTTATTTCTAGATTTTCATGTTATTGAATTTAGTGATGCGGTGAAATGATGTTGAATTTTTGTGTTTTTGTTTCTAAACTTTCATGTTATTTAAGTTATGTTATGATATTGAGTAATTTTATACCCTTTGTAAGTTAAATGCATTTATTTATAATTATTTATGTGTAATTCGGTATTAGTATTGTACCAAGATTATGGCATATGTTATGTATCTTAACATGAAATATATATTGTTTGGAAGTATGGCTCCTGGACGTAAGCGGATGAGAGTTGATGGTAGACTGGTTCAACAAGCGAGTAATAACACACCACCACCAGTGACTTTCAATCAAACTCCTCCCATTGCTTTAAATCCCACTCCATTAATGGATTCAAATCCCTATCTATCAATGGATTCAAACCAGATAATAACTTTACCTTCAAACCCGTTGCCAATGGATACCGCTGCTAATAACACTAGTATGTGATGCCTTCAAGTCAAACTCTAACTCCCTTAATAGAGCATCATCTTTAGCATGCCTTCAAGTCAAACTCTAAATCTCTAAATAGAGACTCATCTTTAGCATTGATTAGGCTTTGATTGAATTTGAATTAAACTTCGAAAATCAATTTTTTTACCTCTGCGATGATAAGAGGCTCAATTTTCTTATCCTCATTCATTTCTTCTGATTCAACCAACGGGACTGTTCAAATCAGTTATTTTCAATTTTTAATCATCCGTATTGAATGAGGAACAAATAATCCACATTGAATGAATCAACTGTTAATCTGTTGCATTAACTAATCTGTTGCATTAACAAATCTGTTGCAATAAGTGTTCAGTTATTTTCAACCAAGCACATATATACAAATAGATTTGTTGCGTATATATACAAACAGATCTATTGCATTACCTTATATGTTAATCAACTATTTGTGAGTTGGGATTATGGAAATTCATTGAGGGTTAATGCTAGATTTTTTAGAATTTTTTTAGATGCTCTGTGTATTGTCCGCATGGTATACATTAAACGGCATTTGCACGGCCCCATGCAGACGAATAAGTTGGTCCGTTTGAACGGTGTCAGGGGTGTTTTAAGTGTCAGTTGCTCATTTTATTATTTCATCTTCAAACATCAGCTCATTTGATTCTTAACTTGTTAATAGTTTGTCCTACTTCGA
This sequence comes from Sambucus nigra, assembly GCA_949130495.1. Taxonomy (NCBI): domain Eukaryota; kingdom Viridiplantae; phylum Streptophyta; class Magnoliopsida; order Dipsacales; family Adoxaceae; genus Sambucus; species Sambucus nigra. Next base: position 166,003,468 of record OX422222.1, on the reverse strand, counting down.
TTAGTTTTTTTACTACAATCGATTTGGTAAGTTTTTAATTTGTTCTTATTATCATTTATTTACTCTATTATTAGAGTTTTTAGTTGATTACCTAGATATTTAGAGGGTTTAAAGCGACTGGCTAGGAACTTTCGATGACATGTCCCAAGTCGCTCCTATTGTATTCCTGAGGCTCAATCAGATGCCTCTGGGATACGATTCACTAGAGACGATTCAACCTTGTCTGCGGCATTTATGTCACCTCTAGTCATTACAGATAGAGAGGTTGACTTGGAATTTTTGGAACATAATAGTGATGGTAAATAGATAATGTTACACCAGAGTTCATTAAACAATTATCAATTGTTAATGCAGTAGAAAATATGTTAGGGAATTCATTAAAAGGTCCTAATGATTAGTACAAAACTCCTATGTTGGGGAATTCATTAAAAAATTATCAACTTTTATCAACAGCTAATGCAGTAGAAAACATCAGAGTTCATTACAATAACAACAACTGTTAAGGACTTTTTTTTAAGTAAATGAGCGTGCCAACTTAAATATATCATTATAAGAAAATGTTATAGTCAACAAATATAATGTATCAACCATAAAAAAAACTTAGTGAGTTAAGGATAAAACAAATATATCGGGTAAAAGAATCAAAATATCTTACTCAAATACCATATGGTCAACTACATAAAATATTGTTTCATCACCAATAAAACACACCATCATAAAAAACTACCAAGTACCCAAAAAATATCATATCAACCCGGTCACTCATCATCGTCGTCATCATCATCAAAATATGACTTCTCATCATACATCGTACGAAGAATGCGTACTTCACCGCTCAGGTCTACCATGATCCTCCTCAATATAGATAACTTAATCATTGAATGAGTGGATTGCATCATATGCTGTGGTATGAGCTCTAACTTGTTAAATGAGATTGATCATCGTCTTGCTCACCTCAATGATATCGGGTCTAAGTAAGTCGGCTAAATATCCTGTTGTATACTTAAGCTGACTAGTGGGTAATTCTTCAATAGAAGCATGGGTTCTCAAATCTCTTCACACACCTCTTAAATCATATTTTTTTGTCATATTTTCAAAAAATTATTGTTGTTAGTCATGGTGTTTGGATGGGCTATTGAAGATTGTGGTATAAATCTGTTAAACATGTTCAATAACAATTCAATATCTTAAATTTGTAGCTAATGTATTGGTTTATCAAAATATTAATCCATGTATGTATCTTAGATGCTAATTCAAGTTTGTTAAGTTCACATCATGGTTTTATAATGCCTCACCTCATTATATGTTGTATTTGGTGAACTAACATATCCTTTAATTGCAGATTCCACAACGAAAAAAAGGATATGTGGTTCAACTAAAGGAAAGGGCCTTGAGAAGTTGACTAGGTCGGATGTAAAGAAGTTGACTATTAAAATTTTAATGGACAAGAGAAGGTCGACAAATGTTGTGTAATATTCTAAACTATCAAGTGAGTTGGGAATTATTGCACAAAATCTCATCCCAGTTCTTGCAAAATGGAAGGACATGTCTGGAAATGACAAAGAAGAAGCCTTCAAATGACTTGATATAATTAAAAACTACTATGTCATTAAACGTGCTTGAGTAATTGATTTATTTTATCTACTAATTTTATAAATTATGAATTTTCAGTCCAAATTTGACATTAAAATAGAGGATGAGTATGTTAGAAACAGTGTAAAAAAATTATTGATGAGTCGAAGCAAGGCTGCCAGATATTAGACATCGATTAAAGCTCAAAAAGCACAAATCAATTGAAGAGGCACGACGTGATAAGACAAAAAATATGAGTCAAAAAAATTAGAATGCTCTTTGTGATTTGTTCTCTAACTATAGGCATCAGGTATAATAAATTTATGAAATATAATAATTCCATTCTTTTAATTGACACATAACATACTCATTATCCATCAACTATTATTGAAGCATCAATGTGACATCAATAAGAATAATTGAGCGATGCAAACTATCAAACACAATCAAGGGTCGAGTGCATTTGTAGCAGCTCATTATCACTTGGTATATATTTTTATATATTAGTTTTTTTTCTAAAGTTGATCTTATCTTTCACAAATATTGATGATAATGATTGTATTTCAAGATTATGAGGAATGTGGAAAATGATGAGCTAGATTGAATTGAGTTCTACAAGAAAACCCACTGCACTAATGAAAAATGGTCTTCTCATGAAGCTGAGGAACTATATGTAAGAATATAACATATATTAGACAAATACCATAACTTCGATTTTATGAAATCATACATACTAATTTATTTTATGGATTAAGATGAAATAGTTGAAAGTTGAGCCTACTTCCGAGTATAGTAAACATTTGACTCCCGTTGAGATAGCTGATCGAGTACTTGGTACTAAATCAGGATATATCATAGGTCTTGGGCATGGACCGAAAGCAACCAAATAAAAAACATCATGACGAGACACAGAGTTGGAGGAGGCCCTTAGGGAAGCTCAGAGAGAGAATTGTCAGTTAAAGGAACAACTACAAGCTCATGATGAGCGTCTAGAACGTTTAGAGTCTCGTCAATTTGGATTCGACAAGTTGTGTGATTCTTTAAAAGCATCAGGTTCCCTTCCTCCCAGATTTACTATATGGTAAGTTTTAATAATTTCAATGTTGAATTTATTGAAATTACATTGTTGGATTCACATCCTTTGAGTTATTTAATATCTCTATTGGTAATTCTATTACCTTATTTGCTGAATCAGTGGAAGGGGTACTTTGGTGGATTGTCATTGGGTTTCTTGACTTTTTTATTTTTTTTAATTTAACAGGGTGGTTTTTGTCTATAAACCAAGGAAACTCTGCCGTTTTTTTTTAAATATTGGCGATGCTATTACCTTATCCTTTGAATCGATGGAAGGGGTATTTTGGTGGATTGTCGTTGGGTTTCTTGATTTTTTTATTTTTTAACTTAATAGGGTAGTTTTAGTCTTTAAACAAAGGTCTGTCAATTTTTTGTAGAATACTAAAAATAAAATTGAATTTCATAATTTTTTTGGAGTTTAGCTTAATGTGTTATTTCTTAGTTGATGTTATTCTATTCATCAATTGTTAATAAACTTATAAAGTTATAAACTAATGCCTTGGTACCTTTTGAATTGCAGATTGGGATGTTAAGAGGACGTTTTTTGAAATTATTTTTGGGATGATGATGAAGATGCAAGGAGAACTTAACAAACTTGTTGGGAATTGTTTTTTGGAGGTCACTTTGTAATTTATTAGAAACTATTGACTTACGAAATATAAAGTTAGAAAAAAAGGCCTTAGAAATTGTTTTATGTAAGCTAATTTGTAGTTGATGTGTTGTAACAAATGATATAGGCTACTTTGTAATTGATCAATGGCTTTGAGATATTTGTACGAATGCTTTCTTATCAATTATATAATCTTTTGAACCTTAATTTTGAGTATGTATATGATGGTAGTTAATATATAATGTCGATGAAATTTAGTCGATTTTATAATTAATTTTATTTGACTGAATATCTATATGAGAAATGATAAAAATATGAGTTCTAAATTTATAATTTTTTGGAAATAAAATTCATTTCGTGACAAAAATATTATGTCCCAGAAGTACATTAATTTTGTCACCAAATGGTGATCCTTTTTCATATTATCATATACATTAGGTGATAAAATTGGCATTTTTCTAACAAAAAATAAGATCTTTGGTGACAAATAATTTTCTCACTAAAAGCCTGTTATACGTGATAAAGAATATTTTGTCACCAAAAGGTGTACTATTTGGTGACGAAATTTATATTTTGTCACCAAAACATTTAGCGATGGGGCTTTCGTGACAGACGATTGACGAAATTTTTTCATTTGGTGAGGAATTTTTTTGGCACTAATTATCTGTTTTGTTGTGGTGAAAACAAGAAAATCCGGTCGACTGGTGGGGCAGGGCAGATTGACCGGCGATGCTAGATCTGCGACTTTGGTGCTAAAAGACCTCTCCCTTATTTATTAGGCCTACAAGTTCTACTAATATGCCAAAGACCATTCATATCCTATTTTACCAAAATCTAAGACTTTCTTTGCAATTCAAGCACAATACCATTTCCTCTCATTTGTAGCTAAGACCTTCTACTTCATTTGGGCAAAAACATATTTGGCATTTATTTAATTGTTTTCCTTTTTTTTGTAATTTTCTTGTATTTCTCCGCCGCTTAAAGCCCCGTATCATCTTCGTTTAGACTCGGATTCGTGCACCATTCATGGCCATACGAAGAATATTCTAATAGATCCAACTTTCGTGAAGACTTTGAGAAAAAATCCCAAAGTGTGAAATGACTGATTTGCCCCCGAACGTGCGAATGTTAACGAAACTTTACCGGAATGCACCCAAAATTTATCACTAAGCACCGTAATACCTATAAAAGCTCAATAATACCTCACATAACATGTTACCATATCAAACAGAGGTTATCTGTTTATCGAGCATAATTATAGGAATTAAATAACCCAGGGGGCTAAAATGCATAAGTATAGAGGATATATATGTGAATGATTTGGGATGAATCACACCCCTTAACATACACATTACTAGTCCCTAGCAATGAAATTAAAGTCAAGAAGAACTATAAGAAAACCACGAGACAGGAGATATAGACAAAATAGATAAAAGCCACTTTCGCGGGCGAACGATTGCATTTAGCGTATGCAATAAGCTGTTAAACTCCTAGGTCACCCTTGTGGACAAGTGTCATCCCATGAGGATTTTTAGGGATGAAACCCACAAACATCATATGGTTTCCTCAAAGTGTATGCCCATCACATGCGACAAACCTAAAAATAACGAAAAATATTTCAAGCACGTTATTATCAAAGGGAATGAATTCACACAAAAGTGCATATTTTAAACATTATAGACTGAACTTCGTAGAATTGAAACCTTAAAATGTGGGAGGGGAGCGAGAACATGCAAAGTATGATTTGGCAAAAACTTATATAAATCGGATAATAAACATTAAAGAATGCATATAAGTCAATCCTCACAGGGCATTATGCTCAACAAATGAAATCACTATGAATGGGAGGTAATACACGGGGCATGCGGGCATAAAGAGTAAATGTAAATGGAAACTAGGCTGCGCACATGTCATAAAGAAGAATGTTATTTATAAAATAAAAAACATGTAATCTCCCTGAAACATACCGTCATTAAAGGAGGCGAAATGTATTTTCACATATTATCAAAACTATGTAAACTTTTGAATTGAATCACCCTAGGATCACTTAGGACTTGTATAGGGGTGTAATCTAGGTTATGTTAGAGCTAGGAATCGAAGGAAATATGTATGGATTCAAAGTGTTCAGAGATGAAAACTCGGGATAATGAAAAATGTGGGCAAATATAAAATTGGAATATGATTCTATCACAAGAATTGAAAATAACAATGGAGAGAGTAAGAAAATCTTATTGAACACTATGCACAACATATATACATTTCTCTTTCTGTTGTTTTCTTTTTTTTTTTGCTACTTTATCCTTTTCACTTCTTTCTTTTCTTTACTTTTCTCACTCTCACATGCTTAATTGCAACCACATAACGTGAACATCATTCAATACCAAGTATCATTCCGGAAAAAGGTACAAAAGGTGATATATATATATATATATATATATATATATATATATATATATATATATATATATATATAACTCTAATATGGAGTTGGTTATAGGATTTGGGGTTATGAAACAAAAGGCTATATTCATGATCAAAGGGGTTGACGAGGGAAAACATTTAAGGTGAGGTCAAGGTCAATTTGGTTGATATAACAAAGATGGCCTATGATCATTTCCTTTACGCAATTCTCAAGTCAAAACAAACTTTGAATATGATGCTAAAGTAACAAATTTCAAGATATAAACTCAATTAATGAACAATTAATGAAAGAGTAGTGATATTACTAATGAACGTAACGTTTTCAAAGAGGAAAGAGTAGTGTATAACAATCACAAATGAAGAAAATCCCAAATCTCACTAGGTGTAAGTATATACAATGCAACAAAATATTACCGAGTTATAAAAATCTTAAACCAAATCAATTAAACAAGAGAAGCATGTGCTCATGGGACTAAAGTTTAATTCGTGAGGTTATTCATAATTTCAATAAGTAAGGACCAAAGTCTAATAAATTCTAAAATCGAGAACATGCATCATTGATTTATTAATTGGATTGAGCATTTATTGAAGTTTATCATCTGAAACAAAAGCAAAATGCCTAACAAAGGAGAAAAAAGAAAAACAAAAATTTTAAAATTGGTAATTTTTTTTCAACAAAAGCATACTTGGAAAGAACATATAATCAAATCAAAGAAACTACCGATGAATGGATAGAATATCCCACACCCCCAACTTAAAACCTGACATTGTCCTCAATGTGAATTAAGAACCAAGTTAAAGAGAGGTAAAGAGCGATATTACCCAAAAGGGAGCAATCTCATGAAAGTAAAAGTCCAATGATTCTACAAAACTTGTTAATACAAAGCATAGAAAAAACAAATAAAAAAAACTTAATTAACTACACTAGACATTGAGTAAGAAAAAAGAAAAAGAAGGAAAATAAAAACTAACTATTTACAACCTATAATTTTAACTTCTAACTAACTGTACACTAGATATTGAAATTTTTGAGGGTCCACCCAAAATACGATTTGACTTTAAAGGATCAACAGGGGATCCTCCCTTTCATGCATACCTTCTGAAAAATAGGAATTTCGTTCAAATAACGGAAGGCACGTGTATGGTGGAAGAAATGAACCATCATCAATTAAAATTTTTGGAGGGATGATGGGGGATTTGGATAAAACGGGTGACAAATACACATGGGGAAAAAATAGAATTTTCTCCCAAATATTTTGCAATTGGAATGGGAGGTGGCGCAAATGGAGGAAAAGCTGCCTTTAGGAAAGTAACTCGAGCAAGTACACCTCATTGGTGAAAGGGTTTAGCACGATAAAGTTTTGAACCCATTCATTGGGTACCTGCATCGATTCTATAATATAGAATAAAGATGGGGATGAAAGAAATTCAAACTTAAGAGATGATTCATCATCGCTTGAAGATTGAGTTTCAAATGAAATAAGACCATTTTCAATGAAATATTCTTCTTTGAGGGCAAAAAAGAAATCTTTTCATTGTAAATGGATACTTAGTCCATTTATTCCTCATTTTCATTCTCTATTATATCATGGTCCAAGTCAAGAACGGTTTGTTCCAAAGTAGGCACAAAATCCTCATTTGGTTTAAAACATTCCTCGACTTCAGAAGTCTGAGAAGAAAAATCTTCGTCGGATTCAAATAATAAATCCAACTTATGTTCCCAACAACGATTTTCTACTCGATAATTATTTTCAAAATTTCCTTTTTCAAGAAGGCGTAAGCCCTCACTGAACGTCATAGGCCAAGGCACGGATTCTTGCAAAGGAGAACTTTAAAAATCATCCTCGGAACAACTATCAAAATCATTAACATAGAATTTTGAAAGATAATGCATTTAGTTTCAACAGTCTTATTATAATGATCTTAAGGCCCAAAATTGGAATAATTATTCTCAAAATTCCCGTAATCCATAACTTGACTTTGGTAATACTCACCAAAAGACATTTTAGATGTTTCAATTTTTGGGGCTTGTAAGTATTAACCAAAAGTCATAGGCGTAGGGGGATTTTGAGAATTATGTTTATGATTACCCAAAAAATTGGAATAACACATGCGTACCCCAAAGAAGGATCAAAGTGATGTGCGTCCAGAAAATTCAATCCTTTCTTGGCGCTCAAATGTAGAAGTCCTACAAAAAAGTTAACAAAGAATACAAATAGAAAGAAAATATTATGAACTATCTAACAAAAAATAAGTCCCCGACAATGATGCCATTTTGATTCGAGGGTGAAAGGAAGTGCAGTGTCAGTACGCCAATCGTTGTTTTCATTTTAGTGGCTCAATACAAAAGGAATAAAATTACACACGAATTAACCAAAAGGAAAAGATACCTAGGCGTGTGTATTTAAACTATATTAACAAAAGGAATAAAAACTATAGGTTACGACAGATATCCCTCACCTCGAGTTAACTAGTATAAATGGTTACACGGGTCTACAAATTTAGTAAGACCAACTCTCATTTCAATAATTAATCAAATCTAGAGTTGTCACCCCTTAAAACGTCCTAAAAATCTAATATGATTTTGGCGTCAACAAATACCCCAAAAATTACACAGGCGAGGATGTAAATACGGAGCATACATGATATACCTTGTTAAATCTCCTAGGCAACATAATAAGGACAACCTAATCGCATTAAATGAATAAAAACCATCACCAAAGCAAATCAACTAAACCAACCCTAATTGAGTTCAATCCAACACAACCTAAATTAAGTTAGCCACTAAGCATGATGAAATACTAAATTAAAGCAACAAATTAATTAAAGCAAACAAGAAATAAATTAACTAAAACATATCCAGGCATGGAAATAAATAATAAAGCTAGAAAAATAAAGGAATACAAAGCTTAAGTTAAAATGAAGAAGATGAATAGTAAAGCACTTAGATTAATGGGTGAAAATCCCAAGGAAAATGGAGGAGAGGGGTTACGCCACAAAAAACCCCAAAGTCTCTAACCCTAGGTTCTAAACTAAAAACATGAGATAAAATAAAAGTCTCCTACAAAAATAATTAAGTCTTCTATTTATATTAAGTTGGGAATAAAATAAATGAAAAAGAAAATAGAAAAGGAAAGAAACAGATCTCGACCAAAAATAATAGGGGACTGATCGATCCGTGGCCAGCGGTGGTCAACTGGGAAGAGGAGAAAAGCCCACTACATTCGGAGTAAGGCAAAACAAGAAAACTCGATCGATCCGTGGGGTAGGACCAGTCGACCGGTGATTCCAGGCCTACTACTTTGCTGCTAAAAGACCTTTCCCTTGTTTATTAGGCCTGCAACTGCTACTAATATACTAAAGACCATTCATATCCTATTTTACTAAAAGTCAAGACTTGCTTTGTATTCAAGAATAATACCATTTCCTTTCATCTGTATCCAAGACCTGCTACTTCATTTGGGCAAGGACGTGTTTGGAATTTTTTAATGGTTTTCCTTTTTTGTAATTTCCTTATATTTTTCCCCCATTTAAAGCCCCGTACCATCTTCATTAGGAGTCGGATTCGTGCACCGTTCATAGCTACACAAAGACTATTTTGAGAGATCCGACTTATGTGAAGGCTTTGGGCAAAAATCCTGAAGTGTGAAATGACTGATTTGCACATGAACGTGTGAATGTCAATGGAACTTTACCAGAATGCACCCAAACTTCAAACTAAACACCGTAATACCTACAAAAACTCAATAATATCTGATACAACATATTAGCATATAAAACAAAGCTTTTTGGTAATCGAGCATAATTATAGGAATTAAATTACCCAAGGGGGATAAAATGCATAAGTATAGAGGGTATATATGTGCATGATTCAGGACGAATTAGGTAGGATTCTATTTGATACTAGGGCATCACACTCTTTTATAGAGACTAGATTTGCATGATCAGTCGACCTATTAGAGATAGTCGGTAGTCTTCTTATGTGTATGGAGTCACTGTTGGGTAGTGGCTCGCTTATACACTCGATCTGTAGGGGTGTGGACATCGATGTGGGTAGATTATGTTTAACCGCCAACCTTCTTGTGTTAAATATGGAGGGGTATGACATCATTTTGGATATGGACAATTTAGAAGGATATCGAGCAATGGTGGATTATTTCGGGAGGACTATTATGTTCTCAATTCCAAGGCAGGAGATGTTCTTAGTGGCGATGCCTCTTCCTAAGGGAGGGTTGATCACATATATGTATTACATTAAGAAGGAGAACTCACAGGAGGTGGTTGTTTTTCTAGACTCGATTCTAGTGGTGAGAGAGTTTGAGTATGTATTCCAGGATATACCCTAGATATCGTAAAATTGGGAAATTAAGTTCTTTATTGACCGAGAGCTAGGTACGAGGCCTACCACCCGAGCACCTTATCTCATGGCCCCATCTAAGATGAGGGAGTTGAGATATCAAATTTAGAAGCTCTTGGGGCTGGGTTATATAAAACACAGTACATCATCATGGGATGCACCAATGTTGTTCATTAAGAAGAGGGGTGAATCTATTTTATTATGTATCGATTATAAGGACTTAAACTAGGTCACGGTCCAAAATAAGTACCCACTACCTCAGACTGATGATTTGTTTGACCAGCTGAGGGGGGAAGCTTACATCTCCAAGATAGATCTGAGGTCCAATTATCATCAGTTGCGCATTAGAGAGGAGGGCATTCCTATGACTGCTTTTCTGACATGGTATGGGTCGTAGGAGTTTAGGGTGATGCAATTAGAGCTCACCAATGTGCCAGAAGTATTCATAGATTTGATGAACTGGGATTTTAGAGAGTTCCTTGACCAATTTTTAATTTTTTTCATCGACGATATTCTAGTTTACTCTCGCTCTAAGGATGAGCATGTCGAGTGGCAAATGGTTTTACAAACACTACGGGGTCACCTGTTGTATGCCAAATTTGAGAAATGTGGGTTTTGTCTTTGGGAGGTGCAGTTTTTGGGCAACATTGTATCTGATAAGGGTATAACAGTTGATTCGAGTAAGGTATAAGTAATGAGGGAGTAGGGACAACCCACGACACTGATTGAGGTTCGCAGCTTTCTGGGACTGGGCGGGTACTATAGACGATTCATTTGAAAATTTTCAAATGTTGTGGGTCCGCTTACGAATATGACTTCGAGAAGGGTGACGTTTGTTTGGGACAATCATTGTTAGTTAGCCTTTGATGAACTACAGGAAAAATTGACCTCAATATCTATACTTGCACTGCCTAGAGGAGAAGTGGAGTATCATGTCTATATTGATGCATCCTTACAGGGACTTGGGGGTGTTTTATAACAGGAGAAGAGGGCTATATCTTATGCATCTCGCAAGGTTAATATCCATAAGAGGAATTAACCCATGCAAGACTTGGAGTTAACCGCGATTGTATTTTCCATGTGGATTTGGAGGTACTACCTGTTAAGGGAGAAATTTACCCTATTCATGAACCATAAATAACTTCAGTATCTATTCACGTAAAAGAATTTGAACATGAGGCAGAGGAGGTGGTTGGAATTTATGAAAGATTATTAGCTTGATATTCAGTATCATCCTCGGATGGCTAATGTGGTGGCAGATGCGTTGAGTCGATAGCCTATTGGAGAGATAACAAAGGTTTGGAAGACGAAGTGAGAGAGATTCAATATAATAATGAGGTTGCTAGAGCTTGTATGCCCATATTGGTCGTCATACCTGATATTGTTGTAAGGGCAGTGAAAGCGCAAGCAGGGGATCAATATTTTGCAGAACAGGGTTCGCTAGTTGTTAGCTGATGGGGCAGAGTCATACTCGATCATCTTAGAGGGTGATTTATGTTCTGATGGGAGACTCATGGTTCTAAAGGATGAGGATTTGAGACATTAAGTGATGTCAGAGTCTCATGGGTCCAGGTTTATGATACACCCCAGTAGGGATAAGATGTACCAGGATATGTGTAGGCAGTATTTGTGGTCATGGATGAAGCGGGACATAGCGAAATTTGTCTTGAAGTGTTATACCTTCCAACTAGTGAAGGTAGACGACTAGAGTCCAACAACTATGTTACATCCACTCAATATTCCCATATGGAAGTGGGAGAGCCTATCCATGGATTTCATTACTGTGCTACCGACATCGCAGTAGGGTTATGACTCCATATGGGTCGTAGTGGATCAGTTGACTAAGGTGGACCATTTCCTTTCATTTCGTATAGATTTTGAGATGAGGCAGTATGAACAATTGTTCATTGCTAAGATAGTACTATTACACGGGGTTTCGATTAATATTATGTCCGATCAGGATAAGATCTTTGTGTCCCATTTTTGGTAGAGCTTTTCGGAGGCAACGGGAACGGATTTATGTTTAAGTACATCGTATCACTCACTGATAGATGGGCAGGCAAATAGAGTTAATCAGATGCTTGAGGATATGATACGGATGTCCATTGGTGGACTTTGCGTATAATAACTCCTACTTGTTCATAATTGGCATAGCACCATTTGAGTCACGGTACGATCGACCTTGTTGTTCGCCCACTAACTGGTTATAGGTGGGGGACAACAAGTTATTGGGGCTAGAGATGATTCAGGACACCACTGCCAAGATTGAGCTGATTCGAGGGCGCATTTGTATAGCTCAAGAAAGGCAAAAGAGTTATGACGATGCAGATAGGAGGCATATAGAGCTTGAAGTTGGTGACCAGGTGTCAGTGTGGGTGTCTCTTATGAAGGGGTGATGAGGTTCGGCAAGAAGGGGAAGCTAGCGTTAAGATATGTGGGACCATTTTTTATCATTAAGAGGGTGAGACGAGTGGCATATAGGCTGGGACTATCGGAGCACTTATAGTGGATCCACGATGTGTTCCACGTGTCATCGCTGAAGAAATACCACAGGAGTGAGAGGGCTTTCTGGCATGTTCCATTGGAGGAGATCGACTCACAGCCATATATCTCATATGAGGAGAGACCGATGGCGATACTTAATCGTAGTGAGCATAAGCTGCGGTCTAAGGTGGTACCCTTGGTTAGAGTTTAGTGGGAGCACCATAATGTTGACGAGTTGATCTGGGAGTGGGAGGATGTAAGGAAATTATTTTATTTTCCGGTTTACATTCGAGTATGTCGTATACCGCTACAACCGTCGTAGAATATTTAAGTTTAATCATGCATAAAGACAGATCCGAATATCAAAGTTCTTTAACATTCAAGCCTCTGCGAGATTAATTTTCGTAAGGTTGTGTTTAAGGTACCTTAGCATTTCACTTAGAGTGTTGGGATAATTTTTCTAAATAATTTCTCTAAGTGTTGGAGAGGAGTTTTTTGTCAAAAATATTTTTCAAACTTTTGAGCGACGCATTGCCTTAACGTTTATATAAATAGGGTGTTTAACAACTTCATTTTTCAGAAGACCTGAGAATTTTATTCTACGAAAATTGCTTTGGCAAAACGTTTGTCTTTTCACTTTTGAGACTTTTAGCTTTGTTTTCAATTCACAAAACATCCCAATCTTTATATGAATTGTTTTGGAACCCAAGAACACAATTTTGTGAAGTTTCTCTTGTATATAATATCTCCACTGCTAATCTGGTGCCACTTGAGGGAGGTGCTGGGCTGACATGACTGCGTGTCAAAGGGAGTACTCGTGGGTGTTCTTGGGCTGACTCAATTGCGGTTCGAGTGGAGTTACCCTGAAATTCTATTGCTGATTTAGGTTGTGGCTTATGTGGGTATACTGAGGTTAATCCATTGCATATTTCACTTGTAATCATTGTGAGCATTATTTGTGAAATAAAAGATTTTACCCGAAAGGTTTTTTTTCCTGAAATCTGTGTATAAACAATTATTTATGTTGGTTTGATTCATCCACACGTAGTTGCATGTTTTAGGGCAGAATAAAATTAGATTAAAAATTGACTTTGATTAAATAAGGTTAACTTGAAATTTTGCAAATTCGATATAATCAAGTATCGCGCACTCATTTTTACAAATTAGTGTCAAAGCAAGCTACACTGATTTTTTATGTATTCCTATTTTCACAAAAACTGCGTGATATTGATTTTTTTTGAAAAATCTATTTTGTGAAAAATCGCAATTTTTCCAATGGAACACTTATATAATCGGATGCCCATTTTTTACGGATCTAATTATGCCTACTGGAAAGCAGGTATGAAATCACAGTTAAAGGTCATTGATGAGCGCGTTTAGGCTATTTGTGAAAGAGCTGGACTCCTCCCACTGTCACTGCAAATAATATCACTACTATAAAACCCATGACAGACTGTACCGAGGATAAATTTAAATGGAGCACTTTTAATTCACGTGGGTTGAGTGCAATTTCTAGTGTCATCACTCCTGAGGAGTTCTGATGTATTATGACATGCACCACGTAAAAATAAGTGTGAGAAATTTTACAACTTACCCAAGAAGGAACAAATGCGGTCAAAGAGTCTAAAATTCAAAATTTAACTACTCAATTTGAAACGATTACCATGCTTGAATCTGAGTGTTTTGATGATTTTTACACACGTTTATCTGACATTGTCAACACTAGTTTCAATCTTGGTGAGCCCATACCTAATGCACGAGTGGTTAAAAAGATTTTAAGATCGCTGCCTAAATGTTTTATCCCAAAAGTGACTATTTTGAATACCTTAGGTAATTTGGGAAATTTAAAACTAGAAGAGATGGTAGGATACCTCCAAACATATGAAATTGATACGTTCCCTAAAATTGTCAAGCTTAATGATAGAGGGATAGCACTTAGAGTCCAGTCTAGGAAGGGAGAGGAAGTGTCCAATAGAGAGAACAAAAAGAAAGTGAGAGTTTGTGAGTCCGACTCTGAGGGTGAGGTTGATTTTGATATGGACATGCTTGTGAAAATTTTTAAAAAAATTCTCAAGTTCTCCAAACAAAATTCTTCCAATGAAAAGTTTTTTGAGAAAAACAAAAAGAAAGACGAGGCCAAAGAGAGCGGTGAAAAAGAGAGTGAGAAAGAGAAAGAGAAAGAGAAAGAGAAAGAGAAAGAGAAAGAGGAAGAGGAAGAAGATAAGTGTTTTAAGTGTGAGGTAGGGGCATAGAGATTTTAAGTGTCCCACTAGGATAAAGAGAAAGGGCAAACAGACTTCCATGCCAGCTACTCTTAGTGATGGTGATGAAAAGGATACTTGTGCACGTGAGACCCCCGAGGAGGAGGATAGTTTAAGGATTTTGAGTGAGGAAGAAAGTGAGTGTGGGAGCGAAGGTGAAAGGGATCTCCAAATTGCATTTAGAGATTTGTACGCCGAGACATTAAAGATTAAGAAATTCAATAATGATTTAGGTCTTAGGGTGAGAGATTTGGAGAGAGAGAGAGTTGGAGGTTTTGAGGGTGTTTGAGGAGAAAGAAAATTAACTCGAGAAGGGGAAAGTTTCTTTGAGTGAACAGTTGATTTCTTTAGATCGGGAAAATAGTTATTTGACCAACATGGTGTCCAGTCTGACAACACGTGTATCCCAACTCGAGAGTGATCTCGAACTTGCGCGCATCTAAGAAGGTTAAAAAGATGGTTCTCAATCCCGTTTTGGGTGATGTTGAGAGACGAGGAATAGTTCATGACGGTGCATCCACTTCCCATATTGCACATGATCTGGTTCCCGAGTTAGCGATAGATCCATATGGCTCTCAACCTAACCCACCTAGCCATCCCGTTCTCGAGAGAAAAGTGTGTCCTAGACATTTTGAGAGAGGTGTACCTAGGCTGTTTATGTTTGCACTCATTGCAAGAAGAGAGGACACCTTAGGGAATTTTATTTTAAGTTGGGTTATGTGTCACGTTTTGCTACTACACATGTTCACACCCACACATATGCTCTAGATGACTATGTGAGAGAGTTTTCACATCTTAGGGAGCATGTAAAATTTTAGTTAAGACTTCACATGGCTTGTGTAACACCCCGTATTTTTTAGGATAAATAATTTAGCTAATTTGGAGAATTAGAATGCAAACTAAATTGATGATTTGGAGAAACTATTTAAATTGGAGAATTTATTTAAATTGTAAGATTCAATTTATTTCAAAAATTGAGATTTAAATTAATTCAGGTTATTTATTTTAAGAATACATGTGTCGTAATTTGAGATTTTAGTTAAGTAAATCAGATGATGATTCTAAGTGTACGATTGAGTCCAGAAGGGTCGAGATAGTCAAAATAGAGTATCCGAGGGTAGTAATTGGGTCTCGAAGCATTTTTAAGCAGAATCGGACCCACACGAGAGTGATTAGGCCATTTTAATAAAGCCCACAAGCCTAAAAACGGGATTGGCATAATAAAATCAAAATATGAGAGGGTATGGCAACCATAATTCATGTTAGAAAAACCTTAGTTGCAAAGGATAAAAGAGGGATCAAGTGGGAGAGCTTTTGGGAGTTAAGCCAATAGGAGATTGATGCGTTCTTAGTCAAAATCTCCATCTACATCAAAGGATCAGACTCTACAAAATTTCCAGGAAAGTAGTTAAATTTGCTTTCATTTAAATTGCGGTATTGCGATTCATATCATGGTGGGTGTAAACCATATTAATTTTGGGATGAGTTATTATAGCATAATTCATTTTTGGAGGGTATCACATGTTAAATCTGGATTTTGGGGATATAAGCATTTAAGGTGAAATTGATGTTTAATTAATGGGAGAATACAATCATATGATGTTAGAATATGATTTATAATCGAAAACCCATTAGGAATTGTTGTTGAATTTGAATTATTGAATCGAATTGAATTTGTGATTTAAGAAATTTTTAGAAAAACCCAATTTAGGAACCCTAGAAGTTTTAATGAGAATAAATGATGATTGATGATATATATTAGTATTAGAACTTGTAATAGATGTAATAAACATGGGGTATAAATTGGGTTGATATTTAGGTTAAATCCATGGAGGTTTGAGGGTTATAAATGGAGAAAAACGAGTTAGAGAAGAAGATGATTTGTAGTCCGTTGGAACGGTCCAATTTTGAGGCAGAACTGATCTGATTTAACTGTTTGTCAAAACATGAAACTTTTAGATCTTTTCATCACGGTCGTGTGGGTACTGACCTTGTATTTTTTTGATTTTTTTTGAATTAGTAATGATTTTTCTACGAAAGAGTATCTGAAACCGAAATCCTTTGTGAGAAATAAAATCTGCATTTTTAGGGATGTTCGTAGATGAGTGAAGGACTTTGGAAAAATATAAAGGAACATTATTTTATCCTTGGATTAGATAGGGATGAATCCGGAGTATGGATTTATGAGTATTTATAATGAACTATACTCGATAATATATGTCAAAAATATACGAACGTATTCGAATGAGAATTTTGGATGAGTTTAGCATACGGGCTGGTATCTTAAGGTGGAATTTAATTGATAGAAATTAAATGGAACCTAATACTTAGAGTCTTATGGGTTGTGTATTAAGGACTATTAAATTTAATAAGGGTATTAAACTTATTAACTGAATTTGGTGAAATGAATTCTAAAAGGTTAAAATACGAGCCAATAAAGGGAGTCCGAGCATTTTGGTTCAGTGATACCACTTGACAAAAAAAATTAATTGATGTGATAATAATTAAATTAAGGGTCGGGGTTTTGACTCTGATATTTCTCAGGCTAGTGCTACAAAAGTTAGGCACAGATTAATCGGTTTAATTTATTATAGAGATATATAATAAATATTCGAATAGTGGATTTAACGAGAGGTGTTGACTTTAATAGTGGATTTTTGTGTAACAAATTCTAAAGGGAGAAGATACAGACCATATGAGTGAGTCAAAGTATTGTAGTTAGGTGACACTACTTTAATAAATTAATTAATATGAAATTGATTAGAATAATCGGTGTAATTTAAAATATAATGAATTCGAGGGATGAGCGAACCTATGACTTAGATCAATAGGATATGAGTAAATTACCTACTGCAATATTTTAAAGTAAAATTGGCACACTTAGAGTAGCGAGGGATACTGGGGAATATATGATGAGACGTGAAAGTGAAATTAAATAATACGTAAGATATTTGGGAGATATATATGCTATGTATGGAATATATGATATAGGTTGTGTGTATACCTGTACTGATTTGTATGATTTATTATATGTATGACATACCTACCATACTTGCTATCACGGGAGGTTGATTTTCAAAAAGGGTCCATCTTATCTTTGTGTGCCTTCGGGGGGATTTAGATTGGTACCTTAAGGACATAGGACTGTGAATGACTTATTTGTGAGTTGATAAGTCAGCTGACCATGGGAGTGTAGGTATGTGCGTGACCCATGGGTATGTGAACTATGTTCGTCTACAATATGTGTGATTTGTATTGATACGGTTCTAGAATGATTCAGAATCCGTAGTCCTTTATACAGTGCTTGATGTACCGGGACTTGATAGCAGAGTATGCATGCACCGCAGGTCCCAGCCTAGGGGTGTTGTATTGTATATATATAATTAGTTTGGTAAATATATATATATGCTTGTGATTTATTCTACTACGTGTGTTTAGTAGATGATATACCAGGACATGATAACATAGTATACACGTACCACAACTCCGCTTAGGGGTGCCGTATTAGTGTATATATAATAGTGTGATATATGTATACTAGTGATTTTATTCTACTGGGCGAGTTTAGTAGAAGAGAAAGACAGTGACATTAAAAATAACTATATTATGGGGAGAAATAAACATATACTGAGAAATTTATAATGGGATAAAAGACATGGAAATTCGATAACGTATTGTATCGGCAATACGGGTAGGCATAACAAATTATTTTGTAGAAGGAGATTCGATATGGCTAGTTAATTGGGGTTGCTTAAATAGGAAAGGTAGAAGGAGAGCGTTAGGTGTGCACATTAGATGAGGGGTGAGCTATGTCTCAAGAGAGTGCGACACTAGCTTAAATATGAAAAGTGTGCATGCATATTTAATTATTGCAATTTAACTGCTTGCTAAATATTTTCAAAACATTTTACTTGGGCTCTGACCCGTGTCAAAAATCTTTTCCAAAATATTTTAGGTGTCCAGCCACAGGGATGCCCAGTTTGAGGATTCTATCTAGGGATGCACAACTGCAGCTCATGTGGAAGTTGTAGGACCTTGTTATAGACACTTCGTTCATTTACTCCTAGTGTAGGAACTTTTCTTCAGTACTCATTTGGGCATGTCTCCCTTAGATTTTGTATTTAGTTTATTTATTGGACTTTATGTACCCAGATTATTGCTTCAGGGACTATTGTATTTTATTGTTAAACCGATAATTAATTCGACTATCTTTATTTATGATTATTCAAGTGTGTTGGATTCCATTATCAGTTGTGTGGATGGTTTAAATGGGCATTGGTTTCTGCATGTTGTTAATTAATGTAAGATAAAACTTGGCACCGGTCTAATTAAATTACTAGGTGGTTAGTAACCTTAAAAAGGTTTTGACAGTGATGATAAGAATGAGACATATGAGACCAACATGTGATTTCGATCACGGGCGGGCCACCCGGTATTTTAATAGGCGGGGTGTCACAACTTGATGGATGTTTCTCATAGGATGCCACCACCTTGGGAAAACTCCACCGCACCTAACGGTTGAGGTTTAGACTTGTTTGCTAGCATATCACGATTTTCATGATGATATTTTATGCCTATTTCTAGTGTGTATCATTTTTGTATTTATATTTTCCATTTTTGATATATTTTTCAAAAAACCAAAAAGTTTTTTGTTTTTTTCAAAATTTTTGGAAATATACAAAAGATTTTTGTTTTTTTGAAATTTTTTGGAAATATACAAAAAGATTTTCTTTTTTTTAGAAAAATTTGAAAAAGACAAAAAGATTTTTATATTTTGTTTTGCATCATTTATGGATGTACATTTAGGATGACCAAGTCACAATTTCATTCCATATCCATGTGACTATTTGATACTATTTTGATGTGCCTCATCATTTCATTTATATGCTTTACAATGTTTGGAGTCATTGAGATGTGATTAGTTGTTACTACCTACATGATTGACTCATGAATTCCTTTATTACACACTTGCACGGATTTGTCTGACTATTATTATTGTCTATCACATGTTGGTCGATGTGTTTTCATCTTAATTTTGTCTTTAAAACAAACACAATGCGATAAAACTTAACAATGGAAGCAGTGCATGTAAGAATTGTTAATGTGAGTTTGTGTGATTTATTTAAAAAATGGGGAAGGGCTACTAAAGGTACACATTTATCCTTTGCGATTAAGCCACCGTTCAAAATCGGACCAAGAAAATAAAAATTTGGCAAAAACAGAAGCCAAGGTCCAAAGAGGTTGAGAAGATACCCGAAAAATTTAAAGGCAATAAAAAGAAAAATATGCCATAAAGTGGGGCAGTAGGATTTAGTTTCATCACCTCAAAAGAAAAATAGAAAGTATTGTTATTTATGAGGGAGTTTGGACTGAAAAAGTCAAGAAAAAACATTACATAGTTTTAGACGTTATTGACGTGAAAATCATGTCTGTCTTTGATTTATCGATTTGATTAAGACGATATCATCTAAATTCACATTTTTTCGACACCTAAGGATGATTTTGAGATTCATTCATTAGGAGTACACATATTCATCGTGCACATATGTTATGCATGGTTGCATTGATGTTTCTATTGAATATGTTCACACCCATTCATTTTGTTTCCATGATTTGGTTGTCTTAGTGTAAATTCATGGTGTGTGATTTTTGTAAAATTATTTTTGCATTTTTGTATGAGAAATTAAAAAATCAAAAATAGTTTGTGGAAGCTTTTAGGTTACTCCTTTTCATGACCATAGTTTGATCCATGTTTGCTATGCATATTTGTCGTAACAACTCCATGTTTATTTTGTTTTCATTTTCTTGTCTATTCAGTCAAATAAAAAGGGGGAGAATGAATTATGGGGGAGATTTGATTACTGATTTATTTTTTCTTATATCATTTCAAACTTAATTCATCACGAAGGTATTTTTTTTGTCTCATGTGTGTAGGTACAAAGATTGAATACCATTATTTTGCACACCCTGATGAGAAAAGCATAAAGATTTGAAGATTTTTGAAGTTGAAGATTTTGAAGAAAAGTTTTATACTTGCATTTTTAGTACCTTTTCAGTTTTCGGTTCATGGGAGGGTATTAAATTTGTGTAGGCATTTTGATTTGATAATTCATATATTTTTATTTTGTACTGGCATAGGCATAGGGGGAGATTTGTAAGGACGTTATTTTATTTTTCGGTTTACATTTAAGTATCGCATATACCGCTACAACCGTCGAAGACTTATTCAAGTTCAATCATGCATCAAGATGGATCTGAATATCAACGTTCTTCAACATTCAAGCCTCCACGAGATGAATTTTGGTAAGGTTGTGTTTAAAGTACCTTAGCATTTCACTTAGAGTGTTGAGATAATCGGTCTAAAAAAAATTTCTAAGTGTTGGGGAAAAGTTTTTCATCAAAAATATTTTTCTAACTGTTGAGGCGAGCTGGAATAAAAAATTAATTTTATGCTCCGATCGTTCGAGCAATAGAGTAACCTCATTCAAGCAACAGAGCTGTGTTACGCGAAGCTCGTTCTAGCGACGCATGTCAATGTTCGAGCGATACTGACATCTCGTTCGAGCGACGTACCACCTTAACGTTTTATAAATAGCGCGTTAAATAGCTTCTTTTTTCAGAAAACCTGAGAATTTAATTCTACGAAAACTTCTTTGGCATAAATGTTTGTCTTCTCACTTTTGAGAGTTTTAGCTTTGTTTTCAATTCAAAAAGCATCCCAATATTTATGTGAATTATTTTGGAACCCAAGAACAAAATGTTATGATGTTTCTCTTATAGAGAAGATCTATACTGCTGATCTAGGTGCCACTTGAGGGAGGTACTAGGTTGACGTGGTTGCGTGTCAAAAGGAGTACTCGTGGGTGTTCCTGGCCTGACTGAACTGCGATTTGTGTGGAGTTGCTGCGAAATTCCATTGCTGATTTAGGTGACAGCCTATGTGGGTTTACTGTGATTAATCCATTGCATATTTCACTTGTAATCATTATGAGTATTATTTTTGAAATAAAAGGTTTTACCCGAAAGGAATTTTTTCCTAAAATCTCTGTGAGTAATTATTTATATTGGTTTCATTCATCCACACGTAGTTGCATGTTTTAGGGATGAATAAAATTAGATTAAAAATTGGCTCCGATTAAATAAGGTTAACCTGGAAATTTTCGAATTCGATTTAATCAAGTATCGCTCACTCATTTTTATCGGGGATGACATGCGTGAGCAGATACTGAATTGTTCATCGTAGGCAGTTGGATTCAACTTTATCTACTTCAGATTGTAGTTGGATTATTTATTTAGGGAACCGATGATTTATTCGGTCTTATTTATTTATATATATGTTGTGTCATTATTCAGACTATTATTATGTGTATGGTTTCTTTAATTGATTCTAGTTCCCCATGTTGTTGAATAAATGAAAGATAAAATTTGGCACCGGCTCGATTTAATATAGGTGGTTAGTAATTAAAAAGTTTTCAACAGTGATGCTAAGAATGAACCAAATGAGATTCCTGATTATATTCATAAATGACTGATCATCCATGATTAAAATAGGCGGTGTGCCACACGTGGTTGTTAGTTTGAGGTGCTTATGTTGAATTTTAATGATATAAAATCATTTGAAATGTAGATAGAAAGGAATGACGCCCATT
Organism: Sambucus nigra; assembly: GCA_949130495.1. Classification (NCBI taxonomy): domain Eukaryota; kingdom Viridiplantae; phylum Streptophyta; class Magnoliopsida; order Dipsacales; family Adoxaceae; genus Sambucus; species Sambucus nigra. Next base: position 165,981,040 of record OX422222.1, on the reverse strand, counting down.
GCACAAGTGGCACGAGTTGCATATAGTCTACAGTGGAGGTTGATGGTTAGGGCATCATGACAAGACACTAATGATTAGTGATTGAAAAGTATATAACCCTTAGGTGCGGCGCTTACGGGTAGTTAATGTCGGTAACATAATTAGACAATTTTGATTCTTATGGTGACATCGCAATTGATGGTAGTTCGGAGAACACATGATGTTGTGTAGGATAATAGTGTCAATGTCATGATCCTTCTATGAGATGTGTTGTGTGATGAATTTGATTATGAGAGTAGCCTTGGTAGTGGCAACATTGAATAGTGTTCGTTACGATCTAGCCGTTAAGGTTGTATATTTCATATGTGGGGGATAGGTGACTGAGTGATATTCATAAGTATTGATTTTGTGCTGAGAATGTATTGGGTTACTTGGTTGAGGACTTAAGGTTTAGTAAATATTGATTATAATGTGGTATTGAAGAATAGGATTCCATGTGTCGTTTGTAGTGTAGGCCTTGGTATTTATAGGCAACACCCCACGTCCCATATCCTACCAAAATCTACATAGTCGTGCTAATAGGTGGAGTAGCACATGATGTGATATTTACATAATGAGGCTATTTAGTTTCCATAGTTGAACATTCATTGAGGATTAGGTGAGGCAGATCTTGAGGTTTATAGGTTGTAGGCGACATACTGTGTCTTGCCAAAACCCTTAGTAGCATTAATTGCGGTTTGTATGTGGCTTATGGTCACAGTCATTTGAAAGAAAGATAAGATTAGTATCTAAGTGTTGAGAGTCATTTTAGTTGCCAGGTCAATGGCTAGGTGAGAGGTAATCCCACTCTAAGAGTAGTTTATAGGCATTCGAGTTGCCCATAAGACAAATGGTGCGTGGCTTCATTGAGGACAAAGCTCGAACATTGTGACACCTTGAGGTGTTTGGTAGTTAAGGTGCACAATAGGTAGATGCTCATAGATTGATGTTTTAGCGAGAATAGAGTAAGCATGAGTTAGGTCTTTAAGGTTTGTGGAAGATCACCTACAAAGATAAGGAATGGATTATGAAATCTTTTCGGGGCCTTGAGGACGGTTATATGAAATTTGTTTAGAGTCCTTAAGAGGCCATTTAGTTCGGTACGAATGAGCTTTGTCATTCTAGTAATGATTGTTTCGATGGTTAGGTGATGATCCCAGATTGCTAGTCGTATAGTGTACGTGTCGGGTATGGCATCCCAAATCGGCACAAAAGGGTGGTATGATCCCTAAGGTAGGGTGGTAGTCGTTTCGTAATGAGTGATGCTTGGATGTCATGGAATGAATAGTATGGGAGTGGTGATACTCAACTTTGGGATGTACTAAGAGGTGTATTTGAGACTTACAGTGATGACGCCATGTAACGACTTGAAAATGGAAATCGAGGTGGAGTAACATTGGAACATGATTATTATGTCTACATATCGACGATATATGCTAGGGTATCCTTAGCAATATAAGGATTAGTTCTGGTCACGTCATAACAAGCTGGTATGGGTTAGAATATTTAGCCTAGTAAGGTATTTACTACCCTTAGAATGTCAATGGTGGAGGGTGTGGTCATCATGAAAACTCTGTGTGGGTAGAAATCGAAGGTAAGTTTTGTGGCAATATCATTTGGTCAAAGAACACGATTAGGTGAGTGCCTTGCTTGAACTAAGTAATGCCTATGGGAGTTTGGGAATTCGATCATGATATGTTAAAGAAAATAATAACCTAGGTGTAGTAGATTGGTGACATCATCACTAGTGATTGGACAAGGTCAAAGTAGACTAGAGCATGAGGTGTTCGCTAATCGGGATGGTTCATGTATGCTAAGGATATGAAATGTAGGGCCTTCCTCCCAAGGACATAAGTCGGGCATTGACATCCTAAAGGATTACGAATTCAAAAATTGTTTTCAGGTTGCGAGAATGAATGGTTGTGATTTGATTCCCTACTACTAGTGACCCAAGATGAGGTATGTGACTAGGATTCGTACTTAGTGAAAACCCTAGGAATGAGTGGCATAACTTCAAGAATACGATGTAGGTTCACTTTCATAAGTCAGAGTCAAATGCTTATAGGAGAAAATCCTCAGGACAGTTGCTTGTTAGTTGTCACTCTAGTGTGTTCCTTTCGGTTTTGGTAATCGGGAATCGGTATTCTCACCTATGAGGTGACTCAGATTGATTCCATGTTGTCGTATGGCGCGGTTGTGCCTAGTAAAGTGCGCTGGACCAGGTATGGTCGATGCATCTTGGTAACTGGGTGCACACATCTGAGGGGTTATTACTATTGTATAAAGTTCTACGTACAGGTGTATGTATTCTCATCCACACAATTTTCCCTTAGTATCGTTCTTTATTAGGGATAGTGGACCTTCAATTACCCTTTTCTTTAGTCAGTGGCTCGGATTGCGAAGAGAGGGATAATGTCTTGAGGATACGGTATAGTCTCAGAAATCGGGGAAAAAAATTAGCATATGATTTTGTGTTCCCATGACGAGTGGATGAGAGTGAGACTCTAGCGAGTACTCAAAGAAGATACACCTAGGGTAGTATTAGTTTCATTAGAGCGACACAACGAAATGTGTAAATCGGGCGTACGGTGATGACTGGATGAGAATATTCCTATTAGAGTAAGAGAATAACACGGGATGGTTATCAGCAAGCTCGTATAAGTTGTGTAGTTAGGATGGCCTGAGAATTTTTGGAACACCGGATGTACGGTCCTAAGATGGAACTAAATATTATGATGAATGCGACGGTTGGTTGTATTATGACTGACATTGGGTGAGTGTCGACCGGTAGAAGAAGGTTTTGTAGAAGAGGTACCGGTAAGCCTTAGGTATTAGCATAGGTGGTGAAAGAAATGTTTTTGACTTGATCATAAGGTAAGTGGAGACTCGGAGTCGATTATGTAATATCATGGTTGGAAAAATAGTGAGCATTAGGGCATGTCTCATATTGAATATTTGGTAACCTTAGTGTTGAGGACTTCGATGATTTGTCTTGGAGGATTTCTAGGACTTAGAATAGAAATTGGTGGACCCCATAATCTTGAGGATTGATGGATTAATAATTTGAGGGACCACTTCCCCAAGATGGGAAGTTTGTAATACCCTGTTCTGGTAATTCAATTAAAATTTGTATAAATTGTGATGGAATGAGGATTTATGATAATTATAAGGAAATCGTGGATTGAAAATTTAAGAAAATAAAAGAATGAAAAATATTAAGGGTAATTCGAAGGACTATAAGTGGTTGTTCTAATGACATGCCAGTGTCGTTAGAAGCAATATGGATCTCATGAGATGCAGGGGTTCAAATGACATACACTGCTTTACAGTGGTAGGTCGCGTGAAGGCTCACTAGATCCAAACATCGAATGAGATGGAGAAGTCGTTAGAACGACTTAGGCTTGTCGTTCGAACGATGTAAATTGAAATTATTTATTCCAATTTGCCCTTGTGCATTGTCACGATTTTAGCTATTGGATCTTTGAGCTGTCGAGCTCAGATCAGTCCAAAAGGGGTAAAATGGGATTTTTGGTCTTTGGAAGGGTTTTATAATTTGGGGTCATTGGCAGCAAACATGGAAGAAGAAAGAGGGAGAGAGAGAGGTGGGTGGTCTTCCACCACCTTCGACCACCAAACTACCATTTCACCACCATTTTATGTAATATCACACCATGTTCGTGCCCATAGTACCCATTTTCACCATTATTGACGTAGAGCCACTAATTTTGGAGGAGTATTATGGGATCTTTGGGGAAGATGAAGATGGGTTTTCATGGAGTTTTAAGTAGGTCTTGCTTAAAAGCTTGGATGGAGAACATTTTGGAGAATTTTAGAGGTTGCATTTGGTAACTCCTTGAGGCCACCTTTAGAGGTGGGTGTTGATCCTCCTACACCAACATTTCTACCACCATTGGAGTCATTAGAGGTGGGAAAAACCTTACTCTTAGTATTAAGACTATGTTTTCATATTTGTATGTGTAGAATTAATAAACATTTTTATGAAATAAAAATGTTAGAAAAATGATATACTGCTGAATATAAATTAAAAAAAAAGGGTAAATATTTCAATGTTTTTAAATATTAAAAGTTAGTATTTCATGAAAATGGTGTATTTTCTAGAAAGATTGGTGTGAAACATTTTATGAAATAAAATGTTTGAAAATGATGATTTTCCTTGTTAAAAATTAGTGAAATAATGTTTTAAATCTTCTTCCAAAAATGAAGATTTTAGGGAAAATGGACATTTTATGAGTTTGAAGAAATTAAATGTCTTTTACGTACCGAAAATGTATTTTTGCAAGTATGATGAAGTCCTAGAATGAAAAATATGTTTAAACCATTTAGTAGGATTTTAAGGTTTAAAATCCATCTCCTGATTCATATAAAACAAGTTTAAAGAAGAATTAAGTGGGTTTAAACATGGAATGATAAAAAGTGGAAATTCTAATTTTCAAGTGTGTGAAACAAGGGTTAAAAATATGATAAGGATAAAGTGTAAGACTATATGTAAAATAAAAGAAATGGTATTTTCTTATAGAATTAGTCGTAAATGTAAATAGATTTCTTGAATAAAGAAATTAAATAAGTGTGTGGTTTGTGAAATTGTTGATAAAGGTATTCATTAAGTGTTAATGGGTAAAGATGGAAAAGTTAGTGTGTATAACTTAGTAGTGTTGTAAAAGATTAACACTTATGAAATTAAAGGGAATTAAAGAGGTAAAGGTATTTCCAATTAAGAATAATATTACTTCAAGGTTAAAAAGGATGTTAATGTGTTAAAACACTTAAGGAGTTAATATGGGTCACATAATAGTGTTTTGTAAGAAATTAACAGTTGTGAAATGGAGTTAAATGCGATTTTGGAGACAGATGGGTAAAATGGTAATTTTACTAAAAGTGGAACATTTTTATGAAATAAAAATATTGAAAAGGGGTTAGACAAAATGGTCCTAAATGAATATGATTTTTGGAATAAAATTAAGGTTCAAGTGTAAACGACATGAAATGGTAAAGTTTCAAAGTGTAACGCAAGTTGGGGTGTAACCCCGGGTTTTAGCTTCGGCCAGGTAAAAAGGAAAAGTGGAGTAATGTGGACATTTATAAAATGTTAAAACACATTAATAAGGAACTCAGATGACACCGGGATAAGCAAGAAGGGCCCAAGACCCTAGGGTGAAAAGCCCAAAACCACTAGTCAGAGCATATGATGTGCATAGCCGACGGTGTGGAACCTGTTAAAGTATGCGATATTTGGAAGATTCCTTGGAAAGATAAAGGAATAAGGAACATGTCAAAAATGGTTTGTGTGGTAATATGTGTTAGTACAACCTAACTTGAATGAATTAATAATTATTCCGATAAATGTTAAAATGGACAAGTAAATGTGAAATTGATTAATATCCATAAAGTAAGAAAAAGGGTAAAGTAAGTGGGTAAATGGGTGATTAAGCAACCTAAGCAGTTAAACCTGTAATTAAAACAAGAATGTGTTGAAAAAGGTTCTCAAAGATTAAATAAGTATTTTTTAACACAGTGTTTGTGCGTGTTGAAAGGGTGAGTTTTAACTAAAATACTAAAGTGTGTTGGATAAAATAAAAAGGGTGATTTCGGTACAAGAATCATTTTGGTTAAATCAAGTGTAATGGTTTCAAGTGTTGAGACGGGTGTGTTGAATAAAGTCAAATGCTAAAATGAGTAAAAACGGAAGTCTTTTATAATATTAAGGTAAATTAATCAAGATAAATAAGGTTTTTAGATGTAAAACCATTTCATGCATTAAGTATGGGTATATGTATGTATATATATGTATACAATGTAGTTGCATGTGCACGTAGGCATAACGTTTTGAGTCTCCTATCTGAAGTTCGATTCTATACTGCATTTTTATATTTTCCACTATGCATTGGCTAACACCCTCACTTTGTTATGGCAAGTTGGGAGAGGTTTCGTATTTTGAGAGCGTTATACAATAAGTACTTTCTTTATTTTACGTTAGTAGATATATATGCATAGACTTCGGGGTCCTCACCATGAGTCCCTCACATAGTTTAATATGAAATTGGAATCTCATGCTAAATAAGTGAAATGTTAATAAAAATAAAATTGGACTAGCAACATTATATAGGTTGTTTCATTGCACTTTACACCTAATGCTTGGGTCGGACCGTGTTGACCACGGGTAACCCATAAATCTGGGTCGAGGCATTATTGGTTGTAGTATTTAGGCCCTATGTTTAGTAATTAGGGATTAATGATAAAGGTTTAGGTTTTGGGGTTTAGGGGTTTAGGTTTCAGGATTATCTAATTAGGGTTTAGGGATTAGGGTTTCGATTTTAGGGTTTACTAAATAGGATTTATGTATTGTGGTGTAGGGTCATTAGTTAGGGTCTAAGTTTTCCTTTAGGATTTATTATTTACCATATGGGGTGTTAGTTTTAGGGTTTTCGAATTAGGGTTTTGGTTATATTGTTTAGTAATGGGTAATTAGAGTTATGGACTTTATTATTAGGGTTTAAGTTTTACAATTTAGATTTTAGGGTTATTGTTTAGTGTTTAAGCTTTAGGATTTATGGTTTTAAATCCAAATTTTATGGTTTCTTATTTAGGTTTTTGGTTTTAGAATTTAAGGTTTAGGGTTTGGGGTTTAGTAATTAGGGTTAAGCAATAAGGGTTTAGGTTTTCTGGTTTAGGGTTTATATTTTTCATTTCACATTTTAGAGTTTAGGAATTAGGATTTTGGTTTTTCAATTTAGGATTTATGATTCGGGTTTAGATTTTAGGGTTTTTGAACTAGGACTTAGGAATTTGGGTTAAGGGTTTTGTTATTAGGATTTAGATTTTAGGGTTCATATTTAAGGGTTTTTGTTTTAACGTCAATGTTTAGGGTTTAGGCTTTAGGATTTATAGTTTTAAATTTACAAGTTAGGGTTTATTATTCAGGGTTTATGTTTAAGGATTTAGGGTTTAGGGAAAAGGGTTTTTGTTTTTTGGTTTAGGTTTTAGGGTTTAGTAGTTAGGGCTTATGGATTAGGGGTTACTAATAAGATTTAGAGTTTGTGGTTAGGGTTATTAATTAGGGTTTAGGCTTTTCATTTTACATTTTATGGTTTTAAAATTAGGGTTTAGGTTCTAGGATTTAGGGTTTATAATTTGGGATCTTGGTTATAGGGAATTCAAATGAGGTTTTTGAGATTAGTGTTTGGGTTTCAGGGTTTAGGTAGGACGTTTTAGGAATTAAGAATTAGGATAAAGGTTTAGATTTTAGGGTTTTTATTTAATAGTTAATGTCTAGTGTTAAGTAGTCCACCTGAGGTTGATGGGACAACCCTCTCCAAAGAGAAGAAAGAGTCCATGTCATCCTATTCTCTTTCCTTTTGGTCACTTTGATCCTGAGCATATTCAGTTGCCTTAGAATCAAATGCCAAGTGAATTGTTATTGATTGTTTATCGTATAGACATATTGTTGGATTGGTTGTTTTTTATAAGGTATTTTGAGGGTTATATATCCTTCCCAGCTGATTGTTAGGCTGCCTTTACTTGAGCCCGTCTACTTGGTGGAGATTGAAGCACCATAAGGAGATCTTGGTGGCAGGGCCACATACTTTCCTAGTTGGACCTCCTGATATGATTGACCTTTTAAAAATGTTTTCCAAGGATCTTGATCAATCTTTAATGAAAAAGAACATCAAGAATGCATAGAGAAATTTATACATAATAATTAGGGTTTGTAAAGTCCATACCTTGTGGATCTTGTTATCGATTCGTGAAACGGAGCCTAGTTGATGTATAATCTAATTTGGAACATGTCTTTGTCTTCCAATGTATGCTCCCTTGGATGAGAGAGAAGGGTGGTCTTCTCCCTTGAAAGCAAACCTTAATGATTGTATTAGAGAATTTTTTTTTTCTCTCTGGAAAAAATTCAATTGTGTTCCACTTACCCCCACCTCACTAGATAACTCCTACTTATCCTCCTCCACCCAAAAATGTGGTCAGAAGTGTTGGGCCAAGTATGGACTCCTCCCAAATCTCCTAAAAAGGTGCCTTTAGTTAATTACGGGGTATAAGTGACCAAACACAATTCTGGACTCAAAAGATTTGGGGACTACATTCGGGACCCACGAATAATTATTAAAATTATATTCCAAATAGAAAAATAAAATTACAAATTACTCCTCAATAATTATTTCTTTTTTCATTTAATCACAATTAATTCCAATAAATAATTACAACCGCACTCCAATTTTAATTGCTCAATATTACCATAAAAGAGAGGCCTAATGTTTACACAGTTGGATGATACATAATATGATTCCCGATATAAAGTGTAGACTGCCCTCTTGGTGAAATAAATTTGATGTTAATTGATAATCACCAACATCTTATAAACATTGTTTGATCTCAAACACAACTTATTTGACATCTCTAATAGATTATAAAATTTACCACCCGAATTTACTGATAGAGTCAAAACTTATAATTTTATCAAGAGGGTATCACATTCCAGGATACTTCCTAGATGCGAATTCCTCTGCAACATGATCTTGGATATACTAACACGATCACTAACCAACTTACAGGGTTTATTGGCCCAGTATAAAAAAAATTAGATCGCACTCGTCAAAGAATCAAATGAATGATGATGTGAATACTCCCATCCTCATATTTCTCGATATAAAGAATCTATGCACCCTATGCAAACCATGAGATTGTGAAAGTTGTATTAAGTCAGCATCAAGACTCGAATATAATCCTTGGTTTAATACTTTCCTAAAGTATCGGTATAATCTTCCTTGAACTATCAAAAAAGTTCGTGAACCATCATACAGGTTTTCATAATCAAGATAAACTACTAAAAATGCACTCCTAATATTGCTAATAGAATGTCAACCCTCTTATCTAGGTTGTGAACTCTTCATTATGCTAAAACTAAAATTCTGATATTTTGTGCCTATAGAAGAATTCCCACTGAGCATAATTAACCGACATTATGATATATTTACATACAAATATAAAGCATTTTTGCAATCATGATTTTCTATTTCAAATTGGTTATGATGAATCGTTATGACTAAGGAGTTCATAAAACATCATACACATGGTTTTAAGAATAAAACCCAACACCTCCATCTAGGAAGTGACTCCTAGTAAACCCTTCATGGCTATAGATCTTCATGGACTTTTGTCTAGAGCCTCAACCCTAGTTGTCCCTTTGTTCAGGGCCTTAACCATAGTTGACCCTTTATTTAGGGTCATTACCCTCCATGGTCCTCCTTTTAGGGCAACAAGCCTTCATGTACCTCCATCAACTGAATAGTCTAGTTGTGGCCGTAGACAAAGGATTATAAAGGTTTATAGCTGTAGACGGAGGGCCAAAGAGGGTTACGGTCCCCAAAGAAGGGCCAGTTAAAATTAAGACTCTTAATGGAGGTCTAACCACCTAAACGATGGGCTAACTAGAGGTTTGTCCCTGGACATAGGCCAGATATGGTTGTGTTTCTGAATGGATGGATAAAAAGGGTTTTGTCCTTGTACTGAAGCAATGGTGGGTCAGTATATTGGCCCAAGAATGACCCTCAATCTAAGGACATAAACCATCCTAGCTCACCATCCAGATCCTGAGCTAACCCTCCGTCCAGGACCTTAAATCGGACCTTATCTCAATCCATAGGAAGGTAGGTCCATGACCCACTAGGGAGGGACATGAAGGCTCTTGGTCCTAGACAAAGGGCTAGATAGGGTTGTGGCCCTTAATGAAGGTCTAGTGATGGATGCGTCCCTAGACAGAGGGCCAACAATGCTTAGAACTTGAGGAAGGTCCAAGAAGGCTTATGCTCTTAGATTAATGGACATCTAAGGTTTTTAGACCTATACAGTGGGCCAAGAAGGCTTATGGCCCTTTTTGGAGGCCTAGGAAAGCTTGTTACCTTGCACAGAAGGCCAACTAGGGTGGTAACCTGGGGAGGAGGGCCCATAAGTCTTGTGTCCTTACGGTAAGTCCAAGAAGAATTATGGCCTTGGATGTAGGTCTAGATAGGGTTTTTGACCTATAAGGAGGTCCAGGAAGGCTTATAGCCCTTAGCTAAGGGATAGGAAAACTTGTGGCCTTATACGAAAGAATGATTCTATTAGTTTTTATGTTTTATTAACATGTCAATATTCTCAAGATGGACAATAATGGTTCTAAAGAGGGTGAAATTATAAAAATATCACTTTCTTATATCCATTACTGAGTAGAATACGGTCAACCATTGACTAATTATAAAGCCTAAGGACACCCCTTGTAAGAAAACTGTTAGCCCTGACCAACCCTAAAAACCAAGGATATCCCCGAGTAAACTACGATCAACCTTTATCCACCAACTTTAATCCTCGAGCCATCCCCGAGTGAACTATGCTAATACCTTGACTAACCCTAAAAATCCAATTCACCTCCAGGTAGATTACGATCAGTCGTTGATGAATCCTAGAGCCCCGAGCACGGGGGAGAGCCTTTCCTAACATGACTTAAAAAATAATTGTGCCACCGTGGCATTTCCTAACATAGCTGATACCCTTTCTACTATTTTATCATTTAAAAAAATAAATATGCCATTTTCGTTCAACCTCTGTTCAAAACTGCTCAAAATTCCTTTTAAAATACAACCAATCAAATAATGTGCATATGCGATAAATATTTAATAACCATTCACTTGAAATTTTCTTTTGAAAATTTCATATGGCAATATTATTTAGTAATTTTAATACTTATGAGTGACATTTTGGATTCATGAGTTGGCGTCGTCTTTGGGAAACACTTATTATTTTACAATAACTTTTCTTTGATCAACCACTTGGATTCTTGACATGGATTATGACAAGTTTTAGATCATGCAACAAGTATTCCAAACTCAACTAAAATAAGAATTCGCAGAGCTCCTAGCTTGTCTGAAGCATGCAACAAGTACCCCCAAACCAAACCCAACTAAAATCACAATTTGTAGAGCTCCTGGATCCTCCGCTTGGACCACCTCAAGGGGGAGTACCTACAACTGAAAATGACATGGAAAACATAGTTGAGGTGGAAGGTCCACACACAAGGATCCATCCAACAATACCCTTTCTACACATCCTGAAGGTTCACACTCGCTTCCTTTCCATCATTCTCGCCCTTCCGGAGCACAAATCCCGCAAGAGGACCAACCTCGATCATGCCAACCATACATTCATCAACACATCAAGTGAAAAAAAATGCAAAAGGAGGCGTAAACAATTCCTTTTATTCACTCCCAAATGTCTTGGACCTTGTGTTGCCTACCACGTGTTTTTGTGTTGGATTTGGAGTTTTTTTGGGACTTGTTCTTATAGCAATGGGGGAGACCCTACTTTTTGAAGCTCGTGTACAAAAAATACTCCTGACTAGGAATTGTATATCAAAAGCTCAAATTATTTCAAGATAGAGATGGTTTAGTATTTTCTTTTGGCGTGTAATTATGCTCATGCTTGTGCATCGTTTACAATTCTCCAACTCGTAAACTTTATTCTATTCATATGAATCTACTATACATGTACTTATCTATTTATGATCCATTATAATAAGTTGACTTATTTTTTCCTACAGATAATTACTCTTTCACTCTATATATATTATTGTAGCAGCATCAGTAAAAATGCAAAATTGAAAAATGAATGAAATTACCCAATTAGGAGAAGATAGACCGAGATAGAAAAATATAAGAAATTCGAAATAGGAACAGATCAGGCTAAGTCGCGAACGATGTTCCTCTCTTTGAGGTGTTTCGTGGCTCTGCCCAAAGCGTGCTGATAGTCACAATTGCCTCGTTACCCCTAGGATAAAACAGCCCTCCAAAATAAGGAAATATGGATTGATAAAGCACAAGAATCAACCCGATCTGTGTACCTCTATTCGTAATAATGCTAGATTGTAATAGTAAATCTGGGGAGGATTTATAATTGCAGTGAGGAAGGAAAAAATTTTATAAGAAGTTTTGTGTTTGTAAAAGGTGCAGATAAAAAAGTGGTAAAAAATAGAGTCTTAACCCCTCTTTTATTGAACAAAAAATAATGATGTTGGTAGTGGAGAGAAAACTAGAAAATATGGGTAAGAGGGTTGAAAATTTCAACAGATAAACAAGCTATGTTTTTATTTTCGGAATAAATCAACGTCAATAAATATTTTTTTAAGCCCAAAAAACAATTATTTATTTGTCGAAAAAATTATTTCTTAATACGCCCAAGCTCAAGACTTAAGACCTGGACATGGGCCGAGCCGGACGAAAGGCGGCATGCGCATGTGACTCGGCTCATTGGGTCTAACCCACATACCCACAAAACACTGAATGTCCAAAGGGTTGAACCTTTGATCCCCAAAAGTGTAAATTAACACTCGCCATTTTATATCCCTTACCGATGTGGGACTCTAGTTATTTCAGGTTTTGCACTTACAGCTGAAAAGTTGTTCCAACAATCCCCCACTTGCAAAATTTGAAAGTATTTTTATCGAGCAATAATATATAGAATTGTGCATAAGCAAATGTGTCTTTCGACTTGAACCTTTACGTAGCAATGATGATTCATAATATACTAGAGTAACAATAGCTTTGAAATCTATCTTTGACAACATCCCACACACAACCCTACTTGGATGTACTTCTAATATCCAGCACGTTATGGCCATGTGCTTCTATCCCAGTATAGTGAATGCTCTAGGAATTTGCCCGGAATATCCATAGGAAACGACCACACTTCCACATTTATATAGGTGAGTCTATCAAGAATACTACCATAGCTAGGTACCCCACTAAAAATAGAGCTATATATCTCATTAAGAGTTATAATAACTCATCCTTTACTTATTTCAAGATATCATGCTCCATAGGGATAGACTCGGAGTAAAACCCTATTTAAAATTAATTAATAATAGCATGATTCAACTCATATCACTTGTGACTTGTTATTACCCTTTGAACATATTTCTTGAGATCTCCAATCTATAAGTTGGGTTACCATCACAAATGACTCATGTATCTAAGGGCTTTAGTCCCATCCTTTTTGTGGTGTTCCACACTTTCTCCATAGCTAGTCAATTCGTGAAAGAATCAACTAAGTTATGTTCAGACCGTATGTAGTCCACCCTCACAGTACCCGTAGAAATATATTCTCTAACAGTACTATGTTTACGACATATTTTTCATCTCTTATCGTTATAATAGCGGTTCTGTACTTTTACAATAGTCGAGGTACTATCACAATAATTCAAAATGGCTGGTATTGGTCTTTCCCATAATTCGATATCTGACAGGAGGTTTCTTAACCAACCTGCCTTTTCACTAGCAGTGGCTAGTGCTATCATCTTAGACTCCATAATGGATCAGGCTAAAATAGTTTGTTTCTTCGATTTCCAAGAAACAACACCACCCGTGACATGACCACAAAGGTGTCTAAAGTGCGAGCTTATATAGGCTCAACTACAATCATGTCATGTAAGTAATAACCTAGTAAGTCGGGATCGTATACACAAGGAACTAGGATGAAAGCTCGTAACAACGAAGGAGTACAATACTAACCCTAAACTGATTCGAGAAAAGAAATTAAAAGATGATTAATTATGGAACTAAATTCTACTATCTAAATGAAAATGAAATTTAAATTACAAACTATGATACGTGCACAAAAATAAAGCTACTACAATTAAGTGAATATGAATGAATGAAAAGCAGGTTAGGATAGAATTGCCCAAACCCTAGTTGATTCATCAAATAGAATACTATCTTTTAAATTAGATAAGTGATCAAACCCAGTCTTTATTAATCCTAAGAATTACATATATGAAGTTACTAACCCGCATCATACTTAATCAAAGGTAAGAATAAAGCGGTGTTTCATAGCCAACACGCACATCGCATCCTTAAACACCCCGGTTACCTAGGGAAAACGAGGTTAAAAGTCCTACGATGGTTGTGATTGCTTCACAACATGATTCGATCAAAATTTAATTCAAAAGCTATTTTCTATTCACGTAAACCACAGTGGGTCAGGTTCATGTATCCCAACCCTTGGAAATTTAGTTGGACATAATTAAAGTAAGTGTGAACACAAAATCTACTTTTCATGAATTCATAACTACTTGAAAAATTGGGAAGAAATTGTGTAAATAAAAATGGCAACGAAATTTCTGTGAATAACCAGACACAACATAAAAGAAATTGAAATTAGAAAGGAAACAATTCTTGGAATGAAGAAAAATCTGGAATTGATGCTTAAAACTTGAATGAATATTGCAGAAATTAAAACCTAGGGTTCTTAGTTGCAAAATCTCTCTAAAAAATATCTAAAAGACAACTCCTTAATGTCTGGTATGTAATTAGAATAAGTATCCTACGAAAATTACAAGAGTTTGAGCTAAGTTGGACTCTCAATTTGAAAAGGAAAAATCAGAAAGATCGCAACCGAATCGGTCAGGCGTGGTCTTTCAATTCAGTCTGGTATAAGTCAGATCAGTTCATTTTCTATTTTATTCGGATCCGTCCGACTTCCAAATTTATGTAGAGATTCTCAAGGCATCGGACCGGTTCAATTTTGGCTTTATTCAGATCGGTTTGATGGTGAATTTTATTTAGAGTTTGGATCTTCTCCGAATCTATTTATTTTTGGCAATGACCAGTTTGGTCATGAAATTCTTTCTTTTCTTCTTTTCTCTTGGTTTTCTCTCATTTTTGAAGTTCCATAACTTCTGATATGGGACTCGGATCAGGACACCTTTTTTTCCTATGTGCTTTTAGACTCGAGGTATTCAATTTTCATTTTAGTCCTTTGTCCGAACTCCAGATGTAAAGTTACTATTTTGCCCTATGACTTTTCTACCTTTCTTTCTTCCTTGAGTTTTCTCTTCTCCTCACTTGTATAAAATACCTGTAAAAAGCACAAAGAATACACAAAACTCAAGGCACTATATAGGAAAGGTCAGTAGCACATATATGAGATAAATTCACACAATTTTACATCGCCCAGGGTGCAAAAATTCTCTAAATTAATTGGTTAAATTTGGAAGAATTTATGCCTAATCAAACCCCCCTAACTTAAAACTTTGTGCGTCCCGATCAATGTAAAAGAATTGTAATTAGGCTCAACTTTTGAAAAACATTTTATTAGGATAGAATACCACTTTCGCGGGCAAGCGATTGAATTTAGCGTATGCAACAAGCCCTAAGGTTACCCTAGTAGGACGAGTGGTGTCTGGTGAGGGTTTGCAGTGAATATACCCACAAAATTCAGTTTTGAATAAAAAAATTCAAAATACCAAAAAATTGTATAATTTAAACTTTTCGGAAAATAATCACCATATATTCATATGCTTAAGTCTCAATTTGTCGTGTGTGTATATGAAACCAAAGATTTAACCACAAATATCCACAGATTAATCATCACATTACTTTTCGAAAATTCATTTTGATTTCAAAGTCTCACGAAATACTCTCACAAACAAATCACTCAGAATGTGGCTACTTTCTGTTGGTGTGCGTGATATAAAGAGTAAATGCATTGGAACACGAATTCATGCACACAAAATTGAAATACGGAATATTTATGGTGGAAGGATCTCATCATCGGGTTATGATCATTAGGAAAACGGTAACATAGCCTCTTATACACACTATTTAATCTCTTCTATTAAATTTTCGTGTCTTAACTCTTCACGCGGTAATTAATTTTGCAATTCGGACTTGGTTAGGACTTTTTCGAGTTATAAGGTGTATTGGGTAATATGGGAATGGTTATGAAATTCGGATTTGGAAAATGTTCTTATGTTGCCCGTTAGTTCTTTTCGTGCTTTTGCTCATTTTCTTTTCTTTTTCTATTTTTTTCTTGCTATTTTGGTTGAGCATTTTTCTAATTTTCTTTTCTTGCCCCTTTTTATCGCACAAATTGGACTTAATTTCTGAATTTTACATTTTTCACAATTCCGGGCTATGTGGATTTTTCGGTTTATAAAACAAAAAGAAAATTTTCTTCGGCTCAAAATGGCTAGCAAAAGGATAATTTTTCACAACTTTTATGGAAAATATTTTTTTGGGAAAAAAACGAGGATCTAACTTCATTTATCCGAATTACTAATCATATTACCATATGCGTCTTGAGATTGATTTATTTTAGAGATGTCTTAGTGCGCTTTTCAAGGCAACATCTCACACATTTCCCATAACCGATCAAAACAAGGGTATTGAGATCTTGAACGACTTATTAAAACTATGAATTGAATGTTGAGTTAGCCGTTAACTTAGATGGATTTAAAAAAACTCAGAAAAACTCGATAGGCTTGAAATATCACCGGGTTGGTTAATCTCCACACTTATGCGTAAAGTCATCAATTTTGTATGGGTCGTAAAAGTAATCCGGTGGAGGTGCACCCATAGTCATTCGATACATCTTAGCCTGGAGACGATGCATCATGCTTGTATCGTGCTGGTGTGCCCATTGGTCTTCATCGTATCGATTTATGAACTGGCCGAGTCATGATTCGAGCGCGGTGATGCATCTATAAAATTTTGCTCCCAGAGGCTCGAAATCTGAATCATCATCTTTATTATACTCCTCTTTTTCACCCTCGCCCATGACAATGTCGGCATCCACATCCCCTTCCTCCTCGGAGTCATTCTCGTCATCATATTCTGCATCCGTCTCATCATCATCATCATCATCTGCCCTCTGTGATGGTATGATCTCCCTTTGCCTCTCACTTTTGGTGCGGCTGCCCTGCCCAAGAGAATTTAGAAGGCGAGGAAGCCCAATGGGAGGACCAATGCCAGCATCGGCTAGAATGGAAGTGATGAGCCGAACATAAGGGTGAGGGGAGGTACCTTTTTTGTCCAAGACCGCAAAAAAGATGTCCTTATAGATAATGCAGGCCAAGTGGATTGGGGTGGTGAGGTCGAAAAGATGATAAACGAGGGTCGCCTGATGAGGGTGCATAGCAGAGTCATTTGAGGTTTACAGGATATTGGCGCAGACGATTTGGAATGTGATGCGTGTTGTGTCATTCATCCGGCCCATCAGAAATGTCTCGGTACCCCAATATTCATCGGGTTCGATGCGGGACATGCATGTGGCTTTGTCAAGGGGGTGAGATTGTTGGGGTACGTATATTGGGCTGGGATCGGGACGTCTTTTTTTGCTAATTTTTGGCTGAGAATTTCTTAGGAGGGAACGCATGTGCCGATAATATAATCTTCAGAAACAAAATCAGTGGTGCAGAAAAGGGATCCATACAACGCACACACCTCGGCCGCCCATACCTCTTCGTGGGCTCGTTGAGAAAATGACACCACCCCCTTGGAAGGAAAAGGCTGGTGATGGATTGGGGCAACTTATTCCAGTGCACTTGGCGCTCCATATGTAGCTTTCATGAATGGCTGAAAAAATGGTCACACCAAATTTGTTCTTGGTTCGATTGGAACACATCATTGTCGTGGTCTATAACCTTAACACAATTATATTTTTGTGGGAAGGCTCGGTTGTCCATGTGGAAAAGAAGTTGGTTGAGGGTAGAATTTGGAAGAGAGAGTAAGAGAGTTGGGTGAGAGGATTGATGGTGAAATGGGGGAGGATGAATGTGTATTTATAGGTGGGGGTGGAGGGAAGGGTTAGCTTTTGGAGGGAAAGGTTTTGGAAGGAAGGGGGAGTGCATTTGAGAGGGAAAGAATGGATGGGGAAGAGGGAAAATGGATAGGGAGGGAAAAGTGAGGATTGGGGGAATTAGGGGGCTGTATCTCGGGAAGGAGCAGAAATATAGAACCCGAACTGATCCAGGTACCTAGGATCGAACCGGTCTGGTCCAGTCCAGTCCTATATTTTTTGCATTTTACACATAAATGAACCGATTTGGACCCCTAGGGGCGGACCAGTCCGGATCCAAGAAACTTTCAAATTCCCCTAACTTTATAATGCACTCTTCTCTGTCAATTTCCAGATGCTCCCACAACTTTTCCTTTGCATGATCGACCTAGAACCTCCCAATGCTTGCTTCAAAAACCTAGACTCTCTCTCGACATGTGTGCTCCGGCTCCTATCCTAATGTGACTTATACCTACCGACTCTAACTACCCTAACCTACTCACATCTACTATACACAAGAATCACCCCATATGTGTCGAGGGTGCGATGACTTTCTCGTACTTCTCAATCAATCCCCATAGATGGGGTCCAATAACTAAATAGTGTCAATTTCTTCGATGCATGCCTAAAAGTATGGTTTGAGACGTTGTCCATTCACCTTAAAAGTATTTCCCCCTTTTTAATCTTCCAACTTAATAACTCTGTGGGGGAATAATCCTCTAACCACAAATGGAACCGTCCACCTTGAACACAACTTGCCAGGAAACAAGTGTAATCCATAATTATAGAGAAGAACTTTTTATCCCGGATGAAACTCTTTGCGTCGAATTATATTGTCATGTATGAGTTTCATTCGTTCCTTTGAAATCTTAGCATTCTCATATGCGCCATTGTGCATCTCTTCTAACTCGTTCAATTGAAGCTTGCGAGCTTTACCGGCTTTATCTAGATTGTAGTTCAACCTCTTGATGGCCCAATAGGCTTTGTGCTCTAGCTCCAAAGGGAGATGGTAAGTCTTTCCATAGATAAAACAAAATGGAGACATCCCAAGTGGGTTCTTGTAGGCGATACGGTAAGCCCAAAGCGTATCGTTTAATCGAAGTGACCAATCTTTTCGGGTATGATCGATGATCTTTTCAAGGATGGTTTTAATCTCATGATTTTATAACTTATCTTCCCTCTTATTTGGGGGTGATAAGCCGTCCCAACCTTGTGGACGACTCCATACTTTCTCATTAATTTCTCAAATGGTTTATTGTGAAAATGCGTGTCGTTATCAATTATGATTGCCTTCGGAGCATCAAAGTGAGAGAGTATGTGTTCTTATAAGAACTTTATCACCACTTTATTGTCATTTGTATTGGTATCTATTTCCTCTACCCATTTGGAGACATAGTCTACAGCAACGAGGATGTATAAGAAGCCGAATGAGGGGGGAATGGGCCCATAAAGTCAATATCCCAACAATCAAATAACTCAATGACGAGTATAGGGGTTAGTGGCATCATGTCGTGGAGGGTAATAGCTCTCATCCTTTGACATCTATCTCAAGATTTGTAATAGGCATTCACATCCCTAAACATTATGGGCCAATAGAGACCGCTTTGAAGGATTTTAGCTGCCGTCTTATTTTTGGAGAAATGGCCTCCATAAGCTTCCGTATGATAAAATCGGATTACACTTTGAATTTCTTCATTCAAAACACATCTTCGAATGAGTTGGTCCGCACAATATTTGAATAAGAATGGGTCATCATAGAAAAACATGTGGGACCAAGTGATAAATTTATTCTTCTCTTGTGGTCTCCATCCAAGAGAAACGGCTCCTGTGATAAGGTAATTAACAATATCCCCAAACCAAGGTAGGGAAGAAGTATCAAAGAGTTACTCTTCCAGAAAATACTCATCTATGGGTATTGGATCACTAGGCACGTTGGACGAGAACAATGACAAATGGTCGGCGATGACATTTTCTAACCCTTTCTTATCTTTTATACAGAGGTTGAACTCTTGTGGGAGTAGGATCCACCTTATGAGGCACAGTTTCTCATCCTTATTAGTAAAGAGATATTTAAGGGTCATGTGGTCGGTAAAGCATGTGATGGGTGACCTAACAAGGTATGAGCGAAATTTTTCCAAAGTAAAAAACAGTCACTAGCAACTCTTTCTCCGTGGTGGAGTAGTTAAGTTGAGGCCTGGTCAAAGTCCAACTAGCTTAATAGATGACATGAAATTTCTTATCCTTTTCCCCCCAAAACAGTCCCAATCGCGTAATCACTAGCATCACACATAAGCTCGAATGGAAGGGACCAATTCGGAGCTTGCATGATTGGGGCGAAAATTAGCATGATTTTTAATTTATCAAAAGCCTTTTGGCATGCGTCATTCCACTCAAAGGGTGCATCCTTCATAAGGAGGTTACTCAAGGTTCTAGTGATGGCGCTAAAATTCTTGATAAACCTTCTATAAAATCCTACGTGGCCCAAGAAGAAGCACACATCCTTTAGGGATTTATGCGAGGGAATCTCGGTTATGACATCTATTTTTTCTCAGTCAACTTATGTGCCTTTAGATGGGACTACGTGACCAAGAACTATGACCTCGGTAACCATAAAGTGGTATTTTTCCCTATTGAGAACTAAGTTCTTTTCGACGCACCGAGATAATACTTTATCTAGATTCACTAGACATTGGTCAAAAGAGGGGCCAAAAACGCTAAAGTCGTCCATGAAAAACCTCAAGTCCTCTCTTTACCATGTCACTAAAGAGACTCAGCATGCACTGTTGAAAGGTCGCGGGTGCATTGCACAATCCTAAAGGCATACGTTTATAGGCAAACGTGCTAAATCGACATGTAAAAGTCATTTTGTCTTGATCTAGTATGTGTACCTCAATTTGGTTCTATTCGTAATAACCATCAAGGAAGCAATAATATTGGGTGACCCACTATGCGTTCAAGCATTTTACCGATAATGGCAAGGGAAAATGGTATTTTCACGTTCCGGCATTGAGTTTTCGGTAATCAATGCAAACACGCCACCCGGTGGTGGTGCGTTGAGGAATTAATTCTCCCTTAGCATTTTCGACCACAGTCATGCCCAACTTCTTCAAGATGACTTGAATTGGGCTTACCCATTTGTTGTTCGAGATAGGGTAGATAATCTCGGCATCTAATGAATTGATAATTTTTGCTCTAACAACTTCTTTCATGGTAATGTTTAGTCGCCTTTGCATTTCCCTCGAGGGCTTCACATCTTCCAAAGGGTGGGTCTTATGGGTACAAATCAGTGAACTTTTTTTTTTAAAATGTAAGAAAAGCACCTCAATGCTTCCTTAAAAGTGTCAGCAGCTTACCCTCTTGATCTTTATCTAGGCTAGAGGAGACGAAAATAGGAAATGTCTCATCATCTCCTAAAAAAGCATATTTCACATTAGAGGGTACTTTCTTCAACTCGTGGGTAGGAAATTTCTCTTCGGAGGGGATCAAGCATGACTCCCTTGGGGGTAGATCCTCTAATCTAAAAACCCAATGAACATCTCTTAACTCCTCTATAGATGCCCCCTCGTTTAATATCGCTTTCAATTACTCGACCTCTCGCTCAAACTCAGTGTATGGGATCTCACTCTTATCACCTCTCACTAGGCATGCTTCTAAAGCATCCCCACCCATGGTTCTTTAGATGTTCTCTTCTACTACCTCCTCTATGAGGTCGACCGTATGGATTTCATCTTCGTCACCCACTTGGTTAGCAACATTTAAGATGTTCGTCTCGAGGGTCATGTTCCCAAAAGTGAGATGCATTTGCCCATTTCGTGTATTGATTAAGGAATTAGCCGTAGCTAAAAATCGATGGCCTAGAATTATGGGAACATGGTTGCTAAAATGGATGGAGGGATTCGTGTCCCAAATGAAAAAGTCTACCCGGAAGTAGAAAGTGTCCACTTGGACTATCACGTCCTCAATAATCTCTCGAGGCACCTTCACTGTGCCATCCACTAATTAGAGAGTGATTCGTGTGGGTTTAAGGTCACCCAACTCAAGTTGCCTATAAATAGAATATGGAAGGATATTAACACTCACACCTAGGTCCAACAAGGCTTTCATAATTCGATGCTCTCCAATAACACATTAGATCGTGGGTGAACCTATATCTTTAAACTTGGGTGAAAGGTCGTTAAGTAGAACAAAACTCACATTGTGTGCTAGGAAGACATTCTTCTTCACCTTTAGTCATCTTTTCACAGTTAAAAGATATTTAATGACCTTGGCGTAGGTGGGAATTTTCTAGATGGCATCCAAAAATGGCAAATTCTTCTTAACTTGCTTAAGAACATATAACACATTTGCACGAGAGTCTCCCTTTTGAGGCGGGGCCAATCATTTAGGGAACGGAGTGGCGGTGTGCAGTTTCATAACAACTTCGGGCTTGGTAATGCCTTCCTTGTCACTCTCATTCAAGGGGACATCTTCGACCTCTTTCGTGCCTGGTGAAACCTCCTTGTCTTTTGGCTTCTCGTGTGGGGGAGGTGATAAATCAACGACTCACCCACTACGTAGAGTGGCGATGACTTGGTAATTATCTTATTGATCGAAAGATGTAGAGCTAACATTGGCTTAACCTTGAGGAATTATTTGGACTTAAGCCAGAAACTTGCCCTTCTTTTGGACACTTAACGAGGATTACAACTTAGATATTCTCGTATGCATCTCAGTGAACATGTGCTCAAATTTGGCATTGTTTGAATTTTGAGATTGGATGAACTGGTTTAATTTATCATCAAGCGTCCTCCGCGGTGGGGTAATATATGGACCTGGAGGTCGTGCTTGCATATGTGCTTGCATAGGTGGTGCTTGTTGAAATTAAGGAGGGGGTGGAGGTAGGGCAACATGTGAATTTGGATTTAACGCGGCTTGTTGTTGCCCGTAGTTAAAATTGGGATGGTTTCTCCATGAAGGGTTATATGTGTTCCCGTGAGGGGTGTTAATATTTCCCTTAAACCCTCCTATTGCTTTTACTTACTCGGTAAGCATGGCTTTGTAAGCGGGTATCTTCGGACATTCCTTTGTTGAATAGCCCGCCTCACAAATGGCGCACACCTTTTCTTTCACTCCACGGATGGATATAGTAGTCTCTCTTAGTCGTATCTCGTGCATGTCCCTCATATTTTTCTCAAATTGACCAAGTCGGCGGTCTATCAAGGTTTCACTATTCAATTGGTATAGTACGGATGCAACAGGAGTGGTGGACATTTGTCAAGATCAATTTTGGGCATTAGGATTGGAGGTTTCCCATGCTTGAATAGTCTCGACGACATACTTAAGATGAGCCTCAACATCAGTCGCATCTAATTCCCAAAACCATCTTTCAGACATT
Organism: Sambucus nigra; assembly: GCA_949130495.1. NCBI lineage: Eukaryota > Viridiplantae > Streptophyta > Magnoliopsida > Dipsacales > Adoxaceae > Sambucus > Sambucus nigra. The sequence goes on along the minus strand of OX422222.1, from coordinate 165,958,041 downwards.
GTTTGAACAAGCTGTTTAGACGTTATCGTAAGCCCGTGATGGAAGAAAGAGATAAGGTAATGTTTCTCAAATCCATGATGGGGGGAAAGCACTAACCAACTCTTGGAATCGTTCCCAACACTTATCAAATGACTCATGATGTTGTTGTAAAAAAGATTGAATTTGAGCCTTGATAGAGTTGGTTTTATGTTGTGGAAATAATCGAGTTCGGTGGTAAAGACCAAAGCTAGGTCTTAGCTTTATCCTTAAGGAAAAAGAAAAAATCTTTGGTGAATGACATCTTGCATGAAAGCTTGATCACTAAAGGTTTTGCACACCTCTTCTAACTCGCGGATATGGAGGTAAGGTTTCTCTGAATCCATGCCATAAAATGTTAGAAGAATCTGTATCTTCCCATTATGGAAGAGCAAATGTCCTGCATTGTACGGAAGAAGAATGTATGCAGGTGTGATAGTTCGCTCAGGAAATAGGAGTTCCTTTATGGGACGATACAGTAGGTTTCCCTCAATCATACCGAAACTAGCGATATCCGGCATTGCTCTCTCTCCAATTGACTCAGAATCCTCATTTAGTGATCTAGAAGTGTGACTCAGTGTGTGACTTGTGATGGAGTTGGGAGGTGTAGGAGGTGGAACCCAGAATTATGGAACGTGAGGGGTATGGGGGCTATCTGAATTATACTCAATGATGGGATTTTCATGGATTCTTCTTAGAGTAATTTGAGGAGTTCGTTCTGGATTTTTCATGAAAGGGATTTTGAGAGATGATTTCTTTTTGGCTTTTTATTTTTTCTGAATTTTTATGGATTTTTTATCTTTTTGGTTTTTTAATTTTTTTGGAATCAAATTTGGGATTGAATCTACTAACCTAAAGTCTACCTAAGATCCCCGGCAATGGGGCCAAAAACTTGACACGACCACAAAAGTGTCTAAAGTGCGTGCTTATATAGGCTAACCTACAAGCCTATCGCGTAAGTAATAACCCAGTAAGTCGGGATCGTATCCATAGAGAACTAGGACAAAAGCTCGTAACGACGAAGGAATAGAAGACTAACCCTAAACTGATTCGAGAAAAGAAACTAAAAGATGATTAATTGTGGAACTAAATTCTACTATCTAAATGCAAATGAAATTTAAATTTCGAACTACTCTACATGCAGAGAAATAAATCTACTGCAACTAAGTGAATGTGAATGAATGAAAAGCCAGTTAGGATACAATCCCCTAAACCATAATAGATTTATCAGATATAATACAAGATTTTGAATTAGATAAATGATCAAACCCAGTCTTTAATAATCCTAAGCATTACATATATGAAGGTACTATCCCTCATCATACGTAATCAAAGGTAAAAATAAAGTGGTGATGCATAGCCAACACGCACATCACATCCTTAAACATCTCGGTTACCTAGGGCAAACGAGGATAAAAGGTCTATGACGGTTGTGATTGCTACACAACACGACTCGATAAAAATTTAATTCAAAACCTATTTTATATTCATGTAAACTACATCGGGTCAGGTTCACGCACCCCAACCCTTGAAAATTTACCTGGACATAATTAAACTAAGTGTGAATACAAAATCTACTTTACATGAATTCATAACTACTTGAAAAATTGGGAATAAATTATGTAAATAAAAATTGCAACCTAATTTATATGAATAACCAGACACAAACATAAAAGAAATAGAAATTAGAAACAAAACAATGCTTGGAATGAAGAAAAATCTAGAATTGATGCTTAAAACTTGAACGAATATTGCAGAAATTAAAACCTAGGGTTCTTAGTTGCAAAATTTGACAACTCGGATATAATTATGATAAATTATATTTAAATCATGCTTATCCTATGTGATATGAATAATTTGTTATTATTATATCTAATGTTAAGTGATTATGTTTAGTCTAATCCTACTTTCATAAATCGTGAAATGCCGAGTTATGTACGAACACAAATTTTTGTTATTTTCTATAGAAATTTTCCTGTTTCAGACTAGTTTTGACCCTAATAACATTACAAATGACTTGAGGTGAACGATAGATATTTGTAGCCATGTGAGTTAGGGTTTTAAATCAACAAACGGTGCATCAAACGGATGTCCGAGTAAGAAGTTAGGCCGAATTTAGGAACAAGGGGCAAATATGTCCATTTCCTTAAAGTGGAAAATTGTCTTTTAGTAAACCAAGTGGTTTAATTTGATTGGATGGAAAGGAGGCATGCCTTGGCCGACTTAAAACTCTTCTTCTAAGCTATTTATTCATCAAATAAAGCCTTAGGTTCAGTTTTGAAGAGTTTTTGCTTGAGGAAAGAGAAAGTGGAAGTTTAAGGAAGAAAAGATTTCAAGAAAAGCCAGGAAAATTTCAAAAAAATCCTTAAAGTGTTTCCAAGGTAAAATTATGTGTTAATATTATTTTTAATCTTGTATTATACTTATTTAAAAGTATATAAATCGTGAATTATTGATAAAAATTCCATTATCCTTTGTGATTATATGTATTAGTTCCTATGTGAGATAAGTGGTGTTTATAGGTCATATTGCTTTATATTGAACCCCCTTGTATTCAAACTTGTATATATTTTAGTGTGATTACTGGAATTCAGAAATTCCAATTGGATATGAAAGTATACTCATATATTCATATCATATCCGAGAATTAGAAGATAAATCTTTGTGGTTAGACCTTAGTGGTGGTTGCAAGTTGGTATATAGTTGTTGTTCGTATATTTCATTTCGGTATGACCTGAGTTTGGTCAAGATTTGGAGATAAAAAATGAAGTCAAAAAATTATGAAACTTTAATTCTATACTATTAAGTATGTGTAATGAAAATGGATTGAAAATCATGGAAAGTTATGATGGAGGAAAAGTATGAAAATTCTTGGAATTTGAAGGAACAATAGAGGATCTTGTAGGGCAGATTTCTTGTGTTGTAAAGAAATGGTCATAACTTGCCTTAGGAAGCTTGAAAAATTACACCGTCACTTGTACTGGAAAGTATATTCATAAAAGTTTTCATATTGATAAGGTTGGACACCTGTATTTATATAATTTATGAATATAGGATTGTTGAGTATGGAGGACAATAATTTGAGGCCATACTCGATAACCCATAAAAGAATATTGTTATCTCCTCTTTCTAAAGAGTATTTTGAGTACATGTTTCATGTGTATATACATTGAGAAGTATATTTTTATGTTTAATAGATTTTAGTTATAAATTCCTTACGAGGTATTCCTATGGTTGAATGTTCATAGCCTTATGACATATATACCATTGTTTCGTCTTTACACATGTTTCATGGAATATGATTTGAGTAGAATTATATTATTGTTGTATAATCATTGAAAGTTACATAGATATATTAAGATAATACTTATGATTGAGATTCAGTACTGATTTAGTTGGATTAACAGGTGTAAGGTCAAATCAACCCAGTTCAGTTCCACTCTAAGGAAACGTGAATACATAGTTGACAACCCAATGTGAGTGTACTTACTAAGTTTATTACGGATATGATGTGTATGTATTATATGTTGAGATGATATGACTTATTAAAATTCATGATATGTTAAGATGTTATGACTTATTAAAATTCAATAGATGTTGAGATGTTATGGCTTTATAAAAGTCAAGATATGTTGAATTGCTATGCAATTAGGAGATATTAGGTTATTAAAACCTATGGATATGATTATTGCCTACGGGCAGAAGATGTGGGTTTTTTTTAACTCCGGATATGTATATGGCCTAATTTGCCATAGAGATGGATATATTGATATGTTGAGATGTTAATATAGTACTTTTACTATATAGAGATGTAGTACATTCACTGAGTTTTTAAACTCATGATTTTATATGTTTACATTTTCAGGTTTTGAAGCTACCACTGCCAGGTCTAGGAGGTTGGGTAAATCGTAGTAGGGTCTCGTCAGTTCTATTTTATACATTTTACTAGTTGTAATTAAGTTAAATAGTATGGGAGTTTTGTTTAAATTATGTCTCCTTAAAACTATTGGATTATTAGTATTCCGCATTTTAACCGTGAAGTTGTTTTAATGTGTATTGCTAAATAAATAAATAAATAGTGTGGTTTGTGAACTCTTTAGTTAATTATATCCTAATGGGGTTAGGGTTTGACAACTTGGTATCAGAGCTTTTGGTTTTTACATTCTGGGGTTAGAGAGTCTAGATGTGTTAGTGGCAGAAATAGTGTGGTGTGGATCATTTATATTAACTTGTGAGAAATACTAACCATTATGTTAGAAATAAATGTTGTATTCTTGTTTCTGTAATTGTGGTTTATGACAGATAGTAAGATATGGAAGGAGCAAATGTTCATGAGAGGGTGGATGAGGAGTCTTCAAATACGGTAAACCAACAAAATCCAAATAATGTAGAGGACGCTCCTGAACAACTTACAGATATGCAGAAAATGGCTCGTTCCATGACTTTAATGGAAGAACAACAAAACATGTTTATGACGCAAATAGCAGAACAACAAGCCAAGTACTTGGAGGAGCATAATTTGGCCATAAGATAAAGGGAAATACAACGAGAGGAGAAGAATACTCTGTACAAAAAGTTCATCAAATTGAACCTCCCAACATTCTCAGGTTTTGTAGATCCTTTAGAAGTTGAGGCCTGGGTTAGAGACACATAAACTATCTTCGGGGTGCTGAATGTACCTGGCGCGCAGAAGGTAATTTTGGCTACTTTCATGTTAAAGGGAGAAGCTAAATATTGGTGGGAGTCTTTCAAATATTTATTTCTTACTCCGAAGGGAGGTGAGGTAATTACTTGGGATTCCTTTATTAGAGTCATATGAAAAGTATTTTCCTCGCATGTATCGAAAGCAAAATGAGAGAGAATTTTTTTCATTAACTTAGGGGAATCTGTCGGTCAGGGAGTATGAAGCTAAATTTATATATTTGCCTCAATTTTCATTACGTTTCTTACACAATGAGGAGGAAAAATGCACCAGATTTCAGGATGGGTTGAATTTGGTTATCAAGTCTAGACTCACTGCACTTGAAATGGTAGATTATACTTCATTAGTTAACAAAGCTATGATGATTGAATGAGATGTTAATAATGCAATAAAGAACAGGGAACAAAGGGGAAAGAGGAGTAGATTTGATCCATATCAGCAAAAGGAAGGAAATATAGAATACTCGAAACAGGGGAGTCCCAGATTTCATCGTGGTAGAGGGTCTGGAAATTTTATTCAGAATAGGACACTAAGCAGTTTTAGGGGTGCAGGATCGATGGGCCAACATAATATACAATAGTAGAATGACAATGGGCTGTCTAAGACTGTTACATGCTATTTTTGCAAAGCTGAGGGCCATATCAGTCCAGATTGTCCCAAGTTAAAGGGGGTAGAGTGTTATCACTATCATCAAATTGGTCATACCAAAAATTACTGTCCTATGCTACTGGGAGGGATTAAATAAAATACTACTACTCGAGGTTCATCACCTGGAGGCATAGGGAGAGGAGGAGGTAGAGGACAGGCTAGTGGTTCAAGGGCTCTGGGAAGGATATTTGCTATGACTTTATAAGATGCTCAGGCTACTCCAGAGGTGGTGATAGGTACATTTTCTGTTATGAACAAACATGCTTACATTCTTATTGATCCATGTTTTACTCATTCATTTGTAGAACTATCATTTTCCATGCATTTGGGTAGACCACGTTCTTATCTAGATTGTGGTCTATATATTTCTACACCTATGGGGGATGTGATGTTAGTGGAGCTTGTGTATAAAAATTATGTATTGTATATGGGGGAGAGGGAGTTTACCATTGTTTAATTCCACTAGATATTCGAGATTTTGATATTATCTTGGGTATGGACTGGTTATCTTCCTACCATGCATCGATTGACTGTTTTCGTAAGGAGGTTACATTTAATATACCGGGGGAGGAAGAATTCAAATTTACTGGGGAAAGAAATGTGATTCCAAACTATCTTATTTCTGCCCTTCGGGTGAGGAAATTGTTAAATAAGGGTTGTCAAGGCTTTTTAGTATATATTGTGGATACAAACAAGGAATTGGAAAAATTAGAAGATATCCCAATAGTTAGGGATTTTGCAGATGTGTTTCCATATGAATTACCAGGATTGCCACCTAGCAGATAGGTAGAGTTTACTATCGATTTAGTGCCTGGTATAGCTCCTGTTTCTATTTCTCCATATAGAATGGCACTGATGGAACTAAAGGAGTTAAAGGTTCAACTGAAATATTTGCTAGACAGAGGTTTTATTCAACCTAGTGTATCACCATGGGATGTTCCAGTATTATTTGTGAAGAAGAAAAATGGAACCATGCAACTTTGCATTGATTATCGGCGGTTGAACAAGGTAACTATTCGAAATAAATATCCACTGCCTCGTATTGATGATTTGTTTGATCAATTATAGGGTGCTAAAATATTTTCAAAAATTGATTTGAGATCGGGTTATCATCAATTAAGGGTAAGAGATTGTGACATTTTGTAAGACATCTTTTCGTTCTCGCTATGGTCATTATGAATTTTTGGTAATGCCATTTGGGTTAACAAATGCTCCTGCGATCTTTATGGATTTAATGAATCGAGTATTTCATCCTTTTATAGATTCATTTGTGATTGTTTTTATTGATGATGTTTTAATATACTCACCTAGCCAAGAGGAACATGAGAAGCATCTAAGAGTTGTATTGCAAGTTTTGCGGGATAGTCAATTGTTTGCTAAGTTTAGCAAATGTGAGTTTTGGTTAAATCAGGTAGTATTTATGGGGCATGTTGTTTCGAGAGATGGAATTTATGTTGACCCTAAGAAGGTAGAGGCAATTGTGCAATGGGAAATACCAAGAAATGTAACGGAGATAAGAAGTTTTCTAGGATTGGCTGGATATTATAGAAGATTAATAAAGGGCTTTTCATCTATAGCCTTACCGTTGACTAAATTAACCCGAAAGGAAGTGAAATTTGTGTGGAGTGATGAATGTCAGCACAACTTTGAAAAGTTGAAAAATAGGCTAGTATCAGCTCCAATTCTCATTGTTCCATCCAGTGGAGAAAGTATTGTGATTTATACTGACGCTTCACATCAGGGTCTGGGTTGTGTTTTCATGCAACATGGAAAGGTAATTTCTTATGCATCTAGACAGTTAAAGACGCATGAGCGTAATTATCCTAAACACGATTTAGAACTTGTAGCTATTGTTTTTGCCTTGAAATTATGGAGACATCATTTATATGGAGAGACGTGTGAAATTTTCACAGACCATCAAAGTTTGAAGTATTTATTTACATAGAGAGACTTGAATTTTAGACAAAGACATTGAATGGAGTTAATTAAAGACTATGATTATACCATTCAATATCATCCCAGAAGGGCCAATGTTGTTACAAATGATCTAAGTAGGAAGTCATTGGGGAGGTTATCTTGTATTCAATGTGCACGAGTTGATAATATTATGGAATTGAGACTGATGGGAGTAGAGTTGAACTTAACTAAAACGAGGTCGTTAATTGCACACGTTACAGTGAGACCTTTACTGGCAGAATGCATACGGAATTTTCAAATCAATGATCCATCCCTTGAGAAGAAGAAACGGGAAATCCTAGATGGTAAAGAGAGTGACTTTGAAATTAAGAATGATGAATCATTGTGTTATAAAAACAGAATTTGTGTACCGAATGATCCATCCTTAAAGAATGATATATTTGAAGAGGCACATAGTTCTATTTACTCTATGCATCCTGGAGGTACCAAAATGTACAGATATTTGAAAGAGTATTACTAGTGGAATAATATGAAACATTAGATTGCAAAATGTTTGTTATACCAACAAGTGAAGGTGGAGCATCAGAAGCCGACGAGATTATTACAGTCATTGCCTATTCCGGAATGGAAGTGGGAGCATATAACGATGGACTTTGTTATAGGATTACCTCGATCACCAAAGGGACATGATTCTATTTGGGTGATTGTAGACAAATTAATGAAGTCAGCTCATTTTCTTCTAGTTAAGACAACCTACACTGTTGACAAGTATGCACGTATGTACGTTGATGAGATTATCCGTTTACATGGGGCACCAGTGCACCTTTCCAGTTCACTTCTAAATTTTGGCCTCGTTTATAGAATGCCTTGGGCACAAGTTTGAAGTTTAACACTGCATTTCATCCCCAACCGATGGACAATCCGAAAGAATGATTCAAATATTAGAAGACATGTTACGAGCTTGTGTGCTTGACTTCAAGGGTACTTGGTATGATCATCTTCCATTGATGGAATTCTCGTATAATAATAGTTATCTATCCACCATTGGTATGGCTTCTTATGAAGCTTTATATGGGAGGAGATGTAGAACGCCTTTGTGTTCGGATGAAGTGGGTGAAAGGAAAATTTTGGGTCCTGAATTAATAGATATGACGACTGAAAAGATCAAAATGATTCAGGAACAGATAAGGATAACGCAAAGCAGGCAGAAATTTTATGCAGATAAGAGGAAGTATTCATTGGAATTTAAAAAGGGGTATTTTTTATTCCTACGTATTTCACCATGGAAAGGTGTTATGAGATTTGGGAAGAAGGGAAACTAAGTCCAAGATACATTGGACCATATGAGGTGTTGGAAAGAATTGGGAACCTGGCATATAGATTAGTATTACCTCCATATTTGTCCCATTTACATGATGTGTTTCACGTATAGATACTTTTTAAGTATTTGGCGGATCCATCTCATCAGTTGAAAACTCAACCAATTGAACTAAAGGAAGACTTGTCGTACATCGAGGCGCCAACGGAAATTATTGATCGTAAGGAGAAAATATTGAGAAATAAAGTTATTCCCTTAGTTAAAGTTATATGGATGATCCATGGTATTAAATAAGAAACTTGGGAAAAAGAGGATAGCATGAAGAAACAGTATCCCCATTTGTTTGGTAAGTGAACTTCATATTAAATTTGGGGGACAAAATTTTCTAGCGGGGAGGTTGTGAGAACCCGGGTATAATTATGATAAATTATATTTAAATCATGCTTATCTTTTGTGATATGAATAATTTGTTATTATTATATCTAATGTAAAGTGATTATGTTTAGTCTAATACTACTTTCATAAATCGTGAAATGCCGAGTTATGTACGAACACAAAATTTTGTTATTTTCGATAGAAATGTTCCAGTTTCAGACTAGTTTTGACCCTTATAACATTATCAATGAGTTGAGGTTAAAGCTAGATAGTTGTAGACATGTGAGTTAGGGTTTTAACACAACAAACGGTGCATAAAATGGATATCCGAGTAAGAAGTTAGGTCGAATTTACAAACAAGGGGCAAACCTGTCCATTCCTTTTAAGTGGAAAATTGTCTTTTAGTAAACCAAGTGGTTTAATTTGATTGGATGGAAAGGAGGCATGCCTTGGACGACTTAAAACTCTTCTTCTAAGCTATTTCTTCATCAAATAAAACCCTAGGTTCAGTTTTGAAGAGTTTTTTCTTGAGGAAAGAGAGAGTGAGAGTTTAAGGAAGAAAAGATTTCAAGAAAAGCTAGGAAAATTCCAAGAAAATACTTAAAGTGTTTCCAAGGTAAAATTATGTGTTAATATTGTTTTAATCTTGCATTATACTTATTTCAAAGTATATAAATCGTGAATTATTGATAAAAATTCCATTATCCTTTGTGATAATATGTATTGGTTCCTATGTGAGATAAGTGGTGTTTAGAGGCCATATTGCTTTATATTGAAACCCCTTGTCTCCAAACTTCCATATATTTTTTGTTCTTACTGGAATTCAGAAATTCCAATTGGATATGAAAGTAGACTCATATATTCATATCATATCCGATAATTAGAATTTAACACCTTGTGGTTAGGCCTTTGTGGTGGTTGCAAGTTGGTATATAGTTGTTGTTTGTATATTTCATTTCGGTATGCCCTGAGTTTGGTCAAGATTTTGAGATATCAAATGAAGTCAATAAATTATGAAACTTTAATTATGTACTATTAAGTATGTGTACTGAAAAAGGGTTGAAAATCATGGAAATTTATGTTGGAGAAAAATTGTGAAAATTATTGGAATTTGAAGGAACAATAGAGGAGCTTGTAGGACATATTTCTTGTGTTGTAAAGAAATGGTCATAACTTGTCCTAGGAAGCTTGAAAAATTACAACGTCACTTGTACTGGAAATTATATTCCTATATGTTTTTATATTGATAAGTTTGGACACTTGTATTTATAAAATTTATGAATATAGGATTGTTGAGTATAGAAGACAATAATTTGAGGCCATACTGGATAACCCATAAAAGAATATTTTTATCTCCTCTTTCGAAAGAGTATTTTGAGTACATGTTTCATGTGTACATACATTGAGAAGTATATTTTATTGTTTACTTGATTTTAGATATAAATTCCTTACGAGGTATTCCTATGGTTGAATCTTTCTAACCATATCACATATGTACCATTGTTTCGTCTTTACACGTGTTTCATGGAATATGACGTGAGTAGAATTATATTGTTGTATACTCAATGAAAGTTATATAGATATATTTAGATAATAGTTATGATTGAGATTCAATACTGATTTAGTTGGATTAACAGGTGTAAGGTCAAATCAACCCAGTTCAGTTCCACCTGAAGGAAACGTGAATACATAGTTGACAACCTAATGTGAGTGTACTTACTGAGTTTATTATGGATATGATGTGTATGTATTATATGTTGAGGTGATATGGCTTATTAAAAGTCATGAGATGTTGATATGTTATGACTTATTAAAAGTCAAGAGATGTTGAGATGTTATGGCTTTATAAAAGTCAAGATATGTTGAATTTCTATGCAATTGAGGAGATGTTAGGTTATTAAAACCTATGGATATGATTATTGCCTAAGGGCAGGAGATGTGGTTTTTTTTTTAACTCCGAATATGTATATGTCCTAATTTGGCACAAAGATGGATATATTGATATCTTGAGATGTTAATATAGTACTTTTACTCTATAGAGATGTAGTACATTCACTGAGTTTTTAAACTCATGGTTTTATATGTTTACATTTTTAGGTTTTGAAGCTACCACTGCCAAGTCTAGGAGGTTGGATAAATTGTAGTAGGGTCTCGTCAGTTCTATTGTATACACTGTACTAGTTGTAATTAAGTTAAATGGCATGAGAGTTTTGTTTAAATTATGTCTCCTTAAAACGATTGGATTGTTAGTATTCCGTATTTTAACCTTGAAGTTGTTTTAATGTGTATTACTAAATAAATAAATAGTGTGGTTTGTGAACTCTTTAGTTAATTATATCCAAATGGGGTTAGGGTTTGACACAAAATCTCTCTAAAAAATATTCAAAACACAACTACTTAATGTCTGGTATGTAATTAGAATAAGTATCCTTCGTAAATGGCAAGAGTTTGAGCTAGGTTGGACTCTCAATTTGAAAAGGAAAAGTCAGAAAGATTGCAACCGAATTGGCCAGGTGTGGTCTTTAGGTTTGGTCTGGTATAAGTCGGATTAGTTCATTTTCCATTTTATTCGGATCGGTCTGGTTACTAATTTTATGCAGAGATTCTCAATGCATCGGACCGGTTCAATTTTGGCTTTATTCGGATCGATTTGATGGTGAATTTTATTCAGAGTCTGGAACTCCTCTGGATCAGTTTGTTTTTGCCAATGACCAGTCCGGTCCGATTCTGTAATTATTTCTTTTCTTCTTTTCTCTTGGTTTTCTCTCATCTTTGAAGTTCCATAACTTCTGATCCAGGACTCGAATTGGGACGCCATTTCTTCCTACGTGCTTGTAGACTCGAGGTCTTTAATTTTCATTTTGATATTTCGTCCGAACTCTAGATGTAAAGTTACTATTTTTCCCTATGACTTTTCTGCCTTTATTTCTTCCTTGAGTTCTCGGTTCTTGTGTTTCCTTTTCTCTTCACTTGTTTAAAATACCTATAAAAAGCACAAAGAATACACGAAACTCGAGGAACTATGTAGGAAAGGTCAGTAGCACATATATGAGATAAATCCACACAATTTACATCGCCCAAGGTGCTAAAAGTCTCTAAATTAAGGGAATAAATTTGGAAGAATTTATGCCTAATCAACCAACGCTGCTAAATATATATCCACTAGTAGCATTAGAATCATCAGATAGGGTGTTCTAATCACCATCACTAAATCCTTCAAGGATAGTCGGATGCTTATTATAGTGTAATCCGAGGTTCATTATCCTTTTAAGGTACCGCATGACTCTCTCAATAGCATGTCAATCATCCATACTATGTCTACTGGTAAATCTACATAGTACTCCCACAACATAAGCTATGTTAGGTCTAGTGCAATCCATAGTATAACGTAAGCTACCAATGATGCTTGCATAAGCATTTTGGTTTACACTGTCGCCAGTGTTCTTAAATAACTTTACACTAGGATCAAATGGAGTATTAGCAGGTTTACAGTCAAATTAATTGTATTTCTTAGAAACTTTTTCAATGTAATGAGATTGATCCAAAGAAAGTCCCTTTTTATGGCCTAGTAATATTAATTCTCAATATTACACTAGCTTCACCCAAATCCTTCATATCAAAATTGGCACACAATAATGATTTAATATTTTTTACGATATGAATATTAGAACCAAATATAAGAATGCCATTAACATAAAGACATATGATAATGCAAATATTCTCGACATATTTATAATAAATGCATTTGTCACTTTCATTAATTTTAAACCCATTAGAGATGACTAAGCTATCAGACTTATCATGCCATTGTTTAGGTGCCTGTTTGAGTCCATAAAGAGATTTATCTAATTTACATACTTTTGTTTCTTGATCCTTCCCAATAAAACCTTTAGGTTGATCCATATAAATCTCTTCTTCTAATTCTCCATTTAAAAATGCATTTTTAACACCCATTTGGTGTACAATTAAATTATTTAAGGCAGCTATTGCAAATAGTATACATATAGATGTTTTTTAGTCACGGGTGAAAATATATCAAAAAAGTCTATATTTTCTCTATGTCTAAAACCTTTGGCAACAAGACGTGCCTTATATTTTTCAACAGTGCCATCAGGTTTTAATTTCTTTTTAAGAATCCATTTACACCCAATTGTTTACACCCAGGAGGAAGGTCCACTAAATGCCAAGTTTTATTTGTTTCCAAAGAATCCATTTCATCATTAATACCCTATTGCCATAAATCGGCATCTAAAGACGATAAAGCTTCTCGAATAGTGTTAGGATCCTCCTCTAAAGTGTAATCATAAAATGGGGGCAAAAATCTTTTTCAACACGGGCTCTTTTACTTTTTCGAAGTTCTAAAACAAATTCATTATTTTCTTTATTTTTATTTAAAGAAATATTAGTGGATGACTCGCCCCCACTATTTCTCAATTTAAAAGGAAATTTTTCTTCATAAAAATCGACGTCATTTGATTCAATTATTAGTTGATTTTTCAAGTCATAAAATCGGTATACTTTGATATTAATAGCATATCCTATAAAAACGCACTAATATGCTTTAGTTGCCAATTTAGACTTTTTGGGTCGGGTATATGTACATAGGCTAAGCACCCCCACGTTCTAAAGTATGACACGTTGGGCTTAATATTTTTCAAAATTACATAAGGAGATGTTTTTGTTTTAGTATTTGGAATTCTATTAAGTACATAACACACAGTCAAAATGCTTGCTTGCTTGAGAAGAAGGCTGGAAAGACTGGAGAGGGAGCTTCGTCCCGATAACAGGAGACGCCCATACCGCACTCCTAGCCCTCAGGCGAGCAAGTCTCACAGCTGAGGAAGGAGCCCTAGGGGAGAATCTCAAAAGGTCGAAGGAGGCGAGTCAGATGATGACCTCCGCGAACAACTGCGAAGAGCTCACCACTACCAGAGCCCTGCTTGCAGCGACGAGAACATACGAAATCTAGTTCGCAGAGAGATGGACCAACATCCTTCTCACCATGGAACAAGATCAACCAGAGAACACGCAAGGCGAGCTCTCAAAACCCAGATAAAATCACCCTTCACAAGGGAAATCGAAGAGGAATAAGCCCCCAAGAAATTTACCCTTCCAAGGTTAAATATTTACGATAGAAAGACTGATCCCATCGATCACGTCAGGAAATACCGATAGGCCATGACCCTCTGGAATCACCGATATGCCCTGATGTGCCATATTTTTCCCTCGAGCCTGCATGATGTAGCGCAGAAGTGGTTCGAAAGGCTCCCCCACCGGTCGATCAGGAATTTCAAATCCCTAGCTGAACTTTTTACGGCCTGATTCATTACCAGTAGTTCCCATCCCAAAAGGATGGATGCTTTGCTAACGATGAAGAAAATGCCTCAAAAGACCCTCTGAGACTACGTGAAGAGGTACTGGGAGTTATTCAATGAGATCGAGGACTGCGTAGAGGAAGTGGCAGTGGCCTACTTCAAAATTGGGCTCCCAAGTTCTCCCTCCAATACCAGTCCCTGACGAAGAAGGAAGCTATAACTATTGATGACCTAATAGCCCGAATCTAGAAATACGCAAAGGTGGAAGATGTCACCCACCCTAATACAGGAGAAAACGGTCGAGTTAAGCTCACTACCAAGGGAAGTGAGAAAACTGAGAACCAGAAGAAAGGAGGAAAGAACGGAGGCAAAAATGGCTCCAAGAACGGAGGAAACCATGATGCGTCCAAAGTATTCCAGGCGGTCAACACCGTTTTCAAAGAACCAATTTATAAAATTCTTGCGAAGATCAAAGATGAGTCATCAAGTGGCCCGGGAAAATGGGAGGAGATCCCCCAAAGTGGAACAATGCATTAAGATGCACTTTTCACAAAGAGGGAGGACATAAGACCGAGCACTGCAAAGCTCTTAAGTCTCACCTTGAGGAGTTGGACCAGTCCGGGCATTTGAACGACTTTGTGGAAAAGAGGGTAGAGAAAGTGGCTGCCAACAGAGAGGCGAGACCCGACAACGTGCTGGAGGATGATGCTGGACATGAGTTTGCAGTAATCCATGGAGTATCTGACGTCAAGCAGATACAAGGGAACTCAATTCGAATGGAAATGAAAAAACTTACAGCGGTAATGCAGGCTTTTCAAATCGATCTAGTAAAGTCACAGTCATGAAAGCATCAACGAGCAGAGGACATCTACTATAACAAGCATATTGTTTTCATGGATGAAGATTTGGTGGGAGTAAGGACCCCACATCATGATGCCCTAGTCATTACACTCGGGATAGCCAACTTTGACATCGACAAGCTGCTCATCGATCAAGGAAGCTCATCCGAAGTAATGTACCTCGACCTATTTAGGAAATTGAAGTTGAGCACCGCCGACCTAAAGGAAGCTACTGTTCCTTTGTTCGGCTTCGTTGGAAAAATGACCATGCCCCTGGGTAAGATAGTACTGCCAGTGCGTGCTGGAAACGTCTCCAAGATGATCGAGTTTTTGGTAGTTGACATTAACTCACCGTACTAGGCCATGCTCTGCCGGGGATGGCTTCATGCGATGAAGGCAGTCTCCTCGACCTACCATCAGAAGCTCAAATATGTAACCGAGCGAGGAGTAATGGAGATCCACGACGACCAAGCGATGGCGAGGAAATGCTTCATAGCAGCCATCCGACCAAAGCCAGAGAAGAAGGCCAGTCAATCCAGCAAGAAAGTTGAAGAAGGTGTGATACCTTCCAAGTAGCAATTAAAGTACGGAATACCTGGAGTAGAGGAGACCAGGCTCCTCCCCTCCGAGCGTGTCGTTGAGGACTTGGTAGAAGTTATGGCTGAAGTTGGTGACAGTAGCAGAGTCGTCTTGATTGGAGCATCTCTCACCGACTAAGAACAGAAGGAGTTGACGACTTTGTTGAGACACAACGTAGATGTTTTTGCATGGGAACCATACGAGCTTCCTGGAATCGATCCTAGTATGGTCTGTCATCAGCTGCATGTCGACCCCACATTCAAGCCAATCACACAGAAGGCACGGAGAACTGCACTCGAGAAGGCTAAAGCGGTCGAAAAGGAAGTCAAAAAATTGCTGAATGCAGGATCCATACGGGAAGTGCAATTCCCCAAGTGGTTGTCCAACCCAGTAGTAGTTCTGAAGAATAATAGGAAGTGGAGAGTTTGCATCGACTTCACTGACCTCAACAAAGCATGCCCTAAGGATAGTTTCCCCCTCCCAAAGATAGACCAACTAGTAGATGCCACTGCATCTCACAAGCGAATGAGTTTCCTGGACGCGTACTCAGGATATCACCAGATCCCCTTGTATGCTCCAGACCAGGACAAAACGACGTTCATCACGACAGTTGGGATATATTACTACAAGGTCATGCCCTTTGGCTCAATAATGCAGGGGCAACCTATCAGCGGCTGGTCACTAAAATGTTTAAGGATCAAATGGGAGACACAATGGAGGTTTATATAGATGACATACTCATTAAGAGCAAGAAGAAGGAAAATCACCTCTCAAACCTGTCAAAGACCTTCAAAATCCTCAGGAAGTACCGGATGAAACTTAATGCGAGCAAGTGTTCCTTCGATGTCCAGTCATGAAAATTTCTTGGGTACTTGGTCAGTAAGAGAGACGTAGAAGCTAATCCAGACCAAATCGATGCAATCAATAAAGTACAACCCCCTCGAACAATCTGGGACGTGCAGAAGCTCACTGGAATGCTCGCTGCCTTAAATCACTTCATCTCCAAATCCTCCGAGAAGTGCAAGCCTTTTTTCCAGCTTCTAAAGGGGAGTAAACCGATAGAGTGGAGCCCAGACTGCTCGCGAGATTTGGGTGAGCTCAAGTCCTAGTTAAGCTCCCCACCGCTGCTTGTCATACCACAACAAATGGATTCTTTGTACCTGTACCTCTCCGTATCAAATCACACTGTCAGCTCTGCATTAATATGCGAGGTTACAGGAATCCAACACCCTGTTTACTACGCAAGCAAGACCTTATTAGATGCTGAGCAAAGGAACCTGCCATTGGAGAAGCTCGCCTTTGCACTTGTAATAGCCTCGAGGAAGATGAAGCATTATTTCGAAGCTTATACAATCATCGTCCTTACATCGCATCCCCTTAAGGTGGTCCTAAGGAAAGCGGACTTGTCGAGCAGACTGTCTAAGTGGTCAGTCGAGCTCGACCGATTTGACATCCAATTTCAACCAAGGACAGCTATCAAGGGTCATATCCTTGTTGATTTCATAGCCAAAGTCACGGGCGAAGAACTCTCCGACCAACCTCAACCAACAAGGCAAGAGAAGAACCAAGCAACAGAGAGAACTTGTAGACTCTTTATTGATGGAGCCTCCAACTCAAAGGGGGCAGGGGTAGGCATTGTCCTCATCACTCTAGAAAACACAATCCTCAAACAAGGAATCGGGCTTGGATTTACAGCCTCCAACAACGAAGCAGAGTACGAAGCCCTAATAGCCGGTCTCCAAAAGGCACAAACTCTAGGAGCAAAACGTTTACAAGTGTTCGGCGACTCTCAACTAGTCTCTAATCAGATAAGTGGAGATTACAATACAAAGGATGAAAGAATGGCAGCCTACCTCACCTTAGTGAGATAATTAATGTCAAGATTTGAAGAGATCAACATCCAGCAGTTTCCCAGGGGGCAAAACAGTCATGCTGATGCCTTAGCAACCTTCAGTTCGGCAGTTGACTCTGACCTTAAAAGAGTCATCCCCATCGATTTCCTCATTTGTTCGAGCATTAACCACAACAACAAGTTACCAAATGTGGAACAAATATTCCCGGTGGGATCAGCCCCCAGCTGGATAGATCCCTTAAAGGACTATTTAAAGGATGGCACGCTCCCAAATGATAAGAAAACTGCCCACCAGATAAGAGTCAAAGCTGCTCGCTTTCACTTATCCACATGAGGTGACTTGTATAAGAAATCCTTCTCCGGTCCCTACCTTAGATGCATCCACCCAGGTGATGTCGAGCAAGTGCTACACGAGCTTCACGAAGGAATTTATGGAAGTCATATCGGAGGAAGGTCTGTAGCCTTTCGAGCAATGAAGGAAGGCTATTGGTGGCCATATATGCAAAAGGACTCCGCAGTATATGTCCGCAAATGCCTGAAATGCTAATTCCACGCTCCTATGGCCCACCAACCCACCAGCGACCTGAAGTCCCTGTCCAGCCCATGGACATCATGGGACCGCTGCCTATCGCCGTCGGTAATCGCAAATACCTATTGGTTACGACTGACTACTTCACCAAATGGATCGAGGCTGAACCCCTGGCGAACATTCGAGGTGCTGATATGATAAGGTTCATATGGAGGAATATAATCACTCAATTTGGAATCCCCAGAACCATCATCACCGATAATGGAACGCAGTTCGAAAGTGTCCCCTTTTAGAACTTCTGTAACGAACATGGGATCAGACACCACTTCAGTTCGGTGGCCTACCCTCAGAGCAATGGCCAAGCTAAAGATTCCAACAAAACTGTGATCGATGGATTAAAAAAGCGATTAGAGCAAGCCAAAGGTGCATGGGTAACAGAGCTACCCCATGTTCTATGGGCGTACCGAACCACTCCTCGGAGAGCAACAGGAGAAACCCCATTTTTGCTGACATATGTCATGGAAGTAGTTATCCCACTAGAAGTAGGTTTGCCAACAATGAGATCCAACTTTGTCGACCAAGGCCTGAATGATGAAGCATTGCTCGCCGAACTCGACCTAGACGACGAGCGCAGAGAGCTAGCCCTGGTGAAGCTAGCGAACTATCAGCAATAGCTCGCGAAGCATTACAACAAAAGGGTTAGCCCGAGGACGTTCTAAGTTGGGGACTATGTTCTAAGGAAAGTCCTGGGCAGCACAGTGAAGTCGTCAAATGGCAAGCTAGGCCCAAACTGGGAAGGACCCTTTAAAGTAACTAAAGACGATCTACAAAGTGATTATCACTTGGAAACGATGGAGGGCAGAGAAATACCACGAGCATGGAATGCCGCTAATCTCAAGAAATTCTATTTTTAGATGTTTTTCTTGTATTCCTTTGTTATGAAAAAAGAAGTTCATTTTCCTTATTACTAATGAAAGTTACTTAATTGATTACACTCTGATCAATAACAGCTACATTTATCGCACATCTTTTCCAAATAACAGGCACGATGGTCACTATAGCAGGGGAATACCCCTCCTCAGGACATCATCATAAAACACGAGAGACCTCTTAGCATTGCCCCTGGCAATATATAAAGCACTATAGGGGATTCTTAGGCAATACAACCAAATACTGGTCATCAAACCTACTTCGATTGAACAAAATCCTGATCGGATGAAGACATCCAACACCAAGTGTGTCCTCGCCAATTGCCCTACTTAGGCCTAAGGGAGTGTGATGACACAACCTAAAAGGTAAAGTGGGGCACAATGGTACTTTGGTATTATACTGGACTGGGGGGACACTTGCATGACAAAACAGAAAAGATCATAAAGCAGCAAGGATACGAAAAGTAGGATATACACGTTTAGTTGGCAAAATTGCCCAAAACACAAACTTTTCATTAATCCATCATACTTACAACAATGATAATACATGTTTAGTCAGCGAGAACACCCAAAGAATTTACATTATCAAAAAAAAATAGCAACTGGCAAAATCTCAAGGGGTGGAAGCCTCCGAGTAAGATAATCAGCCACTCGAGCTCTTCGTCCGTCATCAGGAGCAGGAGAAAACTCTTCCACAACCTCATTTGCATCCGACTCCAATAATTGCCGAGGAATAGCATCGATCGGGATCCATCGATCGTCCCTCCTGAATGGGTTGGGCATCAGAGTGGAGGAAGACATCTCATGACGATACCATAGCACTGAGTTCCTCGGGACTTGCAGCTCCTTCAAGGCACTTAGCCATCCCCTGATGAAAGAAAGCTCCTCGAACTCAGATAGCCTTATTGGAGCATCCGACCAGCCTTGATCATAACCGTTAGCCCACGCTTTCCGATGACCTTTCTTGAACAAGTGCCGCAACAAAGTGACGTCCTTTTGAAGCCCAGCAGCAATTACATATGCTTGCTGAACATCACCGTGGAGATCCTCCATTTCCTTATCACGAAGCTCTTCCACTTCCCTATTTCTACCCCTGGTGCTCCTACCAGCTCGTGGAAGGGGAGGGCGAGTGGGACCTCGCGGCATAGGAGGAGTAACATT
This sequence comes from Sambucus nigra, assembly GCA_949130495.1. Taxonomy (NCBI): domain Eukaryota; kingdom Viridiplantae; phylum Streptophyta; class Magnoliopsida; order Dipsacales; family Adoxaceae; genus Sambucus; species Sambucus nigra. The sequence goes on along the minus strand of OX422222.1, from coordinate 165,937,862 downwards.
ATGACCATCTATCTCGCGACGACGAGGAGCCTTGCATAACTGATGGAAAAGTGCTAGACGCATGCTCCCTAAGTCGTAAGACTTCTCTCCTCAGGTCTTCATTCTCCTACTGAAGAGCCTCCCCAACTTGGTTGATCTCGGTGGCCTCTAGTAGTCTTGTTCTCAGCACATTGACCTCCTCTTGCACTGGAGCACCAATATCCTCCATCTCCTGGAGCCTATCCTTTAGCTTAGCCACCAGCTCGGATTGCTCCTTATACTTTTGATTTCTGGACCTAAGGGACTTGCAAAGCTTAACGAAGGCCTGGCGAACTTCAAGACTCACATTGGGACCAACGGTCTTACCCAATTGGGAAGTAGCAGGAATGTAATCATCTACATCAACTAACTACAAATGAAAGGAAGATAAAGGAGAGAAAGAGACAAATTAGGTCAAGCAGAAATATAGCATTTTTCATTAATAAAGATTGAGGTTACATCAAACTGAAGAAAGAAAGTTTACATACTGGAAAAAGCAAAAAATACAAAGCAATCCTATCAATTAGCAACCTCAGGTGGCCCAGAGGTGGATGGCCCTTTCTCAGAATCAACAGGAGCACTGCCGTCGGCAGGGGTGGTCTCTGTCACCTCAATAAGAGAAACATCAGTAGAGGTCACCTGAGGAGCAGGATCAGAGACTTCAACGGCTTGGGCAGGGTCCTTATCCACAACTGGCCTCTGCCCTGGGTCATGCTCGTCAAAGAGTGGGGATGCAACATCCACCCCAGCGGCTATGAGAGCCTTGTTCCATCCTTTCTTAAAGTTCAGACGGCTAATATAGCCTATCTGAACTTCAGCATCTTCGTATGCTGCAGCCCAACCGGAATTATAAGAGTCTTCCCTGGCAGTGACAGCCTCAGACTCCTTTTTCTTCAGCTATTCGGAGAGCACCCTTTTCTCCTCTATGATAGTAAGTTTGCTCAAATAAACCAGATCGTAGGCCTGCCTCAGCTCCTCCAGATCCTTGACTGCCGCATCCTTCTCCTTGCTCGTGGTGGCAAGAGCCAAGTCGGATGAAATTCGAGCAGCGTCAATAGCCTTAAAATTAGCCTCGAGCTCCTTACCCTTCACCTTCAGGGCAGAATTCTCTTACTTTAGCTCACTGTTCTTCTTCACCAGCTCATCGCGTGAACGATAGAGCACGGCGAAGTCAGTAACGAACTGCAAAAAATAGAAGGCATTAGAAGAAGAAAATGAGGGAAGTCAGAAAAACATAAGAGAAAAAGAAAAAAAAACCTTACCAGAGCAAGCCTCTGACTAGCCTGGAGGGCCAAATGCTCTGACCCCACTACCCTTTGGCGATCAGCCGGGAGGACAGCTCTCTCGAGCAGGGCCGGGGCCAGCTGAGGAGAAATTTCCACAGAGGCCCCCTCGGGCAGAGCGAACACTGGGACTAAGGCCTTCCCGGCCTTTGTCCTCGCCTCAGCCCTCCTCTTCTCCTCCTCTTTCTCGCTCTCTCTATTTTTCCTCTCCTTGACCCTCCTTTAATCCTCCAATTTCTTCCTCTCTTCTTCCTTTTTCCTCTCTCTCTCTCTCACCTGCTCCTCTTCCTTCCTTCTCCTCTCCTGCTCCTGAGCGGAGGACCGGGAACCAGTAGCCACGGCCCCAGAAGTAGCTTTTTGCTTCTTTGACCTCTGTGCAAGAAGCACGTGGTCCTCATCATCATCATCCCTAATCAAGTTCTTCCTCGGAGGAACCATCTATTCACTTGAACTGCTAGAAGTTATCGACGATCCCCGAGATTCAGAAACCTCCTCACGGTTAGAGGAATTGCTACTATCAAAGCTCCCTCCACCCAAATTACTCACGGCTCCTACAAGGTCACTTTCAGAGCTACTCTCCTCCTCGTCCAACTGGATAGCCTCTGTAGCAGTCTCTTCGAAGGATTCAAACTCTGGTATACTATCCACAGGCCTTGCTATGAAGTTGGAGCCAACATTCTTGTACTCGAGCAGAAAGGCAGCAGACCTGGGATGCTCGCCGTCACCCAGAGGCTCCCTGATATTCCAAGCCTTAACCAATTCCGAGATATGAACCTCACTGAGAGCAGGCTCCAAATTCTTTGACCTCGCTGTGGAAGAAAAAGCAAAAGAGGAGTTAGAAAGGTCACAAATTAGTAAAAATTGAAACAACAGTACAATGTCTACCTATGTATTCCTCCCCGTAAAAAGGAACAGAGAACCTCTCAGACCTCGAACCTTCAAATTGGGGAGGGAACTGCCAATTCCTAACAAGGAAACCTTCTTGCTAGTAGTCCTTATGGGAATCAGGTAGATTTACTACCAATACGCTGTCAGGGCTCCTAGCTTTGAGGTAAAGGACACCTGAGCTAGTTCGAGAAAAGGAGTAACAAAAATAGACCTCGGTAAGCCCTAACCTAGTACCATACAATTGATTTATCCTATGTACGCCATTCACTATTTTCCACACATTGGGCGAGCATTGTGCGGGAACAATATTAAAATAGCCAAAAAAATGCAAAAATAGATCATTAGGAGGAAAAGTGAGTCCCCTCTGGGAAAGCAACAAGATATGGATCCAGTGGGCATCATCTATATCCCTAACGTTCCTAGGAGGGGAGGCACAACACTTAATATCTACCCACTCAGGGATGTTGTAAAACTTCCTAAATTCAGAGATTAACCTATTTCCAATCTTCGCCATTGGAAGACCCAAGAAAAGATACAAACCAAAGAGAAAGTACAAAGAAAGGGCACAGGAAACTTACAAAATAGAAGATCGGTTCAAGTGATGAAGAAGCACGAGCTCAAACAACTAAGAAGCAATGGGAATGGAAATTGAGAGAAGAAGGTACAAGGCGCTAGAGCTCTCAGAAGATAGAAGAATACTGGAAAGACTGAAGCGACAAGAGAAAAGTCGCTATTCCAACAAGACTTCAAATTCTAATCATAGTGCACAGTAAGCGAAGCGAGTGCCGCCAAAATCAACTCCACAACTTTCGAGGAATCGCAAAACAGCTATTATGGCTAATTATTTAAATCTGTTGAGCCCATAAACATGGCCCAACAAATTTAGGGGCAATTGTGGGTACCCAAAATTAGAACTATGGGCCTGGACGAGTAGCCCAGTCCTGGCGGCCCAAAGTCCAGGCCCTCATCTCTTATATTGATTTGGTCTCCCCCCACGTCCTCATGAAGGAAAGTTATAGGGGAGATGGAAAACGTGGGGGAACCCATCACCTCCACTTACCTACATGTACATGTATATATTAAACCCTAGGTCTGGGGTAAAAGGACAAGTTGTATTCTCTGTAACTACTCTCCGGAGTATATAGAAATAATATCGACTAAACCACCGTGGACGTAGGCACATCTTGGCTGAACCACGTACATCCTTTGTTGTGTGATTGTCATTTTACATTCCTTATTCTTACTTAGTGAATGCTTTCTTCTTATTTATTTGTGTTGCACAATAATTTCTACCACAGTATCCATGTTGTTGCGACATTTGTTTGATATCACAAGCTTATGTTTAGTACATTTTCGTTGATATCATTTTTATTGTATATCGAATCTTAGAATGTATCTATTACTATTTTGTGGATTAGTTGATTGTTTGTTGTCATATTGCTTCATTGTACTGGTCATTTTATTCACCATTGCATTTTATATATATTTTTAGCATTATTTATTTATAACCCTTATTTCAATTAGGGGGAGTATTTGATTTAATTGGGGAGAAATAGGTGTATTTGTGTATTTTTAATCTTTATCTATTCCTGAAAAAAAACGGGGAGAAATGGTATCTACATCTTTTAAATATAGGGAGATCTAACTTAGAGGGAGATGTCTTTCTTAGGTAGATCATTTTAGACAAAGTGGAAGTATTTATTTAATCATGTTATTTATCTTGTTATATTCCATATGCGTTTAATGGTGTGTTTAAGTGTGCTGGATTTCATCCTTAGTGGCATCCTTTAAAGTGTTAAAGCATTTCATCCCATGTATCTGGTCAAGCGTCTATAATTTTTTATTTTGGGAGGGTTGTGTACTTTTAGAAGATCTTGATGGCCCATAGGATTTTGTTTTGAATTTTATCCCGAAATAGCCAAAGGGGGAGATTTGTAAGGGCAAATTTCCAATCGAGTCAATTTGTACTATTGGCTTAATTCCAGACAAAACTAATTGAGCCATATGATAGTTGTTTGTGGTATCCTTCAAAGCCTATAATGTTTGAAGTTAGTTGAATACGTAGAGGCCTAGCATAGTGAAGATTTCATGTTCGCCAGTTTACGTGCCAAGTTTTGCGTCATCAACATTTGGATCCCAAGGTCTGTAAAGGTATAAATGCATTTAATATATAGAGAGAGACTTGGATAATTTTTATTGGTGTTTTTTATAAATCTTGACATAACGACTTTTATTTTTGTTTGAAAATCTTTTTAAAACTTGACATAAAAGTTTTTGGGCTTAAAAATCATTTTTTGGATTTTCTGAAAAGTCGTTCGAATGACATTTTTCTCGTTCAAACGGGCTTCTAACGAGATTTTGACGTACTTTTGCCAAATATTTCTATTTTCTCATTAGATAAGTCATTCGGACGACGACGTTCGAACAAGAGTATCTAACGATATTTATGCTTGTTTCAACTCTCAAATCTCTTTAGAACGATATCGTTCGAACGACATCAAAAAGTCGTTCGAACAACATTGTAGTTTTTCGGCTGTTCCTTTTAAATCTTACCACTAAAACCACTTTGTTTTTACCTGTTTAAAGAAGTACGAGAACTCAGTTTTTAGAAGAAATTTTGAGAGTTTTTCTAAGGCTTGGAGAGAAAAAATTCTTCCTTTAAAAGTTCATTTTGTGTTCATCATTCTTAATGATTTATTTTTCAAAGAACACAAAGTTTACACCCATGTAATTGTTTGATCCAAGTTCATATATATATATATATATATATTTGAGATCACCATATTGGCATCGAGTTATTTCTCCGATCCCATAAAAGAGAAGCTTCCAACGAAGGAGTCTGTGTTTGAAGATTTGCGGTACGCATACGGTGGAAAGGCCATCGTGTGTTTGACGGTAGCTGAGTCCCATCGGTGGATTCCGAGACTGCGGTGTATTTCAGAGTTATCTACTAGGCGAAGGTTGAAGTGCGAAGGAGCGTCAAGGATTGAAGGAATTCGAGTCGTTGTTGTAAGTTCTCTTGTCATGTCTTTATAAAAATACTGTACTTAGCGGATTTGTAGACTAGGTCGTCCGAGATTTTTTCCATTGTGAGTTTTCCTCGTACATTGCTGCGTAGTGTAATTGTTATTTATTTTTATCTTGCAAAAATTCACTTAGATGCATGTGTAGGTTTAAAAAGATAAAAATTGGTTTAATCACAACTTTAGTTTAATTTGGGTAAGTTTAGTTTTAGTTTAATTCAAGTAAACAAATTTATTGGAAAATATTCATGCTTGTTTGTATGGCATATGAAGAACTTGAATTGGGTTTATTCAATTCTTATTTGAAAGAAAATTAAATACCTATCTAGTTGTGTTTAATTTTAATTTTGTGGAAATTTAAATTTGAGAACTTTAATTATTAAATTTGAAAGAAATTTATGAGTTTGATATATTGAATGAACCATCCTTATTTGTAATTTTAAAATTGGGGTATCAGAGCATATAATTAGTGAAACTACCCCTTTCACTTCTGTAATCATAGGACTCTTTTGTGTATAAATATTCCCATTTGATATCAATAAAAATCATTAGAAATAATGTTTTAAACACTGTTGACATGATTCATCTTAAAAACTTCTTTAGGTAAGTCTTCTTCAATGTTATTATTCATGACTGGCATTTCCAAATAATCATAAATCATTAACCAAGCAAATCCAAATCCAAATCCATACCTTAGCCTTAGCGGATTCCCAATAGTGGATGAGCATTTTCCACTGATTCTCCTCAACCCTATTGGGACAATGTGACAATCGTTCCTTTGTAGTTTTGTATGAATCATAATCCTGGAGTTTTGCAGTCGCCTTCCGATCCTTCCATTTCCTTTCGGCTGAAATCATTAAATTACATCTCATATCATCGGTTGCATTAGTATTTTCCTAGTTAATGACATGTGAGAGAACAAGCATTTAATATCAAACTGCACATATAGTCATTGAGATAGAAGTAGTTATGTTCACTTAAAAAACATACCTTAATGTCTTTCAAATATTATCCTTATAATTATTGGACACACAACAATAATCATCATAAGTCAGTGGTGCCATTAATCCGTTACGTTCCATAACTCCTAAATTTGAAGCAAGCATAGATGATATGCATTTCCCTATGGGTTGGTTGTACTTGTTGGCTCTTACCTCCAAAACCCCTCCATCTTCTCCCCATCCACCATGCATCCATTTAGGCCCTCGAATTCGTCTAGATCCTTCCCCACCTAAGCATTGAGTTTTATTATTGAGTAGAGGATTCAATTGAGACCATAATGGGAAAATAACATAAAATAATGTGTGTATATGTAATCAGACATGATTAGCAATGTAACATATTTTCAAGACATTCTCATCTTAATTTGAAAGCAAAAAATATCAAAAAATATATCTTAAAAACTTGTTAAGGGAATCCAACTTCTATACTAGGACTTTGATCTTGTTCTTATTAGCTACTATGGGATAATGGATGGTTTGATTCAGATCTAGCAGTATTAGGTGGCATATTGAAAGGAGGATCCAAATTAGTTATCATGGTAGTCTATAAACAATAAAACACTAATTAGTACATGTAGAAACAAGAGAAAATTAGAATGCAATTATTTGGCTCACTTTGCTTTTATACAGATGAAAACCAGAGTGCACGCATTATATGGTAAAAGTTGTACTTGCAGAACATTATAAACAAAATTAGAATAAAGGTTATTACATTGGTTGCAATAAAAGCACAAGTGACAGGAGGAACTTTTGTCTCCAAATGTATTCTTAAACTATGTCGACTTCTATAATTTGTTCGGAAGACACATTCTCATTTTCAAATATATTTAACGATTCAAACTAACTTACGTATTGGAAACTGACAAACCCAAACCCAAAGATAATAAATTAATAAATATGACTATATATTTTTCAACCACAACATGCAATTGGTCAACCATACCTCATCTCGCCCATAAGTAGGTTCATGCATAACTCATGTACGACATTGGTTTGGATTTCAATCAGCCATCATGATACATAAACAACTTAGTTGTATAAACCTCAAATTAGGACAAATAAAAATTAGAGAGAAACAGTCAAATAAGCACATGTATGAACTAGAGATGAATAACATGAAATTGTTCATGCGCACCTCATCTCATCCATAAGTAGGTTCAGGAATATCTCTTGTGCGAAGGCGTTGGGTCTGACGTCCACTAGCCGTCATTTTAATCTATAAATAATGTAATTGAAGAAATAAAATCCATACATACAAAAAGTAGAAAGTATTTTAGTTGTATCTGTTTTGGTGCACAATATCTATCTGTTAAGAGATAAACATGTGGTCAAGTGTTAATGGTGCACAACTCTTTCTTGATAAATCGTCGTACATAATAAAATACGAATATTGTCTACGACCCAACCTAATGAGCCTACTCAATCATAATGCCAACATACTATCTTTTGAATTTCATGAATTCAATTTTCAAACTATGTATATGTGCATCCATGAGTTTAATAGTCGTATATATTTGTAATCATATAAACTCAATCGTATTATTAGCTGAAATGTCTAACGCGATAATACAAATTGGCACAATACAATGAAATAACACCCCTCTAAATATCACATGTAAGAGTAATAGTCAAATAAGCACATTGTTATAACTATACATAAATAACATGCAATTGTTCAAGCGCACCTTATCTCGCCCATAACTACGTTCAAGCATAGCTCCCGTACTACATTGGGTTGGATGTCCATCAGCCATAATGGTAGTCTATAAAAAACGTAATTGTATAAACCTCAAATTTGGAAAAATAAAAATTAAAGAGGAACAGTCAAATAAGCACATGTATGAACTATAGATGAATAACATGCAAATGTTCATGCGCACCTCATTTTTCCCATAAGTAGGTTCAGGCATAACTCCTGCATGGCATTGGCTCTGATGTCCACTACTCGTCATGGTAACCTATAAACAATGTAATTGTATATAAGTCAAATCCATATATACAAAAATTAGAGAGGATATTTTAATTGTATCTGTTTTGGTGCACAACATCTATCTATTAAGAGATAAACATGTGGTCAAGTGTTAATGGTTCACAACTCCTGCTTAATAAATCGTCATACATAATACAATACGGATATTTCAAATGAACCAACCTAATGAGCCTATTCAATCATAATTCTAAGAAACTATATTTTGAATTTCATGAATTCAATTTGCGAACTATGTATATGTGTATCCATGAAGTCAATAGTCATATATATATGTAATCAAATAAATATGGCTACATAATTTGGTGGGTCTTTAAGTCAACCCAATTGTATTATTAGTTAAAATGTCCAATGCAATAATACAAATTGGCACAATACAATGCAATAACACCTCTCTAAAAATAGCATGTATGAACTAGACATGAATAACATGCAATTGTTCAAACGTACCTTATCTTGCCCATAAGTAGCTTCAGACATAGCTGTTGTACAGCATTGGGTTGGATGTCCATTAGCCATTATGGTAGTCTATAAACAATATAATTGTATAAACCTCAAATTAAGTCAAATTATAATTATAAAAGAATAGTCAAATAAGCACATGTATGAACTAAAGATGAATAACATGAAATTGTTCATGCGCACCTCATCTCGCTCATAAGTAGGTTCGGGTATAACTCTTGTACAGTGTTGGGCCTGACATCCACTATCCATATAGGTAGTCTATAAATAATGTAATTGTATAAAACTCCTCAATATATTTCACCTCATACACAAATGCATATCATTGGGCCCTTTGATAGCGCGCGAGAGGTGTGCACGTGTAAAGTGCACAGTCGTTGTTTTCTGTCTCGCCTCGATTATACAAACAAACCTAAATTAATACTACACTTGCGGAGCAAGCACATCGGTAAGTCGGGTATCGAAAATCCACAGGGACGAGATGCTAGAATTTATATGATTTAATATTCCGAAATAAAAGTGTAAAAGGTGATTACAAACTAAAAAGGAAAAAGATGCATGAAATGGAAATGTTAATCTAGGCAAGGGAAATGAAACTAGATTATGAAAGCGAGTAAAACTATAGGTTGCGTCGAATATCCCTCACTTGGGCTAATTTGTATAAAATGATTACATGGGTCGACGAGTTATTAGAATGCGTCTCGTTTCGACAGTTAATTAAACCAAGGGTTGTCACGCCCCTAAATCCGCATAAAAGCCTAATATGATTTTGGAGTCAACAAATATCCTGAAAATTAAGCGTGAAAGGTCATAAGCACGTGACATACATGATATGCCCCATCAAATCTCCGAGGCATAATAACTAGGACAACACACCCGAAATAAACCCGTAAACACTATCACCAAGCAAAAGCAATGCGTTAACCTGAGTGAGTTCCATTCAAACACAACCTAATTTAAATTACCTAGAAATCATCGTAAAAACGAGATAAAGAAAACGGTAAAGAAGCATGGTAAATTTACACTAGAAAGCACGTAAATCAAAGCATGTAAACTATTTAGGAAAGCATGTAAATCTAATAAGAAAGCAAGAAATGAAGAAATACAAACTATATTAATGGTAGGGGAGATGAATAGTGCAACATTAAACCCAAATGGGGTGTCAAACCAAGAACAATTGAAGAAGAACTCTTCAAAAAACCCAAACCCTAAGCTACTATAAGCTAAAATCATGTATATCTGTTTATTACATCAAAATTGCTTTATATAGTAAGTTGGAATTAATTTAGAAAAGAAAAGAGAAAAGAAAAGAAATGCCAAAATATCTGCAGAAAGCAGGGGATCGATCGATCGACCCCTTTGGTCGATCGATCGATCAAGAGAAAAATTTCAAATGCAGAGAAGGATCGATCGATCGACCAAAGGGGTCGATCGATCGATCAAGAAGGGCAGAGACAAGCAGCACACTGCATTCCTTTTCTTCATTTTCTCTTCCTCTTTTGGTTTCAATGCTTTTCTCCTCCGCTAAAATTGTCGTAACTTCATCATACAAACTCGGAATCGCGCACCGTTCACGTCCATGCGAAGCTAGCGAGAAGGTCTACAACTTTTGTGAAATGTTGGGCCTGGTACCCAACTTGTGAAAAGACTAAAATGCCCTTGAACATGCGATTGCATATGAAACTTCACCGGAATGCGTCCGAACTTCATACTTAGCATCCAATTACCTATAAAAGCTCAATTAACCCCTGAAAAACATGTTAACGTAGAAATTCTAGGTTGTATGGTTAACGAGCATAAATATAGGGAATAAGATACCCGAGGGGGATAAAATGCGTTCGTTCGGAGGATGAAATACGCAATATTTGCGTATCATCACTCTTCCTAAACACTAGTCACTAAAAATTATAATAATAAATATCCTATAATATTCTTAAGATACTCATTCACCTATGAGATTTCATATATGAGAATAGTGTCTATCTTTGTCAATGCCCGGGTGCAAAACATAGTCCTCTATCCCAGTCCGCACCACCACACCTATAACTGTAAATTTCAATCATTTTTGCAAGATAATTTGGCAACCTTAAGAATCAGTCAATTTTACTTCTCTATTTAGAGCTACCAGTGATTAAATCCAAATTTCTACCACTGTTCTATATATTTTCTTAAACAACATAAATATTTTTTAAATCAAAATATCAATATCATACAGATTTTTATAACTCTATCCTCTAAAAAAATACTCCAGACCTGCCCATTGTTTACTATAAGTCCATTATGAATGTTACAACACTCAAAACACAAAAAATAAATTTATAGTACAACATCAAAATGAAGTTCACAATTAAACCACATATTTTAACATTCCCCTAATGTCTCAATTTTTGCAGTTCCTCTTACTTTTAACACTTCTAACTATATTAATGACTAATTGGCTTTTATGGACTATTAGGGGTGTATCGGAGAAAGGAGAAGTTATTACGCAAGTAGATCATCCTTTACTTTCTTATTCAATTTAAGTTTATTCTATATGCTAAGTATTCTAATAAAAATAGGCATCCTTTATGGGAATACTGACAATCAGTGGCAGTTTCTACCCCTTATATGGTTTCATCTAGTGTTATCCCTTTTATTTTTTTGTTCCTCCTCCTTGGGTGTTCTGTAATACCTTTCTATCCATTCCCTAGCAGAAGGAACGATAAAAATAAGTTGCCCTAGTAGACTTTTCATCCATTTAATATTGTGCATCGAGGTACAAATGAAGAAATTTCTGAAGAAACTTATACTACATACATGGGGGTAATAAAAGAGAGTGCTGACTTTATAGAAACAAATGTCCTAGCCTCCAAAGATAGTGCTCATGCAACACCGGAGGAAATGACTGATATAGTCGAGGTAAAGTCATTATGGGTTAATCAAAGGTATTTCATTGTTGATTTCAATCTAAAAGAGATAAAGTCATTGCGGTTTAATCAGAGGTATTCATTTCGGGATCCACAATACAATAAGGTAAACAAGGTAGGGGCAGAGCCGACCCAAGCACTAGGAGGCTAAGGCTGCTACCTAGGGTCTCATGATTTATGGGCCTTGTAATTGTATTATAGTGTGTTTTTAGTATGTGGACTGCTTTGTATATTTGAACGAAACAAAATAATATTTGTCCAGATCATTGCTCAACACAATTCAACTACTCATCACTCTTTACCTGATACAGGTGACTATTTTTCTCCCATCCTACTTTGAGTATAAATAAGGATGTATTGTAAAATCCAGAGAATATTATTACTAGATAAAACAGGTTGGGGGTTGATGGACTCTTTACAGATTTTAGAGGCATCCCTTATAATGAAGATTCATCTAAATTACGAAATTATGAACAAACTACCTCATTAATAAAAATAATGCACTAAACTAAGCAATAATGTCTCTTATATGTGAAAATCCACTTTTATATTAAAAATGTCAAAATTCGATAAATTAATAAATGCCTAACCAAATAATATTATATTAATAAAAAGAAATGTCATGGAAGTAATATTTCTAAAATCTTCACGCATCTTGTAATTTATTCCCCTTTTGTTTAGTATCATCCTTGGTTAATGTAGTATCAACTTCAATTCCTTTGACACCTTGGCTAACCCAATTAACATCTTCATCGCGTGTGAATGTCGTGTCATCTAAATGTTGCTCGCTCTATAACGTCGTGTGGTCATCATATGCATCTTGTTGATCACACATATCAAAAAAGTCCCTAGGCTTTGTAGTAACAAAAATATGCCAGTCATCCTCCATCGGATCTTGCACATAAAATACTTGTTTTGCTTGATATGCTAGGGTGAAAGGTTCATCTGATACTTCTTGTCTAGAATATAAAAAATGGTTCAAATTCACAAGTGTGAATCCAAAGTCATCTTACTCAATGAGTCTCCTAGTTTGTCAACCCAATCACAATTGAACAACATGAACTTATAGTCTTTAAAATTAAATAACTCAATTACTTCGGTCAAAACTCCGTAAACATTAACATCTCCCGATACATTATTCCTATCTCTCGCACTTGCATAACTTTCTCTAGTTGCCTTAAACATAACCCACTATTTTGAGTTGTTCTTTTACTTTCACGTGACTTTGTGTGATACCTAACATGGTCAATTATATAGCATGTGAATCTCTTTTCTTTCTTTTGGGGACCCATAGTTAATGTTCGAACTTCTTGTGATATCTCCACATTAACATCCTCAAGTAACTTCCCTACCTGTTTTTAAGAATAAAAAACACAATATCGTATATATCATATTTAGTCTAATCAAATGTCTTGAATTATGCTATAAAATTCTTATTACTTACCTGTTCTCTAAACCATAAATGAAATGTTTCATTATGGACACAGTCTACACCATGTGGTCCAAAATGAGGATTAATCCTTTTGATTGACGAATGATGAATACTACAATAATAGATATAGAAACATTATTTTTATATGAAGTAAACAATTTGGTAACTTATTTCTAGTAAAATACTTTCTCGCGAAAAAGGGGTTATTGCATTAGTGTTGAAAAGTACATATCGATGAGCTTGAAAGTATGTTGTGTTATCGAACACAAATTCCTCTGCTTTTCCTAATGTACGACCACATGTTTGATTGACATAATTGTCTCCACCGTCATAATTCCTCTATGATCGAGTATCTTTTGTATCAACATCATGCAAGTACCATGAACAAAATGTCAAACACTCTTCTACCCAGTATCGTTGACAATTGATCCCATAGGATGACTTCGCTATAATACCCCGTATAATTAGGGATAATTAAATTTCATGGGTAGGGGTAATTTAATAATTTGAGAATTTAAAGTAAATGAGATGGACTAATTATATTTCATGTCGCATGTGAACAAAATCTACAGGTGATGTTATTTTATTCGAAAAAACATGTGTGGAGATGTGTTGGGTTTAAGACATGAATTTTGATAAGTGACTCATATGGATATTTCGAATGCATGGTTAATCTTAGAAGGGACGAGATAGTCAGAATAGAGTACCTGGGGGTAGTGTTTGGGTTCTGGGAATTTTTTGGATCAGTAGGGACTCGCATTTGAGTATACGAGTTAATTTTGGGTTTAATAAGGGGATAACCCTTCTATTTCTCTTATAAGTCATGAGAGAGAGAAAGGAAAGAAAGAAAGAAAGAAAGAAAGAAGAAAACAGACAAAGGAAGGAAGAAAAGGGGAGAAATAGGAGATTTTAGGCCAAGCTCCGGCGAATTCCGGCACAATATCGTCGGATTTATTCAACCAGGCATGTGTTTGACTTCTTTAATCATTTTAATGTGTTTATCATCCATATTATAGCTGGTGTGAAAACTATAGGATTTTTGGGTTGGGATTCTGAATCAAAATGGGTTTTTGGGAGATGATTTTGATGTGATAATAATCCTACATGACAACTATGTTATAATCCATGTTAATGGTGAGAAATTAGAAGAAATGAAAGTTAGGGTTTAATTAAGAAAATTGTTGATTTTCTTGGTTTAATTGATGAATCCCAATGATAAATTAGTGTGTTGGGTATATCTAAGTGTGTAGATGTTTATAGAAATCGTAGGTGAGGGTAGAAACCATAAATTTTGGAGTTTGAGAAGAAGAAGAACTCCCAAATTGATCAGATTGTCAGATCAATTCATTTTATTGGTCATCGGTTCGGTTCATTTTTGGGACACCGGGTCGATTCATTTTTGGGCCATGGGTTCGGTTCAGTTATAACAGAAAAGTTTGTGAGATTTTCTTTGACTAAAAAGTATGGGAGAAGAATTCTTTTTGGAGATGAATAGTAAGGGATCCTAAATGGAGTATGAGGACCTCTAGATGATTAAATAAACGATGTATGACCTTTGGGATTTGTGGGAATGAAATCCGGGGAATAAATTTTAAGAATGTTTGGGATGAACGACATTCAAGGAATTCTTCGGCGGATTCGTACATATATATTTATGCGTGTAGAATATATATATATATATATATATATATATATATATATATATATATATATATATATATGGGTAGAATATATATACATATATGCCAAATATATATGAATAAATCCTAAGGTGTGAATATGATGATTTTAAGAATACTAACTAGACGTAATAAGCTAATATTCGGGATTATATTTATTTAAAAATTGTATCATAAGTGAGTGAACACTTATAGGATTAAAACAAGTTGTGTTTATACTTATGGACTAACACGAATTGATATATTAGGAATTATAGGCTAATGCCCCGAGAGTTAGGCATGATACCCGGATCTGATGATGATGATATATATATATATATATATGCGGCTTTAGAGACGATATATATATGATATGATTATGAATATATCTATGTGTGAATGATATATTTATGAGAATCATACCCCTCTCGTTATATGATGGGAAGTTGCGCGATGTGGGTGAGGCCCCTGGCTTGAGGAGCAGGTTGTGTATAGTCCCCAGGTCATAGCATCCATTTTATATTGCGTGATTTTCATCAGGGGCGAGACGTGGTGAGTATCTTTCATTCTCATTTTCGGTGAGGGACTATGACCGCTTCCCATATGTTGCGATTTGGTTTTTACCAAGTCGGCATGAGGGTTTGATCGCTAGTACCCAGGATGGTATGTGAGTAATTCCCTAGAAGATGATAGCATTGAGAGACTGCATCCATTGAGTTATTGCTCTCAGGGATGGTTATTATACTTATATAGTGTGTGATATATAAGTATGGATATACTGGATGTTAGTATATTGTATATATATGAGACGTGAATATATATATATATATATATATATATATATATATATATATATATACGGACAGAATAAAGATTGTATTGTAAAATAATTTATGGACCATCCGGGATTATAAAATCCGAAATAAAAGGTAATATACCTATATAAAGGTGAGAATATTATATACGAGGCTAATAACACTAAGATGTGAGTAGTGTAATAACTAGTGAAGGTTATTCATATGAATGGATATTTGATAAGCGAGAAGTATTAGGTAAGAGATTATTATAGTAAGCTATCGCGAAAGCTTAGAATGTTTTATACGAGGGATTTTAGATAGTGTATGATGATTTAGTTGTTGTAAGAGATTTGTTAGGCGTGGTAGCTGTAACACCCCGTATTTTTGTACATTTAATATTTAATCAATTCGGGAATTTTAAATTACTTGTGTGTTGTAATTTTAATTGAATTAATTATGGCAATATATATATTTAAATATTAATCGGGGAGTGAATGGTTAATGTTTAGGGAAATTTATTTACTAACTGAATAGTAATAATTTAATTGTGTCATTTCGGGTATTAATGATGGGGTATGCACTTATCCCATCCAGGAGTCGGTATAGACTAAATTGGGTGTGGGATAAGGATTTTTATAAATTAATTGGAATGCCAATTCTGAGTGCGCGGTTGTGTCCAGATGGATCGAGATATTCAGAAAAGAGTACCCGGGGGTAGTAATTAGGTCTCGGGGCATTTTTAAGCATAGCCGGGCCCACACAAGGTGATTTGGGATATTTTAATTAGGCCCATTAGGTGAAAAACGGGATGGAGGGTTTTAACCTAAGTGAGGGATTAGGAAATCAGCAACCAACACAATTCTAAGCCTAGGGCTTGAGAGGGAAATTGAGGGAAAGCTTAGCAAAAGCCAATCTGGGGATTTTGGAGCCAAATTGAGGGACTACGCCAACGGATCAGACACAACGAACACTTACAGGCAAGTGGTTAACTGTTGGGATCTCTAAATTGATGATAATCAATTCATATCATACTGATGTGTAAACCAAAATTCGTTTTGGGGATAAATGCGTATAAAAATGGGGGTTTTGTTCATGTAGCTATTGAATGAGATTCAAAGTAAGAAATAGGTGTATTATATATGCCTAAGTAAAGATAAAATAAAATTTGAATATAATTGATGATTAACATGGAATCTTTATGAGTTCTTGGATGAAGAACATGAATCTTGAATGACTTAGGGTTTAATTAATGAACACAAGATGTCAACCTGCCAGAATTTTTGACACAAATTTAAACGTATTCCATTTGAGTTTTGCTTCGAATTAGAGTGTGAACCATACATTCATGGAAAGGTATTTCTCTTAGCTATCCAATGAACTTGGAATCAGATCAATCAGAGTTCGATAGAGGGAGTAATCCACATTTTACTACAGGGTGTTTGATCTGTCAACATAGTAATCTGCCAGAATTTTGACGTGACTTTAAACGTGTGCGATTTAAATTATACTTCAAATTAGAGTGTGAACCATACATTAATGGAAATATATTTATCTTAGCTATCCAATGAACTTGGAATTAGATCAATCAGAGTTATGTAGAGGGAGAAAACGAAACTTTACTAGAGGGTGTTTAATCTGCCAGAAAATTTGAGATTTTTCTTTTTAAGCCTCAAATGTCTAAAATTTTATCGGGGAAGTGTTTTTGACCTTGATGAAATATATTGATGGAATAATGATATGAAGTAGGTATATGATTGATTGTTTAACTTTAGTTTTGTGAGAGAGTTAAGGTGGAGATTCATAGGCTTGATTGTGACGTACTCTAATTCGAGATGATAAGAATATAATTACGAAAAAGCGTGAGCGAGCTTAAATTCGTTAGGTCAGTGGGTTAACAAGGGTAACTACTGAATTGATATAACAAGGGGTAACTAGGACCCTTAGAGTTATGTGAATACTTGAATTAATACGAAAGTGAAATAAATTCGTAAAGCAAACAAGTACGGTGAATATTAGAGAGAAATATATTACGTACAAGTATGAAGAATTGGGTTGTGTAAATACCTACTGTTTTATAGGATTACTTGGGTTGTGAATGCCTATTGTGTGTTTCCTTGTGATAGGAACAAAGACTCGGGAAATATTAAGTTACGGGCTAAGTAAGTGAGTCCGGGGATAATGGTTGGGTGACACCAAGTTATTAAATTAATGGATGTGATAATTAATGAAGGCAGAGTCAGAGGGTAGACTCGGAAAAGTATTAAATTAATTGATGTTGTAATTAATTAGTTTAGGGTCGGGTTGTAGACCCGGAGTTTGGTATAAATTAATTAATGTCTAAATTAATTAATTGGGACTCGGACCACAGACTCAATTTGGTATAAATTAATTATTGTGTAAATTAATTATATTAGAGTCGGACCACAGACTCGGATTTGTGTTGATTAATTAACGTGTAAATTAATTAAATAAGAGTCGAATTGTAGACTCGGGTGGGTATTAAATTAATGGGTGTGTTAATTAATTTAATTAGAGTCGGATTGTAGACTCGGGGAGGTATTAAATTAATAAGTGTGTTAACTAATTTAATTAGAGTCGGATTGTAGACTCGGGGAGGTATAAAATTAATGGGTGTGTTAATTAATTTAATTAGAGTCGGACCACAGACTCGGGAAAAGTATTATATTAATTTAGTCGTGAATAAATTATATTAGAGTCGGACATAAACTCGGGAGGATCATAAATTATTAAGTGAGAAAATTAATTACGTTGAGTCGGGCCACAGACTCAGAAAATTACAAGGAGTGTACGGGATTTTGAGTGCACGGTAAAGCCGGAGTTTATATTATATATATACGGTGTAGTGATAGTATATATATACGTGTTCATATATTGTGTGTGATATTAAATTACAGGCAGTGTACGGGATTTTGAGTACACGGTAAAGCCGGGGTTTATATTATATAAATACGGTGTAGTGATAGTATATATATATATATATATATATATATATATATACGTGTATATATTGTGTGTGATATTAAATATCAGTGACTAGATATTTATTCAATTTATATACTCTAATGCTATCAAGGGAGGTTGCGCGATGTGGGTGAATCCCCTAGCTTGAGGAGTAGGGCGAGTATATCCCCAGGTCATAGCGTCCGGTATATATGGGTGAGGGATGTATCTCACTTTCAGGGAAGGAATATGACCGCCTCCACTACGTTTATATTTTGGGCCAAGTTGGTGAGCGATTCCAACTTGGATAACAAGGTTTTGTGAGCATACCTAGTGAGATAGCATTTTAGAGGGAATCATCCGACAAGGGTATACTCGAAAGGATGGATGTATGTATATTATATGTGTGGATATTGTGGTAAAGGTACATATATAATGGTAGTAAATATTATATACGGGTAATAATATAGTGTGTGATGTATTTACTTTATATAACTAGTGACACGGTTATATGCTAATATTTAAGAGGAATTAAGTAAGTTAATTGTGAGATAACTTATAATTCAAGAATCATTATACTCGGGTTAGAGTAGTATGGCAAGGGATGGTTATACCAGGACTAGTTGAACGGGGTAGTACAACTAGGTGGGGTTAGGGTAACCGGTAGGTGTGCACAATAGTGGAGGGGTGAGAATGTCCACAAGGGAGTGCGACGCTAACTTAAATATGAAGCGCATTCATGCATTTTAAATTACTGTAGTTAATTCACTTGATAAATATTTTCAAAATGTTTTGGGTTCTAACCCTTGCTATAAAACTATTTTCAAAACCTTTTAGGTGTCCAGCCACATGGACGCCAGGATTGATATTCTATTCCAGGGACACGGAGCTGTAGCATATGTGGATGCTAGCAGGAGTTTGGATTAGACGCATCGTTCATTCATTCCTAGAGTAGGAATCATTTCTCAGTTCAGTTTTATTTAGGGCTTGTCGTCCAGACTTCTCAGTACAGTTTTCAGATGTAATCCTTCAGGTGTTTGATGTTTGTATTGGATTATTTTACTTTGGTGGCCGATGGTTTATTCGGCAAGTTATTTAAATTAATTATTCAGTTGATTTATTCAGTTGTGTGAATGGTTTATATTTAATTCCGCATGTACTATTTTGTTAAATTAAAAAGTTAAAATTTGGCACCAGTTTTTGGAATACTAGGTGGTTAGTATGTTTTAAAAAGTTTTCGACAGTGATGCTAAGGATGATCCAACTGGGATTCCTGTTTTAATTTGGTATAGGACTGATCACCCGGTATTTTATTAGGCGGGGTGTCCAGATGGTATCAGAGCATCAAGTTCTAGTGTCCTTAGGATCTGTGCGGCTTTTCACGTTTCGACTTAGCAATATATAGAGCCCTATTATAGGATTGTTGTATTCTCATACGTATGCGCATATACGTTCTTCTGCCAAATTTATATTTAAGAGTGAACTCATAAAAATTCGATTCTCATTTCAGATGATGCCCAGGAGAGAGAGAGAGAGCAGCTTGGGCAGTAGGGGGAGATGAGACGAGGGATACTCGTTAGGAGCAAGAGTTAACGCAGCTACAGCCAGAGATGATTTTGACAGCACAAGTAACTGAAATAGTGGCACAGACAGTTGAAACGACGGTGGTCACAACGGTAGGGTACTTTCCACGGGATCCGCCACAAGTGTTAGTGGCGCCGGATGTTCAGACTCACGCGGGGTCGTCAGGGTGGAAACATGAAAGATAGGTTATTTTTAGTAGGAACCCACCAGAGTTGCGAGGGGGTTCAGAGGTAGTACTAGCGTGTCAAGGAAGAGAGATATCCAGCGTCACATACGCATGGGAGATTGTGATAAGGTACGGAAGCAAATGCTAACCATTTTTACTTTAGTTGGAGCAGCGCTAGAGTGGTGGGAGTCGTTCACCACAGTTGAGGAAAGAGACACACTAGCTATTGCAGAGTTTTGGGTGCGGTTCGACCGCAAGTATTCTCCTCTAGTGGTTAAGACTGAAACGAGGAGAAAATTTTGTGAGATGACTCAAGGGGACCGTTAAGTGGCCAATTAAGAGGAAGAATTCACTCGGTTATAAAATTTTGTACCAGATGAGGTAAGCAAGGAAAAGAGAAAGAAAGTAAATTTTATGGACGGGTTAGTTTGGAGAATCAGACAACCTTTAATTGATAATTTCGCATTAGTAAATTATACTGATGTCATTAACGCAGCACTCCGGCACTGTCGAAAATATCGCTTCCACGTGAAAGGAAGCGGGAGGGGAGTGGAAACTAGCCAGTCGGATAAGGCAGGAGGGAACAATACCAGTGGGGTATCCCAGCAGCAGACTGGGGGAGATCAGGGGCAGGATTTCCGACAGGGAAACCACACCAAATGATTTAAAACTGGAGGCTATCGGCAGGATGGCCAGGGAATTCAACAAGGTCGACATGGAAGGGGCCAGTGGCAGGGTGAATGTATTAGACGATGTTTCGTCGGTGGGGAAAGCGAGACACTTGAAGAGAGATTGTCTTAAGCAAGGCAGGGGGCAACTACAGGACGAGGTTCTAGATGTACAGCCACTAAAGCAAGTCATTGGTGCATTCGGGCAGGGAGAAGATGCTCCAGAACTCGAGAACCAACCGTTGCAGCAGAAGTATGGAGGTAATTATTTTTACCCTAGGGGCATGGGGTATATTTTTGAGTGACAGGGAGGATGTCACAATATAAGTCTTATTTTTCACTAAAGTTCGCGGGTGAGTCGAATTTAGTGAGTATGTTGGCGGTAGCAGCCAAAGGATGTCGATAAACTTTCCGCAGAGTAACGGAGTTCCTTGGTGTTCTTCACGGAAGAGTGAAGGTGTACACTGAGTGAAAGTTTGAATTATGCGAGGAATTACTACTTTCGATAATTATGGGAGTAGGGTTGATAACATTTCCTAAAAAAAAAAAAAATCAACTGGATAGCGATGGAATTTAACTATGGTGGATAGTGGTGTAAAATTTTGGTGTTCGCGACACTAGGGTATGGTTGGTACTAGGTATCACGTGAGAGGGAGTATAGCCTATATATGTGGATATATATATATATATGTTGTATTGCGTGGTGCGATAGCACATAGTGAAGTTTTGTGTTCTCACATTTTATCCCGGTAAGTGGGGATGTTTACTGAAGTGAATCAGGGCGGTTAGATTTAATTTCGAGCAAAGAGAGATAGCTCGGGGTTTACTTTGCGCTAGGACTAGTGATAGTAAGGGGCGCGGTATTTTATGTTGTCTTTAGTAGCATAAGGGTAAGAATATATACTTTTGTGTTGAGAGACAAGTATTTATGGGGAGATGTTTGGACGTTAGCACATGGGTTGGGTACCCGGGCAGTAGATTTATATGAATATAAATATTTATATATGTGATATGACTACGGGATTCGAAGTTATATTACGGGTTACGACTAGCATAGTCAGGTAACTTTCGTGCGGTAGAGCGCGGGGATATGGTGTATGGGCACCCGGGTTAATTAAGGCAAATTTTGTGTGGTTAAGCGCGGGTATAAGGTGTATGGGCGCCCTGGAAAATTTTAAATGCATACTTGTGTAACGTATGGTTATAAATGAATGGGATAGATATAGCGGGCTTAGAGGCACATGACTAGTGAGTAATATGTGAATATTGGAACACTAGGTTTATCTTAATTTCGAGGACGAAATTCCTTTGTAAGGGGGGAAGTATGTAACACCCCGTATTTTTGTACATTTAATATTTAATTAATTCAGGAATTTTAAATTACTTATGTGTTGTAATTTTAATTGAATTAATTATGGCAATATATATATTTAAATATTAATCGGGGAGTGACTGGTTAATGTTTAGGGAAATTTATTTACTAAGTGAATAGTAATAATTTAATCGCGTCATTTCGGGTATTAATGACGGGGTATGCACTTATCCCAACCAGGAGTCGGTATAGACTAAATTGGGTGTGAGATATGGATTTTTATAAATTAATTGGAATGCCAATTCTGAGTGCGCGGTTGTGTCCAGATGGGTCGAGATATTCAGAAAAGAGTACCCGGGGGTAGTAATTGGGTCTCGGGGCATTTTTGAGCATAGCCGGGCCCACACGAGGTGATTTGGGCTATTTTAATTAGGCCCATTAGGTGAAAAACGGTATGGAGGGTTTTAACCTAAGTGATGGATTAGGAAATCAGCAGCCAACACAATTCTAAGCCTAGGGCTTGAGAGGGAAATTTGGGGAAAGCTTAGCAAAAGCCAATCTGGGGATTTTGGAGCCAAATTGAGGGACTACGCCAACGGATCAGACACTACGAACACTTACATACAAGTGGTTAACTTTTGTGATCTCTAAATTGATGATAATCAATTCATATCATAGTGATGTGTAAACCCAAATTCATTTTGGGGATAAATGTGTATAAAAATGGGGGTTTTGTTCATGTAGCTATTGAATGAGATTCAAAGTAAGAAATAGGTGTATTATATATCACTAAGTAAAGATAAAATGAAGTTTGAATATAATTGATGATTAACATGGAATCTTTATGAGTTCTTGGATGAAGAACATGAATCTTGAATGACTTAGGGTTTAATTGATGAACATAAGATGTCAACCTGCCAAAATTTTTGATACAAATCTAAACGTACTCCATTTGAGTTTTACTTCCAATTAGAGTGTGAACCATACATTCCTGGAAAGGTATTTCTCTTAGCTATCCAATGAACTTGGAATTAGATCAATCGGAGTTCTGTAGAGGGAGTAATCGACATTTTACTACAGGGTGTTTGATCTGTCAACATAGTAATCTGCCAGAATTTTGACGTGACTTTAAACGTGTGCGATTTGAATTCTACTTCGAATTAGAGTGTGAACCATACATTACTGGAAATATATTTCTCTTAGCTATCCAATGAACTTAGAATCAAATAAATCGGAGTTTTTTAGAGGGAGAAATCGAAATTTTCCTATAGGGTGTTTAATCTGCCAGAAAATTTGAAAATTTTCTTTTTAAGCCTCAAATGTCTAAAATTTTATCGGGGAAGTGTTTTTGACCTTGATGAAATATATTGATGGAATAATGATATGAAGTAGGTCTATGATTGATTGTTTAACTTTAGTTTTGTGAGAGAGTTAAGGTGGAGATTCATAGGCTTGATTGTGACGTACTCTAATTCGAGATGATAAGAATATAATTACGGAAAAGCGTGAGCGAGCTTAAATTCGTTAGGTCAGTGGGTTAACAAGGGTAACTACTGAATTGATATAACAAGGGGTAACTAGGACCCTTAGAGTTATGTGAATACTTGAATTAATACGAAAGTGAAATAAATTCGTAAAGCAAACAAGTACGGTGAATATTATAGAGAAATATATTACGTACAAGTATGAAGAATTGGGTTGTATAAATACCTACTGTTTTATAGTATTACTTGGGTTGTGAATGCCTATTGTATGTTTCCTTGTGATAGGAACAAAGACTCGGGAAATATTAAGTTACGGGCTAAGTAAGTGAGTCCGGGGATAATGGTTGGGTGACACCAAGTTATTAAATTAATGGATGTGATAATTAATGAAGGCAGAGTCGGAGGGTAGACTCGGAAAAGTATTAAATTAATTGATGTTGTAATTAATTAGTTTAGGGTCGGGTTGTAGACCCGGAGTTTGGTATAAATTAATTAATGTCTAAATTAATTAATTGGGAGTCGGACCACAGACTCAATTTGGTATAAATTAATTATTGTGTAAATTAATTATATTAGAGTCAGACCACAGACTCGGATTTGTGTTGATTAATTAACGTGTAAATTAATTAAATAAGAGTCGGATTGTAGACTCGGGTGGGTATTAAATTAATGGGTGTGTTAATTAATTTAATTAGAGTCGGATTGTAGACTCGGGGAGGTATTAAATTAATAAGTGTGTTAATTAATTTAATTAGAGTCGGATTGTAGACTCGGGGAGGTATAAAATTAATGGGTGTGTTAATTAATTTAATTAGAGTCAGACCACAGACTCGGGAAAAGTATTATATTAATTTAGTCGTGAATAAATTATATTAGAGTCGGACATAGACTCGGGAGGATCATAAATTATTAAGTGAGAAAATTAATTACGTTGAGTCGGGCCACAGACTCAGAAAATTACAAGCAGTGTACGGGATTTTGAGTGCACGGTAAAGCCGGAGTTTATATTATATATATACGGTGTAGTGATAGTATATATATACGTGTTCATATATTGTGTGTGATATTAAATTACAGGCAGTGTACGGGATTTTGAGTACACGGTAAAGTCGGGGTTTATATTATATATATACGGTGGAGTGATAGTATATATATATATATATACGTATATATATTGTGTGTGATATTAAATATCAGTGACTAGATATTTATTCAATTTATATACTCTAATGCTATCAAGGGAGGTTGCGCGATGTGGGTGAATTCCCTATCTTGAGGAGTAGAGCGAGTATATCCCCAGGTCATAGCATCCGGTATATATGGGTGAGGGATGTATCTCACTTTCAGGGAAGGAATATGACCGCCTCCACTACGTTTATATTTTGGGCCAAGTTGGTGAGCGATTCCAACTTGGATAACTAGGTTTTGTGAGCATACCTAGTGAGATAGCATTTTAGAGGGAATCATCCGACGAGGGTATACTCGAAAGGATGGATGTACGTATATGATATGTGTGGATATTGTGGTAAAGGTACATATATAATGGTAGTAAATATTATATACGGGTAATAATACAGTGTGTGATGTATTTACTTTATATAACTAGTGACACGGTTATATGCTAATATTTAAGAGGAATTAAGTAAGTTAATTATGAGATAACATATAATTCAAGAATCATTATACTCGGGTTAGAGTAGTATGGCAAGGGATGGTTATACCAGGACTAGTTGAACGGGGTAGTACAACTAGGTGGGGTTAGGGTAACCGGTAGGTGTGCACAATAGTGGAGGGGTGAGAATGTCCACAAGGGAGTGCGACGCTAACTTAAATATGAAGCGCATTTATGCATTTTAAATTACTGCAGTTAATTCACTTGATAAATATTTTCAAAATGTTTTGGGTTATAACCCTTGCTATAAAACTATTTTCAAAACCTTTTAGGTGTCCATCCACAGGGACGTCAGGATTGATATTCTATTCCAGGGACACGGAGCTGTAGCATATGTGGATGCTAGCAGGAGTTTGGATTAGACGCATCGTTCATTCATTCCTAGAGTAGGAATCATTTTTCAGTTCAGTTTTATTTAGGGCTTGTCGCCCAGACTTCTCAGTACAGTTTTCAGATGTAATCCTTCAGGTGTTTGATGTTTGTATTGGATTATTTTACTTTGGTGGCCGATGGTTTATTCGGCAAGTTATTTAAATTAATTATTCAGTTGTGTGAATGGTTTATATTTAATTCCGCATGTACTATTTTGTTAAGTTAAAAAGTTAAAATTTGGCACTAGTTTTTGGAATACTAGGTGGTTAGTATGTTTTAAAAAGTTTTCGACAGTGATGCTAAGGATGATCCAACTGGGATTCCTGTTTTAATTTGGTATAGGACTGATCACCCGGTATTTTATTAGGCGGGGTGTCACAGTAGCTTAACTAGAGTATTTTAAAATACATGCGTTAGGTGTGCACTGTTAGATGAGAGGTGAGGGGTATCTCATGTGAGTGCGACACCAGTTTAAATATGGAGAGTATCATATTTTAAATATTAAAGTATTTTAAGTACTTGCTAAAATGTTTTTTCCCCAAAACCCGGGCTCTGACCCGTATCTATTTTTCTTTTTTTTTCTCCTTTGTATACTTTTTAGGTGTAGAGACACAGGGACGCCTGGATGAATATTCTTTCGAGTCAGATGTTGCTGCCGCAGCTGTGGATGTTGGCAAGAAATTTTATAGACGCTTCTCTCTTTGTGATCTAGTTAGGAGGTACTGGGAGTAATATTTAGGCATGTTGCCCAATTGTTGTAATTTATTTTATTTGCAGCATCTCTATTTTACGCACTTTCGATCTGGTTGTATATAATGTTTTACCGAGAGTTTTTTATTATTATTATTATTATTTATTTATTCATTTCAATTGTTTATATCTTTGTATAGTTGGATTTACTTACGTGTTTTAGTTAAAAATATTAGAAAGTTTAAAATTTGGCACTAGGCCAAATAGGTTATTAGTAATTAAATGGTTTTCAACAGTGATGCTGAGGATGAAACCATATGAGATTCATGTTTAATTTGATATAGGACTTATCACCTGGTAGTTTATTTGGCTTGGTGTCACAAATGGTATCATAACATCAGGTTCTAGTCTCTTTAGGAATCTATGCGGATGCACTACATTTCTAGCGTTGCTTTCTATTTGATATGGAGCCCTATGTTTAGGATTGTTGATTCCTATTGTGAGATTTCGTTCTCCTACTATAATGTGTAAATATTAGTGAATCTTTCTTGAGTTCAGGGGTGCTTTATATGTCGATTACTCAGAGGACAACCAGTAAGGGCAGTTGGAAGAATAGCAGGAGCCAAGGCTCAGTTGGAACTGTAGAATATGTTTGGGGACGATGACAGTAGACGAGGCCACCCCTATTGTGGCTTAGGAAGTTGGGGCTGTAAGGACTAATAGAGTTCAATATATTTTATTTTCAAGTACCGCTATAGTAGAAAGTGGTGCCAAAATAGACTTACCTAGCGTGGTTAGAATGGGAGAGAGAGTCGGAGGGGTCTTTGTAGAGAACCACCCATTAGAATTTTTGGCAAATGTGGAGATTATATGTGTGGCCAATGGATGTAAGATAACCATAGGCTTTGGTATATAACATGGAGTAGTATACCCACAAGTGAAAGATTATTCCAATGGAAGGATCTTAGGTGCGGTTTGACAGTAAGTTACTTCATCTTTTGTTTAGAAAGAGATGTCGATGAAATTCGGAACTTATCACTGGAGGGCTGGACGGAGGCCTTGTCTAGAGAACCTTATACCCGACGAGGTTGGTACAATAGAGAAAAGAGTCCTTAAGTGGGTGATGGACTCACTAGAGGAGTCACTGGCACTTAGAGGAAATTTTGCTTGGAAGGTCAAAGTAGATGGCGACTATGTTGTGTTTTGTCAATGAAGATATTAATGATTTTATGTGAAGGGTGCTTAAAGAATTGGAAGATTTAGTCAGGGAGTAAGACTGGATGTAATAGTGCTTATGCAACACCGTAGGGGGAGACCCATCAGGGGACTCGTTTAAATGATTCAGATAGCTGAATTCCTACCTAGTGACAGTGGATTCAGTTGAGACTCGTAAGGCCAGTAGTGTGTTCCTTAGGGTCAGCGGAACCAAGCGAACAATGAGGGTGGCCATCAGGGATGAGACTACCAGGGTCCAAGATATGGAAAACCCTAATATGGTCAGTATGTCCAGGAATAATGAATTATATGGAGAGGTATTTTATGTGGAGAGTAGGGCCACATGCATTGATGTTTGTCCGAAGTGAGTAAAGGGACAAGAGTATGGTGCCTAGTTGGGACAATAATTAATAAAGCTTTTGGTTCAATTCTAACAAGCGTGTCATGTCCGGGAACCATTTGAGCAGCCAGGATGATTGGCAAGGTCAAAATATGAGTTTTATCCTCAGTTGTATGGGGTATGCTTTGGGTGGCACGAGTGATCCACGGTATCTTGATTAGCACTAAATTAGCGTGTGAGACGAGTTTAGTGTGTATATCGATAACATTATATGTTTATATATTTAAGTGGTATAGCGGGGTTATTTTTGGTTTCATTCATGGGGAAGCGGGTGTAGGCATAGTGCTATATATTTTATTGGAATTGCTCGTTTTAGTGATGTGTTATACGAGTATGATATTATCCTGGGTATAGACTGGTTAGAATGATAGTGGGCTATTATTTCAAGGCTATCGTATTTGATGTTCTAGGGATGGATGTGTGGTTTTGGTGATGCCTCACCTGAGAGAGGGCCGAGCTCACATTTATATTATATTATAATAGAGACTCCAAAGAGTATAATTGTCTCGAGGTATTTGATCCCGGCATGTAGGGACTTTATTGAGGCAATTTGAGGTATATTGGGTTTATTATCGAGTGGAGATTTTGAGCTCGTTATTATATTTAGCGATTAGAACTTGGTGATAGGGAGAGCACATTATTATATCACTCCTTTAGAGACGCGGGAGTTGAGATTTATATTTATACTTCTGAGGATAGAATTTTGAGAGTCTCAGTTATGTGCTTGAAGTTTATGGAATTTGTTTACTGCCAATGATGAGTGATAGAGTATTAGGGAAAGATCCTTGTTTTATTTCGAATCGTCCGAGATAGGAGGACGTAGGAATAGAT
This sequence comes from Sambucus nigra, assembly GCA_949130495.1. Lineage (NCBI taxonomy): Eukaryota > Viridiplantae > Streptophyta > Magnoliopsida > Dipsacales > Adoxaceae > Sambucus > Sambucus nigra. The sequence goes on along the minus strand of OX422222.1, from coordinate 165,909,052 downwards.
GTGCGAAATATATGTCTGTCAGACAGTTATTAACAAGCTAGAATGGCATGATGGATTGAACATCATGTGAGAAGGGCGACGATCCAAGTATATGTGTGCATTGAGAGTAGCACACCCGAGATGGTTTGAAAGGCTGTGGGAAGCCATTTGAAAGGATATATCTTGAAAAGAGGAAAATCTAACTATTATGGGAAAGTGAAGCAGAGTCCTACTCAGCTAAATGTTGATGTTTATAAGGTAAAAAGGGCCCAAAATTGCGCAAGTGGTAAAAAGTGCAAGTGCTGAAACTTTTGGTACACCCCAGAGGAAGAAGGGGAGTATAAAGTACCACTTAAGGTGAGATATCATAAGTGGGAAGTTGGTGTTAGGCGAGACATAGTGATATTGTCTCCGAGTGCTCCACTTAGAAATGAAAATGCGTTGGTTCGAGATGATCAACCATAAATTTTTTGTATCAATCTGACTATTCCAGTGATGGAATGGGCAGACAAGATGGTAAATTTCATGGATAGGTGTGCTCAAACCTTTATTTGAATAGAAGGATTGCACCAGTGAAAGGTGTTGCCCAATATTGTTGTGAATCGGGATGAGATCCTTGAACCCCACCTCCGATAGGGATTTTTGGGAAGGAGTGGGGATAATGTTTTGCTTTGGGTAAGTCATGTCACCTCTGGCCCAATGAGTAGATGGGCGGTGATTGACGACTAGTAAAGACGTATGAATGAGATTCTGGAGTCATTGCGGTTAGTTTACTTCCGTAACTAACCTAACTTGTAATTGAAATAAAGAATGATACGATAATTGGGAGGAGAAATTACCGATTAATAGAGTTGTGTCTAGTCACTCGTACCTATTTATTATGGACAAGGTGCCTATTAAGGTTTTATGAGGGAAAGCCTGGTCATTCTCCCTCTAGTTGTTTATAGGTGAGCGAATAACGAGACTTTTCTTCGTAAGAGTTATGTCACTATGAACTAAGATTTGAACGACTGACAGGAGTTGTCCAATGCTCTTATGGTTTCTCTCAGGATGGGAGATTTTGTGTTGGGATGGATGCGAGAAGCTGGCACTTAGTGATGTGCGGCCTTCCAATAATATTGAGGCAATAGATCTAGTGAACTATAGGTTCATTTTATTCGGATGTCATTGGTAAAAGCACAATGTATGATGTGCCGTTATTGAGGTGAGAGCTTATAATTGATTAAGAATATCATCTTTAATAGAGTTGAACAAGCTTGTCGTGAAGCTGGGGAAATAGTGATTAAACCTTACTTTGAGATTGATTTTGTTTGGTATAGGATATGGTGTTGTTAAAGATCATGAGTCTTAGTACCGGTCTTGTCCGAATTTTGAGGACGAAATTCCACTATTATGGGGGAGTATGTAATACCCCGTACATTTATGGATAATTAAATTTCATGAGTGTGGGTAATTTAATAATTTGAGTATTTAAAGTAAATGATATGGACTAATTATACTTCATGTCCAGGTGAACAAAAGCGACAAATGATGTTATTTAATTCGAAAAATATATGTGGAGATGTGTTGGGTTTAAGACGTGAATTTTGATAAGTGAGTCAAATGGAGATTTTGAGTTCACAGTTGGTCTTGGAAGGGCCGAGGTAGTTAGAATAGAGTACCCGGGGGTAGTGTTTGGGTTCCGGGGACTTTTTGGATCAGTAGGGACTCACATTTGTGTATACGAGTCAATTTTGGGATTAAAAAGGGGATAACCCTTGTATTTCTATTATAAGTCATGATAGAGAGAAATGAAAGAAAGAATGAAGAAAGAAGAGAAAGGAAGGAAGAAAAGGGTAGAAAGAGCAGATTTTCGGCTAAGCTCTGACGGATTCCAGCATGAGATCGCCGGATTTATCCAACCAAGCAAGTGTTTGACTTGCTTTAATCATTGTAGTGTGTTTATAATACATATTATAGTTGGTGTGAAAACTATAAGATTTTTGGGTTGGGATTCTTGAATCAAAATGGGTTTAGGGAGATGATTTCATATGATTTTGATGTGATAATAATCTTACATGAAATCTGAGTTAAAATCCATGTTAATGGTGAATTTTTTGTGAGAAATTGGAACAAATGAAAGTTAAGGTTCAATTAAGAAAATGGTTGATTTTCTTGGTTTAATTGATGAATCCCAAGGATATATTAGTGTGTTGGGTATATCTAAGTGTGTAGATGTTTATAGAAATGGTTGGTGAAGGTAAAAAACATAAATTTTTGGAGTTTAAGAAGAAAAAGAACTTCGAAACTGATCAGATCATCGAATCGGTTCGTTTTATTGGTCATTGCTTCAGTTCATTTTTGGTACACCAGATCAGTTCGTTTTGGGCCATGGGCTTGGTTCGATTACAATAGAAAAATTTGAGAGATTTTCTTGGACTGGAAAGGATTGGAGAAGAATTCCTTTTGGATATGAATAGTAGGGGATCCTAAATAAAAGGTGAGCACCTCTAGATGATTAAATGAGTGATTTGTGACCCTTGGGGTTTGTGGGAATTAAATCCGAGGTATAAATTTTAAGAATGTTTGGGATGAACGACATTCGAGGAATTATTCTACGAGTTCATACATATATTTATGCGTGTAGAATATATATGCCGATTATATATATATGGGTAGAATATATGAACATACATGCTAAATATATATGAGTAAATCCTACGATGTGAATAGGATGATTTAAGAATATTAGCTAGACGTGATAAGCTAATATTCAGGATTATATTTATGTGAGAATTGTATCATAAGTGAGTGAATACTTATGGTATTAAAATAGGTTGTGTGTATACTTATGCATTAATACGAATTGATATATTCATAATTATAGGCTAATGCCCCGAGAGATAGGAATGATAGCCGAATTTGATGATATATATATATATATATATATATATGTGTGTGTGTGTGTGTGTGTGTGTGAATGATATATTTATGTGAAGAATACCCCTCTAATGCTATCATGCGAAGTTGCGCGATGTGGGTGAGGCCCCCGGCTTGAGGAGCAGGTTACGTATAGTCCCGAGGTCATAGTGTCCATTTTAATATTGCGTGATATTTATCAGGGGTGAGACGTGGTGGGGATATTTCGGTCACATTTCTGGTGAGGAACTATGACCACTCTCATACATTGCGATTTGGTTTTTACCAAGTCGGCGTGAAGGTCCGACCGCTGGTACCCAGGATGGTATGTGAGTAATTCCCTGGAAGATGATAGTATTGAGAGGATGCATCCATTGAGTTATAGCTTCGAGGGATGGTTATTATACATATATAATGTGTGATATATAAGTATGGATATACTCGATGTGTATAGAATATTGCATATATATGAGACGTGAATATGTATATATATATAAAGGTGAGAATATTATATACGAGGCTAATAACACTAAGATGCGAGTAGTGTGATAACTGGTTAAGGTTATTCATATGAATGGATATTTAATAAGCGAGAAATATTAGGTAAGATATTATTATAGTAAGCTATCGTGAAAGCTTAGAATGTTTTATATGCAGGATTTCAGATAGCGTATGATGATTTAGTTACTGTAAGAGATTTGTTAGGCGGGGTAGCTTAACTAGAGTGTTTTAAAATACATGCGTTAGGTGTGCACTATTAGATGAGAGGTAAGGGGTATCTCATGTGTGTGCGACACTTGTTTATGTATGGAGAGTATCATATTTTAAATATTAAAGTATGTTAAGCACTTGCTAAAACGTTTTTTTTTTCAAAACTCGGGCTCTGACTCGTATTTATTTTTCTTTTTCTTCTCCTTTGTATACTTTTTAGGTGTCCAGACACAAGTACACCTGGATGAATATTCTTCTGAGTCAGACGTTGCTAGTGCAGCTGTGGATGTTAGCAGGAAATTGTATAGACGTTTCTCCCCTTGTGATCTAGATAAGAGGTACTGGAAGTAATATTCGGGCATGTTGCCCAATTGTTGGCATTTATATATTTACGACATCTCTATTTTACGCACTATTGATATGGTTGTATATGATGTTTTACCGAGAGTTATCGATTATTATTTATTTATTCATTTTAGTTGTTTATATCTTTTTATAGTTGGATTTACTTGTGTATTTTAGTTAAAAATATTAGAAAGTTTAAAATTTGGCGTCAGGTCTAAAAGGTTATTAGTAATTAAATGGTTTTCAACAGTGATGCTGAGAATTAAACCATATGAGATTCATGTTTAATTTGTGTAAGAGGGTACTTTAGATTAGATGGAGGCGTAACCCCTTGAGTACAGTAATGATAAGTTAAACAACAACACAATTGATTAGCCACAGGACATGCAAACACGACTCAATGAAGATAGACTTAGTTTGAACTCACAAATCTCTCATGTATAACTCGGAAGGTAGTAATGAACTTAGAAGCAAATTTTCTTAGAGGGAGAGAGAAAATGATCACCCTAGATACACCCTGGTAGGCAGCAAAACACCCCCACCACCCTCAATGATCTCTGTAAAATATTAAAGCTTCGTAATAAATGACAATGGTGGGTGAGTAGACTCTCTGGCTCGTAATAAATCTCTTTAGTAATGGACTTCTGGCAGAGTTTCCCTCTCTAGTGCCACTAGAAAAGGGGATGTATATACTTCTTACCCCACCAAGTTCTGCTTCGTGCAACTGACCATGATTCATGAGTTCATACAGAGTCCCCTCCAGTATCCCCCAGTCCTTTCTTTCTCTGCCGTGGAGTTGGGTCTTAAGGGAAACTCCATTCTTGGAGTTGATTTCCCTCTGAGTAAAACCGTTAAAGATCCTCCCCATGAGCTACCCCCTTATTTCCGAATGATACCTACTTCCACACCCAATCCCAAGACCATTGCAACCCCCAAATAGCTTGCCTTTTCAATCGAAGCAGCCATTGGCGAAGGGCCTTCCCAAACACCACCCAAAAGGACTAGGAAGTCCAAGAGTGGGACTTCCTCAAAATCCAATTCTCAAACTCAGTCGCAAACCCCTTTGGATGCATTCCCTATCACCTTTGTTCCCCCTCCCATGTCTGTACAGGTAAGTGAAGAGATGAGAAGGAAGGTTCAGGCTGAGGTGGAACGGATAAATGTTGAGTTTCAACGATGTGCTCTTGTCGTTCCTCCTTCTACTGCCTTCCCCACTGAATGGATAAATGGAGCTGAGAAGGAAGGTTTAGGCTGAGGTTGATCCAACTGAATCGGGGGCAAAGAGGAAGAATATTTCAAAGTCTCCTCGGGGCATTGGTATTGGGGGTGCAAGTAAGAAGACTCTGGGTACTAAGTCCCAGAGGAAACTAACCCCCGAGGTACATCTCTCCCCAGCTCCCTCTGTTGTTTCCTCCTCTCCTCCTTCGCCAGTGGTTATATCCTCCCATTCTCCCACTGTATCTGAGGTATGTATGTGTGTTGTTGATTTTATTCATAACAAATTTTTTTCTAAGGCAAGCTGCATCTGTTTACCTCTTAATCACTCTGGTGCGGGAAATTGGAGAAGAAAGACCCCCCCCCGTGAGCCCTTTTGTGGGGGGACATTTCGGCTTCTCTCAGACCGATGTAACTCCTCCCTGTTCTCCCATGATCGGGCTTACCTACTCCCATCGTCCAACCTCTCAACATGCAAAGGATGATGCCGTGGGGGGTGACTCCGTTGAGTTTGTGGGAATCTCTTCCCAAACAGAGATAACTCCCTCAGTTGCTTCTAAATATGGAAAGTCCCCCTGAGGTAACATACTATCCATTACTTGTTAGGTCTCACATATTTTTTCTTTTGCCATCCCTTTATTTATCATGTTGAACTTAAATATGCTGGGATGCCTTAGGTTGAAATGGCGTCTTTGTTAGTTGGCATTCTTCTTCCCACTTTGCTGACAAGACCCATAGCTGCATTTCTAGCTTTTTCTATATTTCCTCCTCGTGTCTAACACTTAGCGTCATGTTTACAGCTTTTGCCAAGTCTTACCCCCACCCTTTTCTCTTAGTGGTTTGCATCTTTCAAAGGCCAAGGTTGATGCTTCTGCCCAGCGTGGTGGTTATTCTGTACCTACCCATGCTGGGGCATCATTTGGGTGTCCATCGTCTTGTCCCAGTGAAACTCCTATGCTGGCCTTGGTACCTTTTGCTGGTGAGGGAGCTTTATCGACCGTTGAGGCTTCTTCATTGAGGCCTCTGAGGAAATAAGCCTGCCCCCAATGGTTCCTACAGTTATAGCCTCCACGGTGACTCCCCTTCTCACTCCCGCTACTGCTAAGGTATTTTGCTAATTTCTCTGTATTTCTCAACCTTTCAAACTTCACTTATGATGATGGCTTAACACTCAAAACACCTTTTAAGATTTTCCATGAACTCCACCTATACTGGTGACTTCACAACGAAAACACTTGTTAAGATTTTTCATAAACTCCTCCTATAACGGTGACTTAACAACGAAAATGCTTGTTAAGATTTTTTAATAAACTCCACCTATATCGGTTACTTAACAACGAAAACACTTGTTAATATTTTTTCATAAACTCCACCTATAACGGTGACTTAACAACAGAATTGCTTGTTAAGATTTTTTCATAAACTCCACCTATATCGGTGACTTAACAACGAAAACACTTGTTAATATTTTTTCATAAATTCCACCTATAACGGTGACTTAACAACGAAAACACTTGTTAAGTTTTTTCATAAGCTCCACCTATATTAGTGACTTAACAACGAAAACACTTATTAAGATTTTTTTTCTTTTAACTCATTATTTCTTCTACTTGTTCTTAGGTTGCACGGGGGGATTCTCCACCAGTTCTTTCACCCATCGCTACACCCCATCGAGAACCTGTTATCTTAGAAGTTTCCAGTCACAACGATCAAGGTTCCACGACTGGTGCTACTGCCGAGAGTGAATCTGGGTATGAGATCCATCTGCCCAACTTAGCTTCTCATGCCTTTTGCCTCATGGTTCTTCAGCGTTCCCCTCAAATTCCTGCCAGCCATCGCTTGGTAGTTGAGCAACTTCCAAGCCATCATCCTGAGACTTTTACTATGGATTGCCTGCATTCTAACATCCCCGTGATGAGCTACAGACTTCAGGGCATGGCTACCATGGTTGTTGATATCTCCAGCACTCCCACTTCAAACGTTACCAAAGCCCTCCTCAACCAATTCCTGGGCTATCTGAGGGAGTTGGGTCATGATAGCTTCCGTTTTGACTGGCTTATTACGCACTTAAAAACTTTGAAGAGCCAGCAGCTCGACAGCCAGAGGGAACTGCTCTGGAAACATCAGGAGGATCAACGGGCTGAGGAAGCTAAGTTGGCTGAGTTAGCACCTCTTCTTGAAGTTGTTGACAAAAAAGTGGGGGACATCAAAGAAGCTCTGCATCTGGCGAAGCTAAAGTGAGAGAAACTCCTCATCGAGCATACACAAGCATAAATGAGGCTGGAGGTTTCTATAAATTCCCAAAGATCTTGCCTGGTAGCTTCTTCGGGCCTTCCTGGAGATTTTTTCTCTGCTCCAGACCTGTGGTTCCTTTTAGGCCAATAAGCTTTTGTATACATTTTTCTTTTCATCTTCTTATGTAATTCTTGGGCAGTGCTCCTAATTTTGTAATGCCCCAAAGTTTATGAAAGAATGAAAAAGATGTAAAAAAATAATGTCCTTTCTTTATGTTATAACTGCTTGCATATATTACAACGTTCTATAATTATTTCATCTCCACTCGAGTTATAATAAAAAGGACTTGTATATTCATAACAACAACTAGATACATCAGTGGTCCAAACTTAATTGCTTACACATGATAGACTTTCAACCATTTATTATTAATCTTGAATGGTTTGTCTTCTTCCATCTTAGAAATTAAGCAATAACCTGAATCGTGAGCTTCTTTTATAATGAAAGGTCCTTCCCAATTTGCTGAAAATTTAGGTAGAGGAAGCCCCCTAATGTGATTCACAGTTGCCTTCAAAAAGAGGTCTACCTCCATGAACTTCCTTGGTCTCACCAAGTTATCATATGCCCTGGAGAGCTACTTTATATACATTTAAAAGTGTCGCATCACATTATCTCTGTGTTCATCCAACACTTCCAACTGCATATGTCTATTCTGAGGGAGCATGCTACTTCGCAAGGCATATCGAGCAGAGGGAACTTCCAACTCTACCGAGATAATTGCCTCAGCCCTATAAATAAGGGAGAACAGAGTATACCCTGTGGTCTTCCTCTTGGTTATTCGATAGGACCACAACATAACTGGAATCTTGTCATTCCACGATCTTGGGAAATCGTCCATTATTTTAGCCAAAATATTAACCAAGGTTTTGTTAGTTGCTTCGGCTTAATCGTTTCCCTTTGGGTATTCCATCATTGAAGTATGATGAACAATAGAGTACTTGTCTGTGAGCATCGTTACCTCTAAATTGACAAAAGGGGTTTCGTTATTTGAGAGAATAACCTTTGGAATCCCAAAATGATAAATGATGTATTCTCTGATGAAGTTTCTCTTCTTAGTGGTATCGCTTCAACTCACTTTGTAAAACACTCTGTTGGTGTTAATATCCATATCTTCCCCCTCGAAGAAAGACGTATTGGCCTTACCAGGTCGAACGCCCAAGTATGAAAAGGATAAGGCGTTGCCAGGGAGTGTAGGTCCACCGATGGGGCATGGATCATATTTCCATGAAGTTGGCAAGCTTTACATTTTTGAACGAACTCGGCAGAGTCCTTCTACATTATTGGCCAATAATATCCCAAGGTCATCAACTGATCACACAACTTGGCCCCTCTTATGTGAGCTGGATCGTGCGCCTATTTGAGGACTTTGATTGCTTATTATTTTAAGATGCAACGCAATAGTATATTGAAGCCTCTTCGATAAAGCTGCCCCTCCTTAATGTAGAACCTTGGGGCCCTTCTCTTTAGTCCCATCGTATCAATTTTCTCTGTTGAGATAACTCCATCTCTGATGAAGACAATATAGGGTTGCCTCCAGTTTGGTTTTGCTTAAAGGAAATGACATTCAGCTTCCTTGAAAAATAATTGGCACTTATCACACTTTCATTGCAGCTTTATTGCGTCGTGCTTCATTCTAGGCCAAAAATACCCCTCCCTTTGAATTCTCCTATAAAGAGGTATCTCAGTTGTTTCGCAGTGCTTCTCATGTGTTTTCTTCAACTTCTGCTCTTCTTCTTCTGGGCTGATGCATCTTGACAGACATCCTCCTGCATTTTTGAAGTAAAGGTTTCCCTAATTTGTAAAGTATTGGGCTAATTCCCTTAGCTCCTTCGCTCCTTCTCCAGACTCTAGTTGCTTTTTAATCTCTCCCCTCCAGTCCGAGTCCTCCTTCATCGGCACAATTTACTGTACTACCGAAGGAGCTGTTCTCCGTTGAATCACGGCTGTAGTTGTGTCATTCCTCATTACCATTTTTTGGGTGATGGTGGCATAGGCATCTGGATGTCGGTCCATCATTTGAGGATGCCTCCTAATTTTGGTCCGATAGAACTTGTTGAGGAGCCTCTGGATGATTATTTTGTATGGTGCCAGGCTCAAGTGTTTCAATGCATATTCTCCATTCACTTATTGAATTACCAAGTTTGAATAACCTTTTATACAAATTGAACAAATCCCCCTTCGAATGGCCTCCAGTAACCCCAGTACTAACGCTTCATATTCTGTCTCATTGTTGGAGCAAGGGAAATCCAATTTGTAGGAAAGACAAATTTCCTCCATTCCTTTTGAAAGAATGACCCCTGCCCCTCCTTTCTTTTCTATCGAAGATCCATCAAACTGCATCGTCCATTATTCATCACTTGAATCCAAGTAATTGGCTTGCAAGTCGTCTCCTAGATACTTTCTTTAGGTGGCTCAAACGTTCTAGAGGGGAAGATTGCCAACAGGTCAGCGTACGCTTGTCTCTTTATCGCGCGAGGGACCACACACTTCAAGTCATATTTTGAGAGGATGAGGAACCACCTAACCACCCTACAGATCAAGATAGTTATTGCCAGCAAATATTTAATAGGATCACATCTAGTTACAATATGAATTGTAAAAGATAGCATATAATGTCTAAGTTTTTGTGCTACAAAGACTAAGGCTAAACAATGCCTTTCCAAGCTACTATATCTGACCTCTGGCCCATGTTTGATTTTGCTAAGGTAGTAAACTGGCCATTATTTCCCATCAATCTCTTGTTCCAGTAAAGCTCTGACGGACCTCATGGTGGATGTGAGGTATAGCTGGAACAGTATTCCCACCTTTGGGGGGACCATGGTATGAGGTGAAATGAGTAGTTTTTTCAGTCTAGTGAGAGACTCTTGGTGAACCTCCTCCCACTTGAATTTCATGTTCTTTTACAAAACCTGCATCAACGGGTACGTCATTTTGGCTAATCCTGGTACAAATATCCTAAGGTAAGAAACCTTACCTAGGAAACTCTTCAGTTCCTTCGCCATTCTTGGATTGGGCATCTCCAAGATCGCTCGCTGTTTGTCTTGGTCCATCTGTACTCCCTGTCGATCAACCACAAAACCCAAAAACTTCCCACTAGTTACTCCAAAGATGCATTTTAGTGGGTTCATCTTGAGTTTATACTTTCTGCACCGAGCAGATACTTTCCTTAAATTGCTTAGATGAGACTCTTCCTTCTTATACTTGATGACCAAGTCATCCACATAAAATTCCACAAACTTGTGAAGGAAGTCATGGAATATGGCCATCATCATTCTCTAATAAGTAGCCCCAGCATTCTTAAGTCCAAATGGCATTACTTTATACATGAAGTTGACCAATGGGGCTTTAAACACCATTTTCTCGGCATCCGTAGGGTCCATCTTAATCTGGTTATACCCTACATACCTATCCATGAATCTATATATCTTATGGTCAGCCGTTGCATCTATCAGGCTATCTATGGAGGGTAGAGGGAACTCATCCTTGGGGCAAGCCCTATTCAACTCTCTGAAATCAACACAGATCCTTATTTGATTTTTGTCTTTCTTACCCATCGGAACAATGCTAGACAACCAAAGTGGGTGTTGTATCGGTTTGATGAACCAAGTCGTTAATAAGCATTGGACCTTTTCCTTAATTTTCAAATCCAGTTCAGGTTTGTACGTTCTCATTACTTGCTTTATCAGAATGGATGAAGGCATCACGTTCAACTTGTGGCAGCTGACTTCCTCGTTCAGCCCTTCCATATCTGTGTACTTCCATGCAAAATTGTCTATGAACTCCCGAATAAACTCTACTAAGTCCCCTTATTTCTTTTTGTTGAGGTCCTTCGAGATAAAAATAGGCCTTGGATGCTCCCCTTCTTTTGCTAGGTTCAACTGCTCCAACTCTTATGCTTGGGGCTTTGGCTGATCTGCCATGTAATCTGGTTCTTCGGTGACATCTTCCATGAACTCTTGTATATTGGAGTTGTCTATCACCATACATTTCCCCCGTTGATCCACCAGAAAACACTCGTATATCGGTTTAGCCTCATCATCAGCTTCTTCGTTTGCCCGTTCACACCATTATAAATGATACACCACCTTTCCCTCTTCGGTGATAACTTTTTTGCACTGTCTGCTGGCATTCGTAACTGCCTTCCTCTTCCTCTCTCCAGAAGCCTCAGTAACTCTTCTTTCTAAAAATCAACTTATTACACTTTGTCGTAGGACCTCATGCTCCGTCGTATCCATCCTAGGCCCCATCCTGTCCCTGAGCTGTTTTGAAATGTTTTGGGGCTGAGGGACCACCTACTGGGATTCTTCGGTCATCACTCCTTTGTTGTTTGCAACCTCATTATTTTGATCATTCAACGTCCCCATCCTTTCTCTGACCGAGGGAACCCATGCTCCCTCCATTCTTTTAGTTAGGACTCTAACATAATCCTCTAGTTCTGTGTAAAACATTACGTCTACCGGGTGAGCTTCTTCGATAGTGAAAGGCCTCTTCATGGCTCTGATGGTCACCTCTATCCCCTTGATATTCGCCTTGGCGCATTGGTGATATATCGAAGGAACTAGTCCTTGGTTGTGCATCCATACCCTTCCTATCGACAGATGGTAGGAAGTTGCACTCTCTATTATGTGGAACTTAATGTGGGAACTCATATTTCCCATTACAATCCCAACGTTCACATAACCAATGGACTTGGAAGACTGGTTGTCATAACTCGATATCACCAAAGGCATGAGGACTAACCTTTCCGCCGTAATATTAGCTGCGTGGAAGGAGTTGATTGGCATGATATTAATGTAACCTCCCTCATCTATAAGAGCCCTTGCAAAGCTAACCCCGTTAATGCTGGCAGTTACATATAATGGCATATTATAAGGGAACCTTACAACCCTATATGCGTCGCTAAAGGTTATCTCTGACAAAAACCTCTTTACTAACTTGGACATGGGTTTCTTCCATCTCAGCGAAGGGACTGCGTTCTTTCTTGCAATGTCGAGGATTGCCTGGGTTATCTCCAATCTACTCTCATTTGGTATCCCTACTTGGACGAAGAACCTGGTAAACTTTGGGAACCTTGAAACTGCACAGTATTCTATAGCTTGGCCTTTTCCCTGACCTTCAACGCTATATACATCCTCCACATCTTTAGCACTTGATTCATCATAAGCTAACACTATGTTAGCCATTCCTCTAGTGCAATCTTCCAAATATTCTTTGAACTCCTCTTGCTCCTTTGTTAGATCCCTTTCTTCTCTATATGCCTCCTCGTCGTAGGCCACAACCAGATTATCCCCATGCACCGGGAGTGGGTTATTGTTAACATTATGCGAAGGGATTTGCAACGTTATTGCCTTCATATAATTGTCGATGATTCTTCTTAGCGTGAAACAGCTCTCCATCGGATGTTGGATCTTTCGATGAATCTGGAAATATTTGGTATCTGCCCTTGTTGCAGCATCGGATTTCCCAATGAGAATGCCCTTTGGTTCGTAGATTGTTCCTCCTTGGACTATTTCATTATAACAGCTAACAACCTCCTCCACTGTACAAGGCAATGGTGGTTGGTCCTCCCTGTCTCTTCCAAACTTCCTCTTGTTGTCCTTCTTCGGTACCTTGACCACATCTGCCCCTTCGGTGTACCCTACCTGTGGGGGCTGAGACCTCCCCCCACAGGTTGTAGAGACTGCCTAAACATCATGGGTACTACCACTGGGTTTGGTCGCACCACCAATGAGATATTTTTTGTTGCTTTTAAGAACACTGAAAAAGTTTCCTCGCACGTCTCAATAATGAAATGGCAGATGTACTCAGGAAGTAGCCCCTCCGCGTAAATCTGCAATAACTTGGAATCTTTGGCCTCCTCCCTCACATCGAGGGACCTTTCCCTAAACCTTCAAATGTAAGCCACCACTTCTTCCTTGGGTCGTTGCTTCTCCCTCCTCAATTGGGTCAAATAAACTCATCTTCTGCTAGAAAGAATTTCTGGACAAACAAAACGTGCATCTCCTCCCATGTGGAAACACTCTTGGGAGCTAAGTGAGAATACAAACTGTATGACTTATCGGTTAAGGATTTAGAAATTTCCCACAACCTGAGTTTCTTGTTATTGCAATGCGCCCCTAAGTGTTCAACGAAGCGTTTAATATGCTCTTTCGGGTTTCCACCCTTTCCTGTGTATTTTTCAAAAATAGGAGGGATATAATCTTTTAGATAGGGATCATCATTGTATTCCTGGGGGTACGTCATTCGAAAGTCGTCACAGACTGAAGCTACCTCGATCGTAGATTGCAAGGAAGCTTGCATGAACTTCATCATCTCTTTCTGCATTTCTTTCCTCATTCCTCCATAGCTAATACCATTGGGGGAACGACCAGAGGGACCACAGGCGGTGCGCCCATTGCAGCCGAAGAAGTCATTACAATTGGAGCCATTGATCCCCCTGGAGTTCCCACTGTTGGATTTACAACAGAGGGTATACTTACTGAGACCGTTCCCGTTATGACTGCACTTGGTGGGGCCATTGGGGGTGCCCTTAGTGTTATGAAGGAATGGGCTTTAAATCCTCCCAACACCTTTAAAGCTACAGGATTTTGCAAAAACTCGTAAAATTTATTCATAAGGAGTGCCACCTAGGATGGTCCCAACCCAGCGCTCCTAAAAGCTTGTGTTGCTCCTGGGACACCTATTGCCGCCTGAACTGGAGGTACCTCTATCCAAGGAACCCCATCCCTTGAAGCTTCCAGCTCTCTCGTCGCCTATTTTTCATTATGTTGAATGTCATCAAAGTTAAGCCTTCGATTAACGTTATCTTGTGCCATACTCCTTGCTTAGAAGAATGCCTCCACAGCAAAGTCGCCAAATGTAAGAGGGTACTTTAGATTAGATAGAGGCGTAACCCCTTGAGTACAGTAATGATAAGTTAAACAGCAACACTATTGATTAACCACAGGACATGCAAACATGACTCAATGAAGATAGACTCAGTTTGAACTCACAAATCTCTCGTGTATAACTCGGAAGCTAGTCATGAACTTAGAAGAAACTTTGTATGGAGGCAGAGAGAAAATAAGCACCCTAGATACACCCTAGTAGGTAGCAACACACCCCCACCACCCTCAATAATCTCTATCAAATATTAAAGATTTGTAATAATTGACAATGGTGGGTGAGTAGACTCTCTGGTTCGTAAAAAATCTCTCTAGTAATGACTTCTGAACTCTCAATAAGAACATGATAATCTCCTCAGAGGTGGTTGGGGTCCTTAAATAGCCCCCCCCCCACACAACCCTCGAGGCAACTCAGTCATTAATACCTGTGAAATACATCCCTCATACTTTATGTCACAAGCATTAAATACCTGATTCACTAGTTATCTCCACTTCATAAACATTAAATGCCAAGACATGCCTTTTGCCTAACCACTGTGTGTCAGGGGACTCCCGTCATAGAGGTGGATCACCAACTGTCTGACAGCCCCAAATACCATGGAGGTTTACTCAAGTGCAGGTCTGACATTTCGTAGCTAGTTAGTGACATCAGATAAAGTGGATGTGACATTAAGTAGAGTGTTGTTTATCCCACAACTCAACATCCGATGGAACTCAAGTCTGCTCCCCCGAGGTTACACGGTCAGGGTCCTTTGGTGTTTTACCAGGTGTATGTAAGATGGTCAGGACAAGCCCCAACAGTGCCTCACTTCTCAATCCTTTAAACTAAGTCCCTCTGAAGTTCCAATGGTAAGGTCGTTCGATAGAGCATGAAAGCTCTCCCAGGCCCTGCCAAGCCTCGTCGCTCGCGATTACTGTTCGACCTTACACAAAATCATTATACTCATTACATCTTTTCAATCGTTATAGCTCATAGTCAATATAAACAAAAGTTACAATGAGACTAAATTAATCAACAGGACTAAACGAGGAGCTCTCTCCGCCAGTTTCTTCGCTGGAAGGTCCCTCTGGGTTACAACATTGAGCTGCCTTAATACCAAACACTATTCTAAATAGGATGATTATCTCTAATCTCAAGATTACCATCAATACCCCTCTACAATTTGATACAGGCCTGATCACTCAGTATTTTATTAGGCGGGGTGTCACAGGTGGTATCAGAGTATCAGGTTCTAGTGTCCTTAGGAATCTGTGTGGTTGTACTACGTTTCTAGCGTTGCTTTCTATTTGATATAGAGCCCTATGTTTAGGATTGTTGATTCCTATGGTGAGATTTTGTTCTCCTGCTATAATGTATAAATATTATTGAATCTTTTATGCGTTCGGGTGTGCTTTTTATGTCGATTACACAGAGGATGGCCAGCGAGGGCAGTTGGGAGAACAACATGAGGTCGGGCTCAGTTGGAGTTATAGAATATTTTTGGGGACGATGATCATAGATGAGGTCACCCCTATTGTGTCTCGGGAAATTGGTGTTGTAAGGACTGCTAAAGTGCAGTATATTTTTTTTCAAGTACCGCTATAGCAGAAAGTGGTGCCAAACTAGACTCACCCAGTGTGGTTAGAATGGGAGAGAGAGTCGAAGGGGTCTTTGTAGAGGACCACCTATTGGAAATTTAGGCAAATGCGGAGATTGTGTGTGTATCCAATGGATGTAAGATAACCAGAGACTTTAGTATATAACAGGGAGTAGTATACCCGAAAGTGAAAGATTTTTCCAATGGAAGGATCTTAGGTGCGGTTTGATCGTAAGTTCCTTCATCTTTTGTTCAGAAAGAGATGTGAATGAAATTATGAACTTATCACTGGAGGGCTAGATAGAGGCCATGTCTAGCAAACCTTGTACCCGAAGGGGTAGGTACAATGGAGAAAAGATATCTATGAGTGAATATATTCATATTTTTGTTAGTAGAATGCACTCAGTAGGATAAATAAATAATATAATAATTAATTCAAATAATATTTTACCTCTCAATAGGAAACATCCATAGGTCTTGTGGTGGTCCACCAATCTTTGCATCCTCTGCTAAATGAACAATCAAAAGCCCAATGATATCAAAAAAATGAATGTGGAAATATTATCTCAGGATGGCATAATGTGAGCTCAATGCGAGATTGTGTATGACCTAAATCTATTAGATTCATCGCTTTTGAGCAAATCTTCCTGAAAAAATTACTTAATTCAATCAATGGTTCCAGAACATTCTTTGGTAGCACATTTCTAAGCGCGATTGGAAGTAGTTCTTGTACCACGATGTGGTTATTGTGGCTTTTCATTCCTGAGATTGTTCGTTGTTTAAGGTTAACACGACGTGATATGTTTGAAGCATATACATCTAGTACTTTTACCTCTTTCAAGACTTTGCATACTATAATTTTGTCCTCGTTGTCTAATGTAAAATAAACACGTGGAAAATAGTATTTATTAGCAGCCCTTTTCTGTGTATTCAATGGCTTTGGAATACCTATATCTTCTAGATCAAAACGTGCACTTAGATTGTCCTTCCCTTTTCCATGAACATTAAGTAATGTCCAGAGCACATTATCGCACACATTATTCTCAATGTCCATAATGTCAAGATTATGACGTATTAGGTTATCTTTCCAATAAGGTAACTCAAAGACTATACTCATCATCTTCCAATTAGTTGTGTTTCCATTACCATCGTCATCATTATTTATTTTCCTGTTTCGACATTTTAATTCTATTTCCTTCCCAAACTTGTTGTTGAACTCCTTTACTTCCTCGCACACTTCTGCCCCAGATCGTCGAATGGGCTTTGGATCCAATTCAACTGTTCCATCAAAAGAAATTTTATCTATTCAGAATTTATGCTCAACAAGCAACCATCGACGATGACCCAAATAGCAATGTTTACCACCATTATATAGCCAATGAGAATAAGTGTACTTATGAAAAAAAGGACAAGCGAGTTTATCTTTAGTGCTCCATCCAGACAAATTTGTAAATGCTATAAAATCACTTATTGTCCATAGCAACGATGCACGCATTTGGAACATCTGATTACAAGATGCATCATAAGTGTCCACCCCAATTCATAATTTTTTCAACTCATCAATCAAAGGACGCAAATAAATATCAATGTCATTTCTGGATCCCTGAGGACTGTCTACAAGCAATGGTAATATCATTTATGGTTGTTTCATACACTGCAATGGGACACATTACATTGAAATGGATTGAAACCATGACTAGATAAATTGAGTCTAATATTTCATGAATCATTTGCGGAATCTGGATGTATCTGATCAAATGTCTTCTAGGTAGGAGAATCGGTAGGATGCCTTAATTTTCCACCATCGGTGCACTCCAATCATGCCATCTCATGAGTGATGTTGTCTTCGATGACCCTTTTAATTCTTAGTATCAAAGGGAAGTACCTTACCACCTTTTGAGGAATTTTTTGTTCTAGCCTGGTATCATCATTGGGATGGCCCTTTAACTATTTATACCTAGGGATATGACATGTTTTACATTCATTCTATTTTTAGTCTCATTCCAATACAATATGATTTCATTACGGTATGCATGTATTTTCTTGTATTCTAACCCTAAGTTCCCAATTAACTTTCATGTTTCACAGAAAGACTTCGACAAAGTTACCCCCTCAGCTAATGCATCATTTAACAACTCAAGTAACATCGCGAATGTCTTGTTGCTCCATCCACCTAGGTAATTTCTATGCAACAAATGAACAACAATAGAGAGTGTAGAGTACTTCTTACACCCTGGGTACAACTCTTGTTCAACTTATTTTACTAAATTGAAGAACTTTTTTATTACTTCGTCGGGACCCTCCATATGTTAATGCCCCTCACCGTCATTTACACAATTGAGTGGAATGGAAGGAGGAATTCCACAAGCATCTTGTATCATTTATCACACCTCATCGCCAATAATCAGTTCGGAATCGGGAATAGAGGACGACAAAGACTCCCTATGAAATATCCATCATGTGTAGCTCTGTAGAAATCCATCTACTATTATATGTTCCGCCACATAATCTTTATTAACAAATCTCATATATTTGCATTTTTTACACGGACATAATATTTTCGCAGCCTTTGGTCGATTAGCAGATGAAAACTTCACAAAGTCATCTGCTCCTTTGAAATACGAGGGATGACATCTATTTTTATTAATCCAACTTTTATCCATAAATCTGTATAACTTCAACCTAATGTATGGAAAACAACAAAAACAATGTTGTTTTCAATGTGTATATTTAATAGAGAATTAGTAATTATTTTATATTAGGAAAATCTTCCTGTGAAATCAGAATATTTATTTTTGTTAAGAAACTTTTCTAGTAATACTAATTGATATTAACAAAAAAATATTGAAAACATTATATATATATATATATGAACCGCAATAAAGATTTTCATATAATTTATACTAACAACTCCGCCAATAGAATATACGATATACCTAAAACATAAAACACAAATTCACCAACATGCGCACACACACATACAAACTGAAACCACTTGACCAGATCCACACACCTACACCAGAATGCAAGAGATATACAATGCGCACATTTATATAATATGATAGTAGGTCTTTTACTATTCTTTTATCAAACAAGGGTATTATAAGAGATTGCTATAACTACGACTTCATTAATGCAATTGTACAATGACTGATCGTCCATGTTAGGCAATCTATTGTCACTGCCAAATATCTGTGACTTCAAGTGAAACAGGA
This sequence comes from Sambucus nigra, assembly GCA_949130495.1. Taxonomy (NCBI): domain Eukaryota; kingdom Viridiplantae; phylum Streptophyta; class Magnoliopsida; order Dipsacales; family Adoxaceae; genus Sambucus; species Sambucus nigra. The sequence goes on along the minus strand of OX422222.1, from coordinate 165,889,933 downwards.
AATGAGTGAATATATTTAGTGCGACTTGGTTCACAACATTCGTATTTGAGATCCTATTTGAGTTGCTTTATTTATTTATTTTGGGCCCTATTTTGTGTTTAATTACACTATACTTGTACACACAAATTACACTATACCTATACACACAACATAGAAATTTTTCAGGTACTTACATGAGCTACTCAGTTGTTACAGCATACTACATAATTAGTTTACTTTAACATATTGACTTTCATGGTTCGCTCTAGCTATTAGTTTGATCTATTTTACAATCCCATGAATGGTGTTTAAAGGAAGCTATTAGTTTGACTTTCATGGCTATCATATTTCAAAACAAAATCGAAACAAGTTGTTATGCTCTATCTCAACCTATTAATATGGTTTTCTACAAATGTTGAACATACAATGAATTTGAGATTCTGCTGAATGTGTCCAATTTATTATGGAGCTGTAGTAATTGAAAAGTAATGATCTTAAAGGAGGATCAGTAGGTGAACTTGTAGCAATTTATGATGCAACGGGGGTCGGATACTAATTGAGATTCTGCTAGATGTGTCCATTTTTAAAATTTCCAGCCTATTATGCACATATATACTTCTCAATCAAATACAAGTCACTATGCTAAGAATTAAACATTAATATAAGGTTTAAAATTTACGTTCCAATTAATTGAATGATAACTACTCTATTATTCTCATCCTAAACACTTTTTTTCATGGCAATATATATACATGACAATAATTTACTTATTACTTTACACATTTTAGGAGTTTTCAAAGTTAGAAAAGAATTATATTATTGTGGAAAGACGGTGAACACTTTGATGTGATTGAAAGAAAAAGTTAATTTTACCAATTTTTTGTTGTTTCAAATCACATCTATATGAATGAATTTAAACTAAACTTCTACTGATATGGATCTGAATGCAGTTTTATGATTATTTAATCCTATAAATCTTCTTTGTGTTCTCTGTTTGATATATATCCATCTAATCATCTTCTTTGTGTTCTACATTTGAAAAATCACCAATGTGGTTTGTTCTTTAGTTAGTGGCAATGCCACTTGATCTATGTAGTTCATTGGTGTGTATAGGGTGATGGACATTGATCTGTGATTCGGATACAACATTGGGCATTTAGAAATCTCCCAATAAATGATAGCTCTTGATTTATTTTTTTGTTCTTGCTCTTGAGTTCCAATAGTCAAGTTAGGTCGTATCATTAATTTATTCCACTCTATTTTACATGATGATCTAATATATCCTTGGGTTGTTGTTGTCACCATCGCTACTGGTGATTATTTCTGGCAAGACACGAGTATTCAAAGTTTAAGACGTGATCAATTCTTGAGAGGTATTGGATCCATAATAATATGTAATTGATCTTCTTATAATTCATTTTTCAGTTTGCTTACATGATGTACTTCAACTCTAGATCCTTTTTTATTTTAGTTAGGCCAATTGCAGGTGCGATTGAAGTGCATTCGAGAGATTTTTTCGTATATACAGTGGATTCCAAATAAAATCTTTGAAAAGAAAATGTAGCCGATGTATATTCAAAGATAGGCCGTCATGAAAGCCCTTATTGTCTCTGGAAAGATAAATCACAATGCCTTTGGTCCTTGTATGGTTCGTGTTTATGTGACTTTCTGAAATCCCAAATTAGTAAATTCACATTTTATTTTAACTTCAGGAGAAAATTAATCTAATGTGATTTAAATCAAAGATATGAATTGTGATACTTTAAGTGTATTTATCATTGTCAAACTCTTACAAAACACAAAACTCAAACCGAAATAGCAATTTCAGTTCACACTGTGAGGTTATTAGATTTGGATGTTCGAACAATTATTGGAAGTATTGTTCCTGCTCTGTTTTTAGCATTTTTTTAGTTACAGTTTTGGTTTTTCTTTTGTCCTTAGATGCCATGTCCTATTTTTTATGTTTTTAACATGTTAAATTTGCATCGTAAAATGTATGTTCAAAGGTAGTTGAACTTTATATGAACATGTCTTGCTGATTCTCATCCCACTCTCACCCTCTCATCAATAATTGAAGTTTATGTGCCTATAATTTTTTGTCTAATTTTGAACTTCAAAAAAATTTGTCACCTCGACAATCTCTAAAGCTTAGAAGGATGTGGCACACTCATTCAGCTTTGAAGGATGTGGCATAAATATTTTTTTAATCTATTTATACTTTAAGATCTTATTTGATTTTAGCTTCTAACTAAATTTGAAGGATGTAAATCATTAATCTAACAATCTCTAGGAATATGTATATTTGTTGATAGAAGACTCATAAAGACAAGCTCCAAAACGACATATGTTCAGGGTCTCAATAGACAAACTCAGGTGGATAAAATGCACTGCCTTTTCTATTCTTTAGATATGATATTGGTCGTTTTATATTCCTCAAATTATTTAGAATTTCAACATAAATTTTCTATATTACTTTTATATACAATTGTTCTCGGTCAAAATTTTCCACAAGTTGTCACCTTGACAATCTCTAAAGCTTTGAAAGATATGGCATACTCATTCGGCAAGGACGATGAAGAAGAAATAGAGCCGTTTAAAGCCCTCGAACCTAAGTTTATATATATGTGATTTTTTTTACAAAGTTTGTTTCATTGAAGTATTTGTTAGATGAATTTGGGATCTTTGAATATTATTGGATTGGTTATCCCATAAGAGGGTGGATAGTCCAATAAACAAAGGAGACTATGTCCAATTTTTTTTAAGTGGACACTTTTTTATTTGAGACACAATGTGAATTCAGTTGATGAATATTATGTATTTCATGTTATATGTGAATTGTTTTATGAACTTAGACTATTTGAATGTTGTTGACAATTTGTTATTTTTTAAGCAAGGTGGATAGTTATAAACAAAGGAAATTATGGATTTTTTTAAAAAAATTACACTTTGTTTTGTTGGGGAACGATATTTTTTCCGTTTTGCAATTACGTAGTGTGACACTCCGCTTAAATTAATAATGGGTGGCCATCCCTATAGCAAGATAAAACAGGAATCTCAAGTGGATTATTCTTAGCATCACTATCGCACAGACTAAAATCTAACTAACCACCCAATAATAAAATAAACGGATGCCAAAAAATTTCAATCAAGATACAAATAAATACAAATCAATATATATAATGACTACAAAACATGACAATGTTTACACGAGTACAACAAAAGATATACCCGAATATGTTGTCGAGTCATTGACAATACAACATCCAAGATAAGAACATAAAAGGGCTACAAATATACAACCCCTGAGTACATGTAACTGATATGCAAAATGGATCATAATCAAGATTTAGAAGAATAGGAAGTGGCTACAACAAAATCATGTAACATTCCGCATATGCTACAGCTCCAAGAACCCTAGATAGCATAGGCATCATTGGCGTCCTTGCGGAGGAACACCTAAAATAATACAATATATGTATAGCAAGAGAAGAGATATAAACGGATCATAGCTCGAGGTTTAAAAACATTTTTAGCAAGTGAATTAAAATGCATAATTATTTTGAATGCAAAATTTCATAATTAAAGTGGCGTCACACTCTCTTGGGATTCAACCTCGCCCCGCATCTATAGCGGGCACCTAACGCGTGCATATTAACCTTAACTAAGCTACCCAACACATTCTAGGGATAAATCCTCTTAAATCTAAGCCTAATCCACATTCGCGTAGCCCATTATTTATAACATAACCATCTATCTACTTCTTCTATCGTCTCCTAAGTTTACGCCCAAACTTGTACAAGAACATAACTTAATTTTATTTATCGGTTCTAATATTTAACCTCACAAGTTATTAACATAAGATATCACTCATCATCATTAATGCTGGAAATATACCCCACTATTTCACCTATACCTAAGAACTAAGGACCAAACATCTCCCCATGCCAGTGGCGGATCTAGGATTTAGTTTAGGAGGAGCCCAACAAAAAAAAAATCAAAGATGCAACCAAATAAAATTTAATCAAAAAAATTGACAATAAAAAATCATAAAATAAAGTGCGAATTTTTCATTTGCAATGTTTCGTAAATAACCAAAAAATGCAAACACAACACAAGCGATTGTTTATAATATTCCCCTACGCGGCTTCATATTCTGAAAAAATTTAAGGACATCTTTTGTGTCAATTTTTTTAAAATATCTTGTTCAATGTACGTTAACAAACAATCATTCATAAAATCATCTCCCATTCGGTTACATAGTGAACTCTTAATTATCTTCATTACAGAAAATGCTCTTTCGACGCTTGCAGTCACAACTGGTAAGATTAAGGGAAGTTTTACGAGCAAGTATGCCAATGGGAACAATTGATGCTTCTTCGTTTCAACCCTTTTTCGAGAAAGGAAGCCAATGCCTTTCAAATCATAGAAATCTTCACCATCACGCACAATTTCTACAAAGTTTTGGAGTTGATCTCAAAGGGCCATGAGCTCCAGTGGTGAAAATTCATCCGGGTAGAATTTTGCGAACTGATGTAATCTTCCCACATCAAATGCGGAGAATGAATCGCTTGGATCAAGACATGACATACATAAAAGCAATTGCATATTCACCTCATTAAAGCAACTATTCAACTCTTGAAGTTTCATATCTGTCACTGAATAGAACAATTCAACATGATTGTAGTGAAGGTTTGTCCTTTCTTTAGTTATGCGATGTGATCTTTCGAGAATTATAAATAAGTCTTCTATATTAGAGATGGGTATATCATGCTTATTACAAAATATAGAGATATGAGTCAACAAATAATCCCACCCATCATCCCTCATTCTTTACAGACGTTGCTTAGATACTTTAACTAAACCCATAGCATTTAGAATATTTTGATCTTTTCATTGTAATGCTTGTGACAAGTCATTTGTGATCCCCAAAATTGATATCATTAAGTGTAATTTGAATAAGAAGTCAAAGCATTGCAATTCACCCAACAAATCATGTGCTTCAATTCTTTGTTCTGCAAGTGCCCCATCCTCTTCAATAACCTTAAGTACATCAATCACCGAAGAAAATAAACAAATTAAACTCATAAGTGCTCCAAAATGTGAACCCCAACGTGTATCCCCCGCCCGTTTTAATGTTATTTCTTGGTTCAAACCTTTACCTATTTCACATTCCCCACTATAAATTTCTTCGATAATCTTTTCAAATTGCTTCTCTCGAAGTATGTTTCTACGTTTACACGAGGCTCCAACAACATTAGACAAAATTGCAACTTTATTGAAGAAAGAACCAATCGTCATGTGTTTTTTTGAAATAGCAACTAGTGTCAGTTGTAGTTGATGAGCAAAGAAATGAACATAGAATGCAGCCTTATTTTCCATCAAAATCAAACTTTTGAGACCATTAAACTCTCCCTGCTTATTGCTAGTGCCGTCTTAACCTTGACCACGTATACTTGACATACACAACCCATGTTTGGAAATAAGTGACTCAATACCTGCCTTAAGTGATAAGGATGTAGTGTCATGAACATGTACAATACCAAGAAAATGTTCAACCACAAACCCTTTTGTGTCCACGTAGCGTAAACCCACAGCCATTTGCTCCTGGACATATATATCACAGGACTCATCAACTAGAATGGAGAATAACTCATTCCTAATATCTCGAATGATGATTTTAGTGGTCAAACTTGCAGCAGCATTAATCAAGTCTTTTTGAATTGCGGGCACTGTAATTTTGTGATTGTCGGGAGCATTAATCAAGGAAACCTTATTGATAACTTCATTATGATCGACAAGGAATTGAATAAATTCAAGAAAGTTTCCCCGGTTTGATGATCCTTCAAATTCATCATGCCCGCGTATTGCCAATCATTGCCTTAAAAGATACTTAAGGCAGTCAAATGATGTAGTTAAACGAATATGATAATCAATTCGAGCTTGGTCGGATTGATTAGATAAACACATTCTATGTGTTAAACTGGGTTCATTAGGTCATCATAAGAAGTCAAGCATTTATTGTGGGTACTTGAAGGACCCCTAACATGATCTATGAGCTTCACCTTTTTTCTAGTTTGAAAAACCCTCATTAGCAAATGTTTCACCCTTTTCCCCCTCTTTACTAGGTTTTAACAAATAACAAACCAAACAATATATGGCTTCCGTTGTTACGTTATAATCCAACCACCTCCCAAACTCATTAAACCACGCCGGAATAAATCTATGTTTATCATTTCCAAAATATTTCCATGGAAAAATGTGATTTCTTGGTTGACAAGGTCCCCTTTGTAGATATGCTCGTCGAAATTTCTCGATTAGTTTAGAATCACGATAATCATAAATACATTTTCTCAAAGAGGGATCGGAAGGAAGCTCATCCAATTAATTGCAATATTTGGTCATTGTTGTGATTGTTCAACAAATTGATACTGCAATTCGACATTATTAGATTCCACATTTTGAGAAGATTGAACTTCCAATTCGAAAGTTATTTCATTAATTCTTTTTCGCTTGAAATTTTTTTCCATGACACCCTAAAAATACAATTTAAACAAAAATTAGGCACCATATAAATTTAATACCTAAATATAATCCACAAAAATTTAACACCCCAAAAATTTATCACCATAAATATCTAATCATTAAAACCCCCATACCACAAAAATAAATAAGGTAGCACCACATATTTCATCATCTCAAAAAAATAAACCCCCAGACCACAACATAACAGTTCAACCCGTTACCCATCAAGGTTCAAACCCCCACCACACATTTTATCATCTTAAATCAAAACCAAAATTTAAGAAAGCTCTTACCTTAAAGGGGGCGGCAATAGCAAATGGGGAGGATCAGAGGAGCACAGTACCGGAAGAAGCAAGAGGAGTCCGGAGAGTGCAGGAGCTTGCGTCGGTGGAAGAAAGTAGTAGGTCGGGTGTGTGAAAGGAAGAGAGAAAGTAACGTATTTGGCAGAAGAGGGAATAGGTTATATTTAGGTTTATAAGTTTTAGTTATTTAAATTTTGGCCCTTTATTTATAAAACAATTATAGGAAACGCCTATAACTTGTATTTTTTACACAAAAGACCCCTATTTTTTTCTCAGTAATTTTTACGAAAAGTTCAGGAGGAGCCTCCGCTCCCACTCATCCCTACATAGAACCGCCACTTCCCCACGCCCAACGTTATGCTAAGTTTCATGCGTGGAACATCTCGTAAAGCGAAATCCAAACAAGGAACCCCCCAATACACTACCACCTAACATTTTCGACCGTGGGAATCCATTAGGCCCTTGGTCCAAAGTACACCCCCAAATTAATTCCCATCTATAGGCATAATAAGAGTATACTCATCCAGTCTCATGCTACAAAAGACAAAACCTAACATACATCTTTATAACTTTCTTTAGTTATAATATTAAGATATCACACACTCTCTATAAAGCTTGTATAATATTACACACACGTATGATACATGATTCATCATTATCAATAAGTACGCATACATAACACACATAGCATATGTATACTAATAATCTCTAAAATGCTATCAACTTGCAAGGAGTCGCTCACATGTCCCTGGGTTACCAATAGTCGAAATCGCTCACACCGAACTTGGTAAAAAAACTAAATCACAACGTATGGGAAGCGGCCATAGTTCCTCCTCGAAAATGAGAACGAAGCATACCCACTACGTATCACCCCTAATAAGAATCACACAATATAAATAATGGATTCTATGACCCGGGGCTATACTCTCCCTGCTCCTTAAGCCAGGGAGATTCACCCACATTGTGCAACTTCCCTTGATAGCATTAGAGTGGTATGAAGCACATAATATATATATATATATATATATATATATATATATATATATATATACTATCTCACGCCCGTATGTAAAAAGTAAAGAATCCGGCTATATGTATATAACTCTCATTATACTAACCGATACACTCTCATATGCCTTCCCAACTCCTTTTATTATCCAATCCCTCACTTGAAACTTACCAATTTATCACACCGACGATATGGATAATCATCCAATTTAACAACCCTAAGGACACACGATATTTCTCTCTCATTCAGTCCCTATTCAACATTAAGTAAATTCCTACTGCTCAGAGAATTCACAGAAGGATTCGGTATGTTATACTCACCATTATACCTCCATAATATCCTGCAACCATCCTCAAAAGAATCCTCATTCCTTAGAGGATTTACTAAAGGAAAACAACATAATCACTCTTATATATACCTCAATTATAGCCCCCAAAGTGCCCTCTATTTTATATCTATTATGAACCCTAAAAATATCTTATAAACAGGTTTACTACACTATAATAGAGTGTCCCTAAGTAATAAAACCAATTGAAGAGACGTAAAACAAGAGTCGAACAAAAGCAGTGACCGGACCGGGGGTCCACAAAAATGAACCGGTCTGGCTCCTAAAACTCAACAGAAACTTTTAATGGTCGAACCGGTCTGGTACCCATTAAAAAGAACTAATCCGGGTTCCATAAAAATGAACCGATTCGAATTTCCTACCCGGACCGGTCCGGTTCTGCAGAATTTTATTCCCATGAGATTTGTACCCCAAAACCTTACTCTACACTTCACAAGATTTACCCTACACGTCTAAAACCCAATTATACCTCACTCTAACAATATCCTAATCATCAAAACCTAATACATAAAATTATCCCCACCATTTATATCATCTAAACCACAAATATAACCCTAAATACAAGATTTACTCATCAAATTTTAGGGTTTAACCATAAAATCTCAATTCAACTAAATCCCCAACAAAAATTATGAGATAACTCACACACATAATTATTTAACTAGTTTAATCACTTGCCTCAAAGTTGTAGAGGTTGAATCTCCCTCGAAATCACATATTTGAGCCAAAAATCTCCAAAGCTCCAAGCCTTTCTCCTCTTCTCTTCATCCTCTCTCTCTTTTTAGGGTTTTCTCTTTTCTCACAAATGAGATTGGCTATTTCACGAGACTCTTAAGCCTTTAAATCCATAAATCCCAACTTTAAAAGATAATACACACTTTAAATGACTTGTTTACTCATATTCGAGTAATACTAGTCCAAAATATTCTGGAACCCAAATACAACTTCCGGGCTCTCATTTTGACTATCTCAACCCTCCCGGGATCAACCGTGTACTCCGATTAATCATTTGAGACTCCAAAAAAAATAAAAATCTAAATTCTCCCAATTTAAAATTCTATTTCTACCAAAATAATTGAATTCTCAGCCTTCAAATTTTATGGGTATGACACGTAGTTTGAAAATTTTCACCTTTTTGCCATTATATACTTACGAAATTTTTGTTGTGCCTTCAGGCACAGGAATTTTGCTAGTCCATGTAAATAACAAACATATAGCTATAGTTACATATTAATTATAACCATCCTTTTTTTACCAAAATCGACACATTCCCAGAGACTTGCCGCACTTTTTAAAATTCAAGATAGAAATTAATAGGGGATCTTACTACATTCAAAATTTCAATGTTGAAGTTTCTTTTTTACTGGTTTTCCTTGTGTGAAGGTGTAGAATGCTTATGATCAAAATAAAACTCAACCCATTATCTCGATCCACACGGGATTGCAGTAAACTAGCATACAAATAGAGTTGAGAGTATAAAACAATTACGGTCTAGATAACCTAAGTGATTAATTACATGCATTTTATCATGCCACCTAAAATGCACCTTGTTATGCAAACTTTCAAAATAAATAGAAAACTACATAAATTGTACGTGTAAAGTTCAAACAAAAACCGTCAAAACACAATCAAATTAAAGACACGAAGACAAACATCATCATTCAATGTAATTACTAGATTCTCAATTTAAAGGAACCCTTCCACTTTAGATTATAGCAAAAATCACCCAGAAAAATATGGTTAGTTTAATTTGTAATAATTAATTACAAAATTTATGAACTCAGTACCCATATTTAAATTAAAAAAAATACCACAGTCACCGTCAAATTCAAAGATAAGAACCAATCAATCATGCATATTTACAACTACCTAAAAGAAATATATGAACCCATCATACATCACATCATGTACATGTACACCTACAAAGCAAGAGCATCCCAAATTGACGTATCATGTTCAAATTCTATTTCTTCTAAGAAAAAGCACTTTTCTCAAAATTTATTGCAAAAGCTATCATTGTGTGAGAGCATAATAGGGAGCGTAGAGAACAGTAAAGACTTAATACCTTAAATACTCAACCTCTAACTTCCCACGACGAATTATTTTAAATTATTATAAAACCAATTTTAGCAATTAGGGCTCCCATGCACCCTTTATTTTCGAGCTTTACTCGAATAAACATAATTCGGCTTCTCTTGCCTCAAAAGTTACATAATTAGAAATAGATTAAATCATACCATCCTACTAATTATATAAAAAATTTGAATGGTCCAAAGAAATAACTTCTCTCAATTTCTGACATTCGCTACTTTCGTGCGGGGGAGGTATCGCAAGCGAAATCCAAACAAGGAACCCTCCCAATACACTAATATGTAGCGACGTCGGGGATTGAGAGTTTGTTAAATCCGGACTAGAGTTTAAAAATATTTTTGTATAAATCATTTTGATATGACCCAAAGGCCTATAAAAAGTTTGATTTTTCAAAACGGTTTATTTTAAAAACAGTTAATGTCTTTCGATACATATATAAAGTACCTTATGCCCATAACACAAGGTCCCAACAATCATCATACACATAGTCAACATACAGCTCATAAAAATTAGCATAATTATGAGCTAAAATCTCTTGCTCATCAATAATCCGCAAAATTCTTAATTCTTTCAGTAATAATATCTTATACCATATTGATATATTGCCATTTATTAGGCGCTTCCATAACTGGAATACAACAAGTATATAAGTCTAACATGATTATATAGAAATAAGTAGCTTTATCATTACTACTCATCACACAATAACAATCCTTATATTTATAATAAAGTTATAGCTCTCTTTGAGCACACTACAAAATAATCTATTCTCTCAAAAGATAATAACATAAGAGCCTAACTTGCTCAAAATTCCCTTTCGGGTCATTACATACATAATAGGGTTATAGCACTACCCTCTCATAACTATCTCCCATACGATACTCCCAAAACTTCATATATTAATATTCCTATCCACAAGGAAAATGACTTACATCATCCATCTCAAGTCCGATTTCCCTTCATCATCATTGGGCTCCCACACAAAGTCCCCTGGCCTAAAATGACGTCGAATCTGCTGTAGGGGTTGCACTTCTAAAACTTCATCAAAATGTGGTCCTTTACCTCTTTTAGGACAATCCCTCTTTCTGTGACCTATTTCTTTACAAAAGAAACATCTACCTGCACATCCTCTCGGTCCATCTTGAGGAACAAAACATCGTTGTGACCCCCTATAGTCCGACTTACACCCACTGATATTACTGGCATTCTCTTCGCCCGAACTACTTGATGAATCCAAATCTCTAAAGTTCTTATCCTCTTGCGAACGAAGACGATATTCATGACACTGTAATAGTCCGCATTCACTACCTTGGCGAAAGTCGCTAACGCTAGGCTCTCTAACAAACGCTGCCGAATTATCCAATCCAACCATCGTATGAACTTAGATATACGCTCCTCTTCCGTATTCACCTCATCAGGTACTAATTTCGCCCATCGAGTAAATTCTTCTTCACATTCTGCCACCGTTCTATTACCTTGAAACACATCCATCAATTTCCTCCTCCTTTCCTTCTGAATTGGGGAAGGAAAATACCTTCGATCAAAGAGTTCCCAAAAATCTGTTATAGGCAAAGTATCTCTCTGTTCTGACATGGTGACAGACTCCCACCATTGGAGAGGTGATCCTGTTAACTTAAAGGTGGCTAAAAATTATTTCTGCACCTCACCACACTTAACCATACGGAGGTGCTCGTACATACTATTCTTCCATTGACTTGCAGCCATTGCATCAACTCCCCCTGGAAACTCTATAGGATGCCCCTTAATAAAATTTTCCCTCACTCTTTCCCACAAAGATAGTCCTGAATGGGTTGGGCTGCTTGAACGGCAGGTTGCTGCACTATCGTAGAAATGGCAGCAGTTGCTGCTTGTGCCACAATATCGGCAACTTCATCTGTAGTCATGTTCCTTTGCAGCATTTGGGGTTCCACATTCTCAGACCCTTTATTTGCGCTTACTGAACGACTTCTCTTCGGTGGCATCTGAAACAAGAACAATTGTATCAGAACGCCTTTCAAATGTTTTATCATTAAAGAAGAAATATGGATGTATGAACACAACAGTCCTAATAATAAGGCTCTATATCAAGAACGCTTACGGAAGATCATAGTAACCCACACAGATCCTAAAGACACTAGAACCTGATGCTCTGATACCACCTGTGACAACCCTCTCAGAATAATAACGGGTGGACAACCCTATACTAAAATAATCAGGAATCACAAGTGGATCATTCTCTGCATCTACAGACGATCCTAATAATAACCACGGCTAACGACCCATTACTATAAAAAGGGGGTGTCAAAAATTAAAAACTTTTTTTTTTAACACCAATTAAAACCAACCACGCAACCATTAACCAACAATACAACATCTAAATATGATGAGTGATACATAAAACCTCCAATAATATAAAAGTGTACAACATAATGTACAAAGTAAAGTACTCGAATATGTTGTCGGGTCACAGACAATACAATAATCTAGGAAAGAAAATATAAAAGTGCTACTCTACAACACTTGGGTCTAAACCCGAATATACAAACTAAATCCTATTCTAGATACACAAAAAGATAGGACTCGACTATATCAAGATGCTGCAACAGTCCGCTACTGCCACAACATCACGACTACACTAGATGGATAAACATCAATGGCGTCCTTGCGGAGGAACACCTAAAATAATATAATATATATACATAGAAGGAGAAAATATAAACGGGTCAGAGCCCGAGGTGAAATTTTTTTATAGCAAGTGCGTTAAAATGCATAATAATTATAAATGCATTATGACATGATTAAGGTGGAATCGCACTCTCCATAACAATCCAACTCGCCTCTCAACTAAAGCGCGCAACTAAGCTTATGCACGTGATCTCCAAATAGACGCCCAAATATATCTAGGCAAGCGGATCTAACTTAAACCCAATTTATATATTCAATTAAAACCATCTAACTTATCCCTCAATTTACACTTATCTAAATTCCATCTAAATCGTATACTTCAATTTCAAATCTTATTGATCTCAATTATTCGTTCACTTACTTAACATATACAGTTTACATAAACATTCACTTACTAACATACACACTATTCATAAACATTCTCTTTACTAGAATTTCTCATATTCTAGCCATTTACATAATCATGTATAATTATATATATGAGTTATTAGCATCTAACTGCTAAGGACTAAACTTCTCCCAATTCTCAATACCGCACTGCGTTTCGTGCGTGGGACGTCTCGCAAAGTGAAATCCAAACAAGGAACCCCCTGTTACACTACTCCTTGACAGTATTGATTTTTGAGATTCATTATTCCCTCAATGCATGATGCATGCTACCCAAATTGTAATTGTTCCATTAATTAATTTGTTATTCCCAATTCTTAACAGTGCACGGCATTTCGTGCGTGGGACGTATCGCAAAGCAAAATCCAAATAAGGAACCCCCCCCCCCGATACACTACTCCTGGCACTATCGATCGTCGAGATATACTATATATATATATATATATGAGCATTAAGGACTAACTTCTCCTCACTCCCAACATTACACTGCGTTTCGTGCGTGGGATGTCTCGCAAAGCCAAATCCAAACAAGGAACCCCCCCGATACACTACTTCGGCAATGTTGGTCGTTGAGGTCCGTTATGCCCTCGATACCCAAAGAACTAATAACACCAATAATATAATAACCATCCAAATGAGCTATAACTCGAGGATGCAGGTTCTCAATGCTATCATCTCTAGGGCATCACTCATATACCATCATGGGGACCAGCGGTCGGACTCAATATCACCGATATCATGGCCACACACACACACAACGTCCGGGAAGCGTTTATAGTTCCTAATCGGTCAAGTGAGAATGACACATACCCATAACTTATTACCCCCAAAATATAATGTATATCACATAAAAACACAATGGACGACTATGACCCGGGGAATATCCACACCCTGCTCATTGAGCGAGGATGCTCACCCACATCGCGCAACTTCCCAATGATAGCAAGGAGGGGGTATGCTTCACTTATATACATATACCATTCACATGAGATATACATACATCATCACATCATTTAAAGGTATACCATCATATAAGGTATACCTATCACCTTGTTTACATATTCATAATACGCTCTTAGGCGTAACTGAAATAACATTATTATTTAGTATATTTCCCTCTCGATATATTAATCGTCAATTCTCACATAACTTCCCCACTTAGTATACACTATATTATTTCTCACTTGAAGCTCACACATCGCTTCTATTTATGAATTGTCTCTCAATTCTATTTATGTTAAGGATGTTCTCTATCCTAAAGCACCTCGATTAGCATTTCTCATTTATGTGAGACATCTCCCAAGTTAATCATCGTTAAGGATATTTTATGTATTCGTATGGACATTTATTAGCATTTGTTATTCTCAATCCGTAATATGGTTCAATTAATCTTATGAACCTTTAAGGTTATCCCATTTGGGATTTGATTCCAAAATCCAATATCACTAAGCGCGTTCTCACTCTTTCATATAATTTCGTTATCATCTCCAAATAAAGTTTTCAATGATAGTGGCTTCCCCACTTAGTATATTCACTATTCCCTAATTGTTATAACTCAAATTAAGTCCATATGACCCAAACAAATTCTTATGAGGGAAACTCCCTAAAATTTTCCAAAACACACTTCCCATATCTCCTATAGAAGTTCCCAATCGATAACCTCGAATGAAATGGAATGAAATTCTCCCTAGAAAAACATCCCCCAAAATGTCATGTTTCCGAATCGATTCGGGCCAAATCCGAATCGATTCGGCCTTCAAGGCGAATCGATTCGGGTCATGAAACCTAGGTTTTTGTCTCAGGTCGAATCAATTCGGATGGAGTCCAAATCGATTCGGTCTCTCAGACCTGGGCACCTGTAACTTTCCGAATCGATTCGGTAAGGGGCCGAATCGATTCGGCTCCTCAGAAATCTCGAAAATGGATACTTTTGTTAAGCCAAAAATCCCCAAAATTCATTTTTATCATTTTCTCTTCATATCTCTTCAACCCAAACATATATACATCATTAATATTCATCCAAAAACACATTTTAACTAATTTCTAACCTCAAATACATTATCTACACAACAAATCTAAGATTTTCCCAAAAAGTTAGGTTTTAACAAACAAAGCCTAAAACCCATAAATTTGATCCATAAATCATGAAATAAATGGTAAACAACAATTATTTAGCAAGTTTAATCACTTGCCTCATGTTTGTAGGGTCTGATTCGTCCTCGAGATCGCGTAATGGTCGGAAATCCCACTTTCTCTCTCTTTCTCTTCTTCTTTCTTTCTTCTCTCTTTCTTTCTTTATTTCTATTTCTCTTTCTCTCTAAGGAGATTTGATCTACCATAGACTTTTAAGCCCTGTCTCTCAAGATACACATCTTTAAATGATAATACACACTTTAAATGGCTCGGTAACTTTAATTCGATCCAAACGAACTCAAAATATTTCGAAACCTAAATAGACCCCAAGTACAGTCATTTTGACTATCTCGACCCTTCCAGAAACAACTACACCCTCAAAATTTCCATTCGAAGCACTTTCTAACTCCTTTAAATTTTGACCTCAAATGCTGATTTGATAATACTGCAAATAAAATGATATTTATTTCACCCAAAATAAATAAATTGCCGTCCTAAAACATCGGGTTGTTAAAATTATATGTGACCTTTTAAGATAAAATGTCAAATTACTCTGATCATGGAAATATGTCACATTTTAGAAAACAGATTGGTACATTAACAAAGTTATGGGAGTGAAATTCATTCGACCTAAGACAATTGTCCCGGTGTAGTATAATTCAAGAGAAAAGAATAAATCAAACAAAAAAGTGACATAACACCAAGATCTTTTACAATTGGTTCAGCAAATTACTTGATAGATATAGATATCATCATAGGAAGTAACAGAGTATGTTCCAATATTAAATGGAAAGACAACGACTTACATGATACACAAAAGAAAAGTATGAAATTAATTAAAAACAAATAGAGAACATAAATATCATATCAGCTGACGCGTTATAGCTCGGTATAACTAGCCACTTGAGGTTGACTGGCCTTCAATTTTCAAGTAGGGATATTTTAAATATGATTTACTCATTTTCTTTGACTTTCAAGTTAATCACAAATAAGGTTTCAACTACTTGAGTTTTCATTCAAGTCTAATAACCCAAATTCAAATATCGTTGGTTTGTTCTGCAACCCCTTCCCCATAGTTCTATAAAAAAAACTTCTTATGTTTTTAATACTCCAATGAATAAATAAATTTCAAAGTTAACGCAGCCCTAAGCTCACATTTAAAAACACAAAAAGACAAACCAGAAGTTTCAACTGCTGCAACAAGAGCAATGAAAGGGAATATGGGATACTAATAAACCTAATATTATCCCACTAACTAATATAAATGAAAGGGAATATGGGATTAAACTGCTACAACAAGAGCAATGAAAGATTTAAATATGCCATGCATTATTACTGATTAAGGCTCTATCCCCTAGAACAGATTGACCACTACCTTTACACATTACACAAGTGATATACTTTAATCAAAAACCATTTCCATGCCAATACACATGAAACATAAAGGGGATCATGTATTGTTATTATTAAACATGGAATGTCAACACCAATGTTCCCATGCAAAGGCCAGTCCATAATACATATCATAATGCCCAAATTATCTTGGCCTCCAATAGTTGCATCACCATCGATGGAAGCTTCAACCAAACTCAATACAAAAGGCATCAAGAAAAATAATTTCCCTCTTACAATGGGCAGTCCTACACCCTGGATTTTCATAGAACACAAAGGGGTTCTATCATGTTTCTAACCATGGTACAACCTATAATAATTTCCATCATCACTCATGATCGATAGTCATTGTTATCATAGAGAGAACATCCCGTGGTACTGGCCATATATTTATGATTCTAGCTAAATTAATTTTAAATTACATATTTATGCTTCTTTTTTACTGGCCATATTGTTCTTATTTAGTTGGGTTATCCAAAGTGAGATAACCCATGAACACTTTCTTATCTATTGATCTAGGTAAAGAGTATGCATATTTTATTTTTTGAATATCTAAATTCGGAGTCTTAACGCTTGTATCTTTACTATGCACTGTGTTGAGTTCTCTTCCTGAAAAATCTACTTAGCGCACCTAAAGCCTATTATACTAGCCCGAGACATCACGGATCCCTATTTGTGCTCGTTGGATTGATCTGGCTCCCTGTGATAACCTCCGGCTGCTCAGGGCCGTAGACGATCTTAGGCAGATGCCTTACTTAAGTGTTCCAACATGCTAGGCCTTTTAAAGGAGAAAGACCAACCATCATAATAATTCATTAATCCGATTGATGACACTTCTCTCATTTTGGGCTAGTAAATGTGGCATGTCCCTCCGAGATGGCTCAGTAGTGGACATGTCTTGCAACGTGTGAGCCAATTGTCGAACTGACTCTTGCATGGCTTCCTCTCCATTACGAAGGTTGAGTAAAATTCCCTAAAAATTTGCCACACTTGGAGGAGTAGTTGGATCCGGATTGTTTCCCGCAGCAGTAAGGCTGCTCTCAAGAACAATTGCCATTTTCTCAGAGAACTGTCAAGGTGAACAAATGAATAAAATAGGTTGAGAAAGACGACCAACAGTTGTTCCCACAGACGACGTCAATTTGTTGATGTCTAGAAATGGAGTAGATCCAAATTTGTAATCACCGATACAATAAATATAATAAAGCAAGGAAAACATGTAACTAACAAGGTTTTTAAAGTGGTTCAACTATGATAAAAGCCTGCATTCACTATTTTTAGTATTTCTGGTGGTTACAATAGCTCAGGTTTGAGTATGTTTGTTCCTGATTGAATCGTCCCTTTGACCTAAGGGAGATGTTGTATTTATAGTGATTAGGAGCCCAAGATATGGAATGTTGTTATATATTCAGGCATTTACATTTGTATATAATAAATAAGACTGTTGATATTCACAGGCACGTGTACAAGAGCTGTTAGCTATTCCACCCGGGTGACTCTTGTTATTCTTGGTGAATCATATTCTTGAAGTTAGTCAGCCTATTGGTCGATCAAGTATCTCTGGAGATGACTAAGAAAATAAGTACTATGAGGATAGCCACATTAGAGGACAGGTGTCTATCTCTTATTGGTCCATGTAGTTGAATAATTTTTACATACAACACCCGCAATATAAGCTAACTGAAATATTTGAATAATGCTATGATGGAATAAAAAAGTAATAAACTAAACAAAGTAGGCATAATGCGCGGACAAATTTATAGTTGTATCGATCAAGTCTAAAAATAAATATTACATGAGTCTAAACAATCGAATATCATTCTAACTGTGACATAAAAGGACTAACATACATAAAATAAATAGCTTAATACAATAATGTGAATATGCAAACATAAACCTTTGATACCATAATAACCAATAGTAATAAATACATCACAAGAAAAATAACTATCTCAAATAATAAACGAACTTCAACTGAAATCATAACTACTACAATGTCCAAACCAATTGCAATGTAAATAGAAATAAAAAAGTGAGCATGCAGTCTCGATACCGACAACCTAGATGAGCAACAAACGAAGAGAATGTAAAGGATAATTTAATAATAGCGTTATTATTATTATAGTTTAATAATAACATTAATAGTAAGTTTGTGAAGAATAAAAATTCAAACCGAATTTGGGGTACAATAAAATAGGACGCATATTCATCCCATATTATAATTTTCTTTAAGTCACCCCAACGCAAACAACCTTATATATGACATGTGTCTATTCCCACTTCCAAGTGAATCCAATCCTTCATTATTTTCATTCTCAACTAAATATAATTATAAGGTTCCGTAATATATGTCAGTGTATACATTCGAAGTATAGAATCAATATATGAAAGACAGTCTCAAGTTTAATATTCACATAAGTATGGTCCTCGACACATATAAGCAAATGCGATACTCAAGAGCTCCCACATAAATAAGAAGGTCAATCCATATCGCCTTCGGGTATCACACGTGCATACTAGGTATGGTTATAGGTTGTCTCGAGCCTATAACCTCAAAGCCTCGGCAAGGGATAATTACTATGTATTCCCATCATAACGCATGCCTTCTAGACCCAAGGCTATTTAGTAGAGCTCCCTCGTATATTTCCCCTCAAGATATGGGTGTGTCAGTTGTAGGATTAGGGTAAAAAGGACTAGGGTAATGCCCATCTCTATCACTGGAGCACCCGCGCAGTCAACATCATATGCGCCCCATCAAAATGCCTCCTAGTACATCACTCACGAGTATTCACACTTGGTATGCTTACACATAAGAGAAAATAATAGCAATCCCAATCACTCAAAGATTACTAATCCATATCACAGAATTCTTAAACTAATCAATCCTATGTAATTTAGAATTTTAAATTGAGTTGAAGTCATTCTAATGAGATTCCTAAATTGTTCTAATGAATTTACAGAAATGTTCGAATGACATGTAGAAGTCGTTCAAAAGAGAAGTCTCATATCATTCTATCGAGTTTCCAATTCATTCAAACAAGAATCCACATCTCGTTCTGATGAGATACTAATCTCGTTTAAACGAGATAAATGCAATTCATCCTCTTCAACCTCCAAAATCTGCAAATATCAACCCACAAACCTAACCCAAAAGCCTCTAATCAGAACAAGGCCCATCCTCCTTTCAATAAAACTAATACTTTCTTATTAATAACCTATATCTACGAGTTTTACAAGATTCCAATATGTATTTAAGGATTAATTCCAGATTATTTGTTATGAACCCTGGTTCCATAATTTTACCCAATTAGTCTCAGATTTAGTTCAATTGTCATATTAAACAAGGGGTTGTTTATTCGTGAACATGATTCAATATATAACGAATTTCATTCAAAGTCAAGTCAAATTACATATGATTCAACAATAATATTCTTTGTAATATTAACAAGTGATTAATGGTTTAATTTATAGTAAACTAATTATGAAATTAAGATTAGATTATCAAAATTATATTGTTCAACATGTGATTTGTAGATTTCAATGAGTTATTGTCATTATAACACAAACCCTGAGTTAAATCCTTAAACTAAGTAAACTTTCCTTAGCCAAAATTGAAGAGTCCAAGCTTCCAAGTCTCCAAATCCCTTCAACTTTGGGATGTTTCTTCTCTCCGTCCTTAGGGTTCAGGTACTAAGATTCTAATATGAATTAGGTTAATCCTAATTACCTAATAACACTAATACCCACGAAATTAAGCTTATGATCCATATGGTCCCCAACTTAATAACACCAAATACTACTCCAAATGACTAAAAGATCTACCCAAGCCATGTACTAATCCGATAGACTTAAAGCCCATTATTTTAAGTCAAAATTGGAAATTATAATGTCCCTAATGTCAACCCGAAATGTGACATAAACCAAATAATTAACAATCTTAAATAAACTAATATTTTATTCGGTAAAAGTCCAATTATTTAGTATTTAAGTATGAATTAGTTAAATGTGACACAAAATTATAAAAAAACTACTTCACGATCAATGGACCCAACATCAGGGGAATAATCCAAACAAGAAAAACCCTAATATCTAGTCCCTGACCATTCCATAGTCACCCATAACACACATTTACTTCAAAATGTTTAATTAATTTATTACCGTGTATTAATTCCATTTTCCCAAATGAATTATATATCACATATAAAAGTAAATAATGACATAACATGCCACAACATGCAAAAATTGATAAATTTCACAATTCAAATAATCCACGAAAAATATGGGGTATTATAGTAGGAACCCACAATGTCCTTGTAGAAAGAATCCTGAAGAAGATAGATGAATAATGAGTGCTATCTGGAGCAAGAAAAATAGGCGTGAGGTCCATCCCTAACACCTGAAGTCCACGTAAAAGAATTGGGTCAAAACCCTAACAGGTAACTTAAATACGCAACTTAAAACAATTATATATGTAGATGATAAAATCACAGTTTCAATATAATTCATATCAATGACCATTACAAAACACATAATCTCATAATGCATTAAAATTATCTCAATTCTTTTTATTAATTAATTTTTCTTATTAATCGATCAACACATAACAAATATGCACCCCTTCCTGCCGGCCATGTCAATAACATGTGGTACACCAAATCAACTTGTTACACAATTCGTAGCCGCTTGCTTCAAGGTGTCAGAATACTCGAAATCACCATGCTACATAGCAGAGAAACTTCACAACTCTGTGTGACGCAACAACAACCCATAGTAAATCATACTCATTAAGTATCTCAATATAAGGATGTTCCTCCTCATCACTCCCCCATTAACCCACGTTTCACATGTTCATTTATCAATGACATTCATAATTTAACACGTACTGTATCACTCCATGCTATATCTTCAAATACATAATTACACCATCTTTGGGTTATTTCTAACTAGATCCATTAATATGTTTTAAGCCATTAAGTAAATATCTAAAGGGATAATAGGCCTACAAGTAACTTCTAGTAAATCAAAACATTAAATTAGTGATATATTGATTTTATTAAGAATTTTGAGTCATCACTCCTACCTATCTTTAAAATCCCTGTGTGGGATGTCTCGCCAAAGTGAGATCAAGACAAAGAACCCCCCAATACACTTTCGTTTAGATAAGGTAGTTATTAAGACAAAGTAATTAAGGTTGATTATGAGATATTTCATTAAGGGACTTAAATGTTTACATAACCAGCGTTCACAACCAAACGAACTAACCCAACGCCATCATTCAACAACCAATCCAACAATCAACACAACTTTATGACATACTCCTTCTATCATATACACGATAATACAGTATAAATAATAATGGCACCTCAAGTAAATACTCATAACATGTTCTTGCATAAAAGGTAACATGTAGTTCAGATTACAAGAGCATAATTCATCATAGGAGTTTCATCCCATAATTTAAGTCTTTCAATTAATCTAAGAAGATTTCTCACAAGTTCCAATATCATAATTAAAGGATACATACTAAATTTCATTATTTGAGCTTTTTTACTAAGGTACTACCATTAAATTCTAAGGTACAACCCTACAAAGCATGTACCAATTTTAGAATTTAAAAACTCTAATGAAAGTCCATAACACCCATTTTTAAATCTCAATTATTCAATTCCTAATCGTGAGGTCTTAAAACCTAAATACTAATTTCATGAATGGAGGGCTAATAATCAATTTCTATTTTCATATTCATATGAGCAATAATAGGTTTCACTTATATTCAATAATATGTTCGGAAATGATAGTTTCCTAAGTGTTTATAATTTATTTTAATATTAGAATTAGGTTTAGGTGAAATTAGCAAATACAGATATAAAAGGAGAGGAGTGGAAAGTGAGATGCCTTAATTTAACAAATAAACTTAATTAAAATTGAAGGAGAAAACCCTTAAAAACTTGATCGAAACCAACTTGAAAAAATCCAATGAAACTAGTCTTGAAATCCATTTGAAACACCTCAAAACGTGAGTGGAAAATCTTGATGATTGATTTTAAAAGCCCTTTGAAAGATTGATTGATTCTTGGAAACCTCTTGATTTTATTTAGGGGAAAAGGCTTTGCTTAAGAGAAAAACTAATGTGTTTTTAATGTTTCTTATAGGAGGGTATATGTTAAAATGAGGATTTGAGGCTTAAAATGAGGCAAAAATGTGTAGGATAAGTTTTATAAAAAGTCCTCCCAACACACCATGCAACTATAGGCCTTGTTGCTCACGCGACGCAAAATCCTGTGGTCATGAGTGTGAAGTCTGTAGGCGTGTTATCATATATTGTGGTGGTTGTTCACGTCAAAACCATAATACCTTTAATGATATAAAAATTTACTTTCCAACTTACTTACCAATAGACAACAAGAGGACTTAAACACACTTAGGCTCTAAACAAAATATGCAATAAACCAAGTCAGCATATAATTCTCAAATTAACCCCCACTTTATCAATTTAGATTTTAACCCAATGCACTTTATGAATTTACCATTTGAACTATAAAATTACAAATGAATTCCATCTTATTTATTTTCTCAATGTAAATTCAAATTTCTCCATTTTAAATCTAAATGTTTATCTGGGTTGCTTTCCAATTAACTAAAACATGACTAACTAAATAATTGCTTATAATATGGGGTTTTTAATTTGGTCTGCCTAGAATAGGAACATACCCACATGAGAATGGTCCTACAACCTAGTGTGACACCTGAAGAGTGTGCTTTTGTTCAGATAAAGGAATTATTTAATTAAACACAGTTTTTCAATTAAATCCTAAAAACATGCACCTAGATGATTTATTAAATAAAATAAATATACCATGTGACACAACATATTAGGAAAAATCCCCGCAGGGAAAAACCATATTATTTTCACTATAATTTGTAAAGAAGGGTTACACTGATTATAATGAAAATAAGTGTGACATACGAAAATACCCGTAGGTGTCGGTTCTGATGTCGTCGGCTGGAATCTCCCACAAGAATTCCAAATGGGCCGTAATGAAGAAGATACCGTCTTCTCCACAAAATACTCCAAAATGAGTAAGAATAATCTCTTGAAAGTTTATGATGTGCAAATGATAAATGGGAATTAAGTTTGCATTTATAAGGAAAGAAAATGGCCTAAAAACATTTTTATAAAAAGATGGCAGATTAAGGGTCGGTTTTTGCTCAGCATGTTGCAAAGGTGTTTTGACCACTAAGAAGTGGTGTCATCGTTTGACACAGAAATCGAGGTCGGTGGCGTCGTTTGAACGACATTGGATATCGCTCGAATGAGGAATCGTGTCGTTCGAAACGACATCGCGTGACATGTCTATGTCGTTCGAACGACAGTGACATCTCGTTTGAACGAGCATGCCTACAAAAAAAAATTGTTTCTGCTTAAAAAAAATTCTGCATTTGATAAAAAATAATTTCAGACTTTAAAAAATATTTTCTAAAAATTCCCAAATATTTATGCAAATATAAACAACTCCAATTAATCATTTTACTCATAATGTGTCATGGAGTTTGTGGGAAACGGTTGAGCAGTAAGTAGCATGTAGCTTAATGCACGAGTGAAGATGATGGATGCATGGATTCGGATAATGGACATCGAGGATGATCGTGATGACGTGCCGAATATAGTGGTATCAGACATACAAACTGTGATCTAGGAAAAACAAAAAATTCCTAGATTCTACCTGGATATTTATAAAATTATGTCCTTACAAATCTCCCCCTCTGTCTATGCCGGCACATACATAAAAAATTTGAATTAGGCAAACTCCCAAAAACAAATGACATATAAGATAATATCCCCATTAGACCCTCAAACTGAGAATATTAAGTGACATGTCTTCAATCAACTTCAACATCTTCAAATCTTCAACACTTCAGAAACTCCCAAAGGTTTTCTCATCAGGGTGTGCAATTCAATAGATATCAACTTTGTATCTACACACATGAGATAAAGCAAATACCCGTGACACGCAACAGTTTGAAATATAATAATATGCAAAAATCAAAGATCATTTAAGCTTAAGTAAATCATTGATAATCAACATAATTTCTCCCCCATAATTCATTCTCCCCCTTTTTACGATGTCCCCAAATAGACAGATATGAGAAGCATAAATATGGAAAATGTCACAAAAAAAAATATCTATTTTTGAATTTTTTTAAATTTTTACTCAAATTATACAACAAAGAAGAATCTCTATTTTTGAATTTTTCAAAATTTTTACATACAATGTATAACAAAGAATTAAAGAATCTTCTATTTTTGTTTTTGTTTTTGAATTTTTACACAAAGTATACAACAAGGAATCACACCATGAAAGAACACAAAAACAGGCAAGTTGATGATAGCGTAAATGTAGGGGTGTGAACACATTCGATAGGTAAAAAAACTCAATCAATCATATATGCACGATGCATACGTGAACTCCTAACGAATGAACATCAAAAGTATCCTTAGGTGTAAAAAATATTGAATTTAGATGACATAGTCTTAATCAAATCAACAAATCAAAGTTAAAGTGATTTCCACACCAATAACGTCCAAAACTATTTAGCGCTTTTTCAAGATTTTCAAGGACGTGCAAACCCGTTTAAATTTTCCAACCAAACTCCCTCAGATGTATATTTTGAATAAAGGTGATCTAAATTCTCAAACTTTGGATAATTGATGGTGAAACATAGTGGCCCATATTTCGCATTTATTGCTTTTTATTGCCTTTAAATTTTTTGGGCTCTTTTAACATCTTTGGACCCCGGATAATAAAATTCCTCAATTTTTTAGGTTTGTTTTAACGGTGGCTTTAGCGCAAAGGATAGAGAATTACCTTTCGTAGCCCCTCCCAGTTTTTAAAATACCACACAATCTCACCAAACGGTTTTTACATGCAGACATTTCTTATCGAGTTTTATCACGCTTGGTTCGTTTTAAGGACAAGATTGATGTGAATACACCCAACCAACATGTGATAAGACAAGTACAATAATCAAACAAATTCGTGCAATAAAGGAAATCATGAGTCAAACATGTAGGAAGTAGCACTTAATTACATCTTAATGACTCCAAACATTATAAAGCACAAGGATGACATGATATATTGTGTCGAAACACTATCAAATAGTCACATGAATAAATGGAATGAAATTGTTACTTGGATATCTTAAATGCTCATCCATGAAAGGTGTAAATAAAATGTAAATTTTTTTTTTTGTTCTTTTCTAAAAATTTTATAATAAGAAAATCTTTTCGTTCTTTTCTAAAAAAAGAAAATCTTTTTGTTATTTTCTATTTTTTTTAAATATATACACATGATACAATCTAGCAACATGAATCATTTTATATGAACATGACAAAGCATCATATCCTAGACACGGACCAACCCCTCAGTCAACTGTGCAAATCCCTAAAGACTTCCTAAGACATTCGAATCTAAGGGTATCTAAAGGTTTCATGAAAATATCAGCTAACTAACAGTCAGTGGGTACGTAACTCAGTGATACAACTTTCTCCACCACTAGTTGTCGTATAAAGTGCTCGCGTATCTTGATGTGCTTTGTGCACGAATGCTAGACTGGATTGCGGGATATGTGTATCGTGCTCGTGTTATCACGAGAAATGGTCATGGTGTCCTGTGAAATCCCATAATCCTCCAGCATCTGTTTCATCCACAAGAGTTGCGTGCAACAACTACCAGCGGTGATGTACTCAGCCTCCGCAGTGGACAACGAAATGGAGTTTTGCTTCTTGCTCAACCAGGAGACAAGAGCAGAACTAAAATAAAAACACCCACCAGAAGTGCTCTTACATCCATCTACATCCCCGACCCAATCAGCATCGGAATAGGCGGACAAACGGTCATCGATATCAAAGGAATACCAAATACCGTATGAGAGAGTTCCACTCACGTATTTGATAATACATTTTAGAGCGAGTAAGTGTGACTCTTTCAGGATGCCTGATATCATGCACAGACTCCAACACTAAAGGTTATGTCGAAACGACTAGCAGGCAAGTAGAGAAGACTACCTATCATACTCCGATAGAGGGTTTGCTCTACGTCCTTGCCTGAAGTATCCTTACTAAGCTTGATAGAAGTACTCATAGGTGTACGACCATGCTAGCGGAGTCTAAACTAAATTTCTTCACTAGGTATCTAGCATACTTAGATTGAGAGATGAACATCCCATCCTCTAGATGACGAACCTGTAGACCAAGGAAGAACATAAGCTCACCTACCATGCTCATCTCAAACTCACTTTTCATTTCTTCCTCAAAGTGGTGAGCATGCTGGGAGCACGTGGATCCAAAGACTATGCCATCCACGTAGACCTAGGCAACCAAAATAGCACCGTCATATCAACTCCCCCTCTCTTGAAGTCACGAGCTAAGAGATATGAAGTAAGCCTCTCGTACCAAGCACGGGGTGCTTGCTTCAAACCAAATAAGGCTTTCCTCAGATAGTATACGTGCTCCGGGTGCTGAGGGTCTTCAAACCCTTTTGGTTAAATCACATAGACCTCTTCCTGTAGAATGCCATTAAGAAAGGCACTCTTGACATCCATCTGATATTACTTGAAGTGAAGATGACATACGATGGCGAGTAGTAAGCGGACGGACTCAAGCCTCGCAACAGGATCAAATGGCTCCCCAAAGTCTGCGCCCTCGATTTGTGTATAGCCTTGAGCGACCAACCTATCCTTATTTCTGATTATGGTACCATTTTCGTCCATTTTATTCTTGAAAATCCACCTGGTACCTATCACATTAGTCTCACTAGGTCAGGGGACAAGTTCCCAGACATTATTCTTTTTAAATTGAAGCAACTCATCCTGCATGGCAGATATCCAGTGTTCATTCTTGAATACTTCTTTGTGATTCTTGGGCTCGACTATGGACGTGTAGCAAAAATGACTAACGACGTTCTCTAGATGAGCACGGCTATTCACCCCTAAAGTGGGATCCCCAATAATGGCAGAAGGATCATGACTCTTGCGAACCTAAGCAGGTGTGTCCCCTAACACAGGAGTAGAGTCCACAGAGTGTGGGTGAGGGACAAGTAAGTCGCTACCAGAAAAGTCCTCATCCTCACATTGAAGGCTACGATCAATAAACGTCGAAGGTTCGTCATCTTGCATGGTGAGGTTTGTTGACTCCATAACCTTATACCTCTTTGGGTTAAAAACTCAGTACGCTCTACTATTTGATGAATATCCTAGCAATATTCCCTCGTCGCTCTAGGAGTCAAACTTTCGTAGTTGCTCTTTATCCCGTAGGATGTAGCATTTACTCCCAAAGACACGAAAATATGCAAGGTTGGGTTTCTTGCCAGTCCACAATTCATAAGGCACATTAAGTGTGTGATGACATAGGTAGACCCTATTCATCATTTGGCATGCAGTAGACACTACCTTTTCCCAAAATCTCCTAGCAACCTTACGACCTAGGAGCATAGATCTAGCCATTTCCTGAATCGTCTTATTCTTTCTCTCCATAATCCCATTTTACTGAGGAGTCTTCATAGCAGAAAACTCATGTTTGATTCCTAGGCTATCATAGTAAAGATCTACCTTTGCTTCCTTAAATTCTGTGTCGTTGTCACTACGTATTCTATTAATAGTGACTCCGTGTTAATTTTGCAGGAAATGGCACTTGGTCGTTAAAAACTCAACATCATCGGATTTCTCTCTCAAAAATTTACAATCGAATATCTGGAGAAATCATCAACCATCACGAGGATATACCTCTTACCACCCAGACTCTCAGTACGAGTAGGACCCATAAGATCCATGTGAATCAACTCAAGCACACGGGAGGTGGTAATGGAATGCAACTTTCGGTGCGATCTACAAATTTGTTTTCCCAACTGACAGGGTCCACAAACCGTGGAAGTTGGATTTCTAAGAGATGGTAAGCCACGTACTAGATCCTTTTTAGCTAAACGTGTCAAATCTCTTACGTTCACGTGACCTAGACGTTGATGCCACAGATCCATAGGAGTGATCATGGCGCTATTGCAGACAAGTGAGGATGTGGGCACAGTCCCATAGCAATTATCTTCTGTCCTCATCCCTTGCACTAAAATTTTACCGAATTGATTATAGATATTACACACGTTCTGGTCAAACTTCACGGAAAAGTCAGCGTCCCACAGCTGGCTAATGCTGAGAAGGTTTGCCTTTAAACCTTTGACGTACAAAACATTCTTTAGTTTAGGAAATCCTGCTAACACAGATGTACCTCATCCTATAATGCTAGACTTTCTTACATCTCCAAAGGTGACTCTACCATCCTTAGAATCCTCTAGGTAGGTAAAGAATGAGACATCACTTGTCATATGTCTGGAGCACCCACTATCAAAATACCACTGTGAGGTATTATGTGCTTTAAGAGTGACATGAACAACAAGGGACTTTTCGTCTTTCTTAAGTACCCAAGACGTGGTAACCTTTTGTTTACCCTTGTTGTTTGTTTTAGCCGGGATGCGAAAAGAATTTACTGACGGCAAAGATATCCGTCGAAATTTCTCCATCAAACTCTATGATGTGGCAGCTAAAAACTCAACACGCTCTCTCAGACTGGCAAAATCATCAGTATGATGTGGTGGAGCAAGAGTACGTCGTGTCCGACCAAAACTATAGCAAAACTCCCTGAGATGGCCTTTTCTTTTGCAGTACGTACAAAAGAACACGGTCTTAGGTGGACCTCCATTTGTTTTTCTTGGTCGAACTCTCCTTCGTGGATTTTGACGATGGCCATATGGAGTCGTAGTAAACTCAGGAACTAGTCCAGGTGCAATTTGAGACGTGGTGGCACCATCATAACCTATTCCCTGCCTATCACCAAAACCTAAAGCGGGACCGAGGAGCATCTTTCCCATCTTTCCAGATATGTCCTCGATTTGAACCTTGACTTCCTGTGCTCGCTCAAGATCATGAGTAAGCAGGATAACACGGGCTTCAAGTTTCTTCAGAGTCTCTAGGGAGGAATGGATCTCACTTGTAAGACTAGCCACTTATTTAGTCAAGTCCCCTTTATCTTTCTCAACACCTCACTCTCTCTCTCTAAACAAGCTTTCTTTCTCAACACATGAAGACTCTCTTTCTCTTAAGGTAGTGCAGGTGGAGGATTCTCTCTCTCACTTCTTCTAAATATTCCTTTAAAGCAGTGATCCTAAGAACTAGCTCTTTGTTATGCTTTTTTGTTTTAAATGACTCATTATATAACTCAGCGTAGGCACGTTGAAGATTACACTCGCTCTCACTTGCATCATCCTCCCCCCGCTCACATTGTTCTCACTGTCGAGGAGTCCCTATGAAGTAGCATCCTCAACATCATGAGGAGCACTAGAAATATGACTATCCATGAATGCAGTGAAGTTGCATTCATGCGGTGACTCGTCTCCAGAATCCACCAACTCGACCTCACTGTCGTCACTAAGGGTAGCATTAAAGATAGCATTGCCTTTTTCTTTTGCAAGCTTGCTCAGCCTAGGAGCACATTCAAAAGCTCTATGACCCTTACCATCGCACTCATAGCATCTCTCACCGTCTTTAGGAGGGTATTTAAAACCTTTTTCATTTTTCTTATTTTTCTCAAAAAAAAATTATCTTTGAAATTTTCATTTTTCTTGAATTTGAGAATTTTCTTGAATTTTTAGCGAATAGGTCCAAATCATCTAAATCAAAATCACACTCAGAATATGACATTTCTATCTCCCTTTTTCTAGATGACTCAACTCTCTTTCCTGTCGACCACTCACTTTTTCTAACCTGGGCATTAAGTGCAATACCTTTATCTTTAGGTTTGAAGGATTTAGGAAACATATCAATTTCATACGTTTGTAAGTCTCCTACAAGTTCCTCTAATTTAAGCGTATTTAAATTACCAATCGCATAGTGGCTTTAGGGATAAAACACTTAGGAAGTGATCTTAGAATCTTTTTAACAACTCTAACATTAGGAATGTGTTCACCAAGATTAAAACTAGTGTTAACAATATCAGATAACCGAGCATAAAATTCATCAAAATATTTAGTCTCAAGCATGGTGATAGTTTCAAATTGAGTTGTTAAATTTTACATTTTAGACTCTTTCAC
Source organism: Sambucus nigra (assembly GCA_949130495.1). Classification (NCBI taxonomy): domain Eukaryota; kingdom Viridiplantae; phylum Streptophyta; class Magnoliopsida; order Dipsacales; family Adoxaceae; genus Sambucus; species Sambucus nigra. The sequence continues at coordinate 165,858,952 of OX422222.1, read as the reverse complement.
AACATTAGTTCCTTCGTGGATAAGTTGTAAAACATCCCATGCCTCTTTTGACGTGGTGCACATCATAATACGTCGGAACTCATCAGGTGTGATGGATCCAGAAATAGCACTTAAACCCTTAGAATTAACAGATGACCATTTAAATTCGTCTTCAGTCCATTCAGTCATAGATTTGAAATTAGTCACGTTATTAGCAGTGACAGAGGGAGGTGTCCACCCTCTTTCAACCAAAATCCAAACACGTTCATCAATAGCTTTTAAAGCAGATTTCATGTGAGCTTTCCAGTAAGCATAGTTTGTCCCGTCAAAAACTAGCATTTTGTTATATAATTTCTCCATTGAACATGCCGTTTTTCAAAAATCAATTTATCAGAAAATTGATATCTTAGAAAAATTTTGCGAAAAATTGCACGGTATATTGTGTAATTGGCTCTGATACCAATTTGAAGAGTGCGCTTTTGTTCAAATAAAGGAATTATTTAATTAAACACGGTTTTTCAATTAAATCCTAAAAACATGCATCTACATGATTTATCAAATAAAATAAATATAGCATGTGATACAACATATCTGGAAAAATCCCCATAGGGCAAAACCATATTATTTTTACTATAATTTGTAAAGAACGGTTACACGGATTATAATGAAAATAAGTGTGACATACGAAAATACTCGTAGGTGTCGATTCCGATGTCATCGATTGGAATCTCCCGCAAGAATTCTAGATCGGCAACAATGAAGAAGATACCGGTTTCTCCACAAAACACTCCAAAATGAGTAAGAATAATCCCTTGAAGGTTTATGATGTGCAAATGATAAATGGGAATTGAGGTTGCATTTATAAGGAAAGAAAATGGCCTAAAAACATTTTTATAAAAAGATGGCAGAGGAATCGTGTCATTCGAACGACATCGTGCGATATGTATATGTTGTTCGAATGACAGTGAAATCTCGTTTAAACGAGCACGCCTACCAAAAAAATCCGTTTCTGCTTAGAAAAAATTCTGCATTTGATAAAAAATAATTTCAGACTTTAAAAAATATTTTTTAAAAATTCCCAAATATTTATGCAAAAAAAAAAACAACTCCAATTAATCATTTTACTGATAATGTGTTGGGGAGTTTGTGGGAAATGGCTGAGCAGTACGTAGCATGTAGCTTGATGCACGAGTGAAGATGATGATGCATGGATTCGGATAACGGTCGTTGAGGATGATCGTGATGACGTGCCGAATGCAGTGGTATCAGATACACAAACTGTGATCTAGGGAAAGTAGAAAATTCCTAGATTTTACCTGGACATTTTTAAAATTATGTCCTTACAACACCCAGCTTAAAATAATAACGGGTGGCTAGCCCTATACTAAAATAAATCAGGAATCTCAAGTGGATCATTCTCATCATCTACTGACGATACAAGAAACACATAGCTAACTGCCCAAACTATAAAAAGAGGATGCCAAAAAAAAATTAAAACATACAATGCAATAACTAACCAACAATATAATAACTAATGAACATGATAAATAACACACACATGCTAAGATAAAAGAGAATAGTTCTATAGTATACCAGAAATCAACAAAAGGAAATACCCGAATATGTTGTCGGGTCACATAAAATACAACATCTGAGAAAAGAAATATAAACAAAATGCTACAACTACAACTTTTGGGTGTAAAACCGACGTACAAACTGAATCCTAATCTAGATATACAAAAGATATAAACGACTATATCAAAATCCCGCAACAGTCCGCAACTGCTCCAGCTCCACGAATACACCGGATAGAAAACATCATTGGCGTCCTTGCGGAGGAACACCTAAAATAATACAATATATATATAGCAAGAGAAAAAAATATAAACATGTCAGAGCCCGAGGTGTGAAAACATTTTATCAAGTGCATTAAAATGCATAATAATTATAAATGCACTATAACATGATTAAAGTGGAGTCGCACTCTCCAGAAAATCCAACTCACCTCTCAACTAGAGCGCGCACCTAAACGTATGCACATGGTCCTCAAATAACTGCCCAACACTAACTAGGGGAAATTCAATCTAACCTACGCCCAAATTCACACTCCTGTAAACCTTCATCTAAATAATAACCATAAACTTCTTATTCTAACTTACCCCACGCATGAATCTAAAATTATATTAACTTATAAATATACATAAACATCTCCCTTACTAGAATTTATGAGATTCTAGATATTAACTTACAAGAGTTATTAGCACCTAAAAGCTAAGGAGTAAACTTCTCCCAACTCTCAACATTGCACTACGTTTCGTGTGTGGGATGTCTCGCAAAGAGAAATCCAAACAAGGAACCCCCTCGATACACTACTCCTTGACAATGTTGATTATCGAGATTCATTATGCCCTCAATGCACGATGCATATAACATCAACTACTTATTTAAATATTACTCCAGCTTATTCCCATAAAACCTTGTTTTACTATAATATATAAATCTGAGTACTAAAGACTAAACTTAACCTCACTCCCAACATTGCACTACGTTTCGTGCATGGGGCGTCTCGCAAAGCGAAATCCAAATAAAGAACCCCCCGATACACTACTCCTTGACAATGTTGGTCGTTGAGGTCCATTATTCCCTCGGTACCCCACACATAACTACGAATACATATTAGGATAAATAATCCTTAATCACATAACTAAGATAATGGTCCGAACCATTTAGGGTTTATCACATTACTCTAGTTACAAAGCACACTCATTCAATCCCAATAATTAAGTACACATAACACGCTTAGCGTACATATAAACATCCCAAAATCAAATCACATATGGATATAAAATATTTTACAATGCTATCATCTTCCAGGAATTACTCACTTTATCCCGGGTTACCATATATCGGATTATTATCACACCGCCAAGGTAATAAAACAAATCACAACGTATAGAAAGCTGTCAAAGTTCCAAACCTAAAGTGAGAACGAATCATACCCAAAACTTCTCACCCCGATCAAAATCACACAATAAATAAGGACGACTATGACGTGGGGACTATACGCACCCTGCTCCTCAAGCCAGCGGCCTCACCCACATCGCGCAACTTCCCATAATAGCAATGGAGGGTATGCTCACACAATAATATATATATATATATATATATATATATATATATATATATATATATATATCATTCACACTAGATATATATACAATCACATTATATAAATACAAACCATCACACAAGGTATTTATAATTTCGTCATATAGGTATACATACTCTTTTACGCCCATATGTAAAAGAAGTGAATTCATTATTATGTATATAACTCTAATGATACTCACCGTTACCATGTCGCACACTTCCCCAATTCACTTTATAATACAATCTCTCACTTGAATTTTACTCATCCAACACACCTATTAAATACGGATAGTCTCCCAATCCATTAAACATTAAGGATACTATCTGCATCCGAATGCACACCGATCAACAATCATTATCCCCAAAATAGAAATCTCGATGGTAGTATAATTCCCAACTAATCGACTCAATAATCCTCAAATTTATTCTCTCGAAATAACTCAATACGACCTCAACATTTCATCATAAGGGAAAGTCCCTAAAAGTCTCCCAAACATACTTCTCGTACCATATATAAAGGGTCCAAATTGATAAACCCAAGAGGAACGGAGAAAAAATCACTCTAGAAAAATCTTAAAAAATAGCCTTGTTTCCGAAACGATTCGGCCCACAAAGAGAATCGACTCACCCCTTATGCAAATCGATTCGGTCCAAAGGACTTGGGAGTCTGTCTTAGGATGAATTGATTCGGCTTTAGGTACAAATCGATTCGGTCACTCAGACATGTGCCTCTGCATCATTCCGAATCGATTCGGAAAGGGGTTGAATCGATCCGGCCTGTTCAGCAGCTACGAAAATGGCTATTTTCTCCAAAAGTCAAAATTTCCAAAAATCAATTTAATCATCTTCTCTCCATTATTCTGCAAACCAAACATATTTCTAACATCAAAACTCAATATATTTCTACCCAACAAGTTTTAAAACCTTAAATCCATATACCCACACCTCAAATACAAGATTTACCCAAAATCTAGGTTTTAACATATTTAACCCAAAATCCAAAAATTTATCCAAAAATCATGAAATAAAAGATACACAAGAATTATTTAGCAAGTTTAATCACTTGCCTCAAAGTTGTAGAGGTTGAATCACCCTCGAAATCACGTAATAGCCGGAATTCCCAAGCTTTTCTTCTCTTTCTCTTCTTCCTCTCTCTCTCTCTATCTCTCTCTCTCTCTCTCTCTATAGGGCTTTCTCTTCTCACAAAATGAGATTGGCTTCTCACGAGCCCTACTTAAGCCTCATAACCGAATTAACCAACTTTAAATGATAATACACACTTTAAATGACTCGGTTACTCCAATTCGAGCCAAACAAACTAAAAATATTCTGGAATCCAAACAAAACCCAAGTATAGTCATTTCAACTATCTCGACCCAACCGCACACTCAGAATCATCATTTGAAATACTTTTTAACATCCTCAAATTTTGACCTCAATTGCCAAATTTAAAATCCTCCAATTTAAATAAATATTATTTCTCCCAAAAATGAATAAATTATTAGTCCAAAAATCACGGGGTATTACAGACTTCCCCCCTTATAAGAAATTTTTCCTCGAAATTTAAGCTAAGCGTAGTACTCCAAACCTCAACCATCTCGTATAGACATAAGACACCTACCCTCAAAATCACTATACATATTCCTCTCGCTTCTCACAATAAGTCATTTCAATTAAAAACTAAATCAACTAACTAGGGTGCCCATATACCCTTTACCCGAGCTCGGCTCATATAAACATAACCCTGCTTCACTTAGCCTCAAATCGTACAATAACACGAAATAAATCAATCCATTATAACATACTAATTATATAAAAAATTTGAAATGTCCAAAGATTTAACTCCTCTCAATTCCTGACGTTCGCTACTTTCATGCGGGGGAGGTCTCGCAAGTGAAATCCAAGCAAGGAACCCTCCTAATACACTACTATGTAGCTCTGTCAGGGATTGAGATTAGTTATATCAAGACTAAAGTTTAAAAATATTTTTAAATAAATTTTGATATTGCCCGAAGGCTTATAAAACAATTTTATTTTAAAAACAGCTTATGTCTTTCGACATCCAAATCAAATACCTTACGCCCAAGACATAAGGTGCCAACAACTACAATACTCTTACCAACATTTAGTTCTCAAAACTAGCATAACCATGAGCTAAAATCCCTAGATCAACAACGATCCCACTTAACCCTGAATCTCTTCGGTAACAAGAATCCCTCACATCATAACAAAACATTTCGATACACTAGGCTCTTCCATAACTAGAACATTACAAATACATAAGTCTAGCACGACTATAAAACAATAGCTTTACCGCTACTACCCAACACATTTTAATGACTCCTATGTTCCAAACAAAGTCATAACTCTCTACTAGCACATCACAAGACAATCTATTCTCCTAAAAGATGTGGTCTAAGAGACTCACTTTCTCACTCCTCCCTTCCGGGTCATTCCATTCATAATAGAGTTATAACAACTAACCATTCATCAAAATCTTACATATGATACTCCCAATGCCCCTCAGAGCATAATCCTAATCACAGGAAAAAAATAATTTACATCATACCTCTCTAGTCCGACTGCCTCGCTTCATCGATGGGTTCCTTCTCAAAGTCCTCCGGCCCAAACTGGCCTATAATCTGTTATAGGGGTTACACATCCCAAACTTCTTCAAAAAAGTGGCCATCTACCTCTCTCGGGATAATCCCTCTTCCTATGGCCTATCTCTTTACAAAAGAAACATCTACCAGCAAATCCTCCCTGCCCATCCTGAGGAACAAAACACTGTTGCGACCCTTGATAGTCCTGTTTATGCCAACTTGCTCCACTGGCATTCTCTTTTTCGGACTTACTTGATTAACCCGAGTCTCTAAAGTTCTTACCCCCTTGCGAACGAATACGATATTCCCGACACTGTAAAAATATTGCATTCACCACCTCGGTGAAAGTCAATAACGTTGGGTTCCCTAACAAATGCTACCGAATTCTCCATTCTAAAACTCCCACGAACTTCACTATTCGCTTCTCCTCTGTATTTACCTCATCGGGCACTAAATTCGCCAATTGAGTAAATTCTTCTTCATACTCGGCGATCGTTCGATCACCTTGAAACACATCCAGTAATCTCCTCCTCATTTCCTTCTGGATTGCGAAAGGAAAATACTTTCGGTCAAAGAGTTCCTAAAAATCTACTATGGGCATCGCATCTCTTTGCTCCGATGTGGTGATTGATTCCCACCATTGGATAGTTGCTCTTATTAATCTAAAGGTGGAGAGAAATTGCTTTTGCACCTCAATACATTTAACCATTCGAATGTGCCTTTGCATACTCTTCTTCCAACGACTTGCAACCATCTCATCAACTCCCCCTGAAAATTCTGGAGGACTCCCCTTCCTAAAATTTTCCCGTACTCTTTCTCACGTAGACGGCCCTGGGTGGACTTGGGTTTCCATCAAAGAAATGGCAGCAGTTACTGCTTGTGCCATAATATTAGCAACTTCAGTGGTGGTCATAGTCCTTTGAGGCATTTGGGGTTCCATATTCTCAGCCCCTCTATTTAAAGCACCTTATACTCTTGACTCACTCGAGTCTACATTGTATAAGTGCTCATCTAGTTTGGACATTGTGACAAAATTGGAGTCTTATTTCCTAGAGACCAAAGATCCTCAGATTCTTCTAATGCCACACTTAATTCCATTGGAGGTATAAATCTCATTCACACACACACTAGGGTTGCATACATTGTTCATATATTGCATTGATTGATTGTGTGTGAGTTGTGTGTGTTAAATCCCATTCAAATTGATTTTAATAATTTTCAGGAATTTTAAATAATTTTTTTTTTAAAAATTGAAATTAAAATTTGGTTTTTAAAACTTTTGGGGTCATTCTATAATTACTGTTATTACCTTATTATAGCTGAAAGTTGGGTTGGGTAGATCCGAAAACGCTTGAGACTTCAGACGAGTTGTGTAAATATTTTCAAAACACGTGCGTCTGAGTTCATCTTGTCCCTACACCTGTCAACTTATATCGGCCAGATGTGTATTTGTGGTAAGACTCATAATCCTTGTGTTATCCCAGCCCTTGGATCTAAGTAATCAACGTTTTTCATGCGTTCAAGCTCAATCCAAGTGAAACCTCTCTTGTCCAATCAGTGTATTCTTTTTCCATCGCTTATATTGCACCGTTGGATCAATGTCAAATGGCCAAGGCCATATCTCATCCTTTGATTTTATGAGCCTTTCTCGAACCTTCCCCTCTCAGTATAAAAGGAAGCCAAGTCTCTGCATTTGAGGACTTTTTCCAGTTCGTCCATAGAGAGAGAGAGAGAGAGAGAGAGAGAGAGAGAGAGAGAGAAACCAGAGAGAAAACCTAACTCGTTTCAAACCCTAAATTCACTTTTTTAAACAATTTATACCAAACACCATACCGGAGTGTTTGAGAGTGATTTTGGTAGAGGTTTGAAGGTTGTTTGAGAGTTTTATCCTTTGAGTTCAAGATCTTATTTCCAACTTAGACATTTCATGTTAGGATTCTATTTCTTTTTCTTAGAAAATGTAGATCTGGTTATTGCATGTCATATTACACTTAGATCTTCATCTTTTAGATTCTCATCTTAAAAAATCGTATTTGTTAATTAAAGTTTTTCTGTAAATGTTTTTAACAACTCAAGAATCAACAAATTTACTTTATGTTTCTAGTTCTTATGAAACAAGACTTTTGACCTAGTTGGAATCGCAATTGGTGGTTTATAATTTCAAAATCATTTTCAAAACTCCTGAAATTGTTTAAGACCTTGGCAGTCTTCCAAGCAAGGTAACCTTGGATTCTGGGATTATTTGAAAGGTCAAATGAATTTTTTTGTTTCTAAAGAAGAGAGTAACTAAAAACAGCCTCATTTATATCTGATCTGTAATTTGCTAAAACTTGTTTGTATAAATAAGTGTAGGTGTGTGCATGCATGTGTTAGAACACTGTCACAAACACTTGTCACACTACAACACAAGAAGTGTTGGCTGTAAGATCTTGAAACGTCAAGAGTCGACGTAAAGTTGGAACAAAGTGGAGAAGTTAGCAAACTGAGAAAATCACATCAACATCAGATGTGCAGAAAAGTTAGAAGGAAACCAGTGGGTACATATTCTAAACTTGTATAGATATGTTTTGTATTCATGTGTGTTATATAGTTTGAAACTTGTATATTTTGTTTTAATGTATTTTTGGTTTGTGACTTAGAAGTCATCGTGGATGTTTCCTCAATTGGGTGAGGTTTTACCACGTTAAAAACTCCTTGTCCTTAATCTTTCTACATCTCCTCATCTCATTCTTGTGGGAGTGCTGATTTAGTTGACTTAACCTTTTTAGTTTTGGTTTTCAAAACTAGTTACAAAATTTTGCGCATATCTCGTATATTTTTCGTTAAACACATCTTGTGATTTACCTGTTTTAATTTAAGGAAAAGTGTTTCTCCAAAAAACAGTTCGGAGTTACTTAGACTGTTTAATCCTGAATTAAACGACTTGAGTAACAGATTTTTTAATTGGTATGAGAACTTTGGAAATTATTTTTAAAAGATCCTGTGTTTCTGAAATTGTTTTCTTAAAATCAAAGAATGGACAAGAAATCTGAAAGATTTGGTAACTTGTACATACCTCTTCTCTTTGATGGAAACAACTTCCTTCACTGGAAAGTAAGGATGGTTGCTTTCATACAAGGAACCTTAGGAGATGATGTCTGGGATATTGTTGAAAATGGATATACTTATCCTACTAAACCAGCCACTGAAGTAAGCAATGAGAGGATTAAGGGAGTGTTAAGTAAATTTACTCAAGAAGAGAAGCAAGCCTCTCTGAACAATAACAAAGGCAAGACTGCCATTTTTATGTATATAAATGAGCATGAGTTCAAAACGATATCATCCTGTACCACTTCTAAGGAAGCTTGGGATACACTTGTTACTGCACATGAAGGTGACACTAGAGTTAAGGCTACTAAAACTCAGATGCTTATTCAGTAGTATAACTCTTTAATCATGTCTGACTCTGAGTCATTTGATGACTTTTACATGAATTTGAATGACATTTTTGTGACCAAATTACATGCTAATGGGATAACTTATGATACATATGAAATTGTCTCTAAAATTATAATGTCATTACCACAGAGATTTGATAACAAATGATATGCTATTGAGGAAATGAGTGATCAAAATCTCACTCCTGAATTACTCAGTAGTAAACCGAGAACTGTGGAAATGGAATTAGAATTTAAGAAACAATTAACCCAGTCCCATAGGAAACAAACTAGTTCCAATTTAAAATTTTCTTCTAAGCTGATGAATCCTGAGCTTAGTATGTCCAATAATGATTCTCATGAGGAATGTGATATAGATAGTCAGGATAATCAAATTTCCTTGATGTCAAAGTAGTTTAAGAAGATTGTGAAATTTAGAAATAAAATGACAATCAGACAAGGCAGGCCAAATTCCAACTCAGTCTAACCACAAACCTCATGAGAAAGGTTAAGACAAACATCACAAGGACATTCATACGAGACCTAACAAATACGTCAAGAATATTGAATGTTTTAGATGTGGTAAATTGGGTGATATAGCACAAGATTGTATAGTTGACTTGAACACGACCATTAAATATACTTGGGCCAACATTTGCAAGACATAGGATGATTCAAGTGATTCTGATAATGAGGAACCTAATTCATCCGATGTTTTTGATCCTTGAATGTCTTTTTTTACCAAGATAGTATATAATGATGATATGCCTGTGCCTATGTATGAGAATCGTGATAGTATCTCTACTTCTGTTGTTATGAATCTTGCAGCTACTAGTTTAGATGCTTTAATTTCTGAGAATAATGCTAGTTCTACTGCGGGGTGTGTGAGTCAAAGGGAAAACGATAATGATGATGTCAATATGTGTGTGGGTTCAAGAAATGAATCCTTAGGGGTCACTTCACACACTACACTTAGTGATTCTGACACTGAAGACCTCCCTAATATTCACATACTTTATGCCAAGACTCTCAAGAAAAGCACAAGACTAGAGAAGATAGTGAAAGATCTCACTAAGAAACTAGAAGACCTAAGTCTAATGGTTAAACTTAACGCTGAAGAGTATACTACCCAATGTCTAACTCAGTAAAATGAAGTAAAAAGTTTTGATCAAAAATTGAAGAATTTGATTGAAATAAATGAAACTCTGGAGAAAAAATATAAAGAGACTTTATTAGAATTGGAACAAGCTAAAGAAAAGACTGCAACTGTTTTAAAGAAATTTGCTAAATTTGAAAATAATTCCAATTGTTTTGATGGTTTTGTTGCTAATTCAAAAATCAATTCTGATTATCGAAATGGAATAGGATTTTGCCCAAATTCAAAGACACAAATTAAAAACTTTAAACCAATCAAGTTTGTGTCAGGTGGCAAAAGACCTATAGAAACATGTCCAGATTTTCAAGCTTTAAATGATGAGTTTGATAAAACACAACAAAATTCGGATATTGGGGAATCAAGTTACTCTAATGGTCCGTTTGGTTCGTGGTGAAATATTTTTTACCGCATTAAAAAATAATTCACCTAGATAAAATATGTGTTTGGTTGGGCATTTAACATGGTGAAATAAAATGAATATGGTGAAAAGTGAGGTGAAACTTTAACCATTTTAAACCGTCGGTAAAGTGTTATTTAACAGGTGAAAACATTGGAATTTATCTTAGGGGGTTTTGGGAAAAGGTCCCCATAATACTCCATATAATTTTATAAATTTAGTCCCTGTATTAAAAACACCATGAAAATTGGTGTCGCTGGCGCGGACCAAAAAAATAAATGCATTTGTACCACATGGACTAGATTTATAAATGCTATTGTATCATAGGGACTAGATTTATAAACTTGAAAAGCATTGTCCTAAAAATCCAAATATACAAAGGAACATAACCTTTTCTTTAATTCTCTATTTGTCTTATTATAAGACTAACCTTTCTTATTTCCACTTACAACTATCACATATTCATTTCTCCCTCTCAATTAACGCGATCATTAAATATTCATTTAAAAAAATACTTTTTTAAAATTTTATTTTTTATTTAAAAAAATTAAAACAAAATTTAAAAAATTTAAAATTTTTGAAAAAAATAAAAAATTTATATAATTTTAAATTTTAAAAATAAATAAAAAATGGAATAGTTATTCCTACACCCTCTATGGCTTCCCCCACACCCTTTTCAATATTTAAATACTAAAAGATTAAAAGACTATCTATGCATATATGATTTGAACAAAAATAATCTTTTGCCCAAAAATCTATTACTTTAAAAAAAAGTAATATTATGAAAAAAATAAAAACATAATATTTTGAAAATAAAAATCCTTATATTCTAGAAAATTAAAATTTTAATATTTTGAAAATATAAAAATTGTAAAAGTTATTTTTTCATTTAAAAAACATTATGTTATTTATAAAAGAAAAACATATTATTTTTTATTTAAATGGACGTTGATAAAAAAATGTTTCGTTATTTATTTTAAAAAATTGACATTCTTTTTATCATTTCTAGTTAAATACTGTTTCTTTTATTTTTTTAAAAAATTGTTTCGTTATTTATTTTTTCAGTTAAAAAGTGTTTCTTTTACTATTTTAAAAATAATTTTTTTTACTATATAAAAAAATGGTTCGCGTCAGCGGTATGTATATGCAGTTCGACCACTTATACATACCGTTGGCGCGAACCAACATATTAGAAAAAATGCTCCGCGCCAGTGGTATTTATAGGTGGTCGGACCGCCTATACATACCACTGTCGCGGACAATATTTTTTCAAAATAGTAAAAAGACTATTTTCAATATAGTACAAAAAAAAAAGAGTTTTTAACCAAAAATAAATTTGTAAATTAAAAAAAACACTTTTTTAAGAAAACAATTTTTTAAGAAATACAAATTTTACGTTTTATATACAGTTTTTTAATAAAACAAATAGATAAGATTTTGCATTTTATAAAAAAAAAAATTTATTTGTAAAAAACAGTTTTTTTATTAAAAATATATATTTTTTATTTTTATCAAATGTATTTATTTTAGTTGGAGGTGAAAAAATTGGACATTTAGATTTAATAAATTTAAGGGCACAATTGTCATTTATTATTCAAAGGGTGTGGGGGAATATATGGAGGGTGTGGGAATAGTTATTCCCATAAAAAAATTTAAAAAAAATGAATATTTGTTTGGTGCATGGTAATGTGTTCGGAATTTTTTTATTAATTGGGACGGTGTTTTTTTAAAATTCTTTTAATTGGAACACTTTTTTTCATAGTTGGGACTCTTTTTTTTACTTGGGACTCTTTTTTTTACTTGGGACTTTTTTTTTTAATTACGGCTATTTTTTTTCAACGTTGAAAACTTTTTTTTTAATTGGGACTGTATTTTCATTGTTGAAAACTTTTTTTTAATTGTGGACTACTGTTTTTATAGTTGGCTCTTTTTTTTAATTGTGATCGTTTTTTACAAATAACAGATTTTTTCATTGTTGGAAACTTTTTTTTTTAAATTGGGACTATTTTCTTTTTTAGTTAGGACTTTTATTTTAATTGGTACTTATTTTTACTTATTTGTCTTGCATAGCCAAATATGACTAGTTGGGGAGGGGGTTTGTGTCAAATTTGAGTTTGAGGTAAATGCATATTCTTTAATGGCCATTGACACTTGTGTTATGAAAATCAAAATAGTTATGTGCATTTGAAGTATGGGGGTAATATGGTCATTTTATTTTTTCACTATATTCATCTTAATCATCCAAACAACAAATGGTGAAAAGGTTAAAATTTTCACTTAGTAAAAACTCGACCATCCAAACGGAGATAGTGAAAACAAAATCACCAAGCTAATAATTCACCTTTTACTTTTAACACGGTGAAAAGTATTTCACCAAAAACCAAATGGACCCTAAGTGTGATAGTTTACCTAAGACTAAATATGCCTGCCCTCCGATTAGAAAGAGTGTCTCTTCGTTTCAAACTGTATTCTCTAGGAATAAGATTCAACGTCACAATCCCATGAAACCTATGTTTAAAGACTTTCCTAAGGAGATACCCTCTTCAAGTTATCTGTATTGCTCATACTGTGACATATACGGTCATTATTTTGAAGGTTGCTACTCTAGACGTTTAGTAAAACTTGTCTGTAATACTCCTTTATACCAAAACTTTAACTACTCTAGAAGAAGTCGTAACAATTATGTCCTGTCTAGACAACCGGATAAAAAATCTAACTACATAAAGAGAAAGACCAAACCTAAAAGATCATTTTCAAGAAGGATTCCTAGGCACTTTTCTGAACCAAATGCTCATGTCCTTCATAAAACTCAAATGCATGCGCAAAATATTTTTCAACAAAAATCCAATGCTCGCAAATTTTATCAAATGAGAGCAAATATGCACAAAACAAAAACAAGAGCTATTTGGATTAGAAAAGATTAGCTATTGCCCCAGATGAAGTGTAACATTGTGATTACTGCTTTAAAAGGTGAACACACTCCCTCTGGTTGGTATTTAGACTTTGGGTGTTCAAAGCACTTGACTGGGGATGATACAAAACTGTTAAACAAAACCAGATTTGCTGGAGGAAAATTTATTTTTGGTGATGGTGTATCATCTCAAATCATTGGTAAAGGAATACTCCAAGAATAAGGAATGCATATTCTTGAAAATGTTCTTCGAGTAAAAGGTTTCAAGGATAATCTACTTAGTATTTCGCAATTTTGTGACTCAAATCATACTGTCACCTTTTCAAAGAATAATTGTAAAATTTTAAATGAAAAAGGTGAGTGTATAATTATAGGACTCAGGACTCAGGACTCCTGACAATTGTTATACTCTCCAGAACAATACTGAGGTCTGTAACATTGCCATAATGAATGACAATGAAATATGGCATAATCGAATGGGTCACATAAACTACAATAGCCTTAGTAGATTGTCTTCACAAGAAATAGTTAGAGGAATTCCAAAGATCAAACCTATTTCTAACACTGTCTGTGGTTTATGTCAGGAAGGAAAAATTGTTAAAGCACCTCATAAGAAAGTTAAAGATATCCTTTCCTCTAAATCCTTGGAGATCATCCATATGGACCTAATGGGTCATTCTCGTACTGTTAGTCTATGTGGGCACAGTTACATTCTAGTTATGGAAGATAACTTCACCAGGTTTACTTGGGTAGCTTTCTTAAAACAAATGTCAGATACTTTCAGAACCGTTTTGAAAATCTTACTTCGTATAGAAAATGACAAGGACACTCAAGTAAATAGGATTCGTAGTGACAGAGGAGGAGAATTCATAGATACATATGTTTTAGAGTATAAACATGAATTTAGTGCTCCTAAGACACCTCAACAAAATGGACTTGCTGAGCGAAAGAATCGTACTCTTCAAGAGATGGCAAGAGTTATGATTCATGCCAAGTGTTTACCTAAATATTTTTGGGTAGAATCAATTCATACTGCATGTCACATTATTAATAGGGTCTATCTTAGGAAGAATTCAAAACAAGCTCCTTACGAACTATGGTATGGGAAGAAGCCCAATCTTAAATACCTCAGAACTTTTGCTAGTACATATTATGTCTGTAAAGATAGAGAACACTTATCCAAATTTGAGAATCGTGGAGATAAAGCTATTTTATTAGGATATTCTCCTGACAGTAGAGCGTGTCGTGTCTATAATCTTTGCATAAAGACTTTAATGGAATCCATAAACGTTATTATACGTGACACTACTGTTGAGAGCAAGACTGGAGAACCAACTATTGTGGAAGAGTCTGAAAATGTTTTAGAGAAAGACTCTCCAAAAATAGATGATTCTTTACCAATTGAGAAACCTGAAGTACCTAAATGGGTTTCTAAAGATTATGCCATAGATAACATTGTTGGTAAACGCTGTGATCCTGTACATATAAGATCTAAATTAAGAAACAATGCTCATTATGCATGTTTTGTTTCCCTTGTGGAACCAAAGAATGTAAATGAGGCATTGAATGACCCTCAATGGATTTTTTCTATGTAGGAAGAACTTCTTCGATTTGTCATTCATGATGTTTGGTATCTTGTACCTAGGCCTGACCATAAAAAGGTTATTGGCACACGTTGGTTATTTAAAAATAAAACTGATAAAAGTGGGATAATCATTAGAAACAAAGCCAGATTAGTGGCTCAAGGATATTCTAAAATTTAAGGAATAGATTTTAACGAGAAATTTTCTTCTGTTACTCGCTTAGAATCTGTTCGTCTTCTCTTTGTCATAGCTTGTTACTTGCATTTTACGCTTTATCAAATGGATGTAAAGTCAGCCTTTCTTAATGAAATCTTGACTAAAGGGACCTATGTGGAACAACCAAAAGGGTTTATTGACCCTTAGTATCCAAACCATGTTTATCATCTTAAAAAGGCATTTTATGGTCTAAAACAAGCACCAAGAGCCTGGTATGTGCGTATTTCCAATTTTCTCCTAGATAAAGGTTTTAAGAGAGGTAGAAATGATCAAACCCTATTTGTCAAACATTTTGATAAAGATATTATTATAGCTCAAGTTTATGTTGACGATATCATTTTTGGATCAACATCCCTTTCAGAAGTTAAATCTTTTTCTAAAATTATGCATAAAGAATTTCAAATGTCTCTTAGGGGGGAGTTACAATTTTTCATGGGTCTTCAAGTCAAATAGAATTCAGAAGGTTTATTTGTTTCGCAATCAAAATATGCTTTAGAGATTGTTAAAAAATTTGGGCTTGAAAGTGCAAAAGAAGCTAGAACTCCCATGAGTACTATGGTCAAATTATCTAAGGATGAGTGTGGAAAATCCATAGATCCTACTCTATATCGTAGTATGATAGGAACCTTACTATACCTTACTGCCTTGCTTCCTGATATTATGTACGTAGTTTGCGTGTGTGCCATTTATCAAAATAATCCTTCAGAGAGCCACTTGGTATGTGTAAAAAGAATCATTAAATACGTAAAAGGCATTCTAAATTTAGGACTCTGGTACAACAATGATACTCCTAGTACTATAATAGGATACACTGATAGCGATTGGGCAGGGTGTACTGATGATAGTAAGAGAACATCAGGGGCGTGTTACTACATCGGTAACAATTTGGTAGGATGGAGTAAGAAACAAAACTGCACTTCTTTATCCACGGTTGAATCAAAATACATAGCCGTTGGTAGTTGTTGTGCTCAATTCCTTTGGCTTAAGAAAATGCTTAATGATTACAGTATTTAAGAAGATCAACTGCATCTCTATTGTGATAATCAAAGCGCGATCAATATCTCTAAAAATCTTGTTCAACACTCGCGAACTAAACAAATAAAAATTAAACATCATTTTATACGCGAATTAGTTGAGACTAAAGAATTAGAAATTAATTATCTGCCTACTGATTTGCAACTCACAGATTTGTTTACCAAACTTTTGAATTATAATAGATTTCTTACTTTGCGAAAATCGATAGGAATGGTTTATGCAGAATAAACTCGTGTGACTTAAGTATTTTTTCCTTTGTCCATTTGAGACAAAATAGGGGAGAAGTTTGAGTCTTATGAGTTCATTTTTTATTGTGCATTTGATTATTAAGCTTGATCTTGGGGGGTGTAATGTGCCGCTCAAGCATACAATGAGCATGTGCATGAACATCGAACCAATATGAGAGTGACACATGGCTAATCTCAACTAAGTAATGATGACCTCAATATTCCCTCATGTGGAGGGAATAATTCGGTTACAGCAAATTTATCCATGTGTTCCAGGTTATACAAGAACGTGTAGAAGCTCGGCTGTCCTCGGGTGATACCAACCTCGGCCTGGAAGAGTACGAGGTTGGTGAAGTTCTAGCAACTTCTCAATCAGAGGTTATCCGTGATGATCATCGCCCAATAGGAGAGCCGAGGTAAGGCAGGTGGAATTGTGATGTCGGCATGGGCCGAGGTAATGGTGTGGTAGGAGGAACGTCGGCTGATTCCCAACCAAGGCTGATTATAATGATTGTGTAGTCTTTGTTTCCTCGGCTTACACCCAACCGAGGTTGATGTATGATGTAGGCATGATGTTGCATCCGGCCGACCTGATGGATTACTATCTGCAAGTACCATGAGGACCTCAGTTGTTGCTTGGCTGTGAGGCAATTAGCAATGTCAGCCATGGCCGACCTTGCTTAGGACGACACCGTTGGCTGCTAATCTGGGGCCCTTCTAACCTCGACCATCTCCTTGGATGAGATCGGTGTCTCTGAGCTGTTGGGTACATATAGGGCACATCAATCACCCCTTAGCCCTTAGTTACCTGTGTGATCAGGTGCCTAAGTTGTATGTTTGTCCGAGGTTGGATTTCTTTAGGTGCCAATATTTTCTTGACAAGTGTCAGCTTTTGAAGGTGGTTGTGTGCTTAACAAGTGAAATGATTATGAAGTATAGAATCAATATATGAAATACAGTTTCAAGTTTAATATTCACATCATTATGGTCCTCGGCACATATAAGCAAATGCGATACTCACGAGCTCCCACATAAATAAGAAGGTAAATCCATATAGCTTTCGAATATCACACGTGCATACTAGGTATGGTTATAGGTTGCCTTGAGCCTATAACCTCAAAGCCTCGGCAAGGGATAATTACAATGCATTCCCATCATAACGCATGCCATTTATACCCAAGGCTATTTAGTAGATCTCCCTCGTATATTTCGCCTCAGGATATGGGTATGTCAGTTGTAGGATTAGGGTAAAAAGGAATAGGGTAATGCCCATTTCTATCACTGGAGCACCCGCGCAGTCAACATCATATGCGCCCCATCAAAATGTCTCCTAGTACATCACTCACGAGTACTCACACTTAGTATGCTTACACATAAGAGAAAATAATAGCAATCCCAATCACTCAAAGCTTACAAATCCATATCACAGAATTCTTAAACTAATCAATCCTATGTAATTTAGAATTTTAAATTGAGTTGAAGTCATTCTAACGAGATTCCTAAACTGTTGTAATGAATTTACAAAAATGTTCGAATGACATGGAGAAGTTGTTCAAAAGAGAAGTCTCATATCGTTCTAGCGATTTTCCAATTCATTCAAACAAGAATCCACATCTCGTTCTGATGAGATGCTAATCTCGTTTGAACGAGATAAATGCAATTCATCCTCTTCAACCTCCAAAATCTGCAAATTGACCTTACTCAAAATCCTCTAATCAGAACAAGGCCCATCCTCCTTTCAATAAAACTAATACTTTCATATTACTAACCTATATCTACGAGTTTTACAAGATTCCAATATGTATTTAAGGATTAATTCCAGATTATTTGTTATGAACCCTGGTTCCATAAATTTACCCAATTAGTCTCAGATTTAGTTCAATTGTCATATTAAACAAAGGGTTGTTGATTTGTGAACATGATTCAATATATAACGAATTTCATTCAAAGTCAAGTCAAATTACATAGGATTCAATAATAATATTCTCTGTAATATTAACAAGTGGTTAATGATTTAATTTATAGTTAAACTAATTATGAAATTAAGATTGGATTATCAAAATTATATTGTTCAACATGTGATTTGTAGAGTTCAATGAGTTATTGTCATTATAACACAAACCATGAGTTAAATCCTTAAACTAAGTAAACTTTTCTTAGACAAAATTGAAGAGTCCAAGTTTCCAAGTCTCCAAATGCCTTCAACTTTGGGATGTTTCTTCTCTCCGTCCTTAGGGTGCAGGTACTAAAATTCTAATATGAATTAGGTTAATCCTAATGACCTAATAACACTAATACCCACGAAATTAAGCTTCGGATCCATATGGGCCCCAACTTTATAACACCAAATACTACTCCAAATGACTAAAAAATCTACCCAAGCCATGTACTAATCCGATAGACTTAAAGCCCATTATTTTAAGTCAAAATTAGAAATTATAATGTCCATATTATCAACCCGAAATGTGACATAAATCAAATAATTAACAATCTCAAATAAACTAATATTTTATTCGGTAAAAGTCCAATTATTTAGTATTTAAGTATTTATTAGTTAATGTGACACAAAATTATAAAAAAAACTACTTCACGATCAATGGACCCAACATCAGGGGAATAATCCAAACAAGAAAAACCTCAATATCTAGTCCCTGACCATTCCATAGTCACCCATAAAACACATTTACTTCAAAATGTTTAATTAATTTATTATCGTGTATTAATTCCATTTTCCCAAATGAATTATATATCACATATAAAAGTAAATGGTGACATAACATGCCACAACATGCAAAAATAGCTAAATTTCACAATGCAAATAATCCACAAAAAATATGGGGTATTATAGTAGGAACCCACAGCGTCCTTGTAGCAAGAATCCTGAAGAAGATAGATGAATAATGGGTGCTATCTAGAGCAAGAAAAATAGGCGGGAAGTCCATCCTTAACATCTGAAGTCCACGTAAAAGAATTGGGTCAAAACCCTAATAGGTAACTTAACTACGCAACTTAAAACAATTATATATGTAAATGATAAAATCACAGTTTCTATATAATTCATATCAATGACCCATTACAAAACACATAATCTCACAATGCATTAAAATTATCTCAATTCTTTTTATTACTTAATTTTCCATATTAATCGATCAACACATAACAAATTTGCACCCCTTCCTCTCGGCCATGTCAATAACATGTGGTTCACCACTACACCAAATCTGCATTGTTGTCACGGTCATTGACCTTGACAAGTTGGACTTGTCAAGGTCAATGACCGTGACAATTCGGGGCGAGATAACCTTTTTTATCACGTACGTGTCACGGTCATAGACCGTGACAACCTCATAAGAATTGTCACGGTCTAGGACCGTGACATGTCACGGTCAATGACCGTGACAATTTTGGGAAGAATTGAAAAAAATCTGCTGGGCAGTACGTCCACTACCACTGCCCAGCAGTATATCTGTAGATGTTATATCAACGTTGTACCTATTCAAATATCATATATCCAAATAAACTAGAGATAATGCAAATATACATTCAAAATATAAACTATTTAAGAAGAAACAACATCACCATCAATTATCTCAAATCTATAGACTATTTAGCTGGAAAAAAGATTTTCTACTGCGACACTCGAGTACACCTCCATATCCTTCCGTTCTCGTCCGAAGAGCCACATAAGTATCGAGCATATGTGGCCTACCCTCAGGGCCACTCCCCGTCCCCTGAAATAAAATAAAGTAAAATTAGTATATGCCCCGAAAATATAGATAAATTGAAATTGAAATTGAAATTGAAATCGAAATTGACATATAAATATAAATGCATTGCCTGTAGTGTCACCCAAATAGCTAACTTCAGCTCATATGGCACCTCCTTCCAACTAATGTACCCCGGACAATCGTGTCAAATATAATTCCCTTCATATCTGAACACTAAGAAAAGCCATAATCCTATGGAGTTATGCGCTGCAAATTCCTTCCAACCGTTGTGTAGCCAAAAATCAGCAGTTGAAGTTGTCAATTCCACCTTTCAATGGTCTCCCATGTTTTGCTAGAGGTTCCAAGTGGTGGGGTATGGAAAGTGGAATTGAAAACTTCAACTGGTGATGTTTGGCTACATAACGGTTGGGAGGAATTTGGAGAGCATAACTCCATAGGATTATGGAATTTCTTAGTGTTCGGATAGACGAAGAGAATCAGTCTCCTCTCCACAAATAGGACACCCCAAATAACTATGTACTAATCACCTATTAAAGGTAAAAACCGTATATTCATGGATTAGTATAAACAAAACTTAGATGTAGTTGGAATATTTATGTATTAATCTCCTCTCCACACATGCACACTACACAAGAGTGAAAATGATAAAGTGCAAATCAATTAAAAGAATTAAAAATGGATGTTTCGTTACAAATTGAAATATTTATTACAAATTGAAAAATTATTTCAAATTCGGGTTATCATCAAAAATGGATTGATATTCGGTAGGAGCAGCCAAGTCATCCACACTACTATTTAAACGCCTTGGAGCGAGTTGGACAATTGACCACGACTCATTATTGATATAATCCGAATAAAGCACTTGCTTAACCTTTTGAAATGCATAAACAAACGGCTCATCGCTCACGTGGTCGTTGCTCTTCCACTTGGACAAGTCAACCATGATCAAATTGGTGACATGATCAACTTTACAAGCATTTTTATCCTAAACTCTTACCCAGTCACAGTAAAGTACAACCTCTTTAAAGCTTATATAATCCAGTTCTAATATATTTTGGATTACACCATAGTAAGTCATTTCAGCTTCAACGAGGTTTTTATCTTTTGCGCTCGCTCGAAAGATAGTAAGAGCTTTGTATGAAATTCCTGAGTTCTGTACATTTATACTTTCCTCGTACACTTTAACGCCGAAATGTAACCGTTCAATCGATACTTTTTGTACTCTTGTACCACGAACAAGGGTCCAGTGGCTAGACGAGCAAGCCTTGATGTCGCATCACCCGTCTTTAGAGCTGAGAATATAGATAAATTAATTATATTAGTGGTAAAATTTGAGTGTAATGTAACGTTATATAATGACTATTTTCATTATAATTACCTCTTATGTCAACCACAGCCTAAATTCGTTGTCTGATTGTACCATTGTTATTCGTCTTTTATTGTTCTCACAGGCTTCATATTTTCTGCATATTACAAAATTAACCATGTATAAAATAATCTAAAA
This sequence comes from Sambucus nigra, assembly GCA_949130495.1. NCBI lineage: Eukaryota > Viridiplantae > Streptophyta > Magnoliopsida > Dipsacales > Adoxaceae > Sambucus > Sambucus nigra. The sequence goes on along the minus strand of OX422222.1, from coordinate 165,837,047 downwards.
TAATGTTAAACATTATAATAATCGAAACTTACTTTTTCCATTCTTCGACATCTTCATGTGTGTCAAATAGATAACGAGCTACTTATTCATGTTGCAAACTCGTTAATTTCACTCGTTTTCCCATCACATGACCACCATCATCGACGAATTCATCAGTGTCATCAATGTTGTTCGAGTCAAGCATATATTCTCGAGTATATATTGATGACTCCACGGGGATGTATTCCTCAGCAATTGATACTGCAATGTATCGCATATTCTTGACGCAATCTTTTAAAACTTTCATCAATCTTTCAAACGGATATATCCACCGATATCTAACTGGACCACAAAGAAGTGCCTCGTCACATAGGTGTACCAACAAGTGAATACTTATGTCAAAGAATGCTTGGGGAAAGTACTTCTCTAATACACAAATCGCTTCGATCACAGCCAATTTTGCTGCCACTATGTGTTCTCGATTCACTAACTTCTCACACAAGAGGCAGAAGGTAATACTAATTTTCATAATAGCCCTACGCAAATCCTTGTGCTTGGAGAAACAGTGCTTAAACAATAGAGGAACCAATTGCATGATCACATGCCAATCGTGGGACTTACACTTATGTAAATTATGAGTAGCATAATTCACAATCCTTTGCAAGTTGGACAAAAAAGTAGATGGGCCCTTAAAATTATATATTGTGTCTAGAAGCACCTTCCTTTCCCCACTCGTCAAAGTAAACGCACCAGGGGGAATTATTGTCCTTCCCCTACTATCTTCTTTCAACCATAGTTATGGCTTAAGTTTTAACGATTTAAGGTATTTTCGTGCATTTTCTCCATCCTTCGAATGACTCCCCCCAAGGCAAGTACCGATAATATATTCAGCGAAGTTCTTCTCTGCATGAATCACATCCAATACATGGCGCACCGGGTTATTCTTCCTATAAGGCAAGTTAAATAAAATTGACCTCCGAGACCATGCCTTTCTTATCTCAGTTTCATTCCCTGTTGGGGTCTTCTTATGCTTGACGTTCTTAAATTTGGGATTCTTACCTGGCATATTAGGGCCACATTCAGAAGATTTACTTTCAATTTCTGAACCCGAAAGTTGTCTCGGCGGTAGTCTATGTTCAACTCCGCCCAATAAAAAATTGGAACCTTTCTCAGATCTGAAACTATGAGCTGGGGGTAAAAACCTCATGTGGCGATGGTATACATTTTTTAAGCTAGAGGATAGATGAAGGGATTCAGTCTCCTCTCCACAAATAGGACACCCCAAATAACCATGTACTACACAACCGGATAATGTCCCATAAGCTGGAAAATCATGAATTGCCCACATCAACATAGCTTTCAGCGTAAACTCTTCTTTTCTAAAAGAGTCAAATGATTGCACACCCTCTTCCCACAACTCATTTAATTCTTCTACCAAAGGATCCAGGTAGACGTCAATGTCATCACTTGGTGCCTTTGGCCCAGGTATCAACAAAGCCATCATCGAAAATTCAGGTCCCATACACTGTGAAAGAGGGAGGTTGAGTGGGGATAGGATCACTAGCCATACACTCTGATTGGTGCTTAGATTTCCAAATGGATTGAAACCATCTGTTGATATAACCAAATGAATGTTGCGTTGTTCTCAAGCAAAATTAGGATACTCAAAATTCATCCTCCGTCGGGCAGTAGAATCAATAGGATGATGCATGATATTACCCCCTACTTCTACCCTAGCATGCCAAGTTATTGCCTATGAAATCCATGGTACTTCGAAAAATCGCTTTAATCTAGGCCCAATGGGAAAATATTTCAATACTTTTTGAGGCACTTTTGAGCTTGTGCCTTCCTTACTAGTAGATTGGACATATCTAGGTTCATCGCATACCGGACAACGATCGAGATTTTCATACCCCTTTAGGTATAGTATGCAGTCATACACACAAGCATGAATTGATTTATACTTCGTTCCCAAACCTTTCAAATTGTTCTTCATAACAGGATAGCTATTTGGAAGTGTATTCACCTTGGGTAATAAGCCCTTCACCCATTTCAGAATTCCCGTCACGCTATTGCCAGATAAACTGTACTGCGTCTTCAAACTGTGCAAACCAACTATGGCATGTAAAGTTGTTTGATCTTTCTCACATTGGGTCGCCTTAAATTTTAAACTTTGGTAGTCATCGTTAACTTTTATCGTATTATCTTCACGAGCACTTGAATCTTCTATATCATCAGTAACCTCATTCTCCTTTGCTTCATAAACTCCGCGCGCATCATCAACTAAATCCTCTAACATATTATGATCTACGTCGTCCCCTTTTACATCTATTCTACTTGTTGAAGGTTGTTGTGAAGGTTGGTCGGGGACAAAAGGAACTTTCAATTCACAGTGAAAACTCCAAAATCGATAACTATCTTGCATACCCGATCTTAACAAATGTAGTTCAACTGTTTTCCACTCAAACACCTTACCACTCTTACACCGAGCACACGGACACGAAAACTCTTCATCATTATGACATCTATTTGCATATTTCACAAATTCGTTAGCACCTCTGCGAAACACATCCCCCATTATATTAGTCTCACCCATCCACTCTTTGTATTTCGGATATCCCATCACAGCTACCACAACTAAACACCTATTAGAGGTAAACAAAACTTAGATTTATAGTATGTTTTATTTAATTATCCCATCATTTAATTATCCTATTAAAGGGTGAGTGGTCCTATCCCATTCAAGACCGCATTTTTCTGTAATATACTTAACAGCTCATGCACATTGTTACGATTTGAAAACAATTCGATAGCATATCCCCGTAGTTCTCCAAGTACACGACGCAGATTGGCAGGTGTGAGTGTTATTTCAATTGATCAATTGAAATAACAGTCACACTTGTCAATCTAGTATGTACCCAGAGAACATTAAGATACGACTGCAGAACTTCCTCCAAAAGTAACAACTATAAGCCAATAAAAATATTATACAGAAATTATACAGTCTCAAACTGTCCAAATGGGACAATTCGAGAGATCTCATTACAGGGGTAATGACTCTCGAACGGGTCTGAGGGCTATGAATGCGTACGCATAAGAACTAGAAGGCTAGTATCTATGTGCACTATATTTAATTTTAAGTATGTTTCATTTAATTATCATACTATATATATATATATATATTGTTCGATATACAAAGTAATTTTCAAAAAAATTTGAAAAATCCCAACCCCATATGAACAATAATCCAATGGTCATGCCACTTTTAAAACTAACCAACCAAACATTTACTAAACAAAATAATCCAACAGCAATGTCAACAACAAATGTGTATCCCGTACTCCTTCTAATTCATCTACTCAATTAATTCATTTCATCAATTAAACTAACAATTAATGTATACAATTATTAATTTACTAATTTACACTGAGGGGCAATCCTACTTTCATATGAAATGGGCACTAATTATTAATTTACTTTCATCTAAAGCTGTTTCATTTATTAATTATATTTTAATGGATGTAATTACAAAATCTATGGATGGATTCAATTTAATCTTACTATGTGAATGTTTTTATCTACAATGAGTTAACCTTGAAACAATATATATTATCTCATAGAATCATCAAAACACGATATTAAGAAAATTATAATGGTACCTTGCCTTACCCCCCACCCCCACTCCCCCCCCCCCCCCCCCCCCCCCACACACACACAAGCAAATTGACAAATTCATGGGTTATTTCCAACATATAAACATCATATACACCTAACAAACATACACAAACACACACACACACACACAATAGCTCATGAATTTGTTAATTTGTTTGACAAATTCATGGGTTAATTCATGGGTTAATTTAAATACAAAAATACAAAATCATGGGTTAATTCAAATACAAAAATAAATTGACAAATTTATGAGATATTTCCAACATATAAACATCATATAAAGATAAAAAACACCACACATATACAAATAACTCATGAATATACCCCCTACCCCCACCCTGCCTCCCACCCACCACATACACAGACACACACACAATAGCCCCCCACCCTGCCCCACCTCCCTCCACACCCCCCACCCACCACACATATACACACACACAACATCCCCCCTGCCCCACCCCCACCCTACCCACCCCCCACACATGCACACACACACACACACGCATATATACACACACACACACATATATATACACATAAACATATATATAATTGGAAGAGAGAGAGAGAGAGAGAGAGAGAGAGAGAGAGAGAGAGAGGAGCGTAGAGAGAGAGATGTGGAAAAATGAGGGAGGGAACGGTGGGGGGTGGAAGAAGGGGTAAGGGCTTTTGCTGCAGAAGTTGTCACGGTCGTGTCAAGGTCCTTGACCGTGACAATTTTCTAAAGAATTGTCTCGGTCAATGACCATGACAATTCTTTGTCACGGTCGTGTCAAGGTCAATGACCGTGACACAAAACGCGTGTTTTTTGTCACGGTCAATGACCTTGACAAGGGTGGCTGGTTGAAAGGTGACAATTTTATCATTTCGGTGTAGTGCACCAAATCAACCTGTTACACAATTCGTAGCCGCTTGCTTCAAGGTGTCAGAATACCCGAAATCACCATGCTACATAGCAGAGAAACTTCACAACTCTGTGTGACGCGACAACAACCCATAGTAAATCATACTCATTAAGTATCTCAACATAAGGATGTTCCTCCTCATCACTCCCCCATTAACCCACGTTTCACATGTTCATTTATCAATGACATTCATAATTTAACACGTACTGTATCACTCCATACTATATTTTCAAATACACAATTACACCATCTTTGGGTAATTTCTAACTAGATCCATTAATATGTTTTAAGCCATTAAGTAAAGATCTAAAGGGATAATAGGCCTACAAGTAACTTCTAGTAAATCAAAACATTAAATTAGTGATATATTGATTTTATTAAGAATTTTGAGTCATCACTCCTACCTATCTTTAAAATCGCTACGTGGGACGTCTCGCCAAAGTGAGATCAAGACAAAGAACCCCCCAATACACTTTCATTTAGATAAGGTAGTTATTAAGACAAACTAATTAAGGTTCATTATGAGATATTTAATTAAGGGACTTAAATGTTAACCTAACCAACATTCACAACCAAACGAACTAACCCAAAGCCATCATTTAACAACCAATCCAACAATCAACACAACTTTATGACATTCACCTTCTATCACTTACATGATAATATAGTATAAATAATAATAACACCTCAAGTATATACTCATAACATGTTCTTGCATAAAAGGTAACATGTAGTTCGGATTACAAGAGCATAATTCATCATAGGAGTTTCATTCCATAATTTAAGTCTTTCAATTAATCTAAGAAGATTTCTCATAAGTTCCAATATCATAATTAAAGGTTACATACTAAATTTCATTATTTAAGCTTTTTTACTAAGGTACTACCATTAAATCCGAAGGTATAACCCTACAAAGCACGTACAAATTTTAGAATTTAAAAACTCTAATTAAAGTCCATAACACCCTTTTTTAAATCTCAGTTATTCAATTCCTAATCGTGAGCTCTTAAACCCTAAATACTAATTTCATGAATGGAGGGCTAATAATCAATTTCTATTTTCATATTCACATGAGCAATAATAGGTTTCACTTATATTCAATAATATGTTCAGAAATCATAGTTGCCTAAGTGTTTATAATTTATTTTAATATTAGAATTAAGTTTAGGTGAAATTAGCAAATATAGATATAAAAGGAGAGGAGTGGAAAGTGAGATGCCTAAATTTAACAAATAAATTTAATTGAAATTGAAGGAGAAAACCCTTAAAAACTTGATTGAAACCAACTTGCAAAAATCCCATGAAACTAGTCTTGAAATCCATTTGAAACCCCTCCCTCCTCAAAACGTGAGTTGAAAACCTTGATGATTGATTTTCAAAGCCCTTTGAAAGCTTGATTGATGCTTAGAAACCTCTTGATTTGATTTGGGGGAAAAGGCTTTGCTTAAGAGAAAAACTAATGTGTTTTTAATGTTTCTTATAGGAGAGTATATGTTAAAATGAGGATTTGAGGCTTAAAATGAGGAAAAAATGTGTAGGATAAGTTTTATAAAAAGTCCTCGCAACACACCATGCAACTATAGGCCTTGTTGGTCACACGACGCAAAATCCGATGGTCATGAGTGTGAAGTCTATAGGCGTGTTTGCATATATTGTGGTGGTCGTTCACTTCAAAACCATAATACCTTTAATGATATAAAAATTTACTTTCCAACTTACTTACCAATAGACAACAAGAGGGCTTAAACACACTTAGGCTCTAAACAAAATATGCAATAAACCAAGTCAGCATATAATTTTCAAATTAACCCCCACTTTATCAATTTAGATTTTAACCCAATGCATTTTATGAATTTAGCATTTGAACTATAAAATTACAAATGAATTCCATCTTATTTATTTTCTCAATGTAAATTCAAATTTCTCCATTTTAAATCTAAATGTTTATCTGGGTTGCTTTCCAATTAACTAAATCATTACTAACTAAATAATTGCTCATAATATGGGGTTTTTAAATTGGTCTGCCTAGAATAGGCACATACCCACATGAGAATGGTCCTAGAACCTAGTGTGACACCTGAAGAGTGCGATTTTGTTCAAATAAAGGAATTATTTAATTAAACACAATTTTTCAATTAAATCCTAAAAACATGCATCTAGATGATTTATTAAATAAACTAAATATAGCATGTGACACAACATATCAGGAAAAATCCCCGCAAGGAAAAACCATATTATTTTCACTATAATTTGTAAAGAAGGGTTACACTGATTATAATGAAAATGAGTGTGACATACGAAAATACCCATAGGTGTCGGTTCCGATGTCGCCGGCTAGAATCTCCCGCAAGAATTCCAGATGGGCAGTAATGAAGAAGATACCGACTTCTCCACAAAATACTCCAAAGTGAGTAAGAATAATCTCTTGAAGGTTTATGATGTGCAAATGATAAATGGGAATTAAGTTTGCATTTATAAGGAAAGAAAATGGCCTAAAAAACATTGTTATAAAAAGATGGCAGATTAAGGGTCGGTTTTTGCTCAGCATGTTGCAAAGGTGTTTTGACCACTAAGAAATGGTGTCAGCATTTGACATAGAAATCGAGGTCGGTGGCATCGTTTGAACGACATTGGATATCGCTCGAACGAGGAATCGTGTCGTTCGAACGACATCGCGTGAGATGTCTATGTCGTTCGAACGACAGTGACATCTCGTTTGAACGAGCACGCCTACAAAAAAAAATTGTTTCTGCTTAAAAAAAATTCTGCATTTGATAAAAAATAATTTCAGACTTTAAAAAATATTTTCTAAAAATTCCCAAATATTTATGCAAATATAAACAACTCCAATTAATCATTTTACTCATAATGTGTCATGGAGTTTGTGGGAAACGGTTGAGCAGTAAGTAGCATGTAGCTTAATGCACGAGTGAAGATGATGGATGCATGGATTCGGATAATGGACATCGAGGATGATCGTGATGACGTGCCGAATATAGTGGTATCAGACATACAAACTGTGATCTAGGAAAAACAAAAAATTCCTAGATTCTACCTGGATATTTATAAAATTATGTCCTTACAAATCTCCCCCTCTGTCTATGCCGGTACATACATAAAAAATTTGAATTAGGCAAACTCCCAAAAACAAATGACATATAAGATAATATCCCCATTAGACCCTCAAACTGAGAATATTAAGTGACATGTCTTCAATCAACTTCAACATCTTCAAATCTTCAACACTTCAGAAACTCCCAAAGCTTTTCTCATCAGGGTGTGCAATTCAATAGATATCAACTTTGTATCTACACACATGAGATAAAGCAAATACCCGTGACACGCAACAGTTTGAAATATAATAATATGCAAAAATCAAAGATCATTTAAGCTTAAGTAAATCATTGATAAATCAACATAATTTCTCCCCCATTTTATGATGTCCCGAAATAGACAGATATGAGAAGCATAAATATGTAAAATATCACAAAAAAATGTCTATTTTTGAATTTTTTTAAATTTTTACTCAAAATATACAATAAAGAATTAAAGAATCTCTATTTTTGAATTTTTCAAAATTTTTACATACAATGTATAACAAAGAATTAAAGAATCTTCTATTTTTGTTTTTTTTTTTTTGAATTTTTACACAAAGTATACAACTAGGAATCACACCATGAAAGAACTCAAAAACAACCAAGTCGATGATAGCGTGAATGTAGGGGTGTGAACACATTCGATAGGTAAAAAAACTCAATCAATCATATGTGCACGATGCATACGTGAACTCCTAACGAATGAACATCAAAAGTATCCTTTGGTGTAAAAAATGTTGAATTTAGATGACATAGTCTTAATTAAATCAACAAATCAAAGTTAAAGTGATTTTCACACCAATAGCGTCCAAAACTATTTAGCGCTTTTTCAAGATTTTCAAGGACGTGCAAACCCGTTTAAATTTTTCAACCAAACTCCCTTAGATGTATATTTTGAATAGAGGTGATCTAAATTCTCAAACTTTGGAGAATTGATGGTGAAAGCTTATGGCCCATACTTGGCATTTATTGCTTTTTATTGCCTTTAAATTTTTTAGGCTCTTTTAACCTCTTTGGACCCCGGATAATAAAATTCCTCAATTTTGTAGGCCCGTTTTAACGGTGGCTTTGGCGCAAAGGATAGATAATTACCTTTCGTAGCCCCTCCCCGTTTTTAAAATACCACACAATCTCACCAAACGGTTTTTACATTCACACATTTCTTATCGAGTTTTATCACGCTTGGTTCGTTTTAAGGACAAGATTGACGTGAATACACCCAACCAACATGTGATAAGACAAGTACAATAATCAAACAAATTCGTGCATGTGTGCAATAAAGGAAATCATGAGTCAAACATGTAGGAAGTAACACTTAATTACATCTTAATGACTCCAAACATTATAAAGCACAAGGACGACATGATATATTGTCTCGAAACACTATCAAATAGTCACATGAATAAATGGAATGAAATTGTGGCTTGGCTATCTTAAATGCTCATCCATAAAAGTTGTAAATAAAATATAAAAATCTTTTTGTTCTTTTCTAAAAATTTTATAATAAGAAAATCTTTTCGTTCTTTTCTAAAAAAAATAAAATCTTTTTGTTCTTTTATAATTTTTTAAATATATACACATGATATAATCTAGCAACATGAATCATTTTATATGAACATGACAAAGCATCATGTCCTAGACACGGACCAACCCCTCAGTCAACTGTGCAAATAACTAAAGACTTCCTAAAACATTCGAATCTAAGGGTATCTAAAGGTTTCATGAAAATATCAGCTAACTAACAATCAGTGAGTACGTAACTCAGGGATACAACTTTCTCCTCCACTAGCTGTAGTATAAAGTTCTCGCGTATCCTGATGTACTTTGTGCACGAATGCTGGACTGGATTGCGGGATATGTGTATCTCGCTCGTGTTATTACGGGAAATGGTCATGGTGTCCTGTGAAATCCCGTAATTCTACAGTATTTGTTTCATCCACAAGAGTTGCGTGCAACAACTCCCAGCGGCGATGTACTCAGCCTCCGCAGTGGACAACGAAATGGAGTTTTGCTTCTTGCTCAACCAGGAGACAAGAGCAGAACTAAAATAAAAACACACACCAGAAGTGCTCTTACATCCATCTACATCCCCGGCCCAATCAACATCGGAATAGGCGGACAAACGGTCATCGATATTAAAGGAATACCAAATACCATATGAGAGAGTCCCACTCACGTATTTGATAATAAGTTTTAAAGCGAGTAAGTGTGACTCTTTCGGGATGCCTGATATTGCGCACACACTCCAACACTAAATGCTATGTTGGGACGACTAGCATGCAAGTAGAGAAGACAACCTATCACACTCCGATAGAGGGTTTGCTCTACGTCCTTGCCTGAAGTGTCCTTACTAAGCTTGATAGAAGTACTCATAGGTGTAGCATGGTTAGCGGAGTCTAAACCAAATTTCTTCACTAGGTATATAGCATACTTGGATTGAGAGATGAACATCCCATCCTCTAACTGACGAACCTGGAGACTAAGGAAGAACATAAGTTCACCTACCATGCTCATCTCAAACTCATTTTTCATTTCTTCCTCAAAGTGGTGAGCATGCTGGGAGCACGTGGATCTAAAGACTATGTCATCGATATAGACCTGGGCAACCAAAATAGCACCGTCATCTCTCCTAATGAACAACGTCATATCAACTCCCCCTCTCTTGAATCCACGAGCTAAGAGATATGAAGTAAGCCTCTCGTACCAAGCACGGGGTGCTTGCTTCAAACCATATAAGGCTTTCCTCAGATAGTATACGTGCTTCGGGTGTTGAAGGTCTTCAAACCCTTTTGGTTGAACCACATAGACCTCTTACTGTAGAATGTCATTAATAAAGGCACTCTTGACATCCATCTGATATTACTTGAAGTACAGATGACATACGATGGCGAGTAGTAAGCGGACGGACTCAAGCCTCGCAACAGGAGCAAATGGCTCCCCAAAGTCTACACCCTCGATTTGTGTGTAGCCTTGAGCGACCAACCTATCCTTATTTCTGATTATGGTACCAATTTTATACATTTTATTCTTGAAAATCCACATGGTACCTATCACATTAGTCTCACTAGGACGGGGGACAAGTTCCCAGACATTATTCTTTTTAAATTGAAGCAACTCATCCTACACGATAGATATCAAGTGTTCATCCTCGAATGCTTCTTTGTGATTCTTGGGCTCGACTGTGGACGTGTAGCAAAAATGACTACCAACGTTCTTTAGCTGAGCACGAGTCTTCACCCCTAAAGTGGGATCGCTAATAATAGCATAAGGGTCATAACTCTTATGAACCTAAGTAGGTGTGTCCCCTAACACATGAGTAGAGTTCACAGAGTGTGGGTGAGGGACAAGTAAGTCGCTACCAGAAAATTCTTCATCCACACACTGAAGGCTAGGATCAATAAACGTCGAAGGTTCGTTGTCTTGCACGGTGACGTTTATTGACTCCATAACCTTAGAACTCTTCAGGTTAAAAACTCAGTACGCTCTACTATTTGATGAATATCCTAGTAATATTCTCTCGTCGCTCCAGGAGTCAAACTTTCCTAGTTGCTCTCTATCCCGTAGGATGTAGCATTTACTCCCAAAGACACGGAAATATGCAAGGTTGGGTTTCTTTCCAGTCCACAATTCATAAGGCGTCTTAAGTGTGTGTGGGCGTAGGTAGACCTTATTCACCATATGGCATGCAGTAGACACTGCCTCTGCCCAAAATCTCCTAGCAACCTTATGACCTAGGAGCATAGATCTAGCGATTTCTTGAATCGTCTTATTCTTTCTCTCTATAATCCCATTTTACTGAGGAGTCTTCACAACAGAAAACTCATGTTTGATTCCTAGGCTATCACAATAAAGATCTACCTTTACTTCCTTAAATTCCGTGTCGTTGTAACTACGTATTATGTTAATAGTGACTCCGTGTTAATTTTGCAGGACATAACACTTGGTCGTTAAAAACTCTACATCATCGGATTTCTCTCTCAGAAAATCTACAATCGAATATATGGAGAAATCATCAACCATCACGAGGATATATGACGCGACTGAAAATGTGTCTCAGGAATGCGTTCACTCTAGGCTCAAGTGCAAGCCTGTCGCTCAAGTAATAATCCCAGTAAGTCGGGTATCGATCCTCAGGGAAAAGGGACAACAGAGTTGTGACGACGGGAAGAGACGGAGAGACCCTAACTTTGACTCTAAAAGAAAAGGAAAAATTGATTTGGTTTTGAGATTGATTACAGCTAAATTCGATAATGAAATTATGAAGAAATGCAACTATACTAACCTACCGAAATTAAGAATGAATGATGATTCGAAACTTTTTGTTTAAATGATGAGGAAAATAGGACGGGAATACAATCCCCCAACCCTAGTGTAGTGCAGTGATAATATTAATCATAAATTTATCTGATTGATCGGACCCGAAATTTAGTACTCCCAAGCATTATGTATACGAGGTTCGAGCCCGCGTCATACCTAATCTCAGGATGAGTAAATCAATATCGCAATAGTGACACTCAAATTGCACTCTAAATCATCATGAGTACTCTGAGGCAAACGAGATATAAAGATCTACAATTAATTGTAACTACGCAATACGATCATAATAAATCACTAAATTCATCGGATTAATTTTATACACACACACTAACACATCAGGCTGGGTTCATGTACCCCGGCGTTGGAAAATCTAGCCTAATATGTTGAATTTAATGAAAATAATGATTGATGTGCAGGAATTCATAATTAATCTAAGGAAAATGGTAATTAGATATAGAAAAGAATAAGAAATAAGAAATACTCATCAAAATTACCCAAGCATTAAGTGTAACAATGAATGAAACTGGTACTCACAAAAATCACTGAATAAATCTTCAACCTTTGAATTAAAACTGCAATTGTTATCTAAACTAGGGTTTCTGTAAAAAGAGAGGAAAAATCCTACTAATTCTCCATCTCAATAACAATGATAAATTGGGTTTTTATACCCTACAATAATTTCGAAGTTCAGCTGCACTAGGAGTCTTTTTAGGAAGAGATAGGATTTGTAAATCTCGAAGCCCAGACCGGTCCGGGCCTATAGCGGACCGGTCTGCCCCCAAGGTGGATCGGTTCTTTTATTTTGGGGCAGACCGGTTCCTTTTTATTTTTCCTTCTTCGGTTTTCTTATGGTCCGGGGCCTTCTGGAGTTTGGCAAAGCAGACCGATCCGGGGTAAGGGCGGACCGGTCCGGCTAATTGACTTTTTGGTTCATTTTTGACTGCTCATAACTTTTGTTTCGGGATTCCGATTGAGGTGTCATTTCTTCCTATGTACTCGTGAATGAGATATCTTCAACTTCTCTTTAAGTATCTCATCTGAATTTTGGGTGGAAATTCCGCTTTTGCCCTTTTGACTTTTCCTTCTTTCTTTCTTGATTCTTCCGGTTTCTTTCTTTCGTTTCTTGACATCAAATACCTGTAAAATCACTACAAAATACCAGAAACTTGGTGTACTCATTAGGATCACTCAGTATCATGATTATGAGATAAATCCAACTCAATTATGTTGTTCGAGGTGCTATAAGTAACTAAATCAAGGGATAAATTAGGAAGAATTTCTGCCTAATCAAACCCTCCTAACTTAGAACTTTGTGCATCCCGAGCAATGTAAAAGAATCCTAGCAAGGCTCAACTTTTGAAAATCATTTTATTGGGATAAAATACCTTTTTCGCGGGTAAGCGATTTCATTTAGCGTATCCAATAAGCCTTTAAACCCCTATGTTACCCTAGTAGGACGAGTGTTGTCTCGTGGGGGTTTCCAGAGAATATACCCACAAAATTCGACTCAAAGAAAATTCAAAATCCGTAAAAATTGTGCAATTCAAACTTTTCCAGAAAATAGTCATCAGCAAGTCATGCTCAACAGTCTCAAATCATAGTGCGTGTGTGCGAAGCCAAAAATTTAACCGCAAATTTCCACCGATTGATCATTACGTTACTTAGTCGAAAATTCATTTTGATGTCAATTTCTCACGGAATGCTCTCACAAACGAATCTCTCGGATTGTGGATATTCTCTTCGTATGCGCGATATAAAGAGTAAATGTAATGGAAGCAAAATCACGCATACAAGTAGAAAGACGGAAATTTTATGGTGAAAGGATCTCATCAATGGATTACGGTTTTAAAAATGGGAACATTGCCTCTTTTACGGCGCACTTAATCTCCCTTATTATCTTTTGGTGTATTAGCACTCCACGCGGTAACCAATTTCGCAATTTAGACTCGGTTAGGACGTTTTTGGGTTTTAAGGTATATTGGGTGAAATCACAATTGTAGGGAGGTTGGAATTGGAAAAATTATTAGTGATGTAAATTTGTGCTTTTTCCGGGCTATTGCTCACTTTCTTCTTCTTTTTCTCAATTTCTCTATTTTTCACTTCTTATCTTTTTTTTCTATTTTTGTTGAGCATATCTATTTTTTTTTTGCCCCTTTATATGCACTTTCCGGGTTTAAATTCTAAATTTTCTCATTTTTCACAATTTCGGGCTATTTGGGTTTTTCGGGTTACCAAACGAAAAGGATAAATTTTATTCGGCTCAATTGGGTTATCAAAGGGATAATTTTTCACATCTTTTTATGGCTAATATTTTTGGGTGACAAACGAGGGCCTACTTCATTGTCGAAAATACCAATTGCGTTTCCATATGCGTTTCGAGATTAATTTTAGTTTAGAGATCAATTTGGCACGTTTTTCAAAGCAATAACACACGTTTTTCAAAACCGATCAAAATGAAAGGATTGAGATCCTTGACAACTTTTAGGTGCTGAAAAGAACTTTGAGTTAACAATTAACTCGAATTGATTTAAAAACTCACAAAAAGTGATAGGCTCGAAGCTCACCAGGTTTGTTAATCTCCACACTTATTCGTTAAGTCGTCAATTTTCGCTCAATTTCCATCTTTGGTCAATTTCGGCTTTGTGTATGTTGAATGTTTACAACTTGAGACTTTAAACCGACTTTTAATGATATTTTGAAATTTTTGAATTCCTATTTTTATTTATTTTGAACAAAAATATTTTTGGATTTTTCAAAATTTTATGCTTTTTTTGGAAATTTCTGGGCATTTTTGAAAATTTGTGAAGTTTTAGAGATACGCACTTGTGACCCCCTCTAACTTAGACTTTTGCATTGTCCTCAAGAAAAAAGGACTAAAATCTAAATAAGGCAAAATAATAAGTGCGATAAATAAAACAAACAAATAGAGAAAATGCAGTTTTTATTACAACAGGACTGTGTTACATGTGCAGGAAAAAATACAACTGTGAACAGGAAAAAAAAACAAATAAAAAGCTGCCAGCACCATATAGAGCTTCACCGGGGTGGGGGATGGGAGGAACCGGTTGCGGTGGGGTCATAGGGGTTATGGTAGTAGGAAGGTAGTGGCTCATTGGGATCCCCAAGGCGGCGATAGATGTCCGCTTGGAAGCGTAGGACTACTCCCATGTCGCGCTCGTAGTTGGTCTGAAAAGTGTTGAAGTTGGTCTCAAGCGCCGACATGTGGGCTGCGAGGTCGGTTTCCGCCCACTCGAAATCTGGGTCGTCCTCCTCGTCTGCCGGCTCCTCGTCCGCGTCGAGATCTCCCATCTCGACGTCCTCGCCGGCTGGCCCTGCTTCTTCCTCGCTCTCGCTCGAGGCAGCCGCTTCTTCAACATCATCACCCCGCCTAGCCCGGAGGACAGCTAGCTGTTGGGCGCTTTTGGTGCGGGTCCCTTGTCCAAAAGGACCGGGGAGGCGCGTATGGTCTCTTGGGGACGCTATGCCAGCATCCTTAAGGATGGAAGTGATCAATCGGGCATAAGGAAGTGGGGCGATGCCCTTCTCATTCAAGGACGCGTTAATGATGTCTGCATATGAGGTGCGGCCCAAATGGATGAAAGTTTGGGGGTCGAAGAGATGATATGTCAAAGTAGCTTGCCGAGGCCGCATGGCGAAATCGTTGGACGTTTGTAATAAGTTGGTGCACACAATCTGAAATGTGAGTCGTGTCTTCTCGTTTAGGCGTCCAACGGCGACGGTTTGCCCCGTCCAAGCCACGTTCAGTGCAATTAGGTCCATGATAATGTCCTTGTCGATCGGGGGGATGTTTTGGGGATATGTAAATTCTTGGACGTCAGGGACATCAAACTGGGACAACTTGGCCGTGAGACGAGCCAAGGAAAATGGAATGGGAGTCCCATCCACGAAAGCTTCGGCCTCAAATTGGCCCGTCCAGACAAGGGTACTATAGAATGAGCGGACTTCGGTTGCCCAAACCGCTTAGTGAGGTTGGTTGAGGAATCGGCACCAGCCCCGAGCCATGAATAGGGCGGTGACGGAGTTGGGCAGGGCTTCCCATTGGACAGCGCGCTCCATATGGAGTTTGTGGCCCAAACCGAAGTATTGAGTGCACCACCACTCCTCTTGTCGGGAGCGAAATTCATCGTGATCGGAGGGTTGGATCACAGTGGAGTCGTATTTGGTGGGGGCAACACGGGGGCCATGGAAACTGAAGGGGTTTGTTGCTTGAAACACTAGAGAGGAAGAAGGGAGTATTTGGGTTGAAGGTGTGAGGAGAAGGGGAGGGTTTGGGTGTGTATTTATAGTGGAAAGGGTGAGGGGAGGGGTTAGATTTGGAGGGAAGGGATTTGGAGGGAAAAGGGGATGGATTTGGGAGGGAAAGGTTGGGGTTGGGAAGAGGGAAAATGGATTGGAGGGAATGAATGGGATTGGGGGGAAAGAGGGGTGAATCTTAGGAAGGGGAGAAGACATATCTGCAGAAGGCGTATCGGCCTGGGGTAGGGGTGGACCGGTCCGGCCCTTTGACTTTTCAAACCCTCGACAGGCGGACCGATTCTTTTAAAAATAAAAGGAATCGATCCGGGGTCGGACCGGTCTGCCTTAAAAAGGAACCGGTCCGCCCCAGGGCTTTTGGGCTGGAATTCTCCTAATTCGGTTTCGAGCTCTCTTCTTCAAAAAATTTCACTTTCCCGATATACTCTCTATCCAATTGGACTAAAAACCCTCTCGATTTCACTAGTCAACACCCTTTTACTCAAAATTTCCGAAACACACGGATGCTTTTCCCGATTGAACCTAGTCCTAATGACTCTCAACACACACGACTCTCACCCCATACGCGTCGGGGGTGCGGCGACCTCACTGCAACAGCTCACTCAACCCCGTAAATGGGGTCCGATAACCAAACGGTGTCGACTTCTTTTGCACACGCCTCTAGATATGGCTTTAGGCGTTGTCCATTCACTTTGAATGTATTTCCCCCTTTTAAATCATCCAATTCAACAGATCCATGGGGGAAAACATTCATCACAACGAACGGGCCAGACCTTCATGACCGCAATTTGCCCGAAAAGAGGTGAAGCCGAGAGTTGTAGAGGAGAACTTTTTGCCCGGGGAGAAACTCTTTTCGTCGAATGATGCTATCATGAGCGAGTTTCATCCTCTCCTTTGAAATTTTGGCATTCTCATACGCATCATTGCGCAGTTTTTCTAACTCATTCAATTGAAGCTTGCGTGCTTCACCGGCCTTGTCCATGGCATAATTCAATTGCTTAATCGCCCAATACGCTTTGTGTTCGAGCTCAACGGAAAGATGGAAAGGTTTTCCATATACAAAGAGGAAAGGGGGCATGCCGAGTTGATTCTTAAATGCGGTACGATAGGCCCATAGCGAATCGTTCAACCTAAGTGACCAATCTTTCTGGGTAGGATTGACTGTCTTTTCGAGAATGTTCTTGATTTCTCGATTCGCTAGTTCGGCCTGCCCATTCGTTTGTGAGTGATAATTCGTTCCCACCTTGTGAACGACACCATACTTTCTCATGAGCTTCGCGAATGGCCTATTGCAGAAGTGCGTGCCATTATCGCTAATTATTTCTTTCGGTGCACCGAAGCGGGAAAGTATGTGATCCTACAGGAACTTTATCACCACTTTGTTGTCATTAGTCTTGGTAGCTATAGCTTCCACCCATTTAGAACGTAGTCTACCGCGACATGGATGTATAGGAAACCAAAGGACGAGGGGAAGGGTCCCATGAAGTCAATACCCCAGCAGCCGAATATCTCAATGATGAGTATGGGGATAAGAGGCATCATGTCTCGTTAAGTAATGGCTCCCATTTGTTGGCACCTATGGCACGATTTGCAAGCATCGTTCACATCCTGAAAGATTGTGGGCCAATAGTGGACGCATTGCAGAATTTTAGCGGCTGTCTTTTTCGTTGAAAAGTGGCCTCCATAAGCTTCCGAATGACAAAACTGGATGACTTTCGGGATTTCGTCATCCGGTACACATCGTCGGGTGATTTGGTCGGGGCAATATTTAAAAAGGAATGGATCATCAGAGAAGAACATGCGTGACCAAGTAATAAATCTCTTCTTATCTTGCGGTGTCCAATCGGGAGGGACGGCTCCCGTGACAAGATAGTTTACTATATCCACAAACCAAGGATACGAAGAGGTAGCAAAAAGTTGCTCATCCGGAAAGTGTTCGTCTATGGGTATGGGATCACTAGGTACGTCGGACGAAAGCCGAGATAAATGGTCGTCAATGATGTTTTCTACTCCTTTCTTATCTTTGATGGAGATATTGAAATCTTGTAGGAGTAGGATCCACCTTATGAGGCGTGGCTTGGCATCTTTCTTTGCAAGTAGGTATTTCAAAGCCGCGTGGTCGGTGAAGACAGTAATAGGAGAAGCAATGAGATATGACCGGAATTTATCAAGGGCAAAGACTACTGCTAGCAACTCCTTCTCCGTGGTAGAGTAGTTGAGTTGAGGCCCGGTAAGAGTCCGGCTAGCGTAGTAGATGACATGAGCTTGCTTATCTTTTCATTGGCCCAAAACAGCCCCGATCGTGTAATCGCTTACATCACACATAAGTTCGAATTGTAGGGACCAATCAGAACTTGCATGATGGGAGCGAACACAAGCATTTTTTCAATTTTTCAAAAGATCTTTGACATGATTTCGCCCACTCGAATGGGGTGTCCTTCATGAGTAGGTTGCTTAAGGGCCTAGCGATGGCGCTAAAGTCCTTAATGAACCTTCAATAAAACCCCGCGTGGCCCAAGAATGAGCGCACGTCCTTCAGCAATTTTGGTGGGGGAAGATCAGCTATGACATCTATCTTTGCCCTATCAACCTCTATTCCTTTGGATGATACCATGTGGCCAAGAACTATTCCCTCGGTGACCATGAAATGCCACTTCTCCTAATTCAGCACTGAGTTCTTTTCCACACATCGGGTAAGTACTTTTTTCGAGCTTTTCTAAATAATGATCGAAAGAGGTGCCAAAAACGCTGAAGTCATCCATGAACACTTCGAGTCCTCTCTCGACCATGTCGCTAAATAAGCTCAACATGCACCTTTGAAAGGTTGCGGGTGCATTACACAAGACAAATGGCATACGTTTGTAGGCAAACATACCAAAAGGGCAAGTGAAGGTCGTCTTCTGCTGGTCAAGTACATCTACCTTAATTTGGTTATATCCGAAATAACCATCAAGGAAGCAATAGTAAGGGTGGACCGCCACTCTTTCAAGCATTTGATCAATAAATGGCAAGGGGAAATGGTCTTTTCTAGTTCCCGCATTAAGTTTTTGGTAATCAATGCAAACGCACCACCCGGTGGTGGTACGTTGGGGGACTAGCTCTCCCTTGGTATTCTCAATCACAGTCATACCCGACTTCTTCGGGATGACTTAATAGGGCTTACCCACTTGCTATCCGAAATTGGGTAGATGATCCCGGCATCCAAAAATTTGATAATTTCGATTCTCACAACTTCTTTCATATTGGGATTCGGTCTTCTTTTCATTTCTCTAGAGGGTTTGACATCCTCGTCGAGATGTATCTTATGAGTGCAAATCAAAGGACTTATTCCCTTCAAATCAGCAATGCACCAACTAAAAGCACTTTGGTGCTTCCTCAGAATTTTCAATAATTTACCCTCCTGCCCTTCATCTAGGCTAGAGGAGATAACAACAGGAAATGTCTCATTCTCTCTTAGGTAGGCATATTTAATATGGGAGGGGAGTTTCTTTAATTCGAGGGTTGGAAATTTTTCACTGGAGGGAACCATGTGTGTATCCCTCGGAGGTAATTCCTCGAATCTAGAAACCCAATTAACCTCTCTCACGTCCTCGCCCGACGCACTCTCATCGAGTAGCTCTCTCAACTCCCCAACCTCCCTCTCGAAGTCGGTGTACGTCCCCTCACTCTCGTGTCTCGCCACTAAACAGGACTATAAAGCGTCGCCACAGTAATTCTCCTCAAAGTACTCCTCTACTATCTCATCTATGAGGCTCACTGAGTGAAGATCATCTTCCTCCACTGCATTTTGGGCTATGTGGAAGATGTTGGTTTCCAAGGTCATGTTCCCAAAGGTGAGTTGCATTTGCTCATTCCTAGTATTGATGATTGCGTTAGTCGTGGCTAGGAAAGGGTGCCCAAGGATGATGGGAACATGATTACTCGAGTGGAAGGAGGGCTCTCCGTGTCCTAAATTACAAAATCTACCGGAAAGTAGAAAGTGTCAACTTGGACGATCATGTTCTCGACTATGCCTCGTGGGATCTTCACTGTTCGATCCACTAATTGGAGAGTGACCTTTGTGGGCTTGAGGTCGCCCAAGTCAAGTTGCCTATAGATGGAGTAAGGGAGGATATTTACGATTGCTCCCAAATCAAGTAAGGCTTTTTCAATTTGATTTTCTCCAATGATGTAGGATATGGTGGGTGCACCGGGATCTTTGAATTTAGGCGGGAGATCATTTACTAGAATGGAGCTCACGTTCTGGGCTAGAAAGACGTTCTTCTTTACCTTAATATTCCTTTTTACCGTCAACAAATCTTTGATGACTTTGCTATAAGCTAGAATTTTCTTAATGGAATCAAGAAAAGGTAAATTCAGCTTGACCTACTTTATTACTTCTAGCACGTCTTCACGTGGGTTTCCTCTATGGAAGGGAATCAACCTTTGAGGAAACGGTGCCGCGGAGGGCGGTTTCACAACTACCTCTGGCTCACTAGCATCTTCTTGGTCACTCTCATTTAAGGGGACATCTTCGGCCTCTTTCGTGTCGGGTGAAATCTCCTTATCTTTCGTTGTGTCGTGTGGGGGAGGTGATAAATTAACGACTCTCCCACTACGAAGAGTGGTCACAGTCTGACATTGCTCCTGATGTTCAGTGGAGGTGGAGCTAACACTAGTTTGACCCTGGGGAGGTCTTTGGCCTTGGGCAGGAAACTTTCCCTTCTCTTGAACACTCAATGAGGATTGTATTTTTGACATATTCGCATTTATGTCGCCAATCAGACGATCATATTTGGCATTGGTTGTGGTCTGGCTTGCGATGAATTGATTCATGGTATCCTCGAGAGTTCTCCGCTGTGGCGGGATATAATTTCCTTGAGGTGGTGGTGCTTGCACATGTCCTTGCATGTGTGGAGCTTATTGAAAATGTTGTAGTGGAGGAGGGGCAACATGCGAAGGAGGGTTCATGGAGGCATGTTATTGCCCATAGTTAAAATCGGGATGATTTTTCCATGAAGGGTTGTAGGAATTCCCGTGCGGGGCACCGAAATTACCCTTAAATCCACCTATACCACTAACTTTCTCCTGAAGCATTACTTTGTAGGCGGGTATCGTCGGACATTCCTCAGTTGAATGGCCCGCCTCACAAATAGCACACACCTTCTCGACGGGGTTCGGTATGGATCCAGTTAGTCCTCTCCCATATATCCCTCGTAGGTCTCGCATCTATTTCTCAAGTATATCAATCCGACTGTCTGCTATAGAATTATTTTCTACATGATATAGGCCGGATGCTGACGGAGTGGTGGTCGCTTGACGATTTCGAATTTGAGCATTAGGGTCAGAGGTATCCCAAGATTGGGTAGTCTCGGCGACATACCTCAAATGAAGCTCTTCATCTTGGGCATCTAAATCGACAAAGGGACCACTTCCCATGGTTTCAACAAGTTTCTTGGAATTGAGATTCAGCCCATTATAGAGAAAAGAGATGATTTGTGATGCATCAAATCCATGATGTGGGCATGAAGTAACCAACTCATTGAAGCGCTCATGACATCAATGAAATGGCTCATTTTCAGATTGTCTGAACGATTGAATTTGAGCCTTTATGGAAATTGTTCGATGTGGTGGGAAGGATTTCTTAAGAAATCTCGATTGTAACTCGTTCCAAGATGGAATTGAGCTCGGAGGTAAAGACCATAGCCAGGTTTTATCTTTATCTTTGAGTGAGAAAGGGAAGAGTTTGAGGCGGATCACCTCTCGGGTGCAGGTTTGATCATTGAGCGTATCGCACACATCCTCAAATTCCCTAATATGGAGGTATGGCTTTTCAGAATCCATACTGTGGTAATAAGGTAGCATCTGGATCATTCCATTTTTGAAAAGGAATTGCCCGGAATTATACGGTAGTATAATGCATCCCGGAGTGACAGTGCGCTCTGGATATAGAAATTCTCTCAGCGGGCGGTATGGGGGCTCTTCCTCACCGGTGGGTGCATTACTGTGTTACAACATCTCTCTCTCACTGGGTGTGCTCGAAGTGTGCTCGGACGTGTGTCCTAAGAAGGTAAATGGAGTGTTATTGGAGATTGAGTGTGACGGTGTGGGAGGTGGGATCCAGAACTGTGGGGCGTTTGGAGTGTGGGGACTATCTGGGTCATACTCAATTATTGGATTTTCGTGAATGCTGGTTGGAGTATTATGGGGAGTGGGATTTTGCATTAAAAGCTTGGGAGAGATAATGGTGAATCTTTTTGTGCTTTTAGAATTTTTTTTATATGTTTTTGGATTTTTTTTGGAGATTTTTGGTCAAAGCTTTGGATTGACTCG
Organism: Sambucus nigra; assembly: GCA_949130495.1. NCBI lineage: Eukaryota > Viridiplantae > Streptophyta > Magnoliopsida > Dipsacales > Adoxaceae > Sambucus > Sambucus nigra. Next base: position 165,814,489 of record OX422222.1, on the reverse strand, counting down.
ATCTAATCCTAAGTCTACCTAGTTCCCCAGCAACGGCGCCAAAAACTTGATGCGACTAAAAATGTGTCTCACGAATGCGTTCACTCTAGGCTCAAGTGCAAGCCTGTCGCTCAAGTAATAATCCTAGTAAGTCGGGTATCAATCCTCAGGGAAAAAGGACAACAGAGTTGTGATGACGGGAAGAGACGGAGAGACCCTAACTTTGACTCTAAAAGAAAAGGAAAAATTGATTTGGTTTTGAGATTGATTACAGCTAAATGCGATAATGAAATTATGAAGAAATGCAACTATACTAACCTATCGAAATTAAAAATGAATGATGATTTGAAACTTTTTGTTTAAATGATGAGAAAAATAGGACGGGAATACAATCCCCCAACCCTAGTGTAGTGCAGTGATAATATTAATCATAAATTTATCTGATTGATCGGACCCGAAATTTAGTACTCCCAAGCATTATGTATACGAGGTTTAAGCCCGCATCATACCTAATCTGAGGATGAGTAAATCAGTATCGCGATAGTGACACTCAAATTGCACTCTAAATCATCACGAGTACCCAGAGGCAAACGAGATATAAAGATCTACAATTATTGTGTAACTACGCAATACGATCATAATCAATCACTAAATTCATCGGATTAATTTTATACAAACACACTAACACATCAGGCTGGGTTCATGTACCCCGGCCTTGGAAAATCTATCCTAACATGTTGAATTTAATGAAAACAATGATTGATGTGTAGGAATTCATAATTAATCTAAGGAACATGGTAATTAGATATAGAAAAGAATTAGAAATGAGAAATACTCATCAAAATTACCCAAGCATTAAGTGTAACAATGAATGAAACTGGTACTCACAAAAATCACTGAATAAATCTTCAACCTTTGAATTAAAACTGCAATTGTTAGCTAAACTAGGGTTTCTGGAAAAAGAGGGGAAAAATCCTACTAATTCTCCGTCTCAATAACAATGATAAATTGGTGTAAAAGTAAATTTCCTTTTATGTAAAACTCAATGAGTGGTGCGGAAGCGTTGAAAGGTGATGGTTCAACAAATAAACAAAGCCAAATTTTAATTTATTCAAAACAAATTAAAATTAGTTAATCCAGGCCCTAGAATTTGCCTAAGTCATAATTTTCAATTATCCAAAGTTAGGCGAAACCAATTTTAGCAAAAGACTTGAATAAACAAAATTTACCCAATATTTATTTAGTCCCAAATTAAATGAGTGTGATAATTAAACCAAATTTTATCTTGAATTTATTCTAAGAATGAGTTCTAAATTATGATGAAAGATAAAATAAACAATATCACACTACGCCGAGATGTACGAGGAAAAACCCAAGACGGGAAACAACCTCGGACGGCCCTAGCCACAAGTCCACTAGATATGGAATTACAATTACAAGACAGATAGACTTACAAAGGACTGACTCGATCCCTCTCAAGCCTCGACGCTTCTTCTCGTAGAAACCTCTTCCTAGCGAACAACCTCGGAACACCACCGCGGTCTCGTAATCCACCGATGGGACTTTATATGGTCACCGTCACCCAAGCATGGAGCCTTTCTCCAAGTGGGTAGATTCTTCAACAAAAACTCTTCTTCTTTGATGGATGTAGAAGCAAACCAAAACTTCTCTTCTTGAATTCGGTAGAGATAAACCGGTGCCAAAACTCCAAGTAAAGATATGTATATAGAACTTGGATAAACAACTATTGGGTGTAAACACTAGAGTGTGTAGGATTTTTCATTAAAGAATAACACTCAAAACATGATCTTTTTCCTTAAACAAATTTTCTTTCAAAACACTCTCTAGGAGTTTGTATGGTATGAAAAAGATACATTGGAAAAAGTCATTCCCACACATTATTAAGTCTGAAAAAGTTGGTTAAAAACCAAGTGGGGAAAGTGGGTAAAAACTGCCAAAAACTGCTCAAAACTGTTCCCGCGCTGGCATCTCGTTCGAACGAACTTGACTCTCGTTCGAACGAGACTTCTAACAAGTGAACAGACTGGGCTCGTTAGAAACTCGTTAGATATCGAACGACTGACCAGTTTAGGTTCGTTGGCAAACTTGTTCGAACGAAACCTCGTTAGAACGAAAAACTCGTTCGAACGACATATCGAACGACTGACCAGTTTAGGTTCGTTGGCAGTCTCGTTCTAACGAAACCTCGTTAGAACGAAAAACTCGTTCGAACGAGATTTCGAACAACTTCCAGAAATTTTTCTAAAATTCTATTTTGGCCCAGAAACTTTTTATACGTTAAATTAAAGTTCCAATTAAATTATTCTGAAAGTAAAACATGGTTTTTATTAAACCTAACACCCAATCAATATTGTTCCAAGCTCCTATATAAATATAATTACATTCATACCTTGGGAGCATGGAACCTTAGTTGATGACGTAGAAATGAGGTACACAAACCGGCATTTTGATGAAGCTTTAAATTCTTTGCCGCTACGTCTTCAATACATACTTCATAGGCTTGAGAATATTACAAATAAATACTATCCTATGAATAAATGTTTTTGTCCGGAATTGAGCCAATACTATATATGGACTCAATTGGAAATTTGTGTCCTTACAAATCTCCCCCTTTGGCTATTCCGGGACAAAAATCAAACAAAAATCCTAAAGAGCCGTCAAGCTCTACTAGACTCAAAACATAACCCGCCCAATCTTGACTCAACCCAAGGATCCAACGCTTTGCCATTAAACAATGCTACTTTAGTAGAATTTCTGCACACTTAAGCAAACTCATCAAATGCATAGGGAATATCAAAATATAAAAGGGAATATCAAAATATAAAATGCAATTAATAAAATTATTCCCCCTAAATTAATTATCCCCTTTATCAAACACAATGACCTACTTAGAAAGACGTCTCCTCCTAAGATAAGTCTCCCCCAAACGAAGATATGATAATAATAGGATTAGATACCATTTCTCCCCCTATCATCATTCTCCCCCTTTTTGTTCAGGAATAGGCAAAGGATAAAGAACTAATAAACAGCATGTGGAAGCTTAAAGAAAAGACATGACAGCATATGGGCAATAAAAACAAGGCAAAGACAAACAAATATCATATATATATATATACTATAAATATACCAATAAGTACGTGCATATATACATAGATATAAACACACACATGACACAAAATACAATAAGTTTGCACACTCGTATGGCAAAAATGTGTCATATGGAAACGGAAGTGTAGGGGTGTGTACTAGCAACAATTAAATTTAGACCCAAACACTTAATAAACGTTCACGGAGTTCTCATTTGATTGTAAACTTCATCACATTGAAATATAACCTCATGTGACAATATAGATTGAACTCAATGAACAAACATACACAATGCATACAGGCCTAGCATGATGATGATTCTACAAACCAAATAGAGTCATGACATTAAAGACAACTAGGATAAACGGACATTGTGCAAACCGTTGATATACCATCCAATTCTCCCTCAATGAGCATATATATTCTTTTGTTTTTGAATGAATATATCAAACAAACATAGGCCTTGGCAATTGCTTTCTTTTTAATGCCAAATATTCTGTTTTTAGGCCTTTGGATCACGTATCTCTTTTAGATCCAATAAACGGTGGCTTACTATCGCAAAGGATTTAATTCATCCTTTCAGAGCCCTTCCCCGTGCACATTTAGATTTATCATGTTTTCATTTTCACACAAATCTCACATGCAACGGATTTTGACATGCACTAGTCCTCCTAGGTCATAGATATGTAGATGACTAGATTGATAGGAGAACACCCCAAAAAGCTCAAATATAACATGTGACATTAAAATTTCAAAAGAGCTCGTGCATGTGTGAAAAGAGGCATATAGAAATAGAATCCATTTAAACAATACAAAATCCAACTACTCCATATAAAACATGGTAAAGAGCATTTTAAGGATTGAAAATCTAAACCAAAATTTCTAGCCACATGGGAGCGTAAAAGATAGGATTCAAACACAAATATATGCCACATAAAGTGTGTCAAACTAAAATACACACAAAATAAAATCTTTTTGAGTTTTTAACATTTTTAATCAAAAATAAATATTTACTCAAAAGGACAAACAAAAAATCATTTGTATTTTTCATTAAGCTTAAATGAAATAAATAAAATACAAATGATAAACAAAAATCTTTTTATATTTTTCAATTAATTCAAACACAAAATATAATACAAAAAGATAAACAAGTCATGATTTCTAGCATGGGATATGAAATAAGGCTATGACTAGAAAATGACTAAACAAGCATACATTTAGCATGTGAATATAGCATAAAGTATAAACGCTAAAGTATGCAAACACTAACACATTCATCCTTTAGATTTAGCAAAGGAGGAAGCATGTGTAAGTAAATGAGAATCAAAATCCCTATTTTGTAAGGCAACCAAGTCGGATTTCCTAACCCAAATTAATGAAGAATGACTATCTTGGGGTGTAGGAGCTTTAACTACCGCGGTTACTTTACTATGGGATTTTCTAGGAATTCGTTTAAGATCAAAACAATATTTCCTAAGATGACCTTTTCGACCACAAAGAGTACAAGTAAGAACATGTCGAAAAGATTTGCCTAAGGAGTGATCATTAAAAGTATTCCTAGTTGATTCTCCTAAAACATTGGTTTGGGCATTATGAGTAAATTCATTACAAGGATTGAAGCCTAAACCACAAGTGTCATTTTTAATTTGGATCGTTCCTAACATTTTATCTAGTTTTTCTGAACGACATTCCAAATCAAATTTGACATTACTAGAATCTTCTAATTTGTTTTCCAATTCTGCAATGTTAGATTCTAGTAAAACATTTCGCTCTTCAGAAGCAAGAAGCTCCTTTTTCAAGGATTCCATTAAACCCCTAAGGCTATCTCTTTCGCCTTCTACATAATCAAGCTTCTCTTGAAGAGTCCTCACATGTGTCCTAAGTTCTTCTATTAAGGCACTATCATCAACGACCTTGATACTCTTTCTTAAACAAGCTTCTAACTTCAAATTAGTTCTTTTCAAATTAATGGATTCTTTATATAATTCATGAAAAGCATTTTGAAGTTCACTCACATCAACCTCTTCTTCATTTTCACTCTCTCTTTCTTCTCCACTCTCACTATCATTAAAAATAAGGGAATCATGAACAATGACCTTGGAAGTGGCATGTGCTATCGTTTCATCAATCGATGAGTTCTCATTATCACTCACATGACTAGCCATAAAAGCCACAAAATTTTTCTTAGTGGGGGAATCGGGCTTTTCTTCCTTATCACTATCACTAAGGGTTGCATTATATGCAGTGGGTCGTTTACCCTCTTTCCTTAGTTTAGTGGGGCACTCATAAGCTCGATGGCCATAACCTTCACAACCAAAACACTTGTTAGACTCGTCCCTATCTAAATTATCATTACTAGGTTTAGGGATCCTCTCAGCTTTAGAAATCTTCTCGCTTTTATCATGTTTAGAAGTATCAAATTTCTTAAAATCATTTTTAAATTTATCTTTGTTAAATTTAAGAAATTTTCTAAATTTGCGAGCAAACAAAGCCATATCTTCCGAGTCACTTTCACTATCGCTCTCTACTACTTGTTTGACCTCTTTTCGGGCTTTTAAAGCAACACCCTTTTCAATTTTAGAGGGAAACATATCTAGTTCATAGGTTTGTAAATCACCTACAAGCTCTTCTAATTTCGTAGAGGCTAAAGTGGGTAAAGAATTTAAAACGGTCACTTTAGGAATAAATCTATCGGGTAGGGACCTCAAAATTTTCTTTACAACACGGTCGTCAGGTATTTTCTCTCCCAAGTTAAAGGATGAATTAACAATATCAGAAAGTCTAGCATAAAATTTATCAAAAGTTTCTTTTTCATCCATTTTGATAGTTTCAAATTGAGTGGTGAGATTTTGGAGTTTTGAAGCTTTAACGACACTAGTTCCTTCATGAGTTAATTGTAAAATGTCCCAAGCTTCTTTAGCGGTTTCACACGTCATAATACGTCGGAATTCATCCGGTGCGACAGCGCTAAATAAGGCATTTAAACCTCGGGAATTAAAGTTAGCAAGTTTAAACTCATTTTCAGTCCATCTATCGGCGGGTTTGATAACACGTTCATTTTCAACTAAGTAAGTTGGTGGGGAGTACCCGGTAACAACAGACATCCAAACTCTCTCGTCGATAGATTTTAGTGCCGATCTCATTCGCGCTTTCCAATACGCGTAGTTTGAACCATCGAAAATAGGAAATTTTGAAAATGGGGAAAAATCCATTTTAGCCAAAAGATTAAAAAGATCTTAACAAAATAATTTATCATTTTTGGCTCTGATACCAATTTGTCAAAGTCAATTTCCTTTTATGTAAAACTCAATGAGTGGTGCGGAAGCGTTGAAAGGTGATGGTTCAGAAAATAAACAAAGCCAAATTTTAATTTCTTCAAAACAAATTAAAATTAGTTAATCCAGGTCCTAGAATTTGCCTAAGTCATAATTTTCAATTATCCAAAGTTAGGCGAAACCAATTTTAGCAAAAGACTTGAATAAACCAAATTTACCCAATATTTAATTTAGTCCCAAATTAAATGAGTGTGATAATTAAACCAAATTTTATCTTGAATTTATTCTAAGCATGAGTTCTAAATTATGATGCAAGATAAAATAAACAATATCACACTATGCCGAGATGTACGAGGAAAAACCCAAGATGGGAAACAACCTCGGACGGCCCTAGCCACAAGTCCACTAGATATGGAATTACAATTACAAGACAGATAGACTTACAACGACTGACTCGATCCCTCTCAAGCCTCAACGCTTCTTCTCGTAGACACCTCTTCCTAGCGAACAACCTCAGAACACCACTGCGGTCTCGGAATCCACCGATGGGACTTTATATGGTCACCGTCACCCAAGCATGGAGCCTTTCTCCAAGTGGGTAGATTCTTTAACAAAAAGTCTTCTTCTTTGATGGATGTAGAAGCAAACCAAAACTTCTCTTCTTGAATTCGGTAGAGATAAACCGGTGCCAAAACTCCAAGTAAAGATATGTATATAGAACTTGGATAAACAACTATTGGGTGTAAACACTAGAGTGTGTAGGATTTTTCATTAAAGAATAACACTCAAAACATGATCTTTTTCCTTAAACAAATTTTCTTTCAAAACACTCTCTAGGAGTTTGTATGGTATGAAAAAGATACATTGGAAAAAGCCATTCCCGCACATTATTAAGTCTGAAAAAGTTGGTTAAAAACCAAGTGGGGAAAGTGGGTAAAAACTGCCAAAAACTGCTCAAAACTGTTCCCGTGCTGGCATCTCGTTCGAACGAACTTGACTCTCGTTCGAACGAGACTTCTAACGAGTGAACAGACTGGGCTCGTTAGAAACTCGTTAGATATCTCGTTAGAACTAAAAACTTGTTCGAACGACATATCGAACGACTGACCAGTTTAGGTTCGTTGGCAAACTCGTTCGAACGAAACCTCGTTAGAACGAAAAACTCGTTCGAACGACATATCGAACGATTGGCCAGTTTAGGTTCGTTGGCAGTCTCATTCGAACGAAACCTCGTTAGAACGAAAAACTCGTTCGAACGAGATTTCGAACGACTTCCAGAAATTTTTCTAAAATTCTATTTTGGCCCAGAAACTTTTTATACGTTAAATTAAAGTTCCAATTAAATTATTCTGAAAGTAAAACATGGTTTTTATTAAACCTAACACCCAATAAATATTGTTCCAAGCTCCTATATAAATATAATTACATTCATACCTTGGGAGCATGGAACCTTAGTTGATGACGTAGAAACGAGGCACGCAAACCGGCATTTTGATGAAGCTTTAAATTCTTTGTTGCTACGTCTTCAATACATACTTCATAGGCTTGAGAATATTACAAATAAATACTATCCTATGAATAAATGTTTTTGTCCGGAATTGAGCCAAAACTATATATGGACTCAATTGGATATTTGTGTCCTTACAATTGGGTTTTTATACCCTACAACAATTTCGGAGTTCAGCTGCACTAGGAGTCTTTTTAGGAAGAGATAGGATTTGCAAATCTCGAAGCCCGAACCAGTCCGGGCCTTAGGCGGACCGGTCTTCCCCCAAGGTGGATCGGTTCTTATTATTTTAGGGTGGACGGGTTCCTTTTTATTATGCCTTCTTCGGTTTTCTTGTGGTCCGGGGCCTTCTGAAGTTTGGCAAAGCGGACCGGTCCGGGGTAGGGGCGGACCGGTCCGACTATTTGACTTTTTGGTTCATCTTTGACTACTCATAACTTTTGTTTCGAGATTCCGATTGAGGTGTCGTTTCTTCCTATGTACTCGTGAATGAGATGTATTCAACTTCTCTTTAAGTACCTCATCTGAATTCCTGGTGGAAATTCCACTTTTTGCCCTTTTAACTTTTCCTTCTTTCTTTCTTGATTCTTCCGGTTTCTTTCTTTCATTTCATGACATCAAATACCTGTAAAATCACTACAAAATACCAGAAACTCAGTGTACTCATTAGGATCAGTCAGTAGCATGACTATGAGATAAATCCAACTCAATTATGTTGTTCGAGGTGCTATAAGTAACTAAATCCAGGGATAAATTAGGAAGAATTTATGCCTAATCAATATACCTCTTACCACCCAGACTCTCAGTACGAGTAGGACCCATAAGATCCATGTGAATCAACTCAAGCACATGGGAGGTGGTAATGGAATGTAACTTTCGGTGCGGGATACAAATTTGTTTTCCCAACTGACGGGGTCCACAAACTGTGGAAGTTGGCTTTTAAAGAGATGGTAAGCCACGTACTAGATCATTTTTAGCTAAACGTCTCAAATCTTTTACGTTCACGTGACCTAGACATTGGTGCCACAGATCCATAGAAGTGATCATGGCGTTATTACAGACAAGTGAGGATGTGGGCACAGTCATATAGCAATTATCTTCTGTGCTCATCCCTTGCACTAAAATTTTACCAAATTGATTATAGACATTACACACGTTTCGGTCAAACTTTACGAAAAAGTCAGCGTCGCACAGCTGGCTAATGCCGAGAAGGTTTGCCTTCAAACCTTTGACGTAAAAAACATTCTCTAGTTTAGGAAATCCTAGTAACACAACTGTACCTCATCCTACAATACTGGACTTGCTTACGTCTCCAAAGGTAACTCTACCATCCTTACAATCCTCTAGGTAGGTAAAGAATGAGACATCACTTGTCATATGTCTGGAGCACCCACTATAAAAATACCACTGTGAGGTATTATGTGCTTTAAGAGTGACATGAACAACAAGGGACTTTTCGTCTTTCTTAAGTACCCAAGACGTGGTAACCTTTTGTTTACCCTTGTTGTTTGTTTTAGCCGGGATGCGAAAAGAATTTACTGACGGCAAAGATATCCGTCGAAATTTCTCCATCAAACTCTATGATGTGGCAGCTAAAAACTCAACACGCTCTCTCAGACTGGCAAAATCATCAGTATGATGTGGTGGAGCAAGAGTACGTCGTGTCCGACCAAAACTATAGCAAAACTCTCGGAGGTGGCCTTTTCTTTTGCAGTACGTACAAAAGAACACAGTCTTAGGTGAACCTCCATTTGTTTTTCTTGGTCAAACTCTCCTTCGTGGATTTTGATGATGGCCATATGGAGTCATAGTAAACTCAGGAACTAGTCCAGGTGCAATTTGAGACGTGGTGGCACCATCATAACTTATTCCCTACCTATCACGAAAACCTAAAGCGGAACCGAGGAGCATCTTTCTCATCTTTCCAGATCTGTCCTCGATTTGAACCTTGACTTCCCGTGCTCGATCAAGATCATGAGTAAGCAGGATAACATGGGCTTCAATTTTCTTCAGAGTCTCCAGGGAGGAATGAATCTCACTCATAAGACTAGCCACTTATTTAGTCAAGTCCCCTTTCTCTTTATCAAAACCACACCCTCTCTCTCTCATCAAGCTTTCTTTCTCAACACATGAAGACTCTCTTTCTCTCCAGGTAGTGCAGGTGGAGGATTCTCTCTCTCGCTTCCTTTAAATCTTCCTTTAAAGCGGTGATTCTAAGAACTAGTGCTTTGTTATGATTTTTGGTTTTAAATGACTCATTATATAACTCAGCATAGGCATGTTGAATATTACACTCTCTCTCACTTGCATCATCCTCCCCCTCGCTCACATCGTTCTCACTGTCGAGGAGTCCCTATGAAGTAGCATCCTCAACATCATGAGGATCACTAAAAGTATGACTAGCCATGAATGCGGTGAAGTTGCATTCATGCGGTGACTCGTCTCCATAATCCATTGTCTCGACCTCACTGTCGTCACTAAGGGTAGCATTAAAGATAGCATTGCCTTTTTCTTTTGCAAGTCTGCTCAGCGTAACAGCACACTCAAAAGCCCTATGACCCTTACCGTCGCACTCATAGCATCTCTCACCGTCTTTAGGAGGGTATTTAAAACCTTTTTCATTTTTCTTATTTTTCTCAAAAAAAAAATTTCTTTAAAATTTTCATTTTTCTTAAATTTGAGAATTTTCTTGAAATTTTTAGCGAATAGGGCCAAATCATCTAAATCAAAATCACACTCAGAATATGACGTTTCTATCTCCCTTTTTCTAGATGACTCAACTCTCTTTCTTGTCGATCACTCACTTTTTCTAACCTGGGCATTAAGTGCAATACCTTTATCTTTAGGTTTGAAGGATTTAGGAAACATATCAATTTCATACGTTTGTAAGTCTCCTACAAGTTCCTCTAATTTAAGCGTATTTAAATTACCAATAGAGTTTAGCACAGTGGCTTTAGGGATAAAACACTTAGGAAGTGATCTTAGAATCTTTTTAACAACTCTAGCATTAGGAATGTGTTCATCAAGATTAAAACTAGTGTTAACAATATGAGATAACCGAGCATAAAATTCATCAAAACATTCAGTTTCAAGCATGGTGATAGTTTCAAATTGAGTTGTTAAATTTTTCATTTTAGACTCTTTCACAGCATTAGTTCCTTCATGGATAAGTTGTAAATCATCCCATTCCTCTTTTGACGTGGTGCACGTCATAATACGTCGAAACTCGTCAGGTGTGATGGATCCAGAAATAGCACTTAAACCCTTAGAATTAAAAGATGACCATTTAAATTCGTCTTCAGTCCATTCAGTCACAGATTTTAAATTAGTCACGTTATCAGCAGTGACAGAGGGAGGTGTCCACCCTCTTTCAACCAAAATCCAAACACGTTCATCAATGGCTTTTAAAGCAGATTTGATGTGAGGTTTCCAGTAAGAATAGTTTGTCCCGTCAAAGACTGGCATTTTGTTATATAATTTCTCCATTGAACATGCCCTTTTTCAAAAATCAATTTATCAGAAAATTGATATCTTACAAACATTTTGCGGAAAATTGCACGGTATAATGTGTAATTGGCTCTGATACCAATTTGAAGAGTGCGCTTTTGTTCAAATAAAGGAATTATTTAATTAAACACAGTTTTTCAATTAAATCCCAAAAACATGCATCTAGATGATTTATCAAATAAAATAAATATAGCATATGACACAACATATCAGGAAAAATCCCCGCAGGGCAAAACCATATTATTTTCACTATAATTTTTAAAGAACGGTTACACGTATTATAATGAAAATAAGTGTGACATATGAAAATACACGTAGGTGTAGATTCCGATGTCGTCGGCTGGAATCTCCTGCAAGAATTCCAGATGGGAAACAATGAAGAAGATACCGGCTTCTCCACAAAACACTCAAAAATGAGTAAGAATAATCCCTTGAAGGTTTATGATGTGAAAATGGTAAATGGGAATTAAGTGTGCATTTATAAGGAAAGAAAATGGCCTAAAAAACATTTTTATAAAAAGATGGCAGATTAAGGGCTGGTTTTTGCTCAGCATGTTGCAAAGGTGTTTTGACCACTAAGAAGTGGTGACAGCATTTGACACAAAAATTAAGGTCGTGTAACACCCCGCCCGCCCGGGGAGAGCGAACGGAGCGCTACTGTCGATAAAACTAATCAATTCCACAAATAACAAGGTATAGAGCATCTAAATCCCACAATAAAACAAGAAACCACTATTCTCGTCTTCAAATTAAATACAACAGATCTCTCGAAGTAATTACAACAATCTAACTATCTCGAAAATAAAACAAATCTCCAAATGCTCTATACATCAAAATAAATACAAGTCTCTACTCTTTTCCCCAATTTTTCAAGAACATAAACCCTAGAATTTATCATCATCAATTCCCAGAATTTAATCTGTTTTTATAACACATAAATTTGTAATTCTCTTAATTCAATCTTCCAATAACGTTTCTACATGCAACCCTACATCCAAAATTAAACTAACAACTCCAATTTCATGGGTTTTCCTTTATCTCCCAAACAAGAATGATTATCAATATTTCTAACATGGAAGAAACATTTACTGCATAAAATGTAAATTAAACCACTTGCCTTGATTCAATCTCAAATTTTGATGACGATTTGAAGGAGTTCCCTCTCTCTTTCTGCAGAATTCCCTTCTATCTCTCTCTCTCTCTAAGCTTTCTTCTCCAATAGCTATGGTGGCTAGGGTTTGTTTTGGGAAAATATTAGAAAACCTAATTCTAATAACCTACGTAGCCTTCTAGGTTAATATGGGTTGTTAATGGGTTAAGTGGGTCAATTCCCAATCAGATAAAAATTCTTAATTTTCGTCACTTTTTAATTCCCAAAAATACAAAATTACCAAAATACCCTTTATGTTGCCGGTATGGCCTAAAAATACCCCGGGACCCAAACTAAACCCCCGGCTAGTGTTTTCTGACTATCTCGACCCTTCCGGATGCGTTGGCGCACTCAAAACGACCATACGATTAATAGAATTTAAATTCACTTTTATAATTAAAATAATTGTATCCTGACGCGACTGTCTCACGCATCCCAATAAAATGTCCAAATTGCCGTATATCAATCTCACGACAAATTTCATAATTCAATATTCATATATCATCATATATACTCAATATAGTCAAATACCAACTCACATCTCGCTAGTATTTTATCCGGATTAATTCCCAATTAATTCTCATTTAATTAATTAATCCCAAAAATAAATATCGCCAAAATACGGGGTATTACATACTTCCCCCCTAATAACAGAATTTCGTCCCGAAATTCGGAACTAGAAAGTACCTGATAAAAACAACTCTTGATAACGTTCGCGCATCTCATCCTCGCGTTCCCATGTGGACTCCTCGACATTGTGATGTCGCCACTGAACACGCACTAACAGAACTATCTTTGACCGCAGCTTCCTCTCACTTCGGTCCAAAATAGAAATCGGCCCCTCCTCGTAGGAGCTATCAGGCTGTAAATCAATCTCCTCCAAAGCGATGTGAGAATGAGCCAAATCGTCCCAGAGATATTTCCTTAGCGAGGAAATATGAAACACATCGTGAATCCGGTGTAAATGCTCCGGGAACCCAAGTCTATACGCAACTGGTCCAATCCGCTCAATAATAGGAAACGACCCCACATACCTCGGTGCCAACTTCCCCTTCTTCCCGGAACGCATAATCCCCTTCATAGGAGATACTCTGAGCAAAACCTGGTCCCCCACTTGGAACTCCCTGAAAGATCTCTTCGCATCAGCATAACTCTTCTGCCGGTCTTGAGCTACCCGAATGCGACTCCGAATCAACTCAATCCTTGCCGAAGTATCTTGAATCACTTCCGGCCCAAGTATTTTGTTGTCCCCCACCTCTAACCAACATGCTGGGGAACGACAAGGTCTACCGTACAACGCCTCGAACGGAGCCATACCAATAGTGAACTGATAGGAGTTGTTGTAAGAAAACTCCACCAGTGGAAGGTACTGCTCCCATCCACCCCCAAAGTCCATAATGCACATGCGTAGCATGTCCTCCAACATCTGATTTGTGCGCTCGGTCTTCCCATCGGTCTGCGGATGATAAGCCGTACTCAACCGCAATTCCGTGCCCATGGCCTCCTGGAAACTCTCCCAAAACCACGATACAAATATCTTGTCTCTGTCAGACACAATATTTAGGGGCACACCGTGAAGTCTCACGACCTCTGAAATGAAGAGCTGGGCATACTGTCCCGTAGTGTAGTCAGTCCTTACGGGTAAAAAGTGAGCGACTTTGGACAACCTGTCCACAATTACCCAAACGGAGTCGTGACCCCTCTGCGATGTAGGCAACCCCATGATAAAATCCATGGATATGCTTTCCCACATCCATACCGGAACCTCCAACGGCTGTAGAAGTCCTGTCGGTCTCTGATGATCCACTTTTACTAGCTGACAAGTGGTTCATTTCGAAATAAACACAGCGATATCTCTCTTCATACCGCTCCACCAATACTGGCGTCTCATGTCTTGGTACATTTTGTCCCCTCCGGGATGTACCGCGAACCGTGAGCCGTGCGACTCTGCCATCACCTCGTGTCGCAATTCCTCCCCTTCCGGAACCACCAATCTCCCATTGAAGCGTAATCCCCCGTCTGAGCTAACGGTATAGGACTCGGCTCCCTCTGCTAGTAATCGAACTATCTGCTCCTGACAGAACGAGTCATTAGCCTGTGCCCGTACTATCTTCGTGACAATCTGCGGTGTAACGGTCATCACAGACATGAAAGATCGGGACACTGCTTCCTGGTGTCCCAACTCCTTCCACTTTGCCTTCCACACCCCTGCCACCTCATCTGCTGGCCTACGGCTCAACACGTCTGCTACCACGTTAGCCTTACCCGGGTGATACTGGATATTGAACTGGTAGTCTTTCACAAACTCAAGCCACCTACGCTGCCGCATATTCAACTCCTTCTGCGTGAACTGTAGGGACTTGTGGTCCGTGAACAGTTGGAACTTCTCCCCCAAAAGATAGTGTCTCCAAATCCGTAGGGCAAATACTACTGCCGCCAACTCCAAATCATGAGTGGGGTAATTCTTCTCATGAGGCTTAAGCTTACGGGAAGCATAAGATATGGCATGTCTCTCCTGCTACAATACACCTCCAATTCCTTGCAAAGACGCATCGGTGTAAACCAAATACTCAACTCCCGGTCTCGGCAATGCTAACACAGGTGCTGAGGTCAACTTATCCTTCAATTCATCGAATGCCAACTGACAGGCATCACTCCAGATGAATGGCACACCCTTACGAGTCAGATGTGTCAAAGGACCCGCTATCTTCGAAAATCCCCGAATAAACCTCCTGTAGTATCCTGTTAGGCCCAAGAAACTATGAATCTCAGTCGGTGTCGTGGGTTGTCCCCACTCCCTCACCATGGATACCTTCCCCGGATCAACAGATAACCCCCGGTCGGAAATAATGTGTCCCAAACACTGGACCTCCTTCAACCAAAAATCGCACTTCTCAAACTTTGCGTACAGTTCGTTCTGACGCAGCGTCTGCAAAACCTGCCTCAAATGTTCGACGTGCTCCTCCTCTGTCTGGGAGTAAACCAGAATATCATCAATGAAGACAATGACGAACTGATCAAGGAAATCCCTGAACACTCTGTTCATCAAGTCCATAAACACTGCTGGAGCGTTGGTCAAACCAAAAGGCATAACCCGAAACTCGTAAGAACCATATTTCGACAAGAATGCAGTCTTCGAGACATCCTCCTCCCTGATACGCAACTGATGGTATCCCGACCTCAAATCAATCTTCGAGAAGAAAGAAGCTCCTCTCAACTAGTCAAATAGGTCATCGATTCGAGGCAACGGATACTTATTCCGTATAGTGACCTTGTTCAACTCTCGGTAGTCCACACACAATCTCAGTGAACCGTCCCTCTTCTTCACAAACAAAACTGGAGCGCCCCAAGGTGAGGTACTCCTGTGAATAAAGCCCTGACCTAACAACTTCTCTATCTGATCTCGTAGCTCTCGCATCTCTGTCGGAGCCATACGGTACGGTGCGCGTGCTATAGGTCTCGTATCTGGCAATAGGACTATAACAAAGTCTATCTCTCGACTGGGGGGTAGGCCTGGTATCTCCTGAAACACATCCGAATACTCCCTGACGACTGGGATCGAATCTAAAGGAATCACAACCTCCTTAGAGGTATCCTCCTCTAGGTAATACAAATGAGCGGTCGAGCCTCCCTCTGGGCGAGGCATCGCCACTACAAACATCTCTTGCCCCGTAATGGCAAATACAATGCTCCCACCGAAGAAATCAATCATGGATCTATAATCAGCGAGCCAATCCATACTGATAATCACATCGTGAACATGCATATCTAATACTAACATATCTGCAGGTAATACCAGACTACCAATCTCTACCCCCACTCCCCGGCATATAAAGAAAATAAGTGACCCACTCCCCATTGGTGAGTCTACACACGTCACTGTGTTCTCTGCCGTAGCTAACAACCCTAAGGTTTTCGTGAAATGTGTAGCTATAAAACAATGTGTAGCCCCCGTATCAAATAATACCCGACCCATAGTGCCATGGATAGGAAACGTACCCTCAATCGCGGGCGGTGCCTATGGAACTGCGGCCTGGTGGACGTTATAGACACGTCCATACTGTAGTTGCCCCTGCTGAGCTGGGACTGCTGGAATGGGTGGCAATGCTGCCATCTGTGGTGGTGCGGGGAGAGCGACGGGAAACATAGGCCTCTGCGGCTCCTGGTGAGCACCCTGCTACTGCTGCTGTGGGGCCCTGCCCCTATCAGGACAGTCCTGGCGTTTATGGCCAGTATTGCCACAAACAAAACACTTCCCTGGGAAGTTCCCTCCTCTCTGCCCTGCGGTCCCAGGCCCTGGTGGCCCTTACCGTTCCTCCCTTGGCCCTGCTGGCCCTACTGAAACTGCTGCCCATTCTGCCCCTGTTGGCCCTGATGGCCGTTTGGACCCTGATGGCCCTGACGGAAACCTCCCTGTCCGTGCCTGAAATTCCCTAATCTGAACCTCTTCTGAACCCCCTGCTGGGAATCCTGCTCACCCTGTCTCTGCCCCTGGACAGGTTGTGCCCCACCGGCACCATGTCCTCCAGTCCTGCCCTGATGGCTAGACTCTCCCGATCTCTTTCCCTCAGCCATATGAAAGATGTGATCCTGGCAGTGTAACAAAGCAGCGTTAACCACATCAAAATAAGTGGCCAACGAAAGGTTCCCTAACAGATGCTGACGGATCCTCCATGTCAACCCGTCGGTGAATTTCTCAATCTTCTTCTTTTCTGTCGGTATCTCATCCGGAACGATATTCAATAGATTCGTGAACTCGGCCTCATACTCGGCCACGGTCTTACCCTCTTGCTTCAGATTCATCAGTTTCCTCCTCATTTCCGTGTGAACAGCTGACAGAAAGTACTTGCGGTCGAACCGTACCCAAAAGTCCTGAATAGTGAGAGTATCCCTCTCCTCCATGGTGGTAATAGACTCCCACCACTGCAGTGCAGATCCAACTAGCTTGAAAGTAGCTAGCACCCGCTTCTGAACGTCCGTGCACTCATACATCCTCAAGTGCCTCTGCATATCCTTCCTCCACTGGCTCGAGACTACCACATCTGAGCTACCTGCAAACTCTGGCGGATGCGCTTTCTGAAAAGCATCACGTACACGTTCCCAAGCAGACGGGAATGCATTTGCCTGTACTGGCGCGGTAACCGGCGCCTGAGGTGATGCCTGCTGAACTACGGTAATTACGGCAATTGCGGCATTTACCGCTTGGGCTACAATGGTTGCAACCTCAGCGGCCATCATGCCCTGAACTGGAACGGGCTGGGGTTCGGGCGTCGCATCCCTGGGAACTCGTCATGCACGTCGTGGAGGCATCTGAAATAAGAATGAAGTTTATAAGTTCACAGTTTATAAACTTACAATAGCTGAAGAACGAAGCATACACAAAAAGAGTACAACAGTCCTAAAATATAGGGCTCTATATCAAAGAAAACTTAGCGGAAACATAATAGCCGTACAGATCCTAAAGGACACTAGAACCTGATGCTCTGATACCATTCTGTAACCCCCCGCCCGCCCGGGGAGAGCGAGCGGAGCGCTACTATCGAATAACTAAATCAATTCCATAAAAATCAAGGTATAGAGCATCTAAATCCCACAATAAAATAAGAAACCACTATTCTCATCTTCAAATTAATACAACAAATCTCTCGAAATAATTACAACAATCTAACTATCTCGAAAATAAAATAAATCTCCAAATGCTCTATACATCAAAATAAATACAAGTTTTCTCATCTCTTGTATTAAAAATTCTTCCCAAATAATCCTCGCTAAAATCATCCCAATTGGTCCATAGCACTCAAATCCGTGCTCACCTGCCAACTATGAAAAAGATGGGGAAGTACACAATACAACAGGAATATGCTCAACAAAGATGTTAGCGATGAACAAAGCGTAACAATACGACTACGAATACTCAAATCAAATAATGCAAATCTCAATAGCATTTTATCAATAAATTTCTCAACAACACATTAACTGGAGTCACCAGGCCTCACCATACCGCGCCATACTTTATCAAGTAGCCGGAAAAGGAGTCTTCGTGGGTGCCCAACATCAGTGCCATATTAAAATCTCATGACAGCGTGCTCAAAACAACATGAATAATACCTCATGAATGAAAATAATTCAAACAATTATTTTTCCAGATTTCCAAGAATTTAACAATTCAAAATATGAGTTCAATTAACAAGAATTCAACGGAATAAACACTCGCGAGATTTCAGGAGCATATTGTGTAAAACCCCATACCTTAAAATCATCATATAATTTTAGCCTCAGAATATAATCACACCATCACGTTCTTCTCGCGAAAATAATCAAATCTTGTTCTAGCCTAAACTCGAGAAAACACCAAATATGCCTTCTAATCTAAGGTTGAAATCTTGAATAAGTTTGGGGCTATGGTTTGTATATGAAAGGGAGTAATTTTGGAGAGGTCTTCTGGTTGAAAAGTTTGAGAAAAAGTGATTTGAAAAGCTAAGCCACGAATTATTTGATATATAAAGGGTTAAGAGTTTGATTAAGAAAAGAGTTCTAATTAGATACAAACACTAAAAATTTTATTCCGGACGATCGGACCGTTGGAATCGCTTGAAATTTTAACATGTTGTAGCGAACGGCGAGACAGGACTGCTGACAAAAATTCAGCATGATCGAACGGTCGGATTTCTAAAACTATTATTTTTACTAGAGAGTTTTATGTTTTGGGGACTCTAAGAGAGTTTTATATTTTGAGGACTCTTCTAAATAATAAAAATTCAATTAAAATCCCATTTTAATTCCGATTTCGAAACCGTTTGAAAATATCGCCCTTAAAATTAATAACCAACATATTTGAGTAATAAAAATAATTTTCTCTCAAAATTTATTTTTCCTCTTAATTTCGAAAATACCCCAAAAATTACGCAGGTTGTTACACTTCCCCACTAATAATGGAATTTCGCCCTCGAAATTCGCCGAATGCCTAACTCTAAAAAAATCAGGCAAACAATCTCCAAAAGTAAACTCTTCACCAAAAATAAATTCCTCACATCTAATCTAGATGTCTAACACGAAACGATCATCTAAAGATTCTATCTCCAAAAATACGCACCATAAAAACGCAACAGGCCCAAAACCCAAGACCCGAGGGTTGTCGATAAAACTAATCAATTCTACAAATAACAAGGTATAGATCATCTAAATCCCACAATAAAACAAGAAACCACTATTCTCGTCTTCAAATTAAATACAACAGATCTCTCGAAATAATTACAACAAATCTAACTATCTCGAAAATAAAATAAATCTCCAAATGCTCTATACATCAAAATAAATACAAGTCTTACTCTTTTCCCCAATTTTTCAAGAACATAAACCCTAGAATTTATCATCATCAATTCCCAGAATTTAATCTGTTTTTATAACACATAAATTTGTAATTCTCTTAATTCAATCTTCCAATAACGTTTCTACATGCAACCCTACATCCAAAATTAAACTAACAACTCCAATTTCATGGGTTTTCCTTTATCTCCCAAACAAGAATGATTATCAAGATTTCTAACATGGAAGAAACATTTACTGCATAAAATGTAAATTAAACCACTTGCCTTGATTCAATCTCAGATTTTGATGACGATTTGAAGGAGTTCCCTCTCTCTTTCTGCAGAATTCCCTTATATCTCTCTCTCTCCAAGCTTTCTTCTCCAATAGCTATGGTGGCTAGGGTTTGTTTTGGGAAAATATTAGAAAACCTAATTCTAATAACCTACATAGCCTTCTAGGTTAATATGGGTTGTTAATGGGTTAAGTGGGCCAATTCCCAGTCAGATAAAAACTCTTAATTTTCGTCACTTTTTAATTCCCAAAAATACAAAATTACCAAAATACCCTTTATGTTGCCGGTATGGCCTAAAAATACCCCGGGACCCAAACTAAACCCCCGGCTAGTGTTTTCTAACTATCTCGACCCTTCCGGACGCGTTGGCGCACTGAAAACGACCATATGGTTAATATAATTTAAATTCACTTTTATAATTAAAATAATTGTGTCCTGATGCGACTGTCTCACGCGTCCCAATAAAATGTCCAAATTGCCGTATATCAATCTCACGACAAATTTCATAATTCAATATTCATATATCATCATATATACTCAATATAGTCAAATACCAACTCACATCTCGCTAGTATTTTATCCGGATTAATTCCCAATTAATTCTCATTAATTAATTAATCCCAAAAATAAATATCGCCAAAATACGGGGTATTACAGGTCGGCGGTGTCATTCGAACGACATTGGATATTGCTCGAATGAGGAATCGTGTCATTCAAACGACATCGCACGAGATGTCTATGTCGTTCGAACGACAGTGACATCTCATTTGAACGAGAATGCCTACGAAAACAATCCGTTTCTGCTTAGAAAAAATTCTGCATTTGATAAAAAATAATTTCAGACTTTAAAAAATATTTTCTAAAAATTCCCAAATATTTATGCAAATATAAACAACTCCAATTAGTCATTTTACTGATAATGATTGATGGATTTTGTGGGAAACGGTTGAGCAGTACGTAGCATGTAGCTTGATGCACGAGTGGAGATGATGGATGCATGGATTCGGATAACGACCGTTGAGGATGATCGTGATGACGTGCCGAATGTAAGGATATCAGATATACAAATTGTGATTTAGGGAAAATAGAAAATTCCTAGATTTTACCAGGACATTTATAAAATTATGTCCTTACAATACCCAACTTAAAATAATGACGGGTGTCTAGCCCTATACTAAAATAAATCAGGAATCTCAAGTGGATCATTCCCAGCATCTACTGACGATATAAGAAACACATAGCTAACTGCCCAAACTATAAAAAGAGGATTCCAAAAAAAATAAAAACATACAATGCAATAACCAACCAACAATATAATGACTAATGAACATGATAAAGAACACACACATGCTAAGATAAAAGAGAATGGTTCTATAGTATACCAGAAATCCCAAAAGGAAATACCCGATATGTTGTCGGGTCACAGACAATACAACATCTGAGAGAAGAAATATAAACAAAATGCTACAACTACAACTCTTGGGTATAAACCCGACGTACAAACTGAATCCTAATCTAGATATACAAAAGACATGAAATGGCTATATCAAAATCCCGCAACAGTCCGCAACTGCTACAGCTCCATTTATACACTAGATAGAAAACATCATTGGCGTCCTTGCGGATGAACACCTAAAATAATACAATATATATATATAGCAAGAGAAAAAAAATAAAGGGGTCAGAGCCCGAGGTGTGAAAACATTTTATCAAGTGCATTAAAATGCATAATAATTATAAATGCACTATAACATGATTAAAGTGGAGTCGCATTCTCCAGAAAATCAAACTCACCTCTCAACTAGAGCGCGTAACAAAACGTATGCACGTGGTCCTCAAATAACTGCCCAACACTAACTAGGGGAAATTTAATCTAACCTACGCCCAAATTCACACTCCCGTAAACCTTCATCTAAATCATTACCATAAACTTCTTATTCTAACTTACCCCACCCGTGCATCTAAAATTATATTAACTTGTAAATATACATAAACATCTCTCTTATTAGAGTTTATTAGATTCTAAATATTAACTTACATGAGTTATTAGCACCAAAATTCTAAGGACTAAACTTCTCCCAACTCTCAACATTGCACTACATTTCATGTGTGGGATGTCTCGCAAAGAGAAATCCAAACAAGGAACCCCCCCCCCCCCCCCCGATACACTACTCCTTGACAATGTTGATTATCGAGATTCATTATGCCCTCAATGCACGACGCATATAACATCAACTACTTATTTAAATATTACTCCAGTTTATTCTCATAAAACCTTATTTTACTATAATATATAAATCTGAGTACAAAGGACTAAACTTATCCCCACTCCCAACATTGCACTATGTTTCATCCGTGGGGCGTCTCGCAAAGCGAAATCCAAATAAGGAACCCCCCTGATACACTACTCCTAGACAATGTTGGTCGTTGAGGTCCATTATGCCCTCGGTACCCCGCACATAACTACGAATACATATTAGGAGAAATAACCCCTAATCATATAACTAAGATAATGCTCCAAACCATTTAGAGTCTATAACATTACTCTAGTTACAAAACACACTCATTCAATCCCAATAATTAAGTACACATAACACACTTCGCGTACATATAAATATCCCCAAATCCAATCCATATGGATATAAAATACTTCACAATGCTATCATCTTCCAGGAATTACTCACTTTATCCCGGGTTACCATATATCGGATTATTATCACACCGCCATGGTAATAAAACAAATCACAACGTATTGAAAACGGTCATAGTTCCAAACCGAAAGCGAAAACAAATCATACCCAAAACTTCTCATCCCGAATAAAATCACGCAACAAATAAGGATGACTATGACTTGGGGACTATACGCAATATGATCCTCAAGCCGGGGGCCTCACCCACATCCCGCAACTTCCCATGATAGCAATGGAGGGTATGCTCACACAATAAATATATATATATATATATATATCATTCACCCTAGATATATATACAATCACATTATATAAATACAAACCATCACACATGGTATTTATAATTTCGTCATATAGGTATACATACTCTTTTACGCCTGTATGTAAAAGAAGTGAATTCATTATTATGTATATAACTCTCATGATACTCACCGTTACTATGTCGCACACTTCCCCAATTCACTTTGTAATACAATCTCTCACTTGAATTTTACTCATCAAACACACCTATTAAATACGGATAGTCTCACAATCCATTCAACATTAAGCATACTATCTGCATCCAAATGCACACCGATCAACAATCATTATCCCCCAAATAGAAATCTCAATGGTAGTATAATTCCCAACTAATCGACACAATAATCCTCAAATTTATTCTCCTGAAATAACTCAATACGACCTCAACATTTCATCATAAGGTAAACACCCTAAAAGTACCCAAAACATACTTCTCGTAACATATATAAAGGTTCCAAATTGATAAACCCAAGAGGAACGGAGAAAAAATCACTCTAGAAAAATCTCGCAAAATAGCCTTATTTCTGAATCAATTCGGTCCACAAAGCGAATCGACTCGCCCCTAATGTGAATCGATCCGACCTATTCAGCAGCTACGAAAATGGCTATTTTCTCCAAAAGTCAAAATTTTCAAAAATCAATTTAATCATCTTCTCTCCATTATTCTTCAAACCAAACCTATTTTTGACATCAAAACTCAATATATTTCTACCCAACAAGTTTTAAAACCTTAAATCCATATACCCACACCTCAAATACAAGATTTACCCAAAATCTAGGTTTTAACATGTTTAACCCAAAATCCATAAATTTATCCAAAAATCATGAAATAAAAGATACACAAGAATTATCTAGCAAGTTTAATCACTTGCCTCAAAGTTTTAGAGGTTGAATCTCCCTCGAAATCGCGTAATAGCCGGAATTCCCACGCTTTTCTTCTCTTTCTCTTCTTCCTCTCTTCTTCTCTCTCTCTCTCTATCTTTCTCTAGGGCTTTCTCTTCTCACAAAATGACATTGGCTTCTCACGAGCCCTACTTAAGCCTCATAACCCAATTACCCAACTTCAAATGATAATACACACTTTAAATGACTCGGTGACTCCAATTCAAGCCAAACAAACTAAAAATATTCTGGAACCCAAATAAAACCCAAGTGTAGTCATTTTAACTATCTCGACCCATCCGTGATCAACTGCACACTCAGAATCGTCATTCGAAATACTTTCTAACATCCTCAAATTTTGACCTCAATTGCCAAATTTAAAATCCTCCAATTTAAATAAATATTATTTCTTCCAAAAATGAATAAATTATTAGTCCAAAAATCACGGGGTATTACAGACTTCCCCCTTATAAGAATTTTATCCTCGAAATTTAACTTAAGCCTAGTACTCCAAACCACAACTATCTCGTATAAACATAAGACACCTACCCTCAAAATCACTATACCTATTCCTCTCGTTTCTCATGATAAATCATTTTAATTAAAATCTAAATCAACTAACTAGGGTGACCATATACCTTGTACCCGAGCTCGACTCTTATAAACATAACCCTGCTTCACTTAGCCTCAAATCGTACAATAACATGAAACAAATCAATCCATTATAACATACTAATTATATAAAATTTTTGAAATGTCCAAAGATTTAACTCCTCTCAATTCCTGACATTCGCTACTTTCATGCGGGGGAGGTCTCGCAAGTGAAATCCAAATAAGTAACCATCCCAATACACTACTATGTAGACATAAAAATGGCAGTCTTGCCTTTGTTATTGTTCAGAGAGGCTTGCTTCTCTTCTCGAGTAAACTCACTTAACACTCTCTTATTCCTATCATTTCTTCCTTCAGTGGCTGGTTAAGTAGGATAAGTATATCCATTTTAAACAATATCCGAGACATCATCTCCTAAGGTTCCTTGTATGAAAGCTTCCATCCTTACTTTACAGTAATGGAAGTTGTTAACATAAAAAAGAGGAGGTCTGGACAAGTTACCAAAATAGTTTATCTGTTAATCTATGGCATGCCCATTCGTTGGGATCCTCTCTTCACTATATCACTATTATTGATCTCCCTAACTGCCCATGGACTATTATCCTATTTATTCACACTAACCATTGGTCCATCCCCCTACTTTCTCATACCATTTACCAGTGTTTTCTGAGAATATTTTCCCCAGAACATTGTCCTCTACTCCCACTGATGATAAGAGAATTTGGCCAAATACCTTATATGGAACTCTGTACTTTAAAGATGCTTATGATTTCTTCTCCACTCATCATAAAGTCACCCCTTGGACCAAACACATTTGGAAGAGATTCGCACACCCCAGAATTTTAGTCTTAGTATGGATAATTATGCTTTCTAAAATCCTTACTTTCGATTAGCTCTACAAAATCAATATCAATCCCACAAATCACCTTCTTCTTGAATGCTCTCATGCCTCACACTTATGACACTAGCATTTTAACAATTATAATTTGCACATGCCTCATATAAACTCATTGGAGATGTTATGGACTTATATTATATCTATGAAATCCAGCTCCCAAATCTTCAATCTTTGGATTGCCTCTTCGCTACTCATTTTTTATGAAATTTAGAGTAGCCGAAACCTCCTCATTTTTAAAAATAATCCTATTAACATCAACAACGGTGAGACTTCCATTCTCTCTTCGATTTAGTTCCAGTCCACCCATATCCCTGGCCACATGCATAATTCCATCTCAGACTTGCAAATCCTTAAAACTCTTAGAGTTTAAACCAATTCCCATAAAGCTCCCACTATTGTACCAGTTCATTGGTTGCTTCCCACTCCATTTTGGATGAAACTCAACTCTAATGGGATGGATCATGGATCCCAAGACCCTGTAGCTATTGGGGGCATATTCAGAGACCATAACGGGCAGTTGTATGGTGCCTACTTAAAGATAAGGGGTAACCAAATTGCTTTTTATTCTGAATTGGAAGTTATCATCACTAGCCTTAAACTGTCTTGGGATCTCGAATGGCATAAGATTTGGATTGAGTTGGACTCATTCTCAATTATGTATAGTCTCTTGAACTATTGTTTTCATCCTCCATGGAAATTACAAATCAGATGAAATAACTATAAGGCTCTTCTTACCAAAATGAATTATTCATACACTCATATCTATAGAGAAGGCAATATGCTTGTAGATAGACTTTCTAACCTTGTCATTTTATGTAGTTACCTAAAATTGTGGAACACTTCTTTTGACTCCATAAATGCCTTTATCCACAAAGGCACGAGCCCTTGCCAACTCAAAGCCAATTAAAATGACTTCCATCTATGTATAAAAAGCAATATGATTCCCAATTCTTTTGTAGAGAGCCCCAAGAACTTGACTACTGTGATCTCTAAAAAGATTGCTAACATCAGTAGGTTCTGGAGATCCTCTATCCATTCCATTAGTGTTGAGTTTAACCCATGAGTCCTCCTTCATTGTAGGGGGGGGGGAGCCACTGAATATAAATGATAGAGGGGGCATTTTAAGAATTACCTTGAATTTTAAAGGTCATTAGGATTTCCAAGTCAATGCTGGTGTTATGCATACTTCAAAGGATGTATTTTGAGAAAACTTTGATCGATGCCATGATAAAAGCTTTATCTTTTTCAAAAGTGGAATGGATGTTTTGAAAAATGATAAGTTTTTTTTTCTCCAAATTACATAAAAAAGTAGCAAGGAGGTGGTAATACATGTATTAAACACTTGAGTTCTGAGTTTAACTGAGCAGATATGGTTCCACAATTGAGTGACATCATTGGTATAGGGAAAAATCATTTTGAAGTTATTAAAATGCCAACACCAAAGGTCACAAGAATGGGGACAATCAATAAGCAGGTGGTTAACAGTTTAGGTTCTAGAGTTACATATGACACATATGGGGTTTATGTTTATGTGAACTCTATAAAGACAATCTAAAGTGGGAATCTTACCCAACATGATCCTTCAACCCAAAATTGAGATTCTAGGGGGAATGAAATTCTTCCACAAATGTTTAATCCATAGAGTATAAGGGTGGTGAGTTGAGAAGAAGTTATATACAACTTTGAAGGTAAGATTTACATAATGACTAGAAGGCCAAACTCTTTGATCCTCAGTTTGTTTTGATGGGAGGAAAATGGAGGCAATAACATCATTAATCTCAAAGAAGTGTTGGCTAAACAGTGGAGGAAAATGCCATTGAATTTCCTATATAAATAGGCTCACAGACATAGGAGGATTGGGAATATCAATACCTATTAAAGATTAAAGAGAGGATCTAACTTCTATCCAATTAGAATGCCAGAGATCTATGTTATGCCCATCACCCACTGTCCATTTGCAGTGCATATCTATGACACTGAATGATTTCTTAAGGCTAGGCCAAATTGAAGAAATGTTGAAGGAGTGTTTAGAATTAAGCTTGAATGTAGCTAAAAAAATTTACTCCAAGGATTGGATTAGTTGAGAATGTCCTATGCATGTTTTAAGCAGGATTCTCTATTGAGAGCCGCAATGTTCCTAAGCGGAAGACCTCCTTTATTTTTAGGAGAGCATACATCTTACCAAGCCATAGAAATAAGAGGGCGTTTGGTCATGCAACCAGTCCATGAAAAGTTGATGATGTTTTCTTGAATTTTCTTAAGTAAGCACATAGGCCATTTATAAAGCATGAAATTTCCTGGATTAGCTCACATCTTCCAGAAATAGAGAGTAATTTTCCTTGTCAACTTTGTAGCTCAATGAGCACTTTGTCAATAAAGACTTGCAATTGGAAGGTCCTTGGTTTGCCTCTGAAGATAGGTAGACCTAAATAGAAAAATGGGGCAGAACCCTCCTGAATCCCAAGAGTATGCAACATATCAAATTTATTTGAGGTAGCACTTTTACCAGGGAACACTTGAGACTTGGCTCTATTAATGATCTGATGAGAAATGGTGGAGTAATCAGTTAGAAAGGTGGTCTGGTTTTTAATTATGGTGGAATCTCTTATGTAAAATATCATTAAGTCATCTGTATACAAAAGATGGGTGGGAGCATGGATACCTCTGGGAGAAGATATAGGCTTGACCTGGCTTGAATGGCATTAGATTTTAGGATTTTGATTTTTTGGTTAATGTATAGGGTTTAGGCTTTGGGGCTTAAGATTTTAAATGTACAATTTAGGGTTTTCATTTGAGTATTAAGTGTCTAGTAATTACGGTTTAGGGATAAGGGTTTATGTTTTTGGGTATAGGTTTCAAGGTTAAGTAATTAGCATTTAGGTATTGGGTATTAGGCATTAGGAGTTAGGTTTTAGGGTTTACTAAATATGATTTTGGATTTGTGGTTTAGGGTCACTAGTTAGGGTTTAGTTTTTGATTTTACATTTTAGAGTTTCAATATTAGAGTTTTGGTTTTAGGATTTAGGGTTTATGATTTGGGGAGTTAGTTTTAGGGTTTTTGAATTAGGGTTTAGGGACTTAGGCTAGATGGTTTAGGAATATAAAATTATGGTTAAGGTTTTTATTATTAGGGTTTAGTTTTATGGTTTAGATTATAGGGTTTTCATTTTAATGTATAAGGTTTAGGCTTGAGGCTTTATGGTTTTCAATTTACATTTTAGGTTTATGATTTATGATTTAAGGTTTATCATTTGGTAATTAGGGTCTAAGGTAAGGGTTTACATTTCAGGATTTAGTAATTAAGGTTTAGGTTTTACTAAATAGGTTTTAGGTTTTAAGGTGTAGGGTAATTAGTTAGGGTTTATATTTTCCATTACACATTTTAGGGTTTAGAAATTAGGGTTTTGGTCTTAGGATTTTTTTTTTTACATTTTGGGGTTTTTGAATTAGGGTTTCAGTTTGAGGGTCTAGGAATTAGGAATTAGGGTAACGTGTTTTGTTATTAGGGTTTAGGTTCAACGATGTAGATTTTAGGGTTTTGGTTTAAAGGTGAATGTTTAGTGTTTAAGCTCTAGGATTTATAATCTAGGTTTTTGGCCTTTGGATTTGGGGTTTAGGGTTTAGTAATTAGGGTTTTTCGATAAGGGTTAAGGTAATGGTTTAGGGTTTAGTATTTAGGATTTGGGGATTAGGTTTTATTGTTTACTAAATAGGGTTTATGGATTGTGGTTTGGGGTAATTAGCTAAGGTTTATGCTTTCCTTTTTATATTTTAGAGTCTAAAAATTAGGGGTTTGGTTTTAGGATTTAGGGTTTTTGTTTTAGGGTTTTTGAATTAGGTTATAGCGATTAGTGCTTAAGTTTGAGGGTTTAGGTTGTACGATTTAGGAATTGGGAATTAGGGTTATATGTTTTGTTATTAGGGTTTAGGGTAAACGGTATAGATTTTGAGGTTTTGGTTTTAAGGTTAGTGTTGTTTTGGATTTATGGTTTTCAATTTTAAATTTTAGGGTTTATGGTTTTCAATTAATTATTTAGGGTTTAGTAATTAGGGTTTAGCTATAAAAGCTAACGTATTTTGGTTTAAGCTTTAAGGTTTTACAATTAGGGTTTGGGGATTAGTTTTTTTATAGAAGACTTACAGAGCCATAATTATATAAGAAAGAAAATGAGTAAGTACAAGCTAAAAAAAATCCCAATTCAGAAAGAGTAAGACTTAAAGCCTTATATGAATCGCTTTTACATGAAACTAAAGTGATATTAGCTTTATGGATAAACCCAACTAGTCTAATCACATCCAATATAGACATATGAAGAAAAAATAAAAGTTTTTTTTGAGATGCTAAGGTAATAAACATTAAATTATCATAATTAAAGACCAAGAGAAACAAAGTCAATTTCAAGATTAAGTTCCTCAAATTAAGAAGGCAGTAGCAACATCAACTATTGACAGGCCAAAATGTTCTTATCATAATACCAAGTGTAGAAGTAGAAATCAGAATGCATATGCAGTAGGCAACCCCATATAGAAGAACAAGAGCACGCTATAAAGAGAACCCAAATATTAGACATGTTTCAACAGAAAATAAACCATCCATTGCATCAATTCCAACTAAGATAGAGCCCTCCTCGACATCAATCTTGAAATTAGCAATATAATAGGTCCAAGTGAGTGTCTTCTTAGGAGACCAAGCCTGAGCGTGGGGAGAGATCATAGCAGCCATAGCAACCAAAAGCTCCTCCAAGGTATTACTAAATAGAGGCAATCTGTCTAAGGGGTCAATTAATTCAAGAAAAAACCAAAGAAAAAGGGGCAGACCTGTACAGGGGGTATAAACCAAAAATGTATGGTGGAAAATTAAGGAGGATAAAAATTTGGTTCTCAATCCAATCAAATATGATATATGGGCAAGATTGCATAACCAAGTGGTAGAAACAAAACACAACACTGTGATAACTGAAGTATCACTAATTATTTGCCTGAAAAATAGTTCAGGACACTAGAAAAGAAGGAGCATCACAAGGGAGCTATGGCAAGATCTTTTAATCATGTGCTTAAGCATCACTTTAGATATTGAGGGATTCCACTCATGCCTTTGTGAATAAAGGCATTTATGGAGTCAAAAGAAGTGTTCCACAATTTTAGGTAACTACATAAAATGACAAGGTTAGAAAGTCTATCTACAAGCATATTGCCTTCTCTATAGATATGAGTGTATGAATAATTCATTTTGGTAAGAAGAGCCTTATAGTTATTTTATCTGATTTGTAATTTCCATGGAGGATGAAAACAAGAGTTCGAGAGACTATACATAATTGAGAATGAGTACAACTCAATCCAAATCTTATGCCATTCGAGATCCCAAGACAGTTCAAGGCTAGTGATGACAACTTCCAATTCAGAACAAAAATCAATTTGGTTACCCCTTATCTTGAAGTAGTCACCATACAAATGCCCGTTATGGTCTCTGAATAGGCCCCCAATAGCTGCAGGGTCTTGGGATCCATGATCCATCCCATTAGAGTTGAGTTTCATCCAAAATGGAGTGGGAAGCAACCAATGAACTGGTACAATAGTGGGAGCTTTATGGGAATTGGTTTAAACTCTAAGAGTTTTAAGGATTTGCAAGTCTGAGATGGAATTATGCATGTGGCCAGGGATATGGGTGGACTGGAACTAAATCGAAGAGAGAATGAAAGTATCACCGTTGTTGATGTTAACGGGATTATTTTTAAAAATGAGGAGGTTTCGGCTACTCTAAATTTCATAAAAAATGAGTAGCGAAGAGGCAATCCAAAGATTGAAGATTTGGGAGCTGGATTTCATAGATATAATATAAGTCCATAGCATGTCCACTGAGTCTATATGAGGCATGTGCAAATTAAAATTGCTAAAATGCTAGTGTCATAAGTGTGAGGCATGAGAGCATTCAAGAAGAAGGTGATTTATGGGATTTATCTTGATTTTGTAGAGCTAATCCAAAGTAAGGATTTACAAAGCATAATTCTCCATTGCCAAATTTAAAATCCTCCAATTTAAATAAATATTATTTCTTCCAAAAATGAATAAATTATTAGTCCAAAAATCACGGGGTATTACAGACTTCCCCCCATATAAGAATTTTATCCTCGAAATTTAACCTAAGCCTAGTACTCCAAACCTCAACTATCTCGTATAAACATAAGACACCTACCCTCAAAATCACTATACCTATTCCTCTCATTTCTCATGATAAATCATTTTAATTAAAAACTAAATCAACTAACTAGGGTCCCCATATACCTTGTACCTGAGCTCGGCTCTTATAAACATAACCCTGCTTCACTTAGCCTCAAATCGTACAATAACATGAAACAAATCAATCCATTATAACATACTAATTATATAAAAATTTTGAAATGTCCAAAGATTTAACTCCTCTCAATTCCTGACATTCGCTACTTTCATGCGGGGGAGGTCTCGCAAGTGAAATCCAAATAAGGAACCCTCCCAATACACTACTATGTAGCTCTGTCGGGGATTAAGATTAGTTAGATCAAGACTAAAGTTTAAAAATATTTTTAAATATATTTTGATATTGCCCGAAGGCCTATAAAACAATTTTATTTTAAAAATAGTTTATGTCTTTCGACATCCAAATCAAATACCTTACGCCCAAGACATAAGGTGCCAACAACTACAACGATACTCTTACCAACATTTAGTTCTCAAAACTAGCATAACCATGAACTAAAATCCCTAGCTCAACAACGATCCCACTTAACCCTGAATCTCTTCGGTAACAAGAATCCCTCACATCATAACAAAACATTTCCATACACTAGGCTCTTCCATAACTAGAACATTACAAATACATAAGTCAAGCGCGACTATAAAACAATAGCTTTACCGCTACTACCCAACGCGTTTCAATGACTCCTATGTTCCAAACAAAGTCATAACTCTCTACTAGCACATCACAAGACAATCTATTCTCCTAAAAGATGTGGTCTAAGAGACTCACTTTCTCACTCCTCCCTTCCAGGTCATTCCATTCATAATAGAGTTATAACAACTAACCATTCATCAAAATCTTACATACGATACTCCCAATGCCCCTCAGACCATAATCCTAATCACAGGAAAAAAATAATTTACATCATACCTCTCTAGTCCGACTGCCTCACTTCATCGATGGGTTCCTGCTCAAAGTCCTCCGGCCCAAACTGGCCTATAATCTGTTGTAGGGGTTACACATCCAAAACTTCTTCAAAAAGTGGACCTCTACCTCTCTCGGGACAATCCCTCTTCTATGGCCTATCTCTTTACAAAAGAAACATCTACCATCAAATCCTCCCTACCCATCCTGAGGAACAAAATGTTGTTGCGACTCTTGATAGTCCTGTTTATACCAACTTGCTCCACTGGCATTCTATTCTCCAGACTTACTTGATCAACCCGAGTCTTTAAAGTTCTTACCCCCTTGCGAACGAATACGATATTCCTGACACTGTAAAAATATCGCATTCACCACCTCGGTGAAAGTCAATAACGCTGGGTTCCCTAACAAATGCTACCGAATTCTCCATTCTGAAACTCCCACGAACTTCACTATTCACGTATCCTCTGTATTTACCTCATCGGGCACTAAATTCGCCAATTGAGTAAATTCTTCTTCATACTCGGCGATCTTTCGATCACCTTGAAACACATCCAGTAATCTCCTCCTCATTTCCTTCTGGATCGCGGAAGGAAAATGCTTGCGGTCAAAGAGTTCCTAAAAATCTACTATGGGCATCGCATCTCTTTGCTCCGATGTGGTGATTGATTCCCACCATTGGAGAGTTGCTCCTGTTAATCTAAAGGTGGAGAAAAATTGCTTTTGCACCTCACTACATTCAACCATTCGAATGTGCCTTTGCATACTCTTCTTCCAACGACTTGCAACCATCCCATCAGCTCCCCCTGAAAATTCTGGAGGATTCCCCTTCCTAAAATCTTCCCATACTCTTTCCCACGTAGACGGCCCTGGGTGGACTTGGGTTGCCATCGCAGAAATGGCAATGGTTACTGCTTGTGCCACAATATTAGCAACTTCAGTTGTGGTCATAGTCCTTTGAGGGATTTTGGGTTCCATATTCTCAGCCCCTCTATTTAAAGCAGCTTATACTCTTGACTCAATTGAGTCTACATTGTATAAGTGCCCATCTAGTTTGGAAATTGTGACAAAATTGGAGTCTTATTTCCTAGAGACCAAAGAGCCTTAGATTCTTCTAATGCCACACTTATTTCCATTGGAGGTATAAATATCATTCACACAAACACTAGGGTTGCATACATTGTTCATATATTTCATTGATTGATTGTGTGTGAGTTGTGTGTGTTAAATCCCATTCAAATTGATTTTAATAATTTTCAGGAATTTTAAATAATTTTTAAAAAAAAGTTTGAAATTAAAATTTTGTTTATAAAACTTTTGGGGTCATTCTGTAATTACTGTTATTACCTTATTATACCTGAAAGTTGGGTTGGGTAGGATCTGAAAGCGCTTGAGACTTCAGGCGAGTTGTGTAAATATTTTCAATACACGTGCGTATGACTTCATCCTGTTCCTAAACCTGTCAACTTATATCGTCCCCATGTGTGTTTGTTGTAAGACTCATAACCCTTGTGTTATCTCAACCCTTGGATCTAAATAATCAACGTTCTGCATGCATTCAAACTCAATCCAAGTGAAACCTCTCTTGTCCAATCAATGTATTCTTTTTCCATCGCTTATATTACACCGTTGGATCAAAGTCAAATGGCCAAGACAAATCTCATCCTTTGATTTGATGAGCCTTTCTCGAAACTTCCCCTCTCAGTATAAAAGGAAGCCAAGTCGATGCATTTGAGGACTTTTGCCAGTTCGTTCATAGAGAGAGAAGAGAGAGAGAGAGAGAGAGAGAGAGAGAGAGAGAGAAGAGAGAAAACTTAACTCGTTTCAAACCCTAAATTCATTTTTTTAAACAGTTTTTACCAAACACCATACCTGAGTGTTTGGGAGTGATTTTGGTAGAGGTTTAAAGGTTGTTTGAGAGTTTTATCCTTTGAGTTCAAGATCTTATTTCCAACTTAGACATTTCATGTTAGAAATCTATTTCTTTTTCTTAGAAATTGTAGATCTGGCTATTGCATGTCATATTACACTTAGATCTTCATCTTTTAGTTTCTCATCTTAAAAAATCATATTTGTTGATTAAAGTTTTTCTGTAAATGTTTGTAACAACTCAAGAATCAACAAATTTACTTTATGTTTCTAGTTCTTATCAAACAAGACTTTTGACCTAGTTGGAATCGCAATTGGTGGTTTATAATTTCAAACTCATTTTCAAAACTCCTGAAATTGTTTAAGACCTTGGTAGTCTTTCGAGCAAGGTAACCTTGGATTCTGGTATTATTTGAAAGGTCAAATAAAGTCTTTTGTTTCTAAAGAAGAGAGCAACTGAAAACAACTTCATTTAGATCTGATCTGTAATTTTCTAGGACTTGTTTGTATAAATAAGTGTGCGTGTGTGCATGCATGTTTTAGAACACTGTCACAAACACTTGTCACACTATAACACAAGAAGTGTTGGCTGTAAGATCTTGAAATGTCAAGAGTCGACGTAAAGTTGGAAAAAAGTGGAGAAGTTAGAAAACTGAGAAAGTCACATCAACATCAGAACTGCAGAAAAGTTAGAATGAAACCAGTGGGTACATATTCCAAACTTGTATAGATATGTTTTGTGTGCGTGTGTGTTATATAGTTTGTAACTTGTATATTTTGTTTTAGTGTATTTTTGGTTTGTGACTTAGAAGTCACCGTGGATGTTTCCTCAGTTGGGTGAGGTTTTACCACGTTAAAAACTCCTTGTCCTTAATCTTTCTACATCTCCTCATCTCATTCTTGTGGGTGTGCTGATTTAGTTGACTTAACCTTTTTAGTTTTGGTTTTCAAAACTAGTTACAAAATCTTGAACATATCTCGTACATTTTTCGTTAAACACATCTTGTGATTTACCTGTTTTGATTTAAGGAAAAGAGTTTCTCCAAAAAATAGTTCGGAGTTACTTAGACTGTTTAATCCTGAATTAAACGACTTGAGTAAAAGATTTTTTAATTGGTATCAGAGCTTTGGAAATTCTTTTTAAAAGATCCTGTGAATCTGAAAGATTTGGTAACTTGTCCAGACCTCCTCTTTTTTATGGAAACAACTTCCCTTACTGTAAAGTAAGGATGGTTGCTTTCATACAAGGAACCTTAGGAGATGATGTCTGGGATATTGTTTAAAATGGATATACTTATCCTACTTAACCAGCCACTGAAGGAAGCAATGATAGGATTAAGAGAGTGTTAAGTGAATTTACTCGAGAAGAGAAGCAAGCCTCTCTGAACAATAACAAAGGCAAGACTGCCATTTTTATGTCTATAAATGAACATGAGTTCAAAATAATATCATCTTGTACCACTTCTAAGGAAGCTTGGGATACACATGTTACTGCACATGAAGGTAACACTACAGTTAAGGCTGCTAAAACTCAGATGCTTATTCAGCAGTATAACTCTTTAATCATGTCTGACTCTGAGCCATTTGATAACTTTTACATGAATTTGACTGACATTTTTGTGACCAAATTACATGCTAATGGGATAACTTATGATACACATGAAACTGTCTCTAAAATTCTAAGGTCATTACCACAGAGATTTGATAACAAAAGATATGTTATTGAGGAAATGAGTGATCAAAATCTCACTCCTGAATTACTCAGTAGTAAACTCAGAACTGTGGAAATGGAATTAGAATTTAAGAAATAATTAACCCAGTCCCATAGGAAACAAACTAGTTCCAATTAAAAAAATTCTTATGAGCTGATGAAACCTGAGCTTAGTATTTCTAATAATGATTTTGATGAGGAATGTGATATAGATAGTTTGGATAATCAAATTGCCTTGATGTCAAAGCAGTTTAAGAAGATTGTGAATTTTAGAAATACAATGACAAACAGACAAGGCAGGCGAAATTATCCAACTCATTCTAACCACAAACCTCATGAGAAAGGTCAAGACAAACATTACAAGGACATTCATACGAGACATAACAAAGACGTCAAGAATATTGAATGTTTTAGATGTGGTACATTGGGTCATATAGCACAAGATTGTATATTTAACTTGAACACGACCATTAAACATACTAGGGGCAACATTTGCAAGACATGGTATGATTCAAGTGATTATGATAATGAGGAACCTGAGTCATCAGATGTTTTTGATCCTTGCATGTCTTTTTTTGCCAAGATAGTATATAATTATGATATGTTTGTGCCTATGTATGAGAATCATGATAGTAGCTCTACTTCTGTTGTTATGAATCTTGCAGCAACTGGTTTAGATGCTTTAATTTCTGAGAACAATGCTAGTTCTACTGCGGGTGTGTGAGTAAAAGGGAAAACGATAATGACGATGTCAATGTGTGTGTGAGTTCAAGAAATGAATCCTTAGGGGTCACTTCACACACTACACTTAGTGATTCTGACACTGAAGACCTCCCTAATATTCACATACTTTATGCCAAGACTCTCAAGAGAAGCACTAGACTAGAGAAGATAGTGAAAGATCTCACTAAGAAACTAGAAGACCTAAGTCTAATGGTTAAACTTAACGCTGAAGAGTATACTACCTGTGGGTACCCTGAATTTAGCATCATAAGGCCTGGACGAGTAGCCTCTCCTTAGCGGACCAAAGCCCAGGCCCATCACCTCTTGTACTCATCCGATTACCCCACGATCCCATGAAGAGAAGTTGTAAGGGAGCGCGATCCCATGTAGGGGAGATGGATAATAAGGAGGAACCCATCACCCCCACTACTCCAACATATACATGTATAAATTAAACCCTAAGTCCGGTGCAAAGGACAAGTTGTATTCTCTGTACTTATTCTTCAGAATATAGAGAAATAACACTGACTGAACCACCGTGGACGTAGGCACATCTTTGCTGAACCACGTATACCCGTTGTTGTGTGATTGGCATTTTATCTATCTTTTCTAGATTGTTACCTCTTTCATATTTATTTGTGTTACATAATAATTGTCACCACAATTGGCGCCGTCTGTAGCAAACGTTTATCTTTCCCTGAGAAGAGCCCACTCCGAGAAAAAATCTAAGATGTCTGGTCACAGCAGCAACGCTCCTCAAGCAGGAGATATTCAGGATCCACCCGCTCCTCGCAGGATTAGGTCTGAAGTCCGACGTTCAGATCAAGGGGCTCGCTTAGAAAGGCCAGCCTCAGAAGAAAGTCAAGGACCAGCAAGGTCCACTCAGATATTCAGATTGATCGATGCATACGAAGCAAGGCTCCACGAGCAGAGGGAGTCTTCTCGCAGATATGAGGCTGAGAATGCTCGCTTGAAAAGAAGACTGGAAAAACTGGAGAAAGAACTACGTCCTGATACCAGGAGACGCCCCTATCGCACTCCTAGCCCTCAGGCGAGTAAATCTAGCAACCGAGGAAGGAGCCCTAGGCAGAAATATCAAGGGTTCGAAGGTGGCGACTCAGACGACGACCTCCCCGAGCAACTGAGAAAAGCTCGCCGTTATCAGAGCCCTGCTCGCAGCGACGACAACATACGGAACCTAGTCCGCAGAGAAATGGACCAACATCCAGCTCACCGCGGCGCCAGGTCGACCAGAGAACTCGCCAGGAGAGCCCTCAAGACCCAGATGAAATCGCCCTTCACGAGGGAAATTAAAGAAGAAGAAGAAGAAGAAGAAGAAGCTCCCAAAAAGTTTGCTATTCCAAGGTTCAAGATTTACGACGGTAAGACTGATCCCATTGATCATGTCAGGCAGTACCGGCAGGCTATGACCCTCTGGAATCACCGAGATGCACTGATGTGCCGCATTTTTCCCTCGAGCCTTCATGACGTGGCCCAGAAATGGTTCGAGAAACTCCCTCACCGATCCATCAGAAATTTCAAATCCCTGGCCGAGCTCTTTATGGCCCGGTTCATCACCAGCAGCTCCCATCCCAAAAGGATGGATACTCTATTAACAATGAAGAAAACGCCTCAGGAGACACTCCGAGACTATGCGAAGAGGTACTGGGAGTTATTCAACGAAGTCGAGGACTGCGCGGAAGAGGTGGCAGTGGCTTCATTCAAAATTGGGCTACCTAGATCTTCCCTCCTTTACCAGTCCTTGACAAAGAAGGAAGCAACCACCATTAATGACCTGATGGCCCGGATTGAGAAATACGCAAAGGTGGAAGATGTCACCCCCCTTAACGTAGGAGAAAACGGTCGAGCCAAGCTCGTTACCAAGGGAAGTGAGAAAGTTGATAACCAGAAAAAAGGAGGAAAGAATGGGAGCAAGAATGGCTCCAAGAACGGAGGGAACCCTGAAGTTGCAAAGTCGTTCCAGGCGGTCAACACCGTCTTTAAAGAACCAATTTACAAAATTCTCGCGAAGATCAAGGATGAGCCGTTCATCAAATGGCCCCGGAAAATGGGAGGAGACCCATCAAAAAGAAACAATGCACTGAGATGCACCTTCCATAAAGAGGGAGGGCATAAGACCGAGCACTGCAAGGCTCTTAAGTCCCACCTCGAGGAGTTGTCCCAATCCGGACATTTGAATGACTTTGTGGAAAGGAAGGTAGAGAGAGTGACTGTCCACAAGGAGGTAAAACCCGACAACGTATTGGAAGACGACGCCGGACACGAATTCGCAGTAATCCATGGAGTATCCGATGTTAAGAAAATCCAGGGTAACTCAGCTCGAATGGAGGTAAAGAAGATGACAGCGGTAATGCAAGCTTTTCAGATTGATCCAGCAAAATCACAGGCAGGAAAACGTCGGCGAGCAGAGGACATCAACTACAACAAGCATATTGTTTTCACGGATGAAGATCTTATGGGAGTGAGGACCCCACATCACGATGCCTTAGTCATTACACTCAGGATAGACAACTTTGATATCGACAGGCTGCTCGTCGATCAAGGGAGCTCATCCGAAGGAATGTACATCGACCTGTTCAGAAAATTGAAGTTGAATATTGCCGACCTAAAGGGAACAACTGTTCCTCTGGTCGGCTTCGCTGGGAAAATGACCATGCCTCTGGGCAAGATTGTACTACCAGTGCTCGCTGGAAATGTTTCAAAAATGATTGAATTCTTGGTGGTCGACATCGATTCACCGTATCAAGCCATCCTCGGCAGGGGATGGCTTCATGCAATGAAGGCAGTCTCCTCGACCTACCACCAGAAACTCAAATATGTCACCGAGCGGGGAGTGATGGAGATACATGGCGACCAGGCGATGGCGAGAAAGTGCTTCATAGCGGCCATCCGACCAAAGCCAGAGAAAAAAGCCGTTCAAACCAACGAGAAAGTGGAGGAAGGTGCAATCCCTTCTAAATAGCAATTAAAATATGGACGGCCCGAAGTGGAAGAGACTAGGCTCCTCCCCTCTGAGCGTGTTGTAGAGGACCTGGTAGAAGTAATTGCTAAAGAAGGCAACAACAGCAGAGTCTTCCTGATCGGGACCTCACTCACTGACCAAGAGCAAAAGGATTTGTTAACCTTACTCAGAAGCAACATAGATGTTTTTGCTTGGGAACCCTATGAGCTGCCAGGAATCGATCCCAATATGGTCTGCCATCGGTTGCACGTCAATCCCACATTCAAGCCGATAGCGCAGAAGGCAAGACAAACTGCTCCCGAGAAGGCCAGAGCAATAGAAAAAGAAGTCGAAAAACTGCTGGATGCAGGGTCCATACGGGAAGTGCAATTCCCCAAATGGTTATCCAACCCAGTGGTAGTTCCAAAAAGCAATGGGAAGTGGAGAGTGTGCATAGACTTCACTGACCTCAACAAAGCCTGCCCCAAGGATAGCTTCCCTCTTCCAAAATAGACCAACTAGTAGACGCCACTGCAGCTCACGAACGAATGAGTTTCCTGGACGCATACTCAGGCTATCAACAGATTCCCCTATGTGCCCCAGATCAGGACAAAACGGCGTTTATCACGACGGTTGGTTTATACTGTTACAAGGTCATGCCCTTTGGGCTAAAAAATGCAGGGGCAACCTATCAGCGGCTGGTTACTAAAATGTTCAAGAATCAGATGGGAGACACAATGGAGGTCTACATCGACGACATGCTCGTCAAGAGCAAGGAGAAGTAAAATCACCTCTCGGACCTGTCAAGTACCTTCGAAATCCTCAGGAAGTACCGAATGAAACTCAACGCGAGCAAGTGTTCCTTCGGTGTCCAGTCAGGAAAGTTTCTTGGGTATTTGGTTAGCAAGCGTGGCATAGAGGCTAATCCGGACCAGATTGATGCAATCAAAAGAGTGCAACCTCAACGCACAATCCGCGATGTACAGAAGCTCACTGGAATGCTCGCTGCTCTAAATCGTTTCATTTCTAAATCCTCCGAGAGATGCAAGCCCTTCTTCCAACTCTTAAAAGGCAGAAAAACAGCAGAATGGACCCCAGGTTGCTCACAAGCATTAGACGAGCTCAAGTCCTACCTAAGCTCCCCACCACTGCTTGTCATACCACAGCAAATGGACTCTTTGTACCTCTACCTCTCTGTATCCAGCCATACTGTCAGCTCAACGCTAATGTGTGAAGTTACAGGGATCCAACATCCAGTTTATTACGCGAGAAAAACCTTACTAGACACCGAGCAGCGCTACCTACCATTGGAAAAGATCGCTTTCGCCCTAGTAATGTCCTCGAGGAAACTGAAGCATTACTTCGAAGCTCATACGATCATCGTCCTTACATCACACCCCCTTAAGGCTGTCCTAAGGAAGGCGGATTTGTCAGGCAGACTGTCTAAATGGTCAGTCGAGCTCGGCCGGTTTGACATCCAATTTCAACCAAGGACATCTATCAAGGGTCAAATCCTTGCTGACTTCATAGCTGAATTCACAGGCGAAGAACCCTTCGACCAGCCTAAGCCAAGAGAACAAAATAACTAGGCTACAGGGGGAAGCTGGAAACTATTCATTGATGGAGCCTCCAACTCAAAGGGGACAGGAGTAGGAATTGTTCTCATCACTCCAGAAAACACAGTCCTCGAGCAAGGAATCAGGCTGGGATTTGCAGCCTCCAACAACGAAGCAGAATACGAAGCCTTAATAGCAGGTCTCCAAAGGGCGCAAACTCTGGGAGCAAAGCATTTACAGGTATTCGGAGACTCGCAACTAGTTTCCAATCAGATAAGTGGAGACTATAATGCGAAGGATGAGAGGATGGCAGCCTACCTCTCCCTGGTAAAAAACTTAATGACGAACTTTGAAGAAATCAACATCCAACAGTTTCCCAGGGGGCAGAACAGCCACGCTGACGCCTTAGCAGTCCTTAGCTCGGCAGTTGATTCCAGCCTTAAAAGGATCATCCCTATCGATTTCCTCAACTGCCCGAGCATTTACCCCAACTGCGAGCTGACCAAAGCGAAACCAATACTCCAATTAGAACCAGCCCCCAGCTGGATGGATCCCTTGAGAGACTATTTGAAGAACGGAACGCTCCCAGAGGATAAGAGGACTGCCCACCAGATAAGAGTCAAAGCTGCTCGCTTTCACTTATCCATGGGAGGCGACTTGTATAAAAGATCTTTCTCAGGCCCCTACCTTAGATGCGTCCACCCAGGAGATGTCAAGACAGTGCTTCACGAGCTTCACGAAGGAATCTACGGGAGTCACGTCGGAGGAAGGTCTCTAGCCTTCCGAGCAATGAAGGAAGGTTATTGGAGCCATATATGCAAAAGGACTCCGCAGCATATGTCCGCAGATGCCTAAAATGCCAGCTTCACGCCCCCATGGTCCACCAGCCCGCCAGCGAGTTAAAATCCCTGACCAGCCCCTGGCCTTTCACCCAGTGGGGAATGGACATCGTGGGACCACTGCCCACCGCTGTCGGCAATCGCAAATACCTGTTGGTCGCAACTGATTACTTTACCAAGTGGATCGAGGCAGAACCACTGGCGAACATCCGAGATGCTGACATGATGAGGTTCATATGGAGAAATATAATCACTCGATTCGGGATCCCCAGAACTATCATCACTGACAATGGAACACAGTTCGAGAGTGGACCTTTTCAGGACTTCTGCGACCAACACGGGATCAGGCACCACTTCAGCTCGGTGGCTTACCCTCAAAGTAACGGACAAGCTGAGGCTTCCAACAAGACAGTGATCGCTAGATTGAAGAAGCGGTTAGAACAAGCCAAAGGCGCGTGGACAACCGAGCTACCGCATATCCTATGGGCGTACAGAACAACTCCTAGGCGAGCCACAGGAGAAACGCCATTCTCACTAGCATATGGTATGGAGGCAATCATCCCACTAGAAGCAGGATTGCCTACAATAAGATCCGACCTTGTCGAGCAGGGTCAGGACGATCAGGCTTTGCTCGCTGAACTCGATTTGGCCGACGAGCGCAGGGAACTTGCCCTAGTAAAACTAGCGAGCTATCAGCAACAGCTCGGAAAGCACTACAGCAAAAGGGTCAATCCGAGGAAATTCGAAGTTGGAGACTATGTTCTAAGAAAGGTCCTGGGCAACACAGTGAAGCCATAAGCCGGTAAACTGGGCCCAAACTGGGAAGGACCTTATGAGATAATTAGAAATGATCTGCAAGGTGCCTATCATTTGAAAATGATGGAGGGCAGAGAGATACCACGAGCATGGAACGCAGCTATTCTCAAGAAATTCTATTTTTAGGGGTTCTATTGTTAGATCTTTTATTGTACTCATTATGGGAAAAGACAGTTTATTTCTCAATTCACCAATGAAAATCTCTCAGTTGATCACTCTCTAAAAAGTAACAATTATATCTTATTGCACATCCTTTTCAAATCACAGGTATAATGGTTGGCATAGCAGGGGAATACCCCTCATCAGGTCATCGTCATGAAGCACGACAGACCTCATAGCATTGCCCATGGCAATATATGAAGCCCTACAGAGTATTCTTAGGCATCAAACCTACTTTGGTTAAACAAAATCCTGACCGGATAAAGACATCCAATAACAGGTGTGTCCTCGCCAATTGCCCTACTTAGGCCTAAGGGAGTGTGACGACATGACCCAAAAGGTAAAGGAAGGGCACAATGGTATTCTTAATACTGAACTGGGCGGACACTCACATGACAAGATAAAAAGGATTGTGAAGCTGCAAAAACATAAAAAAATTGGATGAACACGTTTCGTCGGCAAAATCGCCCAAAACTCAAACTTTCCATTAATCTTTTTTATTTACAAACAATAATAGTACATGTTTAGTCGACGAAGCTCGCCCAAAGCATTTACAATTATTAAAAAACAAAATATCAAGAAGGTGGAAGCCTCCGAGCAAGGTAGTCAGCAACTTTAGCTCTCCTCCCATCATCAGGAGCAGGATCGAACTCCTCCACGACCTCATTTGCGTCCAACTCCAATAGTCACCGGGGAATAGCATCGATGGGGATCCATCGATCATCTCGCCTCAATGGATTGGGCATCAGAGTAGAGGGGGACACCTCGTGCCGATACCACAATATCGAGTTCCTCGGGACCTGCAGCTCTTTGAGAGCACTCAACCACCCCCTGATGAAGGAAAGCTCCTCGAACTCTGATAATCTTGTGGGAGCATCCAGCCAGCCCTGATCATAGCCATCAGTCCACACTTGGCAAGGGCCCTTCTTGAATAGATGCCGCAGTCGGGTGACGTCCCTCTGGAGCCCAACAGCAGTCACATAAGCTCGCCGAATATCGCCGCGCATCTCCTCCATTTCCCTCTCACGCTGCTCCTCGACTTCCCTACTCCTACCCCTTGTACTCCTACCAGCACGCGGGAGGGGAGGCCGAGCATCTCGCGATGAGGAAGAGCCTTGTAGGACTGCCGAAGCGGTGCTCGACGAATGCTCCTTAAGCTTCGAGACCTCCCGCCTCAGGTCTTCATTCTCCCGCTGAAGAAACTCCACGACTTGGTTGATCTCGGTGGCCTCCAGTAACTTTGCTCTCAGCTCGCTAACTTCTTCTTGCACTGAAGCACCGATCTCTTCCATTTCCTGGAGCATGTCCTTCAACTTGGCCACCAGCTCGGACTGATCCTTATATTTCTGGTTCCTTCACTTAGCAAACTTGCAAAGCCTAGCAAAGGCCTGGCGAACTACAGGGCTTGCATTAGGACCCAGAGTCCTACCTAGTTGGGAGGT
Organism: Sambucus nigra; assembly: GCA_949130495.1. Taxonomy (NCBI): domain Eukaryota; kingdom Viridiplantae; phylum Streptophyta; class Magnoliopsida; order Dipsacales; family Adoxaceae; genus Sambucus; species Sambucus nigra. The sequence continues at coordinate 165,769,766 of OX422222.1, read as the reverse complement.
AACAGGAATATAGTCATCCACATCAACCAACTACAAGTAAAAGAAAGAGAAAAGAAAGAGATCAACATAAACAGAAATGAAGTCTTTTCATTGATAATGAGCGAGGTTACATCAGATCAAAAAAGAAAAAAGTTACAAAGAAGACCTATCAATTGGCAACCTCGGTGGATGGACCCTTGTCCTTATCAGCATCAGCAGGGATATTACCCTCTGCAGGGGTGTCCACTGCCCCCTCAACCAAGGGAGCATCAGCAGGAGTCGCCTGAGAAACAGGATTGGTACCTTCAGCAGTTGGGGCTGGGTCCTCATCCACGACTGGCTTTGGCCCTGGATCATGCTCGTCAAAGAGTGGGGATGCAACGTCCACCCCAGCAGCCACGAGGGCCTTGTTCCACCCTTTCTTGAAGTTCAGACGGCTGGTGTAGCCTATCTGAACCTCGACATCCTCATACGCTGCAGCCCAGCCACAGTTGTACGAATCTTCCTCGAGAGTGGCCGCCTGGGCTTTCTCCGCCTCCAGCTGCTCGGCCAGAGCCCTATTCTTCTCTGCAAGGTCTAGCTTGCTCGAGCACACCAGGTCGTACGCCTTCCTCAGCTCGCCAAGCTCCCTAACAGCATCATCTCTCTCGCGAGCAGAATTAGCAAGGGCCAAGGCAGATGTAGCTCGAGCTGTGTCAGCAGCCTTCAGATCGGCCTCCAGCTGAGACCCCCTGGCTACCAGGACAGATTTTTGCTGTTCCAGCTCACCATTCCTTCTAATCAGCTCATTGCGAGAGCGATAGAGCACAACGAAGTCGGTCACAAACTGCAAAGAACAAGGAAAGGATCAGGAAGAATAAACCATCAAAATCTGTCAAAAGAAATTGAGAGTTTGAAGGGAACCTTACCAAGGCAAGCCTCTGGCTAGCTTGCAAAGCCAGTTGATCGGACCCCAATGCCCTCTCACGATCTGCAGGAAGGACTGCTCTCTCGAGCAGCGCGGGGGCAAGCTGAGGAGAGGTGGCCACCGAAGCCCCCTCAGGCAAGGCAGATACTGGGACCAGGGCTTGACCAGTTTTGGTCCTCAGTTCCATCTTCCTCCTCTCCTCCTCTTTTTCTCTCTCCCTTCTCTTTCTCTCTTCCACCTTCTTCCTCTCCTCCTCCTTTTTCTTCTCTCTCTCTCTCGCCTGCTCCTCCTCTCTCTTCTTCTTCTCTTGCTCCTGAGAAGAAGGCCGAGAACCAGTAGCTATGGCCCCGGAGGCAGTCTTCAATTTCTTGGACCTCTGTGCAAGAAGCACATCATCATCATCATCATCTCTGATTAAATTCTTCCTGGGAGGCATCTCTTCACCAGAACTGCTGGTAGTGCTCGAAGAACTGCTACTGTCAACACTGCCTGCACCCAAATTACTAACACCTGCAGGCTCACTCTCCGAACTGCTCTCCTCTTCGTCCAATTGGATGGGCTCAGCAGAAATCTCTTCGGAAGAGTCAAAGTCCGAAACACTATCCACAGGTCGGGCTATGAAGCTGGAGCCTGTGTTCGTGTATTCAAGAAGAAGAGCAGCAGACCCAGGATGCTCGTCGTCACCCAAAGGTTCCCTGATGTTCCAAGCTTTCACCAGTTCCGAGATACGAACCTCGCTGAGAGCAGGCTCCAAGTTCTTTGTCCTCGCTGTAAAAGAGAAAGCAAGAAGAGGTTAGAAAAATCACAAAGTCAGCAAAGGTTGAAATAATAATCTGACATCTACCTATATATTCTTCCCCATAAAAGGGAACAGTGAACCTCTCAGACCTCGACCCTTCAAATTGGGGGGAAAGTTGCCAATTCCTGACAAGAAAACCTTCTTGCCAGTAGTCCTTATGGGAATCAGGTAGATTTACTACCAATACCCTATCAGGGCTCCTAGCCTTAAGGTACAAAACACCTGAACTCGTTCGAGAAAAGGAGTAACAAAAGCAGACCTCGGTAAGCCCTAACTTTGTGCCATACAATTGATTTATCCTATGCACGCCGTTCACTATTTTCCATACGTTGTGCGAACATTGTGCAGGCACAATACTGAAATAGCTAAAGAAGTGCAGAAACAGATCATTCGGGGGAAAGGTAAGACCCCCCTGGGAGAGCAACAGGACGTGAATCCAATGTGCATCCTCTATATCCCTAACGTTCCTAGGCGGCGAGGCACAACACTCAATCTCTACCCACTCAGGAATACTGTAGAATTTTCTAAACTCAGTTACTGACCTATTTCCAATCTTCGCCATTGGAAAAATACAAGAAAAACTATAAACTCGAGAAAAGGTCAACGAGAGACTTACAAGACAGAAGATCAGGTCTAATGGCGAAGAAGCGACGAGAGTGGAGACCAAAAACAGAAGGTACAAAGCTTAAGAGTTCTCAGAAGATAGAAGATTGCTGGAAAAGCTGAAGCGACGAAGAGAAAATGTGTCTTATTCCAACAAGCCTTCAAGTCTAATCATAACGCACGGATAGCGAAGCGGGTGCCGCCAGAGCAACTTCACAGTTTTCAAAGAAATCGACCATCATAGCTGATTATTTAAATTCATTGGACCTGTAAAAATGGCCCAACAAATTTAGGGGCAATTGTGGGTACCCTGAATTTAGCATCATAAGGCCTGGACGAGTAGCCTCTCCTTAGCGGCCCAAAGCCCAGGCCCATCACCTCTTGTACTCATCCGATTACCCCACGATCCCATGAAGAGAAGTTGTAAGGGAGCGCGATCCCATGTAGGGGAGATGGCTAATAAGGAGGAACCCATAACCCCCACTACTCCAACATATACATGTATAAATTAAACCCTAAGTCCGGGGCAAAGGACAAGTTGTATTCTCTGTACTTATTCTTCATAATATAGAGAAATAACACTGACTGAACCACCGTGGACGTAGGCACATCTTTGCTGAACCACGTATACCCGTTGTTGTGTGATTGGCATTTTATCTATATTTTCTTGATTGTTATCTCTTTCATATTTATTTGTGTTACATAATAACTGTCACCACACTACCCAATGTCTAACTCATGAAAATGAAGTAAAAAGTTTTGATCAAAAATTGAAGAATTTGATTGAAATAAATGAAACTCTGGAGAAAAAATATAAAGAGACTTTATTAGAATTGGAACAAGCTAAAGAAAAGATAGCAACTGTTTTCAAGAAATTTTCTAAATTTGAAAATAATTCCAATTGTTTTGATGGTTTTGTTGCTAATTTAAAAACCATTTCTGATTATCGAACTGGAATAGGATTTTGCCCAAATTCAAAGACACAAATTAAAAACTTTGAACCAATCAAGTTTTGTGTCAGGTGGCAAAAGACCTATAGAAACATGTCCAGATTTTCAAGCTTTAAATGATGAGTTTGATAAAACACAACAAAATTCGAATATTGGGGAATCAAGTTACTCTAAGGGTCCGTTTGGTTCGTGGTGAAATATTTTTTACCGCGTTAAAAAATAATTCACCAAGATAAAATATGTGTTTGGTTGGGTATTTAACATGGTGAAATAAAATGAATATGGTGAAAAGTGAGTTGAAACTTTAACCATTTTAAACCATGGGTAAAGTCAATAATTTAAGAGGTGAAAACATTGGAGTTTATCTTATTATAAGACTAATCTTTCTTATTTCCACTTACAACTATCACATATTCATTTCTCCCTCTCAATTAACACGGTCATTAAATATTCATTTAAAAAAATATTTTTTTTTAAAATTTATTTTTTTTAAAAATACTAAAATAAAATTTAAAAAATTTAAAATTTTTGAAAAAAATAAAAAATTTATATAATTTTAAATTTTAAAAATAAAAAATAAAAAAAATGGAATAATTATTGCTACACCCTCTATGGCTTCCCCCACACCCTTTTCAATATTTAAATACTAAAAGATCAAAAGACCATCTATGCATATATGATTTGAACAAAAATAATCTTTTGCCCAAAAATCTATTACTTTAAAAAAAAAGTAATATTATGAAAAAAATAAAAACATTATATTTTGAAAATAAAAATCCTAATATTCTAGAAAATTAAAATTTTAATATTCTGAAAATATAAAAATTGTAAAAGTTATTTTTTTCATTTAAAAAACATTATGTTATTTATAAAAAAAACATATTATTTTTTATTTAAATGGACATTGATAAAAAACTGTTTCGTTATTTATTTCAAAAAAATGGACATTCATTTTATCATTTTTAGTTAAAAACAGTTTCTTTTATTTATTTAAAAAATTGTTTCGTTATTTATTTTTTCAGTTAAAAAGTGTTTCTTTTACTATTTTAAAAATATTTTTTTTACTATATAAAAAAATGGTCCACGTCAGCGGTATGTATAGGCAGTTTGACCACTTATACATACCGTTGGCGCGAACCAACATATTAGAAAAAATTCTATGCTCTAGTGGTATGTATAGGTGGTCGAACCGCCTATACATATCGCTGTCGCGGACAATATTTTTTCAAAATAGTAAATAGATTATTTTCAATATAGTACAAACAATAGAGTTTTTAACCAAAAATAAATTTGTAAATAAAAAAAACACTTTTTTAAGAAAACAGTTTTTTATGAAAAATAAATTTTACGTTTTATATACAGTTTTTTAATAAAACAAATAGATAAGATTTTACGTTTTATAAACAGTTTTTTTTTTATTTGTAAAAAACAGTTTTTTTTTTAAATATATATTTTTTATTTTTATCAAATGTACTTATTTTAGTTGGAGGTGAAAAAATTGGACATTTAGATTTAATAAATTTAAGGGCACAATTGTCATTTATTATTCAAAGGGTGTGGGGGAATATATGGAGGGTGTGGGAATAGCTATTCCCACAAAAAAATTAAAAAAATAAATGAATATTTGTTTGGTGCATGGTAATGTGTTCGGAATTTTTTTATTAATTGGGACGGTTTCATAGTTGGGAACTATTTTTTTTTTAATTCTTTTAATTGGAACACTTTTTTTCATAGTTTGGACTCTTTTTTCTAACTGGAACTTTTTTTTTTAATTAGGGCTATTTTTTTTCAATGTCGAAAACTCTTTTTTTAATTGGGACTGTTTTTTAATTGTTGAGAACTATTTTTTTAATTGTGGACTACTGTTTTTATAGTTGGCTATTTTTTTTAATTGTGATAGCTTTTTACAAATAACAGTTTTTTTCATTGTTGGAAACTTTTTTTTTAAATTGGGACTGTTTTCTTTTTTAGTTAGGACTTTTATTTTAATTGGTACTTATTTTTACTTATTTGTCTTGCGTAGCCAAATATGACTAGTTGGGGAGGGGGTTTGTGTCAAATTTGAGTTTGAGGTAAATGAATATTTTTTAATGGCCATTGACACTTGTGTTATGAAAATAAAAATAGTTATGTGCATTTGAAGTATGGGAGTAATATGGTCATTTTATTTTTTCACTATATTCATCTTAATCATCCAAACAACAAATGGTGAAAAGGTTAAAATTTTCACTTAGTAAAAACTCGACCATCCAAACGGAGATAGTGAAAACAAAATCACCAAGCTAACAATTCACCTTTTACTTTTAACACAGTGAAAAGTATTTCACCACGAACCAAATGGACCCTAAGTGTGATAGTTTGCCTAAGACAAAATACGCCTGCCCTCCGATTAGAAAGAGTGCCTCATCGTTTCAAACTGTACTCTCTAGGAATAAGGTTCAATGTTACAATCCCATGAAACCTATGTTTAAAGACTTTCCTAAGGAGATACCCTCTTCAAGCAATCTGTATTGCTCATATTGTGGCATATACGGTCATTCTTTTGAAGGCTGCTACTCTAGACGTTTAGTAAAACTTGTCTGTAATACTCCTTTATACCAAAACTTTAACTACTCTAGGAGAAACCGTAACAATTATGTCCTGCCTAGACAACCGGACAAAAACTCTAACTATATAAAGAGAAAGACCAAACCTAAAAGATCATTTTACTTTTCTAAACCAAATGCTCATGTCCTTCATAAAACTCAAATGCATGTGCAAAATATTTTTCAACAAAAATCTAATGCTCGCAAATTTTATCAAATGAGAGCAAATATGCACAAAACAAAAACAAGAGCTATTTGGGTAAGAAAATATGAGCTATTTCCCCAGATGATATGTAACATTGTGATTACTGCATTAAAAGCTAAACACACTCCCTCTGGTTGGTATTTAGACTCTGGGTGTTCAAAGCACTTGACTGGGGATGATATAAAACTATTAAACAAAACCATCTTTGCTGGAGGAAAAGTTATTTTTGGTGATGGTGTATCATCTCAAATCATTGGTAAAGGAATAATACTCCAAGAAGAAGGAATGCATATTCTTGAAAATGTTCTTCTAGTAAAAGGTTTCAAGGCTAATCTACTTAGGATTTCGCAATTTTGTGACTCAAATCGTACTGTCACCTTTTCAAAGAATAATTATAAAATTTTAAATGAAAAAGGTGAGTGTATAATTACAGGACTCATGACTCTTGACAATTGTTATACTGTCCAGAACAATACTGAGGTATGTAACATTGCCATAATGGATGACAATGAAATATGGCATAATCGAATGGGTCACATAAATTACAATAGCCTTAGTATATTGTCTTCACAAGAAATAGTTAGAGGAATTCCAAAGATCAAACCTATTTCTAACACTGTCTCTGGTTCATTTCAGGAAGGAAAAATTATTAAAGCACCTCATAAGAAAGTTAAATATATCCTTTCCTCTAAATCCTTAGAGATCATCCATATGGACCTAATGGTTCCTTCTCGTACTGTTAGTCTATGTGGGCACAGTTACATTCTAGTTATGGTAGATGACTTCACCAGGTTTACTTGGGTAGCTTTCTTAAAACAAATGTCAGATACTTTTAGAACCTTTTTGAAAATCTTACTTCGTATAGAAAATGAGAAGGACACTCAAGTAAATAGGATTCGTAGTGACAGGGGAGGAGAATTCATAGATACAGGTGTTATAAAGTACTGTGACTATAATGGTTATAAACATGAATTTAGTGCTCCTAAGGCACCTCAACAAAATGGACTTGCTGAAGGAAATAATCGTACCCTTCAAGAGATGGCAAGAGTTATGATTCATGCCAAGTGTTTACCTAAATATTTTTGGGTCTAATTAATTCATATTGCATGTCACATTATTAATAGGGTCTATCTTAGGAAGAATTCAAAACAAGCTCCTTACGAACTATTGTATGGGAAGAAGCCCAATTTTAAATACCTTAGAACTTTTGGTAGTACATGTTATGTCTGTAAAGACAGAGAACACTTATCCAAATTTGAGAATCGTGGAGATAAAGCTATTTTCTTAGGATATTCTCCTGACAGTAGAGCGGGTTGTGTCTATAATCTTCGCACAAAGACTTTAATGGAATCCATAAACGTTATTATACGTGACACTACTGTTGAGAGCAAGACTGAAGAACCAACTATTGTGGAAGATTCTGAAAATGTTTTAAAGAAAGACTCTCCAAAATAGATGATGCTTTACCAATTGAGAAATCTGAAGTACCTAACTAGGTTTCTAAAGATTATCCCATAGATAACATTGTTGGTAAACGCTACGAGCATGTACGTATAAGATCTCAATTAAGAAACAATGCTCATTATGCATGTTTTTTTCCCTTGTGGAACCAAAGAATGTAAATGAGGCATTGAATGACCCTCAATGGATTTTTTCTATGCAGGAATAACTTCTTCGATTTGTCATTCAATATGTTTGGTATCTTGTACCTAGGCCTGACCATAAAAAGGTTATTGTCACACGTTGGTTATTTAAAAATAAAGCTGATAAATGTGGGACAATCATTAGAAACAAAGCCAGATTAGTGGCTCAAGGTTATTCTCAAATTGAAGGAATAGATTTTAACGAGACATTTGCTCCGGTTACTCGCTTAGAATTTGTTCGTCTTCTCTTTGCCAAAGCTTGTTACTTGCATTTTACGCATTATCAAATGGATGTAAAGTCATCCTTTCTTAATGAAATCTTGACTGAAGAGACCTATGTGGAACAACCAAAAGGGTTTATTGACCCTCAGTATCCAAACCATGTTTATCGTCTTAAAAAGGCATTGTATGGTCTAAAATAAACGCCAAGAGCCTGGTATGAGCGTCTTTCCAATTTTCTCCAAGATAAAGGTTTTAAGAGAGGCGGAAATGATCAAACCCTATTTGTCAAACATTTTGACAAAGATATTATTATAGCTCAAGTTTATGTTGACGATATCATTTTTGGATCAACATCCCCTTCAGAAGTTAAATCTTTTTCTGAAATGATGCATAAAGAATTTTAAATGTCTCTTATGGGGGAGTTACAATTTTTCCTAGGTCTTCAAGTCAAATAGAATTCAGAAGGTGTATTTATTTCGCAATCAAAATATGCTTTAGAGATTGTCAAAAAATTCGGGCTTGAAAGTGCAAAAGAAGCTAGAACTCCCATGAGTACTATGGTCAAATTATCTAAGGATGAGTGTGGAAAATACATAGACCCTACTCTATATCGTAGTATGATAAGAACCTTACTATACCTTACTGCCTCGCATCCTGATATTATGTACGCAGTTTGCGTGTGTGCCATTTATCAAAATAATCCTTCAAAGAGCCGTATGTGTAAAAAGAATCATTAAATACATAAAAGGTACTCTAAATTTAGGACTCTGGTACACCAATGATACTCCTAGTACTATAATAGGATACACTGATGGAGATTGGGCAGGGTGTACTGATGATAGTAAGAGCACATCAGGGGCGTGTTACTACATCGGTAACCATTTGGTAGGATAGAGTAGTGAGAAACAAAATTGCACTTCTTTATCCACAGCTGAATCAAAATACATAGTCGTTGGTAGTTGTTATGCTCAATTACTTTGGCTTAAGCAAATGCTTAAAGATTACAGTATTCAAGAAGATCAACTGCATCTCTATTGTGATAATCAAAGCATGATCAATATCTCTAAAAATCTTGTTCAACACTCGCGAACTAAACAAATAAAAATTAAACATCATTTTATACGCGAATTAGTTGAGACTAAGGAATTAGAAATTAATTATCTGCCTACTGATTTTCAGCTCACAAATTTGTTTACCAAACCTTTGGATTATAATAGATTTCTTACTATGGGAAAATCTATTGGAATGGTTTATGCAGAATAAACTCGTGTGACTTAAGTATTTTTTTCCTTTGTCCATTTGAGACAAAATAGGGGAGAAGTTTGAGTCTTATGAGTTCATTTTTTATTGCACATTTGATTAATAAGCTTGATCTTAGTGTTAGGAATATGTAAAGGTGTATTCAACATATGTTATTAGGGTATTGGTTATAATTAGTTGAGTCATGTAATTTTCTTTTTCTAGGATATGGGTAGATAGAATTTTTGTATAGGAATAGGTGTTTCTTATTTTTTTTTTGTAGCCCTACGAGTCCTAGATGACTCACGGGAGATTTTGTCTCATATTTCCAAAGGGGGATATTGAAGCACCTTATACTCTTGACTCACTTAAGTCTACATTGTATAAGTGCTCATCTCGTTTGGAAATTGTGACAACATTGGAGTCCTATTCCCTAGAGACCAAAAAGCCTCAAATTCTTCTAACGCCACACTTGATTCCATTGGAGGTATAAATCTCATTCACACACACACACACACACACTAGGGTTGCATACATTGTTCATATATTGCATTGATTGATTGTGTGTGAGTTGTGTGTGTTAAATCCCATTCAAATTGATTTTAATAATTTTTGAGAATTTTAAATAATTTTTAATTTTTTTTAAAATTAAAATTTGGTTTATAAAACTTTTGGGGTCATTCTATAATTACTATTATTACCTTATTATACCTTCAAGTTGGGTTGGGTAGGATCTGAAAGCACTTGAGACTTCAGGGGAGCTGTGTAAATATTTTTAAAACACGCGCATCTGAGTTCATCCTGTCACTACACATGTCAACCTTATATCGGCCAGATGTGTGTTTGTTGTAAGACTCATAACCCTTGTGTTATCTCAGCCCTTGGCTCTAAGTAATCAGCGTTCTGCATGCGTTCAAACTCAATCCAAGTGAAACCTCTCTTGTCCAATCAGCGTATTCTTTTTCCACCACTTATATTACAGCGTTGGATCAAAGTCAAATAGACAAGACCATATCTCAGCCTTTGATTTGAGGATCCATTCTCAAACGTTCCCCTCTCAGTATAAAAGGAAACCAAGTCTCTGCATTTGAGGACTTTTGAGATTTCATCGCGAGAGAGAGAGAGAGAGAAGACAGAAACCAGAGAGAAAACCTAACTCGTTTCAAACCCTAAATTCATTTTTTTTAAACAGTTTATACCAAACACCATACCTGAGTGTTTGAGAGTGATTTTGGTAGAGGTTTGAAGGATGTTTGATAGTTTTATCCTCCGAGTTCAAGATATTATTTCCAACTTAGACATTTCATATTAGATCAATATTTCTTTTTCTTAGAAACAGTAGATCTGGTTATTGCATGTCATATTACACTTAGATCTGCATCTTTTAGTTTCTCATCTTGAGAAGTCTTATTTGTTGATTAAAGTTTTTCTGTAAATGTTTTTAACAACTCAAGAATCAACAAATCTACTTTCTATTTTTAGTTATTATAAAACAAAACTTTTGACCTAGTTGGAATCGCAATTGGTGGTTTACAATTTCAAAATTATTTTCAAAACTCCTGAAATTATTTAAGACCTTGGCAGTCTTTCGAGCAAGGTAACCTTGGATTCTGGGATTATTTGAAAGGTCAAATAAAGTCTTTTGTTTCTAAAGAAGAGATAAATTGAAAACAACTTCATTTAGATCTGATCTGTAATTTACTAGGACTTGTTTGTATAAATAAGTGTGCGTGTGTGCATGCATGTTTTAGAACACTGTCACAAACACTTATCACACTACAACACAAGAAATGTTGTATGTAAGATCTTGAAACGTCAAGATTCGACGTAAAGCTGGAACAAAGTGGAGAAGTTAGAAAACTGAGAAAGCCACATCAACATCAAAACTGTAGAAAAGTTAGAATCAAACCAGTGGATACATATTCTAAACTTGTATAGGTTTGTTTTGTGTGCATGTGTGTTATATAGTTTGTAACTTGTATATTTTGTTTTAGTGGATTTTTGGTTTGTGACTTAGAAGTCACCGTGGATGTTTCCTCAGTTGGGTGAGGTTTTACCACGCTAAAAACTCTGTGTCCTTAATCTTTCTACATCTCCTCATCTCATTCTTGTGGGTGTGCTCATTTAGTTGACTTAACCTTTTTAGTTTTGGTTTTCGAAACTAGTTACAAAATCTTGAACATATCTCATACATTTTCCATTAAACACATCTTATGATTTACCTGTTTTGATTTAAAGAAAAGAGTTTCTCCAAAAAATAGTTCAGAGTTACTTAGGTTGTTTAATCCTGAATTAAACGACTTGAGTAACAGCTTTTTCTCTATTTGCCCTGCCTGGACGACCTCTCTTCGGTGGCATCTAAAACAAGAACAATTGTATTAGAATGTCGTTCAAATATACTCGCAAAAGAAAATATAGACGTGTGAACACAACAGTCCTAATAATAGGGCTTTACATCAAGAACGCTTACGGAAGAACGCAAAAAATCCACACAATTCCTAAAGACACTAGAACCTGATGCTCTGATACCACCCGTGACACCTCGCTTAAAATAATAATGGGTGGCCAGCCATATACTGAAATAAATCAGGAATCTCAAGTGGATCATTCTTAGCATTTACTAACGATACAAGAAAAACTTAGCTAACTACCCAAACTATAAAAAGAGGACGCCAAAAAAAATTAAAATATACAATGCAATAACCAACCAACAATATAATAACTAATGAACATGATAAAGAACACACACATGCTAAGATAAAAGAGAATAGTTCTATAGTATACCAGAAATCCACAAAAAGAAATACCCGAATATGCTATCGGGTCACAGACAATACAACATCTGAGAAATGAAATATAAACAAAATGCTACAACTACAACTCTTGGGTGTAAACCCGATGTACAAACTGAATCTTAATTTAGATATACAAAAGATAGGAAACGGCTATATCAAAAACCCGTGACAGTCCGCAACTGCTACAGCTCCACGAATACACTGGATAGAAAACATCATTGGTGTCATTATGGAGGAAGACCTAAAATAATACAATATGTATACAAAGAGAAAAAAATATAAACGGGTCAGGGCCTGAGGCGTGAAAACATTTTAGCAAGTGCATTAAAATGCATAATAATTATATATGCACTATAACATGATTAAAGTGGAGTCGCACTCTCCAGAAAATCAAACTCACCTCTCAACTAGAGGGCGCACCTAAACATATGCACGTGGTCATCAAATAACTGCCCAACACTAACTAGGGACAATTCAATCTAACCTACGCCCAAATTCACACTCGCGTAAACCTTCATCCAAAACATAACCATAAACTTCTTATTCTAACTTACCCCACGCGTGCATCTAAAATTATATTAACTTATAAATATACATAAACATCTCTCTTACTAGAGTTTATCAGATTCTAGATATTAACTTACGTGAGTTATTAGCACCTAAATGCTAAGGACTGAACTTCTCCCAACTCTCAACATTGCACTACATTTCATGTGTGGGACGTCTCGCAAAGAGAAATCCAAACAAGGAACCGCCCCGATACACTACTCCATGACAATGTTGATTATAGAGATTCATTATGCCCTAATGCATGACCCATATAACATCAACTACTTATTTAAATATTACTCCAGTTTATTCTCATAAAACCTTGTTTTACTATAATATATAAATCTGAGTACTAAGGACTAAACTTATCCCCACTCCCAACATTGCACTATGTTTTATGCGTGGGGCGTCTCGCAAAGCGAAATCCAAATAAGGAACCCCCCCTGATACACTACTCCTTGACAATGTTGGTCGTTGAGGTCCATTATGCCCTCGGTACCCCACACATAACTACGAATACATATTTGGAGAAATAATCCCTAATCATATAACTAAGATAATGCTCCGAACCATTTAGGGTCTATAACATTACTCTAGTTACAAAGCACACTCATTCAATCCCAATAATTAAGTACACATAACACGCTTAGCGTACATATAAATATCCCAAAATCCAATCCATATGGATATAAAATACTTCACAATGCTATCATCTTCCAGGAATTACTCACTTTATCCTGGGTTACCATATATCGGATTATTATCACACCGCCATGGTAATAAAACAAATCACAACGTATTGAAAGCGGTCATAGTTCCAAACCGAAAGCGAAAACGAATCATACCCAAAACTTCTCACCCCGAATAAAATCACACAACAAATAAGGATGACTATGCCTTGGGGACTATACGCACCATGCTCCTCAAGCCAGGGGCCTCACCCACATTGCGCAACTTCCCATGATAGCAATGGAGGGTATGCTCACACAATAAATACATATATATATATATATCATTCACACTAGATATATATACAATCACATTATATAAATACAAACCATCACACAAGGTATTTATAATTTCGCCATGTAGGTATACATACTCTTTTATGCCCGTATGTAAAAGAAGTGAATTCATTATTATGTATATAACTCTCATGATACTCACCATTACTCTGTCGCACACTTCCCCAATTCACTTTTTAATACGATCTCTCACTTTATAATACGGATAGTCTCCCAATCTATTCAACATTAAGGATACTATCTACATCCGAATGCACACCGATCAACAATCATTATCCCCCAAATAGAAATCTCGATGGTAATAGAATTCCCAACTAATCGACATAATAATCCTTAAATTTTTTCTATCGTAATAACTCAATACGACCCCAACATTTCATCATAAGGGAAACTCGATATAAGTCTCCAAAACATACTTCTCTAACATATATAAAGGTTCCAAATCGATAAACCCAAGCGGAATGGAGCGAAAATACTCTAGAAAAACCTCGAAAAATAGCCTTGTTTCCGAATTGATTCGGCCCAGTCCGAATCGATTCGTCCCACAAAGCGAATCAATTCCCCCTAATGTGAATCGATTCAGTCCAAAGGACCTGGGAGTCTGTCTTAGGACGAATCAATTCGGCTTTGGGTCCGAATCAATTTGTTCACTCAAACTTGTGCCTCTGCAACATTCCGAATCGATTCGGAAAGGGGCCAAATCGATTCGGTTTGTTCAGCAGCTACGAAAATGGCTATTCTCTCCAAAAGCCAAAATTTTCAAAAATCAATTTAATCGTCTTCTCTCTATTATTCTTCAACCCAAACATATTTCTAACATCAAAACTCAATATATTTCTACCCAACAAGTGTTAAAACCTTAAATCCATATACCCACACCTCAAATACAAGACTTATCGAAAATCTAGGTTTTAACATATTTAACCCAAAATCCATAAATTTATCCACAAATCATGAAATAAAAGATACACAAGAATTATTTAGCAAGTTTAATCACTTGCCTCAAAGTTGTAGAGGTTGAATATCCCTCGAAATCGCGTAATAACCGGAATTCCCTAGCTTTTCTTCTCTTTCTCTTCTTCCCCTCTTCTTCTTCTTCTTCTTCTCTCTCTCTCTCTCTAGGGCTTTCTCTTCTCACAAAATGAGACTCGCTTCTCACGAGCCCTACTCAAGCCTCATAACCCAATTACCCAACTTTAAATGATAATATACACTTTAAATGACTCGGTTACTCCAATTCGAGCCAAACAAACTAAAAATATTCTGAAACCCAAACAAAACCCAAGTACAGTCATTTCAACTATCTTGACCCATCCGGGATCAACCGCACACTCAGAATCGTCATTCGAAATACTTTCTAACATCCTCAAATTTTGACCTCAATTTCCAAATTAAAATTCTCCAATTTAAATAAATATTATTTCTCCCAAAAATGAAAAAATTATTAATCCAAAAATCACGTGGTATTACACCTAAAAATGGGTTAGTCAACATAAAATTAGAAAAAAAAAGCCACCTACAAAATGAGACAAGTATTACAGGTCAGCCTCCTATTAGGTTAAACCTAAAAGAGGGTACGTGCCTGTTTTAGCATACTGGCTTGACTTTTAGGAGGTTAAGTCAGCTAAATCTAGGTACGAATTAATCAATACTCAATTCTAATGCCTAATTAAGCATGGTTTCTTTGGAAATTTCCTAGTTAAATATTATTGTTGACAAATGAGGCATATTAACAGTTAATTTGACAATTATTTGTGTTAAATTGCATTAAAATTAAAAAAATATCATTACACTAACTTCATAGCAAGTCAGGCATATTAAAAAGTTAATTTAACCATTACGTAAGGTCGTGGGGCCATTTTGATAAGAAAATTAACTTGTTAAATCCAATATTTTGAAAGTATTTGAGATTGGTTATGGACTTGCACTTCTCTTAAAGTTAATTGTTATGTCCTGGCAATTTACTTTAATTAAGTGTGGTATGTGTATAGTCCATTCATATCGAAAGTAAATAAAAAGAGATATGAAAAAAGATTTTTTTTCATTCATAATTTAAGTGGCTAGAGTCGTAAAGCGAAATCTAAAATAAAAAGTACAATTTGGAGCCAAGGCCTTACATCACTTAAACAAAGATGACAAATAGAAAACTTCTTACTCTGGGCTTATAGTTAGTTGTTAAGTATTTACAATCTTTTACTACTATAAAATGCAAAACGAGGCATTTATTATTCTTTGCAATTAGCCTATCCACGTGGCACATAATATCTCTATCTCTATCTCTCTCTCTCTCTCTCTCCTTTTTAATGTTTCAATTCTACGGCTGTTAACAACTCGTGGGAGATGTTAATTTCATTTGTCTTTTCACACAAAATGACATGCCTCTTCTTCTCCCAAATTTTCCAACATCCCAACTTTTAAGTTTTAATACATTAAACCAAAAGATTTTTCCCCATCCACCCCAAAATCCAAGCGTTTCTATTTCCGCCATTGATACCTGTAATACAACTTTCTTCTAAGCTTCTCATGAACGCCTCGGAGAGAGAGAGAGAGAGAGAGTATGTGTAATAAAAAAGATGATATTGAGATCTGGTAACTGAGAGGAATGCATGAGGTTAGAGACAAAATATTGGAGGAGTCCGATGAGAACCATAATAAGTGATAGAGGTATTAACACCCAATCTCTGATCGTTGTGTGCAACACCAAATCTTCCACCATCCATGAAATCCAACCCAATCCTATCACTCTGCCTGTCTATATTAGGAAATGAGTCCCCGTATACCCAACTTTGTATTCATTTTGAATGGAACTCCATTTATGAAATCTCTCTAACTATTTCGTAGCTTTCTTGTTCTTCAAACTCTTTGTTTTATATTATATATATCAGTCGAAACACCGGAGGTTTTTCTAGAGCTGAAGTCCGGTGAGACTTGAAAGAAATGTACGCTTCCCCTCACTCAATTCGCCTCTCTCTCTCTCTCTTAAATACTTTTTGGGGGTTATTGTTTTGAATTTTGTGCAGGTATTAATAAATGGTATGGAACCAAAGTTTGATTTTTTTTCATTTCTTTGATCTCTACAATTGATTGCACAAAGATGCAACAATGGTTTTTGAGAAAATGGTCAAAGATTTGTGATTGTTGAAAGAGGATAGGAAAAAGTAAATGGTGGTAAAGAGAAGAAGCTTGATTCTCACCTTAATTTATGAATAAATCTAGGGAGACCCAGAAAAAAAAACAATTTTGAAACCCACTGCATTAAAAGCTTATACCTTATAGTTGTGGGTCCCGTCAGGCATCAAAATGTGCATTAAAATTTTGTATCATTTTTAACTTATGTGTGGGTTTCAAAATTGAGTCCCAAAAGTGGATCTCAGTATCACCACTCTTAATTTATTTCAACATCTCCTTTTCATATGCAGATTCTTCATCAGATCTAATTTGGATTTTTGTTTGATTTATGTGTGTAAATATCTGGCAATGATTTCTATATTCCGGCAATCATTTTTAGTGTATATTATTGGAGCAAATGCAAATATAGTGAATTTATCTCTCTTTCTGTCTACAAGTGATATATTTTGCTTTTGATTTGGTCCTTTCCATAAAAATGCATGTGTGATATGTCAATTTTCCTTTTAAACTGTGAATATTTTACTTTTAGAACATGAAGGTGGGTATTGTTATTATATTATGAGAACCCTAAATGTATAGTTCTTGACCCGATAGTAGAGATACATTTACAATAAGAGTTATAGAAATTAAGAGGGGTTTATGATGTATGGCTCTCGAGAAGTCAAATTGCATGATATTGAAAAAGTAATATTCTTTTAAGTAGCCTACTGTAATTATACCATGTGTAGCCATGTTAATAGTTTTTCTTCTAACTTGCTTTTGGCCTTAAATAAGATTTTTTTTCAAAGTGACGTCATGTTGTTTTTCGTTAAAACAAGTTATAATCTCACCCAAAAAGGGTGGCCCTATCACTGAATTGTATTATAATTACTGAAAAAATTTATAATGAATATTTCTTAACTACTTCCTATGAAGGAATTTAATTAAAAAAATAAAGAAATGGAGTACTATTGGAATTTAATTTAATTAAAATTACACTTTGGGTTACAAAAATTATAGTTTAATCTAATTAAAATTACAGTTTGAGTAAAAAAAATTATGATAGTGCCTGATTTTATTAATAGTGTTGTTTCCTTTTCTATTCAATTACAAGTATATGTATAATGAAAACACAAATGGGTTAATGGAGGAGAATAATACCATGGACTATATATGTATTTCAATGTAATTTAAGAGGAGAAATTCCCCTGAAGGCAACTGAGAGGGACGTGTACGAATTCTTCTCAAAAGCCGAAAAGGTAAGTAGTTTTCATTTTTTAAATTACTCTATTGTCATATTTACTTTATAACTCTGCTACGTAAAGACGGGTATGTTTTTTATCAGGTATGTTTTCTTCTTTTTAGAGAGAGAGAGAAAGTGGTGTTGTGCAGTTTGGTGTTACTGGGTTTGAGATGTGGTTATACTTTCTATAATGCGGGTTATAATGCAGGTGATACTATTTGGTTATCTTTTGTAAATCATTGTGTTCTTTCTTTTCCCTTCTATTTATTTATTGTATTGTCTTTTTATATGTTAATGATATTCATCAAGTGGCATCAAATGTTTGGGGAAGAAGATAATTGGGGGTGGGGGTAATGGTGGGTTTAAGGATTTGGGTTATTTCTTTGATTTATTTTTAAAAAAAATTATGGTTGGGTGTTTTGTGCAATTTTTTGCGATGGGGTAATAGTTGTGGTAGTGTGGTGTGTTTCTCGCGGTAGTGGGCTGTGTTGGAGTGGTGTTTTTTTTAATATGAAATGGCTCACAACACTGGCCAAAAGGGAAGATGGAGAAAAGACGACTCGTAATTAAAACGACAAAAATACGATTAACAAAACATAATACGATAATATGACTCATAATTTTAACACGACACCACATGACTTTATGTAAAAAAAAAAATCGACCCGTAGATGAAATATCATGTCAATTTTAAATCGTGTTTTATATTTTTTTTATCATTTCTAAAATTGTTATTCCTTATTTACTTAGATATATTTAAGAGTGGTCATGAAAACATATACAACAGATGAGTTTAATATAGATAGAACAATAAAATCAACACAATAAAATAAAGTAACTTAATCTTATAATTAGTCAAATCAAACAGAATATTATATTTTCTTAAAAAAATAATTTCAATTAAATTAGTACAAATAATAAGTAAAATTATTTGGTTCCTGGGGGTGTTAATGACATGTGTTATAGTTGATATGATCCCGAATCTTTTGCAAATAAATGTGTAAAATATATACTCCACAAGATTATCGATTTGATAATGTGCTTTATGCTACTCAGATTGCAAAATTGGTGCAACCAAATAATATGCCTAGATGGACCTCCAAGGTAAACTTACATGCTTTTTTTCTCCTCAATCATCTTTCCATGGATTTCTTGATAATGATTAAATCTGATTATTCTTTTAAGTGTTCAATTTTGTTGACAGTAGTTTCTATGGGAAACCATAATAGAACAGATATTAGATGTGTAAAGTTGAGTTTTTGTAAAGGTAGTTTTGTTTATAAAGTTGCGTTTTTTTAACAGTTCACTTTTACGAAAATTGGGAAAAATAGTTCAAACAGAAATCAAAATATTTCGTAACTTAAATCCGTTTTTCGATGAAATCCAATTCTTTTGGGTGTGGATAACAATTTTTTTGCTAAAAATAAGGAAATGATGGACCACGTGTCATATTTTAGGGTATTGTTTCCATCGAATATATTTGGGAACAAGCATCACATCAATCAAACACACCCTTAAGTTTTGAATTTAAAGTACTTTACTTGATCAATCTAAAAAGTGTACTTACTTTTTTCCACTTATATGATTTGTAAAAATTATTTCATGCAAGGAAATGACTTTCAATATTATTAGATTATAAGGTTTAACTTATTCTGCAATAGTGATGATCTTTTTTTGTATATATTTCATCGACTTTTTCTCTTCATTAAATATTTTGGATCATTATCAAAGGTGGTGATGTTATTTGTACTTTGAAATAGCCTAATCGGTGCATCGCGCGGATTTACACCTAGTAAAATTTAATTATGTGTTGTATATGTATAGTCCATTCATTCAAAGTAAATAATGGGCCCATGGACTTTCATCACTTAAACAAATATGGTAAAAAGAAACACTCCTAACTATGAGCTTTATGGGTGACCTCCCCCTAAAATTCACTCACGTTAGTTTATAGACCGGTTTGGCATTTATTAGCTAAGGGGTTCACGACGGCTAATTGGTCCACCTCCTGGACAGATGATAAGGATGTCTACCCTTATATTAGAAAAGGGGTGTTCATTGAGGACTTCGTCTCCCTCGGCAACTTTTCTTCCATTGAATCCCTCCACTCATCCTTTGTTTAAAGTGACAAACATACTGGGTCGCCACACACTTCACCCTAGCAATAAAGCCTTCAAGGAAATTCTTATTGTTCATATTTCTTCCTCTCTCGCTTCGATTTGGCAGTGAGAGAGTCCCTACCCTTTTAAAAAAGGATTTTCTTCACCAACATCTTGGCATGAGCCATCTTTAACTACATCAATTACGCATAAGCCTTTCTGTAGAATAACTAGATGACCTCACCCTCTTTGAGCATACTCTCCTTGTTGGAGGAAATATCCTTTAACTTTTCAATGAGGTCAGTAATTGATTAGCACCCAAAAATATACATTTTATACCCCGAATAGACGTACTTTAGTTGTTAATTCTCGACAATTTGGGTCTTATGCGCGTAAATGTTTAATGTGCAGGTTTAATTGCAGTTGCGGTGTCAAAAGCTATATTTCCAGATAATTTGCAGTTAAAATGGAGCTAATTCCCTCCCCCGTAACCTTACCCGAGCCTAAACCTAGCCTAAACCCTGTGTGTGTTTTGTTTGTCCCTTTTTAATATTTTTTAGATTTTTAGTTTGAGTCATTTTATTTTTAGTATTTATTTTTGATTTATTTAGTATTTTCTAGGTTTTGTTTTCTATTTTTCCATTTTATCTTTATTAGTATAATTTTATTTTATTTTGATTTTTATTAGCTTTTAGTTTTTATTAGGATTAGATTTTTTTAGGATTTCATTTATTTTTTAGTTTTATTAGATTTTACTTTTTTGTAGAATTTTAGTTTTTAATTTAATAGATTTCTATTTTTTATTTTTATTTTTATTTTTTATTTTTAGTTTCATTTTTATTTGAGTCATTATTTTTAGAGTAGGATTTTATTTTTAAATTTTTTATTTTTTATTTTATTAGTTTTTTTTAGTTAGTTAGTATTATATTTTTTTTAGGGGTTCAAATTAAATACACACACATCACCCATAACCCCTACACACATAAACCCACTCACACCCACTTACCTACACACTATCCTACACACAAACAACCCCTCATCCCTACCATATACTCACATACACCCAAATACACCCTCACCCATCCTAACCTACACCCACACACACCATAACCCACACCTCTTCATCTTTAACCTCCCACCAAACCTTCTTCTCTCTTCTTCCCTAAACACCAACACCCTTTCTCTCTCCTCTCACCAAAACACCATTACTAAAAACACAAAACCACCTTGTTTATCATCTAAAATCCAACCCGATTTGAAAACCCACCACTTCCAGCAGCAAACCCCGCCGACGCTACCTTCATACCCGAGGCCCAACTCCGGCGATCCTGCGACGCAGCGACCTCCATAACCCCACATCCCTACCTAACCCGCGTCCAAACTCTGGCAGCGCTCCATACCCGAACCCGTTTCACCCACTTCGAACCCACATCTCCATCCCCTGCTATCCGACCTGAAATCGTCGGCGCCCATGTTAAATCCCCCACTCCAAAACCCGACCTCCATCAGAATCGTCCGACAGCTCCCTAAACCCGCGAGCTTCGAACCTAATCCGGATGGAACCTAGTGACCCTTGTCCAATCCAATCCATGAACCCATTTCATTTCCAAAGCCACGACTCCACCTGCCAAACAAACCAAAGCCAAATAAGTTTAAATGCCCATGTGTCTTATTAAACCCACTTAAAACCATTTTACCCAAATACCCTCAAATCCCCTTTTAACCCACCTTCCTAAATTACCCCATAACCATATCAGATTTTTATCCCCAATATCCTCTCACCCCTCATCCTCATGACCTCACAAAATTGTCATGCACATGTGCACTTCCATTACCCATTTTACCCCTATGTGCACACACCCCATGCTTTTGCACCTTAATTCTTCTAACTATATCCCCATGCTCCATGTGCCTACTATATAATATGGAAGACCCCATTTAAAGAGGAATGACCAATTTGTAGAGATAATTCTAGAGAGAGAGAGGTTAGATTAGAAAATAAATTAGGAAATTATTTTTGTAAATAGTTTTTATTTTTATTTTTATTTTTAGAGATTATTGAGTGATAAATTGTGAGTAATTCAATTGAGTATTATATTGAATTGATTATTGTTGAATGCTCATATTGGATGGATTGTGCTCGATTTCAAGAGAATAAGAGTTCAATTTCACTTCAAGAGATTGGGTTTGATTGTTCTCTTCTCTTCTCATTTATTTTATACCTTTGATTATTAATTTGTCAAATTTCATACCATGTTAGGCTAAATCCCCTTTCAAGGGGTGGGGGGAAACCCTTATCTGATGTTATTTTAGTTTAATAAGTTTGATTACTTGAAATTTCCCTTTGAATATTAATTTTGATCCCTCACCCTTAAATTTATGCCTCGAGAGAGGGTAAATGATTTTTGGGAGAAAATCGAAATTCTAAGTTATAATACCCATTTTAGATTCGAACTAGAGATAGGGGTTTCTTAAGTGGGGTATTATTACTTGAATTTCAACTATATTTTTATTTTCTAAGATTTACATAAATTTTAATTGATCGATAGTAGCGGGTGATTAATTAAAAGGAGTGTATACATATTTTCTAGAGTTGTGAGGGGTTAAACTTAATTTTCTAAAAGGTTACTATTAAAATTACATTTGCAACGAGAGTTGATTTGTAATTTTGATATTAATTTGGGAGAATTCAATTAATTAAATTAATTAGTAAGAATAGCTAAAATTTGTGGTGTAATCCCACTCCTTGATTGTTCTCACATTTATTTACCTCATTTATCACATATTTTAGTGTTAGACTTTATTTTCCATTTTAACTTTTTTAGTTTGTAATTTGATTTTTCATTTTAGTTTAGTGTTATTTCACCTCACATCACCTAATTGTTTTAATATTTGAAAAAGCTAAAAAAAAAAAAAAAGAAGCAAAAGCCCAAAAAGAAAAGAAAATTGAATTACAATTGAGTTTGTTTCTAGCTTACCCCCTTGATGTGGATTGATATCCTTACTTACCGCTCTATACTTGAGTTTATTATATTTTGTAGGTACTTTGAGGATTTTGATTAGAGGAGTTTTTCAAGCAATGACGAAAAAAATACACCGAAAAGTTCATAGTTATCAGTAATCTTGCCCTCCTTGGCGGCCAGGGTGTTGTTCATTTTGTTGGCTTGGATGTGGAGGATCTCATTGCATTCCTCCAACCTAGTAGCTCAACTAGAGCCCTCCAAGAGATCATACATTGCCTTAAAAAATGAAGTCAGTTAGTATGTTATAATCAATATATGTTTAATCTTTAATGTTGCATATCCTCTTTGAAGATGCAACTATTCATATGGTTCTTCAAGGCCACCATGTACTTGGGCAACGTGGAAGACCTTTTAAGAGACTAGCTGACCTTGCTACTTTGGTATGTCTTTAATCGTGATAGACTCATCACCCCTCACAAAATTCATCACCTTAGGTTGAAACCTAAATGTAGAGGACGAAGAGGTGGAAGCATTGGCCTCAGAGGCACTAGGCTTGAGGGCATGAGAAGGATTTTAGTCCGTCCTTTGTTTCTTGGCATTCTCAGCCTCCTATGCCTTTTCTTTCCTTACTTCTTTCCTTTAGATATCATCATCCCCTATTTTTGGGCTCTTTGTGTCTCAAGGGGAGGATTGGGGCTCTGTTCTTTGTTAAGATTTGCCTCCATAGCCAACAAGTGGACATTGGAGGTATGTCGTTGACCAAATATGTCTTTATCCAAGTTAAAGTCTAGATTTCGTGGTTCCAGACACTCTCAATGAGGTTAGGGTTTCCTTAAATACAATAACCCTAAAGGAACAAAATGACCCTGCTTCCCTTAGGGGTATGCCAACTAAAATACTCAGATAATTCAATGATTTTTTATCGCCCGCGGACTTAATTAAAATTTGACTAGCCCTTTCACTAAATTTAAAGATAAAAATTGGCTATGTGCTAGTTAGGATTTCTCCTTGGCTTGCGTGTGTCCAATTCATTTTTCGGTAGTCAGTTTTAGTTAGTTCGTCCCAAATTTCCGAGTCCATATTTTTCCCCACCTTTTCTTCCAAAAAAATCAAAAACTATTTTCTTTCATTTTTATTATAAAAAAAATCAAAAAATATTTCCTTTCTTTCATTTTAGAAAAATCCCAAAATATTTTCTTCCATTATTTTTTGAAAATTCAAAAATATTTTCTTTCCTTTTGAAAAAAAAAATTCAAAAACTCTAAAAAATATGTCTCTCCTCATGGCCGAAGAAAGTCCTTTGTGGGACTACTTTGGTCATTTCCCATTGACACGCGACACGTGTTAGAGTGATCCCGAGCCGTCTCTTTATGACATCTTTAGTGGTCTCACCACTCTCACGAGTACCGTTAATACTCTTGACCCGTCCATGAACGCACCTCATATTCCATCACCCTCGGTGTCAAGTGTCGACGTGTCGCATATTTTGTCGTGCACCCATTGTTCTTATGCCGATCACTTGTCCCATGAGTGTCCTTACATTCCATATCCATCTGAACCCATCATGGAACATGTGTATCCATATGACACTATTGCGGAACCGACCTTGGCCTACTATCCCGATGTATCTAATCCCGAGTTATGTGAGTACCCGAGCTATTCATGGAGGCCTGATCACCCTTTCACACAATACGAATCCCAACCCGATGTTGTGGACCCTCATACGTTCCCACAGTCATCATAGCAACCTTGTGCACCCATTCACGATCAGTACCCTCACTATGCACCCACTGAGTATCAACCATTTGTCCATCAGGAAAGCGATCCTTTCATGTATGATGAACTTGGCCCCACTCCACACACTTCCTTTGGGTATTCTCTATATAGTCATATCCATAGCGAGTTGTGTCCACCTCAACCACCACCACCACTCATCACTTCACCACCATAATCCACCTCTGCTCTCGAAAGCCCCTTGCAAAAGTTCATACTCGAGCAAGAGCAAGCCACTCACATTCAAACTCAAGCTCTCTAAAGGCTTAAACAATGATTAAATGAATTTGAGTGTGCGAGAGAGTCGGACATTCCCATGCATCCACCTATTGTTGCCCCCGAGTGTGATGATGATGTGTCCTCTAGTAACATGAACTTTGAGTGTGACCTACCCTACCACCCCGAGAATCTCGAAGTTGAGACCATTCCATGGTCCGGGCCCCAAGTCGACAATTGTATTGACTTACCTTTCATTAGTGAGACGGATCCAATCCCACCATGTCCATATGAACCCATTATTGCGGTTCACCTTCCCACTCCCGTAATATCCAAAAATATGCCTGAGCTTTTACCTTATGCCCCAATTGTATATGTCTCTGACATGCCCATATCTTTTAGGTCAGCTCCGGCTACGAGTGTTCACCATTTTCCTGAGATAAAATTCGCGATATTTCTTACTATCTGGATATGGATGATGTCCCACCATGCATGGCTCCCTTTGAATCCGATTGATGATGTTGGAAATAGCACCTCCCTTCAAGGTGTTTGTAAGCTCATATCAGTGATAACAATGGAAGCTCGAGTATATGTTATATATAAGAGATTGGGATGAGGAGAAGAGGATGGACACCAATATATATAAGTGGTTCAGCCAATTAGGCCTACATCCACTGTGCAAGTGAGTGAGTAAGGTCAATAGAATAAGGCACTAACGGCCATGTATACAATCTCTCACGCTTTCTCTCTCTACTGTGTAAAATGACAGAGTTTCATCTAGGGTTGTAATTTTGGATCTCTTTGCAAGGTAGAAGATGACCTCTATATATAGTGCTTGGGGGTGTAATGTGCCCCTCAAGCATACAATGAGCATGTGCATGAACATCGAACCAATATGAGAGTGACACCTGGCTGATCTCAACTAAGTAATGATGGCCTCAATATTGCCTCACGTGGAGGGAATAATTCGGTTACAGAATATTTGTCCACGTGTTCCAGGTTATACAAGAATGTGTAGAAGCTCGGTTGTCCTCAGGTGATACCAACCTCGGCCTGGAAGAGTACAAGGTTGGTGAAGTTCTGGTAACTTCTCAATCAGAGGTTATCAGCTATGATCTTCACTCAGTAGGAGAGCCGAGGTAAGGCAGGTGGAGTTTTAATGTCGTCCTAGGCCGAGGTAATGGTGTAGTAGAAGGAATGTCAATTGATTACCAACCAAGGCTGATTATAATGATTGTGTAGTCTCGGTTTCCTCGGCTTACACCCAACTGAGGTTGATGTATGATGTAGGCATGATGTCGGCTCCGGCCGACCTGATGTATTACTATCTGCATGGACCATGAGGACCTCAGTTGTTGCTCGGCTGTGAGGCAATTAGCAACGTCGACCATGGCCGATCTTGCTTAGGATGACGCCACTGGCTGCCAATCTGGGGCCCTTCTAACCTCGGCCATCTCCCTGGCCGAGGTTGGTGTCTCTAAGATGTTGGGTACATATAGGTCACTTCAATCACCCCATATCCCTTAGTTACCTATGTGATCAGGTGCCTAAGGGGCATATTTATCCGAGGTTGGATTTCTTTAGGTGCCAACATTTTCTTGACAAGTGTGAGCGTCTGAAGGTGGTTGTGTGCTTGCCAAGTGCAATGATTGTGGTCTTTTGGGCTCCCAAGGCAATGATGGGCCCTGGGATGCATGCACGTGGTTTGTAAGGGTTTTAACCCTTTTCTCTCTCTTTCTTCTTCATTTCTTCATTCTTCCCGCCTGAACTTTCTTGGCTTTCTCTCACTTCCAGAGCTTGAACAAGAGTGCGTTTGGTGGATTTTTCTTGACAATCTTCCCCTTTTCTCCTCATATTTCATCAATTATTGTCTATTACCTCTTCTTCTCCATTTTTCCAGCCTTTAATTCTTGTTTCTTCATTTTTCGGCGAGTTTTTTAGGTTTTGCGGCCACTGTTTTGCATTTTTTGGTGACTATTTCAGTTTTCTAGTGGCCCTTGTTCTTGACTGTTCTTGTTTCAAACCCTAGTTTGATCCTTAGGCTATTCTAATCAAGTTGTTTGTTTTTAGCTTGAGTCTACAAGTGTAAGGTCGTCCCCATATGCTCAGAACTCTTTATCAACTCTTAAAGGAGTTCCCTACTCTTAGGGAGAAAATCTTAGATAAGATTAGACAAATAAAACAAGTCCAAGGGGAAGCTCGTAGGGCAGAGGCATTCCCTCCCAGGCCTATATTTCCACCCCCTTTGAAAGTGCTATTCCCTGAGCCCTCTGTGCCTGCAGAGGTCCTAGCAGAACCAATTCCTATGTCTGAGTTCGAGTCGTCAACCTCAGACCCTATGTCTGTGGATTCTTTTCAATAAGCCATGGATTATTCCATTAGGATGGATCAATCCCCTGATCAGGCCGAGGTTTCCAGCCGGGCCTCGTCTAACCAAAGTTCTAGCTTCTCAAATTCTTCCTCTGATGTCGAAATTATAGGACCCAGTGTGGCAATTCCACCAATCCTTGATGCTATTCCATTGTCAACCGCCATAGGAGCTGAGTTTGCTCAGAGCTTCCCTGGTGGTAATCCCTGGTCCGCTCTAGCTGACGTTGACCGAGATAAGGATGATGATAGCGAGAGCGATGTTGACACCTTGGAGGCAGCCGAGATAGAGAGTACTATTAGTGAACTCGACCTCTTAGCCTTCAGACATCTATACTCTATAGGTCCCTCCATAAAACTTAGGAGGCCTCTGAGGGACGAGAGGGCCTTCGGCAGCCGAGATGGTGAGATCTTCTTATATGAGCAGATGTTCAAGTTAGGATTTTGCCTTCCTATTCATTTGATTATTAGGGCCATATTTTCCTACATTAACTTGTCCCCTTACCAGTTATCCCCCAATGCCTGGAGGGTGATAATTGGTGTTATAGTCTTATGGAGGGCATTCCACCATTCAGACTCGAAAGTCAAATAAGAAGATATTGCAGGTTACCCAAACTTTGAACCACAACTGGAAGCCACGATACTTTTTTGCTTCAGGGTCGTGGGAGTTTAGACCCTGTGTCCCCTCTTCATCCTTAGAGCCGAGGATACCCCTGAGATGGGGAAAGGTGTCAATGGCCTCTAGGGCCGACCCTAGGTTAAGCCAGAATAACATTCAAAAGGTAAAAGACCTTCAGGATCAGGGGGAACATGGTCTGCTGGTCAAATACGAGCATTTGATGACCCCTGACTATCTCTCTAAAACTGGCCTTGGAGGGAGTCCTCTGACTGAGCTCTATAAGTTGTTCAATTATTTCAATAAGTTATACCTCTGACTTTATTGTATTTTTGATTTATTAACTCAGACCATTCTGTTTACAGAGCGCCCACATGGAATTTCTAACAATCTTTGGGAGATGGCAGCCCCCAGTCTTACTAAGCTCGTGAAGAAAGAAGGTCTAACTACACCTCCTCCTCCTCCTACAGCTTCAAGGGCTGAGGCTTCCAAGAAGAGGAGATCTGTTGCCCCTGCTCCTGAAGATTATAGGCAAAAGAAGAAAACTCCAAAGGGGGATCGCGCTATCCCTATCTCCTCTGAGGACGTATTAGTTGCTCGTCTAGAGTAACTAAAGATCGGTGACAGTCTTATCGGCCAGAGTTTGAAGGCCCTAGACACTATTGGCTCTGTCATGACCAACTCTGATAAGTGCTTCTACCGTTCAATGGACACCCCGATGCTGGCCGAGTTTGGTCTCCATCGATCCATCCAAGTAAGATTCTTTGCTTTTGCTGAATAAGTGTAACCTCGTCTTTTAATTTTACAAAATATTGAACTGACATCTCTGCACATGTTCTGTAGGGTCTCCTCACCATGCACCAGTTTGTTAACTGGACTCTGAGGAAACTTCCTCTGATTAAAAAGGGCAAAGAGGCCCAGAAGACCGAGGTTGCCTTGAACGCTAAAGTGGAGCATCTGAAGGCTTCTTTAGAGAAGTCTGAAGCTAAGGTGAAGTAGCTGGAGAAGGACATGGGCAAGCTCAAAAAGGATCATACCTCTGCCCTGAAGACTCGGGCTGACTCTCTCCAATAAATGGTTGGCGTTGCTGTGAAGGCTACTCTGGAGGATGCCTCAGAGAAGATCTTGGAGGACTATAAGGTCTCTGATGAGTTCGTCAGCTTCGGATCCGAGTACCTCAAAAAGGGTGTAAAGTCCACTGGCAAATGGGCGTCAATGAAGGAAAAAGAATCAGGGAGTCTGGAAACCTTTGACTTCATTGGTCTGGATTACGTCGATCCTCGGTTTGCTCAGGCCTTGTAAGAGGTAGAGGAGGAGGGAGATGCCGCACCTACCGAGACTGCTCCCCGAGATGACACCAGGAATGAAAATGTTGGCGCTTAGGATGATGGGGTAGAAGTGACCACCCTCGGCCAGGGAGATGGGGGCATGGAAACTAACCCTGAGGCTGCAGACACTTGACCACCTTGTGAAGCTCTTTGTAATTTTTAATTTCTAATTCAAACTTCAACCTCTGATGACTAATTATGTTACCTTGTGTCTTGTAATTCTTAACTTTATTCTATATCAACCTCTAAAGGGGTCTTTATTTATTTATTTACTGAATGTTCTTTGAAAGATTTTTCTATCATGAAATGTGTTTGTGTTAAGGTCTGAAGTCCCAATATAATGGTGTCTTCATAGGCCTTATAACACTTGTTATAAGGTCTGAGGTCATCCAAAAATGATGTCTTACCTCAGACCCTATCACCAAATCATGATGTTATAAGGCCTGAGGTCATCAACTAAGATGTTATCCCCATAAATAATTTTTCACCAAATTAATGATGTCTAAGGTCTGAGGTCATCCAAAAATGATGTCTTACCTCAGACCCTATCACCAAATCATGATGTTATAAGGCCTGAGGTCATCAACTAAGATGTTATCACCATAAATAATTTTTCACCAAATTAATGATGTTTAAGGTCTCAGGTCATCCAGGTATGATGTCTCACCTAAGACCTTATCACCAAATCACTATGTTATAAGGCCTGAGGTCATCAACTAAGATGTTATCCCCATAAAAAAAATTCACTATAATTACTGGTCTAAGGTCTGAGGTCATCCAAGTATGATGTCTCACCTCAGACCTTGTCACCAAATCATGATGTTATAAGGCCTGAGGTCATCAACTAAGATGTTATCCCCATAAACAATTTTTCACCAAATTAATGGTCTAAGGTCTGAGATCATCCAAGTATGATGTCTCACCTCAGACCTTGTCACCAAATCATGATGTTATAAGGCCCGAGGTCATCAACTAAGATGTTACCCCCATAAACAATTTTTCACCAAATTAATGGTCTAAGGTCTGAGGTCATCCAAGTATGATGTCTCACCTCAGACCTTGTCACCAAATCATGATGTTATAAGGCCTGAGGTCATCAACTAATATGTTATCCCCATAAACAAATTTTCACCAAATTAATGGTCTAAGGTCTGAGGTCATCCAAGTATGATGTCTCACCTCAGACCTTGTCACCAAAACATGATGTTATAACGCCTGAGGTCATCAACTAAGATATTATCCCCATAAATACTTTTTCACCAAATTAATGGTCTAGGGTCTGAGGTCATCCAAGTATGATATCTCACTTCAGACCTTGTCACCAAATCATGATGTTATAAGGCCTGAGATCATCAACTAAGATGTTATCCCCATAAACAATTTTTCACCAAATTAATGATGTCTAAATTCTGAGGTCATCAGAGTATGATGTCTCACCTCAGACCTTGTCACCAAACCATGATGTTATAAGGCCTGAGTTCATCAACTAAGATGTTATACCCATAAATAATTTTTCACCAAATTAATGATGTCTAAGGTCTAAGGTCATCAACTAAGATGTTATCCCCATAAATAATTTTTCACCAAATTAATGATGTCTAAGGTTTAAGGTCATCCAAGTATGATGTCTCACATCAGACCTTGTCACCAAATCATGATGTTATAAGGCCTGAGGTCATCAACTAAGATGTTATCCCCATAAACAATTTTTCACCAAATTAATGGTCTAAGGTCTGAGATCATCCAAGTATGATGTCTCACCTCAGACCTTGTCACCAAATCATGATGTTATAAGGCCCGAGGTCATCAACTAAGATGTTACCCCCATAAACAGTTTTTCACCAAATTAATGGTCTAAGGTCTGAGGTCATCCAAGTATGATGTCTCACCTCAGACCTTGTCACCAAATCATGATGTTATAGGGCCCGAGGTCATCAACTAAGATGTTACCCCCATAAACAATTTTTCACCAAATTAATGGTCTAAGGTCTGAGGTCATCCAAGTATGATGTCTCACCTCAGACCTTGTCACCAAATCATGTTGTTATAAGGCATAAGGTCATCAACTAAGATGTTATCCCCATAAATAATTTTTTACCAAATTAATGGTCTAAGGTCTGAGGTCATCCAAGTATAATGTCTCACCTCAGACCTTGTCACCAAATCATGATGTTATAAGGCCTGAGGTCATCAACTAAGATGTTATCCCCGTAAATATTTTTTTACCAAATTAATGATGTCTAAGGTTTGAGGTCATCCAAGTATGATGTCTCACCTCAGACCTTGTCACCAAAACATGATGTTATAAGGCCTGAGGTCATCAACTAAGATATTATCCCCATAAATACTTTTTCACCAAATTAATGGTCTAGGGTCTGAGGTCATCCAAGTATGATATCTCACTTCAGACCTTGTCACCAAATCATGATGTTATAAGGCCTGAGATCATTATCTAAGATGTTATCCCCATAAACAATTTTTCACCAAATTAATGATGTCTAAATTCTGAGGTCATCAGAGTATGATGTCTCACCTCAGACCTTGTCACCAAATCATGATGTTATAAGGCCTGAGTTCATCAACTAAGATGTTATACCCATAAATAATTTTTCACCAAATTAATGATGTCTAAGGTCTAAGGTCATCAACTAAGATGTTATCCCCATAAATAATTTTTCACCAAATTAATGATGTCTAAGGTCTAAGGTCATCCAAGTATGATGTCTCACATCAAACCTTGTCACCAAATCATGATGTTGTAAGGCCTGAGGTCATAAACTAAGATGTATGATGTCTCACCTCAGACCTTGTCATCAAATCATGATGTTATAAGGCCTGGGTTATGAACTAAGATGTTATCCCCATAAATAATTTTTCACCAAATTAATGATGTCTAAGGTCTGAGGTCATCCAGGTATGATGTCTCACCTCAGACTTTGTCACCAAATCATGATGTTATAAGGTTTGAGGTCATTAACTAAGATGTTATCCCCATAAACAATTTTTCACCAAATTAATGGTCTAAGGTCTGAGGTCATCTAAGTATGATGTCTCACCTCAGACCTTGTAACCAAATCATGATGTTATAAGGTCTGAGGTCATCAACTAAGATATTATCCTCATAAATTCTACCATTAGAGTGTAATAAACCAAGAATTGACACGAAACTGATCTTCTCATTAATAATCTCTTCATAAGATAATACATTTACATAGAAACTCTTGCAACATCGTATGTAATACTTTTTTAGATGATCAGCACTCCAAGGATTAGAGAAGGTTACCTTCAAGATTTTCTAGCCTGTAGGTCCCGGGTACAACCTCCTCAATCACTTTCTAAGGACCATGCCAATTTTGGTGAAGCTTGTTTACCTTTTGCAACGTCTTTTTCAGCATAAGGTCTCCCATGGATATGGGTCTTGATCTTACCCTTTGATTGTAGAACTTTATTGCTCTCTGCTGGTAAGCTGCCTATCTGATCTCTATGTCTTCCCTTCTCTCTTAAATCAAATCTAGGTCTAGTCTTCTCTTCTCCCTATTTTTATCTGGATCATAGGTATGAACCCAGTGAGTAGGGAGTCCTACCTCTGTGGGTATGACGGCCTCTGAGCCATGTGCTAACATAAATGGGGTTTCCCCCGTTGGTGTCCTAGTCGTTGTTCTGTAGGCCCATAACACAACATAAACCTCTTCAGTCCATCTTCCCTTAGCTTCTTCTAACCTCTTCTTGATCCCATCATGGATTATTCTGTTTGTGACTTCGGTCTGACCATTTGCCTGAGGTCGGCCAGGGGAAGAGAAAAATTGCTTTATCCCAACTCTTTCGTAATATTTTTCTAAGGAAGAATTCTTGAACTGGGTTCCGTTGTCCGAGATGAGGGTGTTTGAGAGGCCATGTATGAATATGATGTTCTTCCATATAAATTGGAAGGTCTTCTGCTCTGTAATCTTGATCATCGGCTCGGCCTCTACCCATTTGGAGAATTAATCAATGGCAACTATTAGAAATCGATAATTATTTACAGCACTTGGAAGGGGGGCCACCAAGTCAATCCCCCATACTGCGAATGGTCAAGGGGAACTTATTGACTTCATAGGCTGATGAGGTTGATGGAGGATAGTGGAGAATCTTTGACATTTATCGCACCTCTTCACGTAGGCCACAACATCCTTGGCCAAGGTTGGCCACCAATATCCTTGCGTAATAATCCTCTTGGACAAAGGCCTTCCTCCTATGTGACTAGAGCAAGAACCCTCGTGTACCTCCTGTAGGATGTGGGAAACTTCTGTGGGATGGACACATCAGAGGAGAGGTAACAGAAATCCTTTCTTATATAGGACGTCTCTTATTATTGAGAACTTTGCAACTCTGTACCTTAGTTTCCTCCTCTCTAGCTTTCATTCTGGCAATTCTCCCTCTCTGATATATCTGATAAGGGGGTTCATCCATGAGTCCCCTAGGTTCAAAATGAGGCAAGGGTTACTAACCTCTTCTTCTTTAATGGTCACCTTGGGCAAGATCTCAATCGAAACTGTCCTTCTGATGTCTGTCCTTATTGCTAAAGCCAGCCTTGCTAATGCATCTGCGTGGATGTTATTTTATCGAGGTATTCTCTTCATATTTACCTCTTTAAAACCATCTAGTATCATTCTTACCCTCTTCAGGTATTTGGCCATCCTTTCATCCTTGGCCTCATAAACTCCCAACACTTGGTTAACACTAACCTCGAGTCACTATAAAGTAGGAGACGTCTTACCCCAAGGGTCTTTGCCAAGGAGAGGCATGCTATCATGACATCATATTCTGACTCGTTGTTTGATGCCTTGAAGCTAAATCTTAGGGCATATTCAACATTGGTACCATTTGGAGCTGAAAGTATTAGCCCTACACTGCTTCCACTTTCGTAAGAACACCCATCAATAAAGAGGTTCCAGATATATTTATCTGATGCGAAGCTCCCTTCTAACATGATTTCGTTCTTGAAGAGGTACAGGTCTTCCTCATTCTCGGCTACTGCATTTTTGGCTCTCTTGGGTACAACCTCTTCCAGTTCTCGAAAGACCTTGCTGTTTGATCCCTCTACAATCTCTAGGTTATTCTCAACCTAGGTTTCTTCCCATGTGAACTCAGCAACAAAATCTGCAAGTGCTTGCCCTTTAATGGCCACCCTGGGTTGATAAGTAAGGTCATATTCCCCCAACTCAATGGCTCATGTCATCAATTGACCCGATTTCTCGGGTTTGTGGAGGACTTGTCTTAGTG
Source organism: Sambucus nigra (assembly GCA_949130495.1). NCBI lineage: Eukaryota > Viridiplantae > Streptophyta > Magnoliopsida > Dipsacales > Adoxaceae > Sambucus > Sambucus nigra. The sequence continues at coordinate 165,735,290 of OX422222.1, read as the reverse complement.
GGGAGTCAGTAAGGATGACCATAGAATGGGCTTGAAAGTAGGTCTTCATCTTCCTAGAAGCATATATCAAGGCGTAGCTTAAATTTTCCATCCGAGGATAGTTTTGTTCAGACCCTTGAAGGGCCTTACTGTTGAAGTATACAAGCCTTTGGACCCTAACGTCCTCTCATACTATGGCTGCACTTATAGCTGATTCAGAGACTACAAAATAAACATACAACTTCTCTCCCGCTATGGGACGAGATAAGAGCAAGGGAGATCCAAGGTAGGACTTGAGTTGGTTAAAATCCTCATCACACTCTTTGTAACCACTGGAAGGCCTTTCTAAGGACCTTAAAGAACGGAAGACATTTGTTCGTCGCTCTGGAAATAAATTTGTTGAGTGCATCTACTCTTCCAGTGAGCCTCTGAACGTCCTTGATACTTCTCGGTGTCTTCTGTAACAACCCGCGTAATTTTTGGGGTATTTTCAAAATAAAGAGGAAAAAAAAAATTTGAGATAAAATTATTTTTATTGCTCAAATATGTTGGTTATTATTTTTAAAGGAGAGAATTTCAAACAGTTTCGAAATCGGAATTAAAATGGAGTTTTAATTGAATTTTTATTATTTAGAAGAGTCCTCAAAACATAAAACTCTCGAAGAGTCCTCGGAACATAAAACTCTCTAGTAAAAATAATATTTTTAGAAATCCGACCGTCCGATCAAGCTGAATTTTTGTCAACAGCCCTGTCTCGCCGTTCTCTACAACATATTAAAATTTCAAGCGATTCCAATGGTCCGATCATCCGGAATAAAATTTTTAGTGTTTGTATCTAATTAGAACTCTTTTCTTAATCAAACTCTTAATCCTTTATATATCAACTAATTCGTGGCTTAGCTTTTCAAATCACTTTTTCTTATACTTTTCAACCAGAAAATCTCTCCAAAATTACTCCCTTTTATATACAAACCATAGCCCCAAACTTATTCAAGATTTCAACCTTAGATTAGAAGGCTTATTTGGTGTTTTCTCGAGTTTGGGTTAGAACGAGATTTGATTATTTTCACGAGAAGAACGTGATGGTGTGATTAGATTTTGAGGCTGAATTATGCGATGATTCATTTGATGATTTTGAGGTATGGGGTTTTACACAATATGCTCCTGAAATCTTGCGAGTGTTTATTCCGTTGAATTCTTGTTAATTGAACTCATATTTTGAATTGTTAAATTCTTGGAAATCTCGAAAAATAATTGTTGGAATTATTTTCATTCTTGAGGTATTATTCATGTTGTTTTGAGCACGCTGTCATGAGATTTTAATATGGCACTGATGTTGGGCACCCGACAAGACTCCTTTTCCGGCTACTTGATAAAGTATGGCGCGGTATGATGAGGCCTGGTGACTCCGGTTAATGTGTTATTGAGAAATTTATTGATAAAATGCTATTGAGATTCGCATTTGATTTGAATATTCGTATTCGTATTGTTGCGCTTTATTCATCGCTAACATCTTTGTTGAGCATATTCCTGTCGTATTGTGTACTTCCCCATCTTTTTCTTAGTTGGCAGGTGAGCACGGATTTGAGTGCTATGGACCAATTGCAATGATTTTAGTGAGGATTATTTGGAAAGAATTTTAAATACAAGAGATGAGAAGACTTGTATTTATTTTGATGTATAGAGCATTTGGAGATTTATTTGTATTTTTCGAGTTAGATAGTTGTTGTATGTAATTCGAGAGACCTGGTATTAATTTGAAGATGAGATTAGTGGTTTCTTTTTTATTATGGGATTTAGATGGTCTATACCTTGTTATTTGTGGATTTGAATTTAGTTTATCGACAGTAGCGCTCCGTTCGCTCTCCCCGGGCGGGCGGGGTGTTACATCTTCATGTCAAGCAGAGCCTTAATTTTCTCAGGGTTCGCCTCTATTACCCTCTGGTTGACAATGAATCCAAGAAATTTCCCAGCTCCCACCCCGAAGGCACACTTCGCGAGATTGAGTTTTATTCTGTACAAGTCCATAGTATCGAAGGTCTTCTCTAGGTCTGCCACGTGAGTGCAGGCCTTTAAGCTCTTCGTCAACATATCATCTACATACACCTCCATAGTCTTGCCTATTTCATTTTCAAACATCTTATTCACAAGACGTTGATACATTGCCCCTGTATTTTTCAAGCTTAAGGGCATAACCTTGTAGCAATATGTCCCTTTGTTCGCGATGAAGGTTGTCTTCTTTGAGTCTTTGGTATCCATGAACATCTGGTTGTAGCCTGAATACGCATCCATGAAGCTCATGAGCTCATGCCCTGCAGTGGCATCTACCATCTAGTCGATCTGAGGTAAGGGATAGCTGTCTTTTGGGCAAGACTTGTTCAGGTCGGTAAAATCTACGCACATCCTCTATTTTCCGTTGGCTTTGGGCACAATGACTGCATTTGATAACCACTCTGGATATATGACTTATCTAATGAATTTAGCCTCTTCCAACTTTCTGACTTCTTCCCAGTTGACGTCGTACTTCTCCCTAGAGTAAACCCTTAGTCTTTGTTTGATTGGCCTAGCGTCCTTAGTCATGTTGATTTTGTGGCACATAACCTCAGGGTCGATGTCAGGCATGTCTGTGTGGCTCCAAGTGAAGACACTCTGCCTCTTCCTCAAGAAGTTTATCAGCTCTTCCTTAATCTTCGCTTTTAAGGCTTTTCCGACTGGACGGTTTTTCCGGTTCGTCCTCATTGAGGACGATGGATTCTACCTCTTCTGCAACCTCTCCTTTATTCAACTTTTTTTCATCTCTAGGGTCAAGTGTATCAATGTTATATGTGGTAGTTGTTCTCTTATGGGCCTCTCTCTCTTTTCGGCTGAGTTGAAGTAGAATTCTCGTGCTATGGTCTGGTCACCCTGCACTTCCCCTACCCCATAGGGGGTCAGAAATTTTAGCATCTGGTGGATCGTCGACAGCACGGCCTCAAACTCTTTAAGGGCTACTCTTCATATGATGAGGTTATAGGCCGAGAAGACGTTTTCAACCATAATAAAAAAAATTGATCTTCCGGGTCAACCTCTTAGGCCACTCATTACCCATTCACACGTCCATCTCATACACGCCAAATGGATGGACCTTTTCACCCTTGAAGCCCATTAACGGATGATGATAGGGTACCAGTCTAGCTCTGCTAAGGCCTAAGCTTTTGAAGCAGGGCCAGAACATCACATCTGCTGAACTTCCTCCATCTATGAGAATTCTCTGTACCTCGCATCCATGCACTCTTGTTGTGGTTACCAAAGGTTCGTCATGAGGAGATAGGATGCCTTTGAAATCGAGTTGGGAGAACCCAACTATAAGAGTGTCCATATCCATCTTCTTTCTCTTCTGCTTGGTTTCAGAAGACGTCAGATTTACTGCTTTTAGTTTGGCCACTGACTTGGCCTCTGCCATATGAGCTCTTTGATCAGCCACTTTGGAACCACCCCCTGCGAGTCCTCTACATATGGTGGTAACACCAAAGGAGATCATACCAACCCTCTTCACTGGGTTGTTGTCATCTTTTAGTGAGAGGTCTGGGTCATCTTCATCATCACCATCCGAGTCATCGTCTCTTCTTGCTGGAGTGTCGTCACGACATCTGTCATTTCTCTTCTTTTTAGGGCCATCTCTTCCCCTCTTAGGAGCCTTGCCATCAACATACTTCCTCAACTTTCCAAATTTCAACATCTTCTCGATCTCATCCTTTAAGGTGAAGCACTTGTCTGTAACATGGCCATGGTCTTAGTAAAACTCACACCACAAGTTCTTGTTCCTCTTATGTGGGGGAGCCTTCAGTTTCTCTGGCAACCTCAAGGACCTATCATTCTTGATATCATTGAGGATGTGTTCGCAGCTTACAGTTAGAGGGGTATAATGCGCGAACTTATCATCAGCTGACCTCTTCTTTCCGTCCTTCTTTCTTTGGAACTTCCCGCTACTACCGCCATTATCATCCTCATACTTTACGGCCATGGCCTCTTCAGCGTTCATGACCTTCCCTGTAGTTGCTAATAGTTTTGCCATGGACTTAGGAGGGTCTTCCGCAAGTTTCCACAACAACTTCCCTTTCTGAAGACCTCCTATAAGGGCGGTCATGGCTATATTCTCTTCGTAGTCTTCCATATTAAGTTTTTCCTTCTTGAATCTGGCGATGTAGTCTCTTAGGCTCTCGTTCTTGCCTTGCTTGACATATAATAGATGGGTGGTCTTCTTTTGGGGTCTTAGCCTAAAACAAAAATTGTGAATGAATCGTTCAGCCAAACCCTTAAAGTTCTCAATTGAATTCTTCGGAAGAGAAGTAAACCAGCTATGTGCTGCTCCCGTCAAAGTCCCGAAGAAGACCCGATACTTCATCTCATATGGTATTGAATAAATGTCCATCGCTGACTGATACATCTCAATATGATGTACAGGGTTAGTGCTACTATTATACTTGGGAGACACCATTAGCAGTTTGAACTTAGCAGGGGTTGGAAAACTCACTATCCTAGCCAAGAATGGGGAGCCTTCTGAAAAACCTCTCTGCAGTGGGTCTAAGCTTTTGATGAGGTCTCCTATCTTTTCTTTAAGACATTGGATGGAGTCATTCCATGGTCTTGCAATATCGGCCTGGCCGAGGTTGTCCCCAACTACCTTTAAGGGGTGGACTGAAGGTTCCCCAGCCGCAGCGCGACGTCGGTTGTTGGCCTCTTCCTGGTCTCTACCTCGTCCTATGTTAGGTCGTCCTTGATGAGGCCGACGTTGCCCCTCTTTTCTTTGTGATCCGGCTACACTTCTTGACCTGGATAACCTCTGTCGCAGGTCGTTTACTGGGTCGAGCCTTTCAAAGTCCGACCCTCTACTTAATCGATCAAAAGTTGACCCTCTTTGTTGGGCTTCTTCACCTCTTTTACTTCCATAACCTCGGCTCTGTTGGATAGGACGTACTGTGTTATTTGAAACCTCATATGTCTCCCAATAGTCTTCTGGAGCATCTTTCACCTCTAAATCATCATACCTATCCTCAGGGCAAGGGTGTCCTTACCTCCCCAGACGAAAATGTCTAGGGTCAGCAACGTCCCTCCTCCGCTGAGGTGTAGGTTGGTCTTTACGCGATGCCTGGGGTGGTCCCCTAGCATCAGGATGGGGTTGAACAGCCTCCAGAGTAATCATCTCCGATGAGGCCTCAGGTGGTCTCATCATATTTTGACTGAGTCGTGCAAATTGCTCCTTCATTGATTGTTGCGTTGCAGCCAAAGACCTCAAGGTTGTTGCCACCTCCGCCATTTCGGACTGAGGCATTTCTTGGTTGGAACTAGGCCCTCCAGCACCAGTCGGTGGAAGAGGTGGTGGTAATTCCAGTGTCATGTGTTAACTCTTAAAGAGCTTGTGGAGTAAATGAGCTTAATACCTTAAAGCACCCCTTTCAATGGTGAAACATCTCCACACGAGGGGTGAGGCCGGTTCACCACCAGAGTCTCCAATGAGGTTAAGCAGAAAATGAGGAAGAGACAGCTTCTCGTTCCCACAGATGACGCCAAAATGATGATGCTGGAAATAGCGCCTCCCTTCAAGGTGTTTGTCATCTCATATCAGTGATAACAATGGCAGCTCAAGTATATGTAAAATATAAGAGATTGGGATGAGGAGAAGAGGATGGACACCAATATATATAAGTGGTTCATCCAATTAGGCCTACATCCACAGTGAAAGTGAGTGAGTAAGGTCAATAGAATAAGGCACTAACGGTCATGTATAAAATCTCTCAAGCTTTCTGTAACAACCCGCGTAATTTTTGGGGTATTTTCGAAATAAAGAGGAAAAATAAATTTTGAGAGAAAATTATTTTTATTACTCAAATATGTTGGTTATTATTTTTTAAGGGCGAGAATTTCAAACGGTTTCGAAATCGAAATTAAAATGGAGATTTAATTGAATTTTTATTATTTAGAAGAGTCCTCAAAATATAAACTCTCTAAGAGTCCTCGGAACATAAAACTCTCTAGTAAAAATAATATTTTTAGAAAATCGACCTTCCGATCAAGCTGAATTTTTGTCAGAAGTCATGTCTCGCCGTTCGCTACAACATACTAAAATTTCAAGCGATTCCAATGGTCCGATCATCCGAAATAAAAATTTTAGTGTTTATATCTAATTAGAACTCTTTTCTTAATCAAACTCTTAATCCTTTATATATCAACAAATTCGTGGATGGACGTTTCAAATCACTTTTTCTCAAACTTTTCAACAAGTAGACCTCTCCAAAATTACTCCCTTTCATATACAAACCATAGCCCCAAACTTGTTCAAGATTTCAACCTTAGATTAGAAGGCTTATATGGTGTTTTCTCGAGTTTGGGTTAGAACAAGATTTGATTACTTTCGCGAGAAGAACGGGATGGTGTGATTAGATTTTGAGGCTGAAATTATGTGATGATTCATGTTGGTTCTTTGTGGTGGTTTAAGGTATGGGGTTTTACACAATATGCTCCTAAATCTCGCGAGTGTTTATTCCGTTGAATTCTTCTTAATTGAACTCATATTTTGAATTGTTAAATTCTTGGAAACCTGGAAAAATAATTGTGGGAATTATTTTCATTCATGAGGTATTATTCATGTTGTTTTGAGCACGTTGTCATGAGATTTTAATATGGCACTGATGTTGGGCACCCGCTAAGACTCCTTTTCCGGCTACTTGATAAAGTATGGCGCGGTATGGTGAGGCCTGGTGACTCCGGTTAATGTGTTGTTGAAAAATTTATTGATAAAATGCTATTGAGATTTGTATTATTTGATTTGAGTATTCGTAGTCGTATTTTTGCGCTTTGTTCATCGCTAACATCTTTGTTAAGCATATTCCTGTCGTATTGTGTACTTCCCCATCTTTTTCTTAGTTGGCAGGTGAGCACGGATTTGAGTGCTATGGACCAATTGGGATGATTTTAGCGTGGATTATTTGGGAAGAATTTTTATACAAGAGATGAGAAGAATTTCATTTATTTTGATGTGTAGAGCATTTGGAGATTTATTTTATTTTCGAGATAGTTGGATTGTTGTAATTATTTCGAGAGATTTGTTGTATTAATTTGAAGATGAGAATAGTGGTTTCTTGTTTTATTGTGGGATTTAGATGCTCTATACCTTGTTATTTGTGGATTAGTTTAGTTTTATCGATGGTAGCGCTCCGCTCGCTCTCCCCGGGCGGGCGGGGTGTTAGGTTTATTTTTGGCGACGAGTTTATTTTTGGAGACAAGAATTATTTTGGAGATTATGGCCTGATTTTTGAGAGTTAGGTTTTCGGCGAATTTCGAGGGAGAAATTCCATTGTTAGTGGGGAAGTCTAACAACCCGCGTAATTTTTGGGGTATTTTCGAAATAAAGAGGAAAAATAAATTTTGAGAGAAAATTATTTTTATTACTCAAATATGTTGGTTATTATTTTTTAAGGGCGAGAATTTCAAACGGTTTCGAAATCGAAATTAAAATGGAGATTTAATTGAATTTTTATTATTTAGAAGAGTCCTCAAAATATAAACTCTCTAAGAGTCCTCGGAACATAAAACTCTCTAGTAAAAATAATATTTTTAGAAAACCGACCGTCCGATCAAGCTGAATTTTTGTCAGAAGTCCTGTCTCACCGTTCGCTACAACATACTAAAATTTCAAGCGATTCCAATGGTCCGATCGTCCGAAATAAAAATTTTAGTGTTTATATCTAATTAGAACTCTTTTCTTAATCAAACTCTTAATCCTTTATATATCAACAAATTCGTGTATGGACTTTTCAAATCACTTTTTCTCAAACTTTTCAACAAGTAGACCTCTCCAAAATTACTCCCTTTCATCTACAAACCATAGCCCCAAACTTGTTTAAGATTTCAACCTTAGATTAGAAGGCTTATTTGGTGTTTTCTCGAGTTTGGGTTAGAACAAGATTTGATTGCTTTCGCGAGAAGAACGGGATGGTGTGATTAGATTTTGAGGCTGAAATTATGTGATGATTCATGTTGGTTCTTTGTGGTGGTTTAAGGTATGGGGTTTTACACAATATGCTCCTAAATCTCGCGAGTGTTTATTCCGTTGAATTCTTCTTAATTGAACTCATATTTTGAATTGTTAAATTCTTGGAAATCTGGAAAAATAATTGTGGGAATTATTTTCATTCATGAGGTATTATTCATGTTGTTTTGAGCACGTTGTCATGAGATTTTAATATGGCACGGATGTTGGGCACCCGCCAAGACTCCTTTTCCGGCTACTTGATAAAGTATGGCGCGGTATGGTGAGGCCTGGTGACTCCGGTTAATGTGTTGTTGAGAAATTTATTGATAAAATGCTATTGAGATTTGCATTATTTGATTTGAGTATTCGTAGTCGTATTTTTGCGCTTTGTTCATCGCTAACATCTTTGTTAAGCATATTCCTGTCGTATTGTGTACTTCCCCATCTTTTTCTTAGTTGGCAGGTGAGCACGGATTTGAGTGCTATGGACCAATTGGGATGATTTTAGCGTGGATTATTTGGGAAGAATTTTTATACAAGAGATGAGAAGAATTGCATTTATTTTGATGTATAGAGCATTTGGAGATTTATTTTATTTTCGAGATAGTTGGATTGTTGTAATTATTTCGAGAGATTTGTTGTATTAATTTGAAGATGAGAATAGTGGTTTCTTGTTTTATTGTGGGATTTAGATGCTCTATACCTTGTTATTTGTGGATTAGTTTAGTTTTATCGATGGTAGCGCTCCGTTCGCCCTTCTCGGGCGGGCGGGGTGTTACACTTTCTCTCTCTACTGTGTAAAATGACAGAGTTTCAGCTACGGTTGTAATTTTGGATCCCTTTACAAGATAGAAGATAACCTCTATATATAGTGCTTGGGGGGTGCAATGTGTCCCTCAAGCATACAATGAGTATATGCATGAACATCGAATCAATATGAGAGTGACACCTAGCTGATCTCAACTAAGTAAAGATGACCTCAATATTCCCTCACGTGGAGGGAATAATTCGGTTACAACAGATTTGTCCACGTGTTCCAAGTTATATAATAACGTGTAGAAGCTCGGCTGTCTTCGGGTGATACCAACCTCGGCCTGGAAGAGTGCGAGGTTGGTGAAGTTCTGGCAACTTCTCAATCAGAGGTTATCCGCAATGATCTTCACTCAGTAGGAGAGCCGAGGTAAGGCAGGTGGAGTTGTGATGTCAGCTTGGGCTGAGGTAATGGTGTAGTAGCAGGAACGTCGGTCGATTCCCAGCCGAGGCTGATTATAATGATTGTGTACTCTCTGTTTCCTCGGCTTACACCCAACTGAGGTTGATGTATGATGTAGGCATGATGTCGGCTTCGGCCGACCTAATGGATTACTATCTTCATGGACCATGAGGACCTCAGCTGTTGCTTGGCTGTGAGGCAACTTGCAACGTCGGCCATGGCCGACCTTGCTTAGGACAACACCGCTGGCCGCCAATCTGGGGCCCTTCTAACCTCGGCCATCTCCCTGGCCGAGGTTGGTGTCTCTGAGTTGTTGGGTACATATAGGGCACATCACCGATATTTCTAGTGATTCCTCTATCTTAGATCTTGGTTCCTCGTCTTACTCAACCACCACATCTTTAGAAACCACACTCCCTTGTGAGTATTCCTTTACCCCTCCCAATGAGTGTGTGTTCCTTACTCTAGAGATAGATCATCTTCCTCCACCATTTATCCCACTCGATCCACCATTTATCCCACCCGACCCACCCATTATCCCTACCACCTGGTTTGGATCTTGATTTTACACATTTCAAGTTTCCATCTACATTTTTAGATCCTCACCTAACACCATCCTCCACTATTCGTGAGAGTATTTATGGTGATACTCTCTACTTCCGTAACATCTATCTTGTTCCTCCATGCACATCGCTTCCTTGTGGTATTGATTTTTCTTCTCAACAGCTCCCTGGCGTGTCACGGCGTGACCATTATTATCTCCCATTCATATAACGGTCGTGTGATTTCTCTGAGGCCCAACCCATCACAATTCTCACACCATTTCGCCTCCCTCACCAACTTGAGCATCATGCTTATAGAGCCCTTGTTTCCCTCACCTTTAATCTCAACAAGGCCCATGGACGATACCCCATAACCCTCACCCTTACCCTAATCCCCACCCGCCCATGGTCCACCGATGATTTGCATCGTGTGATGCACTTTGCCATATAGGTGCATTGACACTTTTAGCCATTATCCAACAAGACTAATGCTTCAGTCTTGTTTAGGGGTGATTATCATCACCCAATTTTTCTGTCACCCCGCGCTTTCAGCGTTCTTATCCTTAGGGTGAGATCCCTTCGGTCTGGCTGAAGACATTAAACTTAGCACTACCGGGAGGCAACCCGTTGTTTCTTGTACTAGTCTCATCCTGTTTGGGGGTGGTGTTTCACATCACCCAGTACTTTATCATGTTTATAGACTTGTACACATTTTTTTTTCTTATCACGTATTCACGTTTCATCTTAGCTTCACATGTCCACTTCATTTGCGGTTGATTCTGGTAATCTCTTTCCTACATTATGCTCTCAATTTTAAAAATCATTTTACTTAACATCGAGGACGATGTTCCTTTTTGTTTGGGGTGGGGAATTTTATCAAAATCCTACCTCTTTTGAAAATATTTTGATTTTTGAACTTGATTTTTAAAATTTCGTGCAGTTTCTTTCATCTCACTCATTGATGTGAATTTTCAATCATCCATCTTTTAAACTCTAGGAATCAAGCTAGAGAATATTTTTTCTAAATAGCTTATGTAATACATAACAAGGCATGTTGCACCATGAATTTCTAGACTCAACAAAATTTGCGCACTTATCGCGTCACTACGGTTTAGAGTTGATGAGTACTACAATTCTAAAGAGAACCTTAAGGATCACTAGTAGAGACTTTTAGCTTGTGAGATTTGTGCCTTTCACCCTTGCAGAGTGTTTTACGCAATCTCCGAGTCACAAGTTGATTCAACTTCTTTTGGGTCCGTACTTTAATTGTTGTATGATCTCATTATTCTTCATTTTTTACTTGATCACTGAGAATGACATCTTTTTCGAGTTGTAAGAAACGCGTGTCTTGAAATTTGTCCCGATCACTAGATTTTCACCCATTCACTTCACCCATTACATTACCATATTCTACCCTACTCACATATATTCCCCATACCCTCACCTATCATCTCCATTCATATATCATCCATCATCATTTTGAGAAAAAGAGTGTTGACTTCAAATTTAAATGTCTTCAGTGTTGGTTTGAAAAGTGAAAGGAAAAAAAATAGACAAAAGAAAACAAAGAGAGTTTGTAGTTAGTAGTTAGTTCTTGTTAAATAAAGACATTGGTTCTTCAAGTGTAACACACTCTTCTCAAACATACACCATCCATCCATCATATCACCATCCTACCTCATATCATCATATCCTTCCCATCTCATTTTCCTCTCACCCACAATCATCCATTATTTCCCCTAGGTGTTCAGGCAAATGAAAGTCAACGTGGTGAATAACTCGACGTTCTCACTATAGTGATTAGAATTCTTTCATGAGATCATTTTTCTTTTCAATTGTTCGTTCTTTCATAAGTGTGTGTGAGACGTTTGAATTTGCTTACATTTACTCACCTCCTCACACACAAGAGCAATACACTAACCCAAATCTCGAGAGTTCGATTGAGAGAGATATATCCGTGAGATTTGAAGTTGAAGTGTTGATTCTGAAAAGGCAATCTAAGAATTACTCTTGTGATACTCAACCCGTTATGACTGATTCACACTGTACACGTTGAGTTCTAGGGAGGATGTGCCTCAAGTATTTACTTAGTTTAATCTTTTTACACATTCTAGCTTGTATTTCCCAAAATATTTTCTCTTGTGATGGATTGTACGATTATTCTATGTCTAATAAGAGATTAACTGTCTTTCAATAAGTCTTTGCAAATAAGAATTTTGTGGGTATATTCCCTGCAAACCCTCACGAGACACAACTCGTCCTGTAGGGCAACCTATAGGTTTAAAGGCTTGTTGCACATGCTAAGTACAATCGTAAGTGCCTGCGAAAGTGGTACACTTTTGATTTCTTATCTTTCTCTTTCTCTCTATCTTATTGCTCTAGGACTAGCAATGCTCTATTTGGGGGTGGTGTGATAAGCACCCAAAACTGTACATTTTATACCCCCGAATAGACGTACTTTAGTTGCTAATTCTCGACAATTTGGGTCTTATGCGCGTAAATGTTTAATGTGCATGTTTAATTGCAGTTGTGGTGACAACAGCTATATTTTCAGGCAATTTGCAGTTAAAATGGAACTAATTCCCTCCCCTGTAACCTTACCCGAGCCTAAACCTACCCCAAACCCTGTGTGTGTGTGTTTTGTCCCTTTTTAATATTTTTTAGATTTTAGTTTGAGGCGTTTTATTTTTAGTATTTATTTTTGATTTATTTAGTATTTTCTAGGCTTTGTTTTCTATTTTTCTATTTTATCTTTATTAGTATAATTTTATTTTATTTTAATTTTTATTAGTTTTTAGTTTTTATTCGGATTAGATTTTTTTAGGATTTCATTTATTTTTTAGTTTTATTAGATTTTACTTTTTTTGTAGAATTTTAGTTTTTAGTTTAATAGATTTCTATTTTTTATTTCTATTTTATTTTTTTATTTTTAGTTTCATTTTTATTTGAGTCTTTATTTTTAGAGTTGGATTTTATTTTTAGATTTTTTATTTTTTATTTTTTATTTTATTAGTTTTTTTAGTTAGTTAGTATTATAATTTTTTAGGTGTCCAAATTAAATACACACATCACCCATAACCCCTACACACATAAACCCACTAACATCCACTTACCTACACACTATCCTACACACAAACAACCCTTCATCCCTACCATATACTCACATACACCCAAATACACCCTCACCCTCACCCATCCTAACCTACAACCACACACACCATAACCCACACCTCTTCATCTTCAACCTCCTACCAAACCTTCTTCTCTCTTCTTCCCTAAACACCAACACCCTTTCTCTCTCCTCTCGCCAAAACACAATTACTAAAAACCCAAAACCACCTTCTTTATCATTCAAAATCCAACCCGATTTGAAAACCCACCACTTCCAGCAGTAAACCCTGCTGGTGCTGCCTTCATACCCGAGACCCAACTCTAGCGATCCGGCGATCCCGCGACGCAGCGACCTTTACCCGTTTAGCCCATAGCGACCTCCATAACCCCACATCCCTGCCTAAACCGCGTCCAAACTCCAACAGCGCTCCATACCCAAACCCGTTTCACCCACTTCGAACCCACCTCTCTATCCCCTGCTATCTGACCCGAAACCGTCGGCGCCCATGTCAAATCCCCCACTCCAAAACCCGACCTCCATCAGATCCGTCGGACAGCTCCCTAAACCTACGAGCTTCGAACCTAATTTGGATGGAAACCATCTGAACCCAGCGACCCGTGTCCAATCCAAACCATGAACCCATTTCATTTCCAAAGCCACGACTCCACCTTCCAAACAAACCAAAGCTAAATAAGTCTAAATGCCCATGTGTCTTATTAAACCCACTTAAAACCAATACCCTCAAATCCCCTTTTAACCCACTTTCCTAAAATACCCCATAACCATATCAGATTTTTATCCCCAATATCTTCTCACCCCTCATTCTCATGACCTCACACATTTTCCATGCACATGTGCACTTCCATTACCCAATTTACCCCCATGTGCACACACCCCATGCTTTTTCACCTTAATTCTTCCAACTATACCTCCATACTCCATGTGCCTACGATGGAAGGCCCCATTTAAAGAGGAATGACCAATTTGTAGAGAGAATTCTAGAGAGAGATTGGTTAGATTAGAAAATAAATTAGGAAATTATTTTTGCAAATAGTTTTTATTTTTCTTTTTAGAGATTATTGAGTGATAAATTTTGATTAATTCAATTGAGTATTATATTGAATTGATTATTGTTTGATGATCATAATGGATGGATTGTGCTTGATTTCAAGGAAATAAGAGTTCAATTTCACTTCAAGATATTGGGTTTGATTGTTCCCTTCTCTTCTCATTTATTTTATGCCTTTGATTATTAATTTGTCAAATTTCATTCCATGTTAGGCTAAATCCCCTTTCAAGTGGTGGGGAAAACCCTTATTTGATGTTATTTTACTTTAATTAGTTTGATTACCTGAAAATTTCCTTTAAATATTAATTTTGATCCCTCACCCTTAAATTTACGCCTCGACAGAGGGTAATGATTTTCGAGAGAAAATCGAAATTCTAAGTTATAATACCCATTTTAGATTCGAACTAGAGATAGGGGTTTCTTAAGTGGCGTATTATTACTGAATTTCAACTCTATTTTTATTTTCTAAGATTTACATAAACTTCAATTGATCGATCCTAGCGGGTGATTAATTAAAAGGAGTGTAGATCTATTTTCTAGAGTTGTGGGGGGTTAAACTTAATTTTCTAAAAGGTTACTATTAAAATTACATTTGCAACGAGAGTTGATTTGTAATTTTGATATTAATTTGGGAGAATTCAATTAATTAAATTAATTAGTTAGAATAGCTAAAATTTGTGGTGTAATCCCACTCCTTGATTGTTCTCACATTTATTTACCTCATTTATCTCATATTTTAGTGTTAGACTTTATTTTGCATTTTAGTTACTTTTTTAGTTTGTAATTTGATCTTTCATTTTAGTTTAGTGTTATTTCACCTCACCTCACCTAACTGTTTTAATATTTGAAAAAGCTAAAAAAAAATAGAAGAAGCAAAAGCCCAAAAAGAAAAGAAAATTGAATTACAATTGAGTTTGTCTCTAGCTCACCCCCTTGATGTATTGATACCCTTACTTACCACTCTACACTTGAGTTTATTATATTTTTTTAGGTATTTTGAGGATTTTGATTAGAGGAGCTTTTCAAGAAACGACGAAAAAAATGCACCGAAAAGTTCATAGTTATCAGTAATCTTGCCATCCTTGGCGGCTAGGGTGTTGTTCATTTTGTTGGCTTGGATGTGGAGGATCTCATTGCATTCCTCCAACCTAGTAGCTCAACTAGAGGCATCCAAGAGAGCATACATTCCCTTAAAAAATGAAGTCAGTTAGTATGTTATAATCAATATATGCTTAATCTTTAATGTTGCATATCCTCTTTGAAGATGCAACTATTCATATGGTTCTTCAAGGCCACCATGTACTTGGGCAACCTGGAAGCCCTTTTAAGAGCATAGCTGACCTTGCTGCTTTGGTATGTCTTTGATCGTGATAGAATCATCACCCCTCACAAAATTCATCACCTTAGGTTGAACCCTAAATGCAGAGGACAAAGAGGTGGAAGCATTGGCCTCAAAGGCACTGGGCTTGAGGTCATGAGAAGGATTTTAGTCCGTCCTTTGTTTCTTGGCATTCTCAACCTCCTATTCCTTTTCTTTCCTTACTTATTTCCTTAAGATATCATTATCCCCTATTTTTGGGCTCTTTGTGTCTCAAGGGGGGGATTGGGGCTCTGTTCTTTGTTAAGATTTGCCTCCATAGCCAACAAGTGGACATTGGAGGTATGTTGTTAACCAAATATGTCTTTATCCATGTTAAAGTCTAGATTTCGTGGTTCGAGACACTCTCAATGAGGTCAGGGTTTCCTTAAATACAAGAACCCTAAAGGAACAAAATGACCCATCTTCCCTTAGGGGTATACCGACTAGAATACTCCTTGTCCTACCTATTGGCAGGGTAGAAAGACTTGGTGGCCATGGATATTCCCACCTACTTCTAGGCATGTGAGTTGTCTTGCCAACAGGTAGACGAAATTTGTTTTTCGACCATAAAATGCAAATTGTAAGTTCGATTTGTGCATGGATAGGACCATTGTAAAGAGAATTAGGAGTTTTATGATAGTGTGCTACGATAATTCTGTGTTAGAGAGTTTTCCAAAATCAAATGGGGCTTACAAAGTGTGGGGTTATTCTCCGATTTGAATTTAAAGGAGGACCAAGGGTCCAGAACATGAAGGGACTTTGTTTTTACCCTATAGATGAGTTTGGGGTGTTGGAAGGGGGTGTATACATTATCCTTTTATTTGACTTATATTTTCATATGTTCCCTTTAAGGCTGAGAATGATATTTAATTATTTCAACTGTCGATCTAATCTAATAATTAGACTTGATCAACCTGAGTATTAAAATATACTTTTTTTTTAAAACAAGAACAATATATTTATTTATTAGGTGGAGAAAAAGTCTCTCCTAAGGCAGTTACAAGCGCTAAAACAAAGAAAACTTAAGAGCATTTACGAAGTCTAGAACGAGGAACCGATTGCCTTAAGTTACATTTTAGAGCCTATTTCCCCTCAGCGGTTAAGTACGGAAAAGATTCTAGTTTCTTGTCGCCATATTGATTAATACCATCCACATCAACTTGATTATTTGAGTCTTCAATGTTCCCTAAAATATCAAAAGAATTACTAATTGGAGTAGTGAATTTTTTATATTGATTTTGACCAAATTTTCTCCCAACCCAGTCTATAATATATGTCAGGGCTTTAGCCGAATTAGGAGACATGCCTCGATCAAACTTAGGATTCTTCAAGTATAAATTAACTTTAGGGAATTCCTCTTCCCGCATAGATCCATTTGACAAATTTGGAATATCTTCTAGAGGGGGCATCTCACCATAATCCTCTTCATTATCAGAAATATACTAGCATGAAATATTCTTATTCTTATTTTTACCCATATTTTTAGGGGTAATTTTTCCAAGGTCCATTCCAACATTATCTATATTTGTTGAGTGAACATAGTAATTGGACTATTTATAATCAGATATATCCCCTAAAGAGATAACTTTTTTATGTTTTTTACCCACTCCGGTTATTCAAGGTCACTAATGGAATAACCATTCTTTGATTTATCCTTTTTCATAATTTGTCTTGGTCGACAAAGGTGATTGATTCAATCTGGCTGGAGATCCACTATTTTGGGACAAATATACAAAAGAATAAGTCGCATCCCTTTTACCCGCATGGGGAATAACATTGTCCACTGATTTCGGATTCTTAATAGGATCTTCTAACTTTTCAAAGTTTGTTCCATGAATATCGGCAACTTCCTCCTAAATAGTAGGAAATAAAGCTTTATATTTTTTTTTGAATTACATGTTCATTAAGTGTTTCCAACTCATCTTGCTCATGGATTATTATTCCATTTTTCTCAAAAATCAAATTCTACCTAGAGAATGACTATTATTTTGGACATCCACGCCATTAACTTGCATAACAGCAACACTATTTTTTAGAGATTTCCTCTTTATTTAAACTGATGTTTTGAAAACTTCTTTTTTAAGATTTTTTCTTTCATTAAAAGAGTGATCAATATTTTTGCAAAAATTAAAAAAAAAGTGGTATATATTCGTTAGATATTTAGACAAAAAAATCCATTACCTTGTTCCACCAAATTGTGATCAGGAAGTTTTTGGAGTAGGTCAATTTCCACCAAACCTCTAGCAAATTTTCCATAATTTCTATCATGGGTGGCTTTGTCAATGCACAGGGGAAGACCTACAACCTTAGCAATTTGAAGTATAAGTCTTGGATCCTAATAATCATGACATAAACCCATAGACGAACCGAACCTGAAACAGTGGATTGAACATCAGGAACCTAACAAAAAAGTTTAAAGGATCCATTTGAGAGTTTCGAACTCCTTAATAACCATACTTACTCACCTCATCAGAAGAAGAAAAACACGTATTAAAGTAACCCTCACCAGCGTTCGTGAGAATGTAGGGACTTTAAAGCTTCCAACTGTTATTGAGAGCAGCTTTGAGATCCTCTACCTTCCATGGTTTAGCCCCATTTTCCAAAATAATTCTTCCTATAAGGTTGGAAGCACTACAAGTTTTAATTACCTCTTGATATGCCGTGTCATTCAACCTTACTGCTAATGTATCACTATGAAAACATGGTTCACTAAGAGGAGGGATATATGTTGGCTTTTCCTCTTGTCGCAAAATAACATTGTCGTTATATAAAAAACTAGCAAATGATGGTCATGAGAATGTGACTTCTTGAGATGAGTGTTAAAGACAGATGATATATTTTCATTTGTTATTATATTCCAAAAATCTCGTAAAACATAACTCTAAAAAATTTCTTAAAATAAATAAAGTGACAAGATAAAATTTGCAATCCCATGTTTTTAAAAAATTATATATATATATATATATATATATATATATATATATATATATATATATATATATATATATATATATATATATACAGTCCTGCTCTTGTGCGGACTAGTCCGCATTTTAAGAATGCGGACCGAACATGTGTCACCTGGCGGTGAGCCCAAAAAAGAGAGAGTGTGCCTATAATTTAGGCGATAATTTCTCGGTGCATCGTTAGGTGACACATGTCCAGTTCGCATTCTTAAAATGTTGACTAGTCCGCATTTTAAGAATGCAAACCGGACATGTGTCCCCTGGTGGTGAGCCCAGAAAAGAGAGAGAGTGTGCCTATAATTTAGGCGATAATTTTTAGGCGTACCGTTAGGTGACACATGTCTGGTCCACATTCTTAAAATGCGGACTAGTCCGCACAAGAGCATTATTTTATATATATATATATATACACAAAACTTCTCTTGTGCATACCAGTATGTATTTTAAGAGTGCATACCGGACATGTGTCACCTGGCGGTGAGCCCAGAAAAGAGAGAGTGTGCCTATAATTTAGCCTCTCTTTTCTGGGCTCACCGTCAGGTGGCACATGTCCGGTATACACTCTTAAAATACACACCGGTATGCACAAGAGCATTACTATATATATATATATATATATATATATATATATATATATATATATATATATATATACAGTCCTGCTCTCGTGTGGACTACTCCGCATTTTAAGAATGCAGGTCAGACATGTGTCACCAAACGGTGCGCCTAGAAATTATAGTCACACTCTCTCTCTTTTCTGGGCTCACCTCCAGGTGACACATGTCCCGTCCGCATTCTTAAAATGCGGACTAGTCCACACATTAGAGCAGGACTATATATATATATATATATATATATATATATATATATATATATATATATATATATATATATGCAGAAAGTCTCTCTTGTAAGGACTCCTTATGGTACAGACCCAGGTACATACCATTTTTTAAAAATATTAAAAACAATCAATTTTTTAATAAAACTTAATGGATATGATCTCCACGGTGAGAAGACTGTCTCCAATTTTTTTAATCAAAAAATTCAATAAAAACCATTGAGATGAGGTGATATGTAAACAAATTGTATAAATATTCATTTTCAACCGTTGAAATATTGGGTTGCCGCCAGCCACTTTATTGATTGAATTTTTTTATGAAACTTCATGGATATGATCTTCTCACTGTCGAGATCATATCCATCAAGTTTCATAAAAAAATTCAATCAAAAAGTGGGAGAGATGATCGTCAACATTTCAAACGGTCGAAAATGTATATTTATACCCTTTTTTTACATATCACCCCATCTCAACGTTTTTTTATTGAATTTTTTGATGAAAAAAATTGGAGATGATCTTGTCACCATAGAGATCATATCCATGAAGTTTCATCCAAAAATTCATTTTTTTACTATTTTAAAAAAATTGTATGTATTAGGATATGCGCCATAAGGAGTCCTTACAGGAGGAGTCTCTCTCTCTCTCTCTCTCTCTATATATATATATATATATATATATATATATATATATATATATATATATTAACTATAATACAGTTCATATTATATGTGTTTATTTTATCAAATCTATAATATATGTGTAATGACCCGTACTTTTATGGATATTTAAATTACATGAGTGGGTGTAATTTAATAATTTGAGAATTTAAAGTAAATGAGATGGACTAATTATATTTCATGTCGCATGTGAACAAAAGCGATAAGTGATTTTATTTTATTGGGAAAACACGTGTGGAGATGTGTTGGGTTTAAGAGGTGAATTTTTGATAAGGGACTCGGATGGGAATTTCGAGTGCACGGTTGGTCTCGGAAGGGATGAGATAGTCAGAATAGATTACTCGCGGGTAGTGTTTGGGTTTTGGGGACTTTTTGGATCAGTAGGGACTCGCATGTCAATTTGGGGTTTAATAAGTGAATAACCCTTATTTTCTCTTTTATAAGCCACGAGAGAAAGAGAAAATAAGAAAGAAAGAAAGAAAGAAATAAAGAAGGAAAGAGGAGACTCGGGCCAAGCTCCGACGGATTCCGACACGAGCTCGTCGGATTTATCCATCCAGGCAAGTGTTTAAATTGCTTTAATGATTTAAGTGTGTTTATTTTTCATATTATAGTTGATGATGAAAACTATAAGATTTGGGGTTTTGGATTCTAGCACAAAAATGGATTTTTGGGAGATGATTTCATATGATTTTGGTGTGATAATAATCCTAAATAAAATCTGAGTTAGAATCCATATTAATGGTGTGATTTTTAGTGAGAAAATGGAAGGGTAGCATAAATAAGAATTAGAATTTAAATTCTTAGAAGTGGATGAATCCTTTGAAATTAAGTGGTGGTGTTGGTTGTAGATAAGTGTGTAGATATTTACATTGTTGGTTTGGGAGAGTAGAAACCTTAAATCTTGGATTGGATGAAGTGCAAGTGTGAATTTCGTCAAAAGCAAAAATCTGGACAGACCGGAATGATCTGAATCGAGGTTATCGGTTCGGTCCGTTTATGACCGGACTGGTTCATTTTTCTTGGCCATCGGTTTGGTCCGTTTATGACCGGATCGGTTCATTTTTCTTGGCTATCGGTTCGGTCCATTTATGATCGAATCGGTTCATTTTTCTTGGCCATCGATTCGGTTCGGTTAATTGAGAGTTTTTCTTGGACTAAAAGGATTGGAGAAGAATTTATTTTTGGAGATAGATATTAGGGGATCCTAAATAGAGTGCGAGGACCTCTAAAGGAGTAAACGAGTGATATGTAAGCACTGGTTAGTGGAAAAGATCAGGGATTTAAATTTAGGAATGTTTGGGACGAACGACATCCGAGGAATTATTCGACGGGTCCATACATATATATTTATGCCCGTAGAATATATATATATATTCCATATCTATATAATACGGGACAATGGTATTATGAATAGTAACTCATGCATGATAAACATGCATGGCATACACATGCATGTATGCATGTATACATGCATACAGTTTTTATATTTTTTATTTTTTTATTAAAATATTTTTAAAAAAACTATTTTTTTAAAACATTTTTTTTATTATTTTATTTTTTTAAAAGTCAGGGTTATTATGGGCTGGGTTTTATCACGGGACCAAATTTATCGCCATGCCCTCGGGCACGGGCATCCGCTAGTATATATATTTATGCCCGTAGAATATATATGTCGATTATATATATATATATAGGGGGGGGTTGAATATATGTATATATTCCGTATACATATATATATATATAAGCAAATCCTAAGGTGCAAATAGGATGTTATAAGAATACTAGATAGACGTGATAAGCTAATATTCAGGAATTTATGTCAAAATTCTATCATAAGTAAGTGAATACTTATGGGATTAAAATCAGTTGTGTGTATACTTATGAATTATTGCGAATTGGTATGTTTGGGATTACAGGTTAATGCCATGAGAGATAGACATTAATCTACGGATTTGATGTGATATATATATATATATATTAGCGGATGCCCGTGTCCGAGGGCACGACGATAAATTTGGCCCCGTGATAAAACCCAGGCCATAATAACCCTGCCTTTTTAAAAAAAAAATATTTTAAAAAATAGTTTTTTTTAAAATATTTTAATAAAAAAATAATACTGTATGTATGTACGCATGCATACATGCATGTGTATGCCATTCATGTTTATCATGCATGTTTATCATGCATGAGTTGCTATTCATAATACCATTTTCCCATATTATATAGATATAGGTATAGAGACAGTATATATATATATATATATATATATGATACGATTATGAATATATATGTGTGTGAATGATACATTTATGTGAAGCACACCCCTCTAGTGCTATCTTGGAAAGTTGCGCGATGTGGGTGAGGCCTCTGGCTTGAGGAGCAGGGAGCGTATAGTCCCCAGGTCATAGCGTCCATTTTATATTGTGTTATTTTTATTCAGGGGTGAGACATGGTTGGTATGTTTCGTTCTCATTTTCGGTGGGGAACTATGATCGCTTCCTATACGTTGTGATTCGGTTTTTACCAAGTTGGTGTGAGAGTCTGACTGCTGGTAACCCAGGATGGTATGTGAGTAATTCTTCGGAAGATGACAGCATTGAGAGACTGCATCCATTGATCTACAGCTCTGAGGGATGGCTATTATACTCATACAGTGTGTGATATATAAGTGTGATTATACTTGATGTGTATAGTATATTGAATATAAATATGAGATGTGAATATATATATACACGGATATAATAAAAAATGCAATATGGAATAATTTCTTGATCATCCGGGAGTATAAAATCCGGAATAAAATGTGATATACGTTTATAAGGATGAGAATATTATATACGAGATAAAGAACACTAAAATGTGAATATTGTAAATTGCTAGCGATAGTTATACTTTATGAACAGATAAAACATAAGAGAGAATTTATTATGCATAAGCTGGTGCGAAAGCTTAGGATATTATATACGCAGGTTACGAGATAGCGTATGGTGACTTGGGAGTTTTGCGAGGTGCTCGTTAGACTGGGTAATTAACTAGGGTGTTTTAAAATACACGCGTTTGGTGTGCACTGCTAGATGAGAAGTGAGGGGGATATCATGTGAGTGGGACACCAAGTTAAATATGGAAAATATCATATTTAATATGTTAAGGTATTTTAAACACTTGCTAAAATATTTTTTAACAACCCGGGCTCTGACCCGTATCTATTTTTCTTTTTCTTTTTCTTCTTCTTTGTATACTTTATAGGTGTCCAGACAGAGGGGCGCTTGGATGTTTATTCTTTCAAGTCAAATATTGTTGCCGCAACTGTGGACGTTGGTAGGAAATTATTTTGACGCTTATATCCTTATGATCTAGATAAGAGGTATTGTTGTAATATTCGGGCATATTGCCCAACTATTGTCATTTATTTTATTTCGCACATTTCCGTATACGCTAATTCGATATGGTTGTAAAGATGATTTACCAAGAGTATTCGGTTATTATTTATTTATTTTAGTTGTTTATATCTGTATATGGTTAGATTTAATTGTTTATTTAAGTTAAAAAGATTAGAAAGTTTAAAATTTGGCGCCAGGCCAAATAGGTTATTGGTAATTAATTGGTTTTCGACGCTGATGTTGAGAATGAAACCATTTGAGATTCCTATTTGATTTGATATAGGATTGATCACCTGGTATTTTATTAGGCGGGCTATCACAGGTGGTATCAGAACATCAGGTTCTAGTGTCCTTAGGAATCTGTGCGGATGTACTACGTTTTCAGCATTGCTTTCTATTTGATATAGAGCCCTATGTTTAGGATTATTAATTCCTATGGTGAGATTTCGTTCTCCTGTAATAGTGTAATTATAGTAAATCTTTTACGCGTTCGGGTATGTTTCGTTTGCTGAACAAAGAAGGATGACCAGGTGAGGACCGTTGGAAGAACAGCAGGAGGTAAGGCTCAATTGGAGTTGAAGAATATTTTGGGGACGATGACCGTAGTCGAGATCACCCCTATTTGTGCTCAGGAAGATGAGGTTGAAAGGACTGATATGGTGAAGTATATATTTTCAAGCACCGGTATAGCATAAAGTGGTGCTAAACTAGGCTCGCCCAGTGTGGTTAGAATGGGAGAGATTTGAAGGGGTCTTTGTAGAGGACCATCAGTTGGAATTTTGGTTAAGGCGAAGTTGGTGCGTATATTCAATGGATGTAGAATACCTAGAGGCTTTGTCATATATCAAGGAGTATTATACCCAGAAGTAAAATTGGGGTAAGATTTTCTTGGCTCGTGGGAGCAGTGATGTAATGATTGGAGTAAATCACCACATTTGATATAATGTAGAAAAGAGTCCTTAAGTTGGTGATGGACTTATGAGAGGAGTCGCCAGCACTTAAGGGAAATTCTGCTTGGAAGGTCAATGCAGATGGCGACTATGTCTTATTTTGTCAGTGAAGATATTAATGCTTTATTGTGAAGGGAGCAAAACAGATTGGAGAATTTAGTCAGGGAGTAAGAATGAATGTAATGGTGTTAGTGAAACACCGTAGGGGGAGACCCATCAAGGGACCCATCAAAATGATTTGGGGTTATAAGATAGCAGTGTGTTCTTAGGGTCAGCGGAACTAAGGGAACAATAAGGGTGGCTGTCAAGGTCAAGGCTACCAAAGTCCAAGAGAAGGACAACCCTAATACGGTCATTGTGGCCGAAGATAAGTGGATTATATGAAGAGGTAATTTTATGTGGAGAGTAGGACCTCATGCATTAACTTTTCCCGAAGTGAGTCAAAGGAAAAAAGTATGGTTCTTAGCTGGGGAAATAAGTGAGATCATTTTTGGTTCTGTTCGGAATAGCGTGTTATGTCTGGGAACTATTTTAACAACCAGGGTGATTGGAAAGATAGAGAAGTGAGTTTTAACCTCGGGTGAATGAGGTATGCCTTGTGGGAGACGAGCGAGTCACGGTATATTGATTAGCGCTAGATTCGCATGTGACACGAGTTTAGTGTATATATTGATAACATTATTACGTTTTTATACTTCTGTGGTATGGATATGTTGTTTTGGAGATGCCTTGCCTAAAAGAGGGTCGATCTCACATTTATATTGTATTATGATAGAGAGTTCAGAGAGTATAGTTGTCTCGAGATATTTGATCCCGATGTGTAGGGACTTTATTGAGGTGATTTGAGGAGTATTGGGTTTACTGTTAAGTGGAGGGATTAAACTCGTTACTATGTTTAGCGCCCAGACCTTAGTGATAGGTAGAGCGCATTGTTATATCACTCCTTTAGAGATGTGGGAGTTGAGATTTATATTTATATGTCTGGGGACAGGATTTTGAGAGTCCCGGTTATGTGTTTGAGGTTTATGGAATTTGATTACCGCCAATATCGATTGATAGAGTATTGGGGAAAGTTACTTTTTTGAATGCTATTGCGTGATGAGATACGCATTGACCTTGATGAACATTGTGATTAGAGAGACGTTGATAGATGCTAGGGCATCAGTTTTGAACGTTTATCAATGGAAGTGTAGAGAAAACACTTTGAGCTGAGAGTTATTATATAGTATAAGGCCAGTGGAGCCAGCAGTGCCGTGAGAGAGCATTGAAAATTTTCTTTCTCACTACGAGTTGAAGGGTGGAACGATGTCAAGGAGAATTAAATTTTGATTTATGGGTTGATTGAGAATACCCATGTGTTATAGCCACGTTGGGAATGCAAGGCCAGTTTTGAGGAAAGTGTGTGACGTTTCCTGTGTTGTGAAATTATGCACGAATTATAGGGTATGTGGGCACTTGGTTAACTGATTTTGAATCGTTTGATATAGGAGAACATGGGAATAAATGTGTGGAATATGTGCCTATGGGGAAGTTATGGGCAAGCTGGAATGGTATGACTGATTAAACGTAGTGTGAGATAAACGATGATCCATGTATATGTGTGAAATGAGAGTAGCACAATCGAGATGGGTTAAAAGGTTGTGGGAAGCCATTTGTTCGGATATCTCTTGAGGAGAGGTAAGTCCAACTGTTGTGGGAAAGTAGAGCGGAGTCCTACTCAATTGATTATTGAGGGTGGCTTGCGCGTAAATAGAATGTTGGCATCTATAAAGTAAAAAGGGACCCGGGAGTGCATGTTGTGACGAGAGTGCACGGGTCGAGACTTTCGGTACCCCAGAGGAAGAAGGGGAGTATGAAGTACCACTTTATGTGAGACGTCATAAGTGGGAATTGGTGTTAGGTGAGACGTAGTGAGACTATCTCCGAGACGAGTATAAGTTGGTTCTTGATGATCAACTAGAAAAAAAAATCTTATATCAAGCCGATGATTCGAGTGACAAAATGGGCAGACTAGCTGGTGAATTTCATTGATAGGTGTGCTCAAACCTTTCTTTGAAAAGAAGGATTGCACTGGTGCAAGGTGCCGCCCAATATTATGGTGAAGTATGATGAAGATCCTTGAACCCCACCCCAATAGGGATTTGTCGGGAAGCAATGGGGGATAATGTTTTGTTTTGGGGAAGTCACCTAGGGCTTGATGAGTAGACGGGAGGTGATTAATGACTAGTAAAGCGGTATGAATTTGACTCTGAAGTCACTTCAATTAGTTTACTTTTGTAACTGACCAAACTTGTAATTGAAGTAAAGCATGGTACAGTAATTGGGAGGAGAAATTATCGAACGATAGAGTTGTGTGTAGTCACTCGTACCTGTTTGATGGACAAGGTGTCTATTCAGGTTTTGTGTGGTAAATCATGGTCGTTCTCCCTTCGGTTATCTAGAGGTGAGCGAATAACTAGATTTTTGGATCAAACGTGATTTAGAGTCTAAGATGACTTTTGAGTGTCGTAAGAGTTACGTCATCGTGAAATGAGATTGGAAGGACTGACAGGAGTAGTCAGAAGTTCTTGTGGTATCTTCTCTGGATGGGAGTTTTGTGTTGGGATGGATATGGGATGTCGTCACTTAGTGACGTACCTCCTTCCAATAGAAGTGAGGCAATAGAACCAGTGAAGTATGGGCTCATCTTATTTGGATGTCGTTGGTAGATAACAATGTGTGATGTGCAGTTATTAAGGTGAGAGATTATGACTGATGAAGTATATCAGTATGAAGATAATCGATCAAGTTTGTCGTGAAGCTGGGGATATAGTGCTTAAGCCTTTATACAGTTGGTCCTACTAGCGGGTGAATAATGGAGTCACTATATCATTATCGATGTGTGATTTGATTTTGGGTACTAGTAGCGGGTGTATAGTAGTTATGTTACCTTGAGGTGGAATTCGGGTACAAAAGGGTGTTGTGTGTGGCTCAAGATCCAAAGTTTTGGTACTGGTCTTGTCCGAATTTCGAGGAAAAAATTCTCTTGTAAGGGGGGAGAATGTGATACCCCGTACTTTTATGGATATTTAAATTACATGAGTGGGTGTAATTTAACAACTTTTGAATTTAAAATAAATGAGATGGACTAATTCTTTTTTCATGTCGCAGGTGAACAAAAGCAACAGGTGGTGTTATTTTATTCAAAAAATACGTGTGGATATGTGTTGGGTTTAAGGCGTGAATTTTGATAACTGACTCGGGTACGAATTACGAGTGCACGGTTGGTCTCAAAAGGGCTAATAGTCAGAATAGAGTACCCAGGGTAGTGTTTGGGTTCCGGGGACTTTTTGGATCAATAGGGACTCACATTTGTGTATACGAGTCAATTTTTGGTTTAATAAGTGGATAACCCTTATTTTCTCTTTTATAATCCACGAGAGAAAGAGAAAAGAGGAAAGAAATAAAGAAGGAGAGAAAGGAAAGAGGAGACTCGAGCCAAGCTCCGACGGATTTCGGCACGAGCTCGTTGGATTTATCCATCCAGGCAAGTGTTTAACTTGATTTAATGATTTAAGTGTGCTTATTTTTCACATTATAGTTGATGATGAAAACAATAAGATTTTGGGTTTTGGATTCAGGCACAAAAATTGATTTTTAGGAGATGATTTCATTTAAATTTGATGTGATAATAATCCTACATAAAATATGAGTTAGATTTTTAGTGAGAAAATGGAAGGGTAGCATAAATAATAATTAGGGTTTAAATTCTTAGAAATGGATGAATCCATTGAAATTAAATGGTGGTGTTGGTTGTAGATAAGCTTGTAGATATTTACATTGTTGGTTTGGGAGAGCAGAAACCTTAAATTTTGGATTAGATGAAGTGTAAGGGTGAATTTCGTCGAAAGCAAAAATCTAAACAGATCGGATCGGTCCAAACTGAGGTTATAGGTTTGGTCCGTTTATGACCGAATCGATTTGTTTTTCTTGGCCATCAGTTCGGTCCATTTATGACCAGACCGGTTCATTTTTTTGGGCATCGGTTCGGTCCGGTTTTGTCAGAAAGATTTGAGAATTTTAAACTAAAAGGACTGGAGAAGAATTTTGTTTTGGAGATAGATATTAGGGGATCCTAAATAGAGTGCGAGAACCTCTAAAAGAGTAAACGAGTGATATATGAGTCTCGAGTTAGTGGGAAAGATTAGGGAT
Source organism: Sambucus nigra (assembly GCA_949130495.1). NCBI lineage: Eukaryota > Viridiplantae > Streptophyta > Magnoliopsida > Dipsacales > Adoxaceae > Sambucus > Sambucus nigra. Next base: position 165,706,996 of record OX422222.1, on the reverse strand, counting down.
TTAAATTTAGGAATGTTTGGGATGAACGACATCTGAGGAATTATTCAACGGGTCGTTATATATATTTATGCGTGTAGAATATATATGTCTATTATATATATATATATATATATATATATATACACACACATGTGGGTAGAAAATATGTAGATATTCTAAATATATATATGAGCAAATCCTAAGGTGCAAATAGGATGTTTTAAGAATACTAGCTAGACGTGATAAGCTAATATTTGGGAATTTATGTGAGAATTTTATCATAAGTGAGTGAATACTTATGGGATTAAAATTAGTTGTGTGTATACTTATGAATTATTGCGAATTGGTATATTCGGGATTACAGGCTAATGCCATGAGAGATAGGCACAAATAGACGAATTTTATGTGACACACACACACACACACACACACACACACACACACACACACACACACACACATATATATATATATATATATATATATATATATATATATATATACGGGTATAGAGACAGTATATATATGATGTGATTATGAATATATCTGTGTGTGAGTGATATATTTATGTGAAGCATGCCCCTCTAGTGCGATCATGGGAAGTTACGTGATGTGGGTGAGGCCTCTGGCTTGAGGAACAGGGAGCGTATAGTCCCCAGGTCATAGCGTTCATTTTATATTGTGTGATTTTTATTCAGGGGTGAGACGTGGTGGGTATGTTTCGTTCTCATTTCAAGTGGGGAACTATGACCGCTTCCCATACATTGTGATTTGATTTTTACCAAGTCGGTGTGAGAGTTCGACCGTTGGTAACCCAGGATGGTATGTGAGTAATTTCCTGGAAGATGATAGCAGTAAGAGACTGCATCCATTGAGTTATAGCTCTGAGGTTTGGTTATTATACTTAAAGAGTGTGTGATATATAAGTATGAATATATTTGATGTTTATAGTATATTGAGTATATATATGATATGTGAATATATATTTATATATATGCAGATATAATAAAGAATGTAATATGGAATAATTTTTGGATCATCCGGGAGTATAAAATCTGGAATAAAATGTGATATACGTATATAAGTATGAGAATATTATATACGAGATAAAGAACACTAATATGTGAATAGTGTAAATAGCTAGTGATATTTATACTTTATGAATGGATAAAACCTAAGTGAGAATTTATTATGCATAAGCTTGTGCGAAAGCTTAGGATATTATATACGGGTTACGAGATAACGTATGGTGAGTTGATAGTTTTGCAAATGGTGTTTTAAAATACATGCGTTAGGTTTGCACTATTAGATGAGAGGTGAGGAGGGATCTCATGTGAGTACGACACCAGTTTAAATATGGCAAATATCATACTTAATATATTAAGGTATTTTAAACACTTGCTAAAATATTTTTTTTAAACCCGGGCTCTGACCCGTATCTATTTTTCTTTTTTCTTTTTCTTGTTCTTTGTATACTTTATAGGTGTCCAGACACAGGGACGCCTGGATATTTATTCTTTTAAGTCAGACGTTATTGCCGCAGCTATGGATGTTGGCAGGAAATTATTTATATGCTTCTATCCTTATTATCTAGATAGGAGGTATTGTTGCAATATTCAGGCATATTGCCCAACTTTTGTCATTTATTTTATTTCGTGCATTTTTTTTATGCTGATTCGATATGGTTGTAAAGATGCTTACCAAGAGTATTCGGTTATTATTTATTTATTTCAGTTGTTTATGTCTTTGTGTGGTTATATTTAATTGTTTGTTTAAGTTAAAAAGATTATAAAGTTTAAAATTTGACGCCGGGCCTAATAGGTTATTAGTAATCAATTGGTTTTCCATAGTGATACTGAGAATGAAACCATTTGAGATGCCTGTTTAATTTGATATAGGACTAATCACCGGTATTTTAATAGGTAATGCGTCACAATTTGTTAAGACCTAATTTTTTTGAAAAAACCCTTGATAGTGTTATATCATGTTTGTATGATGGTTATTTAATATCTTGAAATTGCATGGAATCAATATCATATATAATATTAAATGTACATATTATTTTGACGATACATGTTGTTGTTCAAACATTTTAAAATGCACCACTCCAGGTATCAACTAAAATTTATTAATTGATTGATAAGGTGAAATTGTAAGTGCTACTAACTATAGTTTTTTTGCAAATCACTCACGCATTGTGAAACGCTAAAAACTAATTTAAAATAATGATACATTCGTATATTAGCCCATCGCCTGATATGATATGTTGAATTTAATTAATCCATATAGCATTTCCACTCACGTTAAATGTTTTGTAAAAGATAATTTATGGACATGAAAAAATAAAAGGTGTTCACGCTTCTTGATTTCATATTGCGTTTATATATTATTAATATGTATAATATTCTTCTCCCATTTAGGTTTTATTTAGGGAGATTTTGTTTGCACCTATATATTTTCTGATTGATCAACAATCTATTATTTCTTCCCTAAATCACCCTTCATAAAATATTCTTCTCACCCAACTTAAAAACCCTCTATACCCTTTGAAATATTATGGGAATATAACAATGCAGTGTGATGTAATTGGGTTATATAATAAAAGGAAATCAACCACTCACTATTCACATATACTAAAACAATATTATGAGGATCCTAAAATTGGACCCTTTTTAGAACTTGGTGATTTGTCAAGCGCACACTGGGTGGTTTGTGCGAACCATGGGAACCCTTAACACCGCACAAACCACCCAATGCGTGCTTGACACGTCACTAGGTCCAAAAAGGGGTCCATATTTTAGGTCCCCTAATATTACTCAACTAAAAATTCTAGTAATTATTGATTTAAAAAATTTCACTTCTTATTAGAAGTCGAACAAGAAATAAGAGTTACATTCAAAGTTATATTTGTTAATTACAACCATTTTGTTTACGTAACTTTTTAAAAGAATTTTGTGGGTGAGCTTTTAGTTGTGATAACAGAAAGGAAAACTTCTCAACGATCTTATTATAATTTCTAATTATATTTATTTTATTAATTGAATATTTTTATTTAGGATTGTTGAACTTATGTCATGTCCAAGTTTACATGTATGAGTAAATAAAATTTAATGAATTAAATGTATTAAATAGTTGATTTTAATTTAATGGTGTTATAAAATAAAGCGCCATAGAAAATTTATAGGGAGTACAAACTTTTATTTCATTGGTATCAATACCCAATGGATATCATTCATATTTATAGTACAAAATAAGTAATCCCAAAAGACCCTTTCATAAATCCAGAATACTAGTGGGCATCCACTAAAATATACATTTTATAATACTCCCTCTTGGATGTAACTATTTATACTATTCAATGATTGTTGCCTCATTATAACCTTACTAAGGAAAACTCATGTGGGAAAAAACAAAAGTGAAGGAAAAAGAGTACATTATTTGTGATCGAACGCTCTTAGTGATGCCTCATTAAAACCTTTACTAGTAAATCCAATTAGAACAACATAATTAAAGAAAAAGAGTACATCGCGTATATGTCCAAAATATCATGTTCTTCGATTCTCCCCCTGATTATGGCATTTCTCTGATGATTGAGTTGATGCATTTCCATCTCATACCCAACATTCTGAAATATTTCTTTAACTTGGTGAAAAGATTCAATACGTTGTTACTTCAATCACATTTTTCTTCTGAAGATGGACTTTGTTAAAGAGGATTGAACATGTCATTTTATGAGATCTATTTGACTTTAATCAATTACATGACCCTTCTGGACTTCATCTATGTAGAATGATCAAAATGTGCTAGTTATATATCCCTTGATGTAAACTCTTTGAATTTGAGTTATACATGCATCACTTCCGTCATAGGTAGTGGTAGTAATATATGTTGATTGAGTCAAGTCTTAAGTACATAATGTACATTGATTGTTCCTTTTAGGATCCCAGAGATAAACTGTGTGCACATAACTAGCTAGACATGGATCATTAGATTTAAAAGTATCACACCAATAATTCCACAAATGTATCATATGCTATAACTAGTACTAGTCCCATGCTCTTCAAGTCAATGATAATTGTTTTTTAGAAAGAGATTGATTGAATTATTATGTCTGATACCATGCATTGTGATATGTATAGCAATATACTAATAATGTACAAGTATAGTACTTCTGGACCAAATTTAAAAATGCAATAATAACATGAAAATCTGGTACTTCTTGACCAAATTTATATTGTCATCCTCTTTAGGATGATATGAATATTTTAATATCCAAAATCCAGAAATCATGGGTATACTAAAATGGGTTGCTTAATATATTCTAAAGCATTGTAGGACTTTTCAATCCTTATTTGGGTATTTTGCATTTCAATGTCACACTATGATATATGATTGTTTTCATACCTTTTCTTAGATAAGAATATACTAAAAACGATTGTATCTATATCCTTCTGGATTGCTTTAAGTTATATAATAAACGTCTTATTCGAATTGAACACGTATTCATGGCGTTGCTTTAGGAAAAATTAATCCTTTTGGGATTTTTATATGGATTCTTTGTCTAAGTTCCGTATAAATAAGTAGTCATAATATTCATGTGTATTATATATAATATATTTCATAAGCTACTTAGATGTCTAAAGAGTATTTATAGTTGTATCGGGATGGTATGTTTGTATATAATTAATTTTTGATTTCTTCAGGAAACCTTGTGTTATAGGTCGTGCATTTTTTAGCGAGCTTATCACTTCTCTTTCTTATACAACTTATTCATAACCTTTAGAGTTAACATCTTACGGGGTTTGTACTATAGGTCCAAATACATCACCTATATTACGATACTTAACTTATGCTATTATGAAATTTTATCATTTTGGATAATAAATTCTTTGTCGAAATTCATTTATAATACGCGGATTTGTAGTTTCATTTTTTTTTTGTGCAGCTACAACATATATAATTATATTATCGATGATCATCTCTAATGATCTCACTTTTCTCTTATATATATATATATATATATATATATATATATATAAATCATTAATATTAGGTACTTTTGCCTATTTTTGGGGCTTTATAGTTACTTCAGGGACTTGTCTCTTCTAATACACGATAATCTCTTCTTAGGTATTAGAGAAAGTGGATCTTTTGTCCATAACCTCTTATTTGGGCATGATTTTATTTAACCTCCGCTACCAGAGAGTCACAGTTCGGACCTATATATTTTCCACACATCTAACGTGCAATAAATTTATATTCTGTCAAATTTATTTTGTCCTATTGAGACAATGATTGTGGTAAGAACATTTGCAACTAATCCATGTTAATGTATCTAATACTTTAATATCATTTTCACTTCATTTACGCATTGACTGATACAGAGGATTAGATGAGACAAAGTGGAAGTAATCCACAATCATTCTCATCGTTCTTCGGGAACGGACCATTATAGAACAATTCTTCATGAACAATTTGTAATTGAAGATGTTCTATCCTACCCTAACGGCGAAAAGAGTCTCATTGAATGAAAAAAAATTCAAAATATACGATAAACACTACCACTACACCAAACACGCCATTAGTAACATAATTTTACCGTTACTAAAAATATTAGTAACACAATTTTTTAGTTAGAAAAAAGGCATGGGACATGAAGCTAGTAACGGTAAAATTCTGTTACTAATAATAACGGTAAAATTCAGAATTAGTAACGAAAAATTATGTTACTAATAGTAACGGTAAAATTCAGAATTAGTAACGGAAAATTCTGTTAATAATAGTAATTGTAAAATGCAGAATTAGTAGCAGTAAAGTTCTGTTACTAATAGTAACGGTAAAATTATGTTACTAATAGTAACGGTAAAATGTATAATTAGTAACAGTAAAGTTCTATTAGTAATAGTAATGGTAAAATTCTGTTACTAATAGTAATACATATTTAAAAAAAATATTATTCGAGGTCCAATATCCTAAATTTAAACAAATTCAATTATTCTTATCATGCTATTTAAATCCTAAGAACATATACCAAAATAGTCACAAAAACAAGGGAATTATATTCAAAATTTACATTTATATAAGCCTCCACTCATTATTTACAAAAGAAACTTAAACCAAACAAATGAAACATCATAATACAATCGTCCCGAAAGTTACATTATTTTAATAAAATCATCAAATATAACATCCTAATACAATCACCCCCAAATGAGATATTTTTATATTATAACCAATCAAATGTAATATATAAAAGAAGTCTGTTGTTGAATATCAAGCTTCGTTCTATTATCATCGCCATCAATGCCTCAACCCGCAATGCTGGAAACTTGATGAAGATCCAAAAATGACATTCTATCAAACAAAATAAAATTATTATATTAGTTATAATGTCAACATTTAGTCATATAAAATTAATTTAGTAAAAAAAATTAATTAGTTCTATTCTCAAAATTTCAATATTGATACAAAACTTGATCTCAAAATTGCAATATATAAAAGAAGCTCTTTCATTCAGCTAATAACTGAAGTGTCTACTCTTAAAAGAGTCATATAGATGAATAGGAACTAGAACTAAGAGATACTAATACAACCTACTACTTAGAGATAATAACTAAAATTAAATAAGAAACCTAAACTAATTATCCCACTGATATGGGAATTTTATATTTTAATATAATATAAAACATAATATTCTGTTATAATAAATGTTGCACTAAAAAAGTATCCAAATGAAACATACCAGAGTAGTATCATTTTTGAGAAGCTAATAAATCGTTATAAACAGTTCCACGCAACAACAACAACAACAACAACAACAATAATAATAATAATAATAATAATAATAATGATGATGATGATGATGATGATGATGATGATGATGATGATGATGATAATAATAATAATAACCCTTTGACTGGGTCCCGCACGTCGAAAATGGTCCCCTCTTGGACTATGCTTGTGAACAACAATCAACATAAATTACAAGAAACATATAGGACATGAATTGAGATATAAAAATCACAGTTTCTCCGTCAAATTTGATGATGGACCAATCAAACCTTTTTTAAGATAAAGGTGCAAGATGACTAGTGATTAAATTTTAAAAAAAAATATTGTAAGGACATTTTTGTCCATTATCAATATGTATGTCACACGCCGTTACACCGTTGAAGAAATTCAAGATTGCATCTTCATCAACGGATCCGAATATCAAAGCGTCTTCAACATCATAGCCTCTGCGAGAATGAACTTGGTAAAATTTTGTTTCTACGTTCCTTAAAGTTCATATTTAGTATTGGGAAATTTTTATAAAATGTTTTTTATAAAAATAAGGCGTAAGTTTTTTCAAGCAAAATGAGGCATTTATTATTCTGGGTCAACCGGACCGATCCGGTCACAAACGGACCGATCCGTTTTGCTGAAGGCCAGTATACCCCGGACCGATGGCAAACCGATGAGGAGAAATAGCCGAACCGATCCGACCTCATTCGGACCGATCCGCCTCTTAATAAAAGAACCGATCCGGTCAAATCGGACCGATCCGCCCTCAATCCGGACCGATCCGACGGGGATAATCACTGCCAGATTCGCTGCAGATTTTTTAGGCTCAAAGACTTCTTATTTAAATCCAACTTCGGGGAGTTATTTTTCAAGACTTACATACACGATTTTCAGAGTCCTAAATACTCAAAGTCTTCATCTTTTGATGTGCCAAACATCTTTTTGATTCACACAAAAAAAATCCCAATTACTTTTGTGAATCTTTTGGAACCCTAGAACACAAACTTTGTTGTTGTTCATCTTTGTGGAGAGATCTTTGCAACCGAGGGCTGCGTGTCATTGCTGAGGGAGTCTCTACAAAGTTTTATGGCTGCGTGTCATTGAGGAGAGCTGCGGTTCTTCCTTCGTTGTTTGGGCTGCGTGTATTCTCTTGCTGAGTTCAAGACTGCGTGTCTTTGTGGGTTGGCTGCGCGTTGATCCATTGCAGATTTCTCTATGTAATTGTAAGTTGCGGCTTGTATATTCATAGTGAAATAAAGGTTTTACCCGAAAGGGGTTTTTTCCTGAATTCTGTGTCTCAGCATATTTTTGTGTCACATGATTTATTTGTTTATGGGTTGACACACGCACGCACTTTAGATGCATGTTTAGGGGCTGAAATTTAATAAGTGTGTCTAATTAGAAATTTGCGAAGTTAATCAATATCACGCATTCTCAAATATTGAAGATGGTTATATACCTCTCAAATGGAATATAAAGAGTTGGTAACGTAGGCCTTGTCCATTCAATACTGTAAGTCTCCAATTCAAAGAGAACAAATCTTATCGGAGCTGCTCATCTGAGGTGGTGCCGCATACTGTTGAGGCTGAGGCTGAGGTTGTTGTTGTGGCCACATCTGCAGATGTTGTTGGGGGGAATCATCATCCACGGTTGTTGATACTGCTGCTGGTACAGTATTCTTACTTGCGACTCCCTGTCGTGCAACTGCATTGCACACAATGACTTGCATTGATAGAGTAACTTCCGTTGGGAATAGTCAAAGCATAATTCGAGGCATATCTTGGAAAACTAGATGTACAGGATGGAGAAAGAGAGATAGTAACAAACTTATCAAACATATAAAGAGTAATGTCATACAAACCACCTTTTTTATAGTACATATACGTAAAAACTTATCAAAATCTACGAAGTAATGTCATACAAACCACATTTCTTTTAAGATGCATAAACCAAAGAAGTCCAAGTCATGTTAGTTAAAACATAAGGAACATTAGTGTCTATTTTATTCTAGACATGCCATTGTAACGTCCATGTAAATGATAACTGTTGAAATTTCTAATGTGTAATCTCTCTCCGTAGATATCAATATCATAAATGGTAAAAGCCATCATATTTATACAGAAACTATGACTGTCACATTCTTGATAGACTATCTTCAGACGATTATAAATCATAGATGAGTTTTTAAGTGTATCTAACATTGTAATTTATTACAAAACAAATGAAACTGTGCTGCAACTGGTTTCAAATTATCATTTCATTTCAAATTCTTAAACACACAAATCATATCTAAACAATTTAGTGGAAAACTAACTAAACCCCAAACTATAACTCTGCTATCAACATTAAACATTGCTTAAATCATCCAGAGTAAATGGCCAAAGCCCAAAAACATCAGCAAAAGTAATTAAAAATCTCCAGACATGTATAATTAATTTAAGATTCGAAATAATGCAACAGTTGTGAATATTATATATATAGTTCACATAATCGAAAGAATTAATATGTTTTCTTCTCTAGTACATTATTTAAATAAAAGTATAAAGAAAGATATTACAATGAACTTTTTAGACAATGCAAGTATGACAAACGAGAGAGAGAGAGAGAGAGAGAGAGGAATTAATCTCACCATAAGAAGATTACCAACATTCTCCTCAGAATCAGTCCAGGGTTGATTTGTAAATGGTATTTTTAAACACCCTTCTGAGTCGTATCTAACCATATATCCATCTAACCATGTTTGATATATGTGCATTGGCAACCTTTTCCTGCATTATATAACATCATTAATAATAGTAACTTATTCATAAGAACACAAAAAATAAAATTAATTGCCTCAGCCTACAGATTGCAAGGCACAACATTTACCTGTGCCAATTCTTCCTGTCGCTTCTTCAATTTATCTTCCTACTTCTTTCTACTAGAATATTAACCAAGTATTTTCCTAACAGCCTCATCCTATAGAAGTCAAGGTACCATATTTGTTAAGGCAATATAGCAAAGAAGATAACCGATGAAAAAAGAAGAGAGAGAACCAAAAATAGACCTTTGATTCCCGAGATGCCTTCTCATTTTGCATTTTACGTCGCTCGGCAGCCTCTACTTTTTTCAGATGCTGCTCCACTTCTGAGAGTTTCTCCTTTTGCTCTGTCATAAAAATAGGACAAGAGTTGCGATGGATTAATCAATAGAATTCTTATAAAGTTTTGACAAAAGAAAAAAGATGGTAAATTTTTTTCGAAGTTTTTGATATTTTTTGTGATACATTCAAAATATATTTGTTCAAACAGGGTAAGAGAATAGGATAAGGCATTGAAGAAAAAATGATAGGAGAAAATAGTTCCATATATTCTTCATTTAAAAAGAAAGAAACTACCATATGAGCAGCTAATAAATAGCTAACGGAGGATTAGACCAACTAATCTTTATAAAGAAAACGTATCAACGTATCAACTTGTTAGAAAATATACCATCACCCTTCTTTTGTTGAGAAAAAATAAAAAAGTACCATCCCTGTACAAGTCTAATGAAACTTTACCATCTCCATATACTTGAATTACTCAATCTAATATTCTTTGAGGATACATGTTGAGTTGGTATATAACATGTGATAATAATTCTCTCAGCTTAGGATGTTGGGCAGCAACCACTATACGGTCAGCTCCCTCAAGAGACATTAACACTCTTGCTTCCTCCAAAGCCTCATTTTTTTTAGCATGTATTGCAAGGTATCATATAAGAACAAGTGCATAAAACTGTGTTTCCTCTCTCCCTCTCAATAATCTCATTATCGGTGGTAGGACACCATTCAACTCAACTATCGTCTGTTAGTGTTAACACAAAGAAAGTTATCCGAACACATAAATTTTTGAAGAGAAACAGAAGCCTCTGTCACCACGTCTAGGTTCTTATTACTAAGTTTCTTAACAAGGGGACATATCACCTCTGTCTTTTAAAACAAATTCGAGCCAATGAACCGATTGATCTAATAGCTTAAATTTGCAAAGATGGGTTGTTCGTTTCCTTAATCACCCTGAATAAATGATCCACAACATATTTCGCTGAAGGGGAATTTGTTTTAAAAGCAACCCGCCTAAAATCAACATTTGATTCGGCTGCTAACGTAATCCCTATTGCTGTCATCAAGCAATTACTTTGCAACTCCCCCTGTCCTTTCTTAATTAGCATAGCCAAAATGAATATATAATGTGCATCCTGTTGAAAACAAAGATAAAAAACATGTCACCAATGTTAATCTCAGTTGTTCTTTAAACAAGACAGATATTAGGATCAATTAAGACTCAACTCAACTCAACAAAGACTTTTCCCAATTATTTGGGGTCGGCTACATGAATCCTATTTTTCCTTTCCATTATGTCCAGTGCAATATCTTCGGTTAAACCACATGAAATCATGTCCTTTTTTATAATATCCCACCAAGTCAATTTAGGCCTTCCTCTACCCTTTGTGTTACCATCAAAACTAACTAAATCCCTCTTCCTTACAGGAGCATCCACTGGTCTACGCTTGATGTGTCCAAACCATCTAAGTCGATTTTCTCTCAATTTATCTTCTATAGGAGCTACTTTTACCGTTTCACGAATTTGTTCATTTTTAATTTTATCCTTTCGAGTTTTACCACAAATCCATCTTAGCATTCGCATCTCCGCCACACTCATTTTCTGCACATTTTGTTTCTTGGTTGCCCAACACTCTGTCCCATATAACATGGCGGGTCTAATGGACGTCCTATAATATTTACCTTTTAACTTTAAATGTATACGCCTATCATACAAAACACCAGTAGCACTTCTCAACTTAACCCAGCCTGCTCTAATCCTATGAGTAACATCATCACTAATATCTTCATCTTTTTGGATAATCGATCCTAAATAACGAAAATGATCATTTCTAGGTATCTCTTGACCCTATAATTTCACCACATCTCCATTTGTCCTCCTATTACTACTAAAATTGCACTCCACATATTCTGTTTTAGTTCTGCTTATTTTAAATCCTCTTGTTTCTAAAGTTTCTCTCCACAATTCCAACCAAGCATTAATCCCTGTCTTAGTCTCATCCACTAAAACAATATCATCTACAGATAGCATACACCATGGCACCTCATCTTGTATTTGTCCAGTCAACTCATCCATAACAAGCGCAAATAGATAAGGACTTAATGCTGAACCTTGGTGTAGACCATCCGTAATTGAAAATTCACTACTTTCTCCGGCTGATGTTCTTACTGTAGTCATCGCACCATCATACATATCCTTGATCACATCAATATATCTGCGAGTCACTCTTTTTTTTATGTACAACCCACCATATTATATCTCTGGGTATCCTATCATACGCCTTCTCTAAATCTATAAAAATCATATGAAGATCCTTCTTTTTCTCCCTATACCTCTCCAATAATCTCCTCAATAAATAGATTGATTCCATTGTTGACCTCTAAGGCATAAACCCAAATTGATTCTCAGATACTGTTGTCTTTAATCTCAATCTATATTCAATCACTCACTCCCAAAGTTTCATTGTATGACTCATTAACTTAATACCATGATAATTTGAACAACTTTGTATGTCCCCTTTATTTTTATAAATGGGTACTAAAACACTTTTTCTCCATTCATCGGGCATCCTATTAGTCATTAGAATTCTATTGAATAATTTTGTTAGCCATGATACTCCATCCTCCCCTAAGCACTTCCAAACCTCAATAGGGATACCAACTGGTCCTAAAGCCTTCCCTGTTTTCATCTTTTTTAGAGCAATCCTGACCTCTGTTGTCCTAATTCTACGAAAAAATATATTTTCTCGAGTCTCCCTAAGTTCCTCTATATCTAATCTACTCCCATTATCTCCATTTAATAACCCCTCAAAGTAGTTTTTTTATATTTCCATAATTTCATCATCTTTGACTAGGACTCTCGAATCATCACTGTTGATACACTTAACTTTATTAAAATCTTTTGTTTTCCTGTCCCTAAGTTTAGCAAGCTTATAAATACTTTTTTTCCCTTCTTGTGTACCTAATTTTGTATAAAGATCATCATACGCTTTTAACTTAGCATCTCTTACCACTTTCTTAACTTCCTTTTTAGCCCATTTATATTTCTCAAAATTTTCTTCAATTCTATTTGTTTGCCATGTTTTAAAGCACTCCCTTTTAATTTTTACTATATTTTGTACTTCTTCATTCCACCACCAAGTTTCTTTAGACTGTGAGGGCCTTTTGATTCTCCAAGAATTTCTTTTGATATCTCCTAATGCATGTGGCCATCTTATTCCACATTATGTTAGTCTCTTCTTCAGTATTCCATGTTGCTTCATTTAATAATTTATCTTTAAATAGTTCTAATTTCTCTCCTTTTAAGTTTCACCACCTAGTTCATGGGTTAATCTTCACTTTTTGCACTCGTGATTGATTTTTAATATTTATATCCAACACCATTATCCTATGTTGTGAGGTTAAGCTCTCTCCCGGGATAACCTTGCAATCTTTACACGTTAATCGATCTCCTTTTCTAGTAATAAAAAAATATATTTGGCTCTTGTGCGTTCCACTTTTATAAGTTATTAAGTGTTCGAGCCTCTTTTTAAAACATGTATTTACTAGTAAAAAATCATAAGCCATCGCAAAATCTAAGATAGATTCTCCCCTGTCATTCCTATCTCCAAAACCATATCGTCCATGCACTATCTCATATCCTACACGATCTTCTCCTACATGGCCATTAAAATCTCCCCCTATATAGATTTTCTCACCTATGGGTATTTCTTGAATTAGTTCATCCATTTGTTCCCAAAATTATACTTTAGTGTGCTCATCTAATCCTACTTGAGGTGCATAAGCACTAACAATATTAATTATGTTTTCACCTAATACCAATTTTTCAAGTATAAGTCTATCACCTTTCCTAATAACGGCTACGATATCGTCCTTAAAGTTCTTATCTACTATTATTCCAACTCCGTTCTTATTTCTATGTTTTCCTATATAATAAAATTTAAATCTTGTATTTTCTATTTCTCTAGCTTTCTCACCGACCCATTTAGTTTCTTGTAAACAAGCTATGCTAAATTTTCTTCTTATCATGGTATCTACCAACTCCATCCCTTTTCCTGTCATAGTCCCTATGTTCCAAGTCGCTAACCTAAGTCTAGTATCCTGGACTAACTTCTTTACCCGCACACGTCCAGCTTGTATGTCAAATAAGGGTTGAAATTGGAGTTAAAAGAGAAATTCGTGTAGTTGAAGTATATTTGGTCATTTTAGTTGTGATATTGCATTCGTTACTCACTGTAATGTACAAAAATTTTATGCTATGTAAGAATTTGTTGTTTCTATAACATGCATAAACTCATGCTAACACATAGAAAGGATACACACAGATAGAAATGACAAGGAAAGAAATTACTTGATTGAACTTTTTAAAAGTAATCACACACACACATATACATCGTATCATATCAATCTAATCGATCCAATATCATCCAAGTATATCAAATTATAACTGATTTTTATAATCAAAAGAATTGATTATATATATACACACATATTAAAAAGATAACATTTTAACTGTCACTGGCTAGTAATGCATTGATGAGATCATTGTAATGATTAACTCCAACCTAATTAATTTCCCCAGTTCCATTTGATAAATAGGAAAAGCGTATTGGTGTAGTGCAACCAGCTTCTATCAAAATTATTGTGAATCTTACATCCATCCACCACCGCACAAACATGCCAATTTCACAGTTAAAGCACCATGTATACCACACCTTCTTAATTTTCGGTATTGCTTCACTCATATGCATTCTAGTTGAGAACTGGGGGATCCCAAACAAAAACCTGTGAAGTTGTTCAAGTAAAAAATCTGCATTATAAACCAAAAACTCTCCAGCTATGCCCATTCTTCATCATTCCTTAAATCAACTGGAATAGATACCTGCGTGAATCAAAATATTATAATCGAACTATAGTGCAATTATGACACATATTGTAACTAAAGTACACCCTCAAAAATCTAAAACCATTCATCATGAAGGTTCCGCTAAGCTAAAGATCTCTGGTAGTAGAAAATTCAATATTGACGAGAGCTCATGAAGGTTGTTCTGAAGGGGTGTTCCTGTGATAAGAAGGTGATAATTAGTATTGTAAATCCTCATTATTTTTGACAAAAGTGAATTCTCATTCTTGATTCGATCAGCTTCATCAATTATAATATAACGCCAGCTAAAGTGATGCAAGGTTGTCGTCTCTTTGATGGCCATTTTGAAACTGGTAACACAAGTATCAAACTTCCCAGCAACCAGTAACTCTTCACGTACATATCTCCTTTCATTAGGACCTCCAAGAAATTTTATAGCACGTAAAATTGGGCAAAAATGTCGGATCATATTCATCCAGTTGCCAAGTGTAGATTTTGGAGCAACCATGTGGGAACCAGTTATTCCTCTAAACACGTGCAAATAACCAAGTAAGGAAATGGTTTGCAATGTTTTTCCAAGCCCCATTTGATCCGCAAGAATTCCATTTATACCATTCTCGTACATTGGAAGCAGATACCACATAAAATCTACCACGTTAAAATATATACAAAATAACTGCAAATAACATTTCGCTAAACATTATAAGAGAATTTTGGGATTAACAATATTTATTGGAGTTACCAAACAGATTGAAACACCAATGTGCATCAGCCAAGTACACGAATAGAAAAGTGCAAATTTTGTCTTTATTTAAGATCTTTTAAAGTGGCAATATAAGGGTAACAAAAATATGAATAATTTTGTCATTGTTTAAGATCTCTTAAAGTGGAAATACAGGTTAGTACACCAAATCAACTTATGATTAATTTTGTGCCCAGAGAATTCATTTGAAAAAAGCTCTTGAGCTTTTATCTCAATTAAAAGCACAAACTTCCACAATCACTAAAACTATTCTTTATTAGGAAATCACTGGATGTGTGCACACACACATATATATACACATTATATATAAATTTGTTTGAATTAAACCAGAGAAAAACAACCATATGCAATAACTTTTTTTCTCATTAGCATCCAACACCTGAGTAGATAGATCCAAGAAATAGAAAAATGTGCTCTCGAAATTACTTAAAAGGTCTAAAACAATAAAATAGCATACATGAAAAAAAAAGTGTGAGATGTATATAAACATTGACATAGAAATGCAGGGGTAGGAAAAATACCCGCGATGATTTGAAACGTCGTGATATAGGGTTTCCATCAATTCGAGTTTATCTATTTACCATCTCATCAACGCGATACAGGGGTAGAAATATGGCTTGGTCAGAGAGGAAAGTGATTTCAACGGAGAGAGAGTGAGAGGGTGAGATCTCAACGGAGGTGGTCAGATCGGAGAGAGAGAGAAAGAGGGATTTTGAGTTTTCGCACGTGTGTGTGTGTGTGTGTGTGTGTGTGTGTGTGTGTGTGTGTTTGAGCGGGGTTTTGAGTTTGGGGGGTGAGTTTTTTCTAAAAAAATCACTATTAAAAAATTGAATCATTATTAGTAACACTTACATTAGATTACTAACGTTATTTTATTGTGATAAATAGTAATGGTATAATACTGTTACTAATTAAAAAAATAGTTTGTTACTAAAAGAGTGTTTTGGTATAATGTATATTTGTCAATGGTTCAATAGAAGGTGAATCATAAACACCATATATATACCTTTGTGATAACTATAGTAAAGATACGCATCAATTAAAATCATAAATATCCTGCTAAAAGATATCAAATAAGTCATTGTATAATATCACCTAATTGAACTATGGAGCTTCGAACTCATGACAAAGTACATTTCCACAGTAACAATATTATATAGTATTACCTCGTGAATAATGAAATAATGGTTTGGTCCAACACTATAAGTAATGCAAAATGGGTGTTGATAAAGGCACCCCAAAAATGTCTTCCTAGCACCCCCCAATGCATAAAAAATAGTGTGTGCTATGTTTTAAAGTCAATGCTTATGTACTAGGAAGGAATTTCCGGGATACCTTTATCAGCACCCATGCAAATTATTATTCATTATTTATTTCAATATGGTACCCAGGTATTCTAATGCTCATAAACGAAGAGAATTTCTTCAGAAATTGATTCATATAAATCTTTGCATATGAATGGGAGGGTACCTGTGACAACACTACCTAAGCTCTTTTGGGGCCTTTAATAGTTTTAAGAGGTTCAACTATAGTTGAAACCTTTACTATATTACATACCAAGTCTGAAAAACTTATGATTTTTTTATAATAGTGTGGATTGTTCATTGTCTACTAGACAAATGTCATTATATACTGGCAATTCAAAATTATCAATTATAAGATTCAATATAGATTATGAATTGCGCGAGTCCAAAATATAGATGCACAACAATACAATAATTTGTGTTATTGTCAAGAATTTTGTGACCAAGCCTAAATATAGGTAAGTATTTACATTATGAGATATTCAAAACATGGGATGGATAACAAAATTTTCAAAATTTTCTCAACGATTCATATAAGATTTAATAATATCGAAAGAATTTTTTATTTCAAGATAAAGATAAAGATCGTTTGGTTTATGAAAAGTCATCCAAAAATATATATCTAAAATCAAAATCACGCATTTTGTTGGCATTCTATCGCAAATCGTGTACTATAAGTCATTATGTAATTGTTATTCTTTTCTAATATATAACTAGGACCACTAAAATAATTTGATCAATACTTCAGTCGAAGACTAATTAAACTTTAGGTTCTCAATATAGTATTTTGGAATTTCATGCAATCTAGAAATTTGTGTTCTTTTGATTATATCATATCTATAATTGTAGAACTCCAAGTTCTATTTAATGTCATATATACATGAATATTCAGGTTCATGTAGACTATAAAATTAAAATATAGGACTTCAAGCCCTAAATAAAAATAATTCACAAAGCACCTCATGAGAATTGTGTGAAATTCAAAACTTCAAGTTTTATCATTTGTGTGTGAGAAATTTTGGTTCCATACTTCGGATTCAATATTATTAATATCCAAGGACATTAAATTCTCTACCCTTTTGTATCAAAACTTCAATTTTGATTAGGGGTGAAAATATTATATAATCTTCTAAATAATTGTAATATATATATATATATATGAACAATAATTAAAATTAAATACCATTACAAACATAATTCAATACTCAAATGAACCGAAAGGTCAAGAAACAAAGTTTTAACTGTAAAGCAATTAGGATAGTTAAAGGACCTTCAATCATTAAAAGAATAAGCAAAAAAATATTTAATTTAATAAAGAAAATAAAAAGGCAAGAAGTTAAAAATGTTATGTTTTAATATTTAATTTATTTTACAAACTAATCCATATATATATATATATATATATATATATATATATATATATATATATATATATATATAAATTATTTTGAGAACTTTCAACATTCATACCCATGAATAATCAAAACTTTAAATTTTCATTTAGGATATTTTTTGTTGGAAACTTAGGTCTAAATATTTTAAATAACTTCAAAACTTCGAGTTTCAAATTTATTTATAATAATTTGAAAAACCTATATCTCAATCACAACTAATCATTTGTGAATTTTTGGTCACGATAATGATCAGGAGTTTCAAATCGCAAATTTATTATGATTGGAGAACTTCCAGTACAAACCCTTCAACTGGACAATCAAATTTTCAGGTTCTATTGTGATCAATTTTCTTTAAAACTTTGTGTCTAAGAAATTTAAGAGGTTCACATTCCAAATTGGAATAGTTATTGGGGAAGTTGAGGTCATGTGTGATAAATAATTAGTAGAAAATCAGGTCCCAACATTATACATTTAGAGACTTTGAAAACCCTACCCAATTTTATCCAAACATTAAATTTGATAAATGATAAAATTGTTTAAAACTTTAAGTCCAAACTATAAATAATCGTTATGGAACATTAATTGTCCATCCCTTGAATAGAAATAACCAAAACTTCAGGTTTTGATTTATATTTTATTTTATTAAAACTTTAGGTCGAAGATTTAAATAGTAATTTACAACTTTTAATCCTAATATTAAATACTTTGGGAACTTCTGGCCCCAAATTAAAATATGTATATTGTAACTTCAAGCCCCAAACTAAAATAGATTTATGGGAACTTCATGCCTAAAATAGTAATTACAAGTTCCAATTTTAATTACTTAGGTAACTTTCAACATTAAATGATAATTAGGAGGGGATATGATACAACCATAATAAAGGCATGGGTTTACCAGAACCAAGGTCACCACTATTACAATAAAATCACGGCTAATCTAAATCAAACTCAACAGTTCAGTTCAAGAGGTAGAGGATTATGCCCTAGCATTCACCACAAAAATGATAGACACCAAAGCTTTTCTCGTGGTTAACCCTTGGAAATAAAGAACACGGGAAGTATGGAAACGATGATCCAGAAATCAAAGAATCAATCACAAGCAACTGTCATCTTTGTGGCTATAGCAAGCACACTTCTTCAACTGTCTTTATCGTTGGGATTTTTCATCTGATTCTAACACTCTAAATAAAGCTCATGTTATTATCACTATGCAAGATGGTATGGATAATGCCATTTACATTGATGCAGGTGCCAATTCCCATATGACTCATAACCCAAGTTACTTGTCAAATTTACAACCTTAATATGGTATTGATAGCATAGTGGTTGGTAATGGTGCCAAACTAGATTTAACATAAGTTGTATAACTTATGTTATATAACATATGAAAAATAGATTACTAATTAATTACTAGTTGATTCAAAACAGACAATTTGTTCAAAATCGAGTTCAAACACTACTAATTGATTCAAAACAGATTACTAATATTCAAAATAGACACTGGATACATTAAAAATAGATTACTAATTGATTCAAAATAGATTACTAATACTCAAAGTAGATTTCAAACACTACTAATTTTTCACTTTGACAATTTGTTCAAATTTTTCAAGACAAATTACTCCGGATCACTTAAGGCACAGACAAAACAATGACCAAAGCACTCAAGATTTATCGACATCCTTAATAGTATCCACCCCATGACTTCGACGATACAATGAATGATTCTCTTCTCTTGGATCAACACTACTAACGTAAACCTTACGTTCAAATATTAACAGTTGATGGCCATGCATCACCGTTCCAGTAGCAGCTGAAGCAATAACTTGTCCACTTGCGATCTTCCTTTGACTTCAAAAATCTAATAAATTGACATGTGGATCATATGGAGGATCAGTTAAATCTCGAAAGTCTGGCTCAGTTTAATCTCCAATGTTTGTCTCAATTGATGGGGGGATTGGAGTGTAATCAAGGGGACTTCGATGCGGGACTGGAGTGTAATCTTGAGGACTTGGATGGGGGACAGGAGTACAATCGTGAGGACATGGATTTGATATTTTGAATCCAACTGATTCAAAAGCACTATAACATATGATTTGATAAATGCCATATGTTCATCGTGTTTTTCTTCCCGTGTCTTTGCTCTAGTCAACTGTGAAGCTATAGGAGCAATGGCCTTAAGTTTACTTTTAGACACGGGTCCAACACCACGATTTGCCCCTGAAGCGATTAAAAATATGTCGTCAGTGCGTTCTTATCTCGGTTCAAGTGCAAACTGATCGCGTAAGTAATAACCCCATAAGATGGGGTCAAATCCTCAGGGAAATAGGATGAATTCTCATGACGATGTAGGAAAGATGATTAACCCTAAACTGACTCTAGTAAAGAAATAAAAAGGTGATTAATTTGAAGACTGCTTTCTATTAACTAAATGAAAATTAAATTAAACTTACTAACTAAATTACTTGAGTAAAATTAAAACTACTTCAGGTGATTAAATACGAATGAGGAAAGTAGGTTAGAATACAATCACCCAAACCTTAGTACGTTTGTCTGATAAAAAACTAGCTTGTGAATTATATAGTTGATTAAACCCGGTCTTTATTAATCCCAAGCATTACATATATGAGGGTACAAGCCCGCATCATACGTAATCAAGAGCAAGAATAAAGCGGTGATGTAACAGTTAACACGCACATCACATTCTTAAACACCCCAGTTACCTAGGAAAAACGAGGTTAAAAGATCTAGGATGGTTATGTTCACTACACAACACGATTCAATCAGTATTTAATTCAAAACTAATGTTTTATACGTGAAAACTACATCGGTTGGGTTTATGCACCCCAACCCTTAATAATCGCAATTAGCTAAACAAATATTATCTAGAGTGTAGGAAATCCAAACCATCGCAATGTAAAAAAACTAGATGAGAAAAAGAAACTAAGAACACTTTGAATTAAATAAACTTTGCACGAATTTAATTGAATTCAAATAAAGAAGAAGAAAGAACAACTTCACTTGCAAAAATCTGAATTGTAAATCAAAAGATGTAAAACTTCTAGGGTTCTTCTCTAATTTCTCTCTCTAAGTGAAAAGGACTCTAAATTAACTCTAAACGACTTCTTTAAACTCTGGGAATATGTTGGAATATATATACTTTGTTTTTACAAGAGTCACAACCATGTACAACTCTTATTTTGGAAGAGGATAATTCAAAAATAGATAGTCGAACCGATCCGATCATATCCATCGATTCGGTTTGATCTTAACAGATAATTTTTCCCATAACTGGACCGGTTAATTTTTGCTCCTATCGGTTCGGTTCATTCCTTACAGCAGCATTTTTCACTACCAGACCGATTCGTTTCTCGCTCTACCGATTCGATTCGGTCTTTACAGCAACTTGGCTAGCATCCGGATCGATTCCTTTTAGCCTCCAGGGTTCAAGTTGGCTTGATCAGAACTTCCTCATTCCTTGTGATTTTTCCCTCAAATTTGAAGCTTTGTAACTTGTGCTCCGGGACTCAGATTTGGGTGTTATCTCTTCCTATGCGCTCGTAGGCTCGAGATCTTCAACTCTTCTTCAGGTTTCTCGTCAAAATTCCAAATGAAAATTACTCTTTTGACTTTTCTTCCTTTTTCTTCTTTCTTTCCTCCGGTTTCTTTCTTTCTTTTTGTGCATTAAGGACCTGCAAAATTTATGAGAAATACACGAAACTTGGCATACTCCTTAGATAATGTCAATAGCAATAATATGAGATAAATCAACTCAAGTTCAATCGCACGAATGTTAAAAGACTCTAAATTATGGGGATAAATACGAAGAATTTATGCCTAATCAAAACCACCATAAGTTAGAACTTTGCGCGTCCCAAGCAATGTAAAAGAATCAAAACATGGTCAAACTCTTGTCAAATGCTATACTGGGATAGAATACCTATTTTGCGGGCAAACAATTGTATTTAGCTTATGAAATAAGCCTTTAAACCCCTAGGATACTCTAGTCGGACGAGTGTTGTCTTGTTAGGGTTTGGAGTGAATCTACCCACAAAATTCATTTTCGACTAAAAGACAGCTCAAAATACATAAAAAAATTGTACAATTTAATTTTTTCTTAAAATAGTCACCACAAATTTATATCCACAAGTCCCAATTTGTAGTGTGTATGTGCGAAGCAAGAAATTTAATTGCTAATTTTCACCGATTGATCATTACGTTATTTTCCAAAAATTCGTTTTAATTTTAAAATCTCACAGGATGCTCTCACAAACGAATCACTCAAATTCTGGCTATCTCTCTCAGTATGCGTGATTTATAAGAGTAAGTGTAATGGAATGCAAATTCACGTACACAAACTTGAAAGACGGAAATTATTTAGGTGAATATATCTCTTCATCAGGTTACGATCATTGAAAAACGGGAAACATTATCTTTTATTCATACCAATTAATCTCTCTTATTATCTTTTCATGTCTTAGCTTTCCACGCGGTAATTAATTTTGAAATTCGGACTCGGTTAGGACTTTTTTGGGTTATAAGGTGTATTGGGTACAAATTGGGAATGGCTAGGAATTTCGAAATTGGAAAATTTTTCTTATGATGTCCGTTAGTGCTTTTTCGGGCTTTTGCTCATTTTTCTTCTTTTTCCATTTTTTTTTCACATTTTTTTCTTTTCTTGCTATTTGTGTTGACCATTATTCATTTTTTTCTTTCCCCTTTTATTGCACTGTTTGGACTCAATTTTTAAATTTTCCATTTTCATAATTCCGGGCTATATGATTTTTTGGGGGTTATCAAACGAAACGGGAAAATTTTATTAGGCTCAATTTGGGTAGCAAAAGGATAATTTTGCACAACGTTTTATGGCTACTATGTTTGGGTGATAAACGACGGCCTACTTCATTGTCCGAATTACTAATTACATTACCCTATGCACCTCGAGAATAAATTAGTTTAGAGATAATTTTAGCGCATTTTTCAAGACAACATCTCACACGTTTCCCATAACCGATCAAAACAAAGGACTAGAGATCTTCAATGACTTTTCAAACACTGAAAAGAACTTTGAGTTAACCATTAACTCGGAGTGATTTAAAAAATCAAAAAAAAATCGATAGGCTCGAAATCTCACTGGGTTAGTTAATCTCCACACTTATTTGTAAAGTCTTCAATTTTCTCTCAATTTCCATCTTTGGTCAATTTTGGCTTAGTGCATTTGATTTTTTTCAATTTGAGACTTCAAACAAAATTTCGTGACATTTTTGAAAAATATAAATTCCAATTTTTATTTTGAAGAAAAATATTTTGGCTTTTTTCGAAATTTTTATAATTTTGTTTTTGGAAATTTTGGAGATTTCTATTTTTTTTGGTTTTGGGGCATTTTGAACTTTGTGAAATTTTTGAAGCGTATGCGTACCCCCCTAACTTAGACTTTTGCAAAGTCCCGATGCAAAAGGACTAAAAGCTAAAATAAAGAGAGAATGCATTGAAAATAAACAAAGGACAAAATGCAAAAATAAAAACAAGAAAGTATATGAAATTGAAAGGATAGGAATATCAAAGTTCTCCATTACATAATAGAATTACAAGCAGGTATGGACAGAAAAATGGAAGAACTAGACATAACAAACAAACAAATCAAAAACAGGCTACTGAGGGGGTGGGTGGGATGTTCCGAGAGCACTGGGGGCAAATGGGTCGTAAAAATAGTTCGGTGGGGGTGTCCCCATATGCAGGCGATATAGCTCAGCTTCTAGTCGATGCATCATACTCGTATCACGTTCGTATGCCCGATAGTCAGTACGGTATTCATTCGTGAAATCGTCAAAGAGTGATTCCAGGTCGGTGATGCGACGATCAAGCTCTACTCTCGCTGGCTCAAAATTAGAATCAGCCTCTTCATCGTACTCTTCCTCCTTGCCCTCAGCCATCTCCACGTCTTCGGCCTCTTACTCTTCTTCTTCCTCCTCTTCTTCATAAAAATCCTCATCTTCTTCATCATGATGCTTTCTCAATGGGCTTTGGGAGGCGGGGAAATGCTCGAGGGGCTGTATACCGACATCTACAAGGATAGAGGTAATTAAGCGATCATAAAGGAGAGGGATCGAACCCTTGTGTTCATAGGCTGCAAAGAGGATGTCGGCATAGAATGTGAGGCCTAGGTGAATGGGAAAGTTGGGATCAAAGAGGTGGTAGACGAGTGTTGCTCGCCGAGGGCGCATCACCGAGTCGTTGGAGGTTCGGAGGAGGTTGGCACAAAGGATGTGGAATATGATCCAGGCCTTGTCATTTAGGCGCCTGATAGGAAAATTTATAAGGACCCAATGTTCGTCGGGTGCAAGTCAAGCGATGCATTGACTTTTGGGCATGGGGCTGTCGTTATTTGGGTAGTCAAAGTTTTTCAAAATCGGGACCCCCTTTTGTGCAAGTTTGTTGGACATAATGTCCAAGGAGAAGGGAATGGGGTGTTCATCAATAAAAGCTTCAGAGTCAAACTAGCCCGTTCAGACGAGTGAGCCATAGAAAGACCTTACCTCATCCTCCCATACGACCTCATGGGGCTCGTTGAGGTATTGGCACCACCCTTTAGGTCGAAAAATATTGGTGACGGTTGGGGGTAGTTCGTTCCAATTTACTATGCGCTCTATGTGGAGATTTCGAAAGAAGCTAAAGAATCGCTCTCGCCATAGGCGTTCGATGTGAGAGCGGTGGTCCCCGTTACCCATCGGGCGGACCACGGTGGATGTGTATTTTATGTGAAGTGGTTGGTTGGCCATTGGAGAGGTGGCTTTTGCTGGAAGACGACAGAGAGAGAGAGAGTATGTATGGGAGAAAAGTGATGTGGGTGTGAAGAAATTTGGGGGGGAGGAGGCAATTTATAGGTGGGGTGGGGGAGGATTTGGAGGGAAAAGGGGGTGTGTGGATGGAGGGAAAATCGTAATGGGAGGGAAATTAAGGGATTGGGTAAGGGGGAAGCACCTATGGAAGGGAAGAGTTCTGCAGGAACCGATCTGGTGCCCAGGGGGGAACCGATTCGGTTCTACAATTTTTTATCAAATTTCCCTTAACCGAACTGATTCGGTCCCCAGGTATCAATTCGATCCGGTTCATTTTTTTTGTTTAGAAAGCTCCTCTCCTCTGCTAACCAGGACTCATTTCACTCTTGTTATTTCGAACACTCCCATAATTTTTCAATGAACGAACTCCCTCGAGACTTTCCAAACCCTCACAAAATGCATGTTTGACCTCCTATCCTCTCATGACTTACACCTACGGGCTCCTAACGACCCTAACCTAATTCTAATTATTGTACACTTCACCACGTACATGTTGGGGGTGCGACGACCTCTCCGCCATATGCCTCTAGATATGGCTTTAGGCATTTTCCATTAACTTTGAATGTATCGCCCCCTTTTGGATCTTCCAATTCTACCGCTCCGTGGGAGAATATATTTCTCGCGACAAATGGGCCCGTCCATCTAGACCACAATTTTACGTGAAATAAGTGTAGCCTAAATTTTTAGAGAAGCACCTTTTCTCCCGAACGAAACTCCTTATGTCGAATCATCTTATCATGTGCAAGTTTCATCTGTTCCTTAGAAATCTTAGCATTCTCGTACGCATCATTGTGCATCTCTTCCAAGTCATTCAATTGAAGCTTACGAGCTTCACTGGCTTTATCCAAATTATAGTTCACCTCTTGATTGACCAATACACCTTGTGCTCCACCTCCATAGGGAGATGTCATGGCTTGCCATAGACAAAGAGAAATGGGGACATCCCGAGGGGATTCTTGTATGTAGTCCTATAATCCCATAGCGCATCATTAAATCTAAGGGACCAATCTTTCCTATTAGGGTCGACGGTCTTTTCAAGGATGTTTTTGATTTCATGGTTCTCTAGATTTTCTTGCCCACTCATTTGAGGGTGATAAGTTGTTCGAACAACTCCATACTTTCTCATAAGCTTTTCAAATGACATGTTTGCAAAAGTGCTTGCCGTTATCACTAAATATTGCATTCAGAGCACCGAAGCGAGAGAGTATGTGTTATTGCAAGAACTTAATAACCATGTACAACTCTTATTTGGGAAGAGGATAATTTAGAAATTAGATATCCAAACCGATCCGGTCAGATTCATCGATTCGGTTTGATCTTAACAGAGAATTTTTTCCACAATTGGATCGGTTCATTTTTGCTCCTATCGGTTCGATTCGTTCCTTATAGCAACATTCTTCACTACCGAACCGGTTTGTTTTTCACTCTACCTGTTCAGTTCCATCTTTACATCAACTTGCCAGCATTCGGATGGGTAACTTTTCGCCTCGATGGGTTCGATTCGGCTTGATCAGAACTTCCTCCTTCCTTATGATTTTTCCCTCAACTTTGAAGCTTTGTAACTTGTTCTCCGGGACTTGGATTTGGGTCACGTTTCTTCCTATGCGCTCATAGACTCAAGGTATTCAACTCTTCTAAGACTTCTCATCCAAATTCTAATTACAAATTTATATTTTTCCCTTTTGACTTTTCTTCCTTTTTCTTCTTTCTTTCCTCCGGTTTCTTTCTTTCTTCTCGTGCACTAAGGACCTACAAAATTTATGAAAAATACAAGAAACTTAGCGTACTCATTAGATAATATTAATAGCAATAATATGGTGAAGAATTAGCCAATCTGAGGTCTAAATTTGATAAGGATTTGGCTTGAGCTGGCTAGGGAAGTGGGTTTGACCAGAAGTTATCCAAAGTTGAGTCTTTGCATGGGAATAAGACTTTTATCCTGACGAACTCCAAGGATAAAGGGAGGTCACTGAATAATGACTTAAGAGCTGAGCTTAAGAGGTACAACTAGTCCAAACCAGATAAGCAAGATAAGGAAGGAGCCTCCTTCCTTGAATAAGAGTATAATTACCTTAGAGAAAAGCAGTAGAAGTCCCAAAAGTCTTTACACAATATGGACGCTTCCATAAAACAATTGTCTTCTTCTCATAAAAAAGAGAATGGCCAGTTGGGGAAGGATATAGAGAAGACAAAGAAGTATTTACATTATAAAAAGGCGACAATCAATATTTTGTCAGAGAAACTCGACTGCCTAAGATTCTGATTCCATACGCAGCCTCGCCAAATGTCGATGAATGGCTACAATGAAGATCTTCTCAGCCTAGATGATTCTTTGAGTGATCCTTGAAACATTGTCTATAATAATGGTTAGATCACCACTTTTTTAGTTGCAAAGGTGCCAAAGGATTCCAAGTTATGGTACTAGTACGATCCTGGTTGTCCCGACTATCAAAATCCTTCTTACTAACTTGATGCTTTGTGGATCCCAACGGATGTCATTCTTATTATCTTGATAAGGATATATTTGGGAAACTATGGTCTTGATGGTAATTATGGGATTTATCTATCTCCATACTTGGTTGATGGGGTGACTCTTGGAGGGCCATCGATAATCAGGAACTTGGTGGAGACCATTAGGCCTTCTACGTTGCATGTTCAACTTGTCAGAGTTGGACCATCAGAGGAAGAATCGCTACGGTCGCATAATTAATCCATCTATATTTTCCTCATCATTGTAAATGATTTATTTTTTTAATTACCTTAAGTATCAATAGAAAATTATACATTTTTTATCGTTTATGTTGTGTGGTCCCTGGTCTTACGTCTCTTAGGCCCATCTAACTATCAATCAAATAGACTGTACCAAGGAATACTATGTTCTAGGGTACAAGTCAATATCCCCCATAAAGGTCCAATCGAGATAAGACTGTCCCAGCGTGAAAACCTCCGTGATAGCAAGTTGCCCGAGTATAATTTTTACACAGATACATAATATATGCACAGTCACACAGTCATATATATATATATATATATATATATATTCGTATTTTCCAAATTAGGTTCACCCACGACCCATAATTATTGTCATTCGTGCTTAGCATAAATTTTACTTAATTATCTCGCATAACAGATTCGTCTCTTTTATTCTCATTTATTATTTACTTCATTCTTACTTCTCATCTCTCGAAGTATTCTCTCTCACTAAGTATAAATTTCAGTAGGTATACCCTCACTTACCTTCTAGTCTAAATCTTTCACGAGTCTCAATCTTCTAGTACACGTACGCTCAAATCCAAATGTATAAATAACTCTCCGTTAACCCACAATTTCATCTCATATTAATTTCACTGAACGGAGTCTACTTACACCCTATTGGTCCTCTTCATAACCCATTATACTCTATCAATGATGATCAAGGATTCCTACGCATTTTAACTGGACTAAAAAAAAGGGAAAAAATATGCAGTTTTCCAGGAGAGGTCGATCGATCGAGGAAAGGGGGTCGATCGATAGATCATCGATCGATTGAGGTTCGTGAGTCGATCGATTGATCAAGCAGTTCTTGCCTAATTTTCTGCAATATTCAACCTACGGGTTCAACCATTTTAACCCCTCCAAATCTCTATAATTTCATCCCAAACTCCCATCAAAGTATTCCAAGTGTATAAGCAATGTACATAAATAAGTTCTAACGTAACGACATTAATAAATCCTCAGCGAATCAATCAAAAAAGGGGTTTAATCTCAAATTTCTTTATAAAACCAAATTTTGCATGAATAATCACCACCCTCTATTTTAATCAAGATTTTCTTTCCAAATATCATAATAAATTTATGGGTAATCCTCTACATATGATCAAGATTTTAGACTACATGGGTTCTCCCTACAACACATATAAATTCTCTTCCAAAATATATAATTCTCCCATTAAAACATATGATTTTCATTCCTAGACTAACATGGAAGGTATATTAACTTGGAAATCAGCAAGATAGATACTTACCTCGGATTCAAGGGTCTGATTTGTTGATGAAAAATATATGGTTGCGTTCCTCGTCGTGCAATCTAAGTTTTGGTGGTGGAGACGATGCAATCGGGTGAGTTCTAGGCCTTGGATTGCTTGAAGACTTTTCACCTTCTTCTCAAATCTCTTCACCTTCTTCTCTAATCACTCCACCTTCTTCTCTAATGATTGGCTTAGGCTTTGTGTTTGTTAACCCCAAGATACAACTCTAAATGACTAAAAAATAATAAGAAAATTCGTGGGTTTAATTACCCAAAAATACCAAATGTCTAAAATCCCCTCTCGGGGTGTCAATTAGGCCTAAAAATGCCCCGAGACCCAAACTAAACCATCGAGTACACTTTTCTGACTATCTCGACCCTTCTGGACACTTTACCGCACTCAAAATGACTATACCGATGACTTATAATTTATTCAATTTAATAATAATAATAATAATAATTTACTCCTGACACGACCCAGGCGCGTCCCGAATTAAATTTTCATAATTGCCATTTTATTCACTCGTGAGAATTTTAAAAAAATCAATCTCATATATTACTTTACTCATCCAGTAATATTCAACAAATTTCCAGTAATTACTAACTCACATCACGCTAGTAAATATTAAAAAAAAATCGAGTTAATATTAAATTAATACCTCAAATTAAATTTAATAATTCCCCAATTTTAAAAGCCATAAAAATACGGGGTATTACATACTTCCCCCCTAATAACGGAATTTCATCCCGAAATTCGGAAAAATAAAGCGTAACTGGTGTGGACAACTCCGGGTATTAATCTAAGATCTCATATAATTTTTGGCGTACCACCCATACAGTATATTACCGAATATCCCCACTAATGTTATACTCCAAGCCTTACCATTTAGTTTAAATTATCTTGAGTTAAACTTTACCCAATCCGTATTTCTATGATTTCCACATTCTTATTTGGCGATTTCATTTGCCTCAAATCATGCTACAACTCATAACTCTCTGATTAATATAAATATATACATATAAAGGCAAAGGTTATAAACTCAAATTCTAAAGGCCTAACTTACTTCGACTCCCAACGTTCTTTAGTTTCATGCGTGGGGTGTCTCGCAGAGCGAAATCCAAACAAGGAACCCCCCCCCCCCCCCGATACACTACTACCTAAAATAGTTGGTCATCAAAACTCCTCAGGTCCTTAGTCTATAGTATATAACATCCCAAAAAGTTTTATCTATTTATATAAAAGTCTACTTATTCACTCTCTTATCAAAGACAATATGCTGGCTATAATGATCATTCTTAGTCTCATATACAACAAGCCAATCCATGCCGATAATCACATCTTACTCGGATATGTCTATAACAAGTAAATCCCCGATAAAATTAAACTCGCGTTTTGATATATAGAAGAAAATAATAGGCGTCCCACTACCCATCTGTGAGTCTACATAAATAATAGTGCCAATGGCCAAGTCTAGTAACCCTATGGTCCACGCAATTCTAATATCTACAAATGAATGTGAGGTCCTAATGACAATCATTATGCGCCCCATAACACCATAGATAGAAAACGTACCCTCATTCGCGGGCGGTGGTTGTTGACTCCCACTATTATAACTTTGCTCCGATGAGTCAAGAAAAATTTTACCCAAATTTTCAATTCTAGTTAACCACCCTCCACTATATGTCCAAGACTTTGAATATATTGCCTTCATTGGGTTACACACCCAATTACCACATTTTTAGAACTTCTAGTGATGACTCTCCTACATTTTCCATTTGACCCTCTCACAAGCATACTATATTGGGTGAGTCCAATTTGGCATCACCTTCGACTATAGCAGCACCTTGAATTTGTAGGCTGCGTCCTAATCGTCTTTACAGTCCTGGCCTCTCGTGCCATAATAGGGGTGACTTCGACTACGGTCGTCATCCTCGAACATACTTCACGACCTCACTAAGCCCTGCCTCCATCTACTCGCCCAATGTCCCTCATCTGCCATACTTCATTCTTCGAACACACCTGATCGCAAATAATATTCACTAATATATATGTTATAGCAGGAGAACGGAATCTTACCAAAGAAATAAACAATCCTAAACATAGGGCTCTATATCAAAGAAAGCTACGCTGGAAGCATAATAAGCCGCACATATCCTAAAGGACACTAGAACCTGATGCTCTGATACCACCTGTAACACCCCGCCTAATTAAATATCGGGTGATCAGTCCTTTATTAAATTAAAAACTAGGTGAAAGGTTGGTTCATTCTCAGCATCACTGTCGCAAAATAATATTTCCAATTTGAACACCCTAAATAATTAAGCTAAGTGTCAAAACCATTTAAAGTCTCATTTTTCCTTTCTTAAATACCAATATAAAAACCATTTTGATACCCAACAGTTAAGAATCACATAAGTACTAAGGATGGCAATTAACACACAAGAATTAAACCATCTATATAATCCAAACCAAGTATAACAACCCTAAATGAAATCATCCTGACAATAGTTAACTCCCAAGGAGCATTGAATACCGAAAATATAAATGAACATAAATAAAAGACAAGATCCAAACGGAATAGGAAATCGGGCGACACATGCCCTAACTATGAAGATCTAAAGTATAAATTGATTCAATGACGAAGTTGTTTAAAGCAAGGGCCTGCAACTCCCACATAAGCTGCAGCACGTCCAATCCAAAGAACCTAAGCATGACGCCCCTGTGGTTGGGCACCTGTAATACATACATATATATACAAGAGAGAAAGAAATGACAGAAAACGAGTCAGAGCCCGAGTGTAAAACAGTTTTAAAAATATTTTAGCAAGTATTTAAAATGCTTATCGGCTAATATCACAACCAAGTTAGTATGCGACACTCTCTTCAGAATCTTCACCTCTCATCTAGTGTGCACCCCTACCGTTCTACTGATCTCATAAGTCTATCTAACTTATTTTCCATAAAGTTTTATCCCGAGAAATATTAAGGCCATAATATTTAGTTTTAGAAAATCATTATCTTCCATTTTCATACATTACTTAGAACCACTCATTATCGTTACAAAATTCATGAACACTTCTTATAAAGCTGAAGCATTTATTCATTACTTAACTACTTATACACACAATAGAAAATTTCCATATATAAGTACATATATATCAATCACTCGTATAATATATATATATATATATATATATATATATATATATATATATACAATCTGCACCCCACATAAATCTATGGTGCTGGCATACTTTGCTATCAAGTCCCTGTATCACTCGTACTAAGGGAAATACTAGTTCGGAATCACTCTCGAACTATATTAACACAATACACATACAAATAGAGGCAAAGCAAAGTTCCAAGTCACTAAGAGGTCAGCACATACCCTCACGTCTCTTAGGACAGTCTGACTATCAATCAAATAGCATGTACCAAGGAATACTATGTTCTAGGGTACAAGTCAATATCCCCCATAAAGGTCCAATCGAGATAAGACTGTCCCGGTGCGTAAACCTCCGTGACAGCAAGTAACCCGAGTATGATTTTTACACAGATACATAATATATGCACAGTCACAGAGTCATATATATAGATATTCGCATTTTCCAAATTAGGTTCACCCACGACCCATAATTATTGTCATCCGTGCTTAGCACAAATTTTACTTAATTATCTTGCATAACGGATTCGTCTCTTTTATTCTCATCTATTATTTACTTCATTTTTACTTCTTATCTCTCGAAGTATTCTCTCTCACTAAGTATAAATTTCCGTAGGTATACCCTTACTTACCTTCTAGTCTAAATCTTTCACGAGTCTCAATCTTCTAGTACACGTATGCACAATTCCCAATGTATAAATAACTCTTCGTTAACCCACAATTTCATCTCATATTAATTTCACTGAACGGAGTCTACTTAGACCCTATTGGTCCTCTTCCTAACCCATTATACTCTATCAATGATGATCAAGGGTTCCAAAGCATTTTAACTGGACTAAACAAAAAGGGGAAAAATATGCAGTTTTCCAAAAGGAGTCGATCGATCGAGGAAAGGGGGTCGATCGATCGATCATCGATTGATCGATGTTCGTGAGTCGATCGATCGATCAAGCAGTTCTTGCCTAGTTTTCTGCAATATTTAACCTACGGGTTCAACCATTTTAGCCCCTCCAAGCCTCTATAATTTCATCCCAAACTCCCATCAAAGTATTCCAAGTGTATAAGCAATGTACATAGACATGTTCTAACGTAACGACGTCAATAAATCCTCAACGAATCAATCAAAAAAGGTGTTTAATCTCAAACTTCTTTATAAAACCAAATTTTGCATGAATAATCACCACCCTCTATTTTAATCAAATTTTTCTTCCTAAATATCATAATAAATGCATGGGTAATCCTCTACATATGATCAAGATTTTAGACTACATGGGTTCTCCCTACAACACATATAAACTCTCTTCCAAAATATAATTCTCCCATTAAAACATATGATTTTCATTCCTAGACTAACATGGAAGGTATATTAACTTGGAAATCAGCAAGATAGATACTTGCCTCAGATTCAAGGGTCTGATTTGTTGATGAAAAATATATGGTTGCGTTCCTCATCATGCGATCTACGTTTTGGTGGTGGAGACGATGCAATCGGGTGAGTTCTAGGCCTTGGATTGCTTGAAGACTTTTCACTTTATTCTCAAATCTCTTCACCTTCTTCTCTAATCACTTCACCTTCTTCTCTAATGGTTGGCTTAGGCTTTGTGTTTATTAACCCCAAGAGACAACTCTAAATGGCTAATAAATACAAAGAAAATTCGTGGGTTTAATTACCCACCCAAAAATACCAAATGTCTAAAATACCCTCTCGGGGTGTCAATTAGGCCTAAAAATGCCCCGAGACCCAAACTAAATCCCTCGAGTGCACTTTTCTGACTATCTCAACCCTTCCGAACACTTTGGAGCACTCAAAATGACTATGCGAATGACTTATAATTTATTCACTTTAATAATAATAATTTAGTCCTGACTCGACACAGGCGCGTCCGGAATTAAATTTCCATAATTGCCAATTTATTCACTCGTGACAATTTAGTTGCTACTCGGAGGGTACATATCCCTCTACTGGTTCCATAACTTTTTATTTCTTTTTCTCCTTATTTGGTTAGATGGAATCTATGAAGCACTGTCGAGCTAAGGCTTTGTTCCTTCTAATCTCCACGATTCCCTTCTCAATGATGCACTTTAACTTCTGATAGTAGGTGGATGGCACCGTCCTCACGGCATGAAGCCGTCTTCTATCGATTATTGCATTATGGGGGGTCTATGTATACCATGAGGAACTTGATAAGATTGGATATTCCTCCTGCTCAAATTGGGAGAATAACCTTCTCAAGGGGTAAGTCAACCTTCTTGCAAAGACGACCAGGGACACAAAATCTTTTTGCAGGTCTTTTACCTTTACATTCAATTTATTAAAAATTTGAGGTAGATCACCTCTGAGGAACTCATTTGATCCATAGTATCTTGGCCACTACCTAGTTGGAAACATTAAGAATGATTACAAAGGTGTCATGATGGGCATTTCTAACTCTAACCAAATCATCATTCGTGAACATTATATGCTTGGAATAATCAATCTCCTGAGGTCGCCGATGTTTTCCCATAATGGGATTGGTCAGGTCAATCTAAAATTCCTCTACTATCGTTATTATCTTTTTTACCTCCATTCTAAGGTCATTCATTTTTTATTTGACTTAGGTTTGAGCCCCCCATGAATTACTGTGAACTCATGGCCCAAGTCTTCATCTATGACATTATTTGGTCTTTAATCCTTTACAGGTTGTGCTTAACCTTCCTTCTTTCTTATGAACTCGTTGAGGTGCCTGATCTGGGTTAAGTCCTCTAGATGGGACTTTATGGCCTTATAATTTTCAGTCTTATGGTCGTGATCTTTATGGTATGCAAACCTCAGTGTTATGTTCCTCTTCTTGGGTTACCTTATTATCTTCTTAAGACACTTGAAATACTATTGATTTCTGATCTTGAAAAAGATTTTATAGACCGACTTAATAAAGACCATGTTAATGGCATTGAATTCCTTCTTGGGAGACTTCTTCTCGATTCCATTTTGCTTTCCATTATGCTTCCCCCCTTTTGCTCGTTCCTTCTTTGTCTTCACTATAAGGTTACTTTGGTCGATCAGCCTCGTGGATAACTTCAGCCACTGTATCTTCCACCTTTGCGTACTTCTTAGTTCTCTCCATAAGGTCATCAATCATAACATCCCCCCTCTTTGTGAGGTATTTATGGAGCATGGAGCTACTTGACATCCCAATCTCTAAAATAATCCACCGTGACCTTCTCACTGTAGTTTTCCACTTCGTTATACACCTCCTAGTACCTTCTGGCATACTCTCAGAGTGTTTTATTAGGATTCTTTTTCATTATAAAAAGTGAATCCATTCATTTAGATTGGGTACTGCTCATGATAAATCTGATTGTAAAGGCCTCGAAGATTTTCTTAAAGCAAGTGATCGACGTGTGTGGTAAGTTCTCAAACCACTTATGGGCAATGTATCCAATGATAGAGGGAAATATATAGGATATCAAACTTTTATTATTGTTCCAAAATGTAATGGCCTGGCAATAATGCTTTACACGATCGGTGGGATCCGTCTTCCTATCGTAAATTTTAAATCATGGAGAAATAAACTTCTTAAGAGGTTCCAACTTTCAATAACCCAGCTAAATGATGATTTCATATGGCTGACAAGGGATTGTCTAGAGAGCTCCTTGGTCGTCCATGCCTCCTTATGAGGAGGATGCCTAGTGACTTCTCTTCTGATGAAATCAAAGATTTCCTTTTCCCCTCACTTCTCATTAGAGCGATATCTTCATGCTTGCAGCCCTAGAGAGGAGAATCTTCTTTCCAGTATGGAGCACTCCTTCCCTCGGCTTCAAGGTTTGCTCGCATAAGGACTAGGAGTACGAGAAATGTGGTTATATTTGCACTTTTCGTTTCGGGCATCTCTATTAAACCTATCTAGATGTTGTTAGAGTGTGGCATTATTCTCCTATTGATATCTAGTGGTGGGATTCTCGTCTCTAAACTGCTTCTCATAGCTATCGATGAGCCTTGAGATCTAGTTAGATTATTATCGGCTCATCGTTCTTGACTATCCTCTCCTCCCGAGGATGATAGTGTGCATCAGGATATTAGTAATCGGTGATCTCTAATCAAACTCTCTGGGATGGAGGAGATGGCTGAAGGTCCTCCTAGTCATCATCACTATCATAGGTGGTGACCTCCTGGTCTCCATTGATATGTTGATGATGACCCTTATGGTCATCGATATTTTAGAGATCTTTACTGGGTGAGTGAGACATATCAAATAATTTGGCTAGCAGCAAATAACTAAGATCGTTCCTACAAATGACGCCAATTGTAGATGGTAATTTCCTACAAGTATACAAGTAATTATATTCAAAGTACACAAGTCAAATAGATATGGTAATTATAAGAAGAATGAAATCTCTTACACAACTCAAGATGTACGTGGTTCGACAACATGCCTACGTCCATAGGGTGTTAAGGTTTGTTCTCTATTACTCAAGAACTCATGTTCGTAGAGTTGTAAGACTAATCGATGTTACAATAATGCATGCCCCTATCATGTGGGGCGGGTTTACATATATAAGACAACTTATGAGATTCATAAGCCCCGTTAATATCTATGTATAGGACTTAAGACTTATCCTTGATCATAATCATCTGTTACAAGCAATATCTTTGAACAATTCTTTACTCAGAGTCTTCATTAATCATATGTGCACATAGTTAAGACGCATGTGCGAGTGTGATTCTTGACCCCACAATATATACTAAGTGTTATCAAATGTGTATTTTAGTCGACGTCCATTAATATCCCAAATTTATGAAAGAGTCTTTTGGTATGCCTTATTTTGTATAATAAATAGAGATGATACATCTTTTATCCCATCAATCTTCAAAATAGAAAAGCATTCAAGTTGATTGTACAAACTATATTGTTTTTGGAGCATAGAACTTGAATTCTTGCCATATGAGTATTCTACTCCCTTCTCTCTCCCCAATAAATAAGTAAATATGTGATAAAAAAATAAAAATAAAAGTAGTGTTAATTTTTTTCACAGAACCTATTATCTTTTATTCTTTATAGTTTGAAAAGTTTATAAATATGCATATTATTTAAAGAGTTTTGTTATAAATGTTAATGAGCCTGCAATTCCAATTAAATTGTTTTTCTCTACACCTTTTTTATATGAGATCAACACTTGTGATTATATTTATGTTTACCCCATAATTTTATTTTAATCATAAATTTGGCATATTTATTGTTTTATTAATAAATTTTTGGGACAGTGTGTTTGACCTCTTGTGTTTATATATACATCTTATTATACTTGTGCTTTAAATTTGAATTAATATTATTGACATCACACGAATATGTATAGTGAAGTTGTTATCCTCAATTTGCGTAGTTAAATTAATCCTTATATTTTTTTTATTATTTCAATATTGGCCTTGTAATATAGTAATTGCTAAAATTTTAATAATGACTATTTAACCCTTATGTTTGTTTATAAGTTACAATAAAATGATAATTTGGAACAATAATTTTTCTATTTTTATTATTACCCGAAGCTCCTTAATATACTCTAATAGGGTTTTTACATCAATAGAAGCATTTTGAATGAGATCCTTTAAAGATAACTCATTCTCTTTGGTTGCTTAAATATAGCGATCTTCTAAGCATGTTTGTACTCCAATAGAATTTTTAGAACCATTTATAACATATATAGTTTCTTCTATTATAGTTCTTGAAAGCCAACTTCTAGTGAGAATGCCATTCTCTTCCCATTGGCCCGTAGCTTTTTGTGGTCCAACAAATACTTTTTTCTTGATTTTGTTATCCTTTTACTATATTCTATATGCTAAGAGTACTATTTTTTCTTCCTTTGCTACTAGACATTTGGGCGAGAGAATTACACAACATGTGTGTTGAATGCACAAAAACAAAATGTCATATATGTTATATAACATAAGATGTTATATAACATAAGTCATACGTTAAACGCAGTCCATATAAGTTATATAACATATGTGAATTAAGTTGCTTTTTTATTCAGGTGCGCCGTACTCTTTTATTTTGGCTTCGGTAGTTCATCAGTTGTACAACATAAGTTATATAACAGTTTAATGGTTTGCATTTTTTGAGTCAGGACTTTTATTGAACTCTAGTGTTTCTTATTGGTTTAGTGGGGAAATTAGTTTTCCATCAGTTTATGATCTTCTTTCCATGTTCAAATATCATATTTGATATCGCGTTTCCTTGTAGATAGCTTAATGTCATTATCTAAGGTTTTGATATATTAGTTGATGTGTACAAGTTGGATATTTCAATTCATCTATTATTGATGGTATTTGAATGATTATATAGTGTTTATGGAAAAGAAACTTAAAAAATCTTATTCCAATTTGCTGCTCTTATTTTTAGTCCTCATTCGCGTGATGTTACTTATCTATTGTATATTTGTTCTTTTGTGCATTTGTTTTGTAACTGTAAGCAGCAACTAGCCATAGTCCTCATTACCATGTTTTCATGTTTCTGCTTTTCGTACTGATACTCACATTGTATGCGCTTTAGTCCTCCTTGTTTGCAGGTTTACATATGGCATCCCCAGCATACGTAGTATTCAAAGGCCTAAATTCATATGTTTACACTTCGTGGCAAGAAAAAAAATATAAGATATTTTAATCGCTAATAACAGTTACAAATATAAGATTCGGAACCGCTAATAGCAGTTACAAGTATAAGATTCATAACTGCTTTCAGCAGTTATAAATATTAGATTCGTAACTACTGACAACAGTTACAACCAGTAGTTAGGAATTGGGGTCACTATTCATAACCCCATAAGGATTATAAAAAATTTTGACTGTTGTTAGGAGTTACAATATTTCATTTCCCACCCCCTAAATTATGACGATAAATAGCAATTAAAAAGGTCATTTATGACTACAAACAACACTCATAAATCACCCATTTTGTGTAGTGCAGGGGAGTTTTTAATTAACGGGGAAGATTTTAAGATTTTATCTATGTTTTGATTTATGTTTATCTCATTTCAAACTCGATACATCACGAAGGTATTTGTCTCTTATCTCATGTGTCTAGGTACAAAGATTGATGATCTTATTTTTACATACCCTAATGATGAAATGGAGATTTGAAGATTTAAAGTTAAAGATATTTAAAGAAAGTTTAGAGACTTGCAATTTTAGTACCTTTACAGTTTTGGGTTCATAGGAGGGTATAATATTTGTATAGGATATTTGATTTGATAATTCTGATGTTTTTAGTTTGTACCGGCATAGACATAGGGGAGATTTGTAAGGACATATTTTACATTATCCGGTTTACATTAGAGTATGTTGTATACCGTTACAACACACGATGATTTATTCAAGTTCAATCATGCATCAAGACGGATCCGGATATCAACATTCTTCAACACAAAAGCCTCTGGGAGATAGATTTTGGTAAGGTTGTGTTTAAGTCCCTTAATAGTTCATTTAAAGTGTTGGGATAATTTTTCTAAAACGTTTTTAAACAATTGAGGCGTTATTTTTTGTCAAAAGAATTTTTTCTAAGTGTTGAGGCGGAATTTTGATAAAGTTTATTTCTCGCTAATGTCTTTGAAACAACATGTCAATGTCATTCAAACGACAGGACAATTTCGAACCAACGAAGTCTTTAAGCGACAATACATGTCTCACGAAGTCTCGTTTGAAGTTCGCTTGATCAGTTTATCAAACGACACCTTACTATTTTGGTTTTCTAAATCCATTTGATGGGTCATGCGATGTCTCTTCAAGCAACATTTAAAGTCGTTCAAGCGACGGGGCGATATCATTCGAGCGAGATCACCAGCCCAAGTTTTTTATAAATAACGTGTTAAATGAGTTCTATTTCTTTAAGAAGACTTGAGGTTTTTCTACTCATGAAAACTACAAACTGCAAAACGATTTTGACTTCTTCATTTAGGGTTTAAAACGTTGTTTTGTGACACCCCGCCAAATGAAATACCGGGTGATCAGTCCTTTATGAAATTTAAAAAAGAATGTCCGGTTAGTTCATTCTTAACATCACGGTCAAAAAAACATTTTTCTTTATCTATCACCTAAATAATTAATTAAGCTAGTGTCAAAACATTTTATCTAGTAATTAATGTCAATTAATTTAAACCATTTAACACATTCACCATTATAATGAATAAACAAGTAATGAATAAAACATCATTTGACTTAATATGATAAAATTGGAATAATCATCCAAGTTAAACAAAATCTAAACCATCAATCGTAATAATACTAAATCCAACTGAAACTGAAATACTAAAATGAAATGAGTACAATGTCTCTCGAACATAAATAAAATGAGTATGGGCAACACATGCCCTAACTGAGAAGTCTAAATCAAAGAACTGAAATCATAAATGTGGAGTCGTCTAAGTATGAGGACCTGCAACTCCCACAATAGCTGCAACACGTCAAACGATCCAACAGTCCAAGCTTGGCGCCCCTGTGGCTGGACACCTAAAAATAATTTCGCAAAAAAAAGATATTTTGCAAGAGATGGGTCAGAGCCGAGTGTAAAATACTTTGAAATAGTTTAGCAAGTATTTAAAATGCAGTAAAGCAAATATAATACACATGTTAGCTTTTCGAACACTCACTTGAGATTCTCCCCTCTCAACTATTGTGCATGCCTGACATACCTCTAAACCATCATAGTTATCGTCATCACTTAACTATAACGTAGACATCCACTTTCTAACTAACACTCGTAGTAATAGCTCATATTTCCCACAACTAATATTATTAAATGTCCTTGCATTTACTATTCCGAATAAAAGTTTCACAACAAGTTAAAGTGTTACCATACTTAAGTTACTTAAGAATTTATCACCTTCCTTATCTAAAAATTTCACACAATAGATAATATCACAAGCATATATACATATTCAACACTATACACTATATATACTAATACGGCACCCCTAGACTCAGTTGCGGTGCATGCATACTCTTCTATCTAGTCCCGGTACATCTCGTACTAAATTAGGATTACAATTCAGAATCACTCACGAACCGTATAATACAAATCACACATATTGGAGGCGAACATAGTTCTAAGCATATGGGATACGCACATATCTATGCACCCATATAACCTCTGACTTATCAAATCACTGATAAGTCGTTCCTAGGTTCTATGTCATGAGGCACCAATCTAAAATCACCCCAATGGGCTCATTAGGATGAGACTATTCCCTTTCAAAACCTCCCACGATAGCAAGCAACGTAGGCATGTCATACACATAATAAATCAATCATATAATGGGTATTCATGTCACCTTTATGTATTCATATCACAAATATAGGTATACTCACGCCCCATATCATAAGTCTCATACGTAGTATATCATTAGCCCGAATATCCTATGTTAAATTGAATGACATATTAACTTCTTTAAGTACGCTCTAGAGTATTACTCACCACTCAAAGTGTACCCTTTTTTACCCAGAAAATCAGTAAGTGACTCCACTATATCCTACTGGCGTAAATTATCATTGTTAAAAAATTCCCATAACTCGAATTAATTTCTAAATCAGGTAATCCTCTCACGTTAACCTAATTACATTTCACCCTAAATACGCCATTATGAGGGTTTCTCTAATTTTCAACCCCAAATCCTTATTTTAATCATCCCAAACACCACTTCAAACATACTAAATGTTATACTAACATAACTAAACAAGTTCTAATGTTCAAGAACTACAATTTCATCTAAGGGCATCAATTAATTGAGTTTATTTCAAGGATAAGCATAAAGAACCCTAGTGTGTCATCTTCTTCAAGAACTACCTTAAAATCCCAAAATTATTCATCAATATTAATCAAATTTCGTGGGTTATCATCTATATATCATGGTGAATCAAACCTATATTAATTTCATTTCCAAATTAGGATCCAAATCCTTCAATTTCATCCAAACATATACAATACATGTTAAATTTCAACCCACACTAACATGGGTGATATTTTTGCTCAAAGTTCGCAGATTAAACACTTGCCTCTCGAAGGAAGGTCTTATCCACTGGTGTAGTTGGTATGGTTGCGTTCCTCTTTCTTCGATCTATATAGTGGTGGTCTCGGTGGTGCATGATGGTGGTTTTTAGCCTTAGCTTCCTAAAATTGTCTCTCCTTCTTCCTTTGTGACTCTCCCTTGGATTTTGTGAATGAAAACCCTAACTTCCCTAACATATCAGATATATTCCCTCTCCTAATTTCGCAGGTAATTAAAGTCCAAAAATAGAAATTACCAAAATGCTCTCCCGGGATGCCGGTTTGGCCTAAAATTACCTCGGGATCCAATCTAAATCCTCGGGTAGACTCTTCTGACTATCTCGACCCTTTCAGACACATTGGAGCACTCGAAATAACCGTTTGGATTACTTAAAATTAATTTACTTTTTAATCTCTTAATTTAGTCCCAACACGACCGACACGTGCGTGCCAACTTAATTACCATAATTATCAATTTTCGTATTTCTCACTCGCGATAACTCTCATAAATTCATAATCATATATTACTTTATTCACTCAGTAATATTCAATGTAATTCTCATTAATAAATACTAACTCTTATCTCACTAGTTAATATTTATTTTCATCGGGATTAATTATCAATTAATGTTCCATAATTAATTTAATTAATCCAATATTTAAAATCATTAAAAATACAGAGTGTTACATACTTCCCCCCTTATAACGGAATTTCATCCCGAAATTCGAAAAGTAAAAATATACTTGGTAAAAATAACTCTAGATATTTTTCGCACATCTCATCCTCACACTCCCAAGTAAACTCCTCGACATTATGGTGCCGCCACTGAACACGTACTAATGGTACCATCTTCGACCTCAGTTTCCTCTCACTACAGTCTAGGATACCGACTGGCCCCTCCTCATAGGAACTATCGGGCCATAGATAAATCTCCTCTAAATTAATATGAGTGTGAGCCAACTCATCCTAAAGATATCTCCTCAGCGAAGAAACGTGGAATACATCGTGAATACCATGCAACTGCTCGGGTAACCTAAGTCTGTAACCCACTGGCCCAATCTGCTCAGTAATAGGGGATGACCCTTTATACCTCGGTGCCAACTTACCTTTATTACCAAATCACATTATCCCCTTCATAGGAGATACTCGTAGCAATACTTGGTCCCACACACAGAACTCCCTGAAAAACCTCTTGGCATCGACGTAGCTCTTTTGTCTATCCTGAGCAACTCGTATGCGACTCCTAATCATCTCAATCCTAGATAATGTATCCTAAATCACCTATGGCCCAGGTATTTTATTGTCCCCCACCTCTAATCAACAATCAGGAGTAGATAAGATCTACCGTACAACGCCTCAAACGGGGTCATGCCAATAGTAAAATGATAAGAGTTGTTGTAAAAAAAAGTCCACCAGTGGAAGGTACTGCTCCTAACCTCCCCCAAAATCCAGGATACACATACGTAACTTATCCTCCAGCATTTGATTAGTCCTCTCAATTTTCTCATCCGTCTGTGGGTGGTAGGATGTACTCAAACGCAACTCAGTACCCATGGCCTCCTGAAAGCTCTCCCAAAAACGAGACATAAAAATCTTGTCCCGGTGTCGGACACAATATTTAAGGTCACACCGTGTAATTTGACTATCTCCGCAATAAAAATCTGGGCATACTGTGCCATAGTATAGTCAGTCCGAACTGGAAAAAAGTGGGATACCTAAATCAACCGATCCACAATCACCCATATTGAATTGTGACCCCTCTGAGAAGTAAGCAACCCTGTGATGAAATCCATGGAAATGCTCTCTTATTTCCACATAGGAATCTCTAGCGGCTGAAGAAACCCTGTTGGTTTCTGATGGTCCACCTTGACTAGCTAACAGGTGGCACATGTGACACCCCCCCCCTAATTAATTATCGGGTGATAAGTCCTTTATTAAATTAACTC
Source organism: Sambucus nigra (assembly GCA_949130495.1). Classification (NCBI taxonomy): domain Eukaryota; kingdom Viridiplantae; phylum Streptophyta; class Magnoliopsida; order Dipsacales; family Adoxaceae; genus Sambucus; species Sambucus nigra. Next base: position 165,662,862 of record OX422222.1, on the reverse strand, counting down.
AAAGTGTCCGGTTGCTTCATTCTTAGCATCACTGTCAAAGAACCATTTTCTTAATTAATTACCTAATAAATAATTAAGCTAAGTGTCAAAACATTTAATTTTATAAATTAAATCCGATTGTTATTATTAACTATGAAACCATTCTCACGAATACAAATGATAGTATTAAAACCAAACCATATAAATGAAATAATATGCTAGATAACTCAATCCAAGTTAAGCAAACCCAACTAAAACAGAATACTGAAATAAATCAAGAGTACAAATATCTCTGAACTAGATTAAAACGGGAAATGGGCGACACATGCCCTATCTAGTGATTACAAAATAGAAGACTGAGAAGGTAAGGATGAAGTCGTCTACGGCAAGGACCTGGAACTCCCACACTGGATGCAGCATGTCAACAATTCAATGATCTAAGTCGGATGCCCCTATGGCTGGTCACCTGTAATATATATATATATATATATATACAGAAAGGATCTCATGCATACCCAGTTTGCATACCCTCCTTGCGGACCATTTTATTAAAATAGTAAAAAAAATAATTTCGGGCTGATTTTTTTATAGTTTCTAAACATTTCAATAGGACCATAAAAAAATTCAACTCAAAATGAATTTTTTTTCTATTTTAAAAAAATCGGTCAAACTTTGTCAGTTTTTAAGTTGTTTTTAAGTTGTTAAAAACTGACAAAGTTTGACCGATATTTTTAAAATAGCAAAAAAATTCATTTTGAGTTGAATTTTTTTTTATGGTCCTATTGAAATGTTTAGAAACTATAAAAAAAAAATTACATCAAAAATATTTTTTTTACTATTTTATCAAAATTGGTCCGCGCCAGCGGTATGCAAACTGGGGTATCCATGAGAACCTCTCTCTCTCTCTCTCTCTCTCTCTATATATATATATATATATATATATATATATATATACAAGAGAAGGAAGAGATGACAAGAAACGGGTCAGATCCCGAGTGTAAAACAGCTTTAAGAATAGTTTAGCAAGTATTTAAAATGCTAACCAGTTGATATCACATACATGTTAGTACCTCGACACTCACTTGAGAATTCTCACCCCACAACTAGAGTGCACGTCTAATGTATTAATGGACTAATCTAGATGAAACTGACCCAATTCACCAGTCTAACCCAATACACTAGTCTAACCCAATTTCCCTTCACCAAATTCTGTTTCAAGTAATCGCATGATTATAGTATATATCAGATAGCCTTTTCTTATGAAAGTATTAAGCTAGTTATATTCAACACATTACAGACTTAAGTTAACACCCACTTGAATTCATTTGATATTAATTATTCTATTCATATCTACTTACAAGCACAGTAGATTAATCACATGTATATATATTTATCATTCATAATATATACACTAATAGGGCACCCCATATAAATCTAGGGTGCTGACATAATCTGTTATCAAGTCCCTGTATCTCTCATACAAAGGGAAATACTAGTTCGTAATCACTCTCGAACTGTATTAATAAAAAACACACATATTGGAGGCGAAGCATAGTTCCAAGTCACTAAGAGGTTATCACATACCCTCACATCTCTTAGGACCGTCTGACTATCATTCTTGGATAGCGTTTACCAAGGATCCTATGTTCTAGGGTACGAGTCAATATCCCCCATAAAGGTCAAATCAGAATAAGACTGTCCTGGTGCGGAAACCTCCCTGATAGCAAGTAGCGCGGGTATGATTAAACACAGATATTCAAATAATATATATACATGCACTCATATATATATTTACACTATTTATCTAGGTACTCCCACGACCCATAGCATATTCTAGCCATGCGTAGCAACGCTCGAGTTCTACGTATAAGTAAATCACTCTTTTTACTCTCTTAATTATTTCAAATCTTTAAGTACTTCTAGACTCTCGAAGTGTATCCTCTCGATAAACATAAAATCATTAGGTGAACCCTCCTTACTCGACTGGTCTAAGCCTTTCTTAATTCTCACAAGATCTACTATAACGTACGCACGATTTCCCATAAATTTATATTCCCGAAACCCCATGGTTAAATCTCATATAAGCTCGTCTTACACGGACCCTACTTATACCCTAATGGTCCTTTTCATATCCTATTAAGATATTTAAATTATGTCCAAAGGTCCTTACACATTGGGATTGGATTAACATAAAAAGGGGAAGAAGTTTCAGTTTTAAAGAGGGGTCGATCAATCGATAAAAAGGGTCGATCGATCGACATTCTTGAGTCGATCGATCGATCAAGCAGGTGTTGGCCCAGTTTCTGCAATTCTAGTCTATGGGTTTCATCCACTCTAAATCCTCAAACCTCCATTAACATGTCCCAAACTCCCAACCAAACCTCATGAATATTATATAAACCAATATATAATATTTCTAACGTAAAACATTTACAATTTCACCAAGAATCGTCATCAAAGGGGATTAATTCAACAAGATAACATTTATCCCTAGTTCATTTAATTTCCTCAAGAATTAATTTAAATTTCCAGATTCCTACCTCTATTGGGCTTCAATTTCGTGGATACTATATTACATAAGATAGATATCCGTCCTACATGGTTTCTACTCCAAATTTGCAATAAAAACCTCCTAAACAACATTTTATTTTCAAGAAAACATGAGAGAACAAATTCCTACACTAGCATGGATGCGTTATCAACTAAAGAACACCAAGTTAGATACTTGCCTTAGAGATGGAAGTTTGACTCGTTGATGATGATGGGTATGGTTTCGTTCCTCATTCCCCGATCTACACGTTGGTGGTGGAATTGGAGAGGATGGTGTTGGCTAGGTGGTTCTCTCCTTTGGAAGCCTTCCCTCTTCCTTAGCCTCTCTGAAACTCCAAAGTTTCTAACCCTAGAGGACTCTTTCTTCCCAAAGATATAAACTCTCTATTTTCCTCATTAATTAAGGCCAAAAATGGAAAATTACCAAAATGCCCTCCCAAGTTATCGGTTGGGCCGAAAAACATCCCGAGACCCAAACTGGACCCCAAGGTACACTTTTCTAACTATCTCGACCCTTCTGGACACATTGGCGCACTCGAAATAACCATACGTGTTGATGTAAAAAATTATATTTGACCTAATTATTTTAATCACAGATCAAAATGAATAAAGAAATAATAGACAATAAATTTTTAAAGTGGTTCAGCCTTATAAGAATGGCCTACATACACTATTTTTGTATTGCTGACTGTTTGCTTGGAATTCTTGAGGAATGGTTTTCTCAAGAAATTTCGGTCCCCCTCTGATGAGGAGGTTACAATGTATTTATAGCCTTGAGGCTGTACAAATGAAAGGACAATGCGATGTTATCTAGTAGACATGTATATTTGTATGATAATAATAAGCATTTAATGCGAAGTCGTCTCCTTGATTATCCTGATTTGAGTGCTCTGTACGCTATGTAGCTCGGACCACCTAAGCTGCTTGGACCGCCTAAGTAGCTCGGCAGGCATGAGTTCCTCGGGGCACTTTAGCTGGTTGATACGCTTGAGCTGTTCGGAATGTATGAGTTGCTCATGGCGCTTGAGTAGCTCGATGGCAATAAGTTGATCGATAGAAGTATTTATAATTACCACATTAGAAGACACGTGTCTTCAAGTGATGGGTCCACGTCAGCAGATTAAATTTGGTATCAACAAAAGCCCCCAATGTTTCGTAGTTTGATGTTGAAGAAAAGTATGGAACATTCTGCCGCTTAGTTTTTCGATTTTTATGGATTTTAGGCAAACTTTCATTGTATATAACTCCTTTTTTGAGTGCATAGTATCAGGCTTTTAAAGTATATTGAATTTCCATAACCGCTTCATTTTTTGTGCCCCTTTTCTTCTTTTTAGCCGCCGGATACGCAAACGTCCTTCCTTATAATTATTGCTTTCTCTATTCCTGAGGTAAAGTATTTAAGCGCGGCAGAAATCCTATCGTCTTTCACTTTTCAAATCTGTATCTTTGAACTCTTCATTTCTTCTCTATCTTGTGCGTTTGTTTCTTCCATTGTTCGTTGTCAACTGATTCACTCTTTTCCTGTAATATTTTCTTCCTTCTCTTTTATTTACTTTGTTCATCATGGTTTACCTTGTTGAATCTCTTGAAAAATTTCGTTCTGAATTTTCAATTCCTTCATGGGTCATATTGGAAGAACTTTCTGAACCCTATGACTATTTTTCTTTGGCTGAGGGACATTGGTTCCCAAGTCTCTTTGTGGCTGAATGTGGCTTTTCTTTTCCTCCGTATCCTTTATGTTTGGAGTTCTGTCAATTTTGACGTTGTACCTGCAAAAATAGCGCCAAATACCTGGAGGATAGTTAATGGAGTTCATAGGTTGAACCAACTTCATGGAACCCGTTTAGGGATTCTAGAGATTATGTATCGCTACAGATGGGTTGTCAGCGATAGTACTTTTTATTTAAAAACTTGGTTTTTTAATAGGGCTTTAGTTGTCAATCTTCCTGATGCCAACAGGGATTATTTTGAACATGGAGTGGTAATGAAAAATTGGCAACACCCTCCATTAAATGGATATGATGTATACCAAGGTCCTAGATGTCCTCCTTATGGCAATGGGATAGGTTGTTTTTATTTTTTGAAATCTTTTTCTCTTTGTGTTTGATAAAATGTATCACTGACATTTAATTTTTTATTATTTGCAGTTGACAGTAAAAGAAAATCTCCAAAAGAAGTTGACGTTAATTTGAAGCATTTAAAACTTATCTGGAGTTTGCACCAATCTGTTGCTGAGGAACACATTAGGTCTGCTTCTTATTTATTATAATACAAGAGCTATGCTTCATCCTTCACTGCTCGTCGAGTGGTGGTTGACATTGACCAAGTACCAACTTTTGAAACTGGTGTAGAAGGTTCCTCCTCTGAATCGAATATTCCCATCAGTAACCTAATAAAGAGAAGAAGAGATCCTGCCTTCTTTGATAAATCTTCCTCTACCAATGTGGAGGCAAAGAAAAGCAAACAAAATGTCAATGTCAGGAGAAAGTTGGGACAAAATGTGTTCTTTGATAAATCTGCCTCTACTAAGAAGGGAAAAAGTTATTGATGAACCTCCTCCTGTTGCTACCGAGAAAGTTATTGAGAAGCCCCCTGTGGCTCTGAGAAAGATTGTTGCTATTACTCCTCCTAGTGAGGTTATTGTCATATCACCAGCTAAAATAACGTCCTTAGTTGAGAATGTTCTTGTTCCTCTAAGGAGGTTAAAGAAAAATTCTTCTGAGAGACTTACTGAACTAGTCTCTCAACCATCAACTGTTGAAGGTGGTGTTTCAACCTTTGTTCCCCCAAGCTCCGCTGTGGGCTTAGTAAAATCTTGGACTATCCCAGAGGTCCATGACATTGAAAATACTCTCACTCGTGAGAGAGTTACTGCTCTAGCTGCTCAACATATTTCCTCAGTAAGTATTATTAATCTGAGCCTTTTACTTTTTAATACTATGTTCGTACATTGACTTAGAGTTATTTCTTTTCTCAGCTGGTAACATGTTTCAACAACATTGTAAAAAGGGATGAAGCCATCAGGGCCTCCAGTTCCTCGGATGGAGTAGAAAAGGCTTTTACTGGATTAACTCAGTCTTTGAAAGACTCTCATCAGAAGTATGAGGAAAATAAACTTGCTTGGGAGAAGCAGATTAATTCCGTTGAATAAGAAAGAGATCGAGTTGTGGATGCCTCTAAGGATTTGGAGGAGAAATTGAAAGAGTTTGAGAAGAACAATAAAGAGATTGAGAATAAGCTCAAGAATACTAAAGAGCTTGAGAATAAACTCAAAAATGCTGAAGAGGAAATTGTTAGACTTCATGATGTTGATCGCCAGAAATAGGAGGTGGAGGAGAAATTGAAGGCTGCCAAAGAGCTCCTTAGGGAAAGGATCTCCTCGGAGAAGGCAAAGAGGAATAAGTTAGTCAAAAAGTCTTTTAGCGTTGGGATAAAGGCTGGAATAAAAGCCTGGCCGCCATGTCTTCACAAATGGAGTATGCCAGCCTTAAATATTTTAGGGACGGATGGGTTGCATCCTTGCAAGACCTAAAAATTACTGAGAATTTTGAGTTATTCCAGCAACACACTCATGGCCCTCCTCCCTCTCCTGGAGAAGAAGAAGAGGACGAAGCTGCCTCAGATGAGTCTTCCATGATGACTGGAGATCAGGTTCCTTCTGCTCCAGTTGTTTAAACTTTCTCCGAGCAACTCCAACCCACCAGCACTTCTGTCGAGCAGCTACCTTCATCCTCCGAGCAACCAGTCATTTCCTCCAAACTTTTTGTGGAAGTCGTAGGGAACAAGGAGAAGGTGTAAAGTTGTTCGGGTGTTTGTTTTATTATTTTTGAATGTAGCCTCAGACTTTGTATTTTCTTCTTTGATGAAATAAAATTCAAACTTTAGTTGCTCACCTTGAATTTCTCTTTTACTTGCTCTGTATGCATTCTTATTGATTCTCTTTATTTATCTTTGCTAGTTTTTGGCTAGGATGGAGCTCCTATCAGCTCATGACACAGAGTTGATGAAGAAATTCAATAACTATTTTAAAGCTGGTCATGCAGACCTAAACGAGGCTCAAATCATTGACATCCTTGGTCCAGATACTTCTGAACGAGCAGTCGAAGCTTACCAATATCTGAAGTGCTTGCTCGATCGAGTTGTTGCCAATAATGTGGCTTATTATGAGATGATTGAGGATCTCCAAGATACTATAGAGGAACTCCAGCAGCAGTACAAAGAATCCTCCACACTTTTGCACCAAGGGTACAAGAAGAAATATCAACAGTTAAGTGCTGAAAAAGGATATGATAAATTCATCTCTGCCTACGAGAAGAAAGAGAGCGTTCTAAAGCTTGAGGCTGGAGAGCATAGGCATATCGCCAAGTTAATGGAGCAAGAGAACATTAACTTATAAGAGGAGGTAAAATAACTCAAGTCTGCTTCATCTTCCTCGGGAGCCTTGGTCCCTGTCAATGATGAAGGTTTCTCTTTCTTGGAGGTCAAAAATGCCAACTTAAGAGATGAATTGGAAACTTTAAAAAGAGCTGGACCTTCCACCTATGCTCGCGGACGAGCAAGATCTTCTTCTCGGGGATGAGTAAAGGTTGCTCGGGTTACTGTTGAAGAAGAAAGAACTCAAGCGGCCTTGGAGAATCAGGCCTTTCAGTTGGTAGCGAAGAACCAAGCCTTAGCAGAGATGTCCAAGAAGATTCTGAACCTCAGCGAGCAACTTTCTACACAAAGCTCTGCCTTGGAAAATAAAGAACTTCTGGTGAAGAATCTTTACGAGCAACTGGAGAGGTTAACTTACCAATTCCATAAACAGCCCAGAGAGTTTTGGATGGCTGGTTACAATGAAGCACTTTGTCATCTTGATGCTCGTTTAAAACAGTCGAACAATGAAGGGTATAAACAGGGTTGGTTTAATGCTCCTTGTGTTTTAAAATTGGAGGGAGGTCATTTCCTGTGGGATTACTATAATCCTGGAGTTCTTGATTTACCCGTGCCTCCTTTCAAGCTTGACCTTAGTTGGATTCCAACCCGGGCCATTCCTCGCGTTCTGATCTCTAAGTATCTTGATGATTATAGTCTTTATTCAGATTTCGAAATATCTCGCCCAGAACACCTGCTTGATCGTCCATCTATAATGAACGTCAAAATGCTGCAAGATCTGAACTTTATAAATTCCCCTTATAGTTTTGATGATCCTCCAGCTGGGATAGACCCTGTATCAAAGGCAGAGGGAAAGAAACCCATAGAGTAGAATTTGTTCAATTGATATCACATGCGATCTGTAATTTATATCATATGTAATTTGTTCTGGTTTTAATGAAGAAATTTTTAGTTTTCTTTGCAATTTAATTGTCATTTGGTTTGGAAATATTTTATAGAATATCTCTTTTATTTACTGATGAACATGTATGTATATAGGTAGAAAGATAAAAAATTACTTGTTTGGTTTTTAAATTGCCGACCAACTTGAGTTGGTGGTAATTGTTTCTCGACCAACCTGGGTTGGTGGTAATTTGCTTCCCGACCAATCGGAGTTGGTGGTAATTGAATTGCCGATCAACCGGAGTTGGTCGTGTTTGTTTCCCGACCAACCTGGGTTGGTGGTAATTTGCTTCCCGACCAACCGAGATTGGTAGTAATTGAATTGTCGATCAACCGGAGTTGGTAGTGTTTGTTTCCCGACCAACCTGGGTTGGTGGTAATTTACTTCCCGATCAACCAGAGTTGGTGGTAATTGAATTGCCGATCAACCGGAGTTGGTCGTGTTTGTTTCCCGACCAACCTGGGTTGGTGGTAATTTGCTTCCCGACCGACCGGGGTTGGTGGTAATTGAATTGTCGATCAATCGAAGTTGGTCGTATTTATTTCCCGACCAACCTGGGTTGGTGGTAATTTTCTTCCCGACCAACCGGAGTTGGTGGTAATTGAATTGTTGATCAACCGGAGTTGGTCGCGTTTGTTTCCCGACCAACCTAGGTTGGTGGTAATTTTCTTCCCAACCAACCGGAGTTGGTGGTAATTAAATTGTCGATCAACTGGAGTTGGTCGCGTTTGTTTCCCGACCAACCTAGGTTGGTGGTAATTTGCTTCCCGACCAACCAGAGTTGGTGGTAATTGAATTGTCGATCAACTGGAGTTGGTCGCGTTTGTTTCCCGACCAACCTGAGTTGGTGGTAATTTGCTTCCCAACCAACCGGAGTTGGGGGTAATTGGATTGTATAGTGTGTAACACTAATATTCCGAAAAAAATTTAACGAATAAATAGAAATGGGGGAAACATCACTTTATTCATATTTAATTAATTGTATTACATAGAGATTTCAACTACTGATAATATTTTCGTAGATTCTCTGCATTCCATGCATTCTTGAACTCTTCTCCTTCTAAGGTTTCAATCCTGTACATTCCTGGACGAATAATTTATGTTACTCTGTAGGGTTCTTGCCAGTTTGCTTCCAGCTTATTATGCTTTTGGATCACTTTTTTCAGCACATAATCCCCTTCTTTCAGATCACACTTCTTCACTCTTTTGTTATAGAACAAAGTTGTTTGTTGTTGATAAGGTGTATTCCTGATTGCTGCTTCTTCCCTGACTTCCTCAAGCATATCCAGGTCTAATCTTCTCATCAAATCGCTGATAGGGGAGTTGAAATTAAGTACCCTGTGCGTGGGTAGACCCAATTCAGCTATCACAGCCTCACTCCCAAATGACAGCATGTATGGAGACTCTCCAGTTGCTGTTTGCGGTGTAGTACGATAAGCCCACAATACAGAGTGTAGTTCATTAATCCAATTTGCTTTTTCACTATCTAGTCGTTTCTTCAATCCATTTAGTAGTGTTCTATTTGTCACCTCAGTTTGTCCATTGCTTTGTGGGTGACCTGGTGCAGAATGAGTTTTAAAAATATTGGAATGATGACAGTATGTAGCGAACTCCTCGTTGTCAAACTGGGTTCCATGGTCAGTAATGAATGCATGTGGGAGACCATATCTGTAAATAATGTTTTTCCAAATGAATTGATAGACTTTGTCTTACGTCATATCAATAAGGGGTTCATCTTCCACCCATTTGGTAAAGTAATCCACAGCGACTACGAGGTACTTGAATCTTCCCTTGGTCGTTGGGAGTGGCCCAACCAAGTCTATTCCCCAAATGGAAAATGGCCAAGGGGACGTTACGGGTGTTAGCAATGCCTGAGGAGTTCTTCGGATGGACGAGAAGCGTTGGCATTTGTCGCACTTCTTAGCATAGGCTGCGCAATCATCTCTCATCGTCGGCCAGTAGTACCCATGTGTGGTTATTCTTCATAAGAGCGTTCGACCAGATACATGGGCTCCACAAGACCCTTCATGAACCTCTTCGATCAAATCTTTCACTTCAGAGGGATGGATGCATCTTTGTAGCCCTGCTATCACTCCTCGTCTGTACAAAATGCCATTGGTCAACACATAACGAGCAGCTTTAAACTTTAGTTTCTTGGCTGTAAGTTTATCAGTTGGTAAAGTCCCATCTTCAATACAGGCTCTGATTGGATCCATCCAGGATGGTCCTAAGTCAAGAGCAATGAAATTTATCATTAGATCTTCATCTATGCTCCGACCATCTAGAATCTCTATTGGGATTGTTCTTCGTAGCTCGGTGCGGGTGGCTGAGGCTAGTCGGGCTAAGGCATCTGCTCTTGCATTATCTAATCTCAGTATTCTAACCAGCTGAATAGCAATAAAACTTGATACCAACTCCATTGCTTTTGCATGGTACTTGATCATTAACTCTCCCTTTGCTGCATATATTCCAAGAATCTGATTTATGATTAACTGTGAATTGCTGAATATAACAATCTGCTCTGCCTTCATAGTTCTGGCTAGACTTAAACGTACAATCATTACTTCATATTCGGCCTCATTATTAGAAGCTTTAAATTGAAAGCGCATAGCATACTCCACATCAATATCATCTGGACTTTTCAAAACAATCCCTGTTCCACTGCCTGCAGTGCACAAAGATCCATCCACATACAAATTCATATGTGTAACTTATTATTGAAATTTTGATCAGAGAGAGTTCCTTAGAGAAATATCTGGTACTTCCTCTTCTCCTCTTTCAGTACTTCTCACTTCTCATCAGTCATCATTTCTTGCTCGTCAATCGACTTAAGTTGGTCGGGGTTTAAATTTGATGATCCTGTAATATCCACAGGCTGGTCGGTATTCAATTTTTGCTCTTCGGAGGTATCAGGATAGGTGAACTCTGCGATAAAATCTTCCACTGCCTGCCCTTTAAGCGACGATCTAGGCTCAAAACTATGTCATATTCATCGAGCTCCACTGCCCAGTACATCAATCTTCTCGATTTCTCCGGTTTATGCAGAGCTTGCCTTAATAGCATATCAGTGTACACAACTATAGTATGGGCTTGGAAGTATGGTCTCATTCTTCTGCTGGCTTCAATTAGCGCTAATGCCAACTTCTCCAACCTTGGATATCTGATTTCTTCTCCTCGAAAAGCTTTGTTAGTGTAGTAGACTGGTTTCTGCACCCCACCTTCCATTCTTATCAACGCCGAGCTAACTGCGTTCTCTGAAACTGCCAGATATAAGTACAATCTCTCTCCCATTACTGGTTTGGATATCAAGGGAGGTATTCCTAGGTACTTCTTCAGTTCATACAAGGCCTCCTCACATTCACCATTCCACTCAAATGCTTTTCGGAGTGTTTTGAAGAAGGGGAGACATCTATTTATTGCTCGTGACACAAATCTGTTGAGTACTGCTACTCGCCCTGTGAGACTTTGCACCTCCTTTTTTTGTGGTTGGAGATCTTAGCTCTAATAAGGCCTTGATCTTCTCAGGATTTGCTTCAATTCCATGTTGATTGACAATATATCCAAGGAACATTCCTTCTCGTACTCCGAATATGCACTTAGTGGGATTCAACTTCATTTGATATTTTGCTAGTTGATTAAAGGTCTGACCTAGGTCAATTAGATGATCAACAGCTTTCTTGCTCTTTGTCAGCATATCGTCAACATATACCTCCATATTATGACCTCTCTGTTCTGCAAACACCTTATTCATCAGCCTCTGATACGTCGCACCTGCATTTTTAAGACTGAAAGGCATAACATTATAGCAATAAGTTCCCCTTGGGGTGATAAAAGAGGTACTCTCCCTATCTTCAGGTTTCATTTTAATCTGGTTATAACCAGAATAAGCATCCATAAAAGTTAATAATTCGTCCCCCGAGGTCGCATCCACCAGTTGATCAATTCAGGGCAAAGGAAAATGATCCTTTGGGCATGCCTTGTTAAGGTCAGTGAAGTCTACACACATCCCCCACTTGTTATTTTTCTTCTTCACCATTACCACATTCGCTAGCCAATCAGGATATTTGACATCTTCAATAAAAGAGGCTTTTTACAGTTTCTCTACTTCTTCTTGTATGGCTCGGTTTTTCTCGGGACTGAATACCCTTCGTCGTTACTTCACTGGCTTAATTTCCTTGTTCACATTGAGCTCGTGACACAAGAAATTTGGGTCTATCCCTGGCATATCTTCGTGACTCCATGCAAAAGTTTTCTTTATGCGTCTTAGAAATGTTATCAGCTCTTTCTTTATTGACACATCTAGTGACGCACCGATTTGAGTTGTTCATTCTGGATGCTCGTCGTCCAGAATGATATTTTCAGTAGCCTCCATGACCTGACCCTTAACGAGCTGAGACTCATCTCTTGGGTCTAAAGTCTCAATCTTCGCGTCTTCTATCTCATCTACCTGATAAGTAGTAGTCTTCTTCCTGGATTCTTCACGCTCTTCTTGCTCGGTAAATGAATAGTAGAATTCTCGAGCTACTTTTTAGTCGCCCTTCACCACTCCTACTCCAAAGTTGATTGGGAATTTTAGACATTGATGTATAGAAGATGGTACTGCTTTAAACTTTTTCAAACCTACTCTTCCCATGATGATATTGTAAGTTGATTGGACATTTTTATCCATCACGAAAAAGCGTACTCTTTATGTTCGATAAGCAGGCCATGTACCGATGAATATATCCAACTTGATCGTCCCAAGTGGAAAAACTTTCTCGCCAGTAAAACCAAGGAAGGGCCTATGATATGGTTCCAACTAGGATAGCTTTAGATTCAAACTATCAAAATATGGGTAAAACATGATATCTCTAGAGCTACCATTATCCACTAATACTCGTGAAATCATTACTTCCTTCATTCTCATTTTGATCACCAATGGGTCATCATGAGGATATATCACACCTGTGAGGTCTTTCTTAGAGAAACCGATGACCAGTTTGTCCTTGTTCACCTTCCTCGGACGATCATCTTCAGCCAAAATTATTCGCTATATGTATGATCAAGCTTGAGCCTCATTAAGATAAGCTTTCCTTTCTGCGGTAAGATTTCCTCCTCTTGCATCACCACCTGTAATGACATTACACTCAAATGATCCAAAGTGGATTGAAAATACCTCAGGTTCTGGCTGTCTTGGTCTTTTGGGGAGATCGGGGTCATCTTCTGGATCATCTTCATGATCTCTTTTATTTTCATCTTTTATCTGAAGAGGAGATTTAGACCTTTGCCTTCCTCGTTCGTTGGTTCGACCACCGCTTTGACGATCCAAATACTTGGTCAATTTTCCTCGTCTAATGAGTGCTTCAATTTCATTCTGAAGAGCTATGCAACGCTTGGTCGTATGACCGCGATCTTTATGGAATTATCAATATTTGGACTTGTCTATCTTATCAGGATCTGCCTTCATTTTTGCTGGCCATGCTAGCTCCTCGCTATTCTTGATCTCTTCTAGAATGTGATTTATATCCACCTTCAAGGGAGTATAATTTTTGTATTTCTTCATCTGTTCCAATGCTTGCTTACCCTTTGATTGCCTGTTACCACCATTGTTCTTTTGATCTTTCTTTTTCGATTTTTCCATCTTCCACCTTGGTCTCCTTAGTGTCTGCGTTCTTCTTCGCAACCATGGCTTCCTCGGCATTCATGATTTTGGCTGCTTTTGCCATCAATTCTGCCATGGTCCTGGGCAGATCTTTAGCTAAAGTTAATTCAATTTATTGGGTAATAGTCCACTCATCAAAGCAATAATTACAGTTTTTTCCTCATAATCAATTACTTCCAGTTTCTCGTTATTGAAACGAGTAATATAATCCCTGGTGCTTTCACCTGTCTTTTGTCTAACACTTAGCAAATGTGCTACTCGTTTGACTGGCTTTGCTCCAAAATAAAAATTTCCAATAAAGAGTTCTGCTAGCTGAAAGAAAGTCACAATTTTCCCCCGAGGAAGGTTATTGTACCACATCTGAGCAGATCCGGTAAGAGTTACTGAAAATACTCTGCATCGCATCTCGTCTAGAACAGCATAGATATCGACAGTTGCTTGGTATTGTTCTATATAGAGAACAAGATCAGTTTTTCCATCGTATTTTGGTGTTACTACCGGGACGTTGAATTTTGACGGTGTGGGAAAGTCCACAATCTCTTGTATGAATGGTGTTCCTCGGATAAAAGTCCTTTGTAGAGGATTCTTTGTTTTAGCCATCTCCCCTAATCTATCCTCCAACCTTTGAATTAAGACATTCCATGCATCATTTCCTTCTTTGATCCTATTGGTTCGAGCAACTGATCGAGTTGAATTTTCCTCTTGGGATCTTTCATAACGAGCAGCTGGTCGTGATTGGGCAGAGCCTTCCTTTAAACCAGATGGTCGTTGAGAGTTCCTCGACATAATCCTAGGGGGACTTCTATTCCTCCTAGGACCCAAACGATCAAAAGTAGCAACTCTACTCAATCTTTCAAGAGCACTTGTCCTTTATGAAGATAGAGTGATGTTTTATTGAGTGTCTGTAACTCGTACCGAGGAAGTCCGTCCAGGGTGATAAGAAGGATCATTATATCTCTCAGTACGATATGAATCGGTGCGTCTGGACTGAGATTCCTCTGGGAATAACGTTCGCCTAGTTCGCGAAGAGAGTAAACGAGTATTTCTCTGAATGCTTCGTTGTCCTGATTGGGCTGGCACTCCGCCCTGAATGATTTGTATGAGTTGACGTATGGTTTCTTGCATGGCTGTTTGCCCTTGGGCCAAATTAGCCATTATACCGGCCAGATCTTGGACATTTGGAGGAGTAGATGGAGGATTTGGAGGGATCCCATCATTTCAATTGCTGGATTACGGATGATCAGCCATTGGTGATGAATTATTTTGGTGAAAAACGATAATTACAGTCGTTTCCCACAAACGGCGCCTATCTGTTGATGTAAAAAATTAGATTTGACCTAATTATTTTAATCACATATAAAAATGAATAAAGAAATAATAGACAATATATTTTTAAAGTGGTTCAGCCTTATAAGAACGGCCTACATCCACTGTTTTTGTATTGCTGATTATTTGCTTGGAATTCTCGAGGAATGGTGTTCTCAAGAAATTCTGGTCCCCCTCTGATGTGGAGGTTACAATGTATTTATAGCCTTGAGGCTGTACAAATGAAAGGACAATGCGATGTTATCTAATAGACATGTACATATATATGATAATAATGAGCATTTAATGCGCAGTCGTCTCCTTGATTATCCTGATTTGAGTGCTCTGTACGCTATGTAGCTCGGACCGCCTAAACTGCTCGGACCACCTAAGTAGCTCAGCAGGCATGAGTTCCTCGGGGGACTTTAGCTGGTTGATACGCTTAAGCTGTTCGGAATGTATGAGTTTCTCGTAGCGCTTGAGTAGCTCGATGGTAATAAGTTGATCAATAGAAGTATTTGTAATTACCACGTTAGAAGACACGTGTCTTCAAGTGATGGGTCCACGTTAGCAGATTAAATTTGGTATCAACAATACGGGTGACTTATAATTAATTCACTTTTATTCCATTAATTTAGTCCCGACACGACACATGCGCGTCCCGACTTAATTTCTATAATTGTCGTATTATTCACTCACGATAATTTTAACAAATTCAATCTCATATATTACTTTACTCATCTAGTAATATTCAACATAATTCTTACCAATGATTACTAACTCTCGTCACGCTAGTAAATATTCAATTTTTAAAAAAATCGAATTAATATTAAATTAATTTATCCCAATTAAATTTAATTAATCCCATAATTAAAGGCCATAAAAATACAGGGTATTACATATTTCCTCCTAATAACGGAATTTCGTCCCAAAATTCTAAAAATAAGGCCTACCTTGTAAAACAATTTTGGATACCATATCAGTATGCAAACTATCTTCATAGTAAGGCGCTCAATCATTAGAACCCCCGCCTCACAACAAGCTTGTCTAACACTCTCATTAACAGCACTTCACATTGTGCTCCTATCCGACAACATTCGCATAAGACGAGCCTATACATCATTGACTCCCATATTTCATTATCATTGGGAGGCCGCACCTCGCTACGTGTCAACTACTCATATTTTTCTAAACACAAAACTCCCATTCTAAGAGAAACCATGCGAACATTTGACCACTCTTGTCAGTTCTTCGAATCTCGATTTTCGACGACGTAACTCTTACGATAGTCAAAAGTCACCTAAAATAGACGTGGTAATTCCACCATAGTTATCAGACTCTAACTCGGCCAATCAAAACTTCATATTATCCACTCACCTCTAAATAACCATAGGGAGAATAGTTAAGGTTTTTCCACATAAAATTTCAATAAGAAGTTTGTCCACAATAAACAAGTATGAGTGTTTACACACTACATTACCATTAGGTAATATCTTCTCCCAATTATCGTAATATGCTTCACTTACTAACTATAATTGTTGCGGATATGAAATAACGATCGAGGTACCGAACTCATGGACTAATGACCAAACATCTCCCTACTTCAAACC
Organism: Sambucus nigra; assembly: GCA_949130495.1. Taxonomy (NCBI): domain Eukaryota; kingdom Viridiplantae; phylum Streptophyta; class Magnoliopsida; order Dipsacales; family Adoxaceae; genus Sambucus; species Sambucus nigra. The sequence goes on along the minus strand of OX422222.1, from coordinate 165,646,460 downwards.
TTACGCTAAGTTTCGGGCGTGGGATGTCTTGCAATGCGAAATCCAAATAAGGAACACCCTATACACAACTACCTAGCATTGTCGGTTATCAAAATCCGTTAGTCCCTCCGTCCATAACATGTACCCCTATATTCCACCTCTTGACAGAAAAGGTATATCTCCTCCCGCAATTGTACTAAAATAAAGAACTTTTCACCAATTGCACTATCGCTTAGTATGGATGGTAATCACATTCCGTAAACCCCGTAGACATACAATCAGGACTCTCAAAATCCTATTCCCAAACATATGAATATAAGTCTTAACTCCCACGTTTCTAAAGGATAAATATAACAATGCGCGCTTCCTATCACTAAGTCCTGAGCGCTAAACATAATAATGAGTTAAATATTTCCGCTTAACGGTAAACCCAATACACACTAAATCATAACAACAAAGTCCCTAGACACCCTAGGATTAAACATTTCAATACCACTATACCCTTCGAAGTCTCTATAATATATAATATAAATGCGAGCCCGGCCCTCTCACAGGTGAGGCTTTTCCAAAACAAAACATCATGCACTAGGGCAACAACCCCGATAGCCTTACAATCACTGCCCACTATCGTTCTAACCATTACTTATAAAACCATAATCAGGATAATATCATTCCCGTATATTGCATTACTAAGACGAGTAATCTTAATAAAGTATATAACACTATTAATACACCCATTCATCCTCCACGGATAACACTAAAGATAATCCCGCTACATTAGGGAAAACATCCACATAATAATAATGTTATAGATATACACACTAAACTCGTCACACATGCGAATCTAGCAATAAACAAAATGTAGTGACTCGCTTGTGTCACCTAAAACACGCCTCATCCTCCGAGGATAAAACTCATACTTCTACCTTTCCAATTGTCTTGGCTGCTCATATGGTTTTCAGACGTAACACGCTTGTCCAGACCAAAACAAAAACTACTTTAATCGTTGCCCTTTTACTAGGCACTATATTCTTGTCCCCTTTACTCACCTCGAGAAAAATTAGCGCATGTGGCTTCACTCTCCACAATGTACTTCTATGCATAATCCACTTACCACTGGTCATACTGACCATTTTAGGGTTGTTCTTCTCTCAAGCTTTGGTAGGCTCGATTCCTGATGGCTACCCCCATTATTCCCTTGTATTTGTTAACCTTAAGGAACACACTAATGGTTTTGATAGCCCTTACTGAATCCACCATTACTTGGTAAGGATTAGGCTACCTGAATCATTTAAGTAGGTCCCCTGATGGTTCCCCCCTTGCGGCATTTCACTAACTACTTGTCACCCAGTCTTACTCCCCAACTAAATCTTTCGATTCCTTTAGCTCCCTTCCCAAAGAAGCATTAACATCTCGATGAACAATGCGTGACCTTGCCACCATATGGATCAACTATCCAATAGAAGTCTCTTTAAGTGTTATTAATTTTTCTTACGAGTCGATTCTCCTCTTGAGATCCTCTTCTCCATTTGTATCTACTTCTTTCGGCACGAGACTCACTAAATAATTAAATTCATTTTCACACATGGACCTCTGTTCGGCCCTCCTGTGATGAGTTCACAACAACATTCGCATCTTAACCTGAACATCTGATGAAGGAACTTGCGATCAAACCATACCTAAGATCCTTCTATTGACACAACATTACACTTCTAAATGTGGTGGTTGTCTCCCACCATTATAACTTTGCTCTAACGAGTTAAGAAAAATTTACCCCAAATTCTCACTTCCGGTTAATCACACTCCGCCATATGCTCGAACCTTTGGATATATTTTATTCATTGGTTAACACACACAATTCCCGCATTTTTAGAACTTCTACTGATGGCTCTCCTCAATGTTTTGTTTGACTCTCTCCCAGTCCTACCACATTGGGTGAGTCTAATTTGGCCCCACTTTTGACTATAGAAGCACTTAGAAATCATCTGATGTGCCCTAGCCGTCTTTACAGTCCTGGACTCTCGCGCCATAGTAAGGGTGACCTCGACTATGGTCATCATCCTCGAATATACTCTATAACCTCGAATAAGCCCTGCCTCCTGTTATCCGCCCAACGGCCCTTGCCTGCCATACTTTATTATTCAAACACGCCTAAACGCAAATAATATTCACTAATATACATACGTTATAGCAGGAGAACGGAATCTTACCATAGAAATCAACAATCCTAAATATATGGCTCTATACCTAACAAAGCAATGCTAGAAGCATATTAAGCCGCACAGATCCTAAGGACACTAGAACCTGATGCTCGGATACCACCTATGACACCCCGCCTAATTAAATACCGGGTGATCAGTCCTTTATTAAATTAACTCAAAGTGTCCGGTTGGTTCATTCTTAGCATCACTGTCGAAAAACCATTTTCTTAATTAATCACCTAATAAATAATTAAGCTAAGTGTCAAAACATTTAATTTTATAAATTAAATATGATTGTTATTATTAACTATGAAACCATTCTTACGAATACAAATGATAGTATTAAAACCAAACCATACAAATGAAAGAATATGCTAGATAACTCAATCCAAATAAAATATCCCAAATCGTAGGACAAAGTAATAATCAAAAGCAAACATAACTAAAATAGAATACTGAAATAAAACAAGAGTATAAATATCTCTGAACTAGATTAAAACTGGAAATGGGTGACACATGCCCTATCCAATAATGACTGAATAGAAGACTGAGAAGGCAAGGATGAAGTCGTCTACTGCAAGAACTTGCAACTCCCACACTAGCTACAGCACGTCAACAATCCAAAAATCCAAATCGGACGCCCCTGTGACTGGTCACCTGTAATATATATATATATACAAGAGAAGGGAGAGATGACAGGAAACGGGTCAGAGCCCGAGTGTAAAACAGCTTTAAAAATAGCCTAGAAAGTATTTAAAATTCTTACCAGTTGATATTACATACATGCTAGTACCTCGACACTCACTTAAGAATTTCACCCCTCAACTAGAGTGCACGTATAATGGACTAATGGACTAATCTAGATGAAACTAACCCAATTCACCAGTCTAACCCAATACACTAATCTAACCCAATTTCCCTTCACCAAATTTTGTTTCAAGTAATTGCATGATTATAGTATATATCAAAAAGCCTTTTCTTATGAAAGTATTAAGCTAGTTATATTCAACACATAAGAGACTTAAGTTTGCAGCCACTTGAATTCATTTGATATTAATTATTCCATCTATATCTACTTACAAGAACAGTAGATTAATCACAGGTATATATATTTATCACTCATAATATATATACTAATAGGGCACCCCACATAAATCTATGGTGCTAACATTTTTTGCTATCAAGTCCCCGTATCTCTCGTACAAAGGGAAATACTAGTCCGTAATCACTGTCGAACCGTATTAACACAAAACACACATATTGGAGGCGAAAAATAGTTCCAAGTCACTAAGAGATCAGCACATACCCTCACGTCTCTTAGGACTATCTGACTATCATTCTCGGATAGCCTGTACAAAGGATCCTATATTCTCGGATATGAGTCAGTATCCCCTATAAAGGTCACATCAGAATAAGACTGTCCCGACACGAAAACCTCCGTGATAGCAAGTAGCACGGGTATAATTAAACACAGATATTCAAATAATATATATACATGCACTCATATATATATTTACACTATTTCGCTAGGTATGCCCACGACCCATAACATATTCTATCCATGCATAGCATATAACGCTCGAGTTCTACGTATAAGTAAATCACTCTTTTTACTCTCTTAATTATTGCAAATCCTTAAGTACTTCTCGACTCTCGAAGTGTATCCTCTCGATAAACATAAAATCAGTAGGTGCACCCTCCTTACTATTCTAGTCTAAGTCTTTATTAATTCTCACAAGACCTAATATAATGTGTGCATGATTTCCCACTAAATTTATATTCCCGAAACCCCACGATTAAATCTCATACAAACTCGTCTTACCCGGACCCTACTTATACCCTACTGGTCCTTCTCATATCCCATTAAGATATTTAAATTACGTCCAAAGGTCCTTACACATTGGGATTGGATTAACATAAAAGGGAAAGAAGTTTTAGTTTCAAAGAGGGGTCAATCGATCGATAAAAAGGGTCGATCGATCGACATTCTTGAGTCGATCGATCGATCAAGCAGGTGTTGGCCCAGTTTCTGTTATTCTAACCTACGAGTTTCATATACTCTAAATCCTCAAACCTCCATTAACATGTACCAAACTCCCAACCAAACCTCATGAATGTTATATAAACGAATATAGAAGATTTCTAACGTAAAACATTTACAATTTCACCAAGAATCGTCATCAAAGGGGATTAATTCAAGAAGATAACATTTAACCCTAGTTCATCCAATTTCCTCAAGAATTCATTTAAATTTCCATATTCCTATCTCTACCGGGCATCAATTTTGTGGATACTATATTACATAAGACAAATATCCATCCTACATGGTTTCTACTCCAAATTTGCAATAAAAACCTCCCAAACAACATTTTATTTTCAAGAAAACATGAGAGAATAAATTCCTACACTAGCATGGATGTGTTATCAACTAAAGAATAACAAATTAGATACTTGCCTTATAGATGGAAGTCTAACTCTTTGATGATGATGGGTATGATTTCGTTCCTCGTTCCCCGATCTACGCGTTGGTGGTAGAATTGGTGAGGATGGTGTTGGTTAGGTGGTTCTCTCCCTTGGAAGCCTTCCCTCTTCTCTCTTCCTTAGCCTCTCTGAAAATCTAAAGTTTCTAAACCTTGAGGACTCTCTCTTCCCACATATATAAACTCTCTATTTTCGTCATTAATTAAGGCAACAAATGGAAGATTACCAAAATGCCCTCTCGGGTTATCGGTTGGGCCTAAAAATGTCCTGAAACCCAAACTTAACCCCCGAGTATAGTTTTTTGACTATCTCGAACCTTTCGAACACATTGGCGCACTCGAAATGACCATACGGATGACTTATAATTAATTCACTTTTATTCCATTAATTTAGTCCTGACACGACACATGCCCGTCCCGACTTAATTTCTATAATTGTCATATTATTCACTCGCGATAATTTTAATAAATTCAATATCATATATTACTTTACTAATCTAGTAATATTCAACATAATTATTACCAATAATTACTAACTCTCGTCACGCTAGTAAATATTCAATTTAAAAAAAATCGGATTAATATTGAATTAATTAATCCCAGTTAAATTTAATTAATCCCATAATTAAAGGTCATAAAAATATAGGGTACTACAGTACACTTTGAGATGAACTAAGCATTGTCTCTCTTTATACCACTCCACCCATACTTCCACCTCATACCTGGTACATCTTATCCCCACTGGGATGTACCTCAAATCGAGATCCATGCGACTCTATCATCACCGCATGTCATAGATCCTCACCCTTTGGAACAACCAGACGTCCATTGAAGCGCAAGCCTCCCTCGAAACTCATTGAGTAAGACTCGACTCCCTCTGCTAGAAGATGTCGAATCCTCTCCTGACAAAACGGATCCGTTGTTGGGCTTGTATAACCCTCGTCATTATCTGGGGCATAACTGTCATAACTGACATGAATGATTGGGAAACTGCATCCTGGTGTCCCAACTCCTTCCATTTCACCTTCCACACCTCTGCTACCTCACATACTAGCCTACGTCTCAATGCAACACCTACTGCATTAGCCTTCCCCGGGTGGTACTGGATCTCAAACTGATAGTCCTTCATAAATTCAAGCCACCTACGCTGACGCAAGTGTTCTAAAAGGTGCGCCTAGTCTTGAGGCTTGGGAGAAACGCCCTGCCTTAAGTCTTTTACGCCTTATTCTTGGTAAAAGGCTTAAGGTGAACTTTTTTTTAAAACAAAAATGCTTTAGTGAAATGATTTCGCCTTTTAAAGACTTTTTTTTTAAATGGACCAATATCTCATTCAAAATAATCAGAAAACAAATGGTATCTCAAACCACTATGTCTCTCGTCCAAAAAAATACGCATTTTTTTGGTATTTACAAAAATAGTATTATAGTTTGCATATATTTAGACATATTTTAAGGTATGTACCATTTTAGTATTTTTAATAACCTTGTTATAGTTAAAATGTTAAAATATATTTAAAAAGGCCTAAACGCCTTTTTACCCCTAAGGCCCGCCTAAGCTTCAAAGGCTTAAAGGTTGGCCTAGACGCCTCGGTCACACCCCGCATTTCTTAGAACCTTGGTTGATGTATATTTAACTCTCTCTGAGTGAACAAGTACTGTAGTGACTTGTGATCTGTGAACAGTCAAAATTTCTCCAGCAACAGAAATGTCTCCAAATCCTAAGTGCAAACACGACTACTGCTAACTCTAAGTCGTGGGTGGTGTAATTCTTCTCGTGAGGCTTAAGCTTACGGGAAGCATAAGCTGAAGCCTGATCCTTTTGTTGTAACACCCCACCAAGTCCGTGTATGTACGCATCAGTATATACTAAGTACTCCACTCCCAGCCTGGGCAATGCTAGCACTAGTACTGAAGTCAGGTTGTCCTTCAGCTCATCAAATGCCAACTAACACGCATCATCCCAAACAAATGGTACAAATTTATGGGTCAAATTAGTCATCGGGACCAAAATCTTCAAAAACCCTTGAATTTTTTATAATACCCATCTAACCTCAAGAAACTATGCACCTCCTCCTCACTCCCTCACCGCTGACACTTTGCTCGGGTTCACGTATTTCCCCAACTCATAAATGATATGCCCCAAAAACTGAACATCCTTCATCCAAAACCCACATTTCTCATACTTAGCATACAACTAATGCTCACATAATGTCTATATAACCTGACGCAAATGCTCGGCATGCTCCTCCTCAGTCTGGGAATAAATCAGGATGTCAACTATGAAGACAATGATAAATTGATCTAAGAACTCTCTAACCACCCTATTCATTAAGTCCACGAACACAGTTGGTGCATTGGTTATCCCAAATGGCATAACTCAGAACTCGTAGGACCCATATCTTGACAGATAGCAGTTTTTGACACGTCGTGCTCCCTGATACGTGTTGATGTTACCCCGACCTCAAGTCTATCTTCGAGAAGTAGGCATCTCCTCTCAACTGGTCGAATAAGTCATTGATTCAGGGCAACGAATATTTATTTTGTATCATGACTTTATTCAACTCTTTGTAATCAACACACAACCGTAATGACCTATCTCACTTCTTTACAAATAGCATGGGAGCACCCCAAGGTCAGGTACTCCTACGGATGAAGCCCTGTCCCAACAGCTGCTCAATCTGATCCCATAACTCCCTCATCTTCAACGGAGCCATATGGTAAGGTGCACGGTCTATCGATCGAGTGTCTGGCATCAAATCTATCACAAAATCTATCTCTCTACTTAGTGGTAGTTCCAGTATATGCTAAAATACATCGGCATACTCACGGACAATAGGAATCGAATTAAAGGGAATCAAAACTACCATAGAGGTTTCCTCCTCTATATAAAACAAGTGAGTGGACGATCCTCCCACGGGAAGAGGCATCGCCACTATAAACATCTCCTAACCGGGGATGGCGAAAACAGTACTCCTACTATCCATCCCAATAATAGTGTCGTACTCGAACATGTCTAAAACAAGCATATTAGCTGGAAAAAATAAGACTCCCAGTCACTATACCCACACCCCGACATATAAGAAAATCATCGACCCATTACCCAAAGGTGAGTCTACACAAGTCACTGTATTGTCGACTATGTCTAACAACCCTATGGCCCATGCAAATCTAGTGGCTATGAAAGAGTGTGAGGCCCCCGTGGATTATAAATATACCCTCAACTACGGGTGGGGCCTATGGAGATGCTACCTGGTGGACGTTGTAAACACTCCCATACTATAGTTGTCCCTACTGAATCAGGGAAGAGGCATCGCCACTATAAACATCTCCTAACCGGGGATGGCGAAAATAGTACTCCTACTATCCATCCCAATAATAGTGTCGTACTCGAGCATGTCTAAAACAATCATATCAGTTGGAAAAATAAGACTCCCAATCACTATACCCACACCCCGACATATAAGAAAATCATCGACCCATTACCCAAAGGTGAGTCTACACAAGTCACTGTACTGTCAACTGTGTCTAACAACCCTGTGGCCCATGCAAATCGAGTGTCTATGAAAGAGTGAGAGTCCCCCGAGGATTAGAAATATACCCTCAACTACGGGTGGGGCCTGTGGAGCTGCTACCTGGTGGACGTTGTAAACACTCCCATACTATAGTTGTCCCTACTGAATCAAGGTTACTGGGATGGCAGGAAAAGCTAGAACTGGCATTAGTGATGGGAGAGTAGCTGGGAAGATCGATCTCTATGGCTCCTGGTGAGCACCCTACTACTGAGGAAACTTCCCCTTATCGAGTAAATCAAATCATTTGTTTCCAATCTTTCCACATGTAAATCATTTACCAACAAAGATTCCCCCTTTTTGCCTCTATGGGCCTTGGCCCAGTTGGCAGTTGTCATCCCTCCCTTGGTCCGGGTGGCCCTGCTAGAACTATTGCTGGCCCGGGTGGCCCTATTTTCCCTACTAGCCCTAATGACCCTGCTGACCCTCATGGTCATGCCTGAAACCTCCCTGTCCATGATGAAAGCCCCCTTATCTGAACCTCTTAACAGAATACCCCTGATGGGAACCCTGCTCAATCTGCCTCTACTGACCCTGAGCTATTGGTGCCCCGCTGGCACTACCCCCACCTGTCATGTCCTGTTAGATGGACTCACCTCCTCGCTTGCTCCCCTTAACATGGAAGCGGTGATCTTGGCATTGTAGTAATGCAACATTGAGTACATCGGTATAAGACTGCAAAGAGAGGTTACCCAGAAGATGCTACCGAATCCTCCAGGTCAGGCCATCCATAAACATCTGAATCTTCTTTTCTTCAGTAGGCACCTCAGTTGGTACCAGGTTTACTAATATAGTAAACTCCTCCTCACACTCTGCTACAGTTTTCCCCTCCTGGGTGAGGACTAGTAGTTTTTGCCTCATCTCAGTCTGAACGGTGAAAGGAAAATATTTAGGGTCAAACCGCATCCAGAAGTCCAAAAATCGTCAAAACATCACACTCCTCTGCAGTAGTAGTGGACTCCCACCATTTTAACGTTGCTTCAACTAGCTTGAAGGAAGCTAGTATCTGCATCTGCACCTTTGTGCACTCATACATCCTCAAATGCCGCTGGATATCCTTCTTCCATTGGCTCATCACAACAACTCATAACTCCCCTGGAACTCTAGGGGATGCGCCTTTTGGAAGGCATCTCTGACTTGATCCCAAGCAGAAAGGAACGTATGTACTAGTGTTGGTGCCACTGCTGGTGCTGGTGGTGGGGCTTGTTGAACTACGACTAGTGTTGCATTAACTGCCTAAGCAACGATGGCAGCAAGCTCGCTAGTATTCATTCTACCCTAAGCCTAGGTCGGCTGTAGCTCCAGTTGGGAATTTTTGTCCCTAGGTGAACGTCTGAGAGGCATCTGAAATGAGAAGGAATTTATAAGTCCACAATTATTAAATCTCAAATAGCAGAAGACGTAATCACGTAATCAAGAATGCAACAATCCTAATAATAGGGCTCTATATCATAGAACGCTAAGCTAAAAGCATAATAAGTCGTACAGATCCTAAAAGACTCTAGAACCTGATACTTTGATACCACATGTGACACCCCGCCTAATTAAATACCGAGTGATAAGTCCTTTATGAAATTTAAAACAAAATGTCCGGTTAGTTCATTCTTAGCATCACTGTCGAAAAAATATTTTTCTTTATTAATCACCTAAACAATTAATTAAGTTAGTGTCAAAACATTTTACCCAATAATTAATGTCAATTAATTTAAACCATTTAACACATTCACCATTCTAATGAATAAACAAATAGTGAATAAAACATCATCTAACTGAATATGATAAAACTATAATAATCATCCTAGTTAAATAAAATCCAAACCATTGATCGTAATAATACTAAATCCAACAGAAACTGAAATACTAAAATAAAATGAGTACAATGTCTCCCGGACATAAATGAAAATGAGGATGGGCGACACATACCCTAACTGAGAAGCCCAAATCAAAGAACTGAAATCATAAATGTGGAGGCATCTAAGTACGAGGACCTGCAACTCCCACAATAGCTGTAGCACGTAAAAAGATCCAACAGTCTAAGCTTGGTGCCCCTGTGGCTAGATACCTAAATATAAATTCACAAGAAAAAGTGATTTTGCAAAGACGGGTCAGAGACCGAATGTAACATATTTTAAAACAGTTTAGCAAGTTTTTAATATGTAGTAAAGCAAATATAGTACACACGTTAGCTTTTCGAACACTCACTTGAGATTCTCACCTCTCAACTATTGTGCACACCTAACGTACCTCTAAACCATCCTAGTTATCGTCCTCACTTAACTATAACTTAGACATCCACTTTATAACTATCACTCGTAGTAATAGCCCATATTTCCCACAACTATTATTATTAAATGTCCTTGCATTTACTATTTCGAATAAAAGTTTCACAACAAGTTAAAGTGTTACCATACTTAAGTTACTTAAGAAATTATCACCTTCCTTATCTACAAATTTCACAAAATAGATAATATCACAAGCATATATACATATTCAACACTATATACTATATATACTAATACGACACCCCTAGACTCAACTGCGGTGCTTGCATACTCTGTTATCAAGTCCCGATACATCTCGTACTAAATAAGGACTACAATTCGGAATCACTCACGAACCGTATAATACAAATCACACATATTGGAGACGAACATAGTTTCAAGCCTATGGGACACTCACATATCTACGCACCCATATGACCGTTGACTTATCAACTCACCAGTAAGTCATTCCTAGGTTCTATTTCCTGAGGCACCAATCTAAAATCCCCCCAGTGGGCTCATCAGGATGAGACTGTACCCTTTCAAAACCTCCCATGATAGCAAGCAGCGTAGGTATGTCATACACATAATAAATCAATCATATAATAGGAATCCGTCTCACCTTTATATATTCATAACACAAATGTAGGTATACTCACATCCCATATCATAAGTCTCATACGTAGTATATCATTATCCTGAATATCCTACGTTTAATTGAATGACATATTCACTTCTTTAACGTACTCCACTACATACTATTGGTCTAAATTATCATTGTCCCGAAATTCTTGTACTTCAAATTAATTTCCAAATCAGGTAATCCTCTCACGTTAACCTAATTACATTTCTCCCTAAATATGCCATTATGAGATCAAGCCAAATACCCACCTAGGACTACTGGTCTTCTAACATAAGTCCAAGTATATTAAAACAAATCCCAAGAATAAATTCCTAATGATTTTATAGCCATAATAAGCAAAAGGAGAAAACTGACCAAAACTGGGAAGATGAATCGATTTGGCTAGGACCTCATCAATTTGCTCGTACAGGTATGGAAAATTCTGCAAATGTGTTCTTACGGGTTTCTCCAACTTTCAACCCCAAATCCTTATTTTAATCATCCCAAACACCAATTCAAACATACTAAATGTTATACTAACATAATTAAACAAGATCTAATGTTCAAGAACTACAATTTCATCAAAGGGCATCAATTAATTGGGTTTATTTCAGGGATAAGCATTAAGAACCCAAGTTTGTCATCTTCTTCAAGAACTACCTTAAAATCCCATAATTATTCATCGATATTAATCCAATTTCGTGGGTTGTCATTTATATATCACGGGGAATCAAACCTATATCAATTTTAATTCCAGATTATGATCCAAATCTTTCAATTTCATCTAAATCATATACTATGGTAAATTTCAACCGACACTAACATGGTTGATATTATTTCTCAAAGTTCGCAAGATTAAACACTTGCCTCTCGAAGGAAGGTTTTATCCGCTGGTGTAGTTATTATGGTTGCATTCATCATTCTCCGATCTACGTAGTGGTGTTCTCGGTGGTGCAGGATGGTGGTTCTTGGCCTTAGCCTCCTATAATTGGTTCTCCTTTTTCCTTTGTGACTCTCCCTTGGATTTTGTGAATGAAAACCCTAACTTCCCTAACGTATCATATATATTCCCTCTCCTAATTTCGTAGGTAATTAAAGCCCAAAAAAAGAAATTACCAAAATGCCCTCCCAGGATGCCAGTTTGGCCTAAAATTGCCCCGGGACCAAAACTAAACCCCCGGGTAGACTTTTCTGACTATCTCGACCCTTTTGAACACATTAGCGCACTCGAAATGACTATTTGTATTACTTAAAAATAATTTACTTTTTATTTCCTTAATTTAGTCCCAACACGATTGACACGCGCATCCCAGCTTAATTACCGTAATTGTCAATTGTCGTATTTCTCACTCGCGACAATTCTTATAAATTCACAATCATATATTACTTTATTCACTCAGTAATATTCAATATAATTCTCACTAATTAATACTAACTCTTTTCTCACTAGTTAATATTTATTTTAATTCGGATTAATTATCAATTAATTTCTTATATTTAATTTAATTAATCAAATATTTAAAAATACGGGGTGTTGCATGTCTTTAAATTCACAAAAATCCCAATAGTTTAGTGAATTATTTTGGAACCCAAGATATGATCTTGTTAAAGTTTCTCTTGTAGAGAGAAAATCTACGGCTGACGACTACGTGTCATTGGAAATACTAGTGGGTGTTCCTGGCTGATTCAGAGTTGCGTGTTCTTGTGGGTTCACTGCGCTTGATCCATTGCTGACTCTAGGTTGTGTGTCAACATGAGTGTCTGAGGATATTCATTGCATATTTCATTGTGTATGTAAATTGCGATTTACCTTTGCATGGTGAAAGAAAATGTTTTTCCCTTTTGGATTTTTTTCTTGAAATCTGTGTGTCAGCAATTTATTAGTGATTGTTTGATTTACCCACCTAGATATATGTTTTAGGTTTCAAAATCAAATTAATTTAAAAATTGACTCTAATTAAATAAGTTTCAAATTAGAATTTGTGAATTGGCTTAAATCGATATCACATCGCTTTAGCGCATTTACAAATTGGTTTCAGAGCGGGTTGCGCTAATTTATCGTGTTTGATCTTGTAGAGAAAGGTATCCAATGAGTAGTACTCGGGGGAAGGCATCAAATGAATTAGTACTCGTGGGATGGTATCCAATGAGTTAGCACTCGAGGGAAGGCATTTAATGAGTTATTACTCGGGGGATGGTACTTAATGAGTTATTACTCCGGGGATGACGACTATACATGGCATATGTGTGTTTGTTGTAGTATATCTTTACGTATATAATAGTGTGGTTTATTATATACGGGATAAACACATTAAGAGTGATCATATGTGTGTTTATTGTAGTATCTCATTACGTATATAATAGTGTAGTTTATTGTATTTGGGCTTAATACATTAAGTGTGGATGTTTATAAATAATAGGAGTGGAGTTATAAGAATTATAAATGATGAAATGATTAATTAAACTAATGAGAGAAATAACTAAGAAAGGAACAATAGAAAGTACTCAGGTCAGAGTGGTGTATTCGTGGGGTTCATAATGAGACTAGTTAGATGGGGTAGTGTAACTAGACGGGTTAAGATATATGCGCTAGATGTGCACATTAGTTGAGAGGTGAGGGGTAATCTCATAAGATTGCAACACCGGCTTAAATATGGAAAGCTTTACTGCATCTTAATTACTTGAAAATAATTTTAAAAGGTTTTGGGCTCTAACCCGTATCAAATCTATTTTTTTAACTTTTAAGTGTCCAGCCAAAGGAACGCCATAAATGACTATCCTTTCCATGGACACAAAGCTATAACTGATATGGAGGCTTGCAGGTTGCTGAGTAGTCGCTTCATTTTTTGCATTCTAGATTAGGTTCTCTATTCCTCTATTGGTTGGGCATGTTACCCCTTTTCATTCAAACTTATGTATTTCAGTTTTTTAGTTAGATGGATTGGATGTATTGGATTTTTACCCGATGGTTTATTTGGGGACTTTACCCATTTATCTTCGCTTTATACTTTACACCGTGGCTTCATTTACATTGATTGTTGTGAATGGGATTACAGTGGTTTGGTTAATATTGTTGTACACTAATGAAAGATAAAATTTGGTACCAATATATATAATTAATAGGTGGTTAGTAATTTAGAAAGGTTTTCGACAGTGCTGCTAAGAATGAACTAAATGAGATTTCTGTTTTATTTTAGTAGAGGACTGATCACCAGATATTTAAATATGCATGGTGTCACAATTACCTAGTCAGAAAGCCAATTAACTAATCATAAGCTTAAGTAAATGCTGAGAGGTATTAATAAATAGGCATATTGAAAAATAAAGTCCATTTTATTCCTAACACATATTGTGTTACAATACAGAAACCAAAAAGAAGGAAATATAAGTCTATTCTACTGGACATTTTCCTTTAGTTTTACTCATACCAGCAGGAGGCTCATCAAGGGTGCTCAGCAAGGTCGTAGCTGTGAAATCTCTTGGCCTACTGCTCGGTCGATCTAACAGATGTAGGGGTGAACATATTCATCTTCTCTTTGAAGGCGATAATCCCTAATGTATTTTCACACTAGGCTCCGAGGAATGGCATAAGTCGGGATCCAGTTAACATCAATCTTAAAAGGGGGACCAAGGTAATCCAACATCCTTGGATTATGCCAGTACCATAATTCATTTTTTAAGGTAACTTCAACAGCCCCAACAAATTTAATTAACCCCATTTATATCCTTTCGACCGAGCTTTCTCCATGAGGTCATCCAGGTGGGTAAGGCTGCATCATACCCATCCATCCAGACAACCTTGGGTGACTTATGGAAATGGAAAGTTAGTCGGTCCACCCTATCTTAGAGTTGTTTAATGGATTTATCCTTCTCATGCAATAAAGTTGCTTAGTCAACCAGGGTCTTCCTAATTTTCTCTTCATTAATAATTGGTCGAGCAACTACCACCTGTCAAGAAGGTTGGCAGACTTAGTTTTTCTCTTCTTCAAGTTCTCCAACCCCTTCAATAATCTAGCATTCTCTAATTCAAGGAAAGAAGCACCTTCTTTCAACCCAGTCTCATAGGTCTTCTTCAGATTCTCTAGTTCATCCCTCAAGGCATTATTTTCCTTTTCCAGGAGTGAAGCAATCTCCCGAGCAGTTTTTCTTCTTTAGTTAACACAATTTCCTTCTTCTTAAAGGCAAATGTAATTTCTTACAATTTCTTATCAAACCCCCAACCTATGCTCATGGCCTCATACATAGCTTTATAATCACAATGTATCAATGCTCGAGAAAGATTATGATCTTGCAACTATTCAATGATCTCATAGTAGGCAGCATTGTTCACCATAACCCTATCAAGAAGACAATAAAGATGAACATATGCATCTCTCAGTTGGTCAGAGGCATCTATACTGAGCAACCCTACCAACTCTTCTTCATTCAAAGCCATATGACCAGCTTTAAGAAGACTTTTGTTGCATCCCAACAGGTCAGATTCAGCAGAAAATATTATATTCATCCTGGCATCAAACTAGAAATTCATAAGTACGAGAACACCAAGGAAGACAAGCAACAATAATCAAACAAGCAAACAACTTCAATAGAGCAATGGAAAAATTGAACAAAACTTATTAATTGCATTGATAAATCAAGTATTACAAGGGTGGTTCCATTACAAATAAAGAAATAAGAAAAGAAAAATACATAAAAAGAGGACAAAAACTAGCTAAAGGAATTAAACCTTCTCATTGTCCTTGGTTGCTGAGTCAGGAGGGGGTAGGTCGGCTATAACAGCTGGCACTATGAAAGATTCCCTAGAACCCTTTTCATTATCAAACTCCTCATCCAAGTTGGGAGGGGTTCCTGGGTTGTGCCTTTGAAATAATTCTGAGCATGCCTGCATGCCGACCTCCTTCAAGGAATCTGACTAACCATCCTTATTACTCAATTTGGATGGCTGCAGTAGCAACTGCCTTATCCCATCCTTTGTTAGCGGCTTTCACAAATTTATTCTTGGCCTTTAGCTCCAAAAATTATTTTTCTTTTGAAGCCACTTCAGCAGTCAAAGTTGTGACCTTATCTTCAATAAGTTTGTCCTTATTCTCGTCCTCCTTCACTTTCTCTTTAGCAGAAGCAGCTCTATCTTCAGACACCCGGACATTATCTTGCCAGGAATTTATCTCAGTCTCAAGAACTTTTTCAGAATCCTTTAAACACTTCTGTAAGCCTTCAAAGGCTTCCTCCAGATCTGCCAAGGAAGCTTTTAGTTGGTCATCCTTCTCCATCATTTGGTTATAATCAACTAAGAACTGTAAAAAAATGTATAACATCAATACAAAAAAAGATCAAACAAACACCATTTAAGACAGATAAAGAAGTAAACTACTTACTGTTGATACCAAATTTAGTCTGCTGACATGGACCAATCACTTGAAGACACGTGTCAACCTACATGGAAAATACAAATACTTTAGACGAGTAACTTAAGCATACCGAGCAACTCAGGAGCCCCGAGCAACTTAAGCGTATCGAGCAACTTAAGCGGTCCGAGCTACTTAGCATGCAGAGCATCCAAATCAAGAGAATCAAAAGATAACTATGCATTAAATGCGCATTATTATCGTACAAATGTATATCTCTACTTGATAACAGCGCATTATCCTTTTATATATACAGCCTCAAGGCTATAAATACATTGTAACTTCCTCATAAGAAGGGGACTTTTGGATCTCAGGGAAAACCTATCATCCAGATACAAAGCAAACAGCCAGCAATACAAAGCAGTGGACATAGGCCATTTTCATAAGGCTGGACCACTTTAAAAATCCTTTGTCTTATTTATTCATTTTTATCTGTGATTGATTAATTAGATATAATCTAGTTTTTTACATCAACAAATTGGCGCCGTCTGTGAGAAACGACTGTACTTGGAATTTTTCACCAAAATAACTCATCATCTATGGTTGAGAATCCGGAGTCCAGTAATCGAAACACTGGGGTCCCTCCAAACCCTTTCACTCCCCCAAATATTCAAGATTTGGATGGCATAATAGCTAATTTAGCCCAAGACTAAACGTCCATGCACGAAACCATGCGTCAACTTATACAAATTATTCAAAGTGGAGTGCCGGACCAATCAGGACAACGAAGTGTTCAGAGAAATACCCATTTTCCATCTTCAAGAACTAGAAGAACATTATTCCCGGAGGTCTCTCAATCTAGACGTACTGACTCATATCCTACTGAAAGATCTAGTGATCCTTCGTATCAACCAGGTCGGAATTCATCAGTACGAGCTACTAATTCCCACCGAAATGTCACTCTCACTTCAGAAAGGACTAGTGCTCTAGAAAGGTTGAGTAGAGTCTCTCCTTTTGATTGTTTGGGCCCTAGGAGGAATAGAAGTCCACCTAGGATTGCATCGAGGAACTCTCCACGACCACCTAGGATTGCATCGAGGAACTCCCCACTGCCCGTAATGAAAGATCCCAAGAGGAAAACTCAACGCGATCAGTTGCTCGAACAAATAGGCCCGAGGTGGGAAACGATACATGTAAAGGCTCTATTAAAAGGTTGGAGGGAAGATTAGAGGAAATGGCTAAGGCCAAGAATACTCTACAAAGAACTTTTATCCAAGGGACACCATTCGTACAGGCAATTGTGGATTTTTCCACACCATCAAAATTCAAAGCTCCTATGGTGACGCCTAAATATGATGGAAAAACTGACCCTATCCTTCATATAGAATAATACCAAGCTGCTGCCGATATCTATACGGTTCCAGACGAGATGGGATGCAGAGCATTTTTAGGAACTCTTACTCGATCAGCTCAGATATGGTACAATAACCTTCCTCAGGGGAAGATCGCAACTTTCTTTTAACTGGCAGAGCTTTTTATAGGGAATTTTTATTTTGGAGAGAAACCATTTAAACAAGTATCACACTTACTGAGTGTTAGACAGAAGCCAGAAGAAAGTACCAGGGACTACATTACTTGTTTTAATAACGAGAAGCTTGAGGTAATTGATTACGAGGAGAAAACAACGATTACTGCTCTGATGAGTGGGCTGTTACCAGATAAGTTGTACTATACTTTGGCTAAAGATCCGCCTAGGACCATGGAAGAACTAATGGCAAAGGCAGCCAAAATCATGAACGCTGAGGAAGTCATGGCTGTGAAAAAGAATACAGACACTAAGGAGACCAAGGTTGAGGCTGGTACAACCGAGAAGAAGGATTAGAAGAACAATGGTGGCAACAAGCAATCGAAAGGTAAGCAAGTGCTGGAGCAGATGAGGAAATATGGAAATTATACTCCCTTGAAGGTAGATATAAATCACATTCTGTAGGAGATCAAGAACAGCGAGGAGTTAGCCTGGCCAGGGAAAATAAAGGCAGATCCTGACAAAAGGGACAAGTCCAAATACTATGAATTCCATAAAGACCATGGTCACACGACCAAACGTTGCATAGCTCTTTAGAATGAAATTGAAGCACTCATCAGGCGAGGAAAATTGGCTAAGTATGTTGATCGCCAAAATGGTGGAAAGACCAGCGACCGTGGAAGGAAAAAATCTAAATCTCCTCGTCGAGTAAAAGAAGACAAGAAGAGAGATCACGAAGATGATCCAGAAGATGACCCCAGTCTCCCCAAAAGACCAAGACAGCCAGAATGCGAGGTATTTTCAATCCATTTTGGGTCATTTGAATGTAATGTCATTACAGGTGGAGATGCAGGAGGTGAAGATCTAACTGCGGAGAGAAAACCTTACCTCAATGAGGCTCAAGCTTGGTCGTACATATAGCGAATAAACTTGGCTAAAGATGATCGCCCGAGGAAGGTGAATAAGGACAAACTGGTCATCAGTTTCTCTAAGAACAACCTGGAAGGTGTATTATATCCTCATGATGACCCAGTGGTAATCAAGATGAGAATGAAGGAAGTGGTGATTTCACGAGTACTGGTGGACAATGGTAGCTTCACAGACATCATGTTCTACCCATATTTTGATAGCTTGATCCTGAAATTAGCCCAGTTGGAACCCTATCATAGGCCCCTCCTCGATTTTACTGGCGAAAAGGTTTTTCCCCTTAGGACGATCAAGTTGGATATGCTTATTAGTACATGGCCTGCTTGTCGAACAGAAAGAGTACGCTTGTTTGTAATGGATAAAAATATCCAATCAGCTTACAATATCATCATGGTAAGGGTAGGTCTGAAGAAGTTCAAAGAAGTACCAACTACTATACATCAATGTTTAAAATTCCCAACCAACTTTGGAGTGGGAGTGGTGAAAGGAGACCAGAAAGTAGCTCGGGAATGATATTATTCATCTGTCGAACAGGAGGAACGCGAAGAATCCAGGAAGAAGACTATTACTTATCAAGTGGATGGAATAATAGATGCAGAGATTGAAATATTAGACCCTAGAGACGAGTCTCAGCTCGTGAAGGGCCAGGTCATGGAAGCTACCGAAAATATCATTTTGGATGATGAACACCAAAAACGAACAACCCAAATTGGTGCGTCATTGGATGAATCAATAAAAAAGGAACCGATAGCATTTCTAAGGAGCAAAAAATAGACTTTCGCATGGAGTCATGAAGACATGCCAGGAATAGACCCGAGTTTCCTGTGCCACGAGCTCAACGTGAACAAGGAGGTCAAGTCAGTGAAGCAGCGAAGAAGGGTGTTCAGCCCTGAAAAGAACCAAGCTATACAGGAAGAAGTAGAGAAACTATAAAAAGCCTTTTTTATTGAGGACGTCAAATATCCTGATTGGCTAGCAAATGTGGTGATGGTGAAAAAGAAAAATAATAAGTGGAGGATGTGTGTGGACTTCACTGATCTTAATAAAGCCTGCCCAAAGGATCCTTTTCCTTTGCCTCAAAACGATCAACTAGTTGATGCTACCTTGGGGCATGAATTGTTAAGTTTTATGGATGCTTACTCTGGTTACAATCAGATTAAAATGAAGCCTGAGGACAGGGAAAGTACCTCTTTTATCACCCCAAGAGGAACTTATTGCTATAATGTTATGCCTTTCAGACTTAAAAATGCAGGTGCAACATATCAGCGGGTGATGAATAAGGTGTTCGCAGAGAAAATCAGTCATAACATGGAAGTTTATATCGACGATATGCTGACGAAGAGCAAGAAAACTGTTGATCATCTAGTTGACCTAGGTCAGACCTTTGATCAATTAGAGAAATATTAAATGAAGTTGAATCCCACCAAATAAATATTTGGGATGCAAGAAGGTATGATTCTCGAATATATTGTTAACCAACGAGGTATTGAGGTGAACCTCGAAAAGATTAAGGCCCTATTGGAACTACGATCTCCAACTACGAAGAAGGAAGTGCAAAGTCTCACAGGGCGAGTTGCAGTACTTAACAGGTTTGTGTCACGAGCAACAGACAGATGCCTCCCATTCTTTAGAACACTCCGAAAAACTTTTGAGTGGAATGACGAATGCGAGAAGGCCTTTCAAGAGTTGAAAAAATATATGGGGACACCTCCATTGTTATCTAGACCAGTGATGGGAGAAAGACTATACTTGTATCTGGCAGTTTCAGAGAATACAGTCAGCTCGGTGTTGATAAGAGTGGAGGACGGAGTATAAAAACTGGTCTACTACACCAGCAAGGCTTTCTGAGTAGCAGAGATCAGATATCCAAGGTTGGAGAAGTTGGCACTGGCACTAATCGAAGCGAGCAGAAGGATGAGGCCATAGTTCCAAGCCTATACTATAGTAGTGTATACAGATATGCCATTAAGATAAGCTCTGCATAAACCATAGAAATCGGGAAGATTGATGTACTGGGCAGTAGAACTTGGTGAATATGACATAGTTTATGAGCCTAGATCGTCATTCAAGGGGCAAGCAGTAGCGAATTTTATCGCAGAGTTTACTCACTCTGATACCTCCGAAGAGCAGGAGTTTAATGCAGACCAACCCGTGGATGTTACAAAATCATCACCCGACCAACTTCCATTCGTGGATGATCAAGAGAAAATGATCAACGAGCAGCAAGAAATATTGGGGGAAGACAAAAGGAAGCATCAAATATTCCATCGAGGAACTCTGTCTGATCAAGAGTTTGATAATAATGTACCTGTATGGAATTTGTATGTGGATGGTTCTTCGTGTGCTAGTGACAGTGGAGCAGGAATTATTTTAAACAGTCCTGATGAAATTGATATGGAGTATGCTCTACATTTTCCATTTAAGGCTTCTAATAATGAGGCTGAATATGAAGTTGTGATTGTGGGTCTAAGTCTGGCCAAAACCATGAAGGTAGAGCAGGTCGTTGTATTCAGTGATTCACAGTTAATCGTAAATCAAATTCTCGGGGTGTATGCAGCAAAGGGAGAATTAATGGTCAAGTATTATGCAAAGGCAATGGTCAAATTTTACTGCAGTTGAGTTGATCAAAATACTGAGATTGGAGAATACAAGAGCCGACGTCCTAGCTCGGCTGGCATCAGCAACATACACCGAGCTACGAAGAACAATCCCAATAGAAATCCTGGTAGATCGGAGTGTAGATGAGGACTTGATGATGAACTTCATTACCCTTGACTTGGGACCATCCTGGATGGATCCCATCAGGGCCTATATCGAAGAAGGGATTGTGCCACCTGATAAACTCGCAGCCAAGAAACTGAAGTTTAAGGTTGCTCGCTACGTATTGACCAATGGAATTTTATATTGACGAGGAGTTATAGAAGTAATACAAAGATGTGTCCATCCCTCCGAAGTGAAAGAATTGATTGAAGAAGTTCATGCAGGGTCCTGTGAGGCCCATGTAGTAGGTCGGACGCTTTTGCAGAGGATAACGACACAGTGGTATTATTGGCCAATGATGAGAGCTGATTGCGTTGCTTATGCTAAGAAGTGCGATACATGCCAACGTTTCTCTTCCATCCGAAGAACTCCACAGGCACTATTAACGCCCATTACATCCCCTTGGCCATTTGTCATGTGGGGGATAGACTTGGTCAGGCCACTTCCAATGACCAAAGGAAGATTCAAATACCTCGTGGTTGTTGTGGATTATTTTACTAAATGGGTGGAAGCTGAACCTCTCATTGATATGACATATGACAAGGTCTATCAGTTTATTTGGAAGAGTATTATTCGCAGATATGGTCTCCCACACGCATTCATTACTGACCATGGAACCCAGTTTGACAATGAGGAATTTGCTGCACATTATCATCAATCCAATGTACTGAAAATTCACTCTGCGCCAGGCTATCCCCAGAGAAATGGGAAAACTGAAGTGATGAATAGAACCCTACTGAATGGTTTGAAAAAATGGTTGGATGATGCAAAGGGAAATTGGATCAACGAGCTACACTATGTGTTGTGGGATTATCGCACTACACCTCGAACAACAACTGGGGAATCTCCATACATGTTAATATTTGGGAGTGAAGCTGTCATACCTGCTGAATTGGGTTTAGCTACACATAAGGTGCTAAATTTCAATTCTCCTATAAGCGACTTGATGAGGTGTTTAGATCTGGATATGCTCGAAGAAGTTAGGGAAGAAGCATCAATCAGGAATGCTGCATACCAATAACGAACAGCCTTGTTCTACAACAACAGGGTGAAGCAGTGCGATTTGAAAGAAGGGGATTATGTGCTAAAGAAAGTACTCCAAAAGCACAACAAACTGGAGGCCAACTGGCATAGACCTTACAGAGTAACTGAAGTTGTTCGTCCGGGGACATACAAAATTAAAACTTTGGAGGGAGAAGAATTCAAAAACGCATGGAATGCAGAGCATCTGCGCAATTACTATCAATAGTTAAAATTCCAATGTAACACAGTTCTTTCAATATGAAAAAAGTGATGTTTCACCCATATTTCTTCCTTTGTTGTTTTTTTTGGAATATTAGTGCTACACACTACATAAACCCAAATCCAGAGCAACAATCCACCAACTCCGGTTGGTCGGGAACTCAATACCACCAACTCCGATTAGTCGGCAACTCATTACCACCAACTCCGGTTGGTCAGTAACTCAATACCATCAACTTCGGTTAGTCGACAACTCATTACACCAACTCCGGTTGGTCGGTAACTCAATAACCACCAATTCCGGTTGGTTAGTACCAAACTAGGCAAGAAGTTGGACAATCTCTCGGGGCATCCACTGTCTAGGCAACAAGGTAATCCATATGAGATTACTAAAACTAAGCAGGAACATGGGATGAAAACCATTCCATTGCTTAGGCCCAAAGAGTGACAAGTCGCTATAATCAAACAACAAATGGGATAAATGTAGTATATATATATATATATATATATATATATATATATATATATATATATATATATATATATATATATATATATTCATCAACCAATAAACAAGGACATTCTACAAATTATTTTGAAGAAAATGAAATTGTCAAAGACTAAAAATTTCTTCATTAAAACCAAGTAGATTACAT